>OX637887.1:9062784-10345909 GCA_951802675.2 Boloria euphrosyne
GGCTAATGGACCGTAACGCTCGATTAACTTTCAGCGATTGTGTAAATCTGTTCAGAACAATTTCAAGTATTTCGTAACACGATATTTGATGCTAATATCGTAGACCTGTAACGATGGTCTTTATTATAAATCATTTACAGTATATGACTTTTAATGGATAATTTTTTTACATTGGTCGAAATATTTATCAATATACAGTTCGTTTAATATATCGCTCTGAAATTAGACTTGGTAAACATCCGCCAATCGAACGCTGTTATTTGCTCATTTAAACTGCTTTGGTAGTAATAATGGCAATTGCGCAACCACATTGCTGCCTGATTTAAAGCGCCACAGTTACATTATGTATATATACATAGATCAGAAGAAGAAAAGAACGTAATATTCATTATTGTTATAGAATTCAGTTTTTTGCGAACCTTAATGAGTCACGGATATATGTTTTCCAACCTGGAAGTCAGTAATAACACGTTTTCTGCCCCGTGTCGTCATTTTGTTTGCATGATCCAGTCTCCGAGCACCTTTTAACGGTAGAATGCACTGCATACCATAAAATTTTGGCTAATATGGCAATCCCTACTTGTCTTCCTTACTTCATATAAAACCTGAACTTTTATCCGTGTTTCTCCAGTAAGCTCTCGTAGTTTCGGCATTTTGCATCACAAACTGTCTAAACAATACTTAGCAATTTCTCGTTATGTAAACTTAAAAAAAAGACAAAAAATACAGTACTTTTCAAGAAACTTTATTTTTCTCGTTTTATAGAATACGATGACGAAGAAAGAGACGAAGGACTTTAAGATACAATAATTTATAATACCTTTATGGTACATTACAAACTTTTGTCTATCGTTTAAAATAAACTTTTTAATATCTTATAGGGGTGCCTAATATTTTTGACCACGGCTACATATCACGGAAAAATAAAATGATAGTTATTTATATTAAAATTAAATAAGGTTGATTGAATAAGATATGGCTTATGTTTAAAAACAGAAAAAAAGAGGAAAATAAAAATCCAATAAAAATTTGACCGCTTCAACTTGAGACGCTATAAAAACTCTTTACGGTTGGATTGATAGCATCAGATTATATTGCAAAGTATTAACAGTTTCGTATATTACAACCAAGTTTATATTTAACGATGTTTCTGGAAAAAATAAAATTATAATGTCAAATAGTGTGATCAAATAATTTTCGATCAGGTTACTTAACGAGAATGTAGCAGATATAAATGAAAAAAATAATAATATTTAGTGAAGTGAATCGAAAGGCATAATTTGAAAACTGAAAACAATCGCACCCTCCAGAGTCATGGCAGTATTAATTAAAAATAAAACCTCCCTCCATCGGCCGACGCCCTGGTAATTAAAACAAAAATAACTGTAACGAAATAACATTCAATTTATAATTAAAGCCTTGGAATTGGATAAGCGATTCTCTTTCAATTATTTAGTTTTACAGCTTCATTTGAACTGTAACAAGTTTTATAATTTTAAGGTTGCATTCATAAATATTAAATAATTAATAAAAATATCTTATAATAATATTAAAGATATGATAAAGATAATTTCTCAATGATAATTGAAATTTATGATAAATTACTGTGTGTAATGATGACAAATATGTATATTGATAATGATAGTAATGATAATGAAAGATAGTGTGCTGTAAAAAATCGGAATAATTACTTTTGACAGTTTATTTATTCTCACTTTCTATTCATTTGGGTTCTTCCTAACGTACGTCTTAATAAGAATAATAGATACAGGTATAAAGAATTACTATATAGGTATACATCATGCAAAATTATTTTTTCAAATCGGTAGTTAAGTACTTAAGTAGTTAAGTAGTTCCTGGGATAAGCACGTTTAAACAAACAAAATCTGCATCTTTATAATCTTAGTATACATTTATTGTATACATAATGAGTATTTACAAAGGCTGTCTAATTGCTAAAGCAATCTCTATACCAGACAATCTCGGTGGTCGCCCTTTTAGGTTCCTCGTTCCAACTGAAAATTATCTGCATGTTTTCCACAGTGTTTGAAAGTGATATATTATAGCATTTACTACCATTACACATTAAAAATATGAGTTTGTTATTGTTTTAGATAATAATATTTTAATAGTATTGTCATCTATTATGTGGAAGTGTGTAAATTGAGATGTCGCTTCATTACACACGTTGGTAGAGAAAAAATGTTTAAAATGGTTTGAAGGGCATTCTGTTAGAGTATTTAAATAAAATAGAAATTAGAGGAAATCAGTAGTTTTGCTTATAAAATATAAGTAACATTAATTTTATATAATGTAAGTCTTTTACAAGAAATTTCACATTTCATAAAGTTACTAATAAATTATATTTGAATAAACGTGATAGCTATAATTTTAGAAGTATAATTGAAATTCCAATATAGATACCTGATAAAACACTTACTATTCATAAGGACATCTTTTATGAGAACTTAATACTTAACAATATAATAAAATGCAGACACAAAGAGATAACAAACATTCCAAGCCATTTGAACGTACATCCAATAAGAATCTAAGTTGTATAGAATTCCTAAAGGCAGATATTAAAATAAAAGTTATAAGAACGAATTAAATTCCAAGCGAAACATTTTTTATAATAATCGGCCTTTGCTTGGTTAAAGAGGTATTAAAATACTTAAATAAGTGTTTTTTTTTTCAATTGCTTAATTATATTATTATTTTATTATTTTATTATTCTAATACTAACTAATTACTCTAACTAACACTATTCTTTGCTTTAGTTTTTTTTTAAATTACTTTATGAATGTAATAAATCTTGAGAGGTGTACTATAGATAAAAGAGGATCAGATTTTTACCAAAGATAAAAGTAAAACTAAATGAGTTTACAAAAAAAAAAATTCTTTAAACAGTAATTTTAACATTTTAATTTATTACAATAAAGCTAAAATTTAAATTTGTCTTTCCAGTATCTACTCTCTCTAGCGGCATTAAAATATAATATATACTCATCGCTTTTTGTGATAGTGCACATAATTTTATTACTGGCAACATCACAAGATTTTATTTTAATGGAAGGACAAACGATTACGGATTTCAAAAGGCTTAAAGCATTAAGAATAAAAAGCTTTTGCATAATGGATGTACCTAATTGGAATACAATTTACAAATCGTATCTACATTTAAATGTACCAATGTACCCTTTTAATAAGGCACTGGTATGTTATAATTACACTATAATTAATAGAATCGGTAATAGTGACGAGAATTTGGTCGCTAATCATATTATTAAATTATGGAAAGCCATTCGAATTGATTAAAATTAATTAACGTATTAAATGTTTGGGTACTCTAATGTGTTTAAAATCAAATGAGTTTTTTATGAAAATAAATTCTTCAGCATATATTTTAGACAGATTACAATATTTACCTATATGCATATCAAATATACTCGTATATTCCTTATTATAAAATAATATCATGATAATTTTAATATGGTCTACTAATCAGATATCGAGTCACTTAAGCCCGTTACAAACAAATATACTTTTTTTTATTTCTTTTTTATATATGTAGTAGCATAGATAGATATGTAATTAGTGCTAAGTAGATAATTTGGAATTTTCAAACATTAATCCGATTTCGTTGGCTATACATTTTCAATATACACCAATATCAACGATACACATCAAAGATTATCTAAATACCAATATAATCCTCTTAATAAGAAGAGTTTATTATTCGATATTATTTATTAATTAACGTTTCGATAAGCTATTTATAAGATAAAATAGCACACAAATAATCACTTTAATTATTTTTTAGCATTAACAACATATTTTGTTATTAAAATATTAAAAAGTTAAGACTCAAACACATTTTAATATTACGTTTAATATTTAAATCTTAACAACAATAAAAGAAACTGAACTTCATCAAGACAAAAAGCTTTTATATCCAACAAAAAATACCTCTAAAAAGCTCGAGATATTTAATTACGAAGAAAAGAAATACCAGAGCCATATAAAGAGCGTGTTGCAAAAAACGTGGTAATCTTGGCGTACTCGCTTATTTCAGAAAGAAAATCTGATTCATATCTTTGGCAAACCTCCTTTGTTATTACCTACAATATTCTTTAATTTGATGTTAACACGCAAAGCTTTACGAGTAAACAAAATAATGAAATCCAGACAAAAGAAAAATAAAACACTCTTTGTGCCTATAAGCTATCTCTTTAATGTAATGTTTAGCGCGATTTATAAATTTTATAAAGGAGCATGCATACTTTAATATTATGAATTTTAATAGACTGCCATCAAATGTTGCTTTAGAAGTATTCAAAACGTTTCATTTAACGGTACAGTAAATTGCTAAGAAGCGCAGACGCCAATGTTGCCAACTTTAATTTTGATGAAATGATTAAGAAGTCAATTCTCGGAGATCAATATCTTAAATTAGTTATAAGAATAATATAAAGTGCTCGGATAGACTGATTCTAAATTTCAAGGTAAATAAAATTGAAATATAGTTTACTTTACTTAAGAAATATAAGTTTGTAAAGTAAAAATAACAGATTTTTATGCAATTGAAAGTAAAATAGAAGAAAATAGATGAAAAAATGTATAAAGTCTTTGTGTTTTGTCCTTTTTCGTTTAATCAATGGAATCGGCTGGGCCGATTTTAGTGCGACTGTCACTGGCTGATATCTGATGTTACAAGGATTAACTCAGGATACCTGCTTTTATTTAAGAAAAAGAAAAAAGAAATTAACGTCCTGCTCATAAAATGTAACATGCGAAATAAACGAATAAAACCGAGTTGAACGAACCCGAGAGAAGCGAGCGCGAGTCGCTAGTAGTCAATAAAGTACCGACCTATACTAATTGACAAAAAATATCGATATATTTTATTCAATTATCTAATATCAATATAATATTTAGTAATCGCAACACTTCCAGGTCATATTTTGAACAAAGCAGATTAACTTCTATCAAACGTAAACAAAATAATTTAAATATTATTTTCACTTTGATATATGAAGCAAGAATAATGAAATCGTATTGTCCCTAACAATTATATTCAAAGAGGTTCGAAACTACAAAGTCATCTCAAGAATATTAAATGAAGAGTATGAAAAGTTATTCTATCCAATCACAATAAGATTATTGACATTAAATGGAGGAGCTACATAAAGTGATATCTTCGTTTTACCCTATCTTTCTCGGAGGATACAAAAATAAACAAGCGACGTAAACACCGATTGCCCCTCTAAATCACCCTCGGGCACGAGTGGCCGCGGCATCCGTGACTCTTTCGACGACATGTTATTTATTCCCCTTCTCAACCTCTTTACGGACGCAATATCGAAAGGAGATTTTTATCCTGTCTAAGAGAAAGATAGGGACAGATTAATGCAAATCTTTCTTCACAATTTAGGATCGGATCAATTCGGAATGAATAATGAGTGTGATCATTGGTAAGACAAAATAAAACGGTCCCCCTAACCTTTTACCTAAGAGCGATACACCCTGATTTATTCTATTAAATACTTTATTTGGCTTTATGTTTTATATATTCATTAGTCAAATAAAAAAAAGTTGAAAGCTGATAAAATTAGCTGCTTAAAATACCGACCCGTATTGTAAATATTCATGATCTCCTAACTCATATAAATATTTCTCGAGACAGCCAAGCGCGTTAATGAAACAAGATGCCAACTCAAGACTTACAAAGCTTTTAAATTATTCCAGTCGCGTCTCGCATCTTTGTGCTCAGAGTATTATTTCAAATTATTTTTAATTGCGTAAAAGCAAGCGAAAAACACAATAACAGCACTTTAAGTTAATTACTCTTGCAATAAAGTATTCAAGGAGCTTCTCGAGACGCAGGACCGTACCTAATACAAATATTAAAGCGTAACCTTTCCGCATTAACAATTCTTGAAAAGAAAATGGACCGTGAAAATCGTAACACAACAATGGCTCGTAATGAAATCTCTTTTTTACGGCTACGTCGGGACTGAGCAATTTTAACCTCATTTTCATTGAAATTCACATTTCATCCAAATAATAAAGGGTTGGCTCTTTACGAAACGTCAATTTGAGAAGGGTAGCCAGCGACTACCAGCTCCTCCGCGGACAAAGATTCATGGTTTGCGGACATGTGGGACGACACTGCACTATTTATACGGGCACAGGCACGGGCTCGTCCGCACTCGTGGAGTGTATACCTACATTGCCAGACTTGCTGAATTATGCATGAGAGCCAACGAATGTTTTAAAAAGTTAACAAGGTTTTCCGAGCTTTTTCTTTGTTCTGCTATTTTACCGAGGAAAACAAATTGCCTGTACTCCCTACAACACTAAAAACATGATTCACCTTCGTGTATTAGATGCTGACGTTATGAATTTTTAAAGAAAGTCGTGAGCAAAATAAATAATTTTATAGAGTACCGGCAAATGGCACGTGCATAAAAGTAATGTGTTATATTTAGTAACGGTATAGGTGAGAGATATAAAATTATGATTCAATCATTATTGAAAACAAGTCTAGACTCTAGGAATTCTAGACTATATGATAAATAACATAATAGATAAATAAAAAATATAAAATTTTAACTTTAACCACATTAATATTATTATGTAAACATGGTCGTTTAAAATAATTTAAGCGTTATATTCATGGCAAGTACATCCTTTCCGAGCTTTATCACGAGCTAATCTCCTTAGTGGGAGAACAACAATTAAAGTGTAGTCCGACTAAAGTTAGCTTTTAGTGTAGTTCTAAAAGTTGTGGTTTCCCGTACCGCAGGCTTTGGTGCGGATATCTAGCCGATAACAGGATTACCGCGCCCTCCCGCCTTGTTACCGGGTAATTCGCACGCAAACTTTATACAACCCTCCACACGATACTTTCTATTAATAATTTATTCAAACTTACATGTTTATCGTTAATATAAGACAACGTGCTACACGCACGCATGGTTTTAACACTACATAGATATACTTAAACAAATAAAAATGAATTACTTTTTCTTGGTAAGTTCAGACTTGAGAATAGCTGGACCGATTTGTCAGTTTTCTAAATGTACAGAATATAAGGGTTTTAAGGGAAAAAAAATGAGTTACGATCCGGAATTGAAAAATTTCTAAGAGAATAAAAATACTATTCTTCTTTAGTATTTTGGTCAGGTAATAGAAAACAAACCTATGAAGTAACTTAATTCAAAGCATGTGTAATGCTGGACTCGAACACGCGATCGCTGGCGCGGCAAGTAGCGTCACTACAAACCGAGCCAAACGTGTCATCAAACGACTAGAACAATTTCATTTACGACGAATTACCGGTCGTCACTAACGCAAATACCAATTGAGAATATTATTAGATATCATATAATAGCAAATAAAGTTTGAACAGTTGACGGGAGTCGTGAAACCTTTACGACAGTATAAAATGGTAATGGATTAACTTGATCGCCGCAGTCGGCGTTTAACGAGCGACCTGAGCCAACTTCCTCAATAAAATAATAGTCTTTCGGCCTCGTACCCACGGGCATAAATACGGCTTTTAAAAAATATTAATGATCATGAAACACGAATACCTTAAAATAGCGTGGGCTCAGCATAACAGGATTTGACTAACTATATATAGAGACTAGCGGTGCCCGCGGCTTCGCTCGCGCTAAGAGTTTATAAAATAAACATTTTTGCTTATATACTGTTACTTATAATGTACCAAGGACTGATTCCCCATTTAAAGTTCTGGCCCTCTTTTCTGAAAACTACTGTGTAGCATCCTGCCGTGCCGCCACTGCTGCGCTTTCTAAAACTTATTTCCTATTTTTAACCAATTTTGCTACTATGTGTATCATAATTTCTTTGTGTGTTTTTCGTTAATGATAAACTGATGTACGTGGTTCATTGTTATGGACTTATGGTAAAAATTACTGTTAAATATTTTTCCTACGCAAATTGTGCCACCCCCGTTAACCCCCATAGGGGTTGATTTTCAAAAAACGCTTAGATATGTATCTCATAATTTGTATTGCAGAGCATTATTTCAGTGTCACGCAAAATATTTCAATAGAATTAAATTTCCCATACAAACTTAGCCACCCCCTTTAACCCCCAATGGGGGTGAATTTCGAAAAACCCTGAAATACGTGTTTCATCATTTGTACTGAAAAGCATTAATTCAAAGTTTCATGCAAAAATGTGCAATAAAAATATTTTTCTCATACAAACTTTGCCACCCCTTTTAACCCTTTTAGGGGTTGAATTTCCAAAAAATAATATGCCTATTTCCTTCTCATGAATGCAAACTATCGACATACCAAATTTCAGCAAAATCGGTTGGGTGGTTTAGGCGTGAAAAGGTAACAGACAGACAGACAGACAGACAGAAAGACAGAGTTACTTTCGCATTTATAATATTAGTATGGATAATGTTGAAAAGATACGTGTGTTCATCGACGTTACCAATAATTAAAAAGTTTTTAAGCAATATAATAATTTAAATGATTGTGTTTTAATTGAGCCAATCTGTACAACGTAAGCGACGGTGTTATTTAACACCGCTATTGACGCTGTATAATAAATGTTGAAATACACTATTATTAATGCTGAATTTCGAACAAATGGCACCTCAAATAACAAGAAATGATAGTTATACTCCGAGGGGCGGATGGGACTAGCGAGATAATAGGGGTCAAAATTGGTTGGCAGTTTATGGAAATATAAATCCGTTTATGTCCCAAATGATATTGTAATACAGGCGGAGTTGGGGCGGAAACTTTAAATAATATTGGTTTTTTATGTGCTAGCGTGGCGCTGACGACACGCGAGTTACAATGTTTGAATTTAATGTACTATTAAATTTACGACTAAGCTATACAGAGAGTACTGTTTAAACTTTACTTGTTTTTAAATAATCATTTCAATTTATTACTGTAATTGAAGTACATTTCACATATTTTACAACAGAACAAAGAGCCAGACATTTAATAAACAAATAATATCTGATTTAAATAAATATCTATGTAAATAATGCTTAAACTTTTGTTAATACAACTGAATACATTGAAAATATTATCTGTCAAAATAATTTTCATTGAGCTGAACATAAAATTATTTGGATTTGATTCAAACAAACAAATTATTGGTATAAAATTTCCATTCGATAGGCCTTCATGAATACATAAGATATTATGTCACAGCTGTTTAATATATCAAACATCCACGAGATTTAGAAGGCAAAAGTAAAAAGATTTTTAGATTTTTCTCTTTGACTGATACTCGGCAACGTCTTTTCTAAATGCGAGAGGAAAGTAACATACGTCGAGGTATTCATATCTCACGAGTAGACTTATACGACACGGGTCCCTTGACATTAATGTTTTAAACAACTAGCTTTTCGCAATATCGTTGCTTTAGATATCTCATAAGCCGTAATACCTACAAATTCTGTGAAATTTAAACATAAACTTAATCTTTTATTAAAATCTTTCATAAATCTCGGTAGATTCTTAAATCATATCATTATGAAAGATTAAAACAAAAAAATATGAAGCGTACCTTCTAATAACATATTAATTATGGCAAATAGAATAGTCTGTCGTAATTAAGAGTCCATTTTGAGATCCTCTTAAAATTCACTGCGCGCTAGGGAGGTTCAAAGGCGAAATAATTAAAGGCGAGGGCAAGAAAATGCTGGGAGATCAAAGGAGGAAAACACCCCTCGTAGTAAATAAAACGGTGTTGGGGATTTTCGTGTTTGCTACTGTTACCTGCGTCAGATTATATTGACGCCAGTTCGCCTCAAACTTGATTAAATATTTCGCTTGCTGTAATTAACAGACGTACAAATGCGCATTTTGTGGGATTTGGTGACTTACATATCTAATCATTCTATTATAATGAATTTTATCAACGCAACTCTTAAATTAAGTATAATTTGCCATTTGAGCAATGTTAAGGGTCTCTTGTTGTTTAAACTCGTATTAATGTTCTGAGTAATAGAATAAAAAACATTATCTATATATAATGAAAACTTTTAAAGTGTATATAGAAATTGTAAAAGAATTCTAAATGCATTCGCCCAAACAGTACAAAACGTGAATTCAATTAACCGTGGTTACGAGTGACAGTTCCAAATGAAGTTGCAATTAAACTCAACTGCGTATTAATGGTCTTCCAATTAGGTTGTCATTAAAATGTAATTACAGTGTTTTCAATACGAATGCGTTCTGTTTCTAAAAATATACCAAATATATTTTTGAAGACGATAAATAGATTTCAGACTTAAATCTGATGTAGACAAAGTGTAATAGAATTAAACATGAAGCCAAACAAAAATGTTTCAAAATAGTATACAAATGTGAAATTACAATTTATGAGTGATAAGTACCTTAATAAATATCGTTAAATAAAAATAATTAACGGATTTTATGGTCATAGGAAATAAATAAATAAATAAGCGTATCTCTTCCTTTCAAGAAGAAAACTAAGCTTAAAAAATATAAAAAAACTAGTGTAATATTGCTACTCATATTTTATTCACAAAATTTGTATATTATTTTAATTAAGTACCTATATAAAATTTCCTTTATTCTTTTAAGAAAGTAACCTAGCCAAATAGGCAAAATTGAAAATAGTAGCATGAGCCGCAAATCACGCTACTATTATTGGCTTTGGTAGACTCTATATAACCACAGAATATATAATTTATAACTTTTGTAGACTTAGAGACACTGTGGTTAAAACAAAAGTTTTGAAGCAATTCAATTATTTAATAAAGTAAAGCACTTTATAACTAAAACAAGTAATCTTGTATCGTACAGTAAATACAATTCTTCTAGTATTTTTATACTAAACCAACATTCAGAATTTTATTTATTTCATCATCAAAACACTGAATTCAATTTCATTTTTAAATCATCTACGAAACCTTCGAACCTTTTAACTAAAATAAAGTATTTTTAAGAAAACGAAATGTGAATATAGAAAATATACGTACTTATATAACGACAGAAGAATTTTACTAACATATTTTTTTGCATTTCATGAATATATTATTAAAGTTATAGCAAATGGGTAAGTTTTTTTTTTTTTTTTTTTTATGGGACAAAGGGGGCAAACGGGCAGGAGGCTCACCTGATGGTAAGTGATCACCTCCGCCCATGGACATCTGCAACACCACAGGGCTTGCAGATGCGTTGCCGGCCTTTCAGGAAAGGGAGGGAGGGAGGAGGGAGAAGGACGGGAGTAGGGATGGGGAGTGGGCCTCCCGGACTCTCACTCACCGGACGAAACGCGACAGCATAGCTGCCACTTCACGCCGGTCTCCTGTGAGAGAGTGGTATAAATACGGGGCGTGCCGGCCCATTCGGTTGCTACCCGAAGGTAACAAGCATGGCACTACCACTCGAAATCGAAAGTTAATATAAAATCCATTTTCATACCTGTACCATACTAAATCAAACACCTGGTTCACCATCGCAGCAAAAAAATACGCAGTATCGTAGAGCTTACCTGAAAAACAAAAAAAAAACTAAAATTAAAGGTAATTCATGTTTGTTTATATAATCTCAACATAATTAATTTTTACTATACAGAAAAACGTTAAAGTGATTTTGATTTGTTGGCAATCTTTTTAGATTAAAAGAAGTTATTTCCATGTTGAAGGAACGGAAAACTACTAAATTAAAAAATATGATTTGAATATGAATAATTCATTTTTATTAAAAACATCTATAAAGCAAACTTATATTACTTAATTTTATAAGCATTTACTGTCTTTTACAATACTAGCGACTCACCTCGCTCTGCTCGGGTTCGACCCGTCTTACAATGCACGTTTTTAAGTTTAGTAATTCTAATTAGTATGGAATAGAAACTATAAACTATACTCGTATGTGTATTAATTCCCCATACAAGTTAAAAATAATGTCTTATTATCTCCCAAGGGTCTTAAACTACCTCCATGCCAAATTTCATCTAAATGAGTTGAGTGGATTTTTAGTTTATCCATTACAATCATACAAAAAAAACTTTTTATAATAGTATAGGGTAGACATTTGTGTGCGCATGATATTCTATTAAAAATGAAAACCAATTGTAAACACATAATAACACACATTTAAAACATATCTCAAGTAATTGTTTTAAACTTTCGAGAAAGTAATATCGAAGAACGTTCCATTCAATTTCAACATATACTTATTTCAACACGAGAGTAAAATCAAATGCTTCATGGCAAGTTATGATGATCTAAGGGCCATAAAATACTCAGTCTAATTATATCCTTCGCTTTTGATTTGATTAATATTTATTGATGTTGTATAAGTTCTCATCATAAAATCTAACAATTCTTGTGCTACATTTAACTGGCACCAATTAACACCTATTAAATTTTATTATAATTGTTATATATGCATATCAAATATCAATATGTTGTACATTTTATAACTCAAAGAAGAGCTCGTATAATTATTTTTTAAATTAAGATATGGCAACTATAATCAAAGTATTAAAAATCTATCCAAACATCATTTTTCGAATACATCCAAATAATAACGGACGGAAACGGATGTAAATCAAACTAAACACGAAAAATGATACGAGAAAATTCACAGACACTAAAAAAATGTTTAAGGCCTAATAATAATTTCAGTATAAATACATTTTCTGATTGAATCATCTGATAAGTTTATAATAAATTACATTGAATACCAAATATAAGTTAAGTAATTACAAAAATAAAGCTGGTTGTAATTCGAAGCCGACATTCAATTAAGATACTAACAATTAATAAGTCCGACGGCCTTCCAACGACATTTCCGTTCCACTGGAGATAAAGCGTACCGTTTTTGTCTTTTAATATTGGTTCTAAGAAGACTGTGTTTTTACGCTTATTTATATAAAACAAGCGATTCACCCTCGCTCTGTTCGGGTTCGTCCTGAATAATATGTTATAAAGGTTAGTACAGAAATGTGATATTTTCCTGTAGTTGACGTGGATAACAACTATGATTATTGCAAATTATATCACAATATGTCCAGTGATTTTCTCCTGATGCCAACACACGGACAAACAAACATTCTAAAAACTTTCTATACACAATAAGGACTATTTCAATAATATTTAAAAAAAATGATGCAGAGATTCAACTCGGAACTTTATATGCTTAGATTACTTTGGTTATGTCAAAAAACTTTGTATCTCATTAGAGGTCGCATATCCAAAAAAGACTGTATAATTTTTATCTTAATCAAATCGGCGTCGATACAAGTTATTAGTACCTACCTACCTAAATTAGGGTCGCGGTAACACATAGCTCGACCGATTTATTGCCTGCGTTCGTTAACCACAATTTATACATTGCCGCGCCATCATCAAATTTAATCGCGTCATTTTTTTGTACCGTATTAGGTATAGACTATAGAGTATTGTAACCATGAAATCTGATACCTTGTATAATTCATAATAATCTCGCAAAATAGGTTCAATTGTTAAAAATTAACATTCAAATTAGGGAAGTGCTGTTAGCGGAATTAAAACGAGTTTCACTCATAAATCGTCTGGAGAGGGTGGCGAGAGCTCGCCGCTTTATTGGCTCCACGTCGACATCGCGCTAATAAATGAAGCAGAAAACTTCTACGAGTGTTATGTAGTATGCCGTTTGAGCGGAAGACATCACCGCACTCAACCAAAAACTGCGTCTATCTGTAGCAGTGTAGAGGTGAAGTTTCGATGGGACAAATTTTATAGCCTCCTCGAGTATATCTATCCCTGTTCTTCCAACAGGAGACGAGGGAGATGAAGCGAGCGCATTATGGGTTATGAAACGAACTCGGTCGCTTCATGTTAGTGTTACCCGGCGAAGAAAATGAAATTATGACCGTAGCGCGTGCAAAGAAAGCGCATGACGAGTCCAATTCAACGGAGCGCCGACGAAACGTTATAGAGTTCGTTCGAAATGTTTCCACTGGCTGCCTGCTTTGCAGCAAAACAAATTAACCCACCCTCCACTCTGCTTACGTAATCTTTGTGACTGTTTATAATATAGGAACACTGAAACAACGACCCTCGTGCATCTCTGGGCTGCTCATTAAAAATGAATAAACGTCTTTACGAGAACTAAAAAGGCTTTTAGAGTGCATTGACAAAGAAAATGTACTCCAATAACTTAAATTCTAATGTTAAATTTAATGACCGAGACAGCTCTTTATGGGACTACTGTTGGGATAAACAACTTGATTATATTGTATCAAATGTATTATTAGGCACGATGGGCGACGCGTTGATATACGATAACGATGTCCTCTATTGTAGTATCTATTACGAAAGTGGTTAGCGCCACACATATACCGTACCTATGTAGGAGGAAGTAAGCCATTACCAATATAGCGGATCAATATAATAATTACGGTGATTAAATTGAAAGCATGCTTTGACGTCTGTAATCAGAGACATAGACCGGATAATTGATATAATTTATATTAATTAGCAACAATTATCGGTAAATTGCATATTTATATAAACTGTAATTGAGATATCTTCGTTTATCTAATAGAAAAAGTTTAGAGTGGACATTTTAATGTATAAACATTTCCAATGCCAATAAAATATGGTTTATTGTAAATTTTAATTCATTTTAATAATATTTAAGTTCACTACATGTATATAATTATAATTAGTTAACATTAGGTTAAGTTAATCGCATAACTTAGGTAATTGACAAGGGAACAATCCTACTATCTAAGCTATCGATTAACGATAAAGCAGTAGGTTATCGGAAGACGTTTAACACAAAGCATTAAGGAAATGAATAAGTAGGGCGAGCGTTTATATTTACACAATTCCTCAATATACATTAATTTATGTTGCAGAACATTCATTGTTAGTAAAGTTTTTACTGACTATGCAATAAGTAGTGTGTATTAAAAATAAAGTATTTAATTTCAACATATTATCTCAACATAAAATACGCCTAGTCGTTATAAGTAATAATTTATTTATGTAATATAAAATCGATTTATTTACCGACTCTATTACATAGAGGATATTATAAGCATCAAATCGAATTAATTTATTATCGAATCAAGCACACGCTATCAGTTTAGTTTATCGATACACAGAGGTTATCAAAGTAATAATCATTGTGAAAGGCACCATGGGAACAATAATAAGAGTGGAGCGTAATAACTCTAGAGACACAGCGGTCTTCTTACCGGGAAATGTCTTTGTTCTTCAAAACAAAGGCTGGAAAAAAATCTTTAAAACACATAAAAATCAAAAATTGTACAATTATAGAAGTGAAAAGAGCTATTAAAGACACTATCTCAAGTTAAAAGTTTCTAGAATATTACTTAGACTACAGAATAGTACTCGGACATTATTTATCCAGGCTATTAGTGATTTATGGTTACGTGCGAACTCGACTTACAACCTACTTTCAACTATAGGTAGACATATTTACACATTTACTCACAAATGAACATGTAACTGTCTCATTACACTCAACGCCTCGACGAAGCAGTATTTTAAATTTTACACCATCAAAACGATATGTGTGACTGAGAAGATATTATGTGAGAACGGGTAAAGAAAAGAGATGGACGATTTAATATTATGAAATAGGGTCGCCATATCCTCCTGGGACCCGAACTATAAATACTTGAATTTAAGCAGGGTTTTTCTATTTTCTAACCTATATGATGTTACACTAGAGCAAAAATATCCATTAAATGTTACGCGATTACCTATTTCAGGAGTTTCAGGTGGTATCATATATGATACTTTGGGACTCAAAAAGAATAAATACTTTGTTATTTCAATATTATGAATGTATTTCTATATCAGTTTAAATTTCACGTATAATGCTCATGAATACTTTTAAATCATTTCTAAGTGGATATAAAAGATAAATATACACATCTCATCCCTAACATTTAATAAAAGTCAAATCCTTACAACCTTTGGCACTTGGTTTTTTATTAATTTGCCTTTTCAGTTAAATCCTCATTCCCTTACGAAATTCAAAGCTATAATATCTAGCCTTGTTGAATTTGATCATGACTGATGCGTATTATCTACTAGGTACTTCAGCACCATTCTACCATCTACATCTAATTCTTCAGCTGTTGGTCACACGATTCCACTGAAGACCCTTTTACCCTTACAATCTATTGGTATACCGCCACTATTCGCTGAACCAAAATAATTTATCCCTTCCTAACTTGGCTTACCTTTCCACAGTTCCCTTTTGACACATCTTTCTGTATAACCTAAAAACTGGTCATCCAGGGAGACATCTTTGTTGCAAACATTTTAATGAAACGCTCTTTCAATTTCTAAAACTGTTGTTCTTATTTTATAGAAGCAGTCGGTGGGTCATGTAGATTCTAGTACTTTGGTGTCATTAACGACTTTCGATTATGAATATCTCTAACTTTATAACGATTTCTAGTCTTTGCAGACGCCACTATTGTTGAACTAACTAGTCAATTTGTCAAAAGCCCAGTATTGCATTCTTGGCATTCCTAATAGTCTAATAATCATGCTACATCAAAAAATCGTTGATTTTCTTCAGCCTTAGAATTATCTGACCTTTTCTGTCCGCACAAAGTATATGAAATTTGAACAAAATCCATGTTTCCAGAAAATTTGGCATTCAAGCACCTCTCAAAATAATATCATGTCTTTTCAATATCAGGCTTCTGGTTTCTCCCTGTGAGGTTCACTGCATCTAACGTGGACTCGACTGTAACGGGTCTAAAATCAGTCGTGTGTTTTCACGTTACTGACGGAAACATGTCATATCAAACGGGGCAGTTTTAGAATCGGGTCATCATCAGAAGGATCCCAATCACTATTTGCTTCCAGCAAACTTTGCTATTCTTCCATATTATTGATATCTTGGTTCTGTTTATCATTCTTATCAACGTCAGAGTCCTTCTTTCCGTAATCGAAGTAGATGCATTCCATTTATGCACGAAAACATGCCTCTTTAACCATACCAGAAATGTTTGTAAATAGTTTATATTATTTTCAATAATACCCAAAGTATCACATGTGATATGCTCAATTTATCGTAAGAAATTCACGTTGAAATAAAGTTTTTAGTTATTTATATTACGTAAAAACAAAGTAGAGAATGTAATCTTTATAAGATAATAGTTAAATAATTAGAATTAATAATTTTATAGTTACTTATCCATACGTGAAGTTGACATGGCAAAAACATTGAATTTGCGAAAAATTACTGTCCTACCCACTTAAACCTTTAGCACTTTGCATGACGAAAGCTATAGTTATTAATCGTTAGAAGTCTAATCTATAGCTTAAACAAAAAAGATTCAGGATAACAAATTAAATGACGCCGTCATGAAGTTTTTAGTTCAAGTATCAAATATGATACCCTGGTTCCCAGGAGGATATAGAAACAATGTAAAATTATAAAAGAACTTAAGTGTTATTACATATATTTAGTAGTAAAATAATGTATTTGTACGTTATGATATATATTGTACAGACTCTGTCGCACAAAGGAATATATGACATAATAAAACTTGTAGATAATATTCAGTCATTTCTATATTATCTTGAGTATATCGATCAGTGTCAGGCTATTAGATAGATTTAGGTTGTAATCTAATATAAAAATCTCATGTCACAGTGTTTGCTATCGAACTCCTCCGAAGCGGCTTGACCGATTGTTATGATTTTTTTGTGTATATTTTGGTACGTCTAAGAATAGGTCGTAGGCTACTTTTTATTCCCCTGGATGGCAAGGGTGACCCTCACCAGATATTTTTATTTTTTTTATTTTTAGACCAAATCTTTTATTTTCCACTTTTTATGATTTGCATAAAAAAAAATTATAACCCTAAATTTTCATCCCTCGGGTGCGGACGCAACCGCGGGAATTGCTAGTATTTTTATATAATATCATGTATTATAATTTCTTACATAAAAATTTCTCATCAACATGTACATTGTACATACTATATGTAATGTAAGTATATAAGTTGTACAAGTACTCCGGTGGATATGGTCACCCTACCACATGCCGTGTGGTGTGGTGTTAAGGTTAATAGCGCTATTTGTACGAGATGTTATCACTGCGACACCGGACTTAGCCTGTATTATGTATATTGACTTTTTGTACGTTTTACGCTTAACTAAATAAATGTGAGACGACTCTTGGCACTCAAGGCATCTTCGAAATACAAATATATTATGTATTTGTTGTTTAATGTAAATTAAGAACAATAAAGAAAACACACCGCCAGTTTTTAATTGGTAATTATTATTTTTTTCTTACTTTTTTACGCTTTAGGAATTAGGTGCTTGTGTTTTTACATTAATAATGTATAAATAATCACGCATCGCCTTACACAAGTACGCATACTAAATACGATTTGTGAGTAGTGTAACTTTGAATAAAATTAAAATAAAAAATAAAAAATAAAAATCTTTATTTGGAACAAATTTACAAAATCAGAACATTGTACGATATGGACTACATTAGTTAAAAACTGTGTTGTAGTCAATAACGCCCACCTCCAAGACATTTAATTAATATTAATACTAGTTCCAATAGCTTACATAGAAGTAGTTATAAAAGGTAGTAGGTATAGTTATATTTGCAGACATAGATTCTAGAATTAAATACAATAATATATATAGTATAATGCTGTGTGTGTGTGTGTGTGTGTGTGTGTGTGTTTGTGTGTGTGTGTGTGTGTGTGTGTGTGTGTGTATGAGAGTTGTGACTGCCACTTAAGTAAGGAGATTTTCAGTATCTTCATAGGTAAGATCCTGTAACCAAGCGATAGTTGCACTTTTGCAAACATGTAGTGTCTTAGGAAATATATTGATAATTTTATTTATTCTATTATATATATTTGAAGAAAAATAATAATAGTGTCGTCGACACAAAGCCAATCGACTACGATGGGTTTCACAAACTATATCAGATCTACGTTTATTGTGAATTGTATAGTCATTGTATGGTGTTTGTGAATGTTTGCGTAGTATAGTATGTAGAATAAATAGTTTCCTAACCGATAATACCCGTGTGACTTTATATAACTCATCGGTAGGAAACAGCATGGATTTAAATGTCATGGTTTTAAGAATTGTTCTTTGAGCCCTTTCAAGACGAAGTAATTTAGTTTTTCCAGTCCCTCCCCAAGCTGTAATACCATAAGATAATATTGATTGTGCAAGAGCATAATATACATTTTTTAACAACGGGAAATCAATTAAAGGTCTTAGTTTCTTAAACACGAAAATCAATTTACGAAGTTTTGTGTAAGTAGCCGCAATATGCTCTTTCCATGTCAGGGTGTCGTCAACCCATATGCCCAGATATTTAACATAAGTCACAGGAGTAATTTTTTTACAAGTACATTCGACATTTCTCTTACAATTTTGCTCATGAACATGGATGGAAATACGGTCAGACGGGAGAGAGTTTTTATGTGGAGCAAAAGTAATAAAATTAGTTTTTTCAAAATTTAACGTTAAAATATTTAAATTTAGCCAATTATAAACGGAAGATAGTGCACTTTCTGCACGTGTACTCACTTCTGGCCAGCTTTTACCATGAACGAGAAGTATAGTGTCATCAGCATATGAAATTATACTACAATTTGGAATAGAGAGTTTAGACAATTCATTGACATAGACAAGGAATAGTGTTGGCCCAAGGACACTGCCCTGTGGTACTCCAAAACTTAAACCAACTTCATCACTCACGGTACCATTAATTACCACGCACTGAGATCGATCACTAAGATAACTTTTAAATAGATCATTCACTACTCCTCTTATACCTATGTCATTTAATTTTGTCAAAAGATTGGTAATTGAGACCGTGTCAAATGCCTTAGTTAGATCTAAAAATATTCCAATAACTTTGTTTTTACGGTTAAAATTTTGAACGATTGTAGTGGTAAGGTCCAAGATCGCATCTTCAGTTGACTTACCACTTCTAAAGCCATATTGGTTCGGAGCTATAATATTATTAGCGGTTAGATAATTGTTAAGTCTACGGTTTAATAGTTTTTCAAATATTTTAGAGAAAGAGGTTAAAATTGAAATAGGTCTGTAGTTATTAATTTTATTTGCATCTCCGTTTTTATGAATTGGATGAATGAGAGCTTTTTTAAAAACTTTAGGAAAAATGCCTGATTCAATAGATATATTAAAAATATGAACAATCAATGGAATAAGCACGTGTCTAGCTAACTTTATTACAGAAATGGGAATTTCATCCCATCCCGTCGCAGCTGTATTCTTAAGGTTATTTATTACATTTTCTACTTCTGAATGGTCAGTGTAATATAAGGACATAGAAGAAG
Source organism: Boloria euphrosyne (assembly GCA_951802675.2). NCBI lineage: Eukaryota > Metazoa > Arthropoda > Insecta > Lepidoptera > Nymphalidae > Boloria > Boloria euphrosyne. The sequence continues at coordinate 9,083,152 of OX637887.1, forward strand.
AGAAATGGGAAAATATAAATAATATTATTAGCTCTATTTTTAGTTAAAAGAAAATCAACAAATTTAAATTAATTTAGGTATAGACTGAATTATTAAACATAATGACCACTTTCAATTATTTCAATGAATAGGTATTTTATTTAGTTTACAGCTGCATTTAAGTTAATTTGATTTTTAAAAGTTTTAAAAGCTTTATAGTGCTTTAAGTGTGGTACATTATGAGACTAATACCTAGTAATTGCTTATAAAATTTATAAACAATAAAGGTACAGATTACATATTTAGATATGAAATACATAAAAGTATGATGAGTTCTGATTTAAAAAAGTTTTCATGTTTAAAGCCTTTTTTAAATAACATTTTTATAATGAAATAGTATCATGCAAAAGCTTAGTAGCATCTTATCTTTATTAGAATTAAAAAATAAACTAAACTGGTGGACTTAACCAAAGATTTTCAAATTTCCAGCGACTAAGAGGATCCACAAATGAAAATATTTAAATTCGTATGAAACTAACTGCTACTAATTTAAAATGTAAATACTTAGAACAAACAGAAGGAAATTAAATAATGATGGATACTTATTTCTGCTTAATAATAATAATTACTAACTTTAATTAAAAGTTCTGTTGATTTATATCCATTAAAAAAACGGGTAATGTCAAGATCCGCTATTAGAGCATCTGCATATGTTTATAAAATACCACTCAAACAAACATCAATCTAAAAGGTAAATTATATAAATTAACACTATAAATTACATTAGACGTCGTACTGACATTAACGAATGAATAATAGGACGATGAAACGTAAACGTAATAAAGATGTTTAGAAATACTAAATGTTCAGTTTAATTGATGGTTTTGTATTGCAAATATAGTGAAGTATGCCATTCGCTTGATAGTTTTAATTAGGTTTGAAAGGTGAGTTCGATATATTTTTCGTACAAAATCGTATTTATGTGTGCGAAAAAATCTCGTAACATTCATTGATATTTTTTTCTAAATAACTATCGGAGTGTAATTCCAATTTGGACTTGACCGACTTTTATTTTATGTATTTATAAATCGAATAAATTACAATGTATTTTATTTCCATCTTTAATAAATTCAGTCGGCCCTAAGATTCATCATTGATGTTGTTTTCGCATGCTCATGTAAGGCAGTTATTAATATGATAAGGTTTTGGTACACGCGATAAGAACGAGAAATAAGTATAAAAGATAATAAACCTTGTTCTAACATTAAATAAAAAAGCTAGCATTCGATAGAGCTTTTTAAAGTTCCACATTTTTCTTTGTAGCAAATTAAGAACGTCTGGATCTCTGAAGTGGATAAGTAGAGACAATAAAAAGTTATAAAGAAATTCTAACGGGATTTACTTTTAATATAAAGGTAAAATCTCAAGTTGAAAAGAGGAAACGGAAATGCTTTGTTTTTAATCACGGAAGAGTGAAGGTATTCTTTTAATATTAATATCCCCTTGAACAAATTTTATGATGCCGAGGGAGTGCTTTTTCATCTGCAATAAGAACAACATCTTTATTATTATATTTAGAAATTTGCCTACTCTTTTTATTAACAAGTTCATTTTTCTTTGATTGTTTTTATTTACATTTCGAAAAATACTTATATTCTATTACAGATATTATACGTTAAGTTGATATAGCAACAATGAGTACAATATTATAATTTAAAAAAAAATAATTATAAAAATGGCTTGCTTTTTATATTAATGATTCAGGCTAAAATGATAAGATAAACGGAGCGCACCGAGACAGCGGTTGATGCCTAAAATTTAATTAAAATGAGTAATTTATACTATCATTCTTCTTTTCTGAAGGACTTACCGCTAGTTTCAAAATTTACAAAGTTAATATGTCTTTATTTGCATTTCTAATATTAAGTACAATAAATATTAAGAAATATTCACTTATTTAACTAGATTGACATTTATCTGTAGGAGGCTGTAATGTGATAGGTGTAGCTCACATTACATACGGGTTTTTTGCCATCTCTAATTCTTTATTGCTCTATTTAACACATAGTAGCTTAGACCTTAGTGTTGTATTTTTAGCCTAAGATTTTGTATCTCTACGCTTTATATATAGTACTTAATTGTGGCTTAATGTAATTATTATTCTGAATAACAACTTAGCTTTGTTTTTTTATGGCTTAAGGAAAATAGAGTAATAACTCATTATTATAATTTAAAAGGCAAAGAACATTTTGTCTCAGCCATCGAAATCCGCTATTTTTTATAAAACGTTTAAAACATCGCATAAAAGGGGATGCTAACACCAGGAGAGCATAAGTGTAAAGGTGTGGTATTATAGGAAAACGTTGAGAAAGCTGTCAGTACATGCGGCCGGTGTAAGCGGGTCAAGTACATATACGTAGGGTTGCCACGCCATAAAACATGTACTACAAACGACCGCTTTTCAAAATGGTTGTCCGACGCTTTTAATTGTACCGTACTTTATTTAAATAGATTGTATGAATGGTTTTATTATGTACGTAATTTCTTATAGCGACAATTAAGAAATATATAATTGCAGGAAAACATTTGTTATCAGATGTTCTTATCGGTTTGACATTTTTATTTGTTAAGAATAAGGAGAATTTAGTTCGTGTAACTATGAAACATAACTGTGGTGTGTCTTCTAGAGAACAATAATTATCTGCAGATATAATTAAATTCAAACAGAGTCGAATCTGACCATTAAATATTTTTTGAGAAATTATTATTTATTGGTATAATCATTATGATCGATACAGAGGCCGAATCTGTTGTTTTTAGAATCATTCTTTGTCTGCCTATCTGTGTCCCCATCTCTAGAAAATTACTGGACAGATTTTGATGAAATTAAGTGTGATGATATCCGTATCAACATATTAGAGGACACTTTATATAGCGAGAATACACATCTCTGAGAAATCTAAAACGTGCCTAACAACGAACATACCCGTGGAGAGCGAGGGTAAATTACTAGTACCTACGGATATAATTTTAATATATTATATATTATATTTTAATACATTCGGTCAATGTATTAACAAAACAATTATAATTAGGTATACAATTTAGGCAAAGAATGATTGTCCGGAAAAACTAATTAAACTTGCGCCAATATAGATGGAACTAATTATTATTAAAGAGTTATACGCATCAATTTTGTTTGGCATTTACGTGTAAACATATTTCATTTATGTTAATAATAACACATTTGTGGTCGCTGTATTGAATATATTAAATTATAAAACCATTTTATTGGTGAATTGTTTAACTCGGGCGTAAATTTTCATTTTATTGAAATACATTAACGTATATTAAGTATATTCCAGAATACATTTAAATATTGTTATAGGTACTCATTTATTTCCGAAAATCTCAAATTAATTTCCAACATAATTCAACATCGCCGACCTAAACAAATAATATTTTGTTATTTCTATAAGACGCTGTGGATATTTGTCTCATCTCGCCATGATCAAATGACAAATAACGAACAGATCTCGCCGAAACCCTGAGGGCACTTAGAACCTGTGTAAGTATCATTAAGCCGTTTGTAATAAAGCAAGTAGGTATTTGCATGAGAACGACAGGAGATTTGCATATGTAAATTACTTTCCGTCTTTATTTGGGCCGACGAGTTAAATTCTGCGTCTTTATGCAAATTGAGACCCATCGATGGTCGAATCTTCGACATTAATACGTATTTGGAAATATAAATCGATGCCCGATCGAATCTTTAATTATACAAATTACGACATCAATAGTAGAGTGGCAAAAACTCGAATTTAAAATGATTACAGTCGATGAAGCGCTGCAATACCAGAAACGTCTAGTCGTTAGACGAGAACGGAATAAACAATAACGATGCCGTTCATTTTGTGCAGCAAACGAAAACAATAAAACAAAGAGGGCGAAAAAACGACACGGTGCACGCAAACCGAGCTCTCGTCTCGAAAATGGCAGCATCCACACGCGACGTGGTTGCGCCGAGGGAGCATAAAGCCACATGCAGGAATAAAAAAACAGGCGAGTGCACACGAGCTTAGCCCCGTACTTGGCGAGGCATTCGTGCGTGATCCCGAGCGCCTCGTGTGCACACTGCACATACCGCACTCATTACCAGTACTTGCGTCGCGGTATCCATTACGCGGCGGAAAAAGCGCGCGGACCAACGGCGTGTGTAATTGATTAACAGTTTGAGAACTCGTCGACCGGAGAGCCGACAACCCTCGTTGCGCACTTTAAAATCTTAATAAATACATGTCATTCCGTCGCCGGCGAAACGAGACGAGCTGCTCAATTAAAATTTATGTATCGCCGTTGCAGCTTTTTGTGCGATAACATTTGCATTGAATGCGCATATTAATAATAAATTTTCATGCACCGCAAATTCATAAAGTCTACTTCATACTACAGTCTTGTTTTTAATGTTTCTTACTTTTGTAAGCAAAAATAGATATCTTAACTATTTTTGCTTACAAAAAGTCAGACTTATTTCTTTTTTTTAATTGAACAATTAATTATTGTTACATGACAAAAAAGAATGAGCGAGCTTTATACCATATTAGCATTCATTTTATTATATTTATAACTACATACTTTGAACACCTACTGCAGAGTTTTAAAGTAACTGTTGTATTTTATGAGTCTTTTGAATTACCCACGCCAGGAAGCTACGGAAGATCATTCTAAAGGTGGCAGGAAAAAGAATAATTTGTGACAATAAAATGGCGCGCATCGACCCTCGGCCCCCGCCCGCATCAATAATTCATGATACACCGCGCCATTGAGAAAGTGCTTTGTGATCGCCATACTAATTATTTAAACATTGGGTCGTTAAAATATTTTATTAGACTAGACTGCATACATGGCCGCGCACTTATATCACATTAACAACGCATTACCTTTGTAGGGACGAAGTTAGAATGCACATTTAGTGATGATATATTACTGCGGACGTTAGCGTGTTATTACTTTTGAACACTGCAAAGCTTTACATTTATTGTAAACGAAATAAACACGTCATATTTTCTTTTCAAATAAATCATTGCTAGAAACGCCTCCACATAAACTACTCGTACAACAAACACAAAGGAGAAAATAACAATGGTTATTGGTACAAGAAACGTTAACTTCATCCTCTTCAAATAGCGCAAAATAAACAAGAAATATCTATACCCCTGTAATAACATTGTTTAGGGAAACTATTTATTTTTATATTTGAATTTTGAATAAGCACCAAATTTATACTGGTATGTACATAATTATACATAAGTAGAATATTAATCATTTAATATGAATATTAAAGGTAATTGATTATTTATAATCACAATGAATCATACAAACATTTGGCTAGAGGTGATTGAACTACTGTTATTGCTAGTATGCCAGAAAAAAGCTGAAGAGCAACGACTGACTTTAACAATAATTACAGTGTAGTAGTGTATTGTTGTTTCAATAACGTATTATTTTTAAGCGATACTTTAGACTACGTTGGATAAAAAATCAGTTTTACAGAAAAATACAGTGCAAAATATATTCAGTAAGCACATTCATCCCTCGGGACGCGAAGTACCCGCCTGGATTAATTCGTGTAATTTAAACTCCAATACCAGGAGAATACAAAGCTGAGTAGGTATTCAGACAAAGTGGCACTGCAGACGTGCAGTGTTTCATCATTATTATTAACATTTAAATGTAAATGCGCGTTATGCGAAATTTCATTTTTAGGCTGTTTTTAATTTAGTTTATTATATTTAATCAACTTAGAATACTTTTAATTAAAAAAAAATATAATACTTTTATTTGATAAATTATCGTAATTAAGTGCCACGTGTTCTCACCTTCATATCCTACGCTTACTCAATAACGTCGCAACATTGTATCATTAAGCGTCATACGATATGAATATAAAATTACTTAGTTAATATGACAACTATAAATATATCACCATTAACTTCATTACCAACTATAAAACAGGTCATTTCATTAAATTAATAGCAGTAAATAATAGCAGTATTCATAGAATAAGGAAAACAACGCCACCACAATGTGAATAAGGCGACATGAAAATTGTAAACTTTGGTAGTAAGCCAATAATTTGAGTCGTCCGTATCGAAACTAAAGCTTTACTTGCTTGCACAAGCATGTGAAACTGATAACAAAATCCATTGGGATATCTATACCTCCGCGTCCTCGTCGCTCGTCTGCACAGTGCGGGGTGGGAGGGAGACAGTGCTCCACTCCCGGAGTGGAGTGAGTGAGAGGTGGATATTTCATCGACTCCAGCTACAAGATGGCAGACGTTTGCGGTTGATAGTTTATAGTTATTGCGAGAGAGTGCGACGTGCGCCGTGCGGCTTTATCACATTGTTAGCGTTGTAACCCACGTCCAGAGAATTAAGCGGAGATCACTCAAGCCTCCTCGGCTTCCGGTAATAGCCTGTACACGATATCCGGTCAAGTTTGAAAATAACTCAATTAATCACTGACCATTGTTTAAAAAATTTCACTAAATTTATTCCACCAACGATGTTAACGAACAAAACAATTTATGAAAACGTATTTCCTTTAATTTTCCAGATACACGTCACTTGAGTAAATTAAATTTTTTTGAATAAATGTCATTTTGTTGTAATAACAAAGTTTCAACAATATTTTAATTAAAAAGATGAGAGCTTAGCTTAAATTTATTTTTACAACCGACTTCAAAGGACCAGAAGTATCGCTTAAGAGATATAAATCTCCGCTGGAAATACGATATATTCCTAGGTTATAAAATGTTTCAATTTCAGTGACTGGTATATGTTGGCTCCATTTCAATCGCGTCGTTCATTTATGTCATATTCCAAGTACCAGATATAACGTACCTACTGACAGAAAAGATAATTCAAGATATATGTGTTGATTGAAACATGTATTTGGGATTTAGGAAGACATTTTGCGACAGAATGGTTCGTAAAATGTGAATGAAGTGCTCTGTTGAGCCAATTTGATGAGAGCGGATGTGTGGGCTCACAAAGCGAAGGAAATACACGGGTGCGGATCCGATCGTAAATCGAAGGGCGCAAAGAATACGTAATGCTGATTTACGGACCCCTTCCAAAACTTCCTTAGTCTGAATGAGGTCAGGTAGGTTTCATTGAAAAGGGAATGTTAAAAATGTTATTTTGGGCTTCATTATAAATTCTAAATTTTGCACACGGTTTTGTTCCTGTTGTAAATACATCGATTAATAGTATTCGGACTCTATCGTTAATCTTATATAATCGATACTTTGTAAAATGTTAACTAATAAACATAAAACCTATAGATAGAATAGTTTAATTCAAACAAAAGTAAGTTTCAAAAGAATTCCTTTGATATATTTTCACAAGATATTACGAAGCCATGCGCTCAATCCTTCGAGACGTATTGCTAACTCGAAAAATCGCCGTAACACGGACAAAGGAATTGTGAGCACGTGACTGGAAACCTGTAGCTACTCTTATTGTTGCCATTTATCAATAACTCGTTCCTCCTTTGAAAGCAGCGAAATAATAAGATGGGAAATATTAGGAAGATGGAACGTTAGCTGGCTGAGTCAGAAGGGCTACCATTAGGCAATTCTTGAAAGGATTGTGGACACGTGAGCGGAAATAGAGAAATTCACCACAGATAGTGTATCTTTACTATCATAATTTTTTTAATTGTCAGAAGATAAAAAGTAGATAAGTAGTTACTCATAGAGAGCATGCATTTCAAGTTAATTAATATTTAACTAAAATATGAAGATTACAAATTTATGTGTATAAATATGTGTTTTTCAGAAGATAAGATTTGAGTAATTTTACGTCCGTTCAGTTATAAAAGACAACAGATTATTCAACTTGACACCCGACGAAAATTGCTTTCCGTTAGAATTCAATTAAAACTTTTATTAATTTGGCAAAGAAAAGACAAAGTTCGAGCTAGAAACGGTTGAGAGTTAAGAAAATTTTGCTAATATAATTTATAATGAAACAAAGCTTTGAACTACGAATCTGATTAATAATATCAAGTCTCCTCAAAGATAAGAACATAGACAAAATCGTTTAATAGCACAGAACGCGCGTATAAAATGTAACGAGCCGTTAAATTACAAAAAATAAATACGAGTAAGAATACATAATAGAACACATGTTTATTGCCCTGTATGTAGTTCGCATATAATTTTTTTGGCGATTAAAGAGATATGAAAAAGTAATTTCATACCATATTACGCCAAAAAAGCTTTAAACAGCGTAAAATTATACATAGAAGAGCAAATGAAAGGCACTCATTACGTAGTGTAGTAACGTAGTACTTGCTATACGGAGTTCATGGTAATCAAAAAATAGAGCGCTATTAATTACGGGTAGGTGATTAGTCAGAAGTAGAGCTAGTAATTAGTGGCACATTTGCACGCCGCCAGCCATGGGCCGGCCCGCATTCATTATATAATTAAAACATTATATTCTTTCTAATTACGTAAAAAATTACATGAGTTATGTGTACTATTTTGTCAAGAGAGGGATTCCATATTTTAAATTCGAGCTCTAACTTGCAGTTAAATATTAGCGTTAGTTACCATTGTGTAAGGGCTTATTATTGCGGCACGTATATGTATTTGTCACGTCTTGCACACACTTCACAAGTCACGAGCTTGTGCTTTCAAAACTAAGATTAAATGAATATTAAAAATAGAATCTATGAAACATATTAATATTAGCACATAGCAGTTTAAGCATTAGCATAATAATGAAGGACTTAATCCTACCACAATGTATGTATGTATATATGTATGTATGTATGTATGTATGTATGTATGTATGTATGTATGTTGGTTTACGAAGTAGGCAAAATTAATTTTTATTCTCATGCCGTCGGACCAATAAAAAGTAATCATCATCGTTAGATAACAGTCATTGAAAACAAACAGTAGCGAGCAAAGTGAATTACATCATGCCGTCTGTGTTGCAACTCGGAGCGAACCGTTGCTGGCAAATTGCCGTATTAAAATTTTAAACCGGTATTATAAACGCTCTTGCTTTGTGAACATTGTAGTTTTACTGCGGGCTTCATAAAACGTTGTACTTTTCTATGATACGTCCCCTTTAAAATTTAACACTTTGTTTAATAGCACTAGAATGGTATGTTTATGATAAATTTACATGAGAACTCGTTATACTTTATGAAAATATAATATACTGTTTAAATCATACATTTATTTTTTAAACACAACGCAGTGTATGTCTAATTTGAAAGAAATAATATTTATTTATTCGAGATATAAAAGCTACAAACGTTTTCATGACCGTAATAATCTGAAATTTAATTTCGTTGGACGCAGACGTTAGAACAGTTTATTTAATAATAAAAAAGAAAAGTTATTTGTAAGAAATATTCTACAGTAGAATAAATTTCATTTAATATTTCATATAATAATCCATCAACGGTCGGAGAGAATATAAATTGAAGTAATTATGTGAAAGAGGCCGAGGCACTTAGGTCTCGGATTATATCAAAAGATAATAAGTCTATATCTACGAGATTTTATCTGTAGAATTATATCAATGGACGATGGTAATGTTTTAATTAGAGATAAATGTATCGAAATTATTTTATTTTGATACTGTGAAGTACTGATTCTGTTGCTATGATTATAATAATTAATATTATAATATTATGTTACATAGAATAAGCCATAAATATCCTCACAAGTATTTTACATAATGTTAGAATAAATACAGCTTATATACAGCTTGGAAGCTCTTAAAGCGACATTAGAAGCTAATATATTATAAATGTAATGAAAGAAGTTCCTTCTAGATTATAATTACATATAATATGTATTTAAATAATAAAACGTTCTATTATACTTATACAATGGAAATACAATGCAATTAAATATGATTATAGGTACCTTTAACCTAGTCTTTTTCTTACATTATATTATAATAATGACACGCGACGACTCGTTTAACTCAGTTCACAGTGGTATATTGACTTTATTTGCTATGCCAGCGGTCGCGAGTTCAATTATGAGTCAACATTCATTTGTCTGATGAGCACAAATGTCTGGACTCTTGGGTGTTTATAATTATAATATTTATGTATTTAAAGTTATATATGTGTAGTATTAGTATATCAAGCGTCTGTTAGAGGCTTGTGTTAAAGGACACCTGATACTTCCTATCGAACTAGAAAGTGATGTGCGTTAATGTCCCGATATATTTATATTTTATACTTATTTTTATAGTAAAGTGGAGTTTGGAGCGTCAAATCAATTTAACAGTTCAGTATTAAATCTTTAGGGCGCTTAATATTCCCACAGCTGCAAGACGGCAGTTAGTGTCACGAGCGGGTAATCAAAGAGTGGTTAGCGTCCCGCGATCTCCTAGCAATTTCCTACTGCTATCAATGCATTTACACGCATATATAATCTTTAAGACCCGCGCAATACAGACTATATTTGTATGAAATGAAAAATTCACAATGTAGTAACTTCTATCTGGAGAATTACAGGTTTTATTGCAATAACATCCTTATTTCTTAGGCAGCATGGTCGATATATTTATTTGCGGTCCCCAAATGGCCTTCCCGGCGGGTTCGCCTCCGCTTTTTACCCGTGTATAAACGCTTGCACACATCCTGTTCCATTGTTATTGACTAGCCTTTTATATTTGTTATTTTTTAGCAGCAACACATGTTTATGTATGTGTTAGGAAAAATAAATCGAACTAAAATGATACTGCCGATTTTAACACATTGGTATGTAAATTAATCAGTTAGACTACTAGAACTATAGGTATACCAGAATCTCATGGCAAATGGGGAAATTAAAATTTGTTGTGTGCAATACTCGGAAAATTGGATTAAACGATCTTGATACTGTTTAGTTTTTATTTATTTTTTTAGTATTAACGAACATGAAGTACCTATAATAGGTATGTGTATGAAGAATTTTAGTATACGGGTTCTTAATATAGGAAAATATATTATGAACATAAATCAATCGTATATTTCTTTATGTACTAACTAACGCGCTAGATTCTAAAATTAAAGTAGCCTGAGTTACTCCTTATAATATTAACTAACTGCGAGTGAAAGTCCCGTCAAAATCGGTTAAGCCGTTTCAGAAATTAGCCGGAACAAACAGACAGATAGGCAAAAATTAAAAAAAATTTTTTGATGTTAGTCCCGTATATACTTTCATATGCATTTAGTGAAAAGCTGTTAATTTGAAATTAAAAACAGACACCTCAATTTTATTTATTTGTATAGATTTATTATATTTAACACCTTATTCAGAATTAGAAAATGATTCCAAGAACTCCACTTGCATTTCTTGTTCTTCATCAGATGATGAAGATAAAGAGGTATTTATTATAAATCGCTCTTCCAGCATTTCAATTATTTTATCTTGCATGATGAAATCGTTTTCAATTTTCTTTACATGTTCGCAACATTTTCTCCATTCATCTACACCAATTTCTGAGAAAGCTTCTTCTGTTAATAGTTTAATATCACTTGCAGGCCTATTTACATTTTTATCAGTAACTTTTTGCTTCATTATACCCCAAATCATTTCTATGGGATTTAATGTACAATGATAAGGTGGGAGCCTTAAAACTTCGTGACCGTGCGATTTTAATATTTCATCTATCTCATATAAGGGCTCAGAAATGTTTTGTTTCACTAGTTCAAGAAGTTGACATTTACGCCAAAGATCATCATACTGTAAATTTTGTTGTGGTAGTGCCATGCTGTTGTGGTAGTGCCATGCTTGTTACCTTCGGGTAGCAGCCGAATGGGCCGGCACGCCCCGTATAGTACAACTCTCTCACAGGAGACCGGCGTGAAGTGGCAGCTATGCTGTCGCGTTTCGTCCGGTAAGTGAGAGTCCGGGAGGCCCACTTCCCATCCCTCTTCCCGTCCTTCTCACTCCTCCTTCCCTCCCTCCCTTTCCTGAAAGGCCGGCAACGCATCTGGAAGCCCTGTGGTGTTGCAGATGTCCATGGGCGGAGGTGATCACTTACCATTAGGTGAGCCTCCTGCCCGTTTGCCCCCTTTGTCCCATAAAAAAAAAAAAATTATTTGCACGAAGCCATTCTTTTATATCAGCGATACGATTAGCTTGTGTGGGCGGTTTGTTTATCCGTACGGAATGATAACTAGCATTATCCATAACAATTAATGAAGGTCTTGTGAGATTTGGAATTAGCTTCTCTGTCACCCATTTTGTGAAATTGTCCTTATTCATATCGTGGTGATAGTCAGCAGATACACTTGTTGACCTGTATACCAGGCAACAATTTGGTACAAATCCATTTTCTCCACCAGCGTTTACAATGATCCACCTTGCTCCTAGTGAAATACTTTTAGATGGACCTACAATATCTTTGTTTTGCCAGCACCTGTTTACAGAACATGAACTGTGAATGTAAGTCTCATCTAAATAAACCACATCCAATTTATTATTTTCTTCAGCTTCGCGGTTTTCCTTTATACGTTTCAAAAGTTTGTATCTTTGTAGTTTTATGTCATCTCTCTCCATCAAAATGGTCCTTTTCGATTGGCATTTAACATATTCAAAACCAATCTCCTTAAGTATAAGTCTGTAAAAAATAGTAAAATTTATTTTGTCAATCAAACCCAAGCGGTAGGTTAGTCATTCATCACCATGATCTTCAGTCAATATACATCCCACTGCAGGGCATAGGCCTCCTTTTACGAGTGAGAATGAAAGGGATAATTACTTAATATTTTTCTTACCTCAAAGATTCTCTCCCTCCGTTGAAATCAATATCTTGTCGAAGAATTTGTAACAGTTTCATTACTGTTGGTATTTCCTTTCGAATTGTATAGAATTCTTTTATTCTATTCCTAATCAACTCTAAATCGAAACTGTCCAAGTTAATTTTCTTCTTCCCCCCTCCCCTCTTTTTACCAGGCGTGGAAAATACACCATCATTCGATGTGCCCTCACCTACGATTCGCCGTACAGTAGTACTGGAAATCCCTATAAAGAAGCTACAATTAAGTAAAAAAATAATATATATAATAAACTAAAAGTATCAAAACATTTTAGTCCAACTTACCGGTCAACTCTACGACGCGCTTTAAAATCAAAGATTGAGTTTTATTTACACCTTCTTCTTCCCTTATTTTACAGTACACATTAAAAACAATCTTTCTAGCTTGAGATCGAAGTGGCCTTTTCGACATTTTCAAAAAAACAACAAATTTTCAGGAAGATATCACAATATTTCAACTGCGGTTGACAAATCTCGTAATTTAATTTGATAGATGACAATTGACATTGCCATATGAAAATCACATTTATTTAGTTTTTGTTTATGCCATGAGATTCTGGTAGACCTATAACACAAAAACTTTTAACGCAGTCACCTTTATAATTTTTGTAACTAATTTTTTTTATTGACAACTTATTAATTTTGATATTTCGACCGACACGATCGATTTGAATATTTTTTAGACAATAATTGACACTTCTGGTACGCCATTTTAACTTAGATCTTCATATAATATCGTAGAAGTTTTCAAAATCGCCCGTTTAGTCTCTAAAACGCCACAAAGGAACAAACATAAATTGATACTTATTTTCTTTTTTATTCATCTTCTCGGTAAAAAAAATAAATAAATACATAGGCCGATAAACACATTATCCCTTCTTCATTCGGTTAAAATGAGTTATTTCCACTTCGTTAAATATATGACATTTATGACAGAAAAGCATGGGAATTCAGAGCATTGGTCGTATTAGTAGCAGTATTTAGTAGAAAGTTACAACTAATTGTTAAACTTAATTAATTATACCTGAATATTATACATTTATACATAATTATTACTTTAATCTATCCGGGAATCAGTTCTCCAAAGTAATGTTCAGATCCAATTATAATAGAATTGTTTGTATACAAATTAATTAACTGTCAATTAAAAGCACGTATTAGTTTAACCCAATATTGGAGTTAAATATATAATAACTTTAATTACTGAGTATAACGAAACAATCCCGTGTTTAAAACTTATCCAAGGTTGTTTTTGGTGTGCTTATCACGTAGCGGCACCAGCTGCCAGCAATGACGACCTCATGTCTGAAATACTGAACAGAGAACGCATTCTTACCTATTCTGGATATTACTAGCCTTACTAATTTCAATTACATATGTTTGAATGTCATTATTCCGAATCATATGTAAATAAAAATGACTGTTCGTGTGTTTGTACCTACTCCTTACGTTTCGAAACAATTTCTCCAATTTTAAAGAAAGTATTATTTATCCGAATGTCATTAAGCTCCGTGAATCACCCTATATATACGTCTGCGAAGGGCTCTGGCGCAAAAAAAATTCCTTAAACTTTTGCTTTTTATGCGTCCCTAAATTAATCGTTAGAAATAACTTTTCGTGAATCAATAATTTAAAACATTCACCAGAATATTGCTCGACAAAAAATTTATTATAGCATAAACAGAATAGCTCCTCCGCGAAAAGATGTATTGGATAATCCATGAATAATATTATCTTAAATTATGTTCAACAAACTGTTCGATAAAATAATGTGATCAAACGTATTGCATGCGATAAATCACGATTTGCCGCGGTGTATTAATATTATTTTTTTATGAATGAAGCCTACGATATTAGAATAATATTGCCAGATTTTTATAGTCGGGTGAGAAGATAATTCATTCGCTGACGGCGTTACTTAAACCCGACTAGGCAATAAATACGGCGTCATTAGGGGACGCCTTCGACATGTCGACGTTCCGAGCTCTTATAGCGTAGAAACAATAAAATGTTCAGCAGTAAAGCTACAACGTGATTTTATCTACGTTGGAATGAATCAATCAGCTATCAACTGACTGCTTTTGGTTTATTGTTTCGCATTTTTGTGATTTGTCAAGTTTTATTAAGAGTTTCTGTTCCTTAAAATAAATACACATATATAATGAAAACTATTTATATATTAGGTATAGATAATGATTTTATATTTAGAAGTAATATTTGATTAGTTCACAAATTAAATTAAATCGAGTGTGTTGGTGCAAACAACGTGTAAGGTCAGCCGTTCAAGATAACATTCACTTGGTGATACAAAAATAGGCATCATTTCACATTTTGACCTCTTAAAGATAAGTTGAACATCTTGTAAGTTATCAAATTAATAAGCATGTACATTGTGCATGTACTGCATTACAAGTAAGAGAGGAAAGACATAATTTATAAAATCTTTTAGCGTTATCATTTATTAAATATAAAATTATTCAGCATTTATTTATAAAGAATTTTATAAATACAATTTAATTTCTTTATAATGGAATTGGCATTTTTATTTGGAACCAACCCTAGTGTATAAATTGAAGAGATTTATTGCATAAAATGAAACGTTCAAATAACCGAAATAAATATCAAGTATAAGTTCCCACTGCAATTTATCAATTTGACTATAATATTTCTTGCGTTCTGTATTCTGTGTGCAATTCAATACACTTATAAAATATGTTCAACCGCGAATAATACTGCGGTGTTCCTCACGCATCGGCGACTTTGCGAACAAAGACTTGTTCTCGTTCACGCTTCATAATGTTAAAATATAAAGAATTGAAAAGCTTCATTGCATTATATGTGAACCAATGTTTACTTAAATAGTGCAATAAGTAAATCTTGTTTAGAATAATGATAGATAAGAGAACAATGTAAAAATAAAAAAGTGTGAAAATCACACTAAAATAAACTAAATATAATATTAACAGTGTCATGTATATTGTGTAGTGTAGTGTGTAGTTTACTGCTATAATACAAGCATGTCGACACTGAGAGAAAAAGTGAGCGGAGCATAACGGTCGCGCTAGACCGCCTAATGCCCGGCATTATTGATATAGAGGTCATTAAGGAAGAACTCGACGTTCAACAATAAAACCTGTAATAAACTTCACACATGTCGCCTGGCCACAAAGAGAACAAAATTCTCACCCGCTCGCCCACTCCGGTCTTACCTGCGAAAGATAAAAATTCACTGTTATTGCATGCTTTAATATTACACAAAATTATTTGAAATGTGTTTTAACACTGGATTTCCCTCGTCTGAATAAATATGGTGTAATAGAATCAATAATTTTAGGTTTTACAAACCTTTTACCCATTACGAGAAGCAAACCCATACTTGTTATGTTTAAAATATACATACATGATGTATGAAGAGTGCACACAATATCCGTAACGCGATACATACGGTTACATGTACCTCATGCAATTTTCGAGGAACGATCATAACCTCATTTGAGCACTAACATTCGGCATTAAATAAAAACAAAGACAATCAAAACGTCAGATCAGATTAAAAGCAACATTCAATCTATATTTTACAAGTCACGTTAGAGGTGGAATCGAATAACCGGTGCTTACACGAGCACGCGATTCAGTCGGGATTTATTTGAACACAGTGAATTCAACTGAAAACTGACGTAGCTAAAATCGATTTTGTTGTATTTGAACCTGGCTCTGTACTCGTGTATTCGACCGTGAACAATCTAAAATGTAGAGTACGCCGTACTAGATAGGGGCTCCCATTCGTGTGGCAGCCGTAGCTCCAATATAAAACTTTCGTGATGCGACTTTCTGATTACCCGTCAATTTCCTTTGAAAATCAAACTGCAGTTCAGAAATACTGAACTGAACGCAGTTACAATACGAGAGCTGGCAGATGTGAGTTTAAGCCGCATATAAAATTGTGACGCATAATTTTTTTTGTAATATAACATATCGACATGCATTAACGTTGCATTGTTAATTTTTTTTTTTTTTTTATGGGACAAAGGGGGCAAACGGGCAGGAGGCGCACCTGATGGTAAGTGATCACCTCCGCCCATGGACATCTGATGCGTTGCCGGCCTTTCAGGAAAGGGAGGGAGGAGGGAGAAGGACGGGAGGAGGGATGGGGAGTGGGCTTCCCGGACTCTCACTTACCGGACGAAACGCGACAGCATAGCTCCCACTTCACGCCGGTCTTCTGTGAGAGAGTGGTACTATACGGGGCGTGCGGCCCATTCGGCTGCTACCCGAAGGTAACAAGCATGGCACTACCACTTATAAACTTGTTAATGGATAACTTAATATGTAGTTACTCATAATGGTCACTAAACAACTTGTTACATTGAATGTTAAAATACATTTTATATTTCGCTACTGTACATTTTAACCAGTTTCAAAACTTTGAATAAAATTATAATAAACAATCAATACGAAAATTAATGTTAATATATTCAATAAATAGTGATAAGTTTCACTTAAAACAAGACTATTTTCACGAATTTCAACACTTGCATGATATAAATATTTTTAATATGACAAAAAAAATGTTTTGCATAGTTTTATATTAGGAATGTTCAATATAAAACGAATTGGATATTTGGGTCGAAACCTTCGTTCGACAATAAAAGAGCGAGCTATGTTTGCGTGAAATAGGCAATCTCTCAATGCTGTTTCTATATTAACCCAACATACGTTTTGCTATATGTCGGAAATTGTCCTGTCCAATACCAAAAAATAGAAAAAGCGTTTAACTCACAGCTTTCCAGCCATTGCATAATTAACCTATCCACGTCGGGTTTGTTCCGATATGAAAGGAAATAAAAATAAACCTTAATGTGAAATCCTGTCACGAAAGGTTCATGGATAATACGGACTCAAAGCTCTGAAAATAAAATGCTCGCCGACAAATGGACCGTCGTTTGTGCACTCCTTTTGTCACCATTCCCCCAACCACTCGCGAATGTCTTTATGAGTGCCAATAATTCACGCGATGGAACAATTCAGAGGCAGAACAAAAACTTTCATAAAACACTTAATTCTAAAGGTATTTTTTTTGTTTGAACGTTAATTAAAAATAAATGTCAAGTTACGCGGTTTTAGCGTTTCATTGCGAAGTTGTCAATATTGACTTCCGCTAATTTATGCCATGGTATAGAGGAAAGTTGTTGATTCTTCTTTGTTATTTGATAAACTAAATGATACATTAAAGAAACCAAGCTATTTGAGATTGACATTTATTTTAATTTTAACTTTAAGCCTAATCATCATCTAGAGATACTTCTGCTATAACTTGTATACAAATAACTCTAACATCTAAATCATTAGACATAAAATGATTATGGGCGTTTCTCTGTAAACTGGGCAACTCGTTCTAAGAAAACTGTCTAGGCAACTTTTTTGCTCATAATATAATAAATTTTATTTAGGGAACAAGTATTCGTCTATTCATTAATATACAGCAGAAGAACCACAAATATTCCCATTACTTTAGAAAATATTAAGCATTTCCTAAAAAAAATATACAGGGGACTGTTGCCAAAGCCAGGGGACTGTAAACTTAAATAAAAAATACTATTTTCGTACCAAAATTAATGTTTTTTTATTATTTTAAACTTTGAAGGTTAAGCCTTAAGTAACTGAACAATAAAAAATTTAAAAAATCTATTGTCTTTATATAATATTGTACTTAGCACTGTAATCTAAATATTTACTTATTATTAATTAAAATCACACTTCATTCAATTACTGAAAGGTTTTTAGTACTTTGAAACTTCACTACAGAACCAGTCTGGAAAAATAATTAGTTATTTTTAAAATAAAGCAAAAATAGGTTAAAAAAAATTAGTATTTTAAGTCTTATTCTTTCTCGAAAACGTCTGCAGGTGAACCAAACTTCTAAAACATTCTATTGCCTATTAAAACTATATTTGGATTAGACAGCTTCTTCTTGGTCTACTGTAACGTCTGCCACAACATCATGATCGTATCTAAATAATTGGCCTTTATTATTACAGAGCTTTAAGAATGTAATGGATTTCGCCATCTTCTTTATCAATATTGTCAATTACGCTCATATATTATAGTATATTCCATATCTATCACATATCTATGTGCATGCACAAACAAGTATCATGTTTATTAACTTTGGGCATGACAATCCAAAAAGGTCGCAGTCTGCAAAAAGTTTAATAACCTGGTGTGAAATTTCTCTTCTGTTGCTTAAATTTTTCGTACAACCTTAGTAATGAGTCAAGCATGTATCACTTTTGGTTTCGTTCTGATTTTCTCGTTATAAAACGTCTTTCCCTCTTCTAGTCTACTATTAGAATCATCTTCATAGAAATTTACAAATCCTCTTACACATCTGAAATCTTTCCAGTCGATGACCCGTTTTTGCCTTTTTTATTCTTTTGTGGATAAGCTTATCCAGTAAAAAAAATTTGTTAAAAGTCTTTTTTCTTTTACGGTTTTCATCTCTGAAAAATTATCTTGTATTTGTTGTTTTAGTACTTCACTGAAGAGTGTTGTTTTGACTAGATCTTTTCTTAATTCTGGAGTATCTGTCATTTTTTTTTGTAAATTTCTATTTGGTGTATCTTTAGGCTTTGTATTTATACTCTCTTTTAATCGCGATAAACGTTTTTTGTACTTCAATACTTTCTACTGCAGTTCTTTAAATTCTTCATCTTTTTTCTTCTTTATTTTATATCTAAGCATCTGTTCTTTTTATTTCTTTTTTTAAATTATTTTAGCAACCTCAGGCGTTGGCATTTGACATGAAGTAGATACATCAGAATCTGGGCTATTTTCTTTAATAAATGAGTTAATAATATTTGCTAATAGATACTTTTTTCTTATTGCGATACTTTGTGCAATGCTCTATCCACTTCTTTTTGGCATCCTGATGTTTTCGTGGAGTCACACTCTCCACAAGCTTTTAGTTCCCTTTTCTTTTTTCTTAAGGTACTTAAGTTTTTTTTTCTCTAAATTCTTCTCTTTTCTGTGGGTAAATTAAATCTAAAACAATAACAAATATAATTTAGACAGTCCCCTGGATGCGAAATTAGTACCCTGTCCTGTAGAGAGCCAGGGGACTGTTGCCAGAGGACTGTTTAATTTGATTTCATTGATGAGTACTACGAAATGTAATTGATCCGTGCTATTTTTCTGCACATAGGAAATATGTATCTATTGTAACAATTTAAACATTTCAAGGAATCATTAAAATACATAAATAGAAGTGAAATAATTCTTACCAGAGGACTGTTGGCTGTCAGGTTACAACGCGGCTTCCACGGAAGGACGCTCGAAAAACTACTAAATAAGATGGCGTCCGGGCCGTTTTGGCGTCAACCGCGTAAACTTCAAACTTGTTGCGTTTCGTTAAACGCATTAAAGGCATTGTTGAACCTTTCGGCTACATGACACGTTATTTAAAATATAGACAGGGGAACTGTTCACTAAATGCGAAGACAAAGTTTGATTGCCTTTTTTAAAATTGTAAAATAATATTTATGTAAAATAAATGGCTCTCATTAACAATCAAACAATATTGGTTTAATAATATAACAGTTCGATTAATTCCAATAGATACTGTCTCGATTAATTTAGTTCGAAGTAATTAAAATGATTTGGTGACATACCAGGGGACTGGTTTTTAAGGACTATAGAAACGTTTTTAATATAATAAAGTTTATTTTAATGGATTTTTAATCTTGAGCAGGGGTAGATTAAGGTATTAACTTTTGAAATTATCTACGAAATATTCACGATCTTTTATTTTTTTAACTAAAATCAGCCTGAGACAATGAGTTGCCCAGTTTACAGAGAAACGCCCTTATACGGAACGTGAGATCCGATTTGACAAATTTAAGAGTAATGCAGTCATTCTGCACCAATACATGCATGTATGACTTACAATAACTGGTTTTAACAATATTAGTTGGCAAAATAGGTGGATTTAAAATTTTATATAACAATTAACTAAAACGGGTACATGAAAGCAAACTTTAACGTTAATCACTTACAATGTCGTTTAAATGTTGCCACTCTTACTATCAATGTTTCTAATAATATTTTAATATGTTGTAAAAATCTACTTGTCCTAGATAATATACTGTATACTCGTAATACCTATAATAAACTCTACCTATATAAAACCCTATAATAAACTCGTCACATTAGTTCAAAGATAAATATAAAATGTAAAGGTTAATTTACAGAATAAACATTTTCTCGGAACAGTGCATGCGAAACAATTGCCAGAGAACCTAACGAGCAACGAGAGCGCCGATTGATTCACTGTTTTATTTTAGTAGGTTTCTAATTTTACTCACAAACTTTTCCGAAAGATATTTTAATCATATATATCACACCTATTACATAAAATGAAATTCTTACTCGAAATTGTTCCGTAACTTTTTTTGGAAAATCTTGTTAAAATAGTCATTATTATTAATTCATAGGCTGAATCTATTGTTTTAGATTTTTTATCTGGCTGTCTATGAACTCATCACGAAAAACCATTGAACAGATTTACATTAAATTTGGTAATAAGCTAGCAGCTTATCCGGGTCAACATATTGGATACTTTTTACTTAGATGAATTACTAATTATTACATATCTGATAAATCTATGCCAACAGTTAAAACATGTCTAGGCAACAAGTCCAAGCAAAGCGAGGTTCAATCACTAGTTCTCTATAGATAATGGAAGCGTGTATACAACAAAATGTTTTCAAACGTAATTCTTTAAAATATAATCCAATTAAAAAGTTAAATTATCGTCAAACATCCATTTAAATAGAAAACTTCAAAGAAAAAATGTCATTTATACAAGGTATTTTATAGTAAGCCTTTAAAATTTTATTTATAGCAAAACTGAACTCAATGTCAGAGAGAATATATTTTATTCAACACGCAGACGAACATGACGTTTCAATGGTATTCTAAAAAAGTCGGAAAATGTGCTCACATTTTTTTCACTAAAACGAAAATCGTGCAAGTTAGTCCGAGCCAAAAAAATATTGATATTTTTACCACTTCCAGTCTCTACGGATTATTTAGCGAATTGGTAACTTTGATTTATTTATATTAATAACGGATTTATAGAAATTAGGAAAAAAAAATAGCAACTTTATTATTTTCCTCACAATCTCATATGTTTCTCTCATATAAACAGTAAAAATAAAAAACTCTGCCTTGCTGACGTACATTTTAATTAATTCTTTGCGTACTCTTTTTCTAAATTAAAAGTACTCGTAAATAGTAACTTAAGTACCTTATAACATCAGCTATTGGGCTATTTCGAGCCGTTACAGAGATTGGCGCGAACAAATAGACAAATAGACTAAAAATGTAAAATTGTATATTATCTAAAATTCATACATAAATCCTTTAAAGGTAAATCTCTAGTTACCAAAAACTTTAATTTAATAATAAGGTTTCCAAGATCAAAAATAAAGAACAATCAAATTTGCCTAATGACGTCGAGTGGAGAAAGATTTGCTTAGTCACAACCAAATGAAGCAATTCATCTATCTAGAAGTCGCTTTCGAAACTGCGGTACTAGGGTAGCATCAATAGAGAGGCAATCGAGTGAGACTGGCGGGCGACGGTCGGCCAGCCAATTACTGCGGCGCGTCAACAAAGATTTACGATATAATGGCCAGCTCGCCTACATTGCTTAAATGCTTCGCGACGGATGAAATCTGTTCAATTCTACAAGCGCATTGAAAGGATCGAATTTAAATGACATGCAGATTCATTAACCAAACAGACTTGCAGAGAAAAATCGGTTTTTAAAATTAGTAACAGATCACTTCTAGCAATATCAATTGTTAAAATCAATATAATCGATTATTATTGTGTCGATAATACGCCATTTTAACACAAAAAAGTGTAACGGTAGTTATTATGTTTTTTTATAACAGCTGTTGTATGATTTTCAGATATACATAACGTTTTTACATTCACTCATCTGTCGCGATCATTTGTACTAATCATAGTGACGGCACTGTATTATAACGTGTTCCCCCATGCTTCTCGTGGGGTCATGGCGTCATGTAATCTATCTTGATATTTGCATGATAATTGCCTCTTGAATAACTTGTTTGTATAAACGTGTACAAGCTGTTATATTGTAATTGTTTTAAACTGAGCTTGTCATACATGGATTTATTATTATGTATTTGAGATAACATTTTATTTATTGGATATTGGAAAACTAAACTTGTTTATTATTCAAAATGCTAATAATCTTCTATGCTTTACAAATCAAAATAGAGTTTTTCAAAACGTCTTTAAAGAGTTTTAACTAAATTTTAATTTATAAGAATGTATTGTTATTCATAATAACTTTATAACCATTGCAAGAAAGTTTAAGCACCTTTGATTGATGTACCAACATTCGTGCTCATCACACAACAAATGCCCCAAGTAAGACTCAAACTCGAGACCGTTGCGCAGCATATATGGTCACTACAGACTGAGCTAAACGTGTCATCATAATCATGTTGACGTCATATTTTATGGATTTATTGTAAAATAAGATTTCTTTAACAAACAATTTGAATGATTCATAAGATATTATAAGCCAAATACACATTTTTTATTTTACCGTAACACAAAATAGCCAATTAAGATAAATGGGAAAAATAAAGCAATTAATTAATACATATTTATCGAATAAAATTTAATATGATGATGTAATCTAAAAATAACACGATACAAACATAAATTAAACATATGTACATATTTTTCCTTTTAGGAGAAAACTTAGAAAACGAGTGGCTTTACACTTCACTTTCCCGGAGAACGTTTACCTACTCAACGGTAAGTACCTTAAAGGGTGCTGTGAATTACGTAGAATTGGATAACATTTAGACTATGTTTCAAACGACTATTCCCCCATATTTTTGTGAGATCAAACTCCCTGATCTCTCGCATGTATATAATGCATGTCGGAAACACAAAACGCGATAGTGTTCGTCTATAACAATAATGCGTAGATAAAAATTGATTTTCATAAAAAGTCGTGGGAACTCAATAAATTATTTAGTACTTGTTAAAAACATCACCGTTACGCAGTGTTCAAACCTATTTTAGTGAGAATTAATCATAAGAAACGTGAAGAAATACTAAAAATGTAATTAATAATTATTATGTATATTATTAAGGAGTTGTCTTTTAAATAAAAACTTCTAGTTACACAGGTGTCAACGAGCCATGTTTAATGGCTATAACTTTTTTATCCTTATTCCAACTTTTTGCACACACGATGAATAACTTATTTTTTCTTCGTCAACTTTACAAACAATGCATTTTAATTAACAAGCCCGATTAATTTTTTATTTAATCTTACATTATTAATGAATAAAACAGTATTAAGAGTGTTTCTTGCACAACATCAATCATAATAATGTAGAATTTATTATGGACACTGAATACATCCTTAACATTTTTATTTTTTTATTATGTTCGAACATATAATAAATAATAATGTACATAATTTTGTTGATATAACTTTCGCCGTATAAAACAAAGAATTGAAAGATATAAAAATAAGTTTCCGTACATGAATGACGATGGTAAGCAAATAATAATGTTTCTTTGTCAACGAAAATAATTTCAAGAACTAGTATCAATAATATTTCTTAGCAAAAATGCCAAGAATATTATTACTCGGAAACGTATGTCGTAACAAAGGCTGAGTGAAACCTTAAGTAAGCCATTATTATAATAAGTACTCGAGCTGTATAGTCATGTTAACAAGACAAACAAGATCAACACACTTGACCGCGATTCCGCCACTGAGCCGTACGTGGCCGTACCTCTTCAATTCCACTCACGCTTACTAGACCTTATCTGAATAACAATAAAGACGAATTTGCATTAACATTATTTAATATCAATTATAAAACTTTAAATTGTTATTTTTATACTTCGTAAGATATAAAATCGGAAAGATTCGCAGTGTTTGTTTTATATTTATAAAGCAAATATTTACGCGTGGATATGAATGTGACTGTTAATGGAACTTTTTATTCGGGTTAGAGCCATTTTTTGTATGAATAATATTTTTTACTTTTAAATTTGATTATCTATACGTAAATAAAAACACTAACTTAATTGCATCCATAGTCATTAAATATTTTATGGAAAATCATATTAAATTAGTTATCATCGATAATATTTATTTCAATCAGAGGTGGAATCAAGTTTTCAGATTTTTTTTAGTATTTCTGTCAGTGCACCACGATAAATCCATTAGACAGATTTTGATTAAATTTGGTATGATGTTACTGGTTATACAGATCATCATTACATCTCTGAGAAATCTATACCTACCGAATACCGAGCGAAGCGAAGTTGAATCTCTACCACGAACTAAAAGTAATATTAAATGTGGTTTGCTAAATGTGTCATGGTTTAATCATCTGCTTACTGCTTATTTCATTCACAGATAACATAATACTATATATTATTAATTATTAATTAATCATTAGTATATTTCAGTTGGTTTTATAAAATACACATATCAATATTGTAAAGTATCTACATACCTATAATCTATTGTAGTATTTCTTGTATGGTCCTATTAAGAGTTAGAAGGGTTAGGTATGTACATAGTAAACGAAAATAGTTAAATAGAAAATAGTAAACGAAATCATTGCAATTAATTTACCATCTATAAAAGCAAAGCTTCAAATACTTAAGATAATATTAATTAAACACCTATTCTCAACAAGCAACTAACTGTACTTGAATCAACCCAGTTGTTTATTTAAAACAAGAATTAATATTGCATTGTCTTATTTTATCATAATAGCTTCTAGAGCTCGAGTAATTTATCAATCTTGTTCTGTTCTGTCAATAAAAAATACAAAACCAATCAAGAGCGAGTTCGCCAATGCCAACTTGTACTGAACGAGTTGGAGCATGCACTCGGTATTTTCATTAAAGAAGCCGTCTCATTATAGACGTGCTCGGGGTTCATGGGGCCCTGGTGGCAATTATCGCGGTACGAAACTTTATTCAATTCGTTGTCGCCCGCTGGCAGCGCCCGAGGAAATTATTCTCGCCGCGGATTCCGCTTCATTTGCACAGACCCGCTCCTCGCTTTCCTGTTCGCCTGGTACTTCCATTACAGTTTATACAACTACGATTACGGCTAGGAAAATTTATTGGCATCTTCAACTATCAATTTCATTTTTACGTCTCACGCGGATATTTTCGAAGTTGCAAAATAACTTTCAAGTAACTAATAGTTCTTTCTAATTTCAATTGCAAAACTCAACGTGAAATCTATTACATTAACGTTATGAAGCTGAAGAATTTGTTTGTTTGTTTAAACGCGCTAATTTTAGGAACTACTGGTTCGAATTGAAAAAATATTTCAGTGTTGAATAGCCCATTTATCGAGGAAGGCTAGTAGGCTATATATATATCTCATCGCATAGTATAATAATAACTATGTCTCAGAATATAGTTTCCAGTTTTTAGAACTCGGGCAATGCTGGTGTTTAAATAAAGAGATTCCTGCATAAACAATATGAGAAACAATAACAATAAAATATAAGTTGCACAGTCGAGTGTTAACCACATGGAAACTACAAAGTAAATAGGACGCAGGGAAGAATTTGAAATAATATGTTGCATTCCGACACGAGTCATACAAAATGAAAGAGTTTGGGAAAAATAAACTCGCATTTTACGTTGGAAAATGCTACGAGCAATGTTCTTTTGTTACTCAACGCTCTACGCTTCTCTTTGTTATTTTATATTTTAACTGCATGTGTGCTTGGATTCATCTGTTTCATTCTTTCAAAATCAACACACTCTTTTATTTTATCCTTTGTTTTCACGTGACTTTACAAAAACTTATAAGATTTTTTGCAATACTGTAAGAACATCAGCGTGAGCTAAAATCATTCTGTAATAAAGAAGATATGTTTCGAATTATTGCAAAGGATATTAAAATGCTGAGAAGGCGTCCGTCATTAACACTATCTCCAGTATTAACATCTGCGGATTTAATTATACTTTAAAATTGTTTGCTGTATTGCTGGCTCGATATATAAATAAGCAATTAAGTCGATTTGCCGGGACATGCACAGCGAGGCGTTTTATTTTAAACATTTATCAGATAACCCGTCACATTCGCGCTGCACACTGATAAAAATAAATGAGTATATCTGCACTCACGAAATGAAGACGCGTTGCAAGATGTCGAGGACGTTTAGAAAACGGCCTATTACCCGGTGTAACCTACATACCATCATACTAATTACTTACTTCTTAAAATATATAAACGTCAATTTTATTCCGTTTCTTGTTATATAAATAGTTTTTCATTTATCTTATTAAATATTTAATTATATATGCTAATTTAACATAATATAAAAAATAAAATAAATTATTTTTAACAAAAAAACAAAAACCGACTTCCAAACTTAATAAATCTAAACTAAAAAGTAGAAAATAATACTTTTAAGGACTTTGTTAATTTTGGAGTCGGTGCCAGCCAGGTATTTATTTTGATTGTGCTTACAAATTGATAGATTATGTGATATGAATCGAATATGTATCTATTTAGGGTTATTTTGCTTTGGCTGGCACCGACTTCAAAATTAACAAAGTCCTTAAAAGTATTATTTTCTACTTTTTAGTTTAGATTTATTAAGTTTGGAAGTCGGTTTTTGTTTTTTTGTTAAAAATAATTTATTTTTAAATTTTTAGCGGAAAGTAGATACGTATTGTGTTAATGACTATGAAAATTTACCTTCTATTATGAGGTAAACCTAATAGCCTGAAAGTATACAACTATCGGTCCATAATTGCGTATTATATTGAAAGAATTTTCTTTAAACTGCTAACCGTTGAGGAGTTGTACCTTCCATCATCGGTTACGGTACGTGACTCAAATATCCATATAGCCTATAAAAGATTCGGCCGAGCATCGTTAATTTGCTCCTAAGAATTGAAGAGTTCCGATACTTTGTCATGGATCCCATCATCAGAACCTTACCAAACTCTCATCAAACTACCCTTGAAGTATATCCTTTCCATTAAAAAAAGAATCATCGAAATCGGTTTGCGTGATATTGAGTTATTCATTCATTTGTCGCGCAAATACTTAATGCAAATTTAAGACTTTTATGGTTTTCTCATGGATGCCATTGTCAGAACTGGAAAATATTAAAATGGGACCACATGGGAAGCACTACCTTTCAGATAAAAAAAGAATCATCAAAATCGGTTCACCCAGTTCAAAGTTATGAGCTAACAAACATAAAAAAAAAAAACAAAAAAAAAATACAGACGAATTGATAACCTCCTCCTTTTGGAAGTCGGTTGAAAACACTTCAGTATTAATGTTATAATAACTGACTAAAATATATATAATCAAACGAATCAAGTACATAATATGAACTGTAGAAAATTGCTTTAAAAATATAATATTTAATAACAATGACTCAGCGTTCTAAGGCCGATACAGATTAAATAATAATTAGTAGGTGCTTACGGTCTTTGGCAGCGATTCAGATGAATGGTTTTAGCCGCACATTACACTACGCAATTCATCATAAGAATCCAAATTGGTTTCGAGGCTCGCTCATAAATATCTCGACTTTGACGTAACCATATAAAAGATTTCATGGAGTCATTTTAGAATATAATATTATATTCATACTTATTATTAGACACTTACCTTAATTTAAGCATCATTATTTTTACATATCATTAAAGTATTACATTTCAAGTTGGGATAAAAACAAAATAGTCAGAAGTAATTATTGTTCGAGCTCAGGGCAAAAATATCTTGGGTAGTAAAATTATAAATCAACACTTTTTAGTACGTCAGTAGCATTAAAATATAACGCGTGCAGTAAGCGAAACGATGAGAACGAATGATACATGATTCAAGATGCCAAAAGATCTTTATAATTCCACTGTGCCTAGATTCTACGAACATAATATGTTAAACAACTTTGTTCAACATCTTTATTACTGTCATAAGAATGAAAAGATAATTCTCATTGCGATATATGTGAGTCTACAAACAAAATGTGCGTGTTATATTGCTATATTCTCGTTTATACGTAAAATTCCTTGATTATTATCGTGTAAGCTTGTCAATGTTTTATGTGGAAGTATACAATATATAATGCGACACTAGTGGTGGATTTTTTCGAACTATTACTTCAAGAATAGACATGGACGGTTGCGTGGGCGAGGCATCAAAATATTACGGTAAACACGCCGAATTAGCGGCAGATTAACGGCTTTTCAGCGAAATAATGTCCGAGATAAATGTTGGCTTCGGTTTATTTATTACTAACATTTATTATAGGAGTAATGCTATAACTGCTTTGTTGTATATTCCTATACCTACTATGTACCTATGTCTATTCTGAAACTTAGTTCTTGTGTAGATAAACTAAAATAATGACATATTTATATGTAAAAATAAATTAGTACAAGAAAGAGTCACATACACAAAACAATGCTGAATAGAATTAAACTGATAAGATGGATTTGACAAATCCCTAGCCCGACACAATGCGAATAACGAAACTTATAAATGTAGGCTAATCTCGACCGTGTAGTAAAACTTGATGTCAATGATGACGGATCGGTTCGTAGATTACCACCTTATCCTGAAAGTAAACACGATCGTACAATATGCAGTTTGCAGAATGCCGAAACGTAAAGAATATATATACCAATGACGGTTATTCGTGGCAAAATCACAACACTTTAGAATATAAATATACACAGCAGACTTCAAATCTGTTGTCGTGTATCTCACAAATATGTCGCCTTTCTCAAACATTTACACACGTTCGTGAATACAGTAATATGAAATAATTCGGCCATTCTCCGCCAAAATGATGCTCCTAGGGTCGATAAATAATATCGTTCGCCAGCCGACTCACAGATAAAAGAACTCATAAAACTTTTTATAAGATATCATTACGTGTTTGGAATGCAATTATTGAAATCAAAATGAATTTGCATTACAAAAGCGAGTAGGCAAGTTTATGAATAATTCATAAGATGATCCGATTTTAATGTTTGCCATAGAATATTATTAACTTTTTTATCGGAAGGTTATTGTTATTAAGGATCTTTTCTATTGCTTGACGAATAAATTGTTTTAAAAATGTTTTTTAATCATGACCATAAACCTATCATGTTGAAGATAAGCCGTAAACGATTCGTTCCAACGATTTGTATAGTTGCAAAACTGGTACGTAACTGAGTCTATCTAACCCTAAGTCAGTTCGCATATCTAGTTTATAAGCGGGCGAGTTTTGTGGCACACCGAGCAACGAGCTAGGAATCTGTGTTCTGTTGTACCAGGGGAGCAGAACAGAGCCGAAAGTGCCCGTAATATAAACAGCATACATACGCTGCGGCATAGAGACGCTCACAATCGATACGGGGGGCCGCCACCCCGAGCAGAAGGGGATGAATTTAAATTATTCACAGCGGGTATAACTGCGTGCTGCCGTCTTTAACAAACAAATTACGTATGCGCGCCTAATAACGCGATACACCCGGCTTCAGACCCGAGATGCCAGGCTTTCAATTATAACTTAGGATAAATGACGTGAGTTCAACTTGGGTGCTCCCGCTGATAATGTATACGCTAGCCATGTCCTAATTCTGCTAATTACATCCACAATATTATTAATATTACATCCAATTAGTAATTCATAATTAATATTAACGAACTTATTTTCATAAATAATTTTAAAAGATGTGTGTTAGACAATAAGATAGTAAAAAATATTAACGTTAAAACGAATGCTCTACACAACAATCTTGGACGGTTTGCGATAAATATTCATTCGTATGTGGATAAATAAAGAGCTCAAACGTTTTAATTAAAATTTATAATGCAATAAAAAGGAAGGTAATACAGTAATTTATTATAATTTATACATTAAATTAAATAAGGCGGTATAAATAAAATATCATGATATTTTCTTATAAAAACAAATATCGGTATTACGAGTATATGAAAATGGGACGAAAGCTACATGTCGTTTAAGATGCAAGTGGGACTGCTCCTTTCATCTGCTGTAAACGCCGACACAAAGTAAGAAAAGTAGGGAGAGCATAACGTCAAAGAGATTGAATATTGATTGTCGAGTCGACAGCAATCTGAGCACATCGAGGGGGACGACGGGAGCGACGATAGAGGAACGAGGGGTTTTCCGACCGGCCGTGACAATTTATGTTATTGCCACGGAGCTGGCCGTCGCCGATACGGGACCCTCTCATGTAATTGTTAGTTGGACCGCAGGATATTGGGGAATTAAACGAAAGCGGTGATTGATTAAGCGGCGATAACGATTATGGTCGTGGATATTGCCGGCGATGAAAAATTGGAGGGTTGATACTACTTCCAGTGTGTAATTAAACGCGGTAGAAGCGCTTTATAAACAAACAGATCGGTGTTAACGGGAGTGAATTAAAAGTGCGGTAATCTCCCGCCTCGAACAAAAATAAAAACACGACGACGACGCGTATGCGAAGCGAGCGCTGGTACGCTAACAGATTAAGCCGAAAGATCAACAAATAAATTTTAATCCGACCGAACAGCATTCTCGCATTTCCGGCGGCAAAAACTCTTGCAGCTCAACACATGGGCGAGAAAAAACTAAAGTTATTATCTTAAGTCGAACCCAACAGAACCCATTAGTAAACAACACGGGCACAAAAGAGGGTAAAATAGCTGCTTATAAAAAAGGTAACAAAAAATCAACTTTTAAGCTTTGGCTCCCTTGCACTTCATTTGTGAAGGTTTTATGAGTCTGTACTAGTTCACAATACCATTATATAGGTATCTGGTATAGTATGTTTTTTTTTTACTTTTGACGTGATAGCATTTAAACAATGAAATTATTATTTACTGTTACGACAAAAACATTAAAATGAACATGTAAAAAAATGTTTAATGTATGTATGTTTAAATTTCCGTTATTTGTAGATATATACATACTTATTAACAACAATAGTAATTGAAGTCAACGTATGACACAAATCTAATAATTATAATATTAATATTCATGTTTTATAACTTAGTCATTAAGTACATGAACTACTAGAGTTCTACAAATTAAAGTGCTCATTTGAAACGAGAACCAAAACTAAAGTTCTGAAAGCGTTAACCAGTAATAACATTCGTGTTTATATATTTGGTGAACGTTTACCGCGACAAATCTGCTCTTGGCAAAACTTTCCACTCGAACAAAGAGACGGCCAGGTATACGCCAGCTGCGGATTATAGCTTCCACCAACAAAACCACGGACTCGTCGTTCAACTCGGTTGACCGTTTATAAGCTGGCTCAACTCACATGCTGACACAATCGAGAGATCCGTATATCGTACAACTTCAATGGTTTTATGACGGCTAATACTCTGGAATTTATCGTCTGGAGTCCAATGAAACGTGTTACTCGACAGCACTCCCTAAAAGCTTAATTTAAAATGACACTATAATTGTTAAGTAGTCAGCTCGAAGGTAGCAGTTTTTTTATTGTAAGAACGTAAACCGTTAATAGATAACTGTAAATGTGATGAATATAGAACTAACCCGTACTGAAGGAGTACTTAACTAACAAACGGTGCAATTAACTTCGAATCAATTTGCTATGTGGTGTTGAATTTATTATCATTTCAATTGTTCTTGACATAATAAACGAGTAGCTAACAAACCGCGTTGGTATAATACGAAGCGGAAATAATAATGGCATTTGTTAGAACGCAGGCTGTCGGCGCCGCCGGCCTTTCCCGGCCTCATCCTAATTACGCCAATAATAATTACCCGCACAGTAGTCGAGTCGACAGCTGCCGTCTGCTACTATCTCTTTACGCCTTCTGTGTTCCTACTTCAACGTACTCTTGAAAGCTCAATTAGGAACTAATAACTGACTAACTTCAGAAATGATAAAAGCGCCATCAATTGCTTGGCTAGTCTTTAAAAATATTTATTACAAGAAAACGTTTAGTTTCGCAAACCTCTATAACGTAGCATAACTGTATACTTAACAGATTCTTAAAGGTCATAATCAATTAGCTACGATCAATAATGATTTTATTAAAACATTATTATTTAATATATTCAAGGAAGCCCTCGATTTAGACGAGTGAAGGAACAAATATAATTATTGCGAGTCATTAACTGTAATAAGTGTAGCGATTCGTTCCGCAAGCTCTATCTGCGGGCCATAACCTGTCCCGAGAGACGATTTATTTTATAACATCAATCAATTACATCGAGAATTCGATATTAAAATTTTAATTCGCAACAGACATCGCAGGCTTTCGGCCGAAGCAATAACGTTTTTGTGAAATGAATGATGATACGCCCGAGGCAGGTAACGCGATACGTCCGTTGTGGGATATAAATAAAGTCGTTGAAGCGAAAAATTCATCAGAATTTATCACTCATGCCGGTGTCTGTTCGCGCAAATAACATAACATTGCATCTGTACAACACGAACTAATAATACACATATTAAAGCACATAATGCTATCGAATCAGTGACCGTTCAAAATTAATTAAACAAACTTTATGTAGAAGTAGGTACTTGAGCGTAAATTTAATTGACCGGATAAAACATTATGTTAGAAGTATATAATGTAAATTGAATAAGAAATAGAAACTAGCGAGCTAATAAATATTAAATATGAATAAAAAGTTTCTAAAAATAAGTCGGTATTAAAAGAACACGATCTAAATACATTAATTAAATACATACAAGCTATAACGAGCCAACAGACAGTACAGAGAACACTGATCTAGCGGTAATCAGCATGTAAATTTATTCAGAGCGATCAGTATAATCGAGCGAGGCAGTGATATTAACCTCGTTTGAGACGAACGTACATATTAAACACTGCGCCCCTAGTCATTTCGATAGGAACCTTATTAATTTGTAATGAATGAACACTGCGGCATCGGCTTCAATTAACTATAATATATACGAAATAATCACGGCTATTTATCGATAATATCTCAACAGAGCGGCGCTTTGATAAACAAGTTACGACATAATGGGCACTATATACAATGTAGTTAGCACAATACTTTTATACTCGTAGTAGTACATTTATTCAAAACATTTATTCGAAACTAAAAGCGAATTTGTTGTGCGGTGACTGCAAAAATGCGGTTAAGAGAACTTCAGCGCTAACCGTAGCAAGGGTCTAACCCGCAATAAAAGCTTTCTATACTTTTATGTTTCTGTATATACCACAAGCACGCTGGAATGCCATCAAATTAATGTTATGGATTTAATTACCCGTATCATATGGTAAAAATGTAATAGCGTTTATGACTTTTAAGATAGATCTTACACTTTTATATTAAAATTATATTGAGCACAATTTAATTTTACCGGGTTTAAAATTAATGAAAATATGTGTTTAATGTTATATACATTTTAGAAGATTAAAAATAAAATGTTCTATCCATCACTGTAAATAGAGTTACGGACATAAGGCGTAAAAGTATTACGGACTGGGGTGCCACCCCTTCGTGTCACCGCCATTGTTCACACTCATAATAATTGTGTAAAGCATATGGCAAAAAATACTTCATTTCTAAAAAAGTAACGAGAACAATATTTGTACACGTAACAGTCAACGGTAAATGATTTTATAGTGTGCGATAACGCTGTGTAGCTATTATGATAGTTACTATGATTGCAAAAGACATTGACACGAATAGATAGCACAACAAGTAACACAATGTCAGAGTCAAAGGCTGGGTAGACTAAAGGAATATTAAATTTATATCTGTAATTATCACGCTCAAGTTTCTCAGCTACAGGGCGAACGTTAAATTGATTCCGCAAGCACTTTAGAAATTTTTAGAACCCTCGACAGTGATTAATGAAAGGAATTTCGGAGTCTGCGACGTGTTCTCCTGCTCCCCTCGCGAATAATGCCAAGAAAAGCTAAGGGACGCTCCCTTGCTACGCCTAAAAGTACCTACAACAGACATGAAGCAATTTAGTTCGGTCATAAAATGTGGCGGTTGCAATAATATCTCATTGCTCAAGCGGCTGCCGAGTCTGTCGCGTAATTTGCTGTGGTTGAGCGTGATGAGCCGTAAGTGTTCCACGTCGGATCGCAGAGTTGGTGCAACAACGCCACGTCACGTTTTTGATTAATGATGTATGCATTACAAGATGCTTCTGTTAGCAGGTGCATGTTATCGCATAATAGCATTACCTACCGCAACTTAATTTCATATAGGTATCATTATTACTACTTTTACGTAAATTACTCAAACATAAAAACAACCTAAGTATATATACCTGACTTTTTAGGAATATGGTACTTTAGGAAAATGATAGTTATTTAAATAATCAGTTCATCAGTTTGGTTTACTTTTCCAACGAACAAACTTATCTTCATGAATTTAATTAATAGATAATACTAAGACAACATCTAATGTTACAATTCAAACCGGACGTTGTAGTGTTTCAGATTAGCAAATAAGTAGCGCAGGCCACAATCGCATTAATTTGTAAAGAGAGGTAGGCACAGGGTGGGAGGAGAGATTTAATGAACCGCTGCGGTGGGCGACAGTGAGGATTACACCCCGCCGTTTGCACTCAATCAACCTCGCAAACACCCTAAGCCCGCCAATTAAATACACTCCGAAACAATCAGATACATGACCGATAAGAGCAATTGGACAATTAGCGATTATTGTAATTGATAAATGACTGATCGAACCGCCAGGTTGTCGCGAATCACGCACGAGCGCGTCACTCGGATCTAGATCAAGGATTGTGTGACATTATGTCAATCGGTGTACGTATTACATCTGACAATAAGACGTATGAAATAAAACAGACATTACGGTTCTTATAGTGGACTTATCTTCAAAATTTCAAGCAAATATGTATTTTCCGACTGAAAATTTAACCACTCCCAGAAAAACTAAACCTAAATAGACTTGTTGACACGCAATAACGAAGACTTTGGCGCGTTGATAACGAGCAAACTTGTGTAATTAATGGTATCAGTTCAGCTAGTTTACAACTAGTGTTTTATCGATGTTTTTGTTTTTGTTCTGTTGCTTTATCGTAATGTACTTGAAAGTTCAATCTGATGTAATTTTTTATTTATACGTCTTAATTTCTTAAATCTTTTTTTAGGGAAATAGGTTGGATACTTTATCGCCTGATCTCCAACGATATTTTAAGCTAAAAAGAATATGAGGATTTACCAAGTGATTATTCCTTACCTTAGTTTCTGTTTTTTGTTTCTTCGCCGGAGGTTGAAGATTGTTGTCCTGCCTGTCCTGCCGCGAGTCATCAGGTTCGGGCTTAGCCGGCTGTGGGGTCGCGGGGGCGGGGGAGGAAACGGGCGCCGGCGCGGGCGCGGTGGCGGGGGGCGCGGCTGCGGGCGCGGGCGCGGGCGGCCCAGCCGGCTTAGCGTCCATGCGCGGCGCGGCGGGTCTAGGCTCGGGTTTTGGCAGCGGCGCATGCGGCGGCGCATGCGGCGGCGCGTGCGGCGGCGCGGGCGGCAGCGCGGGCGGCGGCACGGGCGGGCCGGGCGCGTTGGGCGGCGGCGGTACGCGCGCCACGCCGTTCACGTCGTGCGGCGGATGCGGGTGGTGGTGCTTATCACGCGCCTTGTCCCGCCGGTGGCCGCCCGAGCCGCGCTTGGCCGCGGCCGGCGTCGTTGCAGTCGGCGGCTTCGGCTCGCCGTTCATTTCGTTTGACTTCACGATCTCGTGCTTCGCCTCGGAGCTCTTCGTGCCGGGCTTGGTGCGCTTGATCTTCATCTTGAGCGCGGTGCGCTGCGCGTCCGGTTCGGCGCGCGCCGCCATGCCGCCCGCCTCGTCGGTCTTCTCTATGTCGGCATCGAGGTCTATGATTAGGTCGCCGATGCCGATGTCCCACTCGTTGTCATCGTACTCGAAGTTGGCGGGGTGCGCGTGGGGCGCGGGGCGAGCTCCGCCGGCCGGCGCGCCCTCCCTCATTGGCGCCGCCATGCGCGCCGGCTGCCCGCGCCCTCCCCCCGCAGCCCCGCACACGCACACACCATTGTAGCCCTATTAAAAAAAAACATAAGCATTACATATCTAATTATCTGAAGACTTAGGTATATTATACTCGTATAACTAATACCTAATGGTAAATAAAAAATATGTATAGTATAATATAATATGCCAATAAATCAAACACGTTATCTAAACATACTTAATTTCTTCTAAGCTTAATTTAATATACAAATATGCAAAAATTAAATGAAGATAAATAGACAAAAAAACACATTAATGTGCTGTGGCTACTTGATGAGAATTTTGTAGTAAAAATGAAGGCATAAAAGAACTAAATGAATATGTCACATTAAATTTATATATTTCTTTATAGAATTTTCATATCTTACGAAGTTATAACCAATTCAAAGTGGCAATAATCGTAAAATAGTCATAAAACCTCTCAGATAAGCTCGTTTTAACTCATAGCGAATAAACCCGAGACCAAACGTACACGAAGCAAAGCTGTAGGTACTGTATTTATTGTCACGTATTTACTACTCGAAGTTTAATTTAAAACATATAACGTTGGGTTTATTAATTTACTAAATTCATTAGGAACATTTTCTAATGAAGATTTCTACGTAGACTAAATGTACAAGCTTATATTATTTTATGACAAGAAGTAAAATTTTAAATAATCGTACAATAAAATCAGTTAATTTCATTTTATTTTCAAAACTTCAACTGTTTGGGTAGAAAAAGTTATATAGTGCAATTCGCGAAGGTATTCATGTAAAAAAGAAATTTAAAAGCTTGGTAGCTAGTAGAGTAAAAGTGCAACAGAGAGTTAAGATTACTTGGAAAATAGTTTATAGCGTCGCCAAAGCCGGCTTTACTGCGCCCTTTTGATAACTCCTCGTAACTTTTTTATTACTTGTGCGCCTTGTCTGCCTGGTACGCTCATAGACTTATCCGATCTTCTATTCTTAGGGTACAGTTACACATGCTCATAAAATGTCATGCTTATTAGCATGATGTTAGCATGCTTAAAACAAGCATGCTCTTCAAAGTGACATATTATATATGTAATTGACTGACACATTATAAATTAAAAACGCTGACGCAATAAATTGAACACACATGCTATTTAAGCACGGGCTGGTTCTTTGGTATTCGACATTCTAGCAAGTTCTCTGCCAGTGTGCAAGTGAAAAATGGAAAACCAAGTGAATTTTCCAGTAGACTTTGACAGTAGCATGCCCAAAAATCGTACGACCGTCGAAATTTGAGCATGCTCGAAATAAGCATGCTCATTATTAGCAATGTTTCGACACACATGCTACTAAGTAGCAATTGCTCAATAGTGGCATGCTTTCGTGCTAGTTATGAGCATGTGTAACTGTACCCTTATATTTATTTAGTACCAGGCTTGAGGTGATTTTTATAGCAAAATATTACGCTCCTTAAATTGAGATTTTATAAGAACATATTATTAGAATGCCTACAAACGAGTTATACATTTGTGTATGTACATAATATAATATGTACTTCTCTGTTTTGGTGTATATAATACTTCATACTCTATTTTGGATTTTTGATAAATTATGAAGAGAATAGTAGGAATATATTACGTACAAAAATGTATTTAAAATTTAAATTTAATTATTTTAAGATAAAACCTGAGCGCAAGAATAACACCAGGATTAAATTTGATTAAGTAAATAGAAAATTTAAAGTGAGTGTTAAATTTAAATTTTTGTAAGTAAGTTAATGGACTTCTTAAAAACATGTTTTTCTATTTATTCAAGCTGAATATTTAAAATCTTTCTAATATTTATCTTAATACTCTAAGTTTTCTTAGTTTTACAATTCTAAAAAATATATGCTTACGTTAGAGCTAAATATCAGTTCTTATAAATATTCCATTGGTACGATTTCTAAAAGTAGTTAGTATAAAAACATTGTACAAAGTACCCCACGCTTTTTTAACAATAACATAAATTTTCTCGTTGATCATTTTACTTTTGTACTAAAATTCATTTTCACTTTTTAGTCCGCTTCGTCATTAAAACGTGATTTTTTATTTTCTTAAAAGTATAATTTATTAATCCTTAAACTAGTTCTTCGAGAAATGCAAGCATTAAATAATCGTCAAGAGACCGTAAAGTTTTTACATTAAATAAAACAGATGATCAATTTCATGCAGCCCATTTTAACGTTCCATTATTATTAGACAGGGACCTTCCTCGCGCTAAAGTTTGCGAGGATTAGGTCATAGTCCGCCACGCCACGCTGGTCTAGTGGGCGATTGCGAACTTCACATGTCTTTTCGAAAAGGTAGTCAGATAATCAACAACGTCCAGCCGTTTTTGAAGTCCCACAGTTGGGCTCGGGCCTCCCTCACATTGAAGATTGTAATGGAGATCAGACCATAGTCCACCACGCTGATTAAGAGCGTTTTGCGGACTTCACATGTCTTTCAAAAAGTAGTTAGGTTCTCGCTAATCAATATGGTATTTCAAATATATATTCAATACAACACAAGATAGTATTAATATTGTCGTCTCTATAAGAACTTGATGTATAGAAATGATTTTTCTTTTCAGATTAACTACGGCGTTTCTCCACAAGTATATACGTAATTAAGTAATTAATCGAGTCGGAACGTGCGCATACTAACAACACAGCCGACAGTTAACATGAGTTTCTTAGAACATGTCTCTCATTAAACAAGCTGTAATAAGTATGTAATAGCTTCCACATGTAAAACCGATTAAGATTATAAAATCTGTTAAGATACTAATGGCCGGATAATGAGGAAAGATAAAGCTATTAATACACGGGAGACTAATTAAATGTGTTGGTTTTTTTAATTGTAACGACAGTTATAATGTTCTATTGTAAATATCTCGTGTAAATTTTAGAAGGCGAAATCAATATAACTTAATATCTAAAAAGAATTATTTTTCATTTTTAGAGGGTTTTAAATAAAGTATTCAAGTCATGTTTTGTTTGTATTTATTAATATTGTATTACAAATTTTCATCCCTAATCTTTTTTACTGAATATACACTAAAAATATAGTCAAGTTAGAATATATAATATGTACACATCATATAAATCTTAATTTTCAAGTGATACTCATCAAAAAGTATAAAATTAGGACAGCTATTAATATAAACTCAGCAATTTCCTCAACTCATCTTTCAAAACAAAAATATTTACAGTTTCTAACATATTATTAAATAACGTGAAAATCACATTTTGAATCATTATTTAAATGGTTATTTGTGATCATTAAAATAGTTTGTCGAAATATTAAATCAAGTATGAGCTTACAAAAATAAATGAATAGCTACTTATAAAATATGAAGGCAGCCAGAAATGGTCACGCTAATGTTATCAATAAATTAAGCATTAGAAAATCTTAAAGTCAACCTGCGCTAAGTGACTTCATCTATAAGATAAAAAACACGACAATCCGTGCCAAGACGAGGAAAAAAAAACAAATGTTTTGACTCAACGATCTCGTACCGTATACTTATATGACATGATAAAAATATTCGATGCCATTTATAATACATACTCATTGTTATCTTTGAAACATAAGTCGTCCGCTCGTTTTCATTTATCGTCATGAAAAGTTAACGTCATGTTCAATAAAAAAAAGAAAAATAACGAAACAAAAGCAAATCATTACTTTTTATTACATAGAAACGAGTTTTACTAGCCGTAAAATGAAATACTCATCTACTCTTATTCCTGCTTTGAAGTACCGATCAAATGGCGTATAAAGCCGAATACTTAGCCATTATACATCACTGACAAAGCTTAAATAATAGTAGATTGAATGCGAATTTCAAAGAGAGAGCCAGGAATAAATCGCGGGAAAAAGCATTATTCTCGAGCCGTATGTTTGTCAATAGGCCGGTTGATTGGGGGCTTCTCGGCGCGCTGCGAGCCTGGTACTAGTGATTTACGGGCAAGCCGCGCTACTTGGCGCGATGCCCGAGCATCGAACCCGGCCCTGCACTTTATATGAGAAAAATTGCTTGTGACGCGGAAACGTAATGCCTACACAGGGATTCTGAGATATTGCCTCAGCTGTACGAATAAAAATAATTCCCGACTGCGGTTCATATTTTATAAAGAACTTTATATATACTTACGACATATTTTTACTCCATAAAAATATTTTTATCAGATTTGAGGACAAATTATTTTTCATTAACGCGAGATAACAATCAGATATTATAAATTAGAAAGCAAACTTGTTTAAGATATTTAAAGTCCCATAAAACTTGTCACATCAGTTTAATAACAAGTATAAATTTAAGACTATGACTACTTTTTAATACATAATTAAAGACTAGTTTTTATGACAGTTCTCTCAATCTATCTACTCGTATATCTATTCATAAGGTGGGTGGACCATAGAACCATAGAACCACCTTAACAAATAAACAGTTATAATTTGTTCATTTACTGGATAAATGAAACAAACTTATTTTTTAATAACACTTTGTTTTATTATGTAGCATATTAAACAATTTTTTTATTGCAAAGTTAATAACTATCTAATAAACGTAGGTTTTGAAAAGCTCTTCTAAATGGCCTTACTAGGTACAGGGCTCCATATTAAAGGCCAATATTATAAATCAGTAATTGAACTGAAAACTAACGTTATGTTTATCAAAACATCTGCTTATACTTAAACAACATTAAAAGGTCTTTCGTTATAACGTCAGGATATAGGATACTTTTTACTGCTGGAAAATAGGTATCTCATTTCAGAGAAATCTCAACTAACCTTCAAAAACCCTCTGTAAAACATCACACAACATAAAACCTAAGAATTTAGTTTCCGGTCTTAAAAACCCGGGCAAAACCGCGGGAAATGCTATTTAAATTATAATATTATATTCAGTTGACATATAAATTGTTAACGCTTTGCAGATTATTATTTGAGTCATAGCTGACTTTAGTTATTTAATACTTATCGGCGCCTTCATTAATAAACCTTTAAAAAAGCCATCAAGTAGATTACATCTAAAAAGTTAATCTACGCGAACTAATCTACGATGTGAGCGATAATGGATGTTGGTTGATTATCTCACGTTCTTGTAACGATGTTGGTTACTATCGACTTAGAATATAATGTACCTGTAATAGAATAAGATAGAAGTATTGAACGCCGCATTATGTGTGTTTCTATACCAAGTTACTAATTTATTCATTAAATCTGAGATTATCAACTCAATGTAAAACTCAAAAACTACTGCACCGATTTTCATACTGTTTTTTCTAACGGAAATAGTGATTCTTGAGGAAGGTTTTAGTATCAAGTAATCAAGTGTAATCAAGTATTTTAATTTATTTTGTATACATTCAAGCGTCGTTTCGCTTGATGCAATCGCCGACCCTACCCCGCACCGTCTTGCCTACTGTTTAGCTAATAGCTCTTATACAAGAAGCGAAGAATTTTTTGAAAATTCTGAAGAATTTTCAACGTTCTACCATAGATTCCTATTTTTTAATAGTGATTAGAACGCGGGCGAAGCCGCGGGAATTGCTAGTGTATAATATAACATATCAATACACTATATAGTAGGTATATGTTGTGTAAGATATAAATGCGTGAAGTGAATTATGTAAATAATTATTATTAAGTCACAATTTAAACATATTTAGGTGTTATCGTTTTATAAGAATGTCATTTCTTCTAAACGTGCTTTTTGGTAGTGATTGGGAATAACCCTTCGCCATCTATCACCCATTGTTTAATATCTGACAAAGGAAATGTTTATTCAACGAGAAAGTTGTCGGTCAATTCCAAGAAAATTAATGTATTCAGATATCATATATCTCTATTCCGCTATTTGTTTTAAAAGTTGACGCATCGAAATACGAAATAAGATACGTGAAACCATCTCTAATATAACTTTTCGAGCTATCAACAAAATTGTGCTTCAAGCGTTAAAACGTAGCAATAATGAGGCAGGGTAATGACGTATATTATCGTATTAAATACACTCGCGATAAACGCCATTTACGTATATTAAACCTTTCGGCGTATCTTGCAAATTGTTTTATAATTAACGAATCGCTAATAAACTGCACTCGAAAGGAAACAAATGCGCGTGAAATTTAAAACCCGCAATTAACATTACCGGTAGAACTGATTAATACATTTATTTCAATATTTTATGCAACAAAAATAATATAGAGTAATAAAAACGATGTTACTATTACACAAATGTATTGAAGGTCCGTACGTTAATGAATGTAAATTTAATGTGTTGATTTAGATGTTTTTTGTACATTCCTGGATTAATATTCATTATTCTCTCTTTATGTGGACCGCCGTGGATTGTGGTCTACGGTGCTGTTGATTTACACAGTTTCATTCACATTTGATATGAATTGTTGGCATTAAAGTTGTTTATTTATCTAGGTGTAAAGATATCGGAATTCACAAACCGACTACACTAACTACTAATAATATTGTGTTGTACTAGATTGTACTACATTTTTATTATGTCTTAGATATACTACATAAAAGTAATAAAATAAATAAATAAATACGATGGGACAAAAAAACACCGCCATTTTGTCCTATGAAAAGCTACGAAACTCTTCTTATGGACACTAGATTATGAAAGTTATATATACTGGTTTAAAAACATATACACCCATGACTGGAGTACAGAGATTAGATAGATCATCACACAAATTAATTCCCCCAGCAGGACTCGAACCCCCGACCGCTGGCACCTCAAGTAGGGTGCACTACAAACTGGGCTCAGACGTGTCAAGTAAATAAGCGTCATACATGTATTCGAAGAAAATAATATGACATACATAAATTAGGGTATTTAAAATAAGGTTCGGACACGTGATAACAGCACATTATTAATTGCTATAATATGTACATAGGATTAGATAAACTGGATGGATTGCCAAGTATTACAATTGAATGACATGACGACTTTGCACTATTGAAATCTGAATGCCGATCAATACTTGAATATTTGGCACGAATTTGG
The DNA here is from genome assembly GCA_951802675.2 of Boloria euphrosyne. NCBI lineage: Eukaryota > Metazoa > Arthropoda > Insecta > Lepidoptera > Nymphalidae > Boloria > Boloria euphrosyne. The sequence continues at coordinate 9,127,075 of OX637887.1, forward strand.
ATCAAACTTGCAAAATTGAATAGGCGAAGTTCCACTTACATTAAACAATGATTTATGTCACAGGCCTGTTACTAAAAATAAGAAAGACGAAATAATATCAAAATGAAACGAACGAAGCTAAACAGGTATCAAAGATTATGTTAAAAAATTATATTTATGTTCAGAATAAATCAAGAGTAAAAAGTGATAAAGTATATTAATAAAATGAGAAGACTTGAGATTATACCCTAATAAAAAGCTTAAATTGATTTGAATAGGTAATAAAGCCCTCAGTATAAGTTACTCGTAAGATTTGGAGGCAATATAACGCAATTACTAAGACAGGCGTGGGATGTGTGCGGTAATCGACTTTAACTTTGCCTTCTAGAAAATATAGAATCGCTTCTTTATTATTTATTATCCGATTTTAATTAAGCAGATAAATAGATAAATAATTTTATTGTTTTTTTTTTAACTTATGTCGATAAATAAGAAGACATGAAAAAAAATTCAGCTCTTTTTAACGTCCCACTGCTGGGCACGAGCCTCCCTTGACTACGAGTGCGGGTGGGCGGACTTCATAATACGTCTTTTGAATACTTACTAGGTTTTCTCAGACATGCAGGTTTACTTTACCGTAATACAAGTGCTATTACGGTAAAGTATGTTGTTATGCTAGAAATGATTCGCATATGAAATTTGAACCCGCATCACTTGGTTACCACTGGGCTACCGCTATTTCATGAAAAGTATAAACGAAGATTATTACGAACAATATTTATTATATTATTAAGACGAACAATAATCTTATCTGTAAAGTGAATCAAATGAAATACGATAAACGAGGCATTATTTGCAATTATATACAATTTACTTATTTCAAATGATAGCGTTTATAGGTACTTTAAATGTATGAGAGTTTACATTAATTCTCATTGTTAGTTTGCCATGAAAACATTATTTATATACTATAATATAATATATTATTTATATCGTATGTACACGCAATATAGGTTATTACATACATACGCAAAGAAACCATTTACATATTAATATACAGTACACTCTACATACGAGTAGGTTATATATTTTTTATTTTTTAAATCAAAATGTAGCACAGATTAACTCGCTTGAAATTGTTGTATGCAATATTATAAGAAAAAAGTATAATATTAGTATTCATATAATATTAAGAAATTAAATAACTATTTAGGTCACACGCCACATGATATTGACTGAACGTAATTAATGACAAATCGACTATTGGTCCAACGCAATGTCGTATTAATAGATGACAAGCTAATGCATTAAAATATATTATTATTATTATAAATTCCGTTTACGTACATAATGTAATGTAATTCACTAATATTATTTATCAGTCTAATGTAATATTTGCTCTGACTATAATGTATGAGAAATGTCTCAAGCCCTATTAAAGTTAAGTCAAGTATTTCTATTTGGCGCTGATAAAAGATAACTAAAATAAAAATGGGAATGTTTCAGAAGACAAGTGTATCATTAAAAATAATAACTAGGACAAGATGGCAGCTAAGTTGTATTGTAGGTACACGTACGGTACGATATCTGTCTATCAGTACCCACATATTAGTAATTTTAAAATACAAATAATATTAAAATACTCAAATTGTTATATTTATATTATATAACAATAAGAACGAAAATATTTAAAGGAGAATTTAGAAGGATTTTCACAACGGCACAAATTTTTTGTTCCGTAATTTCCTTCAATAAACTAAAGGTTGCCTGCCTCTTTACAAAACCGTAATGGATTCTGACCCTCTTGATGTTTCAAAATAAACAAAGGATGCTCAAAGCTTTGTTAACAAAAAGATCCTTTTAGTATATCGTTAGCTGTACAAATAAAATAAGCCAATAAAATTGTTAGCATTCGCAAGCAAAAATGTTATTTTAAATATTAAAACCTAGAAGTTAAAATGATTTATTAGTTATTACTTGACCGCAGATCTTAATACAAGCATGTAGGCTAAAATATTTAAAATAATTTAATTATTTTAGAAACCTACAAGATATTTAACTACTAAATAAAGCTCTTACACATAAAAGAGCTTTCAGTCTATATAAGTATAATCACTACTATACATTAAGTATTTAAAGCTTAGGTGTCAAAAATAGTTTTTGATAGACAATATCGAGTTTGAGTAACCCAATATCATACGAGTAATCATATAATGTTACGAGTACATGCCATGTTATTCATCTACGAGCATTCCCACGGCCACATTAGAATTTAGGCTAGCAAAGGCCGTCACTTATGCGGCTATGCTAATTAATAACTAATTAGGATTAAACGTTATCCCATTATTTTTTTAAATGAAACTTTTTATTGTTTTAATCACAAGGCTATTTGCAGCGATTGACTTAAATGGTATTGTGACCATGTATCGCACATCTCGTTTTCGCCATCCGACGCGTCGAAATGCAGATTACATTTAAATACTTGGAAGTAGTATTTAAAGTACGTATGTGCCTTAATAAAAAAGTTTAATCACAAAACTAAAAGGAATATATTTTTTTTGGAATTGTAATAAAACTCTTTCGTGTAGTCGTATAAAAAGATATTATTTTTATAAACAGTACCTACAAACAACCGTGTTAGGACTAAGCCGTCACATATTATTTTGCTTTTTTATCCCCTGCTCACGTATCAATACGTTTTTAGTGTCTTTTTCCATGGCATCTATATTCTTATAGTCAGGACATATTTGTTTTATGAAAAACATTCGAACTGATTTCGTAACTATTAATTTAGCAGGCCTATAATTCTTGTGTCATAGTGAATAAGGTGAGAAATGAAATTAACACCGAATACAGTCAGTTTTTCACTAAATGCATATGAAAGTAGATATATACGGTACTAACATCAAAAAATCAATTTTAAAACTTTTGTCTGTCTGTCTGTTTGTTCCGACTAATACTTGAAACGGCTGGACCGATTTTGACGAGACTTTCACTTCCAGATAGCTAATGTTATAAGGAGTAAGTTAGGCTACATTTTTTTAGAAACTTAATTTATCATAACTAGCTTAACCCGCGGCTTCGCTCGCGTAAAATTTACTATTCATCATATTCAGCCTGTATTCGTCCACTGCTGGACATAGGCCTCTCCTATGGCACGCCACTGAGCTCGATCTTCAGCTCTACGCATCCAACCGCTGCCAGCCACTCTACGAATATCGTCGCTCCACCTAGCAGGAGGACGTCCTACGTTTGCCGAGCCGTGGTCTCCACTCAAGAACCCTTTTACTCCAACGGTTATCGGTTCTGCGACAAATGTGACCAGCCCATTGCCACTTCAGCTTGCTAATTCTTTGGGCTATGTCGATAACTTTGGTTCTCTGTCGGATCACTTCATTCTGGATCCGATCCTTCAAAGAAACTCCCAGCATAGCCCTCTCCATAGCACGCTGAGCAACCTTAACTATTACTACATAATAAAAATTAAATATGGTTTATGAAGTTATTTTGAAATAACTTTAGTAAAAAGTTATCGTTAATAAATAAAGCCTTTCATTAAATAGAAATAGTAACTGACTATAAATATAATGAAGGGTATTTTTTATTATATTTCATAGGTACGTATAGCAGCCAGCTTAATTGGCTTAATTGACTGTAAAGAATTGTTAATTAAATCCTCGTGTAGTCCATAAATTATTCGTATCAAAGTTATAAAACAAATATGAATCATGTTCTCTAAGTATTAATTTGATATTGAAAATACTTAAAACCTATCGTAAAATATAAGATTATTCAAACAATATTATTCATGCTGCGTATTTTTGTGATAAGGCACGACGACATAACAGAGTACACATCAAGCACACGTACTCGCAGCCAACACACATTAAATAAAACACAAAGCTTCAAACAAATATAGTAGATACATATTTAATGTAGTGTTAGTAATTGCATGATAACAATAATCTTGTAAGATATGATTAATGCCTCACCGTTCCCAACTGGATCTATCGATGACTGGCGATGGCAATCCCAAACAGACACAATCCATACAGCACTAACAGCACTTAGTTAACACTATCACTGCGGGAGTGGCACCATCTAATGCACCATCACTTGAACACCATGGACCGATTCTCGCACCAGACAGCACGTCGACACACCTACAAAGAAACGGTATGGATGAGCACACCGGAACACATAGTTATTTGACACTAGCGTAAGATGCCTTACAAAGAACAACAAACGCGCGTCACGAATGCACGCTGCTCGAATACTGAGCGGCGAGCGCTAGCGGCTAGCGAGAGCGACCGCCGAGCCGAGCCGAGCGGAGCGGTAAAGCGACTTCAGATAGCGATGCCGTGTTCCACGCTCCCAGCTCCCCGCGGCTGCGATCATTTCACGCTTCACTAAGTGGAAGAGCAAAGTGTAAAATTACACGCAAATAATGTCCAACTAGTGTTCGCTTTGTGAGTGACGTTTAATTCACAGCGCAAAAGTCGCAGATAGTCTCGAGCCACGAGCTCGTAAAGTGCCAAGTAATTATCACAGATATAAATTGATACAGAAACGATTTTGCATGCAGGAATATCATTAACGTGCAATGAGCGGGCTGAGTGCCGGCTGAGCGGCTGTTTATAAAACTAAAAGCGAGAAAGAGAGGTCCGATCCCGCTTAAAACGTTTGCAACGTGGCGAGGAGGAGCGGGGGAGAGGGGACTCGGGAACATGGCTTCCAAAATTATTATACAAACATTTATGCATGAAGGGATAACAAAATATTACTGCTGTTATACAGTTCTGATTGAAGCACATTTATTCATAGCGTAATATTATACGGGACGCGCTCGATTGATAATTATAAAATGTTGGAGTAATTGGGCTCGGGAGCGGAGACCACATGCCTGCCCCGAGCGCGCGGTAGGCGGCGATAACTTTTTTTATTTCCATGTGTGCGTGCATCCAAGAAGACATGTGAGATAATAAAAAGTTATGTTTAAACGTTCGACTCGTAAACTTTATTTGTATAATACACTCTTTAAACAAACGAATAATTACAAAACGCTTTATAGACGGTAACAACGATACTCAGGAAAAAATAAATTACCTAAATAATTTTATAAATCTTGCCTCTTGAAAGATTTGCAGTGCTATTAATAAAAACATGAAACCATAATGCATAATATTATAAAACAAAATATTATATTTATCTGGGATTAATTTATGATAAACGCATAATTTTCAAATAGGTAGTCAAAATGATAACGTCCATGAACCGTATAGTTATTATAATTAGCATTTCCTTTACGTAGTATGAAGTTGAAATTATTAATTAACATAATTGATTGTTCAACATTATTATGTTACATTGTAATATTTATGCTTATCGTCGTTGCATGCCAGTGGTTACACGAATGGGATTTACCTACATTATCCTCCTCAGGTAGTCGTTAAATCGTTTTATCAATAAACAAGTACACATCGTTAATGTTATAGCTAAGATATATCTATTGTATCAATAATTGAAAAATTCAACATGATTGTTGTACTCATATAAATTGGTGATGCAAAATGTCACATTAGATACTAACGTAGAAATTAACGTTACAGTGTCGTATAAAGCAATTTATTTTATACGCTGAAGCTATTTGCCATTCTTTTGATAAAATATGAGAAGAGATTTTAACTATGTACTCAGATATTTGAGGAGCAAAGAATATTTTCCGATACATCCGAACTCGCGATCCGAATCGTATTGCGGGGGAGATACTTCTTATATTCTTTTGTTACGATCACTGCGGTCGGCTCTTTGTTATATGAGTTATACCAAGACTGCGAATAAGAAAAACTAAAGCATTATTCTCGAAACGAAAGCCGAGGAATCACTGTATAATTCAAGTACGGTTGGTGTATGTTAGTAGATATTTGTTCTGGATTCTACTTACGCCGAAAACTTTGATAAAGATAATTAAGTTAAAAAGGACATAAAGGTAAATAAAAAGTTCGTGTAAGTTTTTTCTAAAGTACTTTTCATGTATTTTAATGTCCTTAATCCTATTTCCCTATGAGCAAATAAATACATATTATTAATTAAGTCTTATAAAACTAGATAGATATAATTTAAATGTTATTAAAATATATGATAATATAATTACGTTCTTAGTTTAATTTAAATCTTCTTTATACTTTTTACATGTAGCGCTTTTTGGCTATTATTTTACTGATAATAATACAACGTTTGCTACGAGTGCATTGTGTGAGGATTTACGTCGCCTTTATTCATCGGATCGTGAGATAGCTCGGCTATTGAGTCAGATGATTCTTTATACACACGAACTTGCATCGAACAGTAAAGAATCGTTGACATTTAGCATTTTCACTGCATATGTCGCATAGTTAATCACTGGAGCGACAGCAATTTGTAGCCAATAACCACAACTGCAACGCGACACTATACACTCAATCGGCCCACTCGCTCTAAAGTGATTGATGGCGTGGTGTCAATTTCACGTTATCGCTGACACCCTGATCCCACGGCGGCTCGATGAGATTGTTGCATAAATTTACACGTTGGATAAGGTTACGGCTTCAGTTAATGCCTTGTGCAAACGTAACGTTGTCAAGTCTCGAAATTTAGTGGCCGTTATTTCTTTAATGTCCTTTTGTTCTCGCGGGAGCCTTCTTTATTTAAAGGTTTTCAACATTTATTTTTAATAGCCTTAATAATCATAATAGCTCGACTTTTGTCTGTGTTTATTGAATTTTTTTTAATACTCATTAAAAAGCTAATATTTGAACCAGCTTATCTTTATTGAGATAATGAACATTTTACCTGCATTTACTAAATGTGATCACGATAAGACAGGTCGGAATCATACGCCACGAGTAGAAATGCGTGGGATAATTAAATCTATCAACAAAAGCAACAAGTATTACCATTTACGGCTCACTTATATTAATAATTTAAAGTTAAATCTATTGTCAATGTATGCCTATAGCGGAGTATTTCGTAATTGTAATTTGTATGGCAGTTTCAAAGTAACAGTTAGTGTCGAGTGAGGCGTGTGACGAATTATTTACGCCCCAAACAAATTCGACAATAGAACGAACAGCTTTCTACGACCCCTTGATCTCTCTTTGCTCAGCCCGTTACACATTAACGTTAGCTCAGTTTTTATTTGTAAGTTAAAACGCACGTTTAAAGGAGGGTAAATCTGGCTGCACTCGAATTGTTTAATTGGATTACTAAGAAAAGTCTAAACTTAATATTATTATAAACTAACTGTAATCTAATATACATTTGTTATGTGGACTACATTTCTAGCGTGTTTTGTGACTACACTTCTATGCAAATTTTATCACGGTAGCTATCCTAGTGATATAAACATATTTGGTTATACCTAAATAAGATAAATTATATACAAAATAGCTTCTGTAAACTCTCACTCTCTCACCGGCTTTTTATGACATTTCATTAGTTTTAATCTTAATGGATAAAAAGCCCAAAAAACTTTTTTATTGTCCTCTATATCTATACAGATTGATATTCGTAGTTTAAGTTTTTAGTAAACTACTGTGAATTCAAGCTTAGAATAAACATTCTTTGAATGTACATATAAAAATGTTAAAATGCATAATGGTACATTTCTGTAATATTTAATTTGTACATCCATTACAAACAAAGAACGCAATTCGTCGTTCAACTCATTTAAAAAGCTTTAAAAACAACTGCTCGAGCTGTAGAGCAAAAAAAATTAATTACATGTAATTATTATGAAGTGTCACCTGCTGTATGTTTATGCTACCCCATTCTCCCCTCGCACGCAAGTTACGGTATTTTGCTGACAATGTGTGTGTACTTGCTTACACGTAACTCTTCATAACCGCTGTTTAATGCGTATGAAATATCACCATTCGTATGCTTTCTAGTGTGTGTTGAAAGCGGAGGGTTTGATAACAACATCTCTCAGTCATTTTCTACTTACATATATTATATCTAATCCTACTTACATTATATCTATATTCATAACATTATATCTATACCCGACAGTGTTTTAGTCTTTATTTTAAGTAGCAATGAGTCATAGAAATAGTTTGTATTTTGTATTTTAATCTGTTCCAAAGATTAAACGATAGAGAAAAATTAGGATATTATAAACCTTTCTAAAAACAGTGAACTATAGGTGCAATAGAATATTTTGTCTATGGTTTATAATTGTCTATTAGAGCTTCCTTAGTTGTTGGATGTAACTGTAATGGCGTCTCTTGTGTTCTGTGTGAATTAAACTATATAGGCATCTAAACTCTTCGTGATTACTTCAAAGTCCTAACAAAAACAATAGTAAATATTAATACTAAACATTTTAATTACACACATACATACTTAAAGAAAGCACTGTACAAACGTTTACGTCTTTCCAACTTTTATACGGCGTTGGTGAAACAAACAATTCCAATTTGTATTTACCTACAAGCGAGAGTTCCCTTAATACAGACGCTGTTACCACAGCACGATTTCCATTACGAAGAACATAATAACCGAATTTCGTATTCATGCTACATTACAATATTTCCTGTCCCTGCATCAAAACATTTTGTAAACTCCGTAAAAATTCACTACCCTCGAAACCTTTCTCGATCTTATTTGAAATACTTACTTCTGATCTTTCTTTTGATATTACACGTATATTTGTTGCCGTTGGAGCGAAATTGGAAACGTAATAAAATAAGGCTTTGATGCCATATTCGAGGTGTTTTCATGGTAATATTATTTTGAATATTTTGTTCTAAATCTTTATTTATAGAAATCTTAGATACCTATTCGTATGATGTTTACTTTTAAAAATATGTTTTTTATTTAAAAGTATGTATCGTACATTTATCGAAAAGAATAATTGTGGATGGGTGGTGTACGAGTAAGTATATAAACATTTTCTTTGTCTAACCAACGCATCTCTCAAGAACATTTCGTGTATATTTAATGATAATAATAAAAACAAAACTTTCTTTTATTTTCATCAAATACCGCTTGAAATATATATATATATATATATATATATATATATATATATATATATATATATATATATATATATATATATCATAACAATTAATATGTATGTATGAATGCAGCACTTAAGTCACACTGCTAGGTTCGACCCCGAATTCATAGCAAAAAAATCAAGCCATAGCCCATCTTTAAGGACGGATCATTAAGATGTTGTAGGTACGTCATCGTAAAGTAATCGAAAAGATAAAAATATATTTACGCATTATCAGAGCTGCTAGAATCGGGACTTGAACTCACTTTTCTCGAGCTACCCTTTACATGTGTATACAGATTGTACGAGAATACTGGAATTAAGTACTAAAATGGTTGCACGATTTAGTATGTTTGTTTATTACGTAAATACCACTAGACGTTTATTAATGATCCTGCAGTTTTAAACTTCTAAAGGCTAAATAAATAACTTTGGTTAACAACTGCACTTGAAATTGTCTCTATTTTTACAAGGCAAAGAATGTTTTGTAGATGCTAGAAATTCTAAATGAAAAGTTAAGCGAACGGTGTGCAGATTTACTTGCTCGACATTCCAAGCCTTATTTTCTTTTATGCTAAACATAATATTGTATTTATTTACATCATTTAGGAGTACATAAGAGAGAAAAATATAATATTTTTACATCAACCAATAATAATACTATAAAAAATTATAATAAAAATATGTATTTTCGTTCTGAACCAGCAGGTAGTTATGTTGTGAGAAAGTCGAGTGAATGCACTCAACCACACAGCCATTAGTAGTTAGTCTTTCCGACTTTTGAAGACAAAACAACCGTTTATTACACACCACATTGCTGTGAGTACTGAAGTACCGTTCACTATATTATATGTTATTGGAAGTTACATTTTTTGTTTCCTTGTTGTGTTGTTATTCAAAATTCAGTTTTATTATTTACACGTCTGAATTTTATTAAAATAACGTTGCAAACATTCTGTATAAGTTAATAATCCGAAGCAAAAATTTAAAATATGTGCGTATTTAAATTTATTAGCTTTTCACAGTGAAGTGATGATAGATGGAATATGACCTAGAATAGCGCTACTAGTAAATATTATAAATACAACAGGCACCTAGGCATACACATGATCAAAGCAAAATGCTTGTAAAATTATTATAAACAATATTCAGTAAATCCTGATAAACATTTCGTAACACAGCAAGGTCCAACAATATCTACGTATCAAAATGTTCAGTTTTATTATTTACACGTCTGAATTTTATTAAAATAACGTTGCAAACATTCTGTATAAGTTAATAATCCGAAGCAAAAATTTAAAATATGTGCGTATTTAAATTTATTAGCTTTTCACAGTGAAGTGATGATAGATGGAATATGACCTAGAATAGCGCTACTAGTAAATATTATAAATACAACAGGCACCTAGGCATACACATGATCAAAGCAAAATGCTTGTAAAATTATTATAAACAATATTCAGTAAATCCTGATAAACATTTCGTAACACAGCAAGGTCCAACAATATCTACGTATCAAAATGTTCATAATGTCTAAAATATATTATTATTTAATCATCTATTCTACTGGTTCTTGGGAAACAAACGAGTTACCACTAGCAATATTCCAACAATAATTAAAACCGTAGTTTCGCTATTTGCGAGGAATAATTTATTAAACAAACGATATAAATTGTAAACATGCTAACAAAGTAATCATGATGTCATTCAGCTTCAAATGCTCGGAATACATAAAATGTTAAGAAACGTGCAGTTGATTTACAATACCAGGTCTAAAATCAATTTAAAGAGCGTACGTCCGATCGCGCCTTGAAGATCATTTGATAAACAAGTTTGTACGTTCAGCGCACCCACGCGCATCAAAATCCCTCCATAAACGACATTTTTTAGCCGAATCGTTCGCTTTACTTTCATGCTCGCCTAGTACCGAGCTAATACTAGCTCAATGGCGGCGTGCAGATATCGCGACGACATAAATAAACCTTTTTTTACTGAAATACTTAAATAAAAAGCACTCTCTTTTTATAAATCTTCAATCTTAGAATCTTCACTATTTCGAAAGATTAGATGTTCAGCTTTACAAAGAGCTCATGTTATTTTATCAGATATCCAGGAGCTCGACCCGACGGGAGATTAATCATAAAACATTGTGTGGGGTGTTTCACCGTAAATTGCTTGTTTATTCAATCCTCGATTACGTTCAATAGATTTATGATGTTTGTCAGCTCAATTGAAGTATTTTCTGAATTGTAGCTAACGAGATATTTCGATGAGAATAAATTATATAATACAGTCACGTCTCGAGCTGTGTTAAACTGATTCAAATAAATATAATATGAGTGCGGCGAGGAGCAAAAGCTCTGTAATTATCTAAGTCGAGTCTATTGTGAGTCCATCACACGTCAACCACAATAAGAAGGAAATAATTGCATCGGTTTCTATCACAGCACGTTCGACGTTCGAACAAAAGCAATTTGTGTCCGCACGAAGTGGCTTTGTACGTGCGTAGCGTCGTAGGTGTTTATTAGCGCCGATGGTTAGATTGTGAAGATGTATGAGGTGGGTCATGCCGCGCTGCGCCAGTATCTATCCGGCCCGAATCGTCTTAAGTCACGACCCCGTAAGGTCACCCGGTATCAATACGCTAATCTCGAATACTGCTCACTAAATGCACGTGTATGCTCTCAATGATGGTTTCTAATTAATTAATAAACTTTGACACAAAGAGGAGGTTGCAATTTAGAACATTTCTATAAACACGAGAGAAATGTATTTCGGTTAGGTCGTAATACATACCCGAGAAGTTGGAAACAAAGTTACATTTGGCGGATATCCAACGTCACTTACATTGTGGTTTAGTATGCTTGCATGACCAAATTAAGTCGTTTCAAGATTTATACTGGTTAAATTCGAGGATCAAGTTCTCAGTTTACAAGTAGAATGTCGTTTAAATTTTAGAAAAACATGACATAGTTGAATTATTATGTAATAAACATGTCTTTTGAAGCTCTTTGTGGATATGCTCATACAAAGTTGGCGAAGCTCCAGATATTTGTTCATCACCATCATACAACACGCTAACTACATTTAGCAGCAAACATGCCGAGTACCGAAAAATATGTTCCGTGAATCAATTGCGAATCAAAATCAAATGCATATAATATTTCCATAGATCGTATTACTTCGTGAAAAGAATAATAAAACTTCCCGCTTCACATACGAACGCAGCGTATGGTTCTCGGTCCACGTATTTCTATTAGGTATCGTTCAACAATTGAGAAAATCTCGCAAACAAAATGAGTTAACAAGAAGCTCCGGCAGTTTTGATAAATATTCTTTCGGCGCTTTTCCATTATTCGACGAAAGACAAATGTCCCGTCGGTGGCTCGACGCGGCATCACGGCATTCCCTCATTAAAATGTCCCCGAGCGGCTGTCGTCCCCTCGCGAGCATTTCGATACGGACGATACGATAATCGATTTTATTATCAATCGCTATAAAATAAACGATAACTGAACAGCCTTTGTTTTACTCACGTCGCACATTTCACCTCGTGTATCAATCACCGCATTATTTCAATACGAGCTAATAAAGATAAAGTGGTATGAATAATGTGTCTAATTTGTTGGCATCGTGAGCATAGTGTCATGAGAACGTAGTTATTTTGACATCGGTATTTGGGTTTAAAATACGAGTATTTAATATTAATTGAAAGTATGGAGTAGTATTCAATTTAAACATGACGTTGTCAAATGTATTCGTAGAAATAAAAGCTGGGAAAAATTGATTAAACTTATAAATAAATGGACGCAATGTTTATTTAAAAATATTTAGTGTAAGGCACCGATGTAGGTACATTACACGTTTTTATTAGGTATATCTTTTATATAATACTACATAGTGAAGCGAATAATGAGATAGGTACCTATTGTTACGGCAAGACATTATCTTCCTTACAGTTTGAGCGCTCTAGTTTAATGTACTCGCATAATAATGCAGCAGTAGAAAGCCAGCCGTGTCCCAAGCAAATTTGCTTTAAATCTGCCGCGTCGCTCCCATTTATGATAAAAATACGCGCCGTCAGTGCTTAGGGAAGCTTGAATTCAGGAAATTGATCGCTAAAATAATTTTGTATGAACTATTTGACAATTTTATTCAATTGTTACTGGACTTTTATATGTTGTAGTTGGTAGTTGATGTATTTTGTTTAAAATTATACAAGATTAGATGCTTTCACAGTAAACATTGCACAATGCACATTGTAATATATACAATATACATCTATCTGCTAGAAAATATTTTCTGACATATTCACGATTATGAACGTACTCGTATAAGTATTAAATATCAAATTAGAATTTGCTTTAGACATACGACGTGCGAAACAAAGAATGTAATTGCCAGAGTCGGTTCGTTTAATTTAAATCGAGGCCGTAATTAGCTTGTTATACAATGGAGATGAGTGCGTAAACGTTGAGTTCGAGCTCTGCCAACGGTGTTACATGTACCTAACTAATTTACAAACAAGCTATTATGGGGCTGCAGTCAAAAGCGGCAATAGAATTAAAATACTATTACGCCAATACAAAGTTGATTGAGTCGGCGAGGGGTGCGCGGTTGGCGCGTAGTGTGTCGGCAGCCGCCAGCCGCTTGCTCCGCTCGTGTAATTTGATTTGGAGTGGCGCGCGGGGAGAGGGTTCCTGGATCGATAAAGCGCGGGGGGTCCGAGGAGGAGGCACGGGGCGGAGGCAGGGGACCGGGGGGCAAGCACCAGGCGCGTGTTGTTATGGAAACCGTAGCTACCCTTGCCTCCAGATTTTGTCCCAGTAAATTAAACAAAGGATATCGTTTCAGGTCCGACTTTGCGGTTCCCGTTCGGGTGACAATTGTTATCAGGGAATCTGATAGAGCGATAACAATAAGTTAGATTATACCGCACAAATCTTGATTCATTCATTTATCCCGGTGGCAATCACTTAGATGAAACTTTATACAATTAGTGAGTGTAAGCAAAGAAGGCTTGGAACGCAATATTAGTGGAATATGCCTGAGAAATTTCAGACACAAAGGCCTACGCGCTCCTTTGGCGATGTGGTTCAGTGAGCAGCTTTACTCGTATTAAACCCATCTATTGTGTATCCAGATTGAATATTAAACTACTGATTAGATACTGCGTTTGTACTATACAGGGTAACCAAATCGTGTCAGTAGAGTGCAGTCGGAATAGGCATTTTATATGCTAAGCGTATATATTTTTACTTTTAGTGTTTCTTTTTTTTAGTTCTTTATTAGAGAAAGTATTTATTACAAATTAATTATCAAATGTTTAATCTAGAAAAAGATTTTATTATAGGAATAAAGTTATTCTTATATTCTTTTTTCTAATTTCGTTAACGTCAAAGATTTAAATTATTCGGCCTACACTCGTAAAACTAATTTAATGGCAATAAGGATTATGTCATAACCACACTTGTATCGCTGCCTCTGGCTATATGTATATTTGCTTGTGAACATTAATAATAATTAATTAATAAGATAAAATATTAATAGCTGACCTTTCCGCTGAAGTTGAAGTGTTAAATTAATTATGAAGTTACGAATAAATGGCAGATGAAATACACAAATATTTGGTTTCGTCAAGGAAACAGTTAAATTATACTTGTTTTTGAATACGATAATAAATTGCTTCAATTTATAAGCTTAATGCTTTTGCTAAATCGACCTCTTAAATATTAAATTCATGTACTATTGTTACACCTACCATTCAATTCACGATGATATCTGCCCGCAGGCACTACTTACGCCTATTCTAAAATGTGTATTCAAATATTTATTTCTCATTTGAGCTTCAATTATTTATACTTACTTATATTACTTGGAAATATATAGAATTTATTTAATTCTTCTATTTATTTATTTAATAACTTCTAATAACATTTTCATTTTATTTCTTACCAAAGAAATACTGTTACTTCTAAGTTAAACGTTTAGAAACAAACAACTGTTGTTGTGCTCTTATTTAATAACAAAATAATAGGTATAGAAACGTTGGCAGCGCAATCCAACGCCAGTGGCTTCAATCAATAAGTATACAGTCAGTTTATGTCGCTGAGGACCGTTATTATCTTGTTAAGCGATACGTAAAGTACCGTTTATGTGTTACGTCACTTGCAACATGTCGACCTGTCATACCGAATTCCTATGTCAATTAACAGTGAGTAGCATTTTCGTTATTTATGCTATTTATATTATTAATTTATCCTTTATCTCTACGAGCTCAAAAAAGTAATGGCTGTTATTCTCTCAGCAATTTATAAATTATTTTGGTATAAGGATCGTGGTTTCAAATAGTACTAATGAGTATGTCGCATTCTGAGTGAACAGTTCGAAACACGCCCGAGGCCGTCTGTGGCACAATTGAATAGGCTCATTTGAATCGCCTAGACCGAAGATAAGCAGACATGAAAGGGCGGGCGATGATGCTAATACAGTGAACTTAACCTGGCCGCCGGCACCTTGCGGCGTCCCGCCAAACTGGTTCTACCGACCTTCGCACCGTCTCGCTCCTACGCACTCATGCCACCCTGGTCCTTCTGATCGGAGCGATTGATTTCTATACGATCGGAATGCATGTTCGATCGGCCAATTGACTCATGCAAATTTTATAAAGCGTTAAATTATAATTTTTATCGCGTAGCCAGCATGGAATATCGCAATGCAATTATTGCATGGCATGCCAGTTCACGGTGCAACGAGGTAGATACACATCGTTTTACTAATATTTTAATATTATTACATTTTTTAGTTTAGGTTAACTTTTTATTCCATTAAGAACATAATTGGGCCATACAACTTACAATTGCTTTGAAACTGGAAGTAACAAATTATAGTAATTTCTGTCTAAAAAAAAGTAAACAATACAAATAATGTTATTTTTATTTTACGAAGAAAATGTAAGGTATAAGTTAATAGTTAAGTCAGTGATTTTGTGAAGTTTTAACGCGACTATTTCATTTGAAACTAACATAACATCGTGAAAGTTGTATGCGTTGCTTTAACATGGACCAAAGTGTTGACTGTTGACGAGTCAAAGTCACGACACAAAGCTCTAAAACGAATCACAAATTACAACATACGTTTGAAGTTCAGAACTTTCTTTTAGTTCGCTTGTCACTGACGCTTGAACAACGAAATATTTTCTCTTTGTTTTAGTAAACATACATCTTCTATTAGTCTTCCTTATAATTTTATATTTTATGTATCGTATCAATATGATCGGATCGTAGTCGATTTATATCCGCATTGTATGCGATAAGTGGGCGTATTATCGGTTGGATCTAGCTCTAAGCCCTTGCCGAGCTGCTTTTCGAAACTACTCTGATATATTTTACTCAGTTTACACGCGATACATTTGTCAGTTAAAAAAGTTTTTTAAATGAAATGAATGTTCTAAAGATTAACCCTATTAGCGTCGATGGAATATACCTGTTCTAAATGGAAGGGACGGGACTTAATGAGGCCAATTTCCCTTACACGACCAATGACAATCATCATTTGCATTGATGGATACTTAACATGCTAAGTTATATAATTTAGGTATTAAATATAATGTCATGAAAAAGCATCAAAAGCATGATGAATATGTAAATTATTTAAATTGGTAATGTAAGTTTAAAATTCATATAATTAATAGCATTAACATATGTATGAAATGAGTGCATTTAAAATAAATTAGTTGCTTACGTCTCAGAGCATAAAAATATACCTATTAAGCTTGTTTCAACAACTTCGTGACATAAATTCTTCGTGAAATAAATATATTATAAAGTTTAAAACTGAAGTAAGTGTTTTCAAGAAGACTTTAAAGACAATTGCAAAAAAAAGTAAAAGAATGAGAGCTAAATGTATTACAGAAAATATTTTTTTAGTCTTACATTTGTAATACTTGTAAAGACTAAAGCACTTAAAGTTAAAAGAGACCACAATTCGCATGGTAATGAAACAGGGCTCCGCTTAAATGGAAGGGTTGTTCGAGAATGGCGACGGTAATCGCGTGAACGCCGTAATTGGCCTTAATCAAGCGAGATGGCGTGCGGCCCGGGGCTCTGTCGCTTCTATTGAAACTATTAGTAATCTTTATTGCTTGAATAATTTCATCGTGAATCCACTGGAATCCGAATCAACATAATCAGATTGAAATCAAACTCCTATTGTTTATTTAATAAACTACGAAACTGGTACATGTTTGTGTTGTTGGTGTTTATAAGTGTTTATCGAGCTTATTTTGATAAAGCAGTTCATTAATCTATACTTATAATAAAATTTTAACTAAAATTTGTACATTAAACATTTTTTGGAAAATTTTATTAAAATAGTTAGTGTTATAGATACAAAGGCCAAATCTATAGTTTTTGGTAGTTTTAGTTTGCCTGTGACATCATCACGAGGAAAACACTGGACTGATATTAATAAAATTTGGTATTATGATTGATCGGACGATATACGTCCATAGAATATAGAATTATTTATGTTTAAAATATAGAATGCTTTTTTCTGCCGGAAAAATATCACATTTTTGAACGAGATTTGAG
Organism: Boloria euphrosyne; assembly: GCA_951802675.2. Lineage (NCBI taxonomy): Eukaryota > Metazoa > Arthropoda > Insecta > Lepidoptera > Nymphalidae > Boloria > Boloria euphrosyne. The sequence continues at coordinate 9,144,685 of OX637887.1, forward strand.
AGAAGCGAATGTGAGTCAGTTAGTTTTATTAATTAAATTTTTAATATAATTTAACAGAAATATATTTTTGATTAGGTACTTTTATAGAGATAAAATATGAAGAGTATTCTAACGTAACAGTAAATAAGTACTTACGTATACACAATATATTCGTCTTTTACTAGCGCTTTTACTAAATTAAGCCTAATACCTTTTTGTAAGGTTTCATGTTCTACTTACTAATTAACTACAGCTCAATAACACGTTTATTACTAAAGTCAAAGGCGAGAAAAGCAGTGAAGTTTGGTTTGATGACGTTCGTTTAAATGGCTTTAGCATGTTTATTTGGGTATTTCTAAATGTACGAAGCCATTTCGTGTGTGCACAAATTATGTCAACATCGAAATATATATTATGTACATTATATACATACTTTAACTTGGTTGAAAATCATTAGTTTCCTTTCGTGTTTAAAATATTTTTTCATCGCAGAAATAAGCTAAATTATAGGCTTCATAGAGCCACTTGAACGCGTCACGTCACGCTGCTAATGTGCCTGAGAAAGTTAGAGATAGGGCAACAAATGAGAGAGCTCTTATCTACGCATTACCGCGAACGGTGATTTACGAGGCGGCTACCTACTCCACACATGCTTGCCAGATACCGGTTTCGTGGAGCGAAAAGACAAACCTGCTTGTGAAACAGACGTGAATTGAGTGTTAAACATGCAAGTCAAGACGTTGCATTAATGCTCCAACCTAAACAAGATTGGACTGATGGATGTCATGCGAAACGTACCGATCGTGATCACAAAACTCGAGTACGCAAACGATAAATTGGATCTGACAAATAGCATACAAACAGGAACATAATTTGAACTTATTTGCATAACTTATCGTACAAATGCATTTACCAGTATGCAAAATACGTGTACGCTAAATAGTTAGTAATCATAAAGAATTAGCCTGTGGGGTAATAGTTTTTGGACCTTCCGAGAATATTTATTGTGACTTGGTCAGGTAAATTAAAGGGAAATAACAAAACCGATAGATAACCTTTGTGAGTCACTGGTCATTTGAGAGTTCGACGAATTACTATGATCTCAATGTTATTCAAATATATTTTTTATCAAAAAATATTATGCAGATTGTGTAAAAAAATAAAAGTATGCAGATTGTGAAATAAAAAATACTAAATTACGGTAATAATTTAGAAAGAAAAATATTTAACAAAAGCGCTTTTTGTAGGTACCTATATACATATTTAAAATCAATCTTAAATTATTTATTAATCTTTAATTATTTTTTTCATTAAAATCTTCAGATTGATTGCAATACTGCTCAATTAATAAAAGCTCTAAAGCATTGATGGTTTTATTCCATCCTTAAATGCCTCATTGAAAATTTGTAGAAACCCGTGGGCTGTGATTAAATGGAGCCCCATTACATTAGCATAGCGCGAGCGTCGAGCGTTTCGTTGGAGAACACGTCCCAGAGCCGAGCATTCAGTCAGAGCGCCGCTGGCAGACGGCAAATTGCTAGTGGGCGGCCTGGCGTGATCCCGCGACCCCTCGGATAAATACTCCATCTATCGCGCTCGTGCCTCCCACCGACAAAACATTTCAATGTCGAGAAACTTAATAAACATCACAAAGCTACAAGCAAAATACAGAAACGACCTGCTTTGAATGAAAATTAAAATTAATCCATCCGGAAAACAGAAGGATATGAAAACTCCACAAAAGAGACAAAAGAAAATATTCAAAAAGGAATCAGACGAGATGAAGGAGCAAAAAGACAAAACGTTCGCAGAACGCCCTCACTCTACGACGCGAGTACCGAGAGTACCAGGCGCGCATACCGCTCGTGGAGTATGCAATTAAACCGCGCCGAGATCTAATCAAGTGTGATTTTAATAGAGTGCTGCTGATCAAGCAGCCTCGAGGACTGTCAGGAGAGTAGATAACGACCGACACGAAGAATTGACGAAAATTGTAATGGTGTGATCATATCTCGACAAACCCGTTACACAAACGACAACGAAACAAAACGAAGATCTATTTATATTGAAAGTCAACATTTGTATTAATCATTTTACTTGCCAAGATGTTCGCTGAGAATTAATATTATTTGTGAGACGTTATCAAGTTGTTCAAATACAAACTCGAAAGCGTCGAGTCGTATAAAGACATGACAAGTACTGTAAGAACCGGCATCGGCACTAAGTGCGGCGACGTCAATAACCGATTTCATGCAGGGAATAGCAATGGGCTACAGACTCACTACTCGGAGCCAGTGTATCGGTTTCGCGACCCCCCGCGGCGCCCCCCGTGGCGACCAAAAACTAACAAATGCGGAATCGAAGCTACGTGTCGTCGACATGCTGTTATAAACGTTGTCTCTTGCCTAACTATTGTGCTCTATATGAATTATTTAATCAAATACGTTTAAAATATATTATTATTGATATATGTCTAAGTTGAAGTGCAAAAAAAAAAACCATTTTCGCTGCGCTCGGGGCTCAGGTGTAGTAGTATTAGTATAAACTATAGATTTCTCAGAGATAAGATATTTTTCGTGATTGTCCCTAGACAACATCAACATACAGCCATTTATGTACGAAAAAAATCTATAAAATATAGATCCGGCCTCTGTATCGATAAAAAAAGACTATTTCAATAACATTTTCCAAAATATTTAATATGCAGATTCGACGCAGTTACAGTTTTATTGTATAACGTAATATTAAACGTAATAAAATGACATGATAGGACGCAATAATACACGATTTGAGATAATACTTAAATAAAACATTAACACAAAGTTAACATTATAAATGAAACTACCTTTTCGGATTTTGTCGCGGATTTATTTTGATTTTTAGTTCCCGACGTTTCGAATGCTTTACAGCAATCATGGTCACGGGAGAGACTGACCGGGAGAGTCTCTCCCGTGACCATGATTGCTGTAAAGCATTCGAAACGTCGGGAACTAAAAATCAAAATAAATCCGCTACAAAATCCGAAAAGGTAGTTTCATTTATAATGTCGAATATTCGCGTAAATCTAAGAAAGTACAAAGTTAACATTTAAACAACTTATTATTTTCTCTACATATAACTACATACTCTTATTTAAGTAAACAATTATTTGTCAAATTGACTCGTCACGTTGATTGTCAAGTAGTGCATGGACTAGTTTCTAAAACGTAATACATACTAGAACAAAAAAGGCTTTGAAATTGTCTGGAAAGTCCAAGTGAGGCCCGAGGCGGCACTAGTCTAGCCTATCTATCCGTGGCAATACTTAATCAATTTCATACTTTAAATGCAGGCGAGCGCCTCGAGTGATTACTATCATAATCAGACATTAGGCACGGCTAAAGCTCACTGTCCAGAACGCAAATCAGACAGAATTATAGTATAAAGGAAAAATAGATATTTTTCTTTTTTTTGTCATGAAACTTAAAATCAGCTTAACCGATTTAGATGAAATTTGGTATGAAGATAGTTTGAGACCCTGGAAAGGATAAATCATAGTTTTTTATCCCGTAAATCATCCCTTATCGGGGGTAAGCACGGGAATCAGGACTTTGTATGGAGAATCAATTTTTTCTACTACAATACATACATCTCTATAGTTTGTATTTCATACATAAAAAAATACCCGTTAAAATGTACGTAAGGATGAAACTGAGAGAAGCGAGGGTGAGTCGCTCATAGACTATAAAATAGTAGCACACTAAATTGTTCTTAGCATACAAAATAAAAAGTATTTCAGCTAATGTTATGTCTTACAGAAATGGTATCTTTATTATAATTATAACAGTTTAAGAAAAAATTGAGAGCAACAACGATTTATATTTTAATATTATAATATTATGTATATTAACCATCGTTGAAACACATAAAATATTTATTGGCTATACATAATTTAAGCGAGTTTTTTTTATGCAGGTAATTCATTAAATTCAAATACTTTCATTTGAGTTTCATAAGATTTACACAGATGTTGTACTGATTTCTATTTGCGTCCCAAGTTACGCGTATTTTGGCCAACGGTGGACTGGAAGCATAATATAATCACTAGCTTGTTGAATATGGCTGTACATAAAATCCGGTTTTAAAACTTGTCCTACCTTTACATTTATAAATATAATATAAACGATTTGTCAAATTAACATTATGCTATATTAAGATAATTTTTTACAGATTATGCAAGCTACATGATTGCTAGCAAGAATCTGGGCTGGCAATAAATTATGAATTTTTATGGCCATAGAATTCGATACGTTATTTTGATATGTTACAAGTATTTATAAAGATTAGATGTGATTTAAAATTTTATAACATTTGTATAATTATCATATTAGGTAAATGTTTATAAGGCAATATTTTTTTAATAAGCGAATAAACTAAATTAAACGAAATAAGTAAACCGTAAACCGAAAAGTCAACAAAGCTTTGACTGAACAAAAGTCTAGCCTCAAGTACTAAAGCCCGTTCCTGACTATAAAAAACTGATCTGAATCTTTTAAAGAAAGGTGAGGGAAGTTTAAACGTCGCATTTCACCTCTACAGCGAGTATTTGCTGTGATTTTCTTTACATTCGACAAAATTACTTTCCTTCTTCGCGCGGATTTCAATTCTTTTCAATACATATTGCAAGAGCAAAATAGTACAAAAGTCACAATCCACATTAATTGCTTATATAATTTCTTCTACAATATGTTAAATATAGTATTACATTTATGTATATCTTTACATTTTTTATATCTTGTATAAAAAGTTAGTTGTTTTGATAAATAATGAAACAAGATGCTTTTAATATATTATATATCTTTTTAAGTACAAACATACTTTTTCTACTTTTTAATTTGCATCTGCCATTTTTAATCGATCGAACTCAAAAAAATGTTAAGTTGTTGCTCTTAATATTTTGTTTAAGGTGTACATGACATTTATATATTTTTCATTTCATTTATTTGAAATACAAATTAGTATTTCAGTAAAAAAAATTAAAACTTATATGTTTATTACTTTAAGGTTAAAATCTCATTTAAACATAAAACGGTCTTTATAATTGCATGCAGCTTGTTATTTCTATCAATGAATAGCGGTAAATTCATTTCAATTTTATCTCTTACGGAAAGGCGTTCATAGAATCGCTTCAAGTGTTTATACATTTCGCTATACGTATTTCAAGTAATCTTATCAATTACAAGAGCCATCGAGTTCGACAGCCATGTTTAAGATCCTCGACGCTCTCAAATAAATCCTTTTTCAAACGACGCTTTAATGTTTTATTAAAATGTTTTATGTAGAAGGTTCTTTTAAGAGATGAAAGTCTGTCTATTTTATAGCTTGTAAAATGAATAGGTAGGAAGAATATTATAGTCCTTCAATTAATACAAGTTTTAACGAGCTCTGAATCCTTTTAACTGTACAATTAATTTCTTTTAATCGAATTTGTGTATCATTAATCATCAGGTCAAGCATTAATTAAAGTGCTTGATAAAGTGAAGCAAAAAATAAATTACTGATCACTCTTATTGAAAACTTGTCAGCCAATTAAAATGCATTGATATGGGTCTATTTATGTATGACATTGCAATAATAATTATAGTAGCCATTGCACATAGCAAGTGGACGTTTCACGCGCATTTTTGTTGGTCTGCATAAATTGCATCAGCAACACTAAAACTGTAAATACACGCATAAGCAGGTATAAAAGTGTAAATTCTTCCTCTGTGCTAATTCATTCTAATACAGTTTGCTTGTAGACTGCTTACGCTTGTAGGACTTCCGAGAATCGTCTGTCTACCTATGGCTTCACGTGAAAATACCCCATCTTTATAAAATTTGAACAAATATCAAGTACATTACGTGATCTTGTTAAGATATATATATCTTTAGAAAAGAGTTAAGATTTATCTGACTTAACAATTACCTATGAACACAAAGATTTGTGGTTTGCAAAACAAGTATTGTTCTACATTTGAATAACCTATCCGTATAACTACAACTACACTGTAGATAAAATATATTTACATTATGATCTAACACTGATTTATACTTATTATATTGACAAAGACTTCAAGACATTCTATATTTACGAAGGCAAAGTCAATAGAAAATAAAATATTATACAATCATGGAAAGAAAGCCCTAATATACAAACAATTGCTGTCGTATTTTTTGACGATTTGACGTTTTGTTTACACATCATACTTAACATTAATAGTTAATGTTCTAAATAAATGTTTTAATAGAACCATTTCAAATTATATTTTTATGATCGCAATATGTAGAGCAAATATTTAGGTTCCACTAAGAATTTTCATATTTAAGTTGTTCCAAGGTTTACGTAATGCAGAGCTCGCTGTTTGCCAATTTTCAACATAAACTGCTATTTTATCATAATCCGACGGAGACACCTAATTATTATTGATTTATCAACAAGTTACAACAATCAAAGTATTCGTAATCATTATTATATTTACAGTTTACTAGCTGACCTGGCAAAAGTAGTTATTTCATATAAATATTTAATAAACCGAATAAAATATGGGGAGTAGGTTCGACCACAAACACCGTGACACGAGAAATTTAGTAGTTTTGAGTGTGATAGAGATAGGAATGTTCGCTAAATATAGATTTTAAGTTTATTTCTTCGATAATGTAGTATATTATAGAATAAAAATGGCTGTGATATTAACGATAAGACTAATCACTCGGTTATGACTGGTTTGCGAAATATTTCAATAATTCGTAGGTAGTTCGTTTATTATTTATCATACTTTTGTCAATTTTTTAAATTAGGTAATAATTTACTTAAATAGTACTGTCCTACATATTTTCCTCTTCTATGCAAGCGTTTTAAGAAAAGCAACGCTCGAATTTTTCAATTGACATCGTCAGCGCTCTCTTTATTTTAAACATAATATAATCTATTCACAAGAGGAATTCGTTACATAGGTACATTTTATATTTGAAACTAGCAACTCACCTTGGCTTCGGCCTTCTCTTGGTAAGTTTTATTTTTTTTAAGCGGAGTCCTAACTTTTTTTCTAAAATAAAGCAAGCCTAAATTACTCCTTATAACATTAGCTATTTTCCAGTGAAAGCCGTCAAAATCTTTTCAGTTGTTTAAGAGATTGGCATCAACAAACAGACAGACAAAAATGTTTAAAATTGTGTTTTTCTTATACGTAGGTATATATATAATTTTAATTAGGTAGGTACATATACATATAGTATGATGATTGAAATATTATTATTTTTTTACGTAACTATAGCCTATAGGATAACTTAGGTTTTACGTAACCTACACTATCTTTTAAATTGTTACTTAGATAAACCGATCAATAACATTAAAAAACCCTGGTATCTTATTTTAAGCCCCGACAGCAATGAACACAAAAAAGCAGGTAAACCCGTAAAGAATTAAGGTAGGTTTGGCCATACCTAGAATATAATAGGAACAGCTGCTTAATCATCTGTTTTATTTCTATGGAACTATGACGAAATACGAGTACAACGCTTAAGGACTTAAAAAGTGCATATAACGATATTACTAGCAGATAAAATTCTATGATAGGTGGCTACTGCGTAGTTATTTATTAATATAATAGATAATAGAAAGTAAATATTTGACATAAATAGAAATCGAAAAGCCACATATAAATGATTTCTTTAGTTTTTAAGTTAAAATATTATACGTCATATACGCCTATACCTAGAGGCGGCAACACCGCCACGGCCGGCCGTATTCTTGCAATAGAAGCGGCAATATCCATTATGAAGTTAATGATTATTCAAATTAGATCGTAAAATTAATAAGATATCTATTACAGTCTGCGTAAAGTATAATAAATGTCGTATTTCGAAGCCTGTAGAGGCGTTAGTTCCGAGGTTTTCTGTGATTAATATTTGATTATGATGTTAATGTCGCCATTACTCGTTAGTGAGGATAGTTTTAATTAATGCAGTAGAATCGTTGGTAGTTTATCTCGCTTGATACATATTTTAGATAATACTTTTTTGATGTTAAACAGTATTATATGGAGTACCTACTTTAAAGTAAAGACAAAGAGCGTTTCGATGTTTTTTTTGTTTGAATTGATTAGTTAAATCAGAAAGAGGACCTATGTTATAATATAACTAAATAATCTATTTTAAATACAGACCAAGTAGAATATTATTTAGTTAGTTTATAGACAGCCTTAAATAATAATATTAGGAATTATTATAATAAACAGGATTATATGAACAAGCAGTTTGTGTCGGCTCTTGAGGTCCGTCTTATCGGCTCCCTTGTCGTCTAAATGGGAAGGCAAACAGTCCACCGCTTGTTGACACGGCGCGATTCGACCGCTTTATAAATATTTCGAGCGCGGCGGCCACCACAGCCATTATCCCATTAGGGAGGGCAATAGGCATTACTCACTCTCAATGTGTAGCTATTAGCCGTTGCCGATTCTCGCGGCACGTCGCTTCCCCGCCGATATCAACTCGTATAAGTATGAGATAAAATTTTACATTAAAGGTTTATGCTAGCTGAAATCCATAAAAGCTTTTGAAGTGCAGAGCGATGCCTCCCCGCCCTCCCGTAGTCCCCACATGCACCGGTTGCGTGCGACGTTTATGATTCCTCGGAATCGGGCCCATTTACTGCACAGTACATACCATGTTATAAAGATCGCTTACCTCAAGCTCCGCCGGCTCCTCCGCCGCCAAAACAATCCACTGCTTTGTTTCAATACGCGATCGATACGCACCGACCGACCCTCTACACCGTAAAGCAAAGTAAATTGCTTTTAATCACCATTCAACACAAACGAACTCGGCCGACTCGCTCCACGATATTAGTAGTTTAAAACTCCACATAAACACGTACAGTACACCTCACTATTGACAGTCGATCCTCGGGGCGGTGTAATCAAATCCATAGTAGGTATAAACAAATAACATTGGTGATTTCACGGTGGAACACTAGTTTAGCGTATCGCACGTCAGCGCCGCTGCGAGTCGGCGGCGGAGCGCGGAACGCTACGTGTCCCCCGGCCGCGCGGCCGGCACGAGAGCGACAGAGACGCACTATACCCGACGCGCAAGAGCGACAGAGAAGGAGGACCTGACAAAAATGTGAGAAGGGCGCATACTGGTCGCGACCGGTGGCGTCTCTCGCAACCGCTATGTATCGACATTGCAGATCTATACGACACGCGATTAAAGATAGTGAAGCATTAGTATCGGCACTACTGAGGCATTTCATTCATTACAATAAATTATCTGACAATTACCGCGTGTGCCGAAGGTCATTGACCCACATGTCGTAAGCTAAGTCGGCTCTCGCTCTTAATTGATTCCTTACCAGTAACCACAATTAGATCAAAAGATTGTTCAGAATGTTATTTTAATTATGATTTGTACAAAATTTAAGTTATACATTAGATACATCATATATTTTTCTGTTTTTTTATTCAAGTTTATAATTTATTGCGTGATTTTCAGATGAGATAGTCCGTAAATAGCTTAATTATTTAAGGCAGCAATGATGAAGAAAATATTAAATAATTTTTTATTATATTATGAGAATTCTACTTCGCTGCTAATTGCACTAATTATAACCCACAAAGTCTTAAAATTTGCGAGATTTTAACTCTACATTTTTGTATTTCGACGCGAGAATTAAATCGAAATTGTACCTAAAATTACATAATATATTTTGGAAATTCTTATTGTTATATAGTCCATAATATCTAGTTTTCGATTTTTTGTCTGTAACCGCATCACGAGAGAATCGTTGAACAGATTTTGATGAATTTTGGTAGGTATTATGATAACTTAACTGGTTATCCGGATCAACATTTTTTTTATTACAGATGGCTTGACCTTTACCTTAGCTCGAAGGCATGGATAAGGTCTACGATGTAGCGAGTTTGCTAGGAGAAGCCATAATTATAAGCTTTCTGTTACAGTTACAAAATACTCCATCTATAAGAAATTTATACTACAGATAAAATCATAAAACATACCTAGGAAACGCACCCGAGCAGAGCGTAAAAATCTCGTGTCCAAAAACACTCTTTGCTATCGAATTTTGATGAATTTTTTTTGGTAAGTCTGAGAATAGGTCCCGGTTGTAGGCTTGTGTATTTTTAATTCCCCTTGGGGAATAATGTAAGAAGTGATAGGGGTGGCCTCGTCCAGATTTCTTATTCTTTTTAGACCAAATTTTATATTTTCATGATTTGGCCGCGGGAATTGCTACTAGTAAGTATATTATTATTATAAAGTCACATTCAAATTAATGTCTAGCTATGCGAGAGATATGTTACGAGATAAATTAATATGTAGCTTAAATGACATTTTATTTTTTATAAAAGGCAGACCGCAATTTTTTTAGTAGTGTAGTGAATTAAATATAGATGCGAAATAAAAGACAGTCTCAATATTTACATTTATTGTTATTCTAAATTACCTTATTTTTTAACATTTATATTCTGGAAATGTCGTCGTGATTTAGTGAAGTCATCTCACAGTTTCACTATAATACATTACACAAATATAATTCTTAAGAATAAATAAATTAGAGCAACATTCTTTTTTAATGGAAATTACAACTAACAACTAACAAGTGACGCTACTTTTGACACATTTAAATATGTCAGTTTATGCTACACGTTCCAAAACGCGACATTGGTTTCTCACGCAGTAAAATTCAAAATGAATACACAAAAATACTTATTTCAAATTCTTTACTTTTATTTACTTCAATGTTATAAAATTGCCTTATAATATTTTAATTTTGAAAAAAAAAAGAAATGTTGTCTATTGACACCAAATGCACTTTTTCAGAAAATCATTTTAACACATTATGGCTGTGTTCCGATATGCACTGCGAGCACTGCACAGTGCTATCACTGTAGAAAAATTCGTTCCGTTATGGACTGCCAGTATACTGCCGCAGTACCCTAGGGAAATATATGACGTCATAAATCGCCGCCATATTCTACTGTGAGCACTGGCGTTTTCGAGGTAAGGTACTCGCAGTACCTTGATCACCTGATCAGTCAAAACCACTCGAGTGCCTAACGTCTTATAAACAAAGCTACAGTTTAATCAGAAAATTTGAAAGTTCTGTAATTAGTTCGGATTAATAAATAAAACAATGGAAGAATTGCAAAAATTAACCTTATTAGACTGTGTTGAAAATGTTCAATACGAGCTGAAAGTTACGCAGGAAATTTTTGATCGTGCAAAGACAGGTAAGTTTGCCATTGTATACATTATTAATGTACTAGAAAACTTGAATACACTCATTTGAATGCTGCGTCAAAAAATGCGGCTGACAGTATACGGGATTGCGTTCCGTTTTAAATCGTAACCAGTATAACTGGCTATAAAGGAACGGCTTCACAGTATACTGAATTGACGTCACACTGTACAGTGGTCGCAGTGCATATCGGAACACAGCCTATATAACACACCACAATGTTGCCATACAAAACTGCTGCTTGCGACTGTCAACAGCATCATACATCCACTATTTATAAGACGACACAAAAACGACACTAATCAAGTCGTATCGCAGATATTAAATAGATCTTTTTTATTATAAATGATATATTATGCGGCTTCGAGCGCACTATCGAATCAATGCACATGAAAGACGTATGTACAAAGTTCCAAATCATCACTTATTATATTCAACAGTTGACTATCTTCACCTTCAACCATTCTATGGGCAATGTTGCCAGATGTCTTAATTAAACGTTTTTTGGTGGTAACATTTTCTCGTATAGGAGAAACTACAAACTAATGTTAATTTTCATTCTTGATATTTCCAACAGCCCTGACATTTTGATTACATCTGGCAATATTTATGGTTGTAGAAGTGGTACTTCCGCGTAGGGAGACTCCTGTTCATCTTCAGAAGAATGGCCGCTGGCATAGGAAGTGCGACCACTCTTCTCCCTCAGTCAGTACCTAAGAAATATAAAATGCAAGTTTGAAATAGTTAAACTAATCTAGATGAAATCGGCCACAGAGATTGATTATATTCTGCATTAGCACATTTTTATCCCGAAAGATAGTACTATTTGTGTGGTCAATAGTAACTTCAACATAATAAATAAGTGAAATTAAACTTGAAGACGTCACGTGATATCATTTAATTACCAGTACAATAATTAATTTTTATTTGATTAAGAAAGTTATAACTTATAACTGTAGTCAAGTGTTACCATACCTTCGAAATGAATCATGACTGTCCCTATCTGACTCGGCATAGGGTGCCCAGTGTGTGGGAGTGGCATCATTTTCCTCGCGTTCTGTATTATTACTTGTACCTACAATAAATGAAATATTAATGTGTGTATTACAAAATAATATTTTTTATCAACATTTTATGGCACATAAAGTATGGTCCTATATTTCTGTATGCTTCCAAGTATAACCTAAATATATTGGCTCCAAAGAGCAATACAACATTTTGCACAATTCGACCTAGTGAGTATTTGAAGTTTCAGATTTGAATTAGTTGTTTCATACATTATCCCTCACATTTAAAAATATACAAATTCAAATAAAAAAATAATGTAATCCAATCCAATATTACAAAGTCTGGCCATAAATACTGTTACAATTAAAAATAAGATTGTCATTTTTATACGATTGCCCATTGTGGTTTCTAATTTTGGCGCCAATACATTTTATAATATTTTGCGATATTAAAATGGAGTGGGGTGATAAAGAGAACCGAATCGCTGTGATTGCATTACACAAAGTTGGTATGGAGCCAAATGCAATTTTTAAAACTCTCCATACGCTTGGTATTAGTCAAATGTTTGTGTACCGGGCTATCAATAGGTACAATGAGACCTCCTCTGTTTGTGACAGAAAAAGATCTGGCCGTACACGTAGTGTTCGTACGAAAAAGGTGGTCAAAGCAGTAAAGGAAAGAATTCGCAGAAATCCTGTCCGAAAGCAAAGGATTTTATCTCGGGAGATGAAGATAGCACCCAGAACCATGTCGCGTATTTTAAAAGATGACTTAGGACTTGCAGCCTATAAGAGACGCACTGGTCATTTTTTAACTGATAATTTAAAAAAGAATAGGGTGGTAAAATCGAAAAAACTACTGAAGCGGTACGCAAAGGGAGGGAGGTCACAGAAAAATTTTGTTTACGGATGAGAAAATATTTACAATTGAGCAACATTTTAACAAACAAAATGACCGTATTTATGCTCAAACCTCTAAGGAAGCTTCCCAATTAGTCGTCAGAGTGCAACGTGGGCATTACCCGACTTCAGTGATGGTTTGGTGGGGTGTTAGCTATGAAGGAGTGACTGAGCCATATTTTTGTGAAAAAGGTATCAAAATATCGGCACAAGTGTATCAAGATACCATTCTTGAGAAGGTAGTTAAGCCCCTTAACAACACCATGTTCAATAACCAAGCATGGTCTTTCCAACAAGACTCGGCGCCGGGTCATAAAGCTCGGTCCACGCAGTCTTGGTTAGAAGCGAACGTTTCGGACTTCATCAGAGCTGAAGACTGGCCGTCGTCTAGTCCCGATCTTAATCCACTGGATTATGGTTTATGGTCAGTTTTAGAGAGTACGGCTTGCTCTAAACGCCATGATAATTTGGAGTCCCTAAAACAATCCATACGATTGGCAGTGAAGAATTTTCCCATGGAAAGAGTGCGTGCTTCTATTGATAACTGGCCTCAACGTCTAAAGGACTGTATTGCAGCCAATGGAGAGCACTTCGAATAAGCTTTTTATATTTTAAATTAAACTAACACACTGTAAAAGTAATAAATATTATTTGCATTACAAAAATTTATTTTTTCTTTGTGACAATATTTATGGCAAGACTAGGTATATATATACTAGTTTGGAAATGTACATTTGCTCACATTTTCACGTTTTAGGAACTACTTTTTATATGTATAAACAATGTTTATACCTATATACACTGTATATATAACATATTCCCTTTCGGTTGTCTAGTGGCACATCTGGAGACCCTGATTCCGAGTCCCGGCTATGGACTCAGAATCAGGGTCCAGGGCTGTACGGAGTACAGTTTAAGAATAAATTAAGATAAGTTATTTAGGCTATTAGGCACTACAACAAGTGCCTTTTTAGTCTATTTTTTTCAGCAGTTTAGGAAAAATATGTACGAGGTGTGATTCCATTTGGAATGGCATGTTGATGATTTTTGAAATATCAGAAGAATTGATTATCAAAAGCTGCATGGAAAATAATTTTTATTGCTTAAAAATGCTTTTTTTTCGAATTTTAATCTTTCATATAAATAATGACTTCTTTTTTATTAACTATTTCCTACCATTTTCTATAAATTTTTTTAGGAAATTTCCTCATCGTTTTGAATCATTTATTTAAATCTTAAAAAATCATTTAAATCCAATAGTTTCTGAGGATTTGAGAAACTAAACCCCTTTTTTTCAGTTTATTGTTTATAAGTTTTGCAATTTTTTACAACACTTGTAATACACGACTCACAATCGCAAGGACATTGCGGTTAGTGTATAGTCGACCCGCAATACCCCATTGCATGAAGGCGCTGTTGGTTTTAGGGAGTGGGAGTCTCACATTCCTTACCAGTTGACGGACCGGCAGGACCTCATGATGGTTTCTCCAGCGATATCAAAAACAAATAATCGGCCAAGTGAGAGTCGGACTCGCGCACAAAGGGTTTCGTACCATTATCAGTCATCTATCAATTTGTTGTATGGGATCACCCATTAAATACTTGTTTTATTTTAATTTAATTATTTATTAAAGTGAACATAGGAACTATATACAGGGTTCGGCACTCGAAGTGTTACTAATACAAAATGCTGTAATTTTGTTAATTATGAGCATATTTATTTTAAAACTTTAGTATCGAAAAGAAAACATATAAAATAAATAAAAAAGAAATTATTGTTCAATATGACCACCTTTAGCGCGGATAACAGCATCGAGTCTGACCGAGAAGGCTTCACACGCTGCACGAATGTGGTCTGCTGGTATTTTGTTCCATTCTCGGCGGAGAGCAATCTTTAAAGCGTCGACCGTCACATATTTTTTTGTTGACACTTTGGCTTCTAGAATTGACCATATAGAAAAATCCATTGGGTTTAAGTCCAGGGAATATGGTCCATTGTTGCGAAGAAATGAGCTCGGAACATTTCCTTGTAAAAAAATTTGGGTTTCACGTGCTTTGTGGGATGGTGCCGAGTCTTGTTGAAAGGTCCAATGATTTCTACCAAATTGTTTACGTGCCCAAGGTAACAAAGCATCGTTTAAAATGTTTTTACGGTAGATCTGCTGGTTTATCTTTACACCCTGGTCAATGAAAACGAGAGGTGAGCGTCCCGTGGCAGTTACCGCAGCCCAAACCATCACAGATGCTGGTGCTTGCTTTCGCAAGGCAATTCGTTGGTCTAAATTGTCATTTGATTTACACTTTAACCATACGCGATCATTTTGTTTGTTCACATATTGCTGAACCGTAAAAATTTTTTCATCAGAAGATACCAAATTTTCAAGCATGCCACCAACGTGCAAGTGCTTTAAGTTCTTAGCTCTTTCTAGACGAGTTGCCTTTTGTGCAAGTGTTAGGTCTTGCACTTTTTGTAATTTGTAGGGCTTCAGTTGAAGTTTATTTTTCAATATGCGTCCTATGCTCCGGGCAGATACATTAAGACTTTTCGCCAATTTAACTGCGCTTTGTCGTGGATTTCGTTCAATTCTAGCCTTTACCTTTCGAACCATTTCTGATGATGTTGCTGTTGTTGAATGTCCACCTCTATGGCGTTTTTTGATGCTACCCAATGATTAGTTAAAATATCATTGATGCTACCCGTATCATTGTAACGCGTGATGGTCCGATACACAAACATTTTGTTCAAATGTAAATGTCTTAGCTCATTAACGATGACTGACTGCGATTTTCCAGCCAAATACAAAGAAATGACACTGTTTCGTTTGACTTCCATCTGCAAAACTTTTTTTAACAACGACGAAAAATAAAAGGCTTTTGTAAGTTTATTAACAATACAATAGACTAAAGAATGTGAAAAAATGGGCGCCATACTGTAAACGGTTTAGTTGCTATTGCAACGTAAAGTTAGTAACACTTCGAGTGCCGAACCCTGTATTTTGTGAATATTTCAAACGTCGTCCTGTTGCAGTTATCAATATCAAGCATAATCGAGCATATTAATTTTATTGTTTTTTAGTATTTGTTGTTATAACCGCAACAGAAATAAATCATCTACGAAAATTTCACTAGTTATCACGGTTCATGAGATACAGCCTTGTAACACACAGACAAACGGACAGCGTAGTCTTAGTAAAACGGTCCCGTTTTACCCTTTGAGTTACGGAATCCTAAAAAACCAGTACTCACAGTGATCCGTGTGCGCGAGGTCTGCGTGCGCGTCCGCGTGCGAGTCGGCGCGCGGCGACGCGGGCGCGGGCGGCGACGGGCTGTCAAGCGAGATCACCGCGCCGCCCGGCGACCGGTAGCCGCTCGACGACACCGCCTCCGCTGCAGACAAACATTTGGAATAACCTTTGTTATATATACCTTTTACCTTTGTTATATATACGACTCGTTTGGCTCAGTTGGTAGTGCGTCCCCTACTTTCTGCGTCAGCGGTCGCGGGTTCGAGTCCCGCTGGTGGCATTCATTTGTTAATCACGAATGTTTGTACTCCAGTCATGGGTGTTTACATTTATAATATGTATGTATTTAAAATGTATATGTGTAGTATATCAACTATCTGGTATCCGCAACACAAGCACGTTACGTAGCTTACTGCAGAACTAGATGGCGCTGTTGTAATAATGTCCCAACATATCTATCAAATATCTATCAAATATATAGCTACTACTGACACGTATAGGCAAAGTAATTTTAGATTTATTTGTGAAAATGAAAGACAATTTATTTATTTTTTTAATTTGCATTGATAAAAAAAGTGTTGTACATTTATTAATATTTAATAAACTACTTTGAATATAGTTTTGAGTTTGCACAGAAACCTGAGAGTTATCAGCTAACTGAATCATGTTGCTTTTTGGCTGGTCGTGTGCGCGCGCATCATAAAACATTTAACTCTCATAATTTTATTCCAAACACGCCAAAACAAGAATAACAAACCATAGTGACCTTATAAAGTAATTGTATATAGTATTAAAAATCATTTCTATCTTTCACTTAATATCTTACCATTCGAGGTAGAATAGTTGTCATCAGATTTAGCAATGCTATCAATAGATGCAGGTGAACTCTTGGCCTGTGGCACTTTCCTTTTCAGAGGCAGTTCATCTTCAGAATCGGATGTCAGATCTACGAGAACTTCTGATGATTTAGGTGTCCTCCCCTCGCCAACAGCCGCACGTTTTGCTCCATTGTTACCTTCTATTGGTATGACTTCTGTTGAAAACAATAATGAAATCATTAATAAATAAATAGTTAAAAAAGATATAGAATCTGTGGTAGTACTCTGCTATTTAAATGTACAGAATCTTTGGTGAGTTTAATTTACCTTTTAATAACATAGTTGCTATGTTGAAAAATTGTCATTGTTAGGATAGGCTATTTGTCCCAGAAGTTATATGAAGACGACTGTATTTAGCTCTTTTGACATCCCATTGCTGGGCCTTTCTTCCTCGATATGAGGGGGATCAGGCCATAGTCCACCTTGCTGGTCAAGTACGGGTTTGTAGACTGCAAATGTCTCTCAAAAACTTGTAAGTTCTCTCAAACATGCAGGTTTCCTTACGATTTTTTCCTTCACCGTAAAGTAATAATCATATAAGAAACGATCCGCATGATGAAAATATCAGAAGTGATGTAGAACTTTAAACCGCTTTACTAGGTTACCGAAGCATTATAAAAACTATAATATTCTTTAGTAGTCTATAGCATTCCTTACCAAGATCATCAGATATGAGTGTGACCGGTTCTGCGGAGGGCTGCACGGGCTGCGGCGCGCGCGGCGGCGGCACGTGCGCCGACCAGCTGCCGTCCGCGTGCAGCTGGATCTCGTTGCACTCGCTGGACAGCCTTGGCGATGTCAACACTTCTTGGAAATACCTGGCAATCATCATCATCATCATCAGCCCTTTTTAACGTCCCACTGCTGGGCACGGGCCTCCCTCAGTACGAGGGGGATCAGGCCATAGTCCACCGCGCTGGCCCAGTGCGTGTTGGCGGACTTCACATGTCTTACGAAAACTTGCTAGGTTTTCTCAGACATGCAGATTTCCTCACGATGTTTTCCTTCACCGTAAGACAAGTGGTAATCATGATAGAAATGATTCGCACATGAAAATATCAGAGGTGCGAGACATGGATTTGAACCCGCATCACTCGGTTATACAAGCGACGCGTTACCGCTGGGCTACCACTAGCCTGGCAATGTTAATTTAGAAATGTTTTATATTAGCATCTCCTGCGGCTGTAGATTGGAAACCTAATTTTTAGATTGCTGAAGAATGTGTTTTAAATGTTAGTATAGATTTCTTAGCAATGAGATATTTTCCTGCAGTAAAAGCTAGCATCAGTCACAGCCAGACAGACAAAAATTCTATAAACTACTTTAAAGTTAGCCAAAAGTATGTATACTATAGGTAAATACAATATAACTGATTTTTTATTAGATTATAATATTATGATTAGGGTATAAACAAGATATATTTGTGTAATCCACAACAAGTGACTCAGCTCTTAAAATGAGAATAAAAAGAAAAAAAAAACTAGTAGGTATCCATTACACAAGCTTTACAGCTTACCATGGAACTAGACGTCGTGTTAATAAACAGTAGAACCTTCTAGACAATGATATTATATACAAGATACGTTACGTACATACTGCACGCACAATATAATTGTTCCGCGACACACACATACACATTTAATAACACTGTACATCTAAACACACGCTATAAGTGCGACAGGAAACACGCAAAGCGTAAGAGTGAATGAGACATCTATTCGACACGTGTGCTCGCAATGACAGGTTGTCACCTGTCGACTGACTGGTGACAAATGGAACCAATCCACGGCACGCGTTTGGTGCGTTTGTGGCGTATCTTGTATATAATATCATTGCTTCTAGAAACCTACCCGTCCACCACCAGGGAGTCGTATGGCGCGGGGCGGTCGCACACGGGGCACAGCCAGGTGGGTTTCCGCTCGTTCATCTGGAGGAACAGCGAGGCGTCGAAGCACTGCAGGTGCGGGCAGTTGGCGGGCCGGCACGGACACGACATGCGCATCTTGCCCAGCGGACACATCAGCGACACCCGCAGCGACGTCGTCGCGATCTCGTTGTCGTAGTCCTCTGATAGCTTCTCTTTGACTGTTCATATTGGAATGTTTAATTGTGTATACTTATCAATACTAACATGATAAAAATATTTTTTTAAATTTTTGTCTGTTTGTTTCCAATAATCTTTAAAACGGCTGGACTTTATGACGGGACTTTCACTCGCACATAGCTAATGCTATAAGGAGTAACTACTTTTATTTTATTAGAAAATGAAAAAAACCATTTAATTTATTTTAACTTACGCCCAGCGAAGCGGGCCGAATTTGCTATGTATAGTACATAGACATACCTATTATAATAAAAATCTAAGGCTATATGAGAAAACCACTGGTCAAATTTTGATTACATTTGGTATGATGATAGCTACTTTTGATCAACATAATATAGGATACTTTCTGCTGCAGGAAAAATATCTCATTTCTGAGATATGTATTCCATCGTGAAAACGTATCTATGAAAACCAAACCCAACAACAAGCGGAGAAAGCGTGACTCACTAGTACTCAATATATTTATTTCTTATATGTAACAAGTTCTTTTAGTGTTAGAAAAAAAAAAAAAATTAACATGCCCAAATTGGCACATTACATCTGAGTGAAGTCATGTTTATTTCTTATAATATATATTATTATACATGACTCTCGCGTTATCAAGTCGAATATAACAATGTACAATTAATAAAGATCAATTCAAACATTATGTAGTTATGGAGGATCTATGGATTATACCATATTATGTACATGAAAAGGTGCCATAGACTAGTTTAATTATATCTAATTATATAAATATAAAATAATACTAAATTGTAACTTACTTAATGATCTGGTATAATCTGCATTCTTGGTACCCTTGTTCTTCAGCCTCTGGAGCAGTTCTGCTGACGTCAGCTTCTTAACCATGAATACACTGAGTACATAAGCTCTTGTGAAGTCAGAGGCCCACGTGACGTGGATAGTGTTGGATACTGTGGGTGAGAGCTTCACTAGTGACGAGATGTTTACTGGCCGGGGCGGTCTTTTTGGTTCTGCCGTTGGTTTGTTTGTTGGTATTGGATTCTGCAAACATATTTGGCTTGAGTACAATAATCAAAATTATGCCATCTTCATTGATTTCGACCAGAGCATTTAATTTCGTAAACTATATTTGCCTTATAGAGCATAAAAATATAGCAAACTTCATTGGGATGTAGAAGCAAGAAAAAAATATTTTTATATTAATTTAATTAGTTTCAATTTCTACCCAAAGGTAATATTTAAAACATAATTGATGAAATGATATCGAAGGCATATAACTTAAGAAAACATATTTAATAGAATAATTCATGGAGATTAAAGACCAGGAGGACCATCGCTTCATACTAAAGCATTACCCGCCTGTCTCTGAAAATGTGTAGAATTTACAACGCGCTGTCGTCGGTAAGTAGTATCTGTGAAGTTAGCTATTTATGAGTACAGTTGTGACAACGTGAAGTTAGGCATTGAGACAACATAGCGATCGCAGCGCCTCCTTGGTTTGACAATATTTCTGAGACACTACATTCTAGGGCCTTGATTCTCCTGGTCTTTAATCTCCATGGAATAATTATTACATGACAGTATAATATAATAAAAGGCTAATGACAAGTGTGACAATAATGTAAATAGGTTCTATATATATTAGGTTCTATATATATTAAAGCGTGAAGACGTTCATACTTTCAATAATCATACTTACTGGTAAAGGACACATCTTATTATTAACTTTAACATTAACACTAGGTGGGAAGTAGTCTTCTTGTTCACAGGAAGTTTCTAGAAGACAAAACCTTAACTGCGCCTGAAACAACAACATTTTTTTCTCAGCTCGTTTTTGCAGCTATCATTTTATTCCCCGGGGACGGCGATATGATCCATCACCCATTTTTAATTTTCATTAAAAAACCTTAATCAAATGAAAAAGTAACAACTCTAATTTGTTATGCCCGGGCCACACTAACGGGAAACGCCAATGATTGTCATCGCGATAATTATTGCATTAATTATTGCGTTAATAGTAGACCGTAGTGTGGCCGCTCCAACGTGTTAATTCTCGAGTTAATCTTTTTGGTACCGCCACTCGAGCTATCGCCATACGTCAAACGGCAATGTGAATGCCGTTGTCAAATTAACGCTTTAAGTCGTGGCTACACCTGCAGTAAACGTCCAGCATCACGATAAGTAACGGCATTTCCCGTTAGTGTGGCCCGGGCATTAGGAATAGCGACGCATCTATAACTTTTGTCGATATGATACCAGTATTTCAAAAAATTACAATAATCTTTCAACTTGATACCCAAAATGTGATTGTTTGGTAGACTTTAATAAAAAGACTTTCTTTTTTTTTACTCACTTGTATAACATAATCAAGTTTATTACTAGCTCCAACGATATCTTTCCCTGAAGCAATCTCTGAGGCTTGTTGCGGCGTGAGGTGGAATATGAAGGTGCCTTCTTGCATGCGGCCCACTTGCATCGGCATCATGGTGGATGGCTTCATTAACTCTGCCAGCACGTCGTAGAACGGTAACCTGCATAAAAAGAGCTTTGGTTATATTGTCTGTTTGAGCTTTGGTTATCCGTCTGGGTTGCGCGGATATTTCTCACAATGTTATGGGTTTTAATTTTATGTGTGAAACCCTAATTCTTTATCTAAAATAAAAGTAATCTAAGTTACTCCTTGAGACAGGAGACATCTGCCTTTTTCGTAAAAATCGAAACATCCGTTTTCGAAAATGCCGTCGAAAATTCGCTCTCTCTCGCGGACTTTTTTCGCGCTAGCTGATAATAGGCTTTCTACATGTGATTAATTAAATCTATACATATAATAAAATTATAACTTAGTTGAATTGGAAATGGAAAATCTTATTGAAATAGTCATTATTATCGATACAGAGGCCGAATCATAATATGTATAAGAATTTTTGTCTGTCTGTCTGTGACATCAACCACCGGGCAGATTTTGATGAAATTTGTTAGCTGGTTATCTGGATCATATAGGATACTTTTTACTGCTGGAAAATAACTAATTTCTGAGAAATCTAAACTTATCGTTACAAACCTATAAATCATCACACGGTGTTCCATCTAAAAATTTGGTTCCCGGTCTTTAGAAACGTGGGCGGAGCCGCGCTCAATGCTAGTCACTAGTGTAAAATCAAAATATTCTTACAAGTTCTTTTGAATCGTCATTTTTACATGATTGAACTTTAAATTTTAAATTAAATGTCAGTCTGTAAGTCTGGGACTTGGGAGTAAGCTACCACAGACTCGGAATGCTGTTCTGCCGAGAAGAGCCGGCGAGAAACTCGGCAGTTGCTCTTTTCAAAAAATATTTGATTACAATATTTGTATAAATAAAACAATGACTCACTTCTTAAACTTAACATCCGGGTGCACGGGGAAGGGGGCCAGCGGCGCGGTGGGCGAGGGCGCCGGCATGGGCGCGAGCGTGGCGCCGCCCGTGCCGTACCCGTGGTATATGCTGCTCGGGTACATCGAGTTCTGGCGGGCCTGCGCCGTGTATACGTTTTAATTGTTCCACTTATATTTACTACTTTTCTTTTAAATCGTTGATAATGAATTAAATTCGCCATAATGTCGAACTGTTATAATATATTCTTAGTATTAAAGGTAATAGAATTTAAGTTCTAAAAACTAGGATAAATATAAAAAAAAAACAATTAATTATATATACCTACATATATTTAAAAATAAGTATGAAATATTCTTTTATGAAATTTATTCATATATTTGTTATTTAACCGACTAACAATGAATAGACCATGCAGTACGTAAGCAAAATAATATAATAAACTACATTGACGAAATTAATTACTATATCATGTAGGTATAGTTCAATTTAATAATACACGTTTTAAACAAAACTTACATTAGCTTTATTAAATACATTTAATTCATGTGCTCTAACGGTAAAAACAGTCTAAATGTACCAAAACAACTCACCGTAACCGACATAGACTGTGCCCGGGTATCTTGTGGGTTATACCCCGTAACCGCTGGATGCTGATACATGGAGCGGGATCCTGGAATCGAAGCTGCAAGTGGGTCCTTTCCCTGAGACCCGCTCCCGGGACCTCCACTTGATAGCGACTGGCTGTTCCTAAATACCAAAAGCATTCTTAGACCAATGTGTAATATTCAAAAAGGTAGTCCTTCCCATATTTTAACTTGTTTGAACGTAACAAAATTACCAAATTTATGAATAATTTAGTCATTGGTAGTAATCTGTTATACTATTACAAAGTAGGGGTTCGACAACAAATTAGCTAATTCATGAGAATTATCGTCCATTTGTTTCTGCAAGATGAAGGATGAGGAATTAAGGTTCAGCACAGATTCCTTAAAAACATGCACCAAAAAATCTGTTTCATACAATGTACTCAAGTCGCGTTTTGCACTTGTTGACCGACACCGCAAGCTTATTCATGCACCTTTAGCTTAAACGAGAACATTTACGCTCAAGGATAGGAAATAATATACAAACAAGATAAGTTTGTTATATAATATTTCCGATGAACGGTAGGTACCTTGGTGAAAATTTGAGTCATTTAAGGTACATCCTAATTAATTTAAAGGACTTCTTAAACCGGCTATAATAGTAAGCAACAAAAGTGAAAAGTCAGAGCCGTTTCAGAAGTCCTATTTGCTAGCACGTCTGCTGATGATACGCAAAGCTGTGATGGGACATTTTACCTCAGTAACAACTATATTATCTATTTTTATTACAACTGTTTAAAAGATCATGACAGTATTCTCTCATGACAATATTTTAGTTCCTGAGATAAAATGTTTGTAAAACCTAATGTAAGAATTGCTAATTCATGTGTAGGGTCATGCTAACAGAGCTGCGGGGAATCGCGATAGGATGTGACACTTGCCTAGTAGTGGTGGTCTTTTGTGAACGTGGCCTGTTGTCATAGGCTTTTACCCGCGAACTAATTTCGGAAGAGTGTCCATTTGCGGCGTTCTCACTCTGGGCAGCATTCACTACCCTCGCTGAAGATCGTGTTTTAACCATTGTTGACGACCGAGTGTCTCATGTCAACTGAAATAAGGAGTCCAAAAATGGACAGAAATCACTATAAAACCCTTTCAACCTACTGAGATTCTGGAAAATTTCTTGGACACACCAAAAAATGAGAATGCTTCCTCTTATTTCTCTTACCACCGGAGTTCAACGGGACAAAGGGGAGCTTAAGATCATCTGCAATCGAATAATTACCCATTAAGTCTACAATGGTTAAAACATGTCTTACAGCTTTGTACTAGGCAAACCACAAGAATCCTAACGAAGGTATAAATTGGAACAATGTTGGCGGTCCCATTGATATATAAAGAATTATTCCACTGCAGCTATGGAGCATTGCTAGGGAGAAAAATTATATTAAAGAATTTAGAAAGTGACAAATTTTTAAAATGAATTGGGACGACAGGAGCTAGGTAAGTAAGAGAAATAAGTTGAATGCCCTGTCAAGGAAATTTTCCAGATGCTTACATTGAAAAGCTATTCTACTTTTATTCATTAGTATGTTTCAAAGAACTATTTTGGGGAGATAGGACCACCTGTATTACAAAAATAATTTAACTAACCATTATTTTTTTTTGCATTTTTATTTAATTTTTGTAATAAGGCAGCATATTAAAAAATATTTACTTAATAATAAATAATATTTTAAAATTACTTTACTAACATAAGGTGGGTGGACCATTCCATGGTCCTTTGAAGACCAATTATCAAAAAATCATAGTTATTGCCACATGATAACAAATTCCTTTTACTTACATTAATACCTAACTATCTTAAGGACATAGACGCGGCGGCAAGTACCTAACGCCGATATTACGCAAATGCGGTCCATCGATATATTGACTTCTCTTATAGACGTTAAAATCGTAAGTCGCGCTCACAGAGAAACTTTTTCAGTAAAGTTTTTAAACAAATAACCTATTATTTTCATTATTTTTTTGTTACTTTGAATTAGGAACAAGGGTTGGTTATAGTAATAAAAAAAAGTTACCACTTTATTATGATTTCAGTCAAAATATCGGTAGTTTTCCTAGAAAAGTCAATGGTTCCTTGTAAGGCCAATCAAGCTAGTGTGCTTACTCTTCAAACTAATTTCAATTCTAATCTAATGCCAATACGATTCCAATGTCAATTTTGAAGTCACGTGATTCGGTACTCTTGAAAACAATATTGTCAACATTGGATTGAAATTGGGATTGCCCCGCGATTATTTTGTTAAGAGTGAAGTTAGCTATGTTACGGGCCGCAATAGTGTCCTGTGTCGTTCTTCTTATTACGATAAACCAGTAATATGGTTTTAAAATGCTTTATCCTTTCAAAAAAAGTACTCTCACTCAAGAGTAGCGTTTACGGTGCGCCAAGCCCGATCCCGATTTCACTTAGTTCCCCAAAATGGACACGCAATTTAAAAACAATGTGGCGCTAGCGTCCAACTCAAGAGTACGAAACGTCACAATTCCAATGTCGATCGATCGGAATTAAATTCAAGAGTAAGCCCCTAGGTCAGATATTTTTTTTATAATTTTACTATGAGTATTAAGGTCTTTGAAAACTTATTTTTTATCAATATAAAACTCATTAGTATTACTTTTAAAAATATTTCTTTATTATAATTTCTAAAAGATTCTTAGTTATACCACATATCACATAATACTATACTAGCTTATACAATTGTGATCAAGTTATTTTCGTTGAGTATTTTATAAATGGATTATGGATATAATATAATGTTGAGTGTTTAATGTTACATTATAATGAAAGACCTTTTAATGTAGTTTAAGTATAAGCAGATATTTTGATCTATTATATTATATATACTTATTTGATTAATCATAAAGTTTTCAGTTCAATGACTGATTTATAATATTGGCCTTATATGGAGTCCTGTTCCTAGTAAGGCCATTTAGAAGAGCTTTCCAAAACCTATGTTTATTAGATGGTGATTAACTTTGCAATAACAAAAGTTTAATATGCTACATAATAAAACAAAGTGTTATTAAAAAATAAGTTTTGTTTCATTTATCCAGTAAATAAACAAATTATAACTGTTTATTTGTTAAGGTTCTATGATCCACCCAGCTTACATAGTAAATTTAATAAAAAATATATTATGAATACAAAAAAGTAAAACAAAATATATTAGTAAAAATTTTTTTGCAGTCAATGATTTATTATTTATTACTTCACATGTTAGTATTTTATTGTAAATATAATTTATAAATCTTTGCTATTTTATTCTCTATTAAAATTAGTTTAAAAACAAAAATAATTCGTATAAAAAACATATTAATTAAGCAAGTAGATAAAAAAGGGGCAATATTTTTTTTGCTTTAACTTTATAACTATTTACTGCTCTTTAGAAAAGGTTTGTTATTCTGTTGTTATGATATGTAATCTAAACTTTAAAATATTCTGCCTCTTTTAAGTTTAAATGGTAAGCTAAGCAATGCCATTTAAATTATTTAGTTATGGTATTGTGATCTTTCATGACTGATGAAGATTGTTACCTCGTTTGACAAACCCGGCGAAAAGGAAATGCAGTTAAAAAATATAATGCAATACATTTTTCATATTTTAGGTGTTTTAGAAATGTTTTCGTTACACATATAAACAAAATAAATTTATAAGTTTAAAGTTAAACGTATACAATATTTAAAACAATATGGATGTCAGTGCGAATATAATGTTTACTCACCATGAGAGCGCGTTACTGTAATCGTAATATCTACTCATATTAAATTTAAGTTATAAAACTTATACTGATATTCAATAACACCTATAATATAAAATATTTACGAATGTCTATCACAAAACGCCATAACTTGACGCTTGTTGGTCTGTGTGCGGCCGCCACATTGGTTGAGCATAGACAACAATTTTTTTTTCTCCTAATATCGTCTGAGTACTTCTTTTTCAAAATGTCTGTTAAAATCATCTAATTCATCGATCTCACTATGCAAAACCTAAGGTTAACAAAAAATAAGAAGACGAACATCATAACTGTAACGCAACAATTATTTACTACCAAATATTTTAAACAAACCAATGAAGGGGTCTTACCATAAACAAATGATTGTGATATCATATCCTTTTCCTATTAATTAGGGTTGAACATCTTATTTTGATTTATTTAAAAAAATATATTGGACAGGCTTATACAGAGTTAACAGAAATACTATTATAATGAAATAATCCTAGATTAACTGTAAATAATCATTGCCATAATTGTTTATTCTCATATACATGACATTTTAAAAGTATATTTATGTCTTTTAGTTATTTTAAGCTTTATAGTCTTTTATTAGTTATGGATGTGGAGTTGTTGTTCCACTTTCGTAATGTATTAAAAATTATAAAAATGTTATTAAATGTATAATGAGTACATAAATGTTGCACCCTAGGCACTATACCGTTTTGTGGGACCCTGTTTTGTGAAAGGAGAAGTGGTAGTATCATCAAATAGCCCAGTTATGTAGTCCATTCAAACTCCATTCCATAGACCCAGACATACATAGACCTTTAGACTACTCAGGAAAATTACTTAAGGCATGTCTCCTACTCCTAAAAATAACAAAACATGTTAGCAAAACATTTTTAATCTCCTGCAACTTTAAACACTAACATCAAATATCTACTCAATATAATGAATGCAGAAGCTTCATGTGTTTTTTTTTTGTTCTTATGTTTTGACACTGAAGCATCCCAAATCACAGGACACTCGCGATTTAAATTGATGAAAAACATTAGTACATTAGTTACAACAGTATTGTCCAATTTATATTAAAATACACACAGTTAAGTAAAACAGATAAATCGGGAAATACGTAACGCATAACTTCGCAAGCAACGATGATATGAAATTACCCTACAGGCAAACGCGGGGACGTTTTCCGTCCGCCTCAGATAACATTTTTGCTTGTTTTAGCTAGCTAGCAAAACAGTTAGGCCACACCCATATTTTGTTAGATGTTTGTGTTTGGTGTAAGAAAACCCAAAATAATGTCGCAGGAGTCCCGGATTTAGTATTTTTCCCTTTTTCCTAGCTTAGTTATAGAAAAAGTAGGGCAATAATACTTTGACCTACAAAATAATTAGAAAAATAAAATAAAATCGTTGGTTTAGCTCTTAGATAGACTATTTATAGCATGTAAAAATGAAACCACTTAAATTAGATTTTACAAAGTTTGCTATCAAAGATATTGAGAAGCCTTGAACTTATTTTATTTGTGATGTTTCATAGAATGTGAAGAATTTATTTAATAAAAAAATATTAAAAAGAATATAGCTATTAATATATTATAGCATTCATAAACGATAATAATAATATGTACAAGGTATCCGATTTAAGTTTCGTTCAGGAATTTTTATAAAACTGTTACATAAATTACTATATATTTTTTGTTTCTAGGTCCAACTGAACGATATGCTCATCTATAAGGAATTTAATATAAAATTTAATAAATAATAAAATGTAATCTTTACTTATATGAGTTATTAATAATATTAGTATGCACTTATTACGGTCTTTCATTTCAGAACGCATGATTTTATATCGGATACGGAAATTTGTAAAAATCGTCACTACCGTTTCCTTAAGGATAGGGTTGTCTAATAGGGTTGTCATCAAGAAAACAAATAATTGTACAATTATTGTAGTATACAACAATGTACGTGTAAATTAAAAAAATTGTGAGAAATGCTAACAATATAATTTATTGTAAGTACACCTCTTCGACTAACGAATACTGATCGTTTAAATTTAGAAATTGGAATATTAAAAAAAAATCATATTATTGAATAAAATAGTGATTATTATCGATGGAGGCCAAATCTAAAAATTTTAGTTTTTTTTTCTATGTATCTGTCTGGCTATAAAGGCATCACGAGAAAATCACAGAAAAGAATTTGGTATAATGATAGCTGGTTATCCAAGTTAACATACAGGATACTTTTGACAGAAATAAATACGTATTAATGAGTTTGTTAATTAATTAAAAAAAATAAAAAAAGGTATAAATAAAAAAAAAAAACAATACTTTTCAAAACATTTTATTGGGTCACGTATAATAAAATAGGCAATATGAATTTCGTATCAATATTCCATATTATTGTTAAGTGAATGTAAAGAAAGAATCCTGACATAAAGTAGGTAGCCACATAACGCCACGCCCAGTATCCAGCACAATAACCCGAAGAAAATAATGACGAGATCTTTTATTAAATAAAAATTAAATCTTCCGTAGTCATTAGGATACAAAATGCATAGCTCCATCAAGGCGGGGAAAACAAGAGCAATCATCGTTGTGCATAAATTACCCACAAAGGCGACAAATGCACCTTGAATCGGCACTAGGTAGCAAACTGCAACTATAACAATATAATATGATAAAATAATAAACTAAAAATACTTTTAGAAAACAACTGAAATTTTCGAATGGCGATATCTGAAATAAGTACTAGGAAATAGCAAAAAATCTTTATTTTCGATTCTACGAGCAGACAGACCGACATTAATTAACTAGACTTTTACTGGCAGATGTTATAAAGAGTAACTTAGAATTCTTTTATTTAAGAAGAAATGTATGTGTACCTATTCGAACGACGAACCCGAGCGAAGTGAGGATGAGTCGCTAGTCTAGTCTATACCTACATCTATACATCTATACATATAAATAAAATTGAAGTGTTTTTAATTTCAAATGAACAGCTTATCACTAAATGCATATGAAAGTACATATCAAAAATCAATTTTTCCAATTTTTGTCTGTCTGTCTGTTTGTTTTTTCTGGCTAATCTCTCAAATGGCAGGACCGATTTTGACTCGCAGATACTCGTAGCTAATGTTATATAAGGCGTAACTAAGGCTACTTTTATTTTAGAATTTTTCTTAAGTATTTTAACTAGCGGGACCCGCGGTTTTGCTCGCGCTAAATCTACGGACGAACCCGAGCGAAGCTAGGGTGAATCGATAGTTATGAATAATAACAATCCGATTGAAATTAGTAAATCCAATTGGGTGATCTATCACAGGCTATCAGTATAGCCTGTGAGTACTTTTATTAAAAAACTAGTTACACTTACAAGAAGTGATCACGAAGAGGGGTCTAGCAAAAAACTCAATTGTTTTCAATGTCTTTTCTGAAGGCGGGCTATTAGTATCCCTATTTTTTATTATTTCCACTATAATGTGGATCGCAGGGTGACACTGAATAGGATATGCAAAAGCTACGGAAATTAAATACAATCCTATTGCAAATATCGCTGAGCTGAAAATAATAACAAAAATATCACCTGTAAAAGATTTGATGTTTTTGCACTGAATCATGAAAATGTTTGTTAATAGGTTACTTGGTATATATAGTGATTCTCGTAGAACAGTTAAAATTAATTAAATGACTGACCTAGTACTAAAAATGTTATAGTGTTATGTGAAATATAACTTACTCATCATCAAAAGGCAAAGACCGCAACAAATTTTCTTCCATTTTTCCAAACGCCCAATATCCAAATCCGCCAAAAATAGTCAAAATAAGAGTAGTAGTAAACATGCTGACGGTTATTATTCCAATCGGTTTAGTGAGCATTTGTGGTTCTGCTAAGGCCCTATCTAGAGAGAGAACCTAATAAAATTTGATTAGTTGATAAAAGTACATAATGATCTAACAATTCATACAATATTAATTTTAAGTCAATCATTTTAAGGGGGGCAACGCATCTGCAAGCTCTGCGGTGTTGCAGATGTCCATGGGCGGCGGTGATTACTTACCATCAGGTGAGTCTCCTGCGTTTGCCCCGGCACTCGTCGGGTTTCATTATTCAATTACATATAGTCTATAGACATATAGAGACAGGGCCGGATTTAGAGGTCCAGAGGCCTCGGGGCAACAAAGGAGCGGAGGCCCCCTCGTCCCAAATTATTTTCCAAATAAAGTAAACAATTTTTTTCAGTCGAGTTTTTCAATAAATAGATTATTGTGAAACCAAGTAGATTCGCCTAGTATTGAACAAACACATATAAACATAAACGGAAACAAGAATTATCTGAAATTAAATTTTAGGGTTAACGAACGGAACCTTTCGAGCTTTTTTCGTCAAAAAATCGTTGATGATTTCGTTGAAATCCAGCTCTCGGAGTAAATCGCTTTCAATGCTCAGGAGAGAAAGCTTCGATAGACGGTTTTGTCCCATCGTGGTTCGAAGCCTATTTTTTATAATTTTCATTTTTGAAAATGAGCGCTCTCCAATGCAATTTGTTATCATCAAAACGAAATACATTCTCAATGCAATTTCGAGGTTTGGGAATGTAGCTCTGAAATTTTGATTTTCGAGAATTTGGTAGTAAAATAGTTCCGGCGATTGATGTGTTTCATAGTCCTTTTCCTCTTCCACGCACGCACTTAACGTACAGTTCAGTGAGCTAGACTCTTCAGTTTTTTCGAGATTTGACACCGAAATGTCATGTTTATAGTCCGGGAGATAGCGTTGCAAATCACATAATCATTTCTTACTCAAAAACTGAAATATCTGCCGAGTCTGGCCGACTTAGTAATATTAATTACTTCAATAAACTACACTCTATTTTGCAGATATAGATATATCATTATTTTTATTTAATGAATATTATTTTAATTAAAATACTAGCGGCCAAATTTTAAATGGCCAAACTATATTCTCCTATTTATAATAATAATTTATAAAAATTGATTTCAATCAAAAAAGATCCTAGACTTAGAACTGTCGGCCGATAGCTTCTCTAGTATGCGTACCCAAAAATCCAACAGTTTAGTCGGGCCAGTGTGCGCGCTTACCCGACCAAACTATCGACCGATCGATGTTCGCTATTTGCGGGGGCTCTTACGCATATCTCCAGGTGGTCACATAAGCACCAGCTCTCACCGGCCTACAAGAAGTCAGTAATACACACTAAAATCCAACAAACTATCCTCGTCTTAATGGGGTGTCGCAGGATCGCTTACGCATTCAACCTAAACTAAATTAGCCATTGTAAAATTTGCTTACAAATAGACAGTAAAAAAATCTAAAAGTAAATCTAAATCTAAAAGAACTTATACTTAACAAATTAAAGAAGTAATAGTTAAAATAAAACTTGCTAAAAATTATACTTTTACATTCAATTAAAATGATACTCTTGTGATCACACAAGAAGGAAAGATCATTTAATATTGAATCAGACAACTTCTCAGCTTATTACATTAATAGCCGAATGAAGAAAAAGCACGCTCTGCTTCAACACATGTAGGTACAAATATCTGTAAGCTACTGATGGAAATATTTCCCGATCACCCAGAAGTTTCGAAGACACACGTATTATAGATTTTAAATCAGTGCGTCGTAGGAGGTTATAGGCAATTTGGATATCTCCCTCTCTAACTGTTTGTGTACCCATTTTTTCGGTAATGGACGTGCATTTACTTTTTGCAGCTTGTATTCAATGAATACAAGCTGCAAAAAGTAAATGAATTAATTTATATGTACATACATATAAGAAAAAAAATTGTCGAGACACGGAATCGAATACCCAACCTCCGAGGTTGCGGGCAAGTACCACCCCACTCAGCCATTAAGCGATTGGGGTACTCCCTCAAGATGGGTAGTGAATTGGAAGTGCTTATCAGGGCCATTTGAGATTTTGATATTTCACTGATTGCCTGTTTGGAGTGAACAAATATAGATCAATGATTTCTGTTATTTAAGATTAATATAATCAAATAATCATGTATGTACAAAGTACTGTAGGCTGTAGGTAAAGGTAAAAGAGCAAAAAAAAAATATCAAAGGAAAAGATGTTTACTAGTGTTTACTGGTTGGAATTTGAAAGATTTTTTCCGAAGTCTCTATTGTGGGGGCCCCTCGTTTGTGGAGGCCCCGGGGCCATCGCCCCGGTTGCCCTCCCCTTAATCCGGCCCTGTATAGAGATATGGGAGTTACAAGGTTTCATCGAATAAAAGATATACTTAATATCGATCTTGTTGTTACTACAGCCATACAGCCAGATATTTTAGTATAAATATAAAATAGATAGGTATAGTAGGTATAAACTGCGCCAAACATTGGATATATACCGAATATAATTACTAAATAGAGAACAAAATCTGCATACATTATAGATTTTGAACTATTAACGCTTATTGATGAAAATATTGTTATTAGTGAATAAGCTTGTCTTATATCCGTTAAATATTTTATACAAAACAAACGAATAATTACCACACCAACAGCACTTAGATTGAACAAGCAAGTGCCGATTACGAAGAAAAGCGCCAAAGCATCGCTTGTGGCGTATATCAGAACACCACCGTGAGGGGCGAGAAATATGTGGTACATCACTAATGTCAAGCCAACGAGGTTCATAAAATTACCTGAAAAATTAAAATAAATATGATGGGAAATGCTGGGACATGTTGGGACATTATTACACACAGCTCCGGTTGAGCGGCGACTTGCGGCGACGGGTTCACCTGTGATTTTACTGAGTAGGAGTCTAACAGTCCCTGCTGGTTGACGGAGCGGCAGGACCTCATATAGTTTCCCCAGTGTTAACAAAAAAATACATACGGCGCCATGTTATAAGGAGTAACTTAGTTTATTTTTAATTTAGAAATTTTAGCTAGTGGAACCCGCGGCTTCGCCCGCGCTAAATTTACAGACGAACCCGAGCGAAGCGAGGGTGAGTCGCTAGTATATTATAAATTTAGTATTGGCTCTTGTTACCAGATAGCCAGTAAAGTCGCTAGTTACTTTTGTAGCCAGTGAATCGCATAAATGATAAAACAGTATGCTTTCGCACAATAATAAAGATGTATATTTTAAGCCTTAACAGACATAGTTACGCACGCACTACTATTTTAATGTATGGGTAGTAGGTACTCGTATATACCATTCGCTACTATTTTGTGTGTACCTACCTCTATTCCTACATTCAAGTCTTATGTTAAATTAATATGAATTTTACTACTATTACCAAGCATAGATATATAGCTGACTATTTTCAACGACTTCATAAAATGTTCAAGTAAAAGATAAAGCAATATTAACGCTGCCATTGCCGGTCTAGACGTTTTCCAATCCATAATCTAAACAAAAACAGAAGAAAATAAATTAGAATATTCTAAAAAAAATTAATAACATTTTTTTAACTAAAATTCAAAATATAATGTAATAAATCAAACAATATATATGAAAATAATGAATAAAACTCACATCTCTCAGACTGTCCGTAGTGAATATAACGAAAACTGTACAAATACCAAGTTGACTCAGTATCATGAACGTCGCAATTATTGTTCTAAGAAAAACAAACACAAGTCTATCTCTGGGGAACCGTTTCCAGGATAAAAGTAACCTTTATGATACTCCAGATTACAATCTATCTTTGTGCCAAATTATATTAAGTAAGTACCTATTGATCTTTTGTAAAACCATTGAGTCTTAGCATGAAAAAAATTACAATAATTTTACACTTTAATTTAAAAAAAATAACAGCGTAAACTAATAAGTAAAAATCTAATTAGCTAAGCTTAATTAGTTTTAGGTTATCAAAATTTACCAAAAACTCGGATCGATCTGATTTCCTGATTTACTTGTGTTTTTTTTAAGGGATACCTACTAAGTAATTCGTGGTAAATTAGTAATTAAATTGCAACCATATTAATAAGACGAGTATTTTAAAACTCGATGTACACGTACTCGTCGATATAAATACATATAATATAATATAGTATTCTTCTGAGCAAAAAATATATATTGGGTCAGTTACAGACAGCACCATCTCTTTCCATGGTGAGCTACGGCCTACAAACTTGTGTTATACTTAGTTAAAACTTACAGATATTTATTACACTACGCAAATGTACTTTAATTGGTTATATATTATGACTGTAACAGATGACTGGAGTACGAAGGATCGTATTCATCACACACATAAATGCCCGCAGCGGACTTGAACCTACGACCGCTGACAAAGTAATTAGGGCAAACTGAATCAACATTCAACCTTGATGTCGAAGCATGTGAGCATGTAAAGCCATAATTATTTATGAAATTAAAAACTTACGGGCCATTACGTCCAATACTATGAAAACACGAAGGACCATGCATAAGAGCTAAGCGAAATCCGTACCGGTACGACGTATGAGGAATCTTTAGTTGTCGACTGATCTCGTTCAAACACCAAAGCTTAAGTAGAAGTATAACTTAAATTAAGTACGAGTATGCTTGACAGGAAAAGAAAACGATTTTTGGATACTCTATTAAATTTTTGAAAAGCGAATTATTATTTTCAATGAAAATTTGTTACTGCTAATGAAAAAAGAGCTATATTAATACAAAGCTAGCTTATACTAATAAATTCTGTCTCAATGTTGCCTTACGCATTATTAAACTCATTAATAATTTATTACCAAAGTCAAATGCATATGAATGATCAGTAGACCCGTTCCCATGGACATAATGGGTCCAAGTACAATTCCAGCTTGACTAACAGCTAACGGTAATCCTAATATTCCGGCGCCAAGCACAGTTCGTATAAGATTAAAATAAGCCATCCATAATCTGCGAAATAATCCCTCATGACATTAGGAACTATCGTTTGTTTATCGTTTATCGAACGATGAAAATTTCCACTGTCCACCCCGCTGGCCATCATCAGATGAGCGCAATGATTGCGTTGTCCCCTTGATAATACTTATTGTTATATCAATACAATGTACTGTTCTATAAAAATTATGCTGAATATAAATAAAAAAATACATTACTTAATAGGCCGTTTAGGCTCTCTATGCTGCAGTGGATCATAGTCGTCGTTTGGTGGCTTTTCTTGTGGTAAAAAGGTATATCTGACATCAATAATGGAAAAGCGATTGTGCGGCTGTAGAGTAAGTTTGCTAATTGCTTCAAATGCAGCCCTTCAATGTTAAAACTATTTAGTGCCTTTATTTCTATTGTTTATTTAGATTAATAATAAATAGATCTAATAAGTGCTATATTTACATTGTATAGAGATAATATAAGGAATTAGGAAATATTGACATTTAAAAAAAAAAGGAAACTGGTTACAGTTTAAGGATATAATATAATAAATTAAAAAAAATACAGATATTTTACAATATTAATGAATGAGCAAGAATAAACAAATCGTGAACGTTTAACCTATGAAGTGTACCCTGCCTCTGTATTACCGAGGCGCTTCCAACTATGGAGTGTAGAAGTGTGTTGAATTAAAAATACAATAAATATTTTGCGTGTGAAGGGTAGAGCTAATTTTTCGTGACTAGACTAGTGTAGTGGATGAAACTGCAGTTTATAAAACAAACTATTTACGTAGTACAAAATAATATATTATAATATACTAGTGATTTACTTTTTATTAAAATTTTTAATTTAAGTTTTTCGAGATTTTGAACCATAATGGTAAAACAAGTTTTCAGCACCATCTTATAAGTTTTAATTCACTCACTTGCTACCGTGGCGCTACCATTATTTGAATTTTGGCGCTTTTTGAAGAAATCTTTTTCATATAATATAGATAGTTGGTACTCTTTAGTTACCTTATAGTATATAACTAGCGACTCACCCTCGCTTCGCTCGGATTCGTCCCCGGGTGTAACCTCTTTAGTATAGTTTAAAAGATTTTCCCGCTTTTCTGTTGAAATTTTTCCTGAATTTTCTTTGCTATAAACCTCACGGAGCCCGAGACCTTTCTAACGAATGCAAAACCGTGGAAATCGGTTCGTTTGTTCTGGAGTTATAGCGTCAGGAAGGAAAACCCGACTTATTTTTATATAGTAGATAACACTCCGTACGTTTATTATTCATCTATGCTCCGTACTTTCAACCTTCGATCAACATTAATAATTATATATGCGTACATTATGGATCCTTTAGACTTCCTATGTATTTTTAACTTTTAAGAAAGCTTTTTATTTTTTATTTTAGTATGAAAGACTGATTATATATTAGTCACTTAGTGACTAACAGAAAACTACTCGTTTAAACTTCCCCAAAATCTGTTACTGAGAGGTGCGTTACATTTAAAAAATATACAAATACCTCTATTTTAAAGTCACTCAATTTATCTTATATCTATTTTAATGCTACCTACATAATATGTACATATTTAGTTTTAAATTCTTGATATTGACTTGACTAGTTTAATGGCTTTCAGTTGTGCCCATTCTTGATATTCTGTAAGCGTGATAAGGAATTCAGAATTGTTTGACAGTTAGTTTATATTGTCTATTATTCGTAAATGACAGCACTAGTAAAAGCCAGCGACTGTGATCTAAGGCGGAATTATTGCATTTTGTTAATCACTTTCATGTGCTATTTTTATTCAACTTTGAATATATTTGGCAATTATGATGTCTACTACAGAAGGAGAACTGGATGTAGAGGTGTCCCATGAACTTGAAGATGGCGAGGTACAACTAATAACTTTTCGCTTAAAATTATAGGGCTTGGTAAAAATACTATTTTTAATGTATATTATCGTAGTTATTAAAATAAATGATATTTTGTATGTTTCTTACAAACAAATACTTGATTCTATTAACGTTATACGTCTATATAATGAGTAGAATTGGCATTGTTTTAATGTAGTACGTACTTCTTTTGTAGTTAGAGGATTCTGACGTAGAAGAGGGGACGTACATCCCTTTGGCGCGACCTGAAGCCTTCAACCCGCCATCCTTGGTAAACATGCAGATTCAAGATGAACAAAGTGAAGAGGAATCGGTAGAGGAATCATCAGGATCAGAATCTGATGAGGAACCCCGTAGACGTCCGAAACGCACTAAGTTACGGCCTCGGCGCCCACAGCCACAACCTCAGTCTGTCAAAAAAGATAAATACAATATTTGGTGCAAAGCATTACAGGTAAGCACTAAGAAATATTTTTAAGTACTACAGGATTATTAAAAATGTGCTGCCATTATTTTTAAGCTCTTCAGGGGTAATGCAAATTTCAAATTTAAAATAAATAACATTTAGATTTATAATTTGTCAATATTAGTGACTAACCCTCCCTTTGCTCATTCCTGTAGGAAATGAAAATAAATCTTTCCCACAACCACCATTTTTCTGTGATATAAATATACATATTATGTGCTATTCCACATTGAAATCTATCCCTGTGCCAAACATGCAGATCTGTTCAACCATTTGATCAAACATCCATCCATCTAAAGTTTCATATTTATAATATTTATTATAAAGATAGTTAAATTGACGGGTAATATCTAAAAAAATAAAGTTACCCTATAAAAAAATATACTTTACTGTATCCATGACATGTCCAAAAAATATAAAGAGTACTTGAAATATTTAAAAAATGCTTGTTATTTAACAATAAACAAAAATATTAAATATTTCAGGAGGATCTGCTTACAGAAGATATGGTCACATGTGATGTATCAAAGAAAAGTAGATATGGCGTTGAATCTTATGATTATACTATTAAGTATAGATTAGATGATGAATATATTTCTAAGAAAGTATTTACGAACAGTCCTGGGTTTAAAAATAGAGATCAAGTGTCTAATAAAAGAAGTTTTTCAGACAGAGGTAATGTAAAATTAAGGCTCGGTAAAAGAGTGAATAGTGAACAGCCTTTAGAGGAAAAACAGAATCCAAGGATCTTACTTGATCTGTCAGTGACACCAGATCACCCAACAGAAGAAATAGTTAAAGAAATAACTGAAAAATTATCAGAGGAAAAAAAGGATTTAGTTGGTATGATACAAAGCTGTAATTTTGTTTCAAATTAAATAAATGTTACTTTTATTCTGTTATGAAAATAATATATATTTTACATTATAACAAAAAAATATTACAGGAAGAATTATACAAGTAATCGGTGCAAGTAAAGCTATCGAAATTTATAAAGAAACACAGAGAATTGAAGCAGATGGTGGAATGCTTGTTATGGTAAGTTACGCTTAGATATAGTGGACTGTAATGACTTTTTTATAGTTCTCTTTGAATTATTTATAAAGTACAATCTTCTCAGCAATATATCTATAATATCAGCAAATGTTACTGGAAATACGTCTACAGGTATTTTATTGTAGCCTGAGTTATGTAACTCAACGGTTCAAAAAAACCCCATACTTTAGAAAGTAGTCTTTTTAAATATCCTTCTCGGAAGGTCCTTTTGTTTTAGATATCCTTCCTCAGAAGGTATTGTATAATGCAAAAATGGTTGAAGCGTCCGCTGAGACCAAAGACATGTGCTACACATATTTCCTCATAATTTTAAGAATATAAATAACTTGTTCATTGCTAAATAAAGTCAGTTGTTACTGTCCTTTGGACATAGACAGACAACAAGAGACGTGTTTCAATACAACCCTCATCCTGATTACTTAACTCTGTTTTAACTTATAAGTTTTTCTACTCTTGGGAAATGCATTAATGGTTCACCGACAAGCTAGTACTACCCACTAAAACCCAAGCACCCATTATCCGTCTTAATGGGGCATCACAGGATCACTTGTGCATTCAAACACAAGTGCTTGGCAGATCTACCACAGTAGACCACACAGCTGTAGGGTTGCTCCACAGTCTACTCTGCTGTCAGGGAAGTAGTTTATTAGTAGTCCAAGGAGTTCCTATGTTGGAATAATACCCAAACTATCTTCTTCTATATAAAATTATCTAACAAAAGAGGAGAATATACTAAAATAATAACATCCTAAAGAAACCAGCCTCAACCTCCTCAATGGAAAAGGTAACATCACAAAATAACTGTAAAAAGAAGAAATCAAAACTACTGTACATGTACAATGACTATACTAATAAAATCCAGGAAGCCTTTGCCACTTGTCCTCACTTGGTTTGGTTTGGTAAAACCAGGTCGTTTTTGCAACACACTAACTTACGCTAATTTTGCGCGCGTAAATCTACATTTTGACTGACTCCTCTACTCTTGCTACCCTAGTTCAGGAAGTTCTAGGAACTTCAACAACTTCTTTATCCCACTAAAGAGTAAAGACCTCTGGGAATGTACTTGGGGTACCAAGATGTTGAGAACGCCACAAACAACTGAATTGTAGGAATTTTAGCATTTTTTAGAGTAAATTATATTGTCATACCTTACTTAATTTACTTAAATAATATGTATAATGTATCATATCAATATACAACTACATTTAAAAACTACCAGTGATTCATTTGTCCTAGGTACACTTTAACAGTTAATATCCCATTGATGTTAGTCCAGATAACAGGCTATTGATATACCAAATTTGAATTTCATCAAAATCAGTCCAGCAGTTTTCGTGTAATTTGGTCATAAACAAGACAAAAAAAACTAAAAACTATAGATTCGGTGTCTGTATTGATAATATTTACTATTCTAATTAAATTTTTCAAAAAAAAATATGTACAGAATCGACTCAGAATTTT
Organism: Boloria euphrosyne; assembly: GCA_951802675.2. Taxonomy (NCBI): domain Eukaryota; kingdom Metazoa; phylum Arthropoda; class Insecta; order Lepidoptera; family Nymphalidae; genus Boloria; species Boloria euphrosyne. The sequence continues at coordinate 9,185,512 of OX637887.1, forward strand.
ATTATATGTATAGGTTATTCTCGACAGTAATTTTAATTCTGTACTAGCATTGTCATTATTAATCATTGTAAAAGATATTTTTGATTGATCAATTTAAAGTAACATCAATATCTATGCAGTAGTTTTTGAGTGAAAGAGTAACAAACATCCATCCTTACAAACTTTCGCGCTTCATAATACCGACTCTTCCTATTAAGGAATATTGACGTAATAACAAAATTTCATGAGTTTTCTTCTTCGGCCGAATTTTGTCTTTTTTACAAGCATTTATTAAACTTGCAATGTATGTATGTACACTTGTAATATTATATGTATAATGTTTGTTCGTGTGGAATCTTGCAACTCAATTTTGAAGCAGATATGAGATATCTTCAAACATTACGGTTACAATTGGTTACAATATGGGTTTCAAATGAAAGGGCTTGCTGAAAATAACTCCAAAAGTAACCTGTCGTCACTCTAAATCCAATATGGCGGACTTCTGAAGATGGCGAACTAAGTTTTTTACCCTTACCTAAAATATGGGTATGAAATGAAGCGATTTGCTGAGAATACAAATGCAAGATTTAAAAAGCGATAGCTAAAAAGTAAAAAAATAAATGTATTATTTAGTTAGGTCTTTAAATTACCAATTTTGACAAATAATTTTTTATATGTACATTATTATTTATATTACAGAATGGTACTCGTAGACGCACACCTGGTGGTATTTACTTCTTTTTACTAAAGAGAGATGACGAGATCTCCCAAACAATGTTAAATCAAATTTTTAATGAAGATCGAAAGGAAACAGCGCGCAGAATAAAGAAATCACGTGCCAAGAGCCGCCAAAAAGTAATGGAACAATTAAAACAAAGCCTCACAGGTACAACGATATTTATTAGTTTTTTCCAAAAAAAAATGTTTAAATAATGTTAGTGACAGATGGCTTTTTTGATATATTTATTGAGGGTTACATTTTATTTTCCGTAACTCATGCAGACGAAATCTAAAATACCTACATCAAGTAAGAAACTCAAAATTTTACAAGGTTGTATTTAGTAATAATAGTACTACTAACTATTTAATCCTTGTTTCAGATTCCGAACTACCATCATTGCTTTCACGAGGTGAAGCAACAGTGCAATCAGAACATGGCTCTAACCCTCCGCCCTCCCCCGCGACGGATGCTCGCGATTGCTCGAGCGACACAGACGGACACTCACACAATGAACAGCCTCCATCTCCCTCTCGCCCTCTTTCACCCCTCCCAGACCGAACAACTAGAGCTATTCAAGAGTATGATGATGATGATTTCTTAGAAGTTATGTGCAACGAAGAAATGGACTTATTTTAAACTGAGGCAAATATTGGTGCTGTTCCTGCCTCCCGTTGTCATGTCTAGAGTATAGTCACTGTTTGACATTGAGTGTGTGAAGATGCACACTTAAAACCTAAGTGTGTCCAGCATGCATTCCCTATTGCATCTGAAAATGTGGCTGTGAATTTTTACACACTGTTTACAAAACTCAATAATTAATATGGCCTTGCAAATTCCTCCAGCTCTATATGTACTTTACGCTAAAAAGAAATATTATGTCAGTATCATGTATTTGTTTGGTGACTACTACCATGTAAACATCTACTATTTAAATGTTGTTTATAGGGTTGTGCCTGTATACATGAATAATTAAGAAAAGTATTTAATATACAGATGTACACAATTGGAATGTAACTGAGTTTATGAACTGACCATAACTGTATTATAATATTGAGTAAAACGCTAAATATAACTTGGTTCTTGTATTTGCGGTATTGGTAGCAGATAAATGATGAGTAAGATTTTAAACCCTGAAAGCCCCAAAATTAATATTTTCTTATGATAATAAAAATATCACATGCTCTGTAAGTTTACATTGTATCTCTAGTTTATAATAATAGAAATAGTTTTGGAAAATGCTATTAGTTCAATGATTTAGACGATACCTGGTAGAAAGTTTTATTTTGCAAAAACAAAAATACGTAGAAGTAAAAGTCATAAGCTTAGAATCTACTAATATAGACATTCTAATAACTATTTTTTTTCCTGTTTATCATTAATATTATTATTTCTTTCAAATGTAAAGGATTCTATTTTTATATATCAATCCCCGGCAGCCTTGTACCTAATATTAGGCATTGTACATCCGCCTATGAAATATTTTTTATAAATTCAGCCATTTCTGAATGATTACGAACTGTGCTGTATAAAATAGCTGTAGATGTAGACAATAATAGTTAACTATTTTATTAAATAGATGGAAGATCGATATGTGGATGATTGAAATTGATGATCAAACTTAAGATATACCAGAAATAAAACAGCAGGATTTGTTTAAAGCTATATTGCTCACAACATGAATATATTAAAGCAAATTTTTAGATTTAATAATCTGTTGCCTAATAACATTATTGTGCTGCCTCAGAAAGATTATAAATTACTAATAATAATCTGTACAGGACTTTTTTTTCTTGGGCAATATATTTGTTATAAGTTACCCTAGTAAGATTGCAGGAAAGGGATTTTTTTATTATACTTCAAATGATGATCCTACTATTACTGACAAATCTATTATAACTTGGTAATTCAGAAAAAGTGCAAACATTTTAACATTTAATATAGCATGTTATGGTGGCCTTTTGTGTTATATGTATTACAAAATATGTGTAATCCTAAGAATTACCTTATGTAATTGTCTATTAAATCTTTGTAATACTTTATTTATTATAAGCTACCTATATGTTAGGAATATTACCATTTTCATGTGGTTAACAATAACCCACATTTGCTATTTATTTATTCAGTAGTCTGTGGGGTTGATTCTTTTTTACTGTAAGACAATATCTTAATTTGTTGTGTGAAAAGGATTTGTGGAGTTCTCTGATTGTTAGAGCAGATACTGAAATATTTGTATAATAAAGTTTTTTTTAAAAAGTACTTGATTATTATTTAACTTGATTAAAGTTGTTTTATCTTTAATATTTATTATGATCTTATTATATTAAAATTATTATAATAATTATATTATATACATAAAACAATATTTTAGAAAAGTAAAATGAAAAAGTATTTACCATCTAATTAAACAGTACTCTTTAACTATTTCATATAACAAACACATTAAATGTTGCATTAAAGTTTATAACTAATGTTATTATCTTTACACAATCAATAAATTATCCAAAGTATTTTAAAATTAAGGGAAGTCCAGCATCTGTAAAATAAAATAATATTAAATAACTATTATACTAAAAGTGAATATAAAGGTATTTATTAAGAACTCACCAATTGTGGTAAACATTTCTCTACATGTTCAATATCAACTTTATCAGAACCTTCACGTAGAGCTTCATTTGTAGCTCTCAAACATGTTTCTGTTACCAGACATTTGGCTACCTCTACCAAAAGAGTCAAGGCATCATTTCCTAACTTAGTTTTATTATCTTGAAATGAGCCATGAAGTAGTTCTTTAATTAGTTCCTTAAAATAAAAGTCAGTGCAATAAATATTTTTATAAACAGTACACAAACTTATTTATTATTTCCTTATACCAACCTACCTGTTTAATAAAACTTTTTACATTTGACGCAACATATGCTGGGTCTATTTTATCCTCATTATTCTCGTTACTGTATCGCGCCATGTTTTGTATACTTTTAAAATAAACCCCTCACAGCAGTCGGCAACTGGTATTTCAAATAGGTATACTTTATAATCACAATTCACAATAATATGCACAATTGGTCAAAAGTATTGGAACTAATTGGATTGGACAAAAACTAAATATCAGAATAGGTACAGTACATCGGTCAGTACTCAGTACTCAATATTTAATACTAACATGGATAGCTAATTTCAATAGGTAACTGACATTTAATATCAGTTTTCTATAATCAATTATAACTAATTTTTAATAGGTATCTAGATAGACAAGCAGATGTGTAATAGCAATTAACTGATAGCTTCCCATTCATTAGTTTTATACTCTTTAGTCTTTGTGATAGTTCCTTGTCCTCGGTCATTTAAAAATTACAAATTACAATTGGAATTTGGAATTGACATTTCTTATAATTTGACAGCGGTCAGAACTCAGAGGTGACGGACGAGTGATGACGGTGACGAGTAAACTTCGAAACAATAACCATGGAGGTTAGATACAGGAGAACCAACGCTTCATACTAAAATCTAAATCATTACCCGTCTGTCTCTGAAAATTTGTAGAGTTTATAGACCGACACAATTTTAGCACCCCATCGAAGGATTTTTGAAATCAATATGGCCTGAATCGAAAGGTCTACGTTCGGTCAGGATAGGTCCACTATCATTTTTGTTAGGTCGCCTGTGATTTTTTAATAAATATTTTTTTAAATTTAACTATTATTTTAAAAAATTTTAGCACCCCATTGAAACTGAAACTGATTAATCTTTATATTTCTACATTCTTTATCGTTAGGACAGTTTTGGTCTCTATACGTTTTGCTTTTATATTATCCATTTAGTTTTTTTTTTTTTTTTTTTTTTTAACGTAGATGGCTTGGGATTGCGTTTACAGACGCAATACATTCTGCCAGTGTCGCGTTTTGTGAGGAAGACACGAATAAGATTGAGCGGTAATTTTGAAATTTAGAAATGGAGAGTGATAAAGTTTTTTTATTAACAATTATAAATAATTGACATTGACAATGTCATAAGTCATTTGACATCTCATTTATGTTACCTTTTGAGCATTAGCTTCTTGTATTTTGGCTATACATTTTTATGTCATATTTAATATGTATTGTATAGTCTATATATAGTTATTTAATATTATTATTATTTTTGATTTGTTTTTAATTTATTGTTGTTAAACGAATATAAACAAAGTAGAAAGTATGAAGGCATAAAAAATAATGATACACATAAATAAAGAAAACACAAAAATCAACAACAATAAATTAAAAACAAATCAAAAATAATAATAATATTAAATAACTATATATAGACTATACAATACATATTAAATATGACATAAAAATGTATAGCCAAAATACAAGAAGCTAATGCTCAAAAGGTAACATAAATGAGATGTCAAATGACTTATGACATTGTCAATGTCAATTATTTATAATTGTTAATAAAAAAACTAAATGGATAATATAAAAGCAAAACGTATAGAGACCAAAACTGTCCTAACGATAAAGAATGTAGAAATATAAAGATTAATCAGTTTCAGTTTCAATGGGGTGCTAAAATTTTTTAAAATAATAGTTAAATTTAAAAAAATATTTATTAAAAAATCACAGGCGACCTAACAAAAATGATAGTGGACCTATCCTGACCGAACGTAGACCTTTCGATTCAGGCCATATTGATTTCAAAAATCCTTCGATGGGGTGCTAAAATTGTGTCGGTAGTTTATAGCGCGCTGCCGTCAATAAGTAGTATCTGTCAAGTTAGCTATTTATGAGTACTGTCACTATTGTGACAACGTGAAGTTAGGCATTGAGACAACATAGCGATCGCAGCGCCTCCTTGGTTTGACAATATTTCTGAGACACTACATTCTAGGGCCTTGGTTCTCCTGGTTTCTAATCTCCATGACAATAACAAAGCATGGAAGCCAGGCTAAAATAAAAACCGAGTAATCTATACTTTACTCATTTAGGTCAGTTAGCATGACATAAGGTGTGAGTGAAACAAACATGGCTGTTTGTTTATATTATTTTTGAACGTGTAACCTGGCGCTTGTAGACGCTAAGAAAACTCACCGTGTCTAGACAAGAATCTTTTCGGATGTAGCCGCTAAAATTTTTTTATCTGCTTCAGACAAGAAAAATAGATACGTGTTCACGATAAGAATATTTTCGTACTGTCGTGCGTAGGGTTGGTAGGATGCACTGTGCACATGTTAATTGGTTTGTGAGACTGGGTGGACTATATTGCGCGGTAAGCTTACGTTAGAGTTAGTTAGAATATTTTTTTGCATTTTAAACATAGAAATTATATAGTAATGTTATAATCTTTCGAACAATTTCTAGCGGTAAAGTTTATTCGTAGTTTTTTAGTAGTTAAATTAAGTTTTGTTCGTTAGTTTTTCAGAACTAACTTGAACACGTTAACAAAGATATTGTACATTAGGTAATATGGATAAAAGAGTCGGTACTATTTCGTTTCGGTTCGAATCATCATATTGATTCGAATCAAGGGCTTATTCGAATCATGATTAGATTATTTTGTCGAGTGATTCGAGTTATTTCGAATATGAAATCTCGATTCGAGTCCTATCACTAAAAATAATAAATTGTAGGAACGACTATACAATGTGAATGTCAATGTCCACGCATAAAATATACTCAACCTACCCGAACCATCCCGCGGCTCGCTTCTCCCGCCCCTCTCAACACAGAGCCCGTCGTGTCTAGCGTAGATAAGATTTTTAGTAGGCCCGGCGACTTTTCTTACCGTGTACAAGCAGCGTCACAAAGCAAAAAATGAGAAATGTCAAATGGTCACCTATGGTCACCTAACAAATACAAAAGTTCTACCCAAGACGTCAAGGTCACCTTTGGTCACCTAACAAATACAAAAGTTCTATCCAAGACGTCAAAAACTAAGTCGGCTATCAATTATTTTTTTAGTATTATGTTTTGTTGATACATGTCGTGAGTTTGACGAATTCACTGAGTGAAAAAAAGGGAGATAATTATTATTTTCTGTCTAAGAACGTGGCCGTGGTTTATACGTGAGGTGTACAAGTACTTTGGACAAGATGCCTTGTTTATATATGTAGCAATATACTCTATGATGTCTTGTGAGTTGTGTTGTTCAAGGCCCGAAGGGTGTAAAGCCCATAGTTCGAGAAAAGAAAATGACGAATCGTTCACATTTCATCGGTAAGTTTAGAAATATATTGTTCAATATTGTAAATATAAAAGTGCTAGACGGTAAGATAAAATAGTACTGTATGTTTATATACCTAAAAGAATAAACGTATTTGCTTTATTTTATATTTGCGGTAGGCCTTTGATTGGATATGGCACAAAGCGCTTCTTTCGAAGCTACCTTCCTATGGGATTCCCGAGATATTATGCGACTGGATCACCAGCTTCTTGGCAGATCGGAGCATCAAGGTCGTTGTCGACGGTGCTTGCTCTGATCCTAAATATGTCAATACTGGTGTACCACAAGGCTGCGTACTGTCTTTTACTCTATTTGTTCTGCATATCAATGACATGTTGCAAATCAGCGAAATTCCTTGCTATGCAGACGATAGCACTGTGGATGCCCTGTATACTGGCCGCGCTAATATTTCTCGGGAATACGTCGACGAGTGCCGAAACAAACTTGTGTTTGAAGTCGAATCTTTGTTAACCAAAGTCTCGGATTGGGGTCGACTAAACTTAGTCCAATTCAACCTCAAAAAGACACAAGTTTGCACGATAACCGCTAAAATATTGCCATTTGTCATAATTCCTCAATTTGAGGACACTCCCCTGTCTACCACAGCCAGTATCGGAAAACTTGGCGTCGACATTTCAAGCAACGTCCAGTTCCGCGGTCAATTGGAAGGTAAGGCCAAATTGGCCTCAAAGAAGCTTGGTGTGCTCAGTAAGGCGAGACGGAACTTCACGTCGGGTCAGCGTCTTAACCTCTATAAGGCGCAAATTCGGCCCCACATGGAATACTGTTCTCATCTCTGGGCGGGAGCTCCCCAGTACCAGCTACTTCCATTTGACCGCATTCAACGTAGAGCGGTCCGACTTATAGACGATCAAGCTCTTTCCGATCGGCTTGATAGTTTAGCTCTGCGTAGAGATGTTGGATCACTCTGCATCTTCTACCGCATTTATCACGGGGAGTGTTCTGAGGAATTGTTCGGACTGATCCTGGCCGCAGATTTTCATCAACAACTCTGTCGCCTGCGGTCTCTCCGAATCGTTACGACCTGGCAACCTTCAAGAAGAGAGCGTATATTCTTTCTTGAAAGGCCGGCAACGCATTTGCAAGCTTTGTTGTGTTTCAGATGTCCATGGGCGGCGGTGATCACTTACCATCAGGTGAGCCTCCTGCCCGTTTGCCCCCTTTGTCTCTTAAAAAAAAATGATTTTTCTGAAAAATAAATAGCGGTAAGTATAGGTTACTAGTGATGTAAAAATGGTTGTCGATAATCATTTCAATACTGTTGCAGATTTCCTAACGATGATGAAATGAAAATTAAATGTATTCAGTGCATCAATAGGCTCAACTGAACTTCAAAAAAGCACAGCAGAATTTGTCCGAAGCATTTAACCGAAGACTCATTTGTACCAAATATCAAAAATGACAATAAAAATAAAAAAAAAATGTTGCAACAAAAGAAAATGGTTTGTCAATCTATCTTCCTACGACATAATACAACACATTACACATATAATGATTAGCCCGGTATTTGTATTTTGTATTTTCTAATAAAATTAAGTACCTATATGTTTTTCATCGACATAGACACGACAATGTCAATGATAAGCTCATCGCTATCTAAAAATTAACATGTGACAACCTGCATAATAACGAAAAGAACGGCATTATATGTCTCTTTCCTACGCACTATTAATATCGTAAGTAAAAAAAAGATAGGTAATCATTTCATTTCTTATTTTAGCTCGGGTTCCATGTTTTGTAATTGTTCCGAGGGGTAACCACTGTTTGAAGCTCTAATCTCCATGGTTTGAAGATGGTTTGAAGTTTATCTTAAGGCTGATTTACACGTATTAAGTAGTTAACTAAATTTTAACTTAATTTTAAGTGATAAAGTGCGTGTAAACAGACAATTTAGTAGCAAGTCGCAAGTTAAAATTTAGTTAACTACTTAACTAATAAATTAGAATGTTTTCTATTTTTTCGATTAAGTAGGTGGGCGGGGCTTATTTCTGGATCCGTTTGGAAAGATGCAATTTAGTAAAATGCATAAGTGTTGATGCGCCATTTTTTGAAGTGAAACTTCTTTAGAAGTAGAACGAAAAAGTAAGTCCATAGAGACACAAACACGTAAATCAAGTACCAGGCGCTCAGAGACGGGGAAGAGTTAGCGCCACCAATGATGGCTGCTCATGCTAGTAATCGTGAGGAATTGTTTTTGAAGTGAAATTACAATATCATTAGTATTTATATAGTGTGTAAACAGTGAGTTAAATTTATAAATAAAGAAGTTTCACTTCTGACATGTGTACTTTGTACGCACGCACTTTTTTTTTGAGTTGAACCCTATTTCAATTATTTCCGTAACGTCGTGAGCTTATAAATATTATTCATTATAGATGAATTATATTATGATGATGTATTATTGATTTGGCGCGAAGGCAGTCGAACAAATAATTAAAAGTATTCGTTTGACATACTCACAAGAGCCAAAAAAAATAGAGATTTATTAAAAGCGGGCTCTGGCATCGATTATATTGAATCTTTAATTTTTTTATTATTTGAGTATGGTTATTTCTATAATTATTTCATCTTTTATTTCGTCCAAGACCTCACTAATAGCAAATTTAAGCACAGAATTTACGACTTTATTACGTTGTTGATTGTCCATCTTGAGTGAACTAAAGAACTTAACTACTTATCTACTTAAATACGTTTGGACAGCTACTTAAATATAAGTCACCAAAAATGAAGTTAAAATTTAGTTAACTACTTAATCACTTAATACGTGTAAATCAGCCTTTGCCCTTTAGGTTTGAAGAGATTCAGAGCATAGATGAATAATATTCAGAGTATATTTGTTCTATACTCTTTGGATTAGATGTCAGAATTCAGATTTTCAGATGTAGATAATATGTGAATACCACTAATTATAACAAGTACCTTCTATTATATAGTAAATTCTATAAACAACATAAACTTAAGCTAAAACTAAATGTATTTTTGAACAATTTTTATAAATTTTAAAATATATATTTTTAATATGAGTAACCCTATATATTAATCAAAACTCAAAAGTCAAAAGTCAAAAGTCAAAACTTAAAATGACAGATCGAAATTTTATTTAACTTCAGCTCATATGGTAAAATTGTAATATATTAATTGTAAGAACTAAGAAGATTCAAGTTTAGCTAATATCTAGGTAGACTTATTATATAATTTGCGTCTTTACTCTTTGATATCACTATAAAGTGCTGTTTCGCAAATTGCTTGGATTTGTTTACGTAATTATCTAATCTCGACTCAATAGTAAAATTCTTTATCGTTTTTCTAGCTTAAATAATGTCACTCTCACCATTTCTTCGTTCTCCTTTCACTGACATAACTGGTGGCATAATATCGCACCAGATGTTGGGTAATTGTCAAAAGCAAGAAATGCGCTATATGGATTGTCTTGAAGCCTATGGATTAGATCGTGGAAAAATTAAATGTCATGAGTATTTCGCAGACTTTCATGAATGCCAAACCAAGACTAAGCAATTTAAAAGATTTCTGGTTTGTATTGCAATTTTGTAACATGACATGCACACGACATGTTTTAAAATCTGTAAATTTTTATTTTATAATTATTTAGCGCGAGCGAATTCCGTGGGTTCCGCTAGTTAAAATAAATAAAACTTATAGCATTAGCTATGTGCGAGTGAAAATCTCATCAAAATCAGTCTAGCCGTTTCAAAAATTTGCCGGAACAAACAGACAGACAAAAATTAAAATATATAGTTTTTGATGTTATTGCTGTTAATTTGAAATTAAAAACAGACACTACAATTGTATATGTATAGATGAATTATTTACTCCTCCTACAAATGCATTTGTTTATTTATAAAGTATCATTCAACTATGCCTGTACATAGTAGTATGCAGTATAACATCCTTAAAATTATTTGGTACCAACACATTTAAGTACGCCTAATATAATTTTAATTATTAAAATATAATTTTCAGGCTATGAGAAGAGAGAGGGACAGACAAATAGCTGAAGGAAAACTTAAGGGAGATGAACAATATTTGAACCCCAAGGTTGATAGTTTTTAGATATATCAATATAATATATAGATTCAATGTAATTTTCAGTAATATAGAAATGTTCATTTATGTGTTTTATCTTCTTTAAAATTTATTTCTTGAGCTATTCTAATTCCACAATTATGGAATTCAGTACTTTCCTTATAGATGCAACTTCAACTGGTACAAAACAACTGGGCACTTTGACAAGAATTTTATAATTCTTCTTCTTTGCATGGCTGGTTTCCGCACTTAGGCAGTAAATGCCCGTTGTGCGTGGGTTTTTATAATTTTCTAATAAAATAAAAGTGGTCAAGTTACTGCTTAGCTAATTTTATAAACATAAGTTATCTGCAAGTGAAAGACCAAGATCAGCCCTTTCAGAGATTAGCCATAACAAATAGATAAACAGACGAAATTTTTTTAAACTTGTTTTTTTGAGGCATCCGTGTATGCCTTCAGTGAAATGCTGTTAATTAATTTGAAATTAAAAGCAGAAACTTCGATTTTATTTATATGTATGTATGTTCAAACTTTATTTGACATTTAACTACATTAATATTCCTTTTTTTCCTGATGAAAAAAATACTTTTGAGGGTGTTTATGAGAGCCAAAAAGTAAAAACACACCACTTTATATTTGTAACCTTGAGTTAATTTGTGTATTTATTAGGTTTTACTATTATTAAAAACTAGATTAAACGGAATACGAATGTTTTCTCCAAAATGAACGGAACTTAATATTTCTCAGAGTTCTTTGATTTATTTGCATTGTAATAATTTTCTTTTTATAATTTGAATTATGATTATCTTTTATCTTTTATAATACATATTTTAATTCTGTGAATAGACAATTGTGACACTAGGTAGTGATGTGTTTTTTTTGCTTACAAAACTAGACAATCTAGGCTTGCTTATACATGGAAGTGTTTTTTAAAAACAATGTAGCAAATTGAGTAAAGAAGTAATAGAATAAAATCTTTTTGTCTATCTTCTTGTGTGTGCGTGTGTAATAAACGTAAAAATTGAATTAGAAAACCAATTTTAACTTTATTGTTATTTTTGTGCAGTGATAACTAACTCGGATCAAAATTTAGAATACCTTTTAAAGTTTTACTACAGGACACTCTTTCATTCTCACTGAAAAATTTCTCTAAATGGTATCTAACGATGTATGAATCTTCATAATCGGGTAAACCGTTTTATAATTACGAGGGAACGTAGGGTCGGACATATTATATCTACAGTTCAATTACATAACTCTCTTTTAAGCTTCGCCGAAAATGTACCTAACATTTTCTTTATTTCAAACCGGTAATTCAGCGAATGCCGATAAAATAACTAAAAGTAAAAGTTTTCGGCTGTAATTTAAAATTATTTTATAATGATTTCTAACATTTAACACTTTTTATTAAAATAACAAGTGCCATAATACGCTCGACGGTACTATAGCTTCCTATCAGTGAAAGAATTTTCAGAATAGGAATTACCTCTTAAATTAAAAATTACAAAAATTACCTCTTAATAAAAGTTAGGTAGGTGTACGTATACCTACCTGTGGTGTAGCGTCCGGCCGGACGCGAAGCCAAGATACGCCCAGGGAGGGCCCACTTCGGTGGGTGATGTGTTTTGCTCGTGGTACTTCTCTGAATAGAAGAGTAGACTGTCGAGCAACCCTCGTGGCTGTGTGGTCTGCTTCGGCAGACCTGCCTGGTCGTCGGGGCGTCGTAGTTGAATGTGCAAGCGATCCTGCGACGCCGCATTAAGACGGGTAAGGTAAGTTGGGTTCTAGTGGGTAGCATTGGCTTTAGGCCACTGAATCCTAATATATGAATATCAATGGAAATTTAAAAAATATTAAATGTACTTTTTTATCCGTTAAATTGACTTGAATTTAACTCTGATATAGTTTTTTTTTATTTTCAATAGTAGAGCAATTTAGAAGCATTACTTATTTAATTAATTATTATAATTACTAGAATACATTAGTAGAACCTAGAAGTATCTACATTCTACGGTCTAGTTACTAGTAATTTTAAGAGTCGTTCCGACAAATGAAATATCGACTTACTATTTTAAAGACAATCGTTTAAAACAATAATATAAAGATACGTTACAAGGCTCCTTCTTATTTGAATTAAGGCCGGAAATAGTTTGATTTACAACTAAAAATTCGCTTTAATAATGAGCATGATACCTGCTCTATTATACATATAATTATGTTGGACATACCACCTGTAGGTACCTACTGTGACGAGATAAGCTAGTAGGGCCACTAAAGTTCAACAGAACCTCTCCGGTAAAATAAGTGGGTACATTTTTCTGACGGGGAGCACCAGAAGCTACCGCCGAACAAAGTGGGCCTAGTTCCAATACAAAAGGTCGGCAGGAAATAAAAGGTACATACCTATATCAAATAAAATACAAAGGTACATATTTCTAAATCAGAATATTATTTGTAGAAGCTAGCATTGAAGCATTGAAGAATGAAGAAGCTAAGGTTACGTTGCTAAAGCAAAATAATATGAATTAAAACTTTAAAATATTTAACCGTGGGTAGTGTTTTACGTTAACCTGATGATGCGTACGACAATGGGTACTATAGATATCTATCATACGCTGCAATAGCCAATATTATATTTTTTGGTTTTATTATGTGACCTAACTCTTCGCCGACGCGTATGCAAAATACCTACATAAACGAAAAACAAAAATGAAACGCACAAACAATATTATAAAAAATGCTGATTTGCATTCTATTCATCCTAATGTAGGTATTATATTAGAAGACGGTGTCCTATACTACGCAGGCACTATCAGTAGATATACGCGAGTGGCGCAGCGGCGATCTCTAACCGAGTTTTTTGCGTTCCAGTCACGGTCGGTCGAAGGCTTTTTTGCGCGGAATTTTGGCGCCAAACTATTTACAATTTATTCTTGCAAGTCAAATGATGGATAACAATCTTTTTATTTTGATAATTTATTCACCCACGCGGAAAATTTTAATTTAAGGTTACTCCGTGTTAATTTTATCTACGCTTGACGCTTAGACAGGATGTTACTCTACATTGTTGGCGAATATACATGAAAAAAATAATAATAATAAAGATAGACATATTATTTTATATTATAACGATTTAATTTGTTATTTAAAACAGTTTTAAAATCTATACGTATGTGATTATGGAAATCATCTGTCTGTTTAAAGGTTGCAACAGGAAAGTATGTTTTACTCAACTTTTTCTCTTTTAATTATCTCAATTTAATAGATAACTATCATTCAGGGAACATTTTCTCTAATCGCTTTAAATATTGAATTAAAATAAAGTAGGTAGTTTAAGTAGACAGTGGTAGCCCAAAGGTAACGCGATCGCTTCGATATCCAAGTAATGCAAGTTCAAATCCGGGTCTCGCACCTCTGATATTTTCATGTGTGAATCATTTGTTTTATCTGACGTTAATTTTACTAATATTTTTTACTACTAAAAGCTTACGAAATTTCAATTTTGCATAAATATGTCCGACAATGAGCGAGTAAGTCGAAATCATTTACCTGCTTGCCTTATTTATTACCTACTTCTTTTACGTCACTAATTAATTAATACAATTTTATTATGAAATAGATATCGAGACTAACATTTAAAGAATTTAGTCTTCATAGGTTAATGACCGGCCTTTACTGATGAAATACGAGTGAAGGTTATACCAAATCATACCCAGGTAGCTGACGAAATCGAGCGGTGCCCTCTGGCAAAAAATAATATTTAAATAAAAAATCTGATGTAAATGTATATGATACGGAAACTATTCAAAGGTTTTCGACCTTCTCATGATTTAAGAATGATTATTTAAAAGCTAAGGTCCTTTTTTAGGAGAGGACAAAGATCTCGTCGCGTAGCGCCCATCCTTAAGTTCAAACTATTTGCCGAATTATTATATATTGGACTTGAGATTTCATCTCATGAGCCAATAAATAGCAAATATAATTATATTGCATAAAATATTGATTAAAATTAAATATAGAATGTAGAAAGAATGAAGCGGTAGGTTTCGGTTAACTGGGTAAGGTATTGTCAACTACCCGCGTCTTGAAGAACGCTTCTTATCGCTTTTCAGATACTCGCGCTTGCCCATCTAGAAAATGACTAATATATTTACTCGTATGTTCAACAAATGAAGAATTAAAACCCAAACTGTGACGCTATGACTAACTCTGGTATTTAAAATATGTACTACTATAAACATAAAAAATAAAAAATGTAGTTTTTTAAGCAAGTTGTGTGTCATATAAAAATAAGTAGATTTCCATAATCCGTATATTAAATTAATATTAATTATTCGACTCAGTTAATACTTATTATTAAAAGGAAAAATAACATCCTAATCCTATTATTTTATCTACTGCTTTAGATAATATAGGTACTAAGCAAATCTTTAGGTAGTTCTTTTTCAGCTTATATATTTTAAACTTTATAAAGCTCAACGTGTGTGTAAATTGGAGATGCAACGTAAGACTTTAAAGGCCAAGATGTGTTACTTGTAACAGCATTTATTCTGACGGTCGAACAATCTTTCAGTGTGAGTTACAAGTTTTGATTAATAATTCATGCTGAACCGATTTTGACTGGGAAATGAATCAAGCATACCTAATGTGTTGTATAACCGTGTCTGGTGGCAGCTTCGTATCGTATCTACAAATAAGTAAGGAGCGAGCTGCAAGGGTGTTTCGCTAGTTTTATAAAAAATATCTATTTTTGTGCCTACATGATTTGCATGTACATTTATTGCAAGCTGTGTCAAAAACTGTAAAAGTCGCACAGAAAATTGGATAAGTATTTAAAATTCTAATGTGCTTTTTTTCCTTACAATTTTTGTTAAACTGAGCTTGAAATGAGGACAGAGTGTCTGGTCTAGTCAATTTATAAATTATAGGTACTAGGTATTCTACAGATTTTACTTCTTAAATCCTGTAACGTAAGAGCCATTATGTTAATTTCTATTCACATTTTTTGACATTTAACTTATATTATTTTATATTTTTCATATCTTTTTTTTAAAGTCTATATTTTAAATATTTTATCAAAGTAGAATATTTGATAGCTTTGTCGATGTTGATCCGCTATTATAAATTTAAAGTTGTGCTTACCAATTCTGTTGGCCCCGTCCGCTCTGTGAAAAATATTATTTTCTGTTACTGTAACTGAAAATAATAATACTGTTCACTTTTATTGTTTAACTTTTTAAGTAATAAGTGGCTTTTAAAAGCTTTCTAAAAATCTGCATAAAGAAAGCTTATTTAGCATGCAGAATGACATATTATATAATGTACCTATCTAGTAAGAAGTTAACAAGTACTTAAAATGGATACAAAATATGTAATAGTTGGTACCTAAGCTACGTAAATAACGTTTAAAATGTATTTATTAAAAAAAATACAACTTGATCAAGTTTGTTCAAAAAAGACACAATTTTTTAGGTAAGTAGGTTAAGGTATAAATTATAATTCAATAATCCGACCGTTATAATACTCAGTTTATTTTGAAAATATTATTGTGATTTTACCTTATCATAATTAGTACATCAGTACATATGTATATAAATAAAATTGAAGTGTCTGTTTTAATTTAAAATTAGCAGATTTTCACTAAATGCATATGGAAAAAAGTATATATTTTACGGTACCTACATACAAAATATCAATTTTTAAAATGTTTGTCTATCTGTCTGTCTGTTTGTTCTGGTTAATCTCTGTAACGGCTGAGCCGATTCTGACGGGACTTCTACTCGTAGATAGCTAATGTTATAAGGAGTAACAAAGGCTAAGTACTTTTATTAGCAAATTATAAAATTTCATTTATGTTAACTTACGCCCAGCGAAGCGGGCCGGGTTTGCTAGTGTTAAAATAAGCTATACTGCTACAACATAGCGTTTGCAATCAATGAGATTGCGCTTTTGACATCAATTTTTCATTCAGTATCCTCCATATCCAAGTAGAGTATCCTGGACCATCTCCTAACTTTTTATCAAAAACTCATAAAGCTATAATACTAATTTTATAGCGCCATTCATTAGCTTAGTTCTTCTATTACAAATAGCTAAAAAATATGTTGCTGAGGGATAAGGTATACTCCTATTCTTGAAACAACCCATATATCCTTATATTAATATTGTAAGCGCTGTGCTTACATATTTAATCACTACATATTATAAAACAAAGTCCTCCGCCGCGTCTGTCTGTCTGTTCGTGATAAACTCAAAAATTACTGCACCGATTTTCATGCTGTTTTCACCAATGGATAAAGTGTTTCTTGAGAAAGTTTGTCAAGTTTTTGTATACATTTACTAGCGGAACCTGCGGCTTCGCTCTCGATAAATCTTGGGATAAAAAATACTCTTGACATTAATATTATAAAGTTAAATAAAAAACAATTAAGTTTCCTGTCCAACCATTTAAGCAAAATAAGTAAAAGCTGCAACTTATCTTTCTAAAATTTAAAATCAATCCAAATTTTAATTTACAGTTTATTTTTTAAGCTTACTTTCTCCTTACAGCTTCGCTTATTTGTGCTACTTTTTTATTCAGTTTATTATTTTACGTGTAACTAGCGACTAACCCTCGCTTCGCTCGAGTTCGTCCCTAGGCACGTCTCCTTTTAGCATAAAATTTTTACAAACTTTAAATGTCTTACTTATTTTATATTTATATCTAATCAAAAGCCTAAAAAATAAGTTTCAAGCTTCTAGCTTCAAAAATGACGTAATTTCCATACAAACTTTCATCCCCTATTTCAACGCTTTACAGCCCTTTTTTCGCCTTGAAAGTAGTTTTTGACAAATCGGTCCAGTAGTTTTTTATTTTATTCGTTACAAAAATACCTACAAATCTTTTCTCTTTCAAAATCCAAAATCCCATTAAAATCGTTCCTGCTGCTCTAGAGTCGTGATGGTTTAAACAACCAGTCAATTTCTAAATCAGTAGGTACATATAAATAAAATTGAATTGTCTGTTTTTAATTTCAAATTAACAGCTTTTCACTAAATGCATATGAATGAATATATACGGTACTTAGATAAAACAAAAACAATTTTTAAAATTTTTGTGTGCTATTCTGTCAGTCTGACTGTTTGTTCCGGCTAAGCTCTGAAACTGCTGGACCGATTTTTACGGAATTTTTAATATAATAAGGAGTAACTTAGGATACTCTTATTTTATTAGACAATTATAAAAACCGTTTAATTGTTTTAATAAATAAAATAACAATAACCGCAATAATATCACAACACTATTAAAACAATAGTATTAAGCATTATTTTAATCAGTACATTAGTAAATATGAATAAAATTGAAGTGTCTGTTTGTAGTTTAAAATTAACAGCTTTTCACTAAATACATATGAATGTTTATACCGTACTTCCATAATATGATGAATGAATACGTTTGTTCGTTCCGGCTAATATCTGAAACGGGTGGACCGATTTTGACAGGACTTTCACTCGCAGATACCTAAAGTTATAAGGAGTAACTTAGGCTTCTTTTATTTTATTAAAAAAATATAAAAACTGTTTAAGTTTAACTGTTTACACCCAGAGAAGCATATAAATGTTGTTTTTTTATTTTTTATTAAAACAAGCGACTCGCTTAAATTTAGCGCGAGCGAAGCCACGGGTCTTCTAGTAAATGTTTACAAAATCTTGCCAAATTATATACTCGTTAAAATCTTCCTCAAGAACCACTCTATCCATTGGTGAAAATAGCATGAAAATCGGTGGAGTAGTTTTTGAATTTATCGCAAACAGACAGACAAACGCGACGCAGGACTTTTTTTATAATATTATTTATGTAGTGAATACTGAATAGTGATATTTAATAGAACTAAGAAGAATATTTAATTATTTTCCAAAAATTATGCAACTTCGTGTCATAGTACGTTGTCTTTTTGTCAATAGTATAGTAAGTGACGATGCTCTTTGATTATGCAGTCTAAACAGAAATTTATGCGACATACTATACTTGTGAGTTGAGTGAGTTACAGGTCACAAAATGATACGATAATGCTTGATCGAAATCTTCATGAGTTGTTATTTTTAAGAATGAATCAAACATAATGCAATATGATAATATATTGAGTAATCGTAAATATGCATGACAGAATCAAATGATTGGTTCTGAATGAGTTTGGCGATTGTATTTAAAAGTTTAAGTGGTGGAAGGCGCCCGCCCGTAAGCCCGACTTCGGCGGCGCTATCCGGTGCGCGGCGCCCAGTTCAGAACGTGGGGGCAATCAGAGTGCGCGATTTGTTATCACGTGCATTGAAAATAGTCATAAGTTTTTCAAACGCTAAAATTAATTTTATTTAAAGCACTATTTTTTAATGTCCAGATTATAAAATATTCTATTCCTCATATTTTTTTAATTAGTTTTAAATCATTCCTTTGATATACATATTATAAAAAAACAGTATGTTTATACAAAAACATTGAATATTACTTTCAAAATGTTTGTAATACCAGTAATATTATTTTTATTGAACGTGCATGATGTAAGCTCAACGCTTGCTGAAAACTTTTTCGTAAAAGAACTGCCTGTATCTGACAACCAAATAAAACATCTCGCGCAAGCCGTATGCGTCGAAATGTTTTACGGATTGGTGAGTTTGATTGATTTGATTTTAAAGTTATTTAAAAATAAATATTTACTTATTAGAACACAATTATACAGAAAAAAAAACATAATTCATAAGTATATTTATAAAAATAATTTTCAAGAATAAAGAAAAAACTGTACTGCGTAAAAAGCCAAGACTCTTAATATATAATAGATACGTATACATTATAATATACTTATCTGCGACTGCATAATTGGTACTATGTTCGTCGACTTGTTGTCATCTTTTGGTTTGCTTTTTACACAGTCGAGTTTATTTTTTTTTTTAATTTTTTTTTTCATTTACAGCTTGTAGTTTTGATCAGTTAGACCTTTTTCAATTTACAAAATTACAAAAAATATATATTTTTATTAAATAAAAAAATTGGTGTTTAAGATCCGCCGCGCGATTTTCAATGATATTTATAGAATTATTAATCGTTTCATTTAAAATCTAAGCAGCAGATCGATGACACTCGCGGTATTAAGTTTTATCGAATGACGACGAATGTGAATGTGATAAATATGAATTATCAAAATCGGTTAAGCCGTTTTGTAATTACAAAGGAGCGAATGGTCTGACCCTATGTACCTACATAGGTACAAACAGGTCAAACACGTAACCATCCTTTGGCGTTCGCCGCAGTCGGGTAGAAATAAATCTATAAGTGCACTAAAACAGAATCTTTGTAAAACCTGTAAATGAATTCAATATATTTTAAAAACAATTTCTGTAACGTATTGCGGACACTATATTAGTATATAGACTCCAAAATTATAGATTATATGTTTTTCATTTTTTTATCTGTTTGTATGTCAGCGTTTAACGCCATGAAAAGTACTGAACCGATATTAACCAAATTTTGTATAGCGATAGCTTATTACTCGCGTCAACATCTAAGTATAATATCAGTACATCAGTACATCAGTACTGTATATAAATAAAAATGAGTGTCTTTTTTTAATTTCAAATTAACAGTTTTACACTAAATGCATAGCATATTATGAAAGTTTACATACGGTACCTACTTACATAAAAAAAATATCAATTTTTAAATTTTTGTTTGTCTGTTTTCTTCTCAGAGACAGACTTTGCTTGTTCCGGCTAATCTCTGAAACGGCTGGACCGATTTTGACGGGATTTTCACTCGCAGATAGCTAATGTTATAAGGAGTAACTTATGCTACTTTTATTTTAAATCTTATTTATTTTAATTACGGGACAGATTTTTGTGCTATAACTTTAATTTTGGCACCTAGGGACGAACCCGAGCGGAGCAAGGTTGAGTCGCTAGTACATAATATAACTGCCGTTTTCTGGCTGAGATGAACGATTTTTTTTATCCATAAACCAATTCCGATTTTATAACCTCTGCACAATACTGAATTGTGACAGAAATACAAATACCAGGTGTTTACCTGGTTAATTAATTTGTGTGTTAAGTGGCGTTCAGATTTATATTTCCGTCGAAATCTACAAAGAAAGTAAAAGTAAAATTTGCCACACCTAATAATTATTCCTCATATTATTTTGTTAGCGCGTATCGCATTAAAAAAGTCAGATACTAACAATAGCTTTTTGAAGCCACTGCTGGGCAGGGGTGAGAATGATTACTAGAAGTTAATACTTTTTAAAACTGGTAGGGTTCTATACGATGAGTGAGAATATATTATGACCATTGGAATAAACATAATTGTCCCAATTATTAATAAATTATACGAAATATTAAGAAATCCAAAAAAAAAAATATATAATTTATGTTCCTTTCAGTGTTTGCGTTCAAATATTAAAAAGTCCTTTCCGTCAGCTTGGTACGATTATGTTGGTGTCTGGTCTGAATAAATTCTTCAACCGATAATATATTATATAATCCTACGTCAATATAATATAAATAATAGGTTACGTTAGAATTTTTTGAAGCGTGTTTGAAAATTGGCATAGTAAGAACTTTGAAAAATATGACGTGAGTGAGTCTAATTCGCACTGGTGGTTCCGTAACATATAAAAAATAGAGTTGTTTTAACATTAGTAACATAATGTACTTATATGTATGAAAAACAAATTTCACATTCTTATGAAACACGTTGTACTTATAATCCAAACCTCTTTTTTGTTGGTGTGTAATTTAAAGTAATATTGTGAAATTATTAAGAATCAGTTTTTGCATTTTTACTCTCGAATCTACTTTTGGTCAATAAATATTTCAAAAATTAAATTGGTCCTTAATAATAATAGTTATATTATATTTAGATGTTCTTCAACTAAGTTCAAATGGCTGTTAAAAAATGATAAAGTTTAGTTATCATTTTTTCTGTAAAAAATGTTTCAAGAAAAGCCCCTAGAAGCAAGTGTCTGCACGATTTTTTTTTGCCCGTGCATCTACAATATCTCCTGCGCAACTGGCTAGTTTTAGCGAGAGCGTCGTAGCCGAATTCGGGGCCTCATGACATTGTTATGTATTTAGATTTAGATGATTCTAAATGACTTTTTTATTTAAGGCGATTGTTAATAAAATATTTAAGTATTTTTAAGGTCGTATCGGTCGTAGGCTTTAACAATTTTAAATTAGCTCCTGTACCTTTTTTTTTAAATCTTGTCACATTGTATATTAATAAAGTAAGGTGTAACAAAAAAGTAAGGTGTACTGGCCAGACTTAGTCTTTAAGATTTTATGATTTTCAGGAAGTAGTTATTCATTATTTTATTCTATTTGTCAGGTTTTCGCCAGTTTGAACTAGATTTCTAAGTAAACTGTTATATCTTCGGCTGATCTACACAAAATTCATCATTCATAAGCAAGTCTTGTGAATGTGATAAACATTTATTCCATTTGTCTACATTACCATTTGTATAGATTTATTTGTGGAAAAACAGAGTAACTCAGAGCGAACCATTTCATTTTAAGTACCTACATACTATATATTTCATCTATTAGGTACGTTTCCTACATAACTATTATAATAATGAGTATTTGGTACTTAAATATCCTGGGATTTTATATATTAAATGGGAAGTAAGGTATTTAAGTATTAAAAACATAACTGAAGAGTAGGGTAGGTCGTAAATAGATACATATATCTGAAGGGAGTGGCATTTGTAAGTTTATATAGGTAGTACCTATCATGAGTCTCTTTTCCAGAAAACTAGTTTTTATTATTTTATAACGTTTACGTTTAGGCAAATGAGACGTCAGAATTCGTGTTAGCAATAAAACATTGTATACTTTACTAAATTTCAATTTTTCCAATCACAATAGTGCGTAATAACTAAAAACCGAGTTTGTACCTAAATCTTCCCAAATGTTCACCTCGCGAAACTTGTTAATATTCTTATTACACATACAAAGTATTCTACTTATTTACTTACTAATTGCGTTGACTTATATAAATAATTGATGATCTATCAAATTCAAGGGATAAAGGGTACACTTGAGCATATTCCAGTTTAAATGTTGATAAACAGGCCATAAAGAACGGCAATGAGGTAATCGTTCAAATTCGAAATCCGTCACCGACAACGGTGTTCGTAAACAAAAGGTAAATGTGCCTTATAATTAACTTTTAATAGTAGTGTTTCTAAACACGTAAGTACTAAGTAGGTAGGTATCGTAACAGAAAATATTTTTTTTAAGCTTGATTTAATTGAACACATTGAACATGTGACATTTTCTATGATTAAGGAGTTTTCCGTGACGTATTACTATACCTACTCGTAGTTACTTTCACTTCTTAAGTTCTTACTCAACTGCGACGAAGCCTAAAGGAGGGATATGTATTTAACCTGTATGTATTGATGAATGTATGTATATAGGTGTGTATCCGACTCTATATACTCTCGTAATTAAAAACCGAATTAACCGGCTGTCTGAATACACATAGTATTGTGAATACACATAGTATTCAAAATATTATAATATTCATCTTGATAATGCGAGTATTATAGGGTAATTAATACATAGATCATATAGATTAGAATGAGTATCATAAAAAATAACATGGCTGTTCTTAATCACATTATCTATTTTAATTTTTAACATTTTTCGCGGTATTGTTTTTTTAATAGTCTTTTTTATGTTATATTTTTTATTTCATGTAGTAGGTAAAACACAAGTAGGTACGCCCTCCCCTTATAAATAAAATTAATATAGTCTCCATCTGACGATTCTCATAACACATATTATATTTATTTAAATATATTATATAGTAATTAGTCTAAAAATATTTGACAAATATGCTTTTTACAGTTTATGTTTCTTTAAATTTTTCATTTATTAAAAAAAGTAGTAGAACATACTTAAATGAATTCGCGATGCTCACTAAGAGTCAACTCATACTCATATGAGATTCCTGTATTTTTTCATTCGCAGGCAGATCAGAAGAAATGCGTGACGAAATTTTTACGTAAGTGAAACTTACATTTACTTATAGTTATATTATAACATAATAAAACTAAAAGTAAAGTGGAATATAACATTTTAAATAAGTTTTTTTTCCTTATCAATAATTTTAATTAGGTAGGCAAATAATATTGTCTTCCAATAAAAAAAAATAAGTAACGTAAGTTCAGCTAGAACTTACGTTACTTATTTTTTTATGGTCTACGTATTTCCTTTTAGGCCAGGCAAATACCTCATATTCTACTCCGAGTAACTCAACGATTGAAATTAAATGCAACTCGGATACTAAAATACTGTTCAGGATAACGCCTTCAAAATATAAACAGTTAGTTACATTGGTCGACGATGCTGACGTCAGAAAAACGGTGAATTTCATATTGTGATCTTACGTACTTTAAGTTAGTTAATTCTATGTACCGTACCCCTATCGACAGTTATATAATATATGTAATATCAAATATGTATATTGTATATAACACTATTATAAAGAGAAAATGTATGATTGTTGGGACATTTTTACAACAGCGTCATCTAGTTCCGTGGTAAGCGTAGTAGGTTTGTGTTACGCATACCAGATAGTTGATATACTACACATATATAATTATAAATATGTATATACATATTATAACACTAATGACTGGAGTACAAACATTCGTGCTCAATAAATGAACGCCCCCAGCGGGACCGGGACTCGAACCCGCGACCGTTAGCTCAGAAAGTACACTACAAACTGAGCCATACGTGTCGTCAATATTTTATGTTTGTTACAAACAAAATGGATGAACTATAAATCCGCTATACTATTTATTATGAAAGTTTGTATATGGAAACAATTATAATTTCATTCTATACTTACCGTTCCATTCTTACACGTCCCTACCTGGGAACGAACCCGAGCGAAGCGACGTAAACTTTGGTTACAACGTCGAATTTCTGTTGCTATTAAGGAAAATCACAAATTATAATAATTACGATCCCTCGCATGTAATTTATAAAAATTAACTATACACATATAACATACTTACATTTGTTTTTCGTCTTCAGATTGAATTCTCTATTATTGACCCTTACCAAAAGGAAGCAATACTTTACCCGCAACTAGGGAAATACACATTTTGGACGACTACAATGAATGCAACGGGTTTTCTTTCACCTTGGAAACGAGGGCCTTATATAGACCTTTTTCCACCACAAAAGAGAGAAGAAAAACCGTATGTTATTAATATAACATTTTTAAATAGTTCACATGCAACAGATAATTTTTCTGTGGCAGCAAATATATCATGGAATTCAACTGACGGTAAGTACTAATATGGTTAAAAGTTAATGTTACCTTCAGACATTTCGAATCTCATGTTACGGTGAACAATGAACATAGTTAAAAGTATAATATATCGCGTTGAGCTTAGATCAAAAATTTAACAGAGTTAACCGACAGGTAGCTACAATGGACCAGAACTGGTCGACGTAGCTAGGGCCGTCCTCGGCACCACACCCAACAACACAATAATAATAATAATAACCGACAGGTACTGAACACTCTTATGTTATCATTGAGTTATACTACGTAATATTACTACGTAATATTACTACGTAATAATAACTCAATGTATGTTATTTAATTATCCAAGCCCTCACATGATTGCTATTTGCTGGTTCTAAAATGAATAGGTCGAGCAATTCTATATCTGTACTTCTATACTACTATATAAATCTGTGTGTGTGTGTGTGTGTGTGTGTGTGTGTGTGTGTGTGTGCACGCATGTGCGCGGGTGCGCGTGTGAGCGTCTATGCGTCTGTGTGTGTGTGTTTGATTGTCCAGCAATCATGGGTTTTCAACGTCGAAAATATTGAACGGGTGACAGTCGAAGCGAAGTCAGAGGCCGATTAATAAATAATCTAAAAAAAATAATCATGGTCCCGTGAACATGATTGCTGTAAAGCATTCGAAATGTCGGGTACTAAAAATCAAAATAAATCCGCGACAAAATCCGAAAAGGTAGTTTCATTTAAGTATAAGTATTCTCTCAGTCACTTAAAGTGTAGATCAAAGTTTTTATAAAAACTTTTAATTTTTGAAAATCTAATTACTTTGCAGCTGCGGATTCTTTCATAGTAGTAAACACTTGCAACAAAAAGATTCAAGGAAACATTGATTATGCAGAAATTACAGTAAGTTACACTATACAGAACGAGGTCACTGCTACAGATATTTTGTTTTATTTTGTTATGTATAATTCGTGTCACATTACAAATTATTAATTGTTCTTGCAGCCATGTGAAAACCGCAATGTTATGCTATATAATTTAACCCTTAACGATACTTGTACAGTTACAATTAAAGGAAAATATGGCGTCAACAAGAAACAATATCAAACGCCCAAGTGCGTTAAAAGAGAATGCTACATTGGTATGTATTTTGTTCAGAAATTACCTTTAAAAGTTTCTTTTTTCGATGAAGTATCATGAAGTAACGTATTGTACCTACGAGTACAATTCTGAGAAGAAACGAACAGGTATACAAAATAATTTCAAAAATGACATCCACTTTTTTATCGATAATTTTCCTAAGATAATTTTTGGGAAGCCTAGTCTAGTATGCCAAATAATATTAGGTGAACCTATCTGTGGGTGAAAGCTTATTAACGGATAGCTTACTTTAGAATCTGTGAAGGCTCAATCCCCTTGGTTTCGTGGGTGACTTGAAATCAACTGCTTAAAAAGGAACACCTGAAATGAGTTTTTTTTATTTTTTAACCGACTTCAAAAAAGGAGGAGGTTATATGTTCCGATGTATGTATTTTTTTTTTTATGTATGTTCACCGATTTCTCCGCCAACTGTGGGCCGATTTCAAAAATTTTTCTTTTGTTCGGTAGGGTATAGTTCTGAGGGGGTCCCATTATCACAAAATCAGGATCTGATGATGGGATCCCAGGGAAATCCAGGGCAACTTTCAAAATTTATAGGCACCTACTATGTTTTTTATATATTTTCTAAAGCTGTTCAAGCATTTGCGTCTGAAAATCGTAATCTCATGTGATGAGCTGATGATGGAAGGTAGAATTCTTCAAATGTTATTGTTTATCTGTGTTCACCGATTTATGCGTCAATTGTGGGCCAATTTCAAAAATTAATTTTTTGTTTGGTAGGGTATACTTCTAAGATGTTCCCATTGTCACCAAGTTAGGATCTGATAATGGGATCCTAGGGAAATCGATGGCAACTCTTAAATTTTATAGGCACTTAGTACATTTTTCATATATTTTCTAAAGTTTTTTAAGGATTTGCATCTAATAATTACCATCTCATGTGGATAAGCTGATGATGGAAGGTACAACTCCTCAACGGCTAGGAGTTGAAAGGAAATTCCTTTAAAATTATACATACATATAGACTGATAGTTGTGTTCTTCCAGGCTATTACGTTAATATGATAATAGAAGGTAAATCTCATTAACCTCTAGGAGTTAGGTGGAATAATGGACGTGGTTTACTTAAACTATTTCGTATGGGGAATGTAAACATAAAGATGAGCTCGTAGTTTAGTTACAGCTACAGTAGTCGTAGATCGACTACTCTTTGGGCACACACCCCCCCCCCCCCTTCGGTAGACCCGATAATTAATTACTATTACGTTACATACGTTAATAGGTATGCTCGTTGTTTAATATAAAGCTTAAACAGATTTTAAATTAGTGACATATAGTAAGTCACTATAATTAAATCAGCTAAATAAAAGGCACACTAAAAATGAAAAAATAAGTTATTTTTAAAAAAAAAATTAAACCGACTTCAAAAACTCTGCACTAAAAAGAGAAAAATCTAAACTAAAAAGTAGAAAATAATACTTTTAAGAACTTTGTTAATTTTGGAGTCGGTGCCAGCCAGGTATTTTGATTATGTTTACAAATTGATAGATTAATCGAATATGTATCTATTTAGGGTTATTTTGCTTTGGCTGGCACCGACTCCAAAATTAACAAAGTTCTTAAAAGTATTATTTTCTACTTTTTAGTTTAGATTTTTCTCTTTTTAGTGCAGAGTTTTTGAAGTCGGTTTAATTTTTTTTTTCAAATTAGTTATAATTCTCTCTCAGAGTATGAGTGTGTTCTCTAGAGTATTATCTAGAGTTTTAGTGAGTAAGAGTTTCTCAGTCCCTGCTGGTTTACGGACCGGCATGCAGGACCTCATTAAGGTTTCCCAACGTTCAAACTTCAAAGAAAAAGTCGATTGTTGTTGTCAATTAAGAAAGTAGGCACGTATAAGCTTATCTTAATGCTTATGTTCTCACGATTTCCTTTATGTTTTAATATATCAGTTTACATAACTTTTAAAACACTTACAATTTCAGTTCCAGTACAAAATATGACGCTCAAGGCTACTTGGAATGAGAGCCAAGAGTTCTGGACAGTGCACGTAAATTGGACCCGGCCAATGTTCGCGCCCGACTACTACAATGCCACTTTACGCACAAATATGACTGTTCAAAGCGTTAGAGTTCCTGGAGTAAGTGTATTTCAAATTTATACGTATATTGTACTTTACTGTAACTGGTTGTTACAAGAGGTAGTTTTTCTTAATCAAACCTTCTGTTCTTTTAGTACAATCTATGTACCTCTAAATAAATAATATATGAACCGTAACACACCTACCTGCCGTAAGGTTATAAGGTAATGGAACAAAGAACGTATTTTTTCATCGGTTGAAAAAGGTTCATTCATAAAATATAAAATATGCAAATATTTTATGAACCTTTTTTAACCGATATTAATAAGGCCAAGGGAGTGGTAGCCCAGTGGTAACGCGCTCGCTTCAGAAAACTATTGAAATGGATTCAAATCCCGAGTCTCGCATATTTCCAGACAGATGTCTGCAAGAACCTAGCAAGTGTTCGAAAGACATGTGAAGTCCGACCGGGACGTGAAAAAAGGCCAAACAAACTTGCTTTGATATTTTTATTTATTTAAATGTTTGGCTTACAGAATGAAACAGCAACGCAATTCAAAAATGTAAAAGGCGGGGGTTATTTCAATGTGTCGCTAGTGTCGCACGTCGGCTCCCGCAAGGCGCACACCAGTGGACGCAGCAAATTTCCAAGTTCGTTTCTTTTCATACTACATATTTATTCGTAAAAAATTGTTTGTAAAATAGTATTATAAGTGATATATTTATATGAAGGTGTATTTATTTTTTTAGGGTTCCGTACCTCAAACGGAAAAAACGGAACCTTTATAGGATCACTTTGTCGTCCGTCTGTCCTTCTGTCAACACCCATTTTCTCAGGAACGCGTGGAGCTATCAAGCTGTATATTAAATACTAAGGTCTACTGTCTCTTGGAGTTGTGAAAAAATCACACTTCTAAGCCAACACAATCAAAAGATACAGCAGTTTATGTTGTAAATTTTCGACACTCGTAAGGGAATCAAAACCTACAGGATACTTCGCGTGAACTCAGAATCTTGAAATTTGGTATGAAGCAACGTCTTATAGCACAGATAAAGGAAAAATTGCGTTAAGCATACATCTTTAGTTTCATCATATAATAAAATATTTTTAAAATTTTAAACTTACTAGTTACTCCTTTCCTCATGAACGCGTAGAGGAATTAAATTGATATTCATATCAAATACTCAGGTCTATAATACCTTTAAGTTGTAACAGAATCAAACTTCTATGTCAACGCAATCAAAAGAAACAGCAATTCAAGCGCATATTTTGAAACTCTTAACTACTCGCATAGGAATCAAAACCTTTTATATTTGATGGATGGATGGATACTTCCAATCGACCTAGAATCGTGAAATGTGGCATGAAGCAACGTTTTATAGTACACATAAAGGAAAAATTCCAAAAAATAAAAAAGGTTTCCTCATACATACATGGTTGACTGAGTTGTATGGGCGCTCATACGATTTAGAGGACTAGCTAGTTGTTATAGATAATGGTACGGAACCCACCGACTCGCACTATTTAATAGGTAGCATGTAAAAGGTCTTAAAGAAAAAAAATGCACTAATCTATTTTGAACCAATATTGACATAAATGGATTTGCCTGTTTTTTATACCTTTTAGTTTTTATTCTTCTGATGAAAATGATAATGACTGTTATTATTGTTACAGATTTACACCTTGCATTCAGACCTCTCTCAGGCTTGTTAGTAGGCGCCTGGTCCGCGGCGCTGGTTGTCTTTGTTACACTTTTAGTTGCTGCTTTTTGTTGGAAACGTCGCTTCCATTTGGCAAGCTCTGGCAATTGGAACGGGGTAAATTCTATTTTAAATTTATATATAAACTGTGCTGTCCTTATAAATCAAGTACAGAATGCATTTACGCATTGGTATGCGTAATGTACAAAGCAGGTGGTTATGTGGAGCTCACCTGCTAGAAGAGCCATTACTACCCATTAAAACCCAACAAACTATCCTCCGTGATCCGTCTTAATGGGGCGTCGCAGATTCGCTTGCGCATTCAACCACGATGCCCCGATGGCCCGGCAGATCTGCCGAAGCAGACCACACAGCCAAGGGGTTGCTCCACAGTCCACTCTGCTATCAGAGAGGTACTGGAGCCACCTTCATGGGTTAATAAATAAAAATGTTATACAAAATAGCTATAGTATAGGTATTTTATAATCAAAGGTTAAAAATAAACAGACTGCAATGGAGAAGATACCTCAATATGAGGACGAGGGCGACGTGGAGTCGGGCGCGGACGACCACTGGGAGGTGCGGCCCGAGCGCCTGCTGCTGCACGAGATCATCGGCGAGGGCGCCTTCGGGGTGGTCCGCCGCGGGACCTTCACGCCCGCTAATAAAGAAGTCGCCGTAAAAATGCTTAAAGGTATAATTAGTTTTTTTTTTAAATTATCGGTAATTTTAGGTTACTTCCGCGTGATTATAACAAGAAATTTAGGTAGGTACACATTTCTAACAAACGCCAATTTCAATAATCATTTATCTTTGTAAATACTTGTTAGTATTGTTTTCTGAAAAAAACAAACGAGTAACTAAGCTAAATAATATTGATAGGCACATTATAGTATAGACTTATACATCGGCTAAATTACTTATTTCGTGCACAGAAAAAGTGGAAAACTAAAGAAACCAAAAAACATATACTATACTATATGTTTGTACGTATTGCGCCCAGACTTCCCATCAGCGGAGGAGATCCGGTCGTTCCGCGCGGAGATGGAGCTAATGAAGAGCGTGGGCGCGCACGCGCACGTGGTGAGCCTGGCGGCGTGCTGCAGCGGCCGCCGCCCGCTCATCGCGGTCGAGTACTGCAGCCGCGGCGACCTGCTCTCCTACCTGAGGTATATAACCTTTTATGTGTCTTTTAACGTTGGGAAATTCATTTACGCATACCACCTGGACCTGCACGTGTGCAGATAGTTATGTGGAACTCCGCGGCTAGAAAAGTTTGTACTTGTCACTAAAACCCACCAGGACTCAACCACGACTTTCTGACCACAGATCAACTGCATGGCATACCGCCCACCGAAGTGGGCCGCCTGACAACTACCAATACGTTTCTTCGGTCCGACTGGATTGCCGGACGCTAATGCCGCCCCACCACGACGTTAACCTGAATGACGACTAGGTATTAATTTTTGATGAAACGTTTTCTTAATTTATGCGGTTTTAAATTATTATCTTTTAATCAAATATGTATCTAATTAATATAATTAGATATTATAGTGCACAAGTGTACGCGCAGACACAAGTGCACTCTCTGTTTCTATCACTCTCATACTCCGGTGGGACGACACGAGACACAACCAGTGAGAGCTAAGGCGCAGGACCGACGGCTTTACGTGCTCTCCGAGGCACGGGGGTGACACACCGCCAACTTCCCAACTCCGGGCTGTTATTAAGACTTACTAAACAGAAAGACTCAATAACTAAACTTGGCCCGACCCGGGACTCGAACCCAGGACCTCTCGATGTGTGGCCGTACTTGTTAGCCACTACACCACCGAGACAGTTAAATTACATACATTACACATATTACATATATATAATATAAACAATATTACCCAATGTATTATTATTATTATTTACAGATGTTCCTGGAATATAATGCTGTCTCGACGCCATGTGAAATATTACAATAACAATACGGATGGAGTGGATTATAAGAATGACTTATTTAAAAACAAAACAAATAATTTAAAATTCGCAGCAAATCGACTCTACGACCTACAAGGAGTTTGCGATACCGAGCTAACCATATTGGATCTTCTCTCTTTCTGCCGACAAATTGCAATGGGCATGGAATTCCTTGCTTCAAACCGCGTGGTCCATAGAGACTTAGCTGCTAGAAACATATTAGTTACTGGAGATAGAACGCTAAAAATAGCAGACTTTGGGTTATCCCGAGATATTTATCAGGAAAACCAGTACAAGCAGAAAGGCAATGGCAAGATGCCGGTGAAATGGATGGCCTTGGAGTCGTTAACGCATCGGATCTACACAACGCAGACTGATGTGTAAGTTTAAAATTTTTTACAATTTTGTTAAGGTCCATTTTTTGTTTTCTACAAGATGTTTAATAAAATAAAACTGTAGAGTGAACATTCCATATTATTAATGTACTTAGTTTTTACTATAATTTAATTAAAAAATAAAATAATATTATTTCATAATTAAATAGTTATTTTCGAGG
The DNA here is from genome assembly GCA_951802675.2 of Boloria euphrosyne. Lineage (NCBI taxonomy): Eukaryota > Metazoa > Arthropoda > Insecta > Lepidoptera > Nymphalidae > Boloria > Boloria euphrosyne. Next base: position 9,218,181 of record OX637887.1, read on the forward strand.
AATTTCTATAAATGCGATACCTATATAGTTCTAAAGTAACAATTTAAAAATTTGAATTGATTTCAATGGGGCCTTTTAGTGTGTCTATTGAATGTAATTAAAATAGATATAAGCACTCCTTTTTTTGTCACTGTTTTTTTGGGGGCACGCTGATTTTCGAAAGTAGTGAGTCCATAATTTTTGTACAACCGGGACCTCCCGGCTTGCCACTGTGTTCTGTGTTTTACTCAATTTTTTCAAATTCTTTTAATTTTTCAGTTTTAATACTTATATTTTGATATTTTTGATATTCCTTTAGGGGGCAATGTGTGTCCCCGCGTGCCCTCATAAAAAAGCGCTGGATATAAGTAATAGCTGTTATGTATTATGTACCTAGTAATAGACTGAGTAATGAGCTGAACCTATGTCCTATCTGCTTAAACTGCCTTTTCTATTCGCTCTCATACATAAGGTTAGGACTTAGGCTAACGGCGGTAATGAGCTCTACATTCAAAACAAATACAACTGTTAAACTTAAAAGTTATGTGTAGCTCTATGTTTTTAAAGATATTCCTACCTGTTATTATAATGACAATGATTTCTTAAAGAAGTGCAATATGTGTGCCAGGTGGTCGTTCGGCGTGGTGGTGTGGGAGGTGGTGACGGTGGGCGGGTCGCCGTACGCGGGCGTGAGCGCGGCGCGCCTGCCGCGCCTGCTGGCCGCCGGCTACCGCATGCCGCGCCCGCCCAACTGCAGCGCCGCGCTGTCAGTTACTCCTTCAACTTTACTATCATTAAGGAATTTTCCTATATAATCAGTTTTACGCCACAAAGGCGTTCTGTCTTCAAAATGACTAAGAGTTACTACTATTAGGGATTTCACCCCTAAGCATAGTTTTTTTATAAATAATAATTAATCAAAATGTTGGTTCACTAATTCCGAAAAAACACATACCGTAACTATTCAAGTTATGTAGGTATACAATAATACAAGAATCCAAATTAAAAACATGACAATTAGTACCTATATATCTTACTCCTCAGTTCTTAGGGGTAATGTCGCCATGCCATGTCGCAGTAAAACACTCCATAAGTACACTAATTCCATAATTCGTACCTACTATAAATTAGTTTTAGAAAATTAATAATGAATTTTCAGGTACGATTTGATGCTATCCTGTTGGGAAGAGCGCCCGCGCAAGCGGCCGTCGTTCAGCGAGCTGCACGCGCAGCTGGACGAGCTGCTGTGCGCCTGCGCAGACCACTACATGTCGCTGGCGGTGCCCACGGAGGTGCCCGAGGTACACTCGAAGCCCTACCGATATGTGCGCAACCTTATAAGGTAACTTCAACTTCAGTTCTGTTGTTTTATAGAAAATAAAAATGCTGCTTTGCAGTTTGCAGCATAAAAATTCTACACTCCATACAAGTCCTTCTTAAAAATTTTACACGAATAAACAAATGTATAAGCCTGCGAATAATCGAAACCTACTATTTAAAGTCGGTGTCATTATCTACCATCAACTAACGATTCACTCTCGCTCTGCTAGAGTTCGTCTCTAGGTACGTTTTAACGGTAAGCATAGATTTCTCAAAAATTAGGCATTTTTCGTAGTAAAGAATATCCTATATGCTGACCCAGATAACCAGCTGTAAACACACAAGAATTTCACCAAAATCAGTCAGGTTTTCTCGTGATGCGGTTACAGACAGACAGGAAGACAGACAGACAAAAATTCTAAAAATAAAACATTCAATCTCTGTTCAATAACATTTTCCAAAAATATTGAATTTACAGATTGGGCCAAATTAGAATTTTAGTAAATGTATAGATATGAAAGAGTTTGTTTCAGAGGTAGACGGAAACGCTCCAAGAGCTACGAGCGCCCGCTCGCCGCGTCCACCAACCACTACACCGACCAGCCTGTCGTCGTCCTCGTCTGAACTACAATACCTTTCGGATTCCTTGATATAGGCCTTTGCTGTTTATTCTAAGATCAAGAACTATTTACCTTACTTGGGAATATATGAAAATTTAATATGAGTTAATATTTAATATGTTCAACTCTGAAAATGCTTTAACAAAATGTATCAGACGCTTATCATAGGTAAATTAATTTAACAAAGAAATTAGATTAGGTAGATAATTATTTACTGAGTCAATTATATTTTGTAGCTTACTAGTTATTAATTTAATTTTATTAGTAAATATTAATAATAAGTTGCCTCGCTGTTTTGTCTTCTATGGATAGTTTTATGAAATCTAGTATAGTCTATACAAGTACAATTTATGTATCGTTCTTAACATTATATTTACGTATAAATAATGTTTTACATATTGTATTATGGTTGTATTTAGCTCTTCTTAAGGTTCCTTTTTTAGTTTTTGCTATTAATCTTTCATTAATTTGCTAAGTGATCCCCAAACAAGAGGAAAGAAAAGGTCCTTGGGACCTTGACCTATATGTATGTGTTCAATTGTATGTTCCCTAAAATAGCAGGTGTGAATTAGTATATCTTAAAAATATCTTCGTCCAAATCAATCGAATAGAGTACCAAATATAGTGTTGCATGAGGCGATTACAAATAAACAAAAAAATGTCATATATACAAAAAAGAATAGTAATTTAGGATGATAATTTGTTTCATCGTTTAGTTCTTAATTTGAAAGAGCAACATAGTACATGTATCTGTTTTGTAATAGCAGCCTTTTGTCTTCTTTTTTGTTGTCTTTCTTATCTTTTGTTTTTTTTTTATTTTATTTTTTGTAAAAAGTTGTTTCTTCCTGCATCCTTAAGATTAAATAGGATTATTAGGATTAGCAAATTGATAATCACGCTTATTGCGTAAATGTGTAATTGTTAAGTTAGGATTATTTACTTTAAAACAAGGCTATTTAAGTTTAAACGTATTAATAAATAAAACAAATATGTACGTTGTTTTTTAAACCAAATAACCCATTATTAAACTATTATATATGTATATATCACAATCCTTAAATGACAATAAAGGAAAATATCGAAAAAAAAAACATTTTTTAATATTAATTCAATATATTACTTTACAGTACATATGTATAGCTTACTGCTAGATATAAAAATATTAAACCTTCACTTTCTGGTCTACACCACGTGTTGCCTTCAGTCCGTCCATTCATTGCCATGTGTGTGCGCAGTTTATGAAAATATACACAAAAAATATCAAAATTACTTAAATACAAAAATTCAAAAATTTCTTTACTAGGAAATATCAATTTTTATTTATAAATCGAATAGTAAATATTAATTTTAAATAAATATTTACCACACGAAGCGTTCAATAAGCACCTCTACAAAACCGAGAACACACAGTTGCAACGACCAAACAACATTTCATATCAATAACATAATTAGGACGTACTCGACACCTGAGCAACATAAAATCGATTTATACGTTTACAGCCCGTTTTACAAAGCTTAAATTAACTAAACGTTTCATTAACCAAGGATAAATTTTATGCATTTGTCAATATACAAGTATGTTTTGAATTGTGTTACGATGTGATTGAGAGACCTAAAATATAAAGGAAGTTATAATAAACTTTACAATTTCAAAAGGTATAATTCATTATACAGTAATAACAACTAAACTTGATTACATTTGTTAAAATAATATACAGGAACTGAAACAGACATATCGACAATATTGATATAATTAATAATAGATATATAGAACATACAAAAAAAAAATTAACGTTCACATCCGAGTATGTATATGTACTTTAATTTTAATGTAAGCATATAAACTTAACAAAGAAACAATTTTATACCGTAACTTTCATTAAAGAAATCTAGCGACTCGCCATCGCTACACTCGGGATTGCATGTATTAAGCGCGAGCGTAGCCGCGAGTTCTGCTAGTATAGTAAATGTATACAAAAACTTTACAAATTTTATACTTAAACCTTCCTCGAGAACCACTCTGTCCATCGGTGAAAATAGCATGAAAATCGGTGCAGTAATTTTCGAGTTTATCGCGAACAGACAGACAGATCGGCGGAGGACTTTGTTTTATAATATGTAGTGATGTCTCAGTTAACCATAACTAACTATAAAAAAGTACATGATAATTGATGTAAAACAAGAGAGCGTGTAAACGTAGCATACAAATTTCTTACTTAACGCTATGATATGACTAACAAATACATCATTCCTTTACAAATAGTACAGTAATATCACACTAACATTCGTACACGATATCGCACGTTCATAAAAACCATAATTATATACTGAATGTTAACGAACAGATCGCTAGCCTTACTATTATTATTTTTTTATAATAATAATTTCTCTCATTTCCTATGAGGCAATTAGAAGAACATTATTTTGAATTGTGCACGATATTTTATTTAAAACATGCAATAAAAATTAAAATTATTAATTTTTCTTTTAATTTCAGTCTAAATAAGAGATTTACATCTAACAAAATTAGGAGCTCGACATCCCGGCAAGATTTGCATGATTTTAAAATATGCAAATAACATAAGATAATAATATAACCCACTTCACGACTGCAATAAATATGTATGTGAATCATTTAACTAGGCGTCAAGTGTCAGAGTTAAAATGTATGTAGGCATCTTTAAAGACTTTTCTTATATAAAACCTTATTTAAACCGAATATAATAACCTAAATAGCAAATTTTTAATTATTATATAAATAATGCTTTCAGTAAGAAAAAAAAATTCATGTGATGATTTTATGCTTTACTATTAACATACATGGTATAGTACGATTCAAACTTAATGGTGGCTCGGAAGTTAGCTGCGAGTGCAGGTACGCGTATGTACAGTCAAGTCGACATCCCGCTGATTGGCTGATACCTAAAATTTGCGATCTGCGCATCGGAACGTACGATGTTCAAAGCCGCCATTAAGTTTGAATCGTACTATACATATCAGTTATTACATAACATAGCCTCCATACTTTATAAGATCCATTTTTATTTCTATAATGTATAAAATATTAAAAAAACCAAAGCACTGGTATCAACCTTACTTTAATTCAATACATAAAATAAGTGTCTATCAATATGAAAATCTAAATCTCGCTTAAATGAAGAGATCATTTTAATACATAAGGACGACATATACATATAAGTAATTATACAATATACATATACTATTGAAACCCAATCTCCCACACTCACATAATAATACCTCGATATAATTTGATCAAATGTTATTAATAAGTACATGAAAACAATTGCTGTTGTGTATTGATCTAAAAAATACTTCAATATTTATAATATCAGTATGTAAATATAATACATTTATTTCCTGAATACTCTCTATTTTAATAGACTAAGCGGAAACTGCAAAACTTTAGACGTTTTGTACAGCTTATTAAAAGAACCCCAAGTATAATTAGACTAAAACCAAAGTCTATGAAACATATAGTCGGCCAATGGACGTGACAGCCAGCCCATGCTGCCATACACTCGCTTTGGACACGTTAGCCAGAGTTGAAGCGCTGTCACGTCCATTGGCCGACTATATGTTTCATAGTCTTCGCTAAAACTGCCAAACCCCATCGCTGGTAGTACTGAACCAAAACAAAATGATGAATGAAAATGATCTATATATGTATTATATATGTATAACACATAGCTGAGCAATGACCTAAAAGTGCATTAACAGCCTGACATATCAATAAAAATTAAACAAATATGTGGCTTAACAATATATCATAAGGTTTAATTATAAATAATAACAAATGTTAAAAACACACACACATCTTTCTTCTTGTATCTTTGATTTGGCCTTTTTATTTTATTTCATCTGAACTAAGTTTATCAGTATGGTAACCATAAATAACTTTTAAATCCTTTTGCTTATATATATGCTTTTTTGTCATAGTAAATCGGCCAGGTAATCTTATTTATACATAGTTTGCAAAATATAAACCACCTTAGTGATCATTTTATTATAATATTTTATTTATCATCATAAATATGTAGGTATGTAACAAAGCCCATTGTTTAAGAATTTAGTATATTACGTTATTCACAATTTGGGAGTTTATTATTATGGTAACATATTATCAAAAAAAGAGTTAAAATAAAAATATAATAGTTTTTTTATATCATAAATAATTTTGGTGGCAACATTTTCAGTTTAATAATATGTTATCCATGAGTTTAATTGATTATTGTAAGTATAAGATGATAACTATTTTTTTTATTTTATTTTTTTTATATTACTTCTTTGAAGTGTGACGACGTAAATCATTTTCGATTTAATGTAAATAAAAACTTGGAATTATATAATAAACTTTATAATAAATACATTTTCAACCAAATAGTTCTTAATATTTTTTATTTACACTTGAATTACAATACATCCAGTCGGTATATTTAAATTTGACTTGATCTCTAAGACTAATGATTGACAGACAATTTTATTTTTTATTGATATTTTCTTACATATACATGTGTATCGCCAAACGCTAAGAATATGGTAACAAATTCAGTCGATATTTTTGAATGGTAATATCAAATGAATAATATTAAAATACGCTTATTAAAAAAAACGTAACAATGACCCTATGAGATTTAAAGCCTTTAATTTGTTGAGATATTACATAGGTTTATAATATAGAGATGGCACTGCACTTTTTTACAGAGTCACAATACTTAATACAATCCATTATTCGTTTTTTGGCGATCCATTTGAGTACTAAAACCGTGCTGTTATTTATAATACTAAGTAAAATAAAGAAAGCAGTGCCGTATAACAGTTTTCTAATCCATACAGTCATCAAACGAAGTCGTCAAGACAATCGTGTGCGACGTGAGACGCGGAAACTCATATCTACTTTTCCTACTTTTAAATAACAATTGTAAAGTGGTTGAAAGAAAATTGGTACTGTTGGCAACCCTTGCATTTAACATTTATGATAAATAAATCGCTTACTGTATGGATTTATACTGTAGCCATATTGTGAGGGGTCGTGTGCGGCGTGCTACGCGCAGGGCGGCACGTGCGGCGCGCGCGGTCAGTCCAGCGGCGGCGGGTGCGCGGGCGGCACGGACGGCGGCGCCGACAGGTAGCCCGCGCTCTGCGGCGCCGCTGTGGGGATACTTGCTATGTCAGTCACTTCTCATTATTATTATAATTTAAATACAGGAACTCTTTTTATCTTCTAAGGTATATCAACATTTTAATTATGAAAGTAGATATACCAGTTTTTTTGAAGCAAATTTGTAGAAAAGGGCGATTAAAAAGCCTTATATATTTTACATACTTAGAACTTAATGAAATGAAATTTTTTTTATTTTCATATTATAAGTGTAAAGCAGAAACAACCAGTGATTTCTTAACTTAGATTAATTAACCGCCGCACTCATAGTCACAAGTCGAGAATCTCCATAATAAAGAACGACTTAATGGTTCATTAAGTGACTTTGAGTGCGGAGACACACTCTTAACGTAGGTGTCTAAACAGTAACACAATAGGTGTGATAAAATAGTTATTGTTGTATAGTGTGGTAGAAGCGTACCGGCAATAGAGTGGTGTTGCGGCGCGGAGATGAAGAGGTCGTGCCGCTGCGCGGCGTAGCGCTCCCACACGGGCGAGCGCGCCAGCTGCGCGCGCACGCGCTCGGCGTGCGGGCCGGCGCGCGCCATGGCCTTGAGCGCGCCCACCACGCGCGCCGCCGCGCCGCCCTCCAGCGCGCGGCTCTCAAGCGCGCTCAGCAGCTCGCTCACCAGCTCGCACTCTAGCGCCTGCGTAATGCGTTCAACTTACATTTGTTATAGATTGTTCTTTTTGATTAGAAACAAATATTTCTGGTGGTATTTGTCAATCACACAAAATTGAATTACTCTATTGACCCTCATTGCATATTTAATGTGTACTAATAAACTCAAATTTATTATAAATAATTTATACTCATATTTATTAAAAATGATAAATATCTTGACTTAAATATATTCCATAATAGTATTACGTTCTACGGGTTCGGGATCGGAAAATAATAGCGTCACATGCACTACAGATGGTTACTCTTTCTACATAAATTACAAGGTATCCCTTGATATGCGTAGTTTGCACACAACACTAGTTAACTTTAGTTTCTGAGCACTATATTCCACCACTTGATACTCTTTCACTATAATCCTCTGAGTTCTTGTCATCTAAATATCAAAAGTTAATAATTGACATTTGTCACATTGACAGTTGTAAATCATGTTGCAAACGTACTGTTATAATAGGTTCACACTCTATTACGCGGCAATATATAAAAAACAATAATACCTGCAGTACGAGTTTATCCGTATTGGCGGAGCTGTTGAAGATGGCGGCGAGCGCGTCGCAGGCGGTGCCCACCACCTCGCGGCACGTCTTCACCGCCGTCTTCAGGCCCACCATCACGTCCGTCTGGCTCAGCGCCGACACGCACGCCTGCGGGACAACACTTGTTAGCAATCAGTTGTACACTATGATCAATATCGAGGCGTCTGTATGCTGATGGACGGATTAGTGTTTTTTTTTTGTGCCTCGTAGTTGTTGCCGTTACCTATAAGTAAGTAAAATCATGCAAGTTTCCGAAAATATTTACTGATTGTAAACATTTGGATATCGAGATCTTGGTGAATGTATGTTTATGTACTTTACGTTTGCAAATCAATCCATTATAATATGACGCGTCTCCTACTAGGTATAGTTGAAACTTTGTGAGTTCATTACATCATTTCATTCTTCAGCCATATGCATTATCTAGATATAAAAAATAAGCAAAATTCTAACATTTATATAAAAGTATAAAAGACAATCAGTAGCTCATTATCTGTATCTCTCTCCTTATGAGCCCTGTCTGGACGGCCTTGATAGTACAATTTGTCAGAGTGCGGTATAAGTGGGAGGCGGCGGGTGTACCTGCGTGTCGGCGAGCGCGGCCAGCACGGGCACGGCGAGGCGCGGGCAGGCGGGCAGCAGGCGCGCCAGGCGCGGCAGCTCGCCCAGCTGCGCGCACGCCTCGCGCAGCGCCGGCCGCGCGCGCAGCAGCGCCGCCAGCGCGCGCGCGCACGTCTCGCCGCGGCTGCCCTGCCGGACGCACAGCGGGTTATTGTTTTTAAAGTAAAAAAATTGAGGATATATTTGTCACTTATGATTTTTAAAATGCAATATTTATGAGGTGTGCAATAAAAATTTACTAGGTGGATAAGTAGTATTATTGAAGGAATAAGACAGAGACTATATTATATAGTAAAACTAAAATAAGAAAATTTGAACTTACTTAAAAACTAACCCTTAAAACTAATACTTATTTAAAAAATAACCTTTACTTTTATTTTTTTACATACTATAGTATACTGTAACTCACTTCAGACGAGTCTTTGTTCAACGTTGACAAAGTCTCAGAGACCAGCTCCTGCAGGAAGCGCTTGGGGCTGCGCAAGCTCCAGGTGGGGTTCTGCAGGAACAGTTTGAGGTACACGCCGCCCACCACCACCTCGCCCGGCGGCGCCCACGCCTCCTCGCTGTGCTCCGTCGCGTCGCGCTCCTCGAACAGCACTGATGGGTCCCGGATTTGATTTGTGTAGTGCCTGTTAAAAGGTATAATTATAAACTTTCAACGAACTTAGAATGTATTTAATTTATCAAGCATTTAGTAGTAGGTCGCGTCTCCTACAGAAAGTTTTGTTGATTTATCACAGAAAATACATAATTTTGATGTAAAATTTTAGTTTTCTAAGACTAATTCCCATCGAAGTGGGCTTGAGATTGAGTTAATACATAAAGGTCAACAACAGTCGATTTTTATATCTACTATCTAGTTAAAACTTTAATCTGAACTAAAGAGTGGTGTCACGTGGCTGGCACGTACTGGTCGCGCAGCTGCGCCAGGTGCGCGCGCACGCGCGCGCGCAGCTCGTCGCCCCACACCAGCTCGGGGTGCTCGTGGCCGGCGTCGAAGGCGTGCACCGCCGCCGCCGCGCCCGCCTCGCGCATCGCCTCCGCGAACACGCCCGGCACGTAGCGGCAGATCGTCAGCCGCACCTGCGACGTTTTATAGCCCACTCAATATACAATACTATACCTCGTTCGCGTTAAGAATGCTGTGAATAATACATTGTTTACCGGCCTACCAACGCCCCTTAACCAATGAAATCTTCTCCGATTAGAAAATCGCGTCCACAGTGAGCAGTTTAAGGCGTAGACATTTAACGCAACGTTGTGCTATTACTTTGATTGTTATTAAATTAAATTTTTAAAATGAATACCTCACCTATTTGTCAAAATAAAAGTGGTTCGGTAATTCAGGAGAGAAAGAAAACTAATTTACAATGTTTTTAAGTACTTTAAACAGTGTGATTTAAATTCGACTGTGGACAGTATAAAAATAGTAATTTTGAGACCACTGTGAATACACCTTTAACCTGTAGTTGCACTGACGACTCACTGCACTCTTAACGCGAACGGACTATAGTAGTAATTCCAGGCCTCTGTCACTCGCCTATACCTACTGCGGTAAGCACCTACAGCGCCCGACAACTTGAAGTTGCAAATCAGTCGGGGCCGCCCCGCGCTAGTCAGTACACGTACCTATATGATGGTATAGGTACGCATTTACGGAAGGACTTATGACTAAAACAGATTAGCCAGTAAATAGATTATTTTCGCTGCTTAAAAACTTTAGCTTTACTGTCCTTGCCATGACCGTGTTTTCTGGCACTATATCTAATAAATCTATATTTAAAAAAAATGTCTGTCCGCATCACGAGAATTCCACTAGGCAGATTTTGATGAAATGAACATTAATAGGATTTTTTTTAAATCATTATTAAGGATATTAACTTTAGATATATAATAGAAATAATATATTTATATGTATGTATAGAAAGCAATAAAGAAAGGTAAAATTATTACATAATTTCTGTTACCTTAGGCCCAAGTAATTTGTCAGCCATCATTCGGGCTAACAGGTCCACTGCCATTTCCCTAACTTCTGGTATCTTACAATTGCAGAATAAATCTAATAAGTATATCACAGCACCTAAAATCAAAAATAAACATAATTTCATTTCACTTAAAGTCGTCCAGCAGTTGCAGGGAGTTTAACAAACTTAACTTTATAAAAGCTGAGTGATTTTTTTGCTATTATTTATTAATTCAAAGTATTCAAAACCCAGTGGAAACGCTTTCATAACAGTGATAACAGCGACGCGACTTCAAATCAGGGTCTCCCACCTCTGACATTTTCATATGCAAATCATTTCTAGCATGATTATATTCACTTGTGTTACGGCGAATTAAAACATTGTGAAGAAAGTTGCATGTCCGCCCGCACTAATTGGCCAGTGTGGTGGATAATGGCCTGGTCCCCTTGGTATTGAAGATAGGCCCGTGAACAGCAGTGGGAGGTTAATGAATACATTAAAAATCAAAGAGTAAATTGAAAATGTGAGCAAGTGAACAATACCTTTGGCCAAGGCCTCCCGGACGAGCGACGTGGCGGAGAGCAGCGCGGCGAGCGCGGCCAGCACGTCGGGCGCGGGCGGCGCGGGCGGCGCGGGCGCGCCCAGCAGCGGCAGCAGGTGGCCCAGCAGCGCGGCCGCCGCCACGTCCTCCACGCACTCGCGCGCGCGCGCCGCCGCCCGCGCCGCGCGCACCGCGTGCGCCGCCGCGCCCGCCATCGCGCCCGCCGCCGCGCCCGCAGACATCAGACCGAAGATCACGCCGAAGTGACCGATGCATTGGATCTCCACGCCTGGGAGATGGATAACAATTATTTAATGCTTTGGACAGAGCACAGTAACGTATAGCCTTCACACAATTTGGGTACAACAGATAATAAATGAATATTATTAAAATCTTTTCAATACAATTCTTTTTTTAATCGCTCAAAATGTGCCAGTTGAGCACAGATTACCTCGCCATAGAATGAAGAAGACATAAAGGTTAAAATATTTTTAAACTAATGAATGAGACCTAAACTCCAAAAATATTCCTATATTCATTTTTCAAGAGCTTTGATTATGTTAATCATAATATAATTACTACATACTAAACAATCACTTTTAAAAACATTGAAATTAATACCTGGATTCTTTATAATACAATTGGCAAGAGAGTCCAATGCTAAAGTGATGTGCTCTGCTCTTTCTTCAGTAATTTCAGCCTTAATTTCTGTCTCTATAAAGTTGAGCAAGTCCAAAATAAACTGTTGAGAATTCTGTAAAGAGATATTTTATTTTAACTAATTTTAAACGGCTATTTAGACCTTTTTTTATACTTAAAAGAGGAATTAAACTTGAAAGTTAAGTTAAGCTATTTCCTCTTAATAAAATCATAACACTACTTACTTCTATGGGGTAGTCGGGTTGCTCATTGTATATGTGTAGGTAGACTCCACCCACGGGTAGCAAGCCTTCGTGGGCAGAGTACTGCAATGGCGGGACGAGAGGCGCGTCGTCCCCTATTGGCTTCTCTCTGAGGGCCTCTTTCAACTCTGCCCGAGTACTGTTGTCCCACACGAGGTATGGCGTCCGCCAGTTTGATGTGAGAGTTTTAAGTAGCTGGAAATGAAATTCATCTTAAATAACGTTTCTTTCATTTTATATGTAATTAAAGTATTAAAGTACAAGTAGTACAGATCAAGTTTCTAACTTTATTTAATCTGTGATCAAATCAATTTATGGTTAACAACTCTAATAGCAAAACTAAAACATCTAAAAGCAATTAATAATGTTCACAAATTTATCTTGAAAGTTTAACTATTTCGAGAACAAATCTATACCTAATTAGTAATTATATTAAAATTCTGACTTAGTTGAACCTGTACAAAATTTAACTGATAGTTCTTCTATCTACAGTTTTTACAATTATCAAGTACAAGTATAGTATCTATAGTTTTTACAATTATTCTTACCAATCTTTCTGCCTATATGTATGTGCCTGTATGTCTGATCACATTACCAGTAAACTACTGAATAAAATTTTAATGATATTTATTATAATAAGCTTATCATACATCGTGTGTGTCCGGGCTGGACAGCTTCTCGCACAGGTAGGGCGTGAGCAGCGCGTGCAGCGCGGCGCGCACGCGCGCGTCCTCCTCCGTGGCGTCCTCGTGCGGCCCGTACAGCGCTGCGAGGGCCTCCACGCTGCGTGTTGCGAAACGGTTCGCCACTTCCTGTATTCATGTTGTTTGTTTTATACTCCATGTCATGTCGTTTATAATTAGGAGATTTCTATATATTTAAACATCACGAAATTATGCATCTGTGTGAGTTTCTTTACTCCTGGCTCCTATTTTCTGGCTGGACGGATTTGGATTTAATTTGATACAGATACGAATACGCATAGATATGTCCTGGAGTAATGGATAGGGCGCTCTGTGACACTTACTGATGTATTTATCTGTGAGGCTAGTGTTTAACCATACATAAACACACAAAAATTTAATTATAAAAAGTAGGAAATATATTAAAGAACATTTTTCATTTCATTTTCGTTACTCACTCATAATATATTATTATACAAAAGTTCTCTTTCATTACCTGTTTATTATCGCCCTCCGTAGGCACGCCAGACTCTGCGAGCGTGTAGTCGTAGCGCAGCACGGCGGGCAGCAGCGCGTGCAGCGCGTGCGCGCGGGCAAAGCGCGCGCGACACTGCGCGTCCGCCGCCAGCGCCGCCACCGCCTCCGCACCCGCGCATGCTGTCTCGCCCAGCTCCTGTGGATTATAAAGTTTTGATGACATAGGTCGTCTGAATGTAGTAATTTTATAGAGGTTGGTGTTGAATGCGAATGGCATAGATAGTCTGATTTGTAGATAGTTATCAAAAATTCGGCTAGTTTGATTTCCTTCAATGAACTTTGAGACATCTAAAATTTCTAGTCTCTCCCGTATCCTTAATCACTGTAAAGCATTCAATGCCACGGGTACAAAACAAAAATAAATACATGAAAACGTTGAAAAATACTATTTAATTTATATTTTGAACATTCGAGTAAATTATAAAAATATATTAAGCGCCACACAATGTAGCACAGTATACTGACGGGGCGGCGCAACAGCGGCACGATGTCGGCGCAGAGCTGCGGCAGCTGCGCGCAGGCGTCGCGGCAGGCGGGGAAGCGCGCGGCCACGGCGAAGCAGCGCGCGCAGTGCGTGCACACCGCTGCCGCCGTGTCCTGCGCGCTGCCCAGCACCGCCACGCAGCGCGACAGCGCCTCCTGCAGCACCTGGCAGCAAATACTCTATTATGAAATTTTCTCTTCGTAGGTTTATAGCAAATGTGTTTTAATTTTAAAATATAATTTTAAAATATAGCATATAATATAATGCAAAAAAAAATCTTTTTGCATTATAACTGTGTTTTAAAAATGAAATCTAGTATCGTAAATTATAAATTAATTTTTTAACAATGGTTTTGATCTACAGGAATTTCATAATATTATACTTTTAGTTTTTATTAAAATCAATCCTGTGATATTTATTTTCGAATATATGTAATAACATAGATAAAATATTAATTTTAAAAAATATTTAAACTATTCGTCGTCTTAGTTCTTATTTATCCAAATATCAACCACCTCCTTTAAAAGAAAGCATTATTTCTCATAAATAGATAAAAATACATTTTTTCGGCTTCATAAATGTGAACACCAATAGAAATAAAAATCAACATTTTAGTAATTTAGTCGTATAAGTACCTCCAGGCCTCGCTCGCGACACAGCTCCTCGGCGTTGAGCGCGGAGCAGGCGAGCGTGGCGTGCGCCAGCTCGCAGGCGGCGGGCAGCAGCGCGGCGTCGCGCGCGAACAGCGCCTCCGCCTCCGCCTCCAGCCGCGCCGTGCGCAGCAGCGCCGGGTAGCCCGCGTATTTGTACGGCGCTAGCACTGCACACACATCACTCCTTGTATTATTCTACTTAAACTTATTATAATGTTTTAAAACACATTTTGTGTGTGTGGAAACGACTCCAACTCTGAAAGGCATATTTTTTTTAATAATAAATAATTATTATTAAGACACTTTTCAATCTGCTTTCTTGCTAGCTAGCAAATGTTTCTAGTGCTTGCGTTGTTGCCAATGGATGAAATGACTTTACAGATTTGGGTGAAATTTAATACTCAAGGCATCTCATCCAGTACTTAAAATGTTTTTTTATAATTCATTACTTGTTTATAAAGTGTATCCATGTTCAAAGAATTAAAATAATTAACCTTATGGTCATAAAACGTCATTATCACAAGTAATTGAATGTGACTAATTAAATTTGTTGTTTACAATGAACAATAATAGCTAAATACAAATTAATTCGAGGTATGTACCTTCAGAATATCTTTGGAATAGTATAGTCTGTGTCCGAAGTATGAGTAGAATATTGTTTGTGTTTGGACCATCACCAGTCCATACATTTCTACTACATAGAAATTCGTACGCTTGATTCACAGCCTCGAAACGGTCCTACAGACAAGAAAATCCTTATATTAACACGTTATTAAACAAAAAAATGATAAATTCACGACAATTCAAAATGTGATTCAGGCAGTTATTTAACATTCAAAAACACTATATAATTTAGTTGTTCTAAAGCAATCAAAACGTCGAAGAATACAATTTAAAAATAATTTCATGAAACACAATTCCACTCAAAACAAATAAACCTCACCCTGCCCTCGGGGTTCTTGTCGGGGTGGAACTGCTGCGCGAGGCGGTAGTAGGCCTTGCGCACGGCGGCCTCGTCGTGCGCCGCGCCCGCCGCCAGCCCCAGCGCCGCGTACGCCTGCTCCGCCGTCATCGACGCCGGCTTCTTGTCCACCTCGCGCCGCCACGCCTCCAGCACGTCGCGCAGCAGGCCCACCTGCACGGATTTGCGGAACAAGACCGTTTAAACTAAAATAAATAAATTTTGACGCAAAAATTGTAGAGGTAACAAAAGAATCGTGTATGGAATTAGGCTTATGTTGAATCATAATTAAATTAAATATACACTATAATACACCGAATAAATATTGTTTTCTCTATTTCATTCATTTTCAACTTCGGGACGACGTTTCAGTACGACTAGTGAAAATGAAGCACAAAATCCTACTACATAATATTATAAACACAAAAAAAACGGGGTTTGATGAATGTTCAAGGGAAAATGTTTATACAATGTTGTAAATCATTGGTAAATTCAGAAATTAAAAATCATAAAAGACAGTTTGATACAAAACGCACCGGGTCCGGTATGGGCCAGTCGGGGAAGCGCTGCGTGTCGCAGAGGTGGCGCAGGTAGAACATGTTGCAGAACAGCTCGTGGCGCAGCTGCGGGTAGGCCACGGCGGGGATGGCGAGGTAGGGGTAGCGCGCCGCCACGTGCGCGCGCAGCCGCGGCGTGAACTCGCCGATGTGCGCCGACACCTTCATTATCAGCATGCGTCTGCGATACGCAACAGTATATCTCATTAGGAATAAACGGTTCTTCAACTTGGATGATTTTACTAAAATTTTATAAGAAACATGCGAAGACCAATTGCCGCACGCGGCCGAAAAAACTGTATAGATCTACCTCTACGAATGGGGTATTAGGTAATGATAAGATTAGATATAATTGGTATCATACATTCAGTCATATAGGGCATAAATATTAGGGTTTTCCTGTTGTTTTAATGAATAGAGCTTTTTAAAAGTTGTCAGCCTCTCAATCCTCCATACTATTCAGACAAAATAAACTAGGGCCATCCAATTTATTTATACAGGCTAAGGTTAAACAAAAGTTTTATCAAGATATTCACGTGTCATGAATTATTCACCTTATGAAGAGACTATAATCTATATAAGAAGATCTATATTGACTAGTTTTTTGGTGCGAGTGATAAAGTAATAAGCACTTTTATTACTAAGAGTAAGCGATGACAAAAGCACAAGAGACAACTAAAAAAAACTATTGTTTCATCAATGTCTTTGTATTTGTGTATATATTTACATAAAAAAATTAACCTCATCTCCGAATTCCAAATAGCTTCAGGCGTGTCCCACTCGCCGAGGAAAATTTGAGCGAACTTTTCCGCTCCATGATTTTCCAAATAGCAAACCATAGCTTCTGGCAGCAACTGCCCCAGAATAGATCTTTGCATTATGTCTGAACTAGTCTGAAAATTTTAAAAACCTTTAAAACAACTAAATGAAAAACTTGTTAATTATTCATATTATTCCTTAAAAAAAACTTTTTAGGCATTTTTTAACTTTTTTTATGAACTAGTAAAATTTACCGACCTGGTCCGCTCTAAATGCTTGTTTCATGTGAGTCAGTCTCAAGAATCTTGCGATGGGTAACAAATTAGAACCAGTATACAGGAGCATGAAGTAAAACACTCCAGTTAGGTACAATTTGGATATTTCCGGATTGTCTTGCATTACTTCATACAAAAGAGTTGCCACCTGTGAAATTAACACATTATTTATCTTGGGCGAATAATATATTCGCGCTGATTACACAGAAGCATGCCTCTAAGGGAACTAGAAACCGCGACCGGTGGCACCACAAGTATTATTTATGTTGTAGTTTTTGTCCATATTATTTATGGGGGACATACATTATGTATGTTGTAATATTTTTGTACAACATTCTCCAACAAATATTATCTAAGAAAATTAATATATTTTTGATGTAATATAAATCACTATAATAATATAACAAACCTTTTCAACAAGTATAGGATCGAAGGTGAGCAGTAGCTGAACGACGTGCGCTAAGCAGGCCGGTTCTGACAACATCCGTTTCACTTTTGGCAAAGGCCTTATCACCGCGTCTTCTGCATCTCTGTATGTAAAAAAAAATTTAAATCCTTGTCATTTTTCAGTCATTTCATTCAATACCACTTTACGTAGCCTTCTCATGTTAATAATATAATAAATGTAATACAATTAAAAAATATATATAATTCTTTATCAAATAAAGTTTTATATGCTGCAGCTGAGTCATATGCCTCATTTACATTCAGCCCCTGCCGCTGCCCCTCGCGCTGCCGGCAATAATTCCCTAAATACTGCTGTAGCAGGATCGAGAGGAGTGTGTGTTTACATACTGCCCTACCACTCACTTCGCTTTCATGTTTCGGCAATGGCAGACGTCGAAATAATTACAGCGGCCGCGCTGTCTCTTTTTGCGATACATAATTATATTCGATATTTAAAAAGATATCGAGTACAAAAAAGAATGTTCGTCGTAGACGATGGTGGATGGTATCTATCCATCGAAATAGAACTTTGTAAGTACCTAATTATCGACCTACCTACTAACATCCCAAATTACTACGTCTTTCTCCTCCAGGCGCTCGGCGAGTACTGAGCTCCGGAGCAGAATGTAAACACGCACTGCCGCTCGCGCTGCCGGTCCTTTGACTTCCGCACAAAAAACCGCCATTTTAGGGAGCGCCGGGCAGCGCGAGTGGCAATGGCAGTGGCATGAGAAGTATCGCGTTTACACACTCGTCCTGCCCACTTCCCTGCTCACTACGGCTGAATGTAAATGCGGTATAAGAAATAATGCTTAGTAGGTGTGTTATAAATACATCGAAATGCACCTAAAACGGCAGTGCACGTTCGGACAGCAATCAAACCGGCTGCATTCATGATCATTAATCAGCATCAATTATCATTTTAGCATTATATTATTAAATCAATAAACTTTCAACGATCTTAGACTGTATTTAATTTATCAAGCATTAGTAGTAAGCCGCGTCCCCTACATTTTTTGGTCCTTCGAGCCGGATGTGAAACAGTGACCTATGGTCGCGTCCCCTACAAAAAGTATTGAAATAACGATGGCAGATTTCTTATTTAGTTTATAAGTGCTATTTAGTTTATAAGTGTTATTTAGATTATAAGTGCTATGAATATCAATAGTAAAATGACGTCAACAAAAGTTCCAAGCAAAGGGAGATTCGATTACCGGCTGGGGTAGTATCTGGCGCAGACGACGAGCAGGTCGAGCACGGCGGCGGCCAGCTCGGTCTCGGTGAGCGCGGGCGCGCCGCGCGCCGCCAGCGCCCAGCGCAGCTGCGGCACGCCGCCCAGCGCGCGCCACCCCTCCATGCTGTTGGCCCAGCACTTCGTCTTGTTGTTGATTGTGCCGTCCTTGTATAGCTCTTTTAGCTGCGGACGGTTGTTCAGTCATTATTTGTTCTCAATGTACACAGTTTTTAATCACACATCAAGTGTACACCTTAAAATCACTTTAAAGTAATTATTATACAAGACCACACTTAGGGTGTTCATACAAATCAAATCAAATATCCTTTATTTCACACCACAAATTTAATTAAAATATTTATTAATTTAAGTAGAAATAGCAGCCTTATATATGATGATGTCCTCCTGACCGATTCCGGCCACGGCGGCTAATCTCATTGAGGCTAGCCAACGGCGCGGGACATATTATAGTGCACAAGTGTATGCGCAGACACAAGTGCACTCTCTATTCCTTATCACTCTCATATTCCGGTGGGACGACTGCTCGACACGACCAGTGAGAGTTAAGGCGCAGGACCGACGGCTTTACGTGCTCTCCGAGGCACGGGGGTGAAATACCGCCAACTTCCCAACTCCGGGCTGTTACTGAGGCTTACGAAACAGAAAGACTCAATAACTAAACTTGGCCCGACCCGGGACTCGAACCCAGGACCTCCCGGTGTGTGACCGTACATGCTAGCCACTATACCAACGAGGCAGCCTTATATATATAGAGATAGCGGCCTTATCGTTAAGAAAGCGATCTCTTCCAGACACAAGAGTGCGGATATCGGCGACTTCCTAAACCCCAGTGAATATTTCATGATACAACACAGTAATTACTTTAATTCGATCCTGGAGTCATATTATCTCTTTTTTTAAAAGCTTGTTAGATCCGGAATATCTAGTCGTTTATATTCCAGGTTTGTATCGTCGGTCGTTTGTATTCCATTATCTGTGCAATATATGCGTTAGTACCTGCTGGAAGCTAACGGGCCCCTTGCGCTGCACCTTGTCGCCCTGCTCCACGTTGTAGTACCACTCGCGGTCGCCGTCGGCGGCGGGCGCCGCGCCCTCCAGCACGTTGCTCTGCGCCGGCACGGTCGCGCGCGACGTGTGCAGGTGCGCCAGCGTCATCAGCTCCACTAGGATCCTGAATCACATATCACATATATCTACAATGTTCTTCTATTTTACTATTTCATTCATCCGATTGTGATAAAAGTTATAATATTATTTGAGGCATATAGCCTAAATAACTTGCAAAAAAGTTTTTCTTTGGAAATTTCTCTTTTATGTGTATAATCCTACACCATTAGAGATGCACCCGAGCAAACTGAACAAGAGAAGACAAAATCTTACAAACTTACCTTATACCATTCCATTCCAAAATCTCACTAACGTTTTTTCTGTGCAAAATTAATTTTGCTAAAAACTGCACCAGCCTATCTCTTTCCATTCTGTCGCATGTCTGTAACAATTCATTAAGCCATATATAATTTAATATAACTGTAAAATATGTATTCAGCCTTTTTAATAACCCACTGCTGGGCGCAGACCTCTCTTTTAATAGAGGGGGATCACGCCATAATCCACCACAATGGCCAAGGACGGTATGCGGACTTAATATGTCTTTCGAAAACTGTCTAGGTTCTTTTAGACATTTAAGTTTCCTCGTGATGTTTTCCTTCACTGTAAGACAACTGGTAATCATGATAGAAATGATTCACACATGAAAATATCAGAGGTGCGAGTCCCGGGATTTGAACTCTCATCACTCGGTTTCCCAAGCAAACGCGTTACCCCTTGACTACTTTTTATTGCATTTATTTAAAAAAAAAAAACATTGCACAGGAATATCTATCCAAATAACACAAGAAGCAGATTAATTCATACCCTGTCTAACATTTGCACAATGTATTTGGTGTCTGCGAAAGGGCCAATATCCTCATAATACCGACCATAGACAATGGTCATTGCTTGCAAGCACATACACTTCATCTCCACTTTCGGTGTAGATAGAAACCGATGATATAAATCGTTGAAGAATTCGTATCTGGAAACAATTTGTGTTTAATACTATATTGGATTGTGAAATTCGTATAAAAGAAATTGTAGATTATATAGGAATTATATGGATTTTAAATGGCAACATTATTTTATATTCTGCCCTAGTTATCTCACAATAGGTGATAAATTAACTTAACGGCAATTTACGTATATATACGTGGTGATATTGAAGCGTTTTGTAATTATGTACTGAGTCACAATTGTTAACTTGAAATACATTTTGGATATTGGTTCTTTTTTGGAACCAACACTTCCCGTATTACGCCCACTCTATATAAGTCCAAAAAAATGAGAAATTATTGAAAAAAAAACTGAACTTTATGTAGCTTCGATATATAGAATATAATATGGTACTGACGACTTCCGAATAGGGCTATCGTCGTTGTCCTTCTGCTCGAGCAGTATGCGCAGGTAGTAGTCGCCGATCTTGACCTCGTTCTGCAGGCACTGGTAGTGCACCTCGAGCTCGGCGTGGTTCCACGACGTCAGCGTGTTGCCCGCCACCTCGCGGTCCGACGCGAACGCGCGCAGCTCGTTCTCCAGCGCGTTGCGCAGCTCCTCCCGCGTCTAGGGAAGTGGGTACTTAATATAGGCACTCGTCTTTTTAGTGAAATTATTGTAATTTATTATAATGTTTATATAGAGGATATTAATAATTTTCTTTTATTGATATAAAAATGTAAGTACATTTTTTTTTAATATGTAATGAGTTTAACATAAATACATAAGAAAACAAATTAAACAATTCAATGCCTAATAATATATCAGGTTCAAAATAAATGTCAACAAATTTATTTTACTTGGATGAGGTCATATGAAATTTTAATATTATTTCCTAATTTTGATTAGCCTAAGTTGCAAAATAATTTCCCTTTACTATTCCTAAAACAAAATCAGGTAAATCGATCCCAGCCACCAAGTGATGCACTTACATACCTATAATTAGCTTTTCATTTTTACTATAAAGATTAAAAAAGAACGGGCACAGATAATAAAGCGACGCGAGCGCCAACCCACCGTGTGGTTCCATATGAGGTTGGGCAGCGCGTGGTCGCGGTGGAACTGGTAGTAGAACATGGGCCAGTTGGCGGTGGACTTGACGCGCTCGCGGCGGCGGCGCAGCAGCACCGGCCGCGCCTCGCGCCGCGCCTCGCCGCGCGAGCGCTGCGCCCAGTGCTGCAGCGCCAGCGACGCGTAGTGCTGCGTGCGAGACAACGCTTGTGTTAATACTATTTTAATTTAATTACAATATAATCTGTACATGTTATAGTGAAATAACAAAGCTGAAACCTTGAATCTGTTCGTTTTTCACATACGAATTTTATCAAATTTGTATACAAAATTCATGAGAACTTTTAGCATACTTTACATTTCAGGAAATCTATTTGACGTGACGTGCATATGTGCATATGAGACGGAAGTTCGAACAAAAAAGATATTATTTCACGCAAAATCGACTGAATGGCTTTAGTTAAAATTCTTAAAGTATTATTTAATAACAATTCCGTCAACGTTATTATATTTATAAGGATAAAAGCCATTAGGCTGGAGACACTAACCTCTAGATGCTTCTCCACGTACTTGACCTGCCGCTCGAGCGCCTCCCAGTGAGGCGCGCGCGGCTTCAGCGCGGCCTGCGCCAGCTGCAGGTTGTCGCGCTCCTCCGCGCGCTCCTCCTCCAGCGCGGCCGCGGGCGGCGCCTCCGCAGACTCCAGGAATGCTAGCAGACCTGATGGCTGAACGTTCAATTAAAAAAGATGTTATTTTGATCAAAATTTAAGCAAAAGGAAAATTTAATTTAAGCAAAAGGATTTTAAGTTATGTTTAATCTGCGCGATAAGTGATATTATAATTATAATTTATATCTCTACACTATATGACTAACACAAGCGAGGAAATTGCTGAACATGTCCGTCCTCAATCTTAAGAAAATACAAGTGAATTCTCAAATCCGCTTAGATTAGTATTAGCAGTCTTGAGTAAAGTTAAAAAGACGTACAACTTATTACATTCCTTTACTGTATATATATATGTTAGTCAACATGAAGATACTAATATTTTAGATGTCCTTTAGGTAAGTATCTTTATTGTCATCACATCGAAAACAGAGCTAGAAAATAAAAAACCTCGACGAAATAAATAGGATAAATAAGAAATATTGTTGTAAATCTCGGTGTCAGAGTCAGTGTCTCACCATGATGCGGCGCAGCAGGTCGTCGGCGGGCGGGTGGTCCACGAGCCACAGCGCCACGAGGTGGCGCGCCAGGTGGCGGCGCTGCAGGCGCGCGGGCGCGTACAGCGCGGCCAGCAGGTGGCGCGGCAGCGCGGCCTCGCCCAGCGCCAGCGCCTGCACGCGCGCGCCCACGCCGCCGCCGCCCTCCTCCACCAGCGCGCGCGCCACCAGCCCCGCGCCCTTCACGATCGCCGCCGACGGGTGCTGCCACACGTCACCCAGGTTATAGAATGGCCGGGACTTATATCTTAGACTGTTATATCAGTCGTGTACCTGATTTCTAACTAACTGGGTCGGATTGTAGACCCGCCAGAGTATGAAAGTAATAGATACAGTGGGCATTTGTAAACTATAATAATTTCTGTAGACCCACCCCACATTAGATTGGTGGATCACTCTCAGTGAAATTGGCCATTGGAGTCATCATATAATCGTCACAGTCGAAAAGCGCGCACTACTAAGGTTATTTATATAGAATACAAATTTATTATATTTTCTTTAATTCTGTAAAGTTTCAAGTTAATTCAAGTCTATAACCAAAGAGTAAAAAAATATACCTCAAAAAGTTTAAATATGATGCGGCCACGGCTAGCCACCATCTCGAGCAGCTGGTCGAACTGCTTGCCGTCGGTGGTCTCGCTGTAGGGCACGCACAGCGCGAACGTGAGGAAGTCCAGCATGGCCGCCACCACCAACGCGCCAGTGCCTGCCGACTGCAATGGAATTAAGTTTATTCACACTGACAAATAATAAGCGTATATTTAATACGTACACGCAAGTCTTACTTTTTATATTTTAAAAGCAGTCTATAAAACAATTACATTATAATGCGAATTATGCCATTAAACTTGTAAAATCTTAGTAAAACAATGAATTTGCTATTATAAGCGAAGTAAAATCTAACGGGATCTCAATTAATTTCCAAAACCATAATTATATCAATATCTCCCGACATGCACAAGTTCGTCAATAAAATGAAAACGTAAACTTTGCTTCTGGAACTGCACTCACCACGTGGTCGGCCCACATGAGCAGCAGGCCGTCGAGGAAGGCGGCGGAGGAGAGCATGGAGGCCTTGTTGAGCTGCTCCTGGCGCAGGTCGGGCTCGGCGTGCATGGGCTGCAGCAGCGCGCACAGCGCGTCCAGCGCCGCGTGCGAGCACGCCGCGCACTCGCGCCGCAGCGCGCCCACCACCGCGCTGCCCATCCACTCGCGGAACCTGCACCACACACCAATTACCATATTTACGTACAAATGCTGTACGACAGTACGACACATTCGTCACCTGCTGTAAGACTAATGTACTACGACAAAAACCTTCGCACAAGCGTAAGCAATAAAGAGACAAAGTTTGATAGTAATCGAATGAATGGTATGGCACTACATGAAATACGAACAAACATTGATATTTAGATTAGCTTTAATTTTAACTGTTGTTTATCTAAATTTTTTTTTATACTCAGTACTATATACTATTTTATTGTAAAATATAAATTTTAATTTTTATCAAAATATAACAAACCTGAAAAATTCATATCATGTTGAACATACTTCTGAAAAAAATATTTAATTTACAATATCCTTACCACTCATGAGTTTGTTAAAAGTTAAAATATTAGTATGATAAGTCCTTGAGGGAATATGACCATCCTATAGTGATACAAAAAATTTTAACGTACGAAGGCCTGATCCCATTCGCATTGAAGGGAGGCCCGTGTCCAGCAATAGAACATCCTCCCACTCACCCAGACAGAGCGGTGAAGGCGGCGAAGCCCACCTTGCTGGCGCACAGGCGCCGCAGCGCGTGGAACTGCGCCTCGAGCTCGCGCAGCGGCAGGCCGGCGCCGGCGGGCGCGCTCGACATGATGGCCGACAGCGCGCCCGTTATCAGCTTTTCCTTGTTCTCCGCGAACAGGCGCTGTTGGTGGACCAACGATTACTTTAATAGATTATAATATAAAGAAAAATATTTATCAAATTAAGTGAATTGTTTTGTAAAGAAAATTAAATTCAAGAGTTATATTATCTAGAGGGAGTGTGGTTAAACATATCCAATATATTATAGCGTTATGTACAAAGCATGATTATTTACACTATTCTTTGACACATGATCCAACTATATTTTATTATTATACATATTATATTTGATATTTTACAAAATATCGTATTGAATACAATGAATTTTGAATCCATTTCCATCTAGATAGATCAAATACATCTTGCAACCTCTTAAATTTCTCAATAGAATCTACTTCTAGCAATTACCTAAAATACCCCTATATAACCCCCCATCCCAGAAAAAGTAAATGAATTGTGAATCCCAATGCGAAATGAAAAAAGTAGAGGCGACCTTAGGTATGTTTTATATGTAGAATTATTGGATATATTAATATGTCTAAGTTATACTTTAAATTTATTAAACAAAAATTTTCTGATCTAAGGCCAGCTCTTACATTGCAAAAAGGCGAGGGACAGATAATAATATTGTAGGGACTTACAAGATCCCACGTAAGAAACAGCCACAACAGGGGGCTAACCTACAAATTACAATGCAACAACATCAAATTAACATGTCCGTACATCGCACGACTAGAACAATTCAATCCATTAATATATAATTCTTTTGAATAATACTGTATTATGATCACGGGGGAGACAGTCCGTTATGATGTTTACTACTGTAAAGCATCCAAAATGTCGGGATCAAAAATAATATATCTATATAATATATCTAAAATAAAATCCAAAATGATAGTTTCATTTAAAATTCACTATTGCAATTACAAAATTGTTAAATGAAATCTAAATAACACATTATGGCATCATTGTGAACTTATTTTTATTTGTATAAAGGTAGGTTATGAGCTCAGTTCCTGACAGACACAAATATTGTAATTTATAAAGATATTAGTATGTACTCTCATTTCTCTTAATTATATTCAAATACAATGATTTAAATCATTTATTAACTTAATTTAACTGACTAAATTGAAAGACCGTGCAAATGTTCATCATAAAGATTCGCTTCGCATAAATAAGATGGTAAAATTTGTACATTTTGTAGTAATCAAAATTGTAGGATATTTTTTTTAAATGTTTAAATAGTATTTTGCTTGACTGTTGAGTATGTTTTATTGTTCTGGTAGTGCGATATGAGTATGATGTAGCAACAGAATGTGATAGAAGGCAGAGTACAAAAAGACAACTCCATACAAACTTTGATTTCTTTAACTTTTTGACTTAACTGTATACTAAGAAATTTGTTATAAACTTAATTTAGCAGTACTTTTTCAAGTGGATACCGTAATTTCACGTACAAAAAATTTATTCAATCGATCTAGTCCAATTAGTTATTTATAATAATAATAATATATATACAATCTTAGATGGAAATCCTAGTTATCCCGAAACGAATTGTTAATCTTTATATTAAGAAAATACAGTAATAACTATAGTCTGTTCGCGTTAAGAATGCAGTAATTTGTCAGTGCAACTACAGTGTAAAGGTGCATTCACAGTGGTCTAAAAATTACTACTACTGTACTGTCCACGGTCAATTTAAATCACACTGTTTAAAGTACTTCAAAACATTGTAAAGTAGTTTTCTTTCTCTCCTGAATTACCGAACCACTTATTTTGACGAATAGGTGAGGTATTCATTTAAAAAAAAATAATTTATTAACAATCAAAGGATAGGCACAATGTTGCGTTCGAAATGTCTGTGCCTTCAACTAGTCACTGTAGACACGACTTTCTAATTTGATAAGATTTCACTGGTTAAGGGGCGTTGCTAGGCCGCTAAACAGTGTTATTTACTGCATTCTAAACGCGAACGAGGTATAATAACTTTTGATTATAGCTACACAACAGTTTACATAACATCTGTTTTTTTTTTTCATCTTATATCATACTAATACCAATATATTTGTTATATGGAGTTGTCTGTCTGTATGTATATTTAGTTGTGGCAAAAGTAAATGATCATTATGTTCTACTGATGATGTAATTTAAATGAAATACTTAAAATAACTGATAAAAACATGTCGTTAGTTAAAACTATTTTTACTGGTCACTAGAACATTTACTAATAGAAATCAGAAAATTTTGTTTTTAATAAATAATAGTTTTTAATCGCTTAAAAAAAATTAAGCTTTATTTAATTTTATAAAAGCGATAAATAGTAAAGTGTAGAAAACTATAGAAAAATTCGTTAACATTCAATTATGTGGAAGCAGTTAAAACTATTTTAGAAACAAAATCAACTCACATCTTGACTGACGGAGTATATGAGACCGCTGTAGCCGACGTTAGCATTAAAACGTTCGATCACTTCTGCTCTAGACATCCCAACAGGATTTTGAAATAATCTGCAAATAGGAGATAAAATTAAAAAAAAAAATGAACTTATGAATTCAAAAAAAATAAAGTTTTAGTAGTAGTAGTAGTAATCTGTAATACGTATTTACACAATATATTGAAGTTTGTTTTAATGTAAGCATATAGAAAGTTATTTGTTAAAATAGCTAGCTGTTGAAAAGATATAATCTATGCGCTAAACAGTGGCATTTTCAACTATAGAGAAAGTCTTAACCCATTACTGTTTAAATATCAATTTTTCAGACAAATTGTTTAACTATGCACGGTTATTAGATATTATTTGTTTCTTGGTTTTTTGATGAGAAACAACAAACTAGTTTTCGATGTACTTCTACAAGTAATACTAATAACGTGATAACTATAACCTCATTCATTCGCAACTCGCTCTCCTCTATGGCTATCCGATCTACAGCTATCCAGTGTTGGAGATGCATGTACCTGAGATGGTTGGACTCGGTCTCCTCGTCCACGGGGTGGTGCAGCGGGCCCAGGCGGAAGCCGCGCGGCGTGCGGCCCGAGCGCACGTGCACGTCGCGCTGCCCCGCCGACCGCACGCCGTCCACCAGCGACGCCAGCAGCGCGTCTCTACATGACACGGGACATACGTACACCATCAATTATATTATATATAAGGGCACATAAAATAAAATAAATAAATTCTTAAGTTAACGTTCTTAATGCTTAGATACTTTAAGGGCTCAGTTGGCCCTGTGGCGGTCGAGGGTTCGAGTCCCACTGGAGGCATTCATTTGTTAAGCACGAATGTTTGTACTCTAGTCATGTATGTTTATATTTATAATATGTATGTACTTAAAAAATATATATGTGTAGTATATCAACTTTCTGGTATCCGTATTACAAGCCTCCTACGTATAGCTTACTACGGAAGTAGACGGCGCTGTTCTAATAATGTCCCAACATATTTATTTATTTATTATTTTTGGCATATATAATCTACATCTGAGCAGAAAAATTTAATAAATATTTCCTTGTCTACATTAAGTACTGAAACTAAATAGCAGACACAACATACCTTTCACCAGCTAAATATGTCCGAGTCTGTCCATTTAAATATTCAATCGAAAATTTCTGAGGGTGGTCTGGATCTCGGACTAAGGCAAAAACGTCACTCAGCGGCCGCAGGCATACTACCTATTATAAAAAATCATCTTAATCATTCTATAAAAAGATAATTACAAAATAAATAAAAACGTAACTATGTAGAT
This sequence comes from Boloria euphrosyne, assembly GCA_951802675.2. Classification (NCBI taxonomy): domain Eukaryota; kingdom Metazoa; phylum Arthropoda; class Insecta; order Lepidoptera; family Nymphalidae; genus Boloria; species Boloria euphrosyne. The sequence continues at coordinate 9,247,063 of OX637887.1, forward strand.
GCTAACTAAAAAATATAAATATCCTGAAGAATAGCCCGAATTAGTGCTGTCCAATTTCTTTGTATGAGATGAGGCAGTTAAAAGAAGTAATGATGGAATGGCACTTACAGAATATGTCTGAGGATCTCTCTCTAGAATGCAAGTGTCCGAAAGACAAAGCGTCCGCCGCATCGGTTCCATATGACGCGCTGGATTTACTTTGTGGACCATGAATTCACTTAAAGAAGTTTGATGCTGATCACCACTGAAAAGGAAACAAAGTTGAGATTACACAATGTATATCTTAGTAATGATATAGTGTATTAAATTGTACCCAAAAGATTGAAAGTTAAGCCAATGCTTATCATTTATTATTAAGTTCTGGTTCATTTTTATTTTATAGTCAAATATTAATTTTTGAAAATCATGTAGACATTATTATGTATTATAAATGTGAAATATATGTAAATCAACATTTTCATTAGCTTTGTAAAATTTCATATAAATAATTATCACATTTAAAATACAAAATATTTTATAATATATACAAAAAAAACATTGTTTCCCTATTACCTTTCCTTTTGTAAAACCGACATCATATCTACTATTATCAATATATAATATACTCATATATTGAAACATTTATAAATATGATAACACTCTGAGTAACAAAACTGGGACAAATAGAACAGACATGGTTAAAGGTCATATGTATTATGTAGTGACAAAATTAAAAAAAAATTAGTTAATATTTTATGCTCATGCACTTAATTAATCCCTACTTTAATATGTATCAATAATCACTATTATCAAGACAAATATGCAACAAATTCGCAAATCCTATACTCAGTGAGTGAGATAATCTTTTTTAAAATAATATAATATAAAATAAAAAAAACAAATGAAAATCTAAATGTTACTATCCAAATAAATATATACTTATGCCAATTTCCATTGTAATTAAAATTAATAAATACAAAACAACATCACCTGCTTATCATTCTAAATATTTCTTATCTAAGTGCTATTACAAAAAAATTACATGCATATTAATATTTCACACTGTACTCAAATTTCAATTAGTCATACATGTAATTCAAACAAAATCAACATTTTTTTTATTTAAAAAAAAAAAAAGTTTATAAGCAACACAAAAGCTTTTATTTCCATGACACTATAGTATGAATTATTAAACCAATTGAAATGAAATTGGGCCTTGTTCTTAATTGAACTGTATAATTAAGTATGTTAAAACACCCTAATTAGAGACAAACTGAATTTTATATAGTAATTATTTTACACTTTAGCCTCATTTCTACAATTTAAGCTACATACAATCACACTTAGTCTTACTCTAAATCTATGCATATTAAACATAATATTAACTAACAATATAATACTTCATTAAAGATATTATATATGTAATACTAGCGACTCGCCCTCGCTTAGCTCGGGCTCGTTGTTAGATTTAACTTTTAAGACGCGATTTCCGCTAGTAATTGTATGCAAAAACTTGACAAATTATATACTAAAGCCTTCCTCGAGAACCATTCTATCCATTGGGGAAAAAACATGAAATTTGGTGCAAAAGTTTTTGAGTTTATTGCAAACAGACAGACAGACGCAGCGGATCAAGTGAAGCGAGGTGCTAAAATTTTATTCTCACGAACGTAATTTTTTTTGCGATTACTCCTAAGATATTCATTTTAATTATATGGTATAAAAGAGTAAAATAATATGCATTAAATACAAAAAGCCTCTAACTTATTTAAAATGATAAGGATTAATACCGTATTTGTGTAAATAGCTTTCCAATTACCACTTTATAATTGCCCATTTTTTAAAGTATTAAAATGGATATAGTATAATCTCCTTAAGATATAAATATAGTAGACCTATATAAAATACAAAATATAATTTACACCATACATTAATTTTGTTATATCTCAAAGGGTTTTTAGGCAGTGTTTTCATTTAAAAGCTCCCAGATGGCTTTTTTTTTCGGACACCTCCAACAGATATCATTATGTTTTAGCCAATGTATACAAAAACTTGATAAATTTTATACTAAAACCTTCCTGGGTTCTCCAGGAAGTTCTCCACTCTATCCATTGGTGTAAAGAGCATTATAATCGGTGCAGTAGTTTTTGACTTCATCTCCAACAGACAGACAGACATGGCGGAGGACTTTGTTTTATAATATGTAAGAGATAATTTTTACCTGTATTTACCAAAGCGTTGATTGTGATAGTCATCAAGTGTAATAGTAGCTGACAGCACTTTGATACTTATGCTCATTGTCAAGCTAGCCATTTCAAGCATTTTATTTATTATTATCTGATGATCCAAGGCATTAGAAAACAAGTGAAGTCTGCTGTAACCACCAACAGCTAACACAAAACCACCCGGTATATCCCTTACTGGAAGAATGCCTTGTATATCGCAGTATGGATAACTTGCAAGCAGTGTATGTGTTGATGGATCTAATTGCTCAAGAGAACATGGTCCAACTTCAAGAACTATTGGTAACCGTGTACCACTCCAATGGTGTTTATATGCTTGATATCTCTAAAATAAAATATAGAAAATTCTTACTGATGTTGTTTTTGATAAAAAATATAAATATATATTATATTTGTATATATAGTGAGATAGGTTAATAATGTAGGTGAGGTAGGTAAATAATAAGACTGCTTCTTTACAGCTTTCTTATTTGATTTTTTTAAACCAAGAAACTTCCTATATAGTGACTTAGCAGTTGAACTTGTTCAATGAATTGACATGTAATTATTGATTCCTTCTATTTTGGATGTCAATATACTATGAAACTAATATTTTATAAAAATGGTTCAGATATTCATGTTTTTTATATCAAAAATGTATATTTAAAATCGAGTAGTAACAACTTACAAAAACATCCTTTGGCTTCTCTGCAAACAGATGCCTATATTTGAAAGCTTCAGTTAAAATAAGACATTTATGTTCTGATGAAAATTTCATTGAATCTACTTTCTTGTCTTTCTTCATAACAAGAGTGAAGTCATGGTTGTTAGCAGAATTGGAATGCTTTGCTGAAGCAATAGTGACCACATCTGAATATAGCCATTTGTTTGTTACTTCTAAACGATCAGGATTGTATGTAGTGATGCCATGAGTTCCTATAGAGAATACTCTCTTATATTTGCCTTTCCAGGAATGTTTAGTTACAAGGAAAGTTGCCACATCTTGGTTGTCTTTAAGTGGAATCATCTTAACATTGCCTATAACAAACAAAATATTTCATTTATTTATTTTTTTAAATTATTACAATATGATAGTTATAAAGATAATTCAACATGTACTTTATAGTATCAGGGTGTCACAAAAATAAAAAAATGCTGACAAAGTTGTTGATTGAAAAACCATAACAAGTACTGTGCTGTCAATCTCATTCATTGCAATTAAAGTCGGTAAATTATTTCATAATAATAATTTAAACTTAGCTACTATTAATTAATTAATATGGTAATAATTACATCAATAATTAGTATCCTCCCCTTTGTAAATACGACGAAGACGGATATTGGAGACGTGTAAACAATATGTTAAACAAAATAAAGTACGAAAAAGATTCTACTACAGCTAATACTTACAGGTTTTAGTTGGACCAATAAAATATAGTTAATTAATTCATCTAGTATCTAGTAGGATTAACATAGTATACAAAACATTCAGCAAAATATGATAAAAATGATCTCAAAACTAGCCGACCAATCGCCAATTTGACGTTTTATTTATTATTGCCAGACGTCATACACAGTTTTTACTTTTTAAAATAGTATGTTTTAAATAGGTGGTAATACCACCGTGGTATGTACCGAATTTAAGAAAATAATAAATATGTATATTTTTTTATATTACCTATTATATCTAAGACACGGGAAATAAGTTCGATAATTGGTTAGATTTAAATGTTAACTCTCCACACAAACCTATAACTTTCTAAATGATGGAACTAATTCAATGATCAAAACTAATGCAACAAATATTTATCAATTACATTCAAATTACCTTGTCGATTTTAATTCATTTTTATTTATAAATAAATTTCACCGTCTTGTTTTTTGCAAAATGTAAATTTTTACATTTCAAAACTTCATCGCATATAAATTACAACGTCGGCCGTCCGGCTATATTGCACTGTGTACAGCGATCACAGAACAATAATGACAGCCATGGAGATTATATTATTATTATCTAACCTCCATGATGACCTTTATTTTTCATCTATGATGATGACAGCGATACGTATTATCATGGAGGTTTCTAATCTCCATGCGTATTATATTACTTTTCTGATTTCTCTATGAGCGTAGACAGACCTATTCTCTGTCTACGTCTATGAGACCGACACAATTTTAGGTCGCCTGTGATTTTTTAATAAATATTTTTTTAAATTTAACTATTATTTTAAAAAATTTTAGCACCCCATTGAAACTGAAACTGATTAATCTTTATATTTCTACATTCTTTATCGTTAGGACAGTTTTGGTCTCTATACGTTTTGCTTTTATATTATCCATTTAGTTTTTTTATTAACAATTATAAATAATTGACATTGACAATGTCATAAGTCATTTGACATCTCATTTATGTTACCTTTTGAGTATTAGCTTCTTGTATTTTGGCTATACATTTTTATGTCATATTTAATATGTATTGTATAGTCTATATATAGTTATTTAATATTATTATTATTTTTGATTTGTTTTTAATTTATTGTTGTTGATTTTTGTGTTTTCTTTATTTATGTGTATCATTATTTTTTATGCCTTCATACTTTCTATTTTGTTTATATTCGTTTGTGTAACACTGAACATTCTCAATTTTTGTGTTATAAAAATTTTGTATTATCTTTCCTTGTAACTGGCGGGTGTTTAGGTATTATTATTATTTATTAAAATTTAATAATACCTAAATTAAAATAATAATAATACCTAAACACCCGCCAGTTACAAGGAAAGATAATACAAAATTTTTATAACACAAAAATTGAGAATGTTCAGTGTTACACAAACGAATATAAACAAAATAGAAAGTATGAAGGCATAAAAAATAATGATACACATAAATAAAGAAAACACAAAAATCAACAACAATAAATTAAAAACAAATCAAAAATAATAATAATATTAAATAACTATATATAGACTATACAATACATACTAAATATGACATAAAAATGTATAGCCAAAATACAAGAAGCTAATGCTCAAAAGGTAACATAAATGAGATGTCAAATGACTTATGACATTGTCAATGTCAATTATTTATAATTGTTAATAAAAAAACTAAATGGATAATATAAAAGCAAAACGTATAGAGACCAAAACTGTCCTAACGATAAAGAATGTAGAAATATAAAGATTAATCAGTTTCAGTTTCAATGGGGTGCTAAAATTTTTTAAAATAATAGTTAAATTAAAAAAAATATTTATTAAAAAATCACAGGCGACCTAACAAAAATGATAGTGGACCTATACTGACCGAACGTAGACCTATCGATTCAGGCCATTTTGATTTCAAAAATCCTTCGATGGGGTGCTAAAATTGTGTCGGTGTCTATGAGCGATACAGTCAGCCGAAAACTGTCACCAATATACACTGTAGTCTTTGACTGTCACTTTGACACTTTCTTCTTTCAATAAAACTTGAAATTTCGTCACAGAGTACATTATAAAATTTCGTCACCAATTCACCAATAGTTTGGTTGCGTTATTCATAAAAAAAATATTTTTTTTCACTTAAAACCATATTGTTTCTGTTTATATATTACAATGGTTTTAGATTTAGATTTGTTTCGTGTTGACAAAGATGGTAATCCAGACAAAATTCGCGAAAACCAACGTAAACGCTATAAAGACGTTGCTTTGGTAGATATTGTTGTAGAACAGGACACCTTATGGAGAAAATTACGCCACGACGCCGATAATTTAAATAAACTTAAAAATGTTTGTAGCAAAGAGATAGGGCAAAAAATGAAAAATAAAAAACCAGTCGGACCAGAAGACGAGCCTGTGCCACAAGAAATCTCAGATAACCTTATCAATCTAACTGGCGAACAACTTCGCCCTCTTACAGTCAACCAAATAAAAAAGGTATTCTTATAATACTGTAAAAAAATTTGAAAACCTTAAAGATTTTAAATCACCTTTGTATGAAGATTTATGGTCTAATTTTAATTTTTAAACCAATAAATCATTTAGTCGTATGAAACACTGTCTCAATAAACATTTCATTATTATTTACAGGTGAGAGTACTTATTGATGAAGCAATCACAAAAAATGAAGAAGCTCTATTAACAGCGGAGAAAACACGTTCCTCAGCCCTACGGGAGGTGGGTAATCATTTACATGAATCGGTACCTGTAGATGATGATGAGGATCACAATGCTGTTGAGAGAACTTTTGGTGATTGTGCATTCAGGCAAAAGTATTCTCATGTGGACCTTATTTGCATGATAGATGGTAAGCTTATATAAATTAAATTTTGAAAAATTTAAATCATTTAGTTCATCACCCTGTTATAGGAATTTTGGATTTGATTAAAATGTGAAAAACCTTTTAAGTGACTTTTTTAAACACAACACAGAGAATAAGATTTTTCTATTCTTTTATTGTAATGAAATGATCACTTGAGAATTAAAAAAAATGTAATTATATACAACAAATATATACATTTGTTGCCATATGTACAACACTACACTTGTTCAAATATGAGAAAAGGTAGTGTTTTGTTATTATTATACAAATTTTCTTACTGTATCTTGTGTTGTTAAATTGTAACTTAGATTCTATTCAAAAACATAATTAGTGACCTTACCTAAAATATATTTTAACATATTTAATATATGATTTGACGACATATTTGGCTCAGTTGGTAGTGACCCTACTTTCTGCGCCTGCGGTCATGGGTTCGAGTCCCGCTGGGGGCATTCATTTGTTGAGCACAAATATTTGTACTCCAGTCATGGGTGTAGTATATAAACTTTATATGTGTAGTATATAAACTATCTGGTATCAGTAACACAAGCACGTAGCATAGCTTACCACAGAACTAGATGACGCTGTTATAATATTGTCCCAATGTCCCGACATATGATTTATGATGTCATATTTATTGTAATAATTTTCTAGGTATGGATGGGGAGAGGGGTACTGCAGTTTCAGGTGGTCGAGGGTACTATCTTAAAGGTCCTGCAGTTTTCCTTGAACAAGCTTTAGTGCAGCTCTCTCTAAGAATTCTTTTGAAAAAAGGATATACTCCACTTTATACACCCTTTTTTATGAAGAAAGAGGTAACTAGAAAATTTTTTATTAGACTAGGTATTATGACTGTAAATTACCCTGTTTCTATATTTGAAGATATTGTTAGTTTTATTTACACAAAATAAGATAAACAGAAATTATTATAAAAGTAAAATGTGTAATCATTATATTATAGCAAAAACAATCACTGTTTCTATAATTAATTTTAATTGTTACTTGCACAACTCTAGGTCATGCAAGAAGTAGCTCAATTAGCTCAATTTGATGAAGAACTATATAAAGTGATAGGAAAAGGCTCTGAGAACAAGGGAGATGCAGCTGTGGAGGAAAAATATCTCATTGCCACATCTGAGCAGCCTATAGCTGCATATCACAGGGACGAGTGGCTTCCAGAAGCTTCTTTACCTATCAAGTATGTATTTTATATATTTCTTTTGATTATATCATACAAATAAATAGCATTATATAATTTATATTTTTTTATGTACATTTAGATATTCTGGATTATCCACATGCTTCAGGCAAGAAGTCGGATCACATGGTCGCGATACACGCGGTATCTTTAGGGTGCACCAATTTGAAAAGGTAAAATATTAAAAACTAAAACTACTTAATTTTAATTATTTTTCAGTATTTATTATTCAATTATAGTAATGAAACAGGAAAAATGATAGCGCAGCTAGTAAAGAATAAAGATACTTAATAAAGTACCATCACTCTGCCTAAATTTCTTTTGTTGCTAGACATACAGGTTTTGTTATAATGTTTTCGTTCACCATGAGACAAGTGGTCATTTTGTTTGAAATTTTTTGAACATGAAAATATTAGTGCATGACCTGGGATTTGAACCCACTTAACTCCGTTGTCCAAGAGAGGTTGTTACCACTGGGCCATCACTGCCCTATTACATCCATTTATGATGATTCGAAGGCCAACTGAATATGGAGCAAGCAACACAATTAAAAAAATACAAAATGTTTTTACTAGGTAGAGCAGTTTGTCTTAACATCTCCACATGACAACAAATCGTGGGAAATGATGGACGAGATGATTGGTAATGCAGAAGAGTTCTACCAAATATTGGGTATACCATATCGCGTTGTGAACATCGTGTCAGGAGCGCTCAACCATGCGGCAGCTAAGAAGTTGGACTTAGAAGCGTGGTTCCCGGGATCTGGTGCCTTCCGTGAGCTGGTCTCGTGCAGCAACTGCCTGGAATATCAAGCTAGACGTTTGCTCGTCAGGTACTACTTTAAGGCCAGGCGCGAACTAAGAGTTTTTTGCCGCGCGGCAGAAAAATCTGCGACATTGTACCGTGCGGCAAAACAAATAAAAATCTGTAAACGCGCGCACTACGGTTTACTGCCGCGTCAAACTGCAATACAAAATACACAAAAAAGCGGCGAAACGTCGTGTAGTGCGTGCATTCAAAGCTATTCAATATGTTACAAAAAGATTATGAACCGCCGCGCCGCGCCGCGCCGCAAGCAAGTTGTAACTTGTCACAGACCTTTCGCCGCTGCGGTGGCTCTGCCGTCAAGTGCGCGCAATACAATTTAAAACTGTTTGGTACAACATTACAGTGCGACAATTAAATGCAAAATAACTGATGTCATAAAGAGTTATTAAGGCTTTAGAAAATAATTTAGGATTTCATGAAAAAATTATGACATATCTAAGTCTTGTTTCTACCGTGTATGTATTTATGAATTGTTTTTTTTTTAAATAAATGTACACAGATATGGTCAGACCAAGAAGATGAATGCAGCTACGGAGTACGTGCACATGCTCAACGCGACCATGTGCGCGACCACGCGCGTCATCTGCGCCGTATTGGAAGTTCATCAGAGCGAGCGCGGTATTGAGGTAACTTCTTCAACTTTACCTGCTACCATTATTATTTCAGAGTTTGCTGTGCGATTTTATTAATTTATATACACCAATATTATATTTTATTATAAATTATATTATTAACATATTACTGGCCACTGCCCATTTAAAATAATAAGTAATAAAATCGAACCATTTTTTTATAACCCATTGAAATAAATACGTAAATATATATTTTATAGATGCCAGAAGCTTTAAAGCCATGGATGCCAGAGCAATACCAGGAGTTCATACCGTTTGTGAAGCCTGCTCCTATAGACATTGAGGCAGCCGCTGCTGCCTCTAAGAAGGGCAAGAAAGAGAAGAAATAGACAACATGTCATTCTCATTTTTCATCAAGCATTTAATTTATTTTTTTATATGCTAAGCTTAAAATGTTATTTATGCATTTGTTTATCTAATAAACAATCTGAATTATTATTTCATTATTAAAGTCTGCTACTGCGAAATATAACATTTTGTTTTATTTCCAATTTTAACACAACCTAGGTGATTACAGACTGCCATTAACAAACAATATAAATAAATAAATATGGTGGAACATTATATACAACAGCGCTATCTAGTTCCGTGGTAAACTACGAGGCTTGTGTGACGGATACCAGATAGTTGATATACTATGTCTTCAGCTCTTTTTAACGTCCCATAGTTGATATACTATACATATATAAATCTTAACACCCATGACTGGAGTACAAACATTCGTGCTCAACAAATGAATGCCCCCAGCGGGACTCGAACCCGCTCCGCTGACGCAGAAAGTAGGGTCACTACGGCCAACTGAGCCAAACGTGTTGTCAAAATCTTATCTCTATGCAGCAGAAATACTTAAACATTTACTTTAAGTTATCTCTTTTTAAATTAAAATATTAATCATACTAAACTACTTATAATGAAATAATAATTAAAACAAACATTTTGTATTTCATAATTTATTGTGACAATCATATTTTATATTTACAACTGTCAAAAATATATACATGCTCCTTTAGAATTTGTATAGTATTACTAACGGAATTTACTATATTAAAATCACAACTTTAGTTTATTTCTTTCGCCTTTTTATATTTAACGGTAGAAAATCTGGGTCGCCAGTCAAGTTTTACCATTTTTGTATATATATGTCTCCAATAGATATAATTTAATATTTTGTAATAATAAAAATAAATAAGGTATCATAACTCATAATATTTTATATAACATTATTGTGTGGTGCTGGCTGCTGGGTAACACGCCGGATCGAAATCCAGACATCTATTCATTATGTATTCATTGAAATGTGACCTCTGAGATAAACACGACAACGACGACGAACAACAAAAATGTTGTCACACTCGGCATTACCATCTCTTACATAGCAAACTATTTGCTGCTGTGCTCTGAAACGACTTCCTAAACATCCTGAGGCATGATGTTTTGTGCATCCAAATATAGCAACAGCTTTATTTTGCATTTAGTTAAAGCAATTGAGACATTGAAAACGGTTAATTCTATTTTGAATGCGGCAACTGCTCATAAAATTTAAAACCACGAATTATATGCACTATAAATTCCATCCATTTCATTTGGTTAAACCCCAATATCTTGTAATCATTTTTTTTAAACCATCTGTTGTGTTTTGATGAGTTCCCTTAATATATATTACAAATAAATAAAATTTAATGTCTGTCTATGATTTCAATTTTTCTAACTATTTTAAAGTAGGTACGTATATAGAATTAAAAAACCCTTTAAAAATGTTCGTTTGCTGGGTAAATCTATGAAACGGCATAAGCAATAGTAGTAGACTTCTACTGAAAGATTGAAGAATTATAGGTCTGCAAACACAACAAACAAGACATGACTAATTTCGAATTTAGGATGCAATTTTCATCGCTAGTTAATAAGTAGGAATCTTCTACGTAAGGTATTTACACACCCAAGTGGAGCGAGTGTAAGTCGCTTCTGCTTAATTAAAGTTTGTAGTTACAGCAAAACATACATAAAACTTTTAGTACTTCCAATGGTTACGTTTTGACTATGGATCTCTACCCTCCATAGTTTTGACAATATTTTATGTTGTGGCAGTAGAAATACATTATTTTAAATAAAACATCTGAGGATTTGAACCTGCAACTCCATTAGTATTAAAATAATGTAAAGCTAAAGACACTAACTTACTTTATTTATCATATGACTTATTCCCAACTTCGCAAAAAATAATAAATATTTGCATACGAAAAATATTTTTAAATTTAAAAAGCTTTGAGTATATAATATAAAATCCTACAATAATTACAATCTACATGATAAAATAGTAACATTGTATTTCCATCTCTGGTGCAAATGGCACACATCGCAGATTTCGTAATAATTTTGAGATTCCAATATTAACATTAAAATTTATTTTTGTTGTTTTCAATTTTCACAATATATTATTAAATGAATCTCATAATTTTTTTCTTTTCCCTTTTCACATAAGCATTTAAATCATAAAAATGTAAAATATTTTTTGTATATTGGTTATTTAATGCATTTAAGCTCTTTTTACATGCAATTATAATTTCTATTTTCTATAATATAATCAATAGTCCGAGAGCCAGCTGTATGCTACACCTATGGATCGAATACATGAATAATTTATCGCGTGTGAGTACTACTAACTATAGATCTAATTCAATTATTTCCTTTAATGGCTTCCAGGAGTGCCAGTTGGGCACAGTTGACTTCGCCAATGTCGCGTAGAATGGAACTATAGATCTAACAGACGACACTTATAAAATTGTCAGATTTTGGCCACATGCAAAAATATGACATCACTTCCGGTTGCGATTTTGAATTTAATATCATTTGATAAGATACACCGCTGAAATTTATACCAACTTGAAGATTTTCATGTATACAACAAGAATCGGAAGTCGACAGGTTCTAACTATTCAAGACATTGAAATAGGCACTTGACGTGACAGAAGATGAACTAAACACGACAATTTTTCAAACTGTAATGATGCAAAAATTAAATATACGGTTTTAAAAGTAAAGCTTATAAAAAAAAATATTCATGTATCTCAGAAAAAAAAGTCTTCTGTCAACCTGTATTTTCCTTAAAAAATCGAGTTTTATGATTAATTTAAAACAAAAATCATGCATCTTTTTTTAATATAAACGTTCGGTCGACAATGTGTTCCGGCTAAATAAATTTTGTCGACCTATTTTTTCTAGTAATTTCGAAGTTCAACAATCAAGAAAACAATTTGCGAATCAATGTATTCGATGAGTTAAGATAAATAAAAAAAAATACCTTCAATGACGGTCGACACAACGTCGCGAATAGTAAGAACTTGTCGACCTCCGATATTCTTGTTGTATACATGAAAATCTTCAAGTTGGTATAAATTTCAGCGGTATATCTTATCAAATGATATTAAATTCAAAATCACAACCGAAAGTGATGTCATATTTTTGCATACGGCCCAAATCGGACAATTTTATAAGTGTCGTCTGTTAGATCTATAGTTAGTAGTACTCACACGCGGAATATTATTCATGTATTCGATCCATAGGTGTAGCATACAGCTGGCTCTCGGACTACAAGCTTACTTTAAATTCCTTATTTCCTTCAAAACCTAAATTTTACAACAATGTTCTCTTTATGTGAAATAATTTCATTAAACATTTATTGCATCACCAAGAAAAAAACAAATACATATTGCAATTTTGTATTACACAACCCTTGTAACTTTAACCACATTCAATTATGTAGGTACTCATGCAAATAAATGCATTAACTACACTTCATGAGTTATGTAACTATCTTGGAATAAAAACTGAAAATTAAGGATTTTTTTTAACTTTTATGTTTGTAAAATGTCAGAAAATATGTACTGCTATAAATTATTCATTTTCTGTTTTTATTTCATATTACTATGTGTAACAAATGTTGTGTAACATAATGTAAAATGATAACACAAAGACCAATGTGGGTTGTGGTAAATACATGAAACATTACTTTAGGATATTTTTCTCTTTTTTATTCATATTTAGCCATTAAGATAAAGAAATGTACTACATAGTAGTGTCTGGTAATAGGTACATTACATCTTATCTAGTAGGCTATGATAAAGTTTATGATTTATTAAAGTTAATAACAAACCAAAAATGAAAAAATGAGCTTACATATTATATAAGTATAAAGTATAATGTGTATTTAACTCTTAATTTTAGTATTCACTAACATGCAAGTTGAGCCTTTTGCCTACACTTATGCATTAAAGCCCTGTAAGTAAATTGACGGCGAGCAAGTATACGCATTTGTTTTAAAAATGTATCCAAATCAATAACTTCTTTGCGTAATGCTTCACCCATGTAGTAAATTGCATCTTCTAGAGTAGCTTCTAGAGCAAAAGCATTCAATAGTTGGGAATATAGTGGAGCAATGGTCACAACTGCTTCATCAACATCAACACTCTCTTGCTCACCTAAATGTTCCAAGGCAGCCTCTAGTTCTTTTTCTTTCTCTTGTAAAGTAGCAACATTTTTATCAAGATCTGCTTTTTCTCTTTGTAATCTGGTCAAAATATCTTCTAATCTAGTTTTGCCTTCCCTCAGCTCTTGCTGGGTTCTACGTAATGTTTCAAGCTCAGCTTGTGACTGTTGAGATTGTTCTTTAAGTCTTCTTCTTAACTTATCTTCAACAGCAGATAATAAAGAAGCTTTAATATGCTCTTCAGTTATTGTGCCACTTGTTTCTGGGCCTTGATAACCAGATGATGGTTTAAATGCAGCTGGGTTTGAAGGAGAAAATGGTATGCCATTGGATGTAACAGATCCAGGATAAGGAGTACCAAAATTTGGATATGGCAAATTTGATGTTGCAGGATAAGGAGTAACATTTGGAAATCCTGTTGGAGGTGTATTTACAGCAGGAAAAGGATATCCTGTAGGTTGAGGCATAAATGAATTAACAGGATAGGGTGGACGGGATTCATTACGCGGCTTAGAAAATACTGGTGGTAATTCCCCAAAAGCTGCTATCATGCACTGTATAAGTTGTTGTAGTGTAGATGTTTTAGGATTCCATTCATGTAGGTATGGTAAGTATACTTTTCCATTATGGTCAACGTATTTAGATACCTTAATCGACATGTCTGTTGTCGGTTTTACAAAACATAATGGTGCAGCCTGTGGATGTTTATCCATCAACCAAATACATACTGGAATATTGTAATATGCACCTTTAAAGTTTACAGGAATTGTACCTTCAAGATTCAATAAATCTTTTCTCACGCCATTGTTAAAAACAAATCCTTCTAAGCGATAAGTGAGGCTACGATATAGTTGAATCACACTAATCACCTCTCGAAGTGTAACGTCCCGATGCTTGTAATTCGATAGATGCGACCTTAAAATAGCCTCGTTGTGATCCATGATGATAAGCACTTACACAAATTACAGCAACAAAATAATAGTATCTTTAAGTTTAACTTTTATCAATTTAACGAAAGGACTAAGGAGACAAAGTACAAACTAAATAATTTGACAACGACGTATCATCAATATTATTCATCTGATATTATGAATCTGTATTCTAAAATTAACAAAGAAATTATGTATCTGTTAGGGACCTAATTGTAAATATTGTCAAACCAAGGAGGCGCTGCGATCGCTATGTTGTCTCAATGCCTAACTTCACGTTGTCACAACAGTGACAGTACTCATAAATAGCTAACTTCACAGATACTACTTACCGACGGCAGCGCGTTGTAAATTCTACACATTTTCAGAGACAGGCGGGTAATGCTTTAGTATGAAGCGATGGTCCTCCTGGTCTTTAATCTCCATGGTAGGTATTTTGTTTTATAATTTATGGTTGTTCTATGAGTCTATGACCCAATAAAAACAAATTTGATATAAAGATAGCCAGAAAAAAATATTTACTATATAATATATATTCAGAGAGAATGGGTTTGATTTAGGCTCTCGTACGTTTTGATAAAAGTAAAAGTCTGCATATCGTAGAAACTCTTAAATCGAAATACATACGCCTATACGGCAATTCGGCAGAGTTTCACCGTCGTCTTTCAAAGATTCCGTAAAACCTAGGACCAAGTATCTACTACTTCATCCGAGCGTAAAACCATCGATCCTGGATACATCGGATGGAGTCTGCTCGTACCTTTGTGCACTATAACGTCACTAATTGTGCATGTGGCTTAACAGAGAGATTAGTTGCCCGATTCCCGTTAAAGTAATTTACTTCCCATTTTTTCGCTCGAGTGCCTTTTGCAGTCATTTTTTTAATGTTCTCCGACCGATTCCGGCCATTGCGGCCATTCTCATTGAGACTGGCCAAGTACGCAGGAGATATTATACTGCACAAGTGTACGCGCAAACACAAGTGCACTCTCTCTTCCTATCACTCACATACTCCGGTGGGACGACTACTCGACACGACCAGTGAGAGCTAAGGCGCAGGACCGACGGCTTTACGTGCTCTCCGAGGCACGGGGGTGAACCACCGCCAACTTCCCAACTCCGGGCTGTTACTGAGGCTTACGAAACAGAAAAACTCAATAACTAAACTTGGCCCGACCTAGGACTCGAACCCAGGACCTCTCGGGGTATGACTAATTAGTTAGCATAGACATCATGTCTCTGTTAGTTAGTGATTGCAGAATATTCAATGTTCTTCAAAGTTGTTCTTTTAAGTTGATAAAATATTATAATACGTCTGTTTAGTCTATGGTCTTCACTTGACATTGACAACTGACAGTAACACTAACAAGTTTTATGCTTTTAAATCTATGCTTTTAAAAACGATTAGCTCTTTTTCAACGAACTGTCAACGTTTTCGGAACGTTCTGCGGCAGTTCGAGTGTTTAATCCAAAGTAATCGCTTTGGATTTGGTTTAATATCTTAAATAGATATTGGTTTAACAAATCACAATGCCTCCTAAGTTCGATCCTAACGAAATTAAAATCGGTAAGCATATATTTTTGTGTGAAATGATTCGGTTCCATATTATCGCTATGTAGTGCTTACAAATCTTGTGTTTTATTTTAGTTAACTTGAGATGTGTTGGTGGAGAAGTTGGAGCTACATCGTCACTGGCTCCTAAAATTGGTCCCTTGGGTCTCGTGAGTATTATTTGTAAATATTTTTGATTTTGACTACTTATATTATAGGTTATACTTAACCTAATCAACCTAAATTCGTGTGCAACATTTTATACATTTCTTTTACTAAATTACTTATATACTCGTATTATCATAACTTTGGGCATTTTGGTATTATTTGCAATATAATAAATCTATTGGGTATCTATTTATGATGGCGTTAAATGAGGTTGAGCGAAAACTCCTAAGATGGTCTAACACAGCGATAGCTAGGAAATAAAAGTATTATGTATTAAAATGATTGAAATATGAGTTGTATTTTTGTGTTGATGACCTCTTAAATGTGATGTATGATCCTGGGGGGTGCCTCCCTACCAGGCGCGTCCTTCCGGGTGGCGGATGGAAGGAACCCGCGACTCAGGATATTTTCCCTGTCGCGGCTACTCCGAATGCCCAATAAGGAGTCGCGGACCAGGCTAATTTTCAATATTAACATTTTGTATGTAAGGCAGTTGTTAAACATTAAAATAAAATTATGTTATCTATTAATTTCTGATAACCTGCATATTAATTGTTTTGCCTGTGCCACAGTCCCCCAAAAAGGTTGGTGATGATATTGCAAAGGCAACTGGAGACTGGAAAGGACTGAAAATTACAGTACAGCTGATTGTACAAAACAGACAAGCACAGATCTCTGTTGTTCCTTCTGCAGCGGCCCTCATCATCCGAGCTCTCAAAGAACCCCCTCGTGATCGTAAAAAGCAAAAGAACAGTAAGTTAATTTTGACAATTTAAAAATGTAGCCACATACTTAAATCAATTAAAATATTTATTCTAACTTAAATACTACAGTTCTGTAATCAAATGATATACAAATGAAATGAATAGATAAAATTACTAGTAGTATGTACATGAGTATGACTATTACTTGATTTTAATTTAAATAATTGACATATTTTTTTGGTTCTATTATATTGGTACTATTTACCATTTTTCAATATATATGGTAGTTGGTGCATATAAAAATTATTTTTTAATGAATTAAATAAAAAATTAATGTATTCTCCTATACTTTCAGTTAAACATAGTGGCAATATTACATTAGAAGACGTTATTGGTATTGCTAAAATAATGAGACCTAGATCAATGGCAAGATATCTCTCTGGCACAGTGAAAGAGATTCTTGGAACAGCCCAGTCTGTTGGATGCACTGTAGAAGGCAGACCACCCCATGATCTTATTGCAGACATCAACAGTGGTGCACTAACTATTGATGAATAAACTTCATAAGATTTTATTTTATTCAGATTGTTTTATTTCTTCTTATTATTATTTCATCTAAGAGAACACAGGTGAGTGTAATGACACATGAAATGATTGAGTCAACTGTAGTCCATTAGAACTAAGAAATACAAGCAGCTTTAAAATTGACTTGTTTAAGGATGTATTTAACCAATTGGTTGTGAATTTATCAGATTTTTATGAGAAATCAATATTTTTTAAATTTAAATTTACTTTCAGTATTAGGATATCTGAAAAAATATAATTATTCTATTGAGCATTACGTTAACTTTTACTCTTGACTTAAAACTGAATTCTAAATTTTGAGCCATATTTTTAATAGATATACCTACTCATCAATCAATATGCAATACAATTGGTTAAAAGACAAAGTAACTAAATTAGGTAATGAGTCTCATAGAACAACAAATGATATGTGTTCATCAATATAATCTTATACACCCATAGAGTGGAGTGTAGAGTTATGAGAAGACTTATTTGAGAGATGAGTTGAAAAAAGTATCATATGTAAGTAGAAAATTTAGCAAAAAAGCAGTTCAAAAACCCACGAATTATGCTGGCGTATTATGTATATTATAATGAGAGCGCTCCGTAATATCAAAGTCAACTGTCAATGAAACCAGTATATTATCTATACTCTGAATGAAACAGTCGGCCAACGGACGTGTTTAGACAGCAATCGTGCGGGGTATGGGGGGTCAGTAGCCGCACCGAGCTGCCATACATTCCGCTCGGTACGCGTTAACTAGGGTTGACGCTTTTTCATTTGATTGTTTTAAGTGTTTCGTTTGACTTGTACTTATCTATAATGGTTCGTACTACATGCACTGCGGGAGACTGCATGTCATTATCTCGTTTAGATAAGAATTTAAAATGTCATCCGTTTCCACACACTGAAGAAAGTTAAAAAATTATAGGCTAAATTATGCATATTATAGACAAAAATCTAGTAAGCAGATTTTTGTCTTAGTTTTTGTCTTAGAACGGTTTTCGGGCCGATTACGAATATGACAATATATTTCAAAGTTTAAGATGGCGGACGCGATTTTTGAAGTGAAACTTTAGAATCGTTGTGATTTGAAACTCGATGAAACGAAAATGCGTCACGATAAAGAAAGAAATACATAAAAGTATAGGATTAAGTTGGAGAGAATGAGATAGAATACATTCCCATGTTGCCATGGTTTTGTCGATTTACTGAAGTTTCAATTCTATCGTGTGTGAATCGCACACACCTTTTTTTTCATATATATATATATATATATATATATATATATATATATATATATATATATATATATATATATATATATATATATATATATATATATATATATATATATATATATATTATGACAACCCTGGAGCAATAGCAAATGCCTACACAAAAGCAGCATTTTGCGCGACTTCATACGCGTTGAACCACTGGTTGTTTTCTTTACACTGTGATAATATTTTGTTTGAAAACTGCGCCAAAACCATAGTATAAAGAATAACAAGTAGGACAACTTCATACAAACGCACGGCGCGCGCACTTGTATGTGTGTCATAGTATCTTTACGTTGCCGCACGCACACTCAAACAATATCTCGAACTGTTTATCAGTGCGCCAGTCAAGGCTAACGCCGCACAAGTTTCGCGCGTCACGGCTTTTCACTATATGAAAAATGTGTGATATTCGTAGAAGGACTTATTCCTGTGTGTTTGGGTGTCTAAATTCTTCATCGATTCCAGAGTTGTCTTTGTTCAGATTTAGGTTATCTGAACAGGAAAGGTAAACAAATCACTTATTTATTCTAGCATATAATTTATACTTTATGATGAAATACTTATGTAGGTACTTTTATTTTTGTTGTATTAGTTTACTATTTTAATAGGGTGTGATATGATTTTATTAATATATTATACTTTTAATTTTTTTATATTGTTACTAATAGCATATTTATGTTTTTGTAAACGCAAGAAATTAAAGGATTTATTTTATTTATTTACAAGCAAGTAACTACAGGCCTAATAAAAATAATCATAAAAATGTAGAAACAAAATGTTTTACATTCTTAAATGTATATAAATAATAAATATTTTTTAATGACACACTTCCCGGCCCTTGCCAATTTCTGAGCACTGAATTAAAATTTAGCTACCTACAGTGACAACCCTGTGACAGGCAACTACGGTAGGTAATTATATCGCGGATTGGGCCGAAGTTGCCCTACTTCTTCTCTTTATACTATGCCAAAACCAAGCAGAAATTGTTCAGTCCTTATTTATTTCTCTATGTTATTTTAATTATAACTGTACTATGGAGGGTAGAGAGAAGGAGAACCGACTCATATGGGGGGAAAGTTGAAAACGTGTCCAGCTGTGTACTGAAAATAAAGTTTCCATTACCTACCACAATTGCGCTGGTGTGCGAATAGTTTCAATATGAACATAGCAGCGGTAAACTGAGTGGAGTGTGTTTAGCCCATTTGCACCGTGACGCCACCACGAATAAGATTTTAAAACTTATCCATTAGCAATGTGGCGCCACCCTAATTTACCGCGTTTTTACTGCCACTTGTTCGTGTACGAGTTGGTCCTCCTTATCTCTACCCTCCATAAACTGTTCCTAAACCGTAACATCTCAGACAAAGAGTAATATAAGTTTAGGGGAAATCTCAGAACAATAACTAAAGCATAGAAGGCGCTTAACGACATTTATAGTGTACGCTGTCATAGACAAAACCTTCTAGCTAGTGATGTAACTATGCATAAAAATAAACCGATACCGATTTCTTAGATTATGGTATAAAAATATAACATCCATAATTCATGCAAGCAAATGTCGATTCTATCTAACTACAGTGAACTGTATTATAATGTAACTAGTTCCTAAAATACTAAAGTACCTGCTAGCTTCAAACGTATGTAAGCATGTTTTTGATATATTTTTTTTATGAGAAATTATTTTTTCAAATATGGAGGAGCTACTTAGCTGCAAGTAACACCTTAGATATTGGGCAAAGAAATAGGAATAAATATCTGGCAATAAATCGAAATATGTCCTTTAAAAAGTATACTTTTTGTAAGGAATGTTCTTACTTTTCTAGAGGGGAAAATAATTCTTTTGCGATATAATGAATTCTAATTATTAAATATTCTTTGCTTATCAGTTTGATCGATAAATTTCTATGATCATCCAATACATCATTATCGAATGGGCTCATAGTATTACGTATACGACAAAAATGCGATGAACTAAGTTAACTAAAGTTTTTAAACTTAGTATCATACAGATATCCAAAGCTTAGAGCAATAACAAGCAAGCTATTGCTCTAAGATCCAAGGTAACCAAATTGACGTTTGCTTTGAGACGATTTGCATTTTGATAACCTACATATGTCTCTTTCTAATGCTATTATAGTGTATTAGAAAATAGAGACGAAGACTATGGGCCTGTTTCACAATGTCTAAGTAAAGTATTGGATAACTAATTATCAAATAAATTATTTGACACATAAAACTGTCAAGTAACATAACAACCAAATCATGTGACCTATAATTTACTTGACACTTTATTTACCAGTTAAGCATTTTTGAAATTGACTCAAATTGTGAAATGCCAACGATGGCTTTGTATGTCAGATAAGTGGCAAGTAGCTTATTCAGGACTTTACTTGGACATTGTGAAACAGTCCCTATATCAGTCAAATTTACCTTTGTTCTATGCGTTAGTCATTGTTCTGAGGTCTACCCAGAGTAAAATATTTTTTATCTGTTATAATAAGTTATGGAAGGTTACTAGCTGTCAACACTTGTCCCTCCAAGCAGAAATGTCAAAATGGCGTCAACGCAGGACGCTTGGTATATTTCTTTACTTGGTTTAGCGGAACATTTCCGTACATCAAATCCTCCTGACATAAAAAGTTGTATTCAGTGCCTTCAAGCCGTATTTAATTTCAAACCACCGCAAAGGGTCGAAGCCAGAACACATTTACAACTCGGGAATATCCTTTTGACACACACTAAAAACATCGACTTGGCGAGAACGCATTTGGAACAGAGTGTAAGTTTTTTTGTTATTTTATTGGATGTTCATACTGATACGAACACGAGTCTCGTTCTTATAAAGTGCCGTGAGATGTATTTTCTTTTCTATTTGATATTGGAGATAAGAGCAAAAGGTTCCCATAGAATGTAAACAATGATGTTGAAGTGGGTCATTTAGTGTTTTTGTTGCAGTGGTGTTTATCTCAGACTATCAGTGGGTTCGACGATGTCAAATTCGAAGCAGCAAGTGTCCTCGCTGAGCTTTTTGAACAACAGGGTCAACCAACACATTCTAAGCCCATATTACGAAAAGCTATCGAGTTATCACAACATAGTGTTTACTGGCATTGCAGGCTTATATTCCAATTGGCAGTAAGTTATACATTAATTTTTTGTAGTGATCAGTTTCAATTTAGTATTAAATGGGTAAAGGCATATATGTTACTTAAAAGAATACTAAACTACAAATTAAACTTAAAACTGAAAATTTATCTTGTTCATATAATATTTCTTTATAAAAAACTTATTTCTTATCTTGGTGCATACAATATGTGTGACTTTTACTAAAAATGAATGAATATGATTTCTTATAGCAAATCCATGCAACGGAAAGAGAATATGAAGTAGCTAGTAGTTTACTGGGTGTTGGTGTGGACTATGCTCAGATTTCCAATGCACCATATACAAGAGTATTATTCCTTCTGAGTAGAGTTATGGTATGTATAAAATATGTTATATGGCTAGATATATGGAGGATTGTTATGTCTGAAGTCTAGATTGTCAAAAATTGACTAAAATTTGACTTAAACCATATTTTTTTTAGATTTAATCTTAAGAAATTTCTCTAATGTGAAAGCCTGTGTATACAATTTGTACATAATATAAAACAAAGTCCTCCGCTGTGTCTGTCTCTCTATCTGTCTGTTCACACAAAACTCAAAAAGTACTGCACTGGTTTTAGTATAGAATTTGTCAAGTATTTTTGTGATTTATTTTGTATACATTAGCTAAAAATAATTTAAAGGAATATCTTCGGAGTAATCACAAAAAATTATGGATGCGAGAATAAAATACAAGTGCTGCTTCAATCGCCGCGTCACTTGATGCAATCGCTGACCCTACCCTGCACAGTCTTGCCTACTGTTTAGCTAATAAGCTCTTACAAGAAGCGAAGATTTATTTACTACCAATAACTATTTATTAATAGTGAATAGAATGCGGGTGAAGCCGCGGGAATGGCTAGTATGTTTAAAAATGTAGTATGTACCTTAAATAAATTAAACTGTTCCTAGACATTAAAGTAGTAAAGCTACTGTAAACAATTGAACCTGCTGTATTGAGATTAAAATATAGTGACTATCAGTCATATAAGGCTATAAGATAATTGTTTATAGGCTTAAGGTAACAAAGTTAGCTAAAAGTATTAGTTTTATTTTTTTATATATAAATAATAAATATGTTAAACTATTTTGGCTAAAATAGTGTTTATAGATATTGCTTTAATCTATAAAATAAAATCCATTTTTTATGTTTTTACAGTTGTTGTTAATAGATAAAAAAATCCAGGAAGTGTTACCATTACTGAACCAGGCTGGACACCTTGTAGAAACTTGGGCGGGAAGTCTTCATCAAAAGGAATACCTTAAAGTATTCTTCCTTGTATTGCAGGTAAAATTGACAATTTAATAATATTATTCTGTGTTTATATTAATAACTATGAAACCTTATTTGCTATCAGTTTTCAATACTCATTAAAAGAAATACCTACTTTAAAGATTTAGATTTAGAAAGACTTTATTATAATGATTCTTATCCAAATTCAATTGACCATTCCTATTATTTAAACATATTGATTTCTTTTTAAACTCAATTGTATACTATCTACCTTGTATCTACCTCTTTAAATTATTGATAACTTTTTTATTAGGTATGTCATTATTTAATGGCTGGACAAGTGAAGAGTGTGAAACCATGCCTTAAACAGTTGCAGCAGAGCATTCAGACAATTATGGCGCCTACATGGCCAGATGATGATGGTTAGTAAAATATATATTGTAGTAATAACCATTGTAGTAAAAACCATTCTGTTTCCAGATAACTGCTTTGGCACTAGTGGCATGTACGGTTGCATGTTTGGCGGTCCTGGGTTTGAGTCCCAGGTCAGGCCAGGTTTACTTATTTGTGTCTTTTTGTTTAGTAAGCCTCAGTAACAGCCCAGAGTTGGGAAGTTGGCAATGTGTCACCCCCGTGCCTTGGAGAGCATGCAAGTCGGTTTTGCCCCTAACTCTCACTAGTCGTGTTGAGTGTGCACAGTAGTATGGGAGTGACAGGAGTAGACAGTGCACTTGTGTCTAAGATCTCCCTTACACATGCTGCACTATAATACCTCTTATTATTATTACAATTACAGCAGTGTGCGGCAGCGCATCGGGCGAGTCGTTCGTGTGGCTGTCCCGCCAGCAGCTGTACGTGCTGGTGTACCTGGTGACGGTGATGCACTCCGCGCAGGCCGGCTACATGGACAAGGCGCACAAGTACACCGAGAAGGCCCTAGCGCAGATAGACAAGCTTACTTGTGAGATATTTAGTTATTTGGTTACTCTTAGTTGATGATAGTTGTTTTTATAGGTCTAGTTATAAATTTAAGGAATATAAGTTGGGTTTATGTTGCGTGCATTCTAGTAAATCAACACTCATTATTCACCGATTTAAATCATGGCAACTTAATACTGTACCTTATAAAGTATAATATTTTAGGATATAAATCAGTTACTTACCACATGATGTTTTGAGATGTAAGAAATAAGTAAGATTTAAAAATTATATGTATGTAGCTTATCATCTATCTGGTATCCATAACACAAGTTTCTTAGCTTACCATGGAACTAGATGGTGTTAAATCAAATCGAAGACATATTTATTTATTTTTGTCATATTTGTGCATAGAGAATGCGAGTGTATATTGTGTGTGGTATGATTCCAGCGAGCGAGGAGGCGGCGGCGGCGGGCGGCGCGGGGGGCGCGGGCGCGGGCGGCGCGGGTGCCGGGGGCGCGGGGGGCGGCGTGCGCGGCGGCGCGGCGCTGGCGTGGCGCCTGCGCATGGCGCTGCTGGAGCACGCCGCGCTGTGCCGCCTCGTGGCCGGCGGCAAGGCGCAGGCGCTGCACGAGATCGCGCGCGCCGCGCACCTGCTCAACTCCGCGCCCAACCGTATGTACCACCCACCATACACCTACCACCGGTCTACATGATATTGCTGATCAGTCCCTTCATTATCCAACCATTCTCCTTAAGTTATTTTTAAATAAACAATGTTGCTGAAGTTTAGTTGTAGTACTGTTAGTATGAATTTACCTGACCAGAAACGGACTGACAGGCGACAGCAGACTGTGTATAGTGTGTAAAGGCCTTTATTATTTTCTCATCTGTACCTCAACTTTTGGTTCTTGATGGACTGTGGTCGATTTCCTTGAAATTAAATTGATAATTAAACTTGCTTGTGTAATTTTAATTTAATATCATTAGGTTCCTCTTATTTTTTAATATGCCCAGAATTCCATTTTTTTTTGACATTGTTCTTAGACTTAGAGTCTCTTAGTCTACATAATATATTTGATAATATTATGAACATCCTGGTGTGCAATAGTTGGTACTTCTAACCATACACTCACACTCGCTCAAAGAGCTTTGCTCTCATTGTTCCATTCACCATCTATTTTCTTTAATGAAATTATCACGTAATCTAATATTCATTTGTTTTGTTGTCGGCAGCGAACACGGCGGCGCTGCACACGCCGCAGCTGCACTGCCTGCTCGGCCTCTACGCCATGTCTATGAACTGCATGGAGGCCGCCGAGGCACAGTTCCACACTGCCATACATGTATGTAGACGATTCAAATTACATTTGAATCATCAAAATCGGTTAAGCCATTAAGTAATTATATAAAATTTTTAGCTAAGTTGTTGCTATCTAATTAATATTTAATTCTATGTTTTTTACAGATGTCACAAGAAAGGGATTTATGGATGTTCGCAAAACTTAATTTGGCTATTGTATATTTACGAGGACGGAGAGATAACGACTTAGCACAACTCATGGAACAGGTAAACTTAGGTTTATTTAATAAATAGTGTTTCCTGTCCGTAACTTAAAAAGTATAGAAGTTCGCCATGCTAAAGAAAATCTTTAACTGTCCACATAAAAATACTTTGTGTTCCATATTTATTTAATTGATTGTTTCAATAATTAATTTTGTCCTGTTTAAAAGTATCTTTTCCATACAAGTTTTAACTTTTATAATGTTTACTGTGTACGGCAGGTGCGGCCGGAGGCACTACCGGCGTACGCGCACGGCCTGCGCGCCGCCTCCTACTACGTGCTGGGCCTGCAGGCGTTCTTCCAGGCGCGATATAATGAGGCCAAGTAAGACTTAAAACTTAAGTCATCTGTTTATTGATATAATATATTCAAAAGTTTATATATGTGTGCGTGCGTGCGTGCGTGCTTGCTTGCGTGCGTGCTTGCTTGCTTGCGTGCGTGCGTGCGTGCTTGCTTGCTTGCGTGCGTGCGTGCGTGTGTGTGTGTGTATGTTTTCTTTTTTAGGCTGAAACAATTGTACTGATAGATTTGGATAAAATTTTTTACACAGATAAGTGATGATTTGGAGACCGTTTTTTATTTAATTTTTATTTTAATATAATTAAAGCATTTATTTACATACATACTGATGATACAAGAGGTGTACAAAGGTGTACAAAGATGATACAAGGATACAAGAGGTGGAAACTTCTGTTAAATTTTATTGTCATACCATTTTCTTTATAGTTTTAAACCAATAAAATTAGTTTTTTTCTTATTGCTGTTCATTTTTATCATTATAGGATGATTTAAAGATTAGCCATAACATATTTGATAATTATATTAAAGTGACATAAAACTTTCAGACGGTACCTCAGAGAAACATTGAAGATGGCCAATGCGGAGGACCTGAACCGGCTGACGTCGTGCTCGCTGGTGTTGCTCGGCCACATCTTCCTGTCCATCAACAACTCCCGCGAGAGCATGAACATGGTGACGCCCGCCATGCAGCTCGCCAGCAAGATACCCGACGTGCATGTGCAGCTGTGGGCCAGTGCTATACTTAAAGGTAACTTAGCTTGTTATATCTAAAGCGTCTAGACCGAGCTTTGCTCGGCATTGACGCTCGTGTAGTAGTTTATCAATTATCAATATCCATTAGCGACAAAGCAAGTATCACAAACATTGGGAAATGGTGCTATATGAAAAGGGCCCTTATTAGAAAAGAGTTACAAAAAATGTCCAGTTGTTATTTGTGTTTATTTAATTGCAATTCTTTTGAATTAGATAATGTTTGGAAAGAACAAATTAAGCAAGTCAGTAACTGTGATCATTCTTAATTTCTCTGGGCTTGTTGTACTTTTAGACTAAACGTAGAATGAAGTAATGCAAGATATTATATCATATTTAAAACTAAAGCTATCCCTTCCAGACTTGTACAGGCTAGCGGGGGACACGGAACGAGAGAACGAAGCGTATCAAATGCACTGCAACTTCTCCCAAGCCCTGCTGAAGGACCACTTCCAGGCCACGCAGCTGCCGCAGCACGCGCTCGTGCACTGGACCAGCGGGCCGCCGCCCGCGCTGCCGCCGCCGCCCGGCGCCACCGGCACATAGACACTACTGACAATAAAACACACGTGATTTGGTCATTTGTATTAGTTATGTATTATTGGCTATCGCTCGACACTTTTAAATACCATAATGAATATTTTTTTTTTATAAAAATAATTTTAAATATTTTATACTAGCTTAGGTACGTTTTAACCTCTTAATTTTACAAAAAAAAACTTTTACAAAGTCTAATCTATCTCTGTACCAAATTTCATTAAAATCGGTTCAGTATTTTCGGTGTGACAGACAGTTACTTTCGCAATTATATGTTAGTAGGGATTTAATCAATTAGAGTACCATATTTTATTTTTATTGACGTTGTAGCCAATAATGTGTGGCTTATGCAAATGATGACTCAAATCTACTGTGGTTTGATTAGGACTATCGATATCAGTGTTGTGAAAACAAAATGTGAAGTGACGGCAGTGACCAATGTGGCCCCGGATCTTTGGGAGTGATTGTGGCCGTGAATAGTGAATGTTACAATGAATTGGTTGATGAAAAAATTTTCGTGATTGAAAAATTTTTTAATGACTTAATTTTCTAATGCTCTGCCCTTAAACAGTTTTAAGAGAATATTTCTAGTATCAAATTAAAAATCGACTTAATATGATTTTATTATATTTAAATTTGTTTTAGAGTTATGTAAAATTTCCTTATGGGACTTAAAATTGTTTATCATAAATAATACTATTTTACAATTATATATTAAACTGGAAGCATGTAATTACCTCTGTATGTTCATAAACTTTATTATTATTAGTAACATTATCAAATATTCCTATCAAATATATCCAGCTTAAGCAAAACCCTTTTTGATGCTTTGAAATTTGTTGTCAGTATTCTTCTTTTAAACAGAGAGCAAGCAACTGTATAATATTATGTACAATTTTGTGTTATAATTTATTTAGATGTAACTTGACTTAACTATTATTTTCTCATTGTGTAATTTTAAATTAAAAATTTAAGTATGTTATATCTGACAATATTAATCATATTAAATACCTAATAATAATGTTATTCTGACCAATTTCTGTAGTACCATCTCACTGTAGACAACAGGTGGTTATGAAGGGCAACGGTAGCATCCCGATGGCCCGGCAGGTCTTTCGAATCAGACCACTATAATTCCCGTCATGTAAAAAGAACGCTGGAAGAAAGTGGTGGGGAGTATGTTTGCGCATGGGTACATTCGCGCACGAAAGTACTAGGCCTATTCTTTTATTTATGAACTAGGCTTTCGCTAGCGACGTATATTGCTTATTGTTAGGTACATTGAAAAATATATTAGCTGGAATATAATTAAATAGAATTCTATTCATTAATAAAATATGTTTGATTCAGTGTAGAATGTTTAATCTACTTACAAAAAATTAAATTAATTAGTTTAATATATTTTTTTAAATTGTTAAGTGCATAATTATCAGAAAAATCAACTCTTTATAAAACAATATACGTCAAAAATATTTTTTTTCTCTTTTCTATGTTAAATAATTTCGTAATTAAAAACTTGTGCACGCGATGGTATTTCGAACTGGCGAACCAATAGCGAGCCAGCAAGCGCGCGGCGCGTGCCCGCCGCCCCGCGCCGCGCCTCATACCGACAAATTCGCCGATAAATCGTCTCTGCGCAACTTGACAGCCAGCGTTCTGCGTTCTGAGGAGAAAGGCAAAATTTATATTGCCTATGTATAAACTAAAAGTTTAAATTCTTTCTTGCAGTCTCAATAATTAAAATTCAATTATTCCTTGGGTTCTTGGTCACTAAAATTACTAAAATAAGGTATATGGACATTTTAAATGTATATTGTTTACTTTTATAACAATTTATTTAATATATTACTTTGTTTACTTTGTAGTAGAAATTTCTTTTTATCTCAATATAAATTAAAATTGTATCAAAAGGGAGAGCATTTTGTATTGTTTTGCACAATTTGTAAGAAAGGTAAAATAAAAGCGGATTTTGCTAAATTAAAAGGACTGATTTTATAGTGTATAATTGTACATACTACGTGTCAAATACAAACTTGAGAATGAACAAAGATGTCTCATATTTATTGTCTTTTTAGTAAGTTGTTGGGTGTGACTGTTGTTGATGAGTCTGGTTGATTAATTTTAGTTGTAATTGAGTATTCGTTATCGACGTTTCAATGGATGGATCTATGGTGATCTTAATGTTAGTCACAATAGCTGTTAATACTTTTTTCCATTCTAATATTATTTTTATATAAGCGCGTAGGGGACGCCCGCTTCCGATGTACTGGATCCGTCCATTGGCACGCTCCGACGGTTATGTTGTAAAGCAAACGACTAATCTGTATACATTTTTTATTTTAATAATTCCCTCAAACAGTGAGATGTGGCCTTAGGAAATGGGGACATTTGCTGTTGTTAAATATGTAAATAAAAGTTGAATTATTGTAAATAATAAAACTATAAAATATATGTTTTTTGCTATACATTGTCTTTTTATTTCGACCTGATCGATTGCTGTTGTGCTATTGGTTTTTAATTAGCGTTACATGAATATTCGCTACAAATAGAAAATTCTCCGCCGGCGGGACTCGAGTAGTGCGGTGGGTCGGGCGCGAGGTTGTTCTTGCGGTAGAAAGTGTCTCGAAGTATGGCGCAGCGCCCGTGGTTCTCGTCACGGGCTTTGTTACGAGCCTGCTTCTGCTGCCAGCCGTAATCCCAGTTCGACGTTAAGCGAAAATAGAATCTGCGATTGAATTTTTTTCTAATTGTCTTTATCTTTTAACTAAATGCATTTAGTCATTTCCGTATATTAGAAAGTAATAAAAAATCTATCTACGATTGGTAAATGAAATATCTAGCAGCTTTAAAAACTAGTAATTTGAGAATTAGTCTACTAAATTTTATCAAAATCCATCCCGCCGTTTCAGCGAAAAGAAGTTTAGAACCTTAGATTATTTATTTGTCAGTAATCTTACTGTAGAACTTACGGTTTTTTACTTCACTCATGAAAACTTTCGCATTAAAGTATTTCAATTAGGTATGAATATGATAAAAAAATATTTATTTTAAAATTTTATTTTTATAAAAAATACATACTTGTCCTCAGGAGCCTTTTTACATCTTGCCCTAAGATATTGTCTAGCAGCACCTTTTTCGGTACATCCATAAAATAGATTTAATACTTCTGGTTCTATCGGCTTCATAAGACTGTCATCCTCTGAGGGAATAAGTTCGTGTAAAGGAACCGGATTGGACTTTACTATAGGTTCTTTATAAATCTAAGAAATTATATAATTTATGTTAATTTATTTTGGATCCCTAGTAGGCAATATTAATAAAAAAATTATAGATTTCATTGTAACATACTTCTAAAAGTTCATTAGCAAGTGCTATGGAAGCATCAATTTCCCGCACTCGCCTCTCCTTTGCCGCTAGCAAGACTGGCATTAAATTTTCTTGACACCACATCCTGTTTCTACGTTTTGATTTTTGCCAAGCATCCGCATAGAAGGCATCAGACATTATTGCTGGTTCTCGTATTGATTTAACACAGAATTTTTTCTCGCATATCTAAATTATTTTCAACAAATTTTAACCCAACTAATATTTTGACATCTTTGTAAGATTGATGTTACAATTATATCAAGGGACCTTTTTTGCACAGCTAATCACTAGAATAAAAAAAACCGACTGCTTAAAAACAAAACTAATAAGAGAAGTTGACGAAGGTTATGCCCCTATTTTTTAGTTAAAGACGTAGAAACTAGAAAGACTTCACTGCTAGTAAAAATTTGTTATAACATAATATCATACGTTTCCAACAAAGAGTATATTATAACCACTACGTTATGTTTCCAACTGCGTATTGTAAAGAATAGTTTACAATTCGATACGATCATTTTTGTAAAATATAGCAAATATTATACGTTTTAAAAGGAATTATTTTGACAACTCTTGGAACAACTCTATTTATGGATAACAGTCAAACAAAATTTTAGGCTCCTTATTTCTTTTATATTGGAGAGTTATAGCCTTACTAGTATAGTATTATTATCTGCCTCGGTGCCTCGGCTAGCATGTACCGTTATACATCGAGAGGTCCTGGGTTCGAGTCCCGGGCCAAGTTTAATTATTGAGTCTTTCTGTTTAGTAAGTCTCAGAAACAGCCCGAAGTTGGGAAGTTGGTGGTGTATCACCCCCGTGCCTCGGAGAGCACGTTAAGCCGTCGGTCCTGCGCCTTAGCTCTCACTGGTCGTGTCGAGGAGTCGTCCCACCGGAATATGAGTGATAGGAACAGAGAGTGCACTTGTCTGCGCGAACACTTATGCACTGTAACATCTCCTGCGTAGTTGCGTAGTCTCAATAAGATTGGCCGCCATGGCCGCAATCGATCGGAGAACATTATTATTATTATCTGTCAGTAATAAAGAAACAAAAACTCTTTCATAATAAATTAAAATATTTAATACTAAATTGTTACATATAGATTGAAGCTATTTATTAAATATATACAGATCCATCAGCTGGGCCAAGGTGATGGATGCCAATCAGGAGTGCATCCACTAGAGTCCAGACACCTAAACCTCCAAAACTAAAGAGCTTTCCAATGCCTTCTTGCCAGTGTCCAAGGTAGAACCTATCTGCACCAAAGCCACCAAGAGTAAGAGCCAAGACAAGTGCAGTGCCCCACCTGGTCCCAGAGGTCCAGGAACATCGAACTTTCTTCAAAAATTTTCGTTTTCCCAAGCAGATTATATCATCAGAAACTGTGCAATTGGTTCTAAAAATAATAGAATTGAATTTAATTTATATAATAAATAGGTATGTTTAGTTTCTAGAGATTATGTACAAATTAAATTTGAACTAAGGAGAGTTACACATTTCTATCATAACAATATAATTAGAGATTGATGGATTGAAACTAGACAAGATATTTGGCTCAGTTTGTAGTGACTTTACTTGTTGTGCCACCAGCTGGTTTAGTTCTTGGTGGGGACATTAATTTATGTTATAAACACAAAGTGTAGTACTCCAGTCATGACTTTTTATATTTATAAAATGTAGGTATGTATTACAATATATAGTAACTGTGTGTTAATATCCACCATATTAAAAACAAAACTCACAAGTAATATTTTGTAGGTGAACCTAACGAATTGCAGTTTGCTTTTTGTTCACATCGGTGTTCCCATTTCTCTGTCTGATAACAAAATCGGCACATAGCTGTTCTGTTAAATGTCTTTGAGCCCTAAAACCAAAAAATAATATGTAAAACATAGCTTTTAAAAGTTATTAGAAAAAATATGATGTCAAGAAAAATGAAGTTGCTTAGATATTTATCACCAAATGAATAGACTGTAAATGATATAAAGCTATGAAGACTTTGCTTTATTTTATTTTTTATTACAAATAGTTTGTCTGATATACTATAAAATCAAAAACAAAAGATAATCTGAAAATGATTTAAAAAAAAGCACTATAAAATTTTAACAATCTACAATATGGGGAATGACAAGAAGACATTACATTGCATATTATCTTTGCCTTCACAACACATGTGTAATTGTAAAATCCTCCATATATACAGTCTATGTCCCGATTACAGTTGATACAAGGGTAATTAAGTCCAGAGCAATCTGATACATTTTCCTGTTCAATTGGGCAGTTTTTCAAATAATCTTCATTGCTATTAAAATTCACAATCTTGTTGTTAGAGTCATCTTTTGTTTTGCTCTGCTTACTTTGAATATCCATATCATTATTAGCTGTAATAGAAGTAAGAACTAGACATACTAAACTTATCTAAGAAACATATTAATTCGAATAGTAGTTGTTTTTACAATTGGACATAAATAAATAAAAAGCTGTTACTAATGCGACTACTTACCCAAGTCAGTTACATGAATTGTATTAAATATAACTAGAAGAATTAAAATCAACGAATCTTTGATAGCTATCCTTAAGGGAAAGAATCTACACATTTTGTGTCACTCGAATAATGGAGTATTGCAAAAATTCATATTATTTATTAGTATAAATATAATTTATTGTATGTATCCTATATTTATTAATATATTGATGAATAAACAAGAAAGGGAGCGTAATGTTTATGTGTTATACACTGTTGCGAGTTGCGACACTGACTTTGACAGTTGACAGGCAATAAATTAGAATTGACATAATTAAACAGAATAAAAATATATTATCCTTAATCCTTAAAGACATGCGCAAAACAGTGCTTTATGAACAATGATATTTTAACTATAGATATGTTATGAGCGCGCAATCGTGAAAACTCGAAAACATCCTAATTAGGACGTATTGCCTTTAGTCAGTGTCACCGCATGGCGACGAGTGGTACGATGCTACAAAATTTAAAAAAAATGCCATCCTGTGTATTTAGGAAATGCACCAATTATGATACCAAAGTTAATAAAACACAAGGGATCTCATACCACATGTAAGAACGCAGAATACTTCGATTTATTAATATATTTCAATTATTTGCCTAATATTCTGATATGTCATCGGTCGCTAGACTAATGTTTGTTTACATTGACGCGCAATTGACAACATTAGCTGTCTCTTTTTTTCTTATTGATTTTATCGACTATCCCCTTTCTATCATTTTGACATATACCTTGAATGAAAAGTGTGTGTGTGCAGCGCGGAACACTTTTTTCGGTTGTTTAGTGAGCGTATAACATATCTATAGTTAAAATATCATTGTTTATGAAGTAATGTAATAATATGGCATTACTTTTCGTACCGCGTAATATTACATTACATCATTACTCTAAACATCACCTGTAATGCGTGATGCGACGATGTGATATTACCTACCGCCGCGTACTGAATTTTCCACCCTCAAATATTTTGCTGACCCTTTTTATATACATATAAAAAATATTTACAAACAGCTCCCTCTAGTATTGTATACAGATTACATATTGTATGCAATAGATGGCGCTTATTAACAAATTTTTGAATGATAGATAGATAGAGATAAATATACACGCAAATCCAAAATAGACAGATAGTGAGTTTCTTTGGCATTGGTATTAACCTCGCAGAAAAGAGCAAAAGAGACCAAAACATATTAATTAAAGTATAACCGTGGCTTCCACCGTGCTAATACTATACAACTAAAGTAACGCACTTGCTTGAGCAACCGAATGAAGTGGGTTCAAGTGTTGACTTGTCTTAGTTAAGAAAAACATCGTGAGGTTCCTGCATGTCTGAGAGAACGCCAACCCGCAGGCAGCTGGTCTTGGCCAACGTAGTGAACTATGGCTTGACCCCCAGTATTTAAGGGAGACCCGTGCGACGGGACGGAACGTAATGGACGTTAAAATAAAGGGCAGGATACACAATATATCATTCATTATATATTTTATTAATTCATACTTCAAAAAGATGCACAGCAATATTAATTATAAGAATTACATACATTATAAACTTATAATAAACAAAATCTAAACATTAAATAAACTTTGCGAATCTACATCATTTTTAGTGTTCGTATCTTCAATAAACTTCCTAGTATTTTCGTCGACATCCTTAGACATTTCTGTTATAGTGGACAAGTCTGGAACAGCACATGTTATTGGGAATATTTCGTTTAAATTCGCCCCACGGGAAGAACTACGATCAATTTCGAAGGCATTCGTATTTGAGGTTTCATCTTCGGAGAATAGATACCATTTAGTATTACGTGTTGGCTTTGGGAGAGAGTTATTAGACAGGTCTTCTGTTATCAAACTGTCAGGTGAAGACAAACTTCCCAGCGGAGTGTGGAAGACTGTATCAGTACAGTTGTTTTGTTTGAACTCCGAAACATTATTCGAGGTTGCTGTAACAACAAAATAAATAAAAAAAAACAAATACTTTAAAAATTGTATATACAGATGTATAATATAATATTACATGATAATATAATAATATTCTATTAAGAACTTATTGTTCCATCAACGTACTACTGTTATACTGATTTTATTGAAGTTTTACTTACTAGTATTAATTTTATCTTTTTGTAAGTTATAAAAAAAGGACAATACCTTTCATCATTCGTGTTCCATCCTGAGCGTCATCGTCAACCAATATATCTGACAGATTTCTGAAGCAATCTTTATTACATTCTTGATTAAACGACGTCGAATTTGAATCAATAGATATAATAGATTTTGAAATATTTTCAATGATTTTTACACTAGTTTCCAAACACTCATGTGCGTTGAGACATGTTTCTGAATGATTGTGGATCAAATCTACGCTGTCCTCGGAAATTTGAAGAAAGATACTAGATTGCGTCTCGTTTATACCACTGTCTATATGGTTATTGTTTACCTTGTCTTGACAATCAGGCTTCTTATCCTGGCTTTTTTTCTTGGGCTTATTAATTTTTACTTTAATGATATCTTTCTTTTTTCTATTTTTCGGTTTATCAATAATTGTTTCAATGGCGGCAATCGATTCGTTGATATTATTTATGGCTTCGCACATTTGTAAAACCGGCGGGCACGACTTGCGGTTGAGTTGGGAACAAGTTTCCATGTGTTCTTCTTCAATACACGGTTCATTTTGAGCTAAATTCAATTTATGTGTACTTTGTCGTTTGCGAGGCGTTGAACTTCGTTTCTTGCTTTTACTCTTTTTATCATTAGTATTTACATCATTTTTGTCTTGTTCCATTTTTTCATCAATAATATTGTTCTGTTTTGTCTTTTTTTTAGTACTTTCCAAAATTAAGTTCTTTAACTTATCGTTAATGCTATCAGATGTCGTCTCTTGTATATTAACCGTGTTAATTTTACTAAGAAATGATTCAGAGACAACTGACGATGTTTTTGGAGCGCACAAATTATAGTGATATTCAATACCATCGTGGATTTTCGTATCTATATCACACTCTTGTTCCATCAAAGGCATGGACACATCGACTGTAGGTGTCATGAAGTTATTAAGCGTTATTCTTTCTGTTGCATTCCCATTTAATTCATCATCGAAGACAAAATCATTGGTATTATTCAACATGCTTTTACTTATAGATATGTTTTCAACTATAGATAAAACTGGTGATGTTGGCATCGTCACATTACTTGAGCTATCTGTATTTGTTTGGGAAATTGTGTCTTTTCGTTCGGAGCCGTCTTGTGCGTTTAAACTATATGTGGCATTATTCTGCTCTTTCATACATTCCGTATCTTGCGAAATTGGAACAATTTCGTCAATTTTGTCTAATTTTTGGGATACATTTCTATTTCGCACCGAGATCTTATTATTCATTAAAAGCTGATAAGAATCTGACTTATATACGTCGGATGACGTTGAATTTTGGAAGGTCAGTGTTTTAACTGGACCCTGGAAGGAGTTACTAGAGTCACTCGACGTATCATCAGTCATATAGGGATGGGATGCATTTCGTTTCCTCGTTTGACTTTTAGTTCTATAAATCGGAATAGTGATGCTCGATATTCTTTTTTTTCTTAAAGTGACTCTATTCGGGCTAGGGTCTGAATCGACGTATCCTTGAGTACTTTCAATAGAATTTTGAGATAAGTTGTCTGGCGATGCGTATATTCTGAAGGGCGACGAGCTGTTAAAAGAAACATGTATGAAGCAGACAGCAATGACATGCAAGTTGGAAGAAACGGCAGAAGCTAAAGTGCAAAAAGACAAAGCCAGATACAGTAAGCTTTGAAGACAACTTAATGATAATGGAAGCAGGTTGACTATAATAATACATGCATACAATATAATATTAATGTATGATATTCAAATCATTTATCTCCTATCTTTTAATGCGCAAAAGAGGAATTATGTTAAAATAAGTGAACTTTATTAATATATAAAATATAAAATGCATAATAAATATTATGAAAGGTTATATTATATTATTATTTATAACCTTTCATAATATTTATTATGTATTTATTATAGATTATATATATATTATAGATTATAAATATGAGTAGATAAATAAAAAAAGTTTTGTATCTTAACATATTTATTTATAAGACCTGCTCCCATTTATAATTTCATGGTATAACTGTCTAGCTCTTTAACTACCGCTTATGTGTAGAATAAAAAATACAAAGACATTTGAAAAATATTTTTGCAATTTAAAAACAAATGGAAGAATGTTCAAATATACATTATAAAAGTATTTTATTTACAATAGTAAATGTAGTGTAAGATTTTGGGATAAGAACATAAAACTTCATGATTTACTTGTAAACTCCACATATGAACTATATCTAGGTTACACTGAGTTATCTGTAACAATGCAAAAGCATTGTGCAATACTTATACTACAATACTATATGTACTTAAAATTAAGATTTACGCTCTATAGAGAAAAACAAATTTTATGTAAAAAAACATTATTTATTTTATTTAATATAAAAGTAGTACTTTATTTAATTTTTTAGTTAAAAAGACTTGCATGTCATTACATTTATATATTGTATTTAAAAAAATAATTAAAAGTACCTTATTGGAATAGATTATAAAACTGTTTTTATTAGTCATTTAGGTAAATATAAAAAAAATAAAAAAAAGTCATGTAAAATATAACTGAGCACAATCTCATTAAGATAAATATGTATGTTAATTTTTTATAATTTTGGCGAACTTTTAGCCACAATATAATAAATAAAAGGAGGCCATTAATAAAATACTTTCATTACATGATAGAGAGAGACAGAGGTTAAAAAGTCGAATCTTTCGTCGTATTTTATGAATGGGCTTAACCGATAACTCAGTGTAATGTCTTAGTGTATGTCTTATTATAGACTAATATATATACGGTCTTATTCATAAAAAATTATAGAAGCTTTATTAGCTTGTTAATAAGCAAATTCTCAAAAACATTATTCATAAACGTTCAATAGTGTTAAAACGCTCTATAAGTATTCAATAACGGCTCTGTAACTTATAGTAGCTTGAGGCCTACTATAAGCCTACTATAAACCTTTAATAAAGGACAAGATGGTCGTCTTGTCATCAGTGACAGCTGATAATTTGATTAAACTTGAAGTGAGATTATTTTATTTGGTGTCTAGTGACATTGCGTAATTGTAAAACATTGTTTAAAATTATTTTTTTGCTGTGTATCAAACCAAGATACCATATATGATATAATGCAAGCTCCCCAAACTATAGCCGCCATTGGCTTTGGTGTTTGGAAGCAACGGTTTCAAAGCTTGTTGTATGGATACACCGTTCACATGCGTAACGTAAAACCTACATTCATCTACTACTACTATACATCTTGCAGTTTTGCATAATATTGCAATAGATCATCAGGACACAGTTCCAGGTAATTTTAATCATATTATCATAACTTTACATCAACACATGTATATTACTATTTATGTAAGCAATATTTTTTTTTTACAAATGTTATTTTATTTCAGAAAATGATGATGACATTCATATTATTCAGGAGAATGGCTTTGCAGCACCTACTAATATGAGTGAAAGAGGAAGAGTAGGAAACAGTACTTTCCTGCGAGCATTTATTGATGAGCATTTTCACTATGGATAGAAAAAATAATAAATTATTAATATAATATTATAAATTCGAAAGTAAATGTATGTCTGTCGCGGTTTCACGCCAAAACTACTGAACCTATTTAAATGAAATTAAGTACACAGATAGTCTAAAGCCTGAGAAAGGACACAGGCTACTTTTTAAGGCGAAAAACGGCATGTAAGAGGATGAAATAGGGGATGAAAGTTTGTATTGAAATTATGTCATTTTTAAAACTAGAAGCTTGAAATTTTTTTAGGATTTTGATTAGATATAAATAAATAAGACATTCAAAGTTTGTAAAAATTGTATTCTAAAAGTACCTATGATATAATATTGTAAATTAATAAAAGAAATATATATTTTATTTTAAAGCATTTTATTTTTCATCTCGTAATATTCAATTTTTGCTCCCTTTGCACATGCAGTGAAAACTGTGAACAATATTACAGTTTAATCTTTATTTACACTAATAATGCACTGTATTTATTTAAAAACACTATACCTGTTGAATAAATCTTCCCATGCTGCCTGCTTTTTAGAGTTTGTGTTGGTATCTGTATTTTTGTTTTCAATGGCGGAAACCCTCTCAACCAACCCTGACCAACTCCGTCAATAATAATTAATGCTACGGAAAGAAATAAGCGCGAGAAAATATTAAGTAAACACGTAGAAATACAAAGGATTAAGGAAGTACACCAAATACACACTTATGTAGCTTGAAGTTTAAATTCTGTACTAACCTGCTATTAGCTTAACCTATTTGCACTTCTGTCTCTCTTTTTAGCTACTTTTATTCCTTTTTCAATAGTTAAAAAATGGTTTTGTTCACTAATTTACTTTTGGCGGAAAAGTCAAATCAAATGTCAAACTGATTCACGGAGCATTGAGACCAGTATTTTTGACATTTTGTCCATGAATTTATCAGAATGACAACACAATAAAACGAATCCAGCTTATAGCAAGCATTTAGTTATGAGACGTTTATTGATCCGTTATGAATAAAGAAAGTTATGAAACGTTTAATAGGCTTATTGAGCATTTTAGCTAATGAACATTGTAAACCTATAATAAGAGATTTTTATGAATAAGACCGATAGTCTATTTCATATCTAGTTCATTTACTCCTCAGAACAATAACTAAAGCATAGAAGGCGCTCTACGACATTTGAATGTTGAAGTGTACGCGTCATAGACAAAAGAGTACCATCATTTTCTTTTCGGGATGAATGTGATTTACATCCCACTATAATGCAGTACATTATTTAATCTTTAAGCTTTGTGATTTACACTAATTACTGATAATTTTGAACTATTTTAATAAAAACCAGATAAAAACACGTAAAATCTCCGAAGAACTACAACTCGCATGGGCCCATAGCATTATACGACAAAAAGCGATGAACTAAGTCATAGACAAAAACCTGAGACGCTAGGTAGCTTTAAAACTTAGTATCATACAAATATCCAAGGTAATCAATCTATTATAAAACGTGTATTCTCCATTCTACGCGACATTAGCGAAGTCAACTGTGCCCAACCGGCACGCCCGGAAACCATTAAAGGAAATAATTGAATTGTACATTTTGAGCAACCTACATATGTCTCTTTTTAATGCTGTTATGAGTGTATAAGGAAAAAGAGACGACAATATTAGTTAAATTTAGCTATCTTCTATGCTTAGTTATTTTTCTGAGATTTACTCCGTCTATGCTAACATAAGAATACAATTAACACCTATTTAATTATTTTTTTCAATTAATTCTATGACATATACCAAAACTTACTAGGTGGTACATCACTATGTTTTTAGTTCAACAAATACAGTCCTCAAAATAGAAAGAAAAATAAAAAGATATGCATTTATTTGTTCTAAAATAAAGAGAAAAAGTATGAATAAAGACAAATGTAATTATGCAGAGATAGCTAGTGACATCTATATTCTATATAATCCATACTAATATTATAAATGCGAAAGTAACTCTGTCTTTCTGTCTGTTACCTTTTCACGCCTAAACCACCCAACCGATTTTGCTGAAATTTGGTATGTCGATAGTTTGCATTCATGAGAAGGAAATAGGCATATTATTTTTTGGAAATTCAACCCCTAAAAGGGTTAAAAGGGGTGGCAAAGTTTGTATGAGAAAAATATTTTTATTGCACATTTTTGCATGAAACTTTGAATTATTGCTTTTTAGTACAAATGATGAAACACGTATTTCAGGGTTTTTCGAAATTCACCCCCATTGGGGGTTAAAGGGGGTGGCTAAGTTTGTATGGGAAATTTAATTCTATTGAAATATTTTGCGTGACACTGAAATAATGCTCTGCAATACAAATTATGAGATACATATCTAAGCGTTTTTTGAAAATCAACCCCTATGGGGGTTAACGGGGGTGGCACAATTTGCGTAGGAAAAATATTTAACAGTAATTTTTACCATAAGTCCATAACAATGAACCACGTACATCAGTTTATCATTAACGAAAAACACACAAAGAAATTATGATACACATAGTAGCAAAATTGGTTAAAAATAGGAAATAAGTTTTAGAAAGCGCAGCAGTGGCGGCACGGCAGGATGCTACACAGTAGTTTTCAGAAAAGAGGGCCAGAACTTTAAATGGGGAATCAGTCCTTGGTACATTATAAGTAACAGTATATAAGCAAAAATGTTTATTTTATTCACTCTTAGCGCGAGCGAAGCCGCGGGCACC
This sequence comes from Boloria euphrosyne, assembly GCA_951802675.2. NCBI lineage: Eukaryota > Metazoa > Arthropoda > Insecta > Lepidoptera > Nymphalidae > Boloria > Boloria euphrosyne. Next base: position 9,288,587 of record OX637887.1, read on the forward strand.
GCTAGTATATTATATATAAAAAAAAACAGTCATAATAGTGATGTACCATAACATCTGTCACAAAGGTATACAGAATGGCATCCACTTACTACATGTTAGATTTTCTTAGTCTTGTATTTTTTGTATCCTTTTTAGCATTGTTAGTACTTTTGACGGCAGGAGAAGGTAACTTGTTCCTGGCTTCTTTCTTAGGGGTCTCCACTTTCTTTGAATTTGCTGCTGTGTTTTGACGTGTTTTTGGAGTGTTATTTTCTGTCACTACATTATCTGTGTATTGAAAAAAAAAGCATGGAAATAATATAAATGAAGTAGAATAAGATAAACAAATCACCAATTAATTCCGTATCAGCTAAAATTCATAACATTACTACTATGACCACTACATTGGAGTTCCAAGCAACAACTAACTACTTGATGATCACTAACATTAATGGTATTATTAATAATTATAATTATATTACTAATTACTATACTGCACAAGTGTACGCGCAGACACAAGGGCACTCTCTATTCCTATCACTCTCATACTCCAGTGGGACGACTACTTGACACGACCAGTGAGACTTAATTAAGGCGCAGGACCGACGGCTTTACGTGCTCTCCGAGGCACGGGGGTGAAACACCGCCAACTTCCCAACTCTGGGCTGTTACTGAGGCTTTCGAAACAGAAAGACTCAATAACTAAACTTGGCCCGGGACTCAAACCCAGGTCCTCCCGCTGTGTAACCGTAAATGCTAGCCACTACACCACTGAGGCAGTTTATGATTATAATAGCAGTTTATTATTATAATACAGCTGTATTCATTCCATGGATAAAGTTAACAAGTTTAGATAATTATGTTAGCTCCTTTAATCCCTTCCACTTCTCTTGCATTGACCCCCATCCAGTGCTTACCTATCATTTCCTCAGTATCATCTACCCATCATTTATATTCTCACATTTTTCCTTTTTCCCATTGGCTCTTTCCACTTAATAGTTTGCAACATTTATATGTTATTATAAAGATCCATTCAATTAACAACAAGATTTTTTTACCTAATTTGTTTCTAGGAGTCCGTGGTGACCTTCTAGCAGCTATAGGTAGTTCGTCTTGTACGTCTGGTACCAGTTTAGATTTTTTTCTAGGTGAATCTACATTTTCCCTTGTTTCAGGCTTCCTTGGCCTACCTCTGCTGAAAAAAATATGATTGATTAGTCCAAACATAATATTTATTTATATTTTATTTCTGTGGAATTATAATGTTAATTATTATTTTTAAATTAAAATTTTTAATATACTCAATCAATACAAGTAACTAAAAATTGAATTGTGTTCATTTGTAGTTATACTAAATGCATATGAAAGTGTATAATATACAAAAACAAACACCTCGTTCGATTTTAACAATACTTTCAATACACATGATGTTACAAGGAGTAACTTAAATTTTAGAAAAAGTATTAACATTCCTGGCAAAAAAGTAAAATCTCATGAAATAGGGTATTTTACTCCATATGAAAACGAATCTAAAAATATATTAATTAAGATACCTCAGGCAAAAAGCATTCGGAAAATGTTGGTTTTAGGTCATAAATAGCAAAATAAATAAAATTAAATTCAGTTTTTAGTTTTTTATCTGTTTTTGAACACCACGAAATAGTAGACGCCATTTTATTACGTCATACCGTCGTGTAAACAAAAATAAATAATTTGTTCGGTGTTTTTACACTAGTATTCTTGCATCCAGGAACAACACACCAACGATAGGTAGAATAATAACTCATTATTAAACTATAAGCAATTATCAATTTCATACAAATTATTAGCGCATTTGTTTATAAAATCAACTGACGTACTGGCACACAGAGTAATAACGGCGTCCACTGCGTTCAGCGTTTTCGACTAATTTGGCGCGAAATTTGAAAATGTAAAAATTTAAATGTATTTTTATAACACTTATCGATTAAATAATTTTTTTTTAATTTTTTTAAATGTTTTTTGGTAGTGGTTTATTATCACAACAGAATCTAATTGAGACACTTTTCAAAAATTGATGTAATACCCTATTGTTAACAACACAATTAAGTTATTAACAACAACCTTAGTAAAGCGCAGGTAAGGCATAGTTTCTTGGAACTAGTAGTTGAAATGGAATATGAACGATAAGCCGCAATAATAAATACTTATTAACTGCCAAGATCGCAAAATAAATATACATCTAAATAAAATTGAAATGTCTGTTTTTAATTTCAAATCAACAGCTTTTCACTAAATGCATATGGACGTATATATACGATACTAGCATCAAAAAATCAATTTTTAATATTTTTATATGTCTGTCTATTTGTTCCGGCTAATCTCTGAAACGGATGGACCGATTTTGACGGGACTTTCACTCGCAGATAGCTGATGTTATAAGGAGTAACTTGGGCTACTTTTAAATTATTAGAAAGTTATGAAAATCTTTTATTTTCACTTACAACCAGCGAAGCGGGCCGGGATTGCTAGTATGTATATAAATATATAGCCAAAAAAATATTACCGTTTAATGGTTACATTTGACTTAGTATCATCATCATCTGCTTTCTCCGGGGTCGCTTCTGTTTTTGCTACGTTCACATTTTCGTTCACAACTACTTCCTTGTCAGAATTAATATGTTCATTCTCTTTTATCTTGTCAAATATTTCGTTTTCTAGTTCGTCCACTCTTGCGGTAGCTGGAATAGATTCATACTAAATGAGATTTCACAAATACAATTTTATGCACAATTTTTTTTTGTAGAATCATTATAGTTTTGATTTTGATTGAACCATTTTTTGAACACTGGGAAATTCATTTACGCATACTACTAGGTGGTTAATAAAATAATACCTGAAGGGTATACTTTAATGTTTGTTTTGGTTACAAACTTTCTAGGTAGGTAGCTTCTTCTTTCGATTACTATAGACTGTGTAGTATAGACTATAGAGTATAGATAAATTTTAAGCAAAGTAACATCACAAAAAAAATAATAATAAATAGAACTAAGAGAAATCAATGGCATCATACAAACAAACATAGAGAGAGATAGAGAGAGAGAGAGAGAGAGAGAGAGCGAGAGAGAGAGCGAGAGAGAGCGAGAGAGAGAGAGAGAGAGCGAGAGAGAGACAGAGTTAGATATATACGCTGACAGAAACGCTCAGTGGGCGTACCTACGCGCGCGGACACGGAGGACTTGACGCTGACGGCGTCCGCGTCGGCGCGCGCGTGCTGCGCCGGGTACAGCAGCTGCACCACCTGCGCCAGCACCTGCTTCAGGTGCGCGCTGGGGCCCTCCACCTGCACCTCCTGGCGGGGAAGGGGACAAACTCTTCACAGTCCAGATTTAAAACATAAAAATAAATAAAATTCGCTTATTTTTCTACTACCTACATTTTTTTTAAATTATGTTCATCCAACTTAAAAACTATCTGTCTATTAACTTAACTGTCAATTTTGACCAGAGGAAAAAAGTCATGATAACTTTTTTATGTCAAATTTTAAGCTCTACCAATTTTCATTTGAACTTTTTTGCTGTTTTTTACCGTTTTTGAGTAATTGCGGAAAAAAAAATTTGACAACTTTCATTTCACCCTTGCTGCTGGTTGCTGACACTAAAAGCTTTACTTAAAGTTTTTTTATCATTTAAACTACAATATATCAATAATTCTAAGTTGTGTGCCAAATTTTGATTTAAGATCTTATTTCGTAACAACAAACCTTTTGGATGTAAAGAAATCCTTTAGCCACATTCAGCTATTTTTGGTAACATAAAATTTTCTATTGTAATGTATTCAGGCCTTTTTAGCGTCCCACTGCTGGGAACGGGCCATCCTTCAATAAGAGGGGATCAGATTTCATATATTTTTGAAAACTGGCTAGGTTCTTTCAGACATGCAGGTGTGTGTGAGGCGAGTGTGAGGAACACTGCTTTTCTTCATCGTTAATATTTATAATGTTGAAAATGATTCGCAAGCGAAAATATCAATGTATATATTATTTACCTCATTAAAATTTGTTAACTTCAGTTTCACTATGCTTTCTTCTGTGGTAGCTTTATTTACTGTGGCACTGTCTACAAAGATACATAAAAATATTGTATTAATTGACACATCAATATTAAAAAAAATATATTTATATTAATAATAATTTAATATCATCCTACAAAGCCCATAATATTAAATAATTACCTGGGACTGTGTCTTGTACTTGCTCTTTTTCTTTTACTGGACTGTCCACTTGCGGTATACTTTCAAAAAAAGAATACTTTGAATAAAATCTTTACATATTAAAATAAAAATTATAATTCAGTTGATTTGTACGATTTTTTTTTGGAAAATTTATTTAATATTCCTTATTATAAAGGTAGAATGTACAGTGTTTAGAATTTTTGTCTGTTTGTCACATCACGAGGAAGCTAAATGTCTCATTCCTGAGAAATCTATAGTCGTTAAAACATCATCATCATCAGCCCTTTTTAACGTCCCACTGCTGGGCACGGGCCTCCCTCAGTACGAGGGGGATCAGGCCATAGTCCACCGCGCTGGCCCAGTGCGTGTTGGCGGACTTCACATGTCTTACGAAAACTTGCTAGGTTTTCTCAGACATGCAGGTTTCCTCACGATGTTTTCCTTCACCGTAAGACAAGTGGTAATCAGGATAGAAATGATTCGCACATGAAAATATCAGAGGTGCGAGACCCGGATTTGAACCCGCATCACTGGGTTACACAAGCGACGCGCTGGGCTAACACTGCCTCTCGTTAAAACATATCAAGTGATAAATAAAGTTTTTTAAATATTAATATTTTAATAGTTCAATTCAATTATCTGATTAATTTAAAAAGTACCACTACTTTGAACTAAAATGTTAACTCACACTGTAGTTGTTGGTATAACCGGAACTCTGGTGTCAGTGTCACTTTTACCTTTATCTTGGTTTAATAATCTGCAAGTAAATATTTATAAAATATACATATTTCATAGTCACGCTAAAGGAGTCTCCCAAAATAAATGTCAAAGTAAAAAAAAATAATAAAAAAATTGGCACGATTTTCAGTTAATGCTACTGTTCTTGATTTTGATTATACAGATTGTATACTTTATTTAAAGAAAAATATTTTTTATGTGTCTATTAGTTACATTAATAAGTAAGTAAGTAAGTTATACTATCTGTGTGTGTCTGTCACCGGCAGTAAGCCGATGTTAAAAAGCTGTAACGTGCCTAGGGAGCGAACTCGAGAGTGTGGGAGACTCTATTAATACTATAAGGTAATCACTCAGTACAAAAATCGTTATTTTTATACTATTTTAAAACATTATCGATTGGCTTCAAGTTCAGTTTTTTCACACTTTGTCTACATTATTTATAGCCTAAGATTGAAAAGTAATAACAAACAATATACAAAAAATACAAATATTACTTGGTAAGTTCTGCTGTCTTTTTCTTTTCTTCAACGTATTTTAGTTTCCAGTATGACTCATCCCGTTCCGCGTCATCTAATAAAACAATTTTGAAAGAGATTTAAGCTGGATGATACTTAACTACTTATAATGTATATAATGTAACTGCCTCGTTGGTGTAGTGGCTAGCATGTACGGTCGCACACCGGGAGGTCCTGGGTTCGAGTCCCGGGTCGGGTCAAGTTTGGTTATTGAGTCTTTCTGTTTCGTAAGCCTCAGTAACAGCCCAGAGTTGGGAAGTTGGCAGTGTTTCACCCCCGTGCCTCGGAGAGCACGTAGCCGTCGGTCCTGCGCCTTAACTCTCACTGGTCGTGTCGAGCATTCGTCCCACCGGAATATGAGAGTGATAAGGAACAGAGAGTGCACTTGTGTCTGCGCATACACTCGTGCACTATAATATGTCCCGCGCAGATGGCTAGTCTCAATGAGATTGGCCGCCGTGGCCGTAATCGGCCGGGAGGACATTACTTATAATGTATATTCGTAAAAATCATCATTTATAATTAAACTTAAATAAAAAAAAAATTAGTTAAAAACTTAAGTAAAGTTCTATTTTTTTATTTTATTATTATATGGCAATCCTCACCTTCCGTTCTATAAGAGACATAGTTTTTGATAACTTTGCCATCTTTCACCACAGGGTAAATTTTCTTCCCGTACATTACAAAAAGCCCGCCTTCTTCCTCGAGCGATAGCACACGGGCTGATTTGGGTTTTCTATAAAAAAATAATAAATATGTTACGTTGTTAATTATTCTACAAAACCCTAAACAGAAATGATTATATCCAAAATATAAAACAGGTAAATCTAATATATAAAAATCTCGTGTCACAGTGTTTGTTATCGAACTCCTGTGAAACGGCTTGACCGATTTTTATTAACTTATTATTATTGAAATTTTTTGTGTATATTTGGTAGATATGAGAATAGGTCGTAGGCTATTTTTTATTCCCCTAGGTGATAAAAGTGGCACTCTGCAGATTTTTTATTTTTCATTTTTAGACCAATATTTTATTTTGTATTTTTTTATGATTTAGTATCAAAAATACATATAACCCTAAATTATTAGGCTTCTACCACCAATACCTATTTTTTAATATTAAGATTAGTATTTTGAATTAATTGATTGCCGTCCATTATTATTCTCTGAGCATCGATCGTAGCATTGACGTTTTACTTTGTCAGTACAACTGTCACGTTTATTATATTTTCATACAAAATTTATTGTAATGGAAATATAATTTGGAATGCTATTACTACTAATCTTAGCTTTATTTTGCAATTATAAAAATTGCTGGTGATTGTTTTCAGTTTTAGTTATTTAGTGACTTCATAAAAATCAATAGTACTCAATTGAGTTAGGAGCTTCCACCAACGAAATAACAACGCTCCCTCGTATATAAAAGTTTCTAACAAATAAAATCTCGTTTGCCTGTTTCTTCGACCTCGAGGCGGCGACACGTATTCTGGGCCGGTATCAGAGGTCCAGTCGTCACTCGTGTCAGTATTCAAATTACTGCAAAAAAAGTTAACTGTTATAAATGCGTCTATATACGTGTTTGTTTGTTAATAAATGCTAAAGTTTACGTGTGTGCGTATGTGTGTGTACGTCTATCTGTTTGTTATCCTTATACCCTAAATAGGCAGATTTAAATAAAAAAAAATACATAATAAACTATAAAACACATAAACTGCTGTTAGTAATATTTGCTGAGATATTGTGCAGCTTGTGCATATATACTCGTAAATTTAAAAAAAATCCCCAGTACCTTACTTCCAAAATTATTATTAATATATTCACATCGAAGAAAACTGATTTCATTACGACATACACATGTCTTTTTTTAATTAAACTATTCTTGAATTAATACATAGTCCCAAAAGTCTTAAAAGAAAAATAATTGCTTCAGCTATAAAACAAAATTAATACTTACAATGATTTATTGCGAGATATTGAACGTCGAGAATTTCGAGACATTCGCAAGCTGTTCTTTCTTCGGCGATTTTTATTTACTCCACCTGAAAAAAATTCGTTAATGTATTTGAACATAACGAGAGTGCATACACATTTTTAATACTCCCTATATCTTTAAATTAAGAAAGAAATAAATATTTACTGTAAGTTTGTAAAAAAAAAATGTAAAATTTATGTTAACTCTAACAAAAAAAGTCAATATAATTCATAGTCAATGCAATTCTGCTGAAAAGAACTGCTGAGAAACTTTGTAGTTTCTTTATTTATAGCAAGTTTTAAAAAGAATTCAATATCTTTTGAAAAATTAACAGTATTAAGAAATATTATAATAAAATATAATATGATGTACAGGTAATAAATTAGTTGTATAAGTTAGAAATGGTGTACAATACTATAAAATATAAAGCAGTGCAGACGTGGATAGATGAAGGTGATATGACGCATTTAGAATTTTTGGTTTTTTATGCAAAGCTAGATGTCAGTTTTATGAGTGTACACGTGGTTTTAAACCTTAAAACAGCAATATTTTATATTTATTACTGTTATAGTTTAGTTCTCGCCGCTCGACAGCCTTTTCATATACATGCGCTCAATACATTATACAAACTAAGAACTTAATTTCCTAAAAATTAGAATGATGCGAAATATCACCTTCATTCACTCATGTTAGTATGCTAGTGCGCTGGATACACGTTATTAATAATAATAAGCGACCACACTAGAGTGCATTCCTTGCTAGGAAGGGTTCTTAATTGCTATTCAGAAACATAAAGTCGAATTTTGCGTACTTTTTAATAAGACTTTTACTTGAGAAAACAGTTACTTTAAAATCACAGATTTCAATTTGATTATATAATCGAATTATAGATGTACCGGATTTTCTGCGACCTACGTTAAACACATGATATTACTGCCTTATTCGTAATGATTAGCACGCAGGGAACAGATCCGGAAATCTTGGGATGGACTAGCGTTATTCTGGGCCAAGCTTAATTATGGATTTTGTCGAAAAATTTACTTTGAGCAAATAGTTGGAGAGCGAGCGATATGTCATCCATATCTGGGAGTGCATGTTAAGTGTCACGCCATCGGTTTGAGAGTAAAAGAAATAGAATGCACATTGTTTTTGTAAAAACTTTTGTATGTACAAACTAACCTAACCCAACCCTTATCCCATCCAAGCATATTACATTAATGATGGATTGTTGAAAAAGAAGAAAGCACAACAACATGCTTTATATACTGAACATTCCACTTACCAGTGGTAAATCCAAAAATATTTGCCACATTGCGATTTCTTTGCTGATGAAGTGTATTAGAAACCCTCCTCACAGGCTGGTCGTTTGAATCGCTTAAGGAATCAGAATTTGATCTCAATACTACCACTTCGTTAGCTTTACTGCTCACGGTAACTGTTTTAGAAGTTCCTGGCTTTTCTTCTTTTTGAGTGTTCTTATTTTTTTCTTTCTTCCGATCTTTACCGTCATTGTTTCCAGAATCTGAGCACTTGCTTGAGAAATCTTCTTTATAGAGACTTGCGCTTTTTAAACAAGGGTTTTCAATTTCTGGGGTACTTGTCTCTTCAATTTGAATGACTTCATTTAATTTATCTTCCTCTCTGCTTGCAGCTGTATCTTGATTTTTAGTTTCATTTTTAGATTTATCATTCCTGTAACCTCCCACAACCACCGGTACACTTGCTTTAAGTTTTTTTACATCTATTTTTTTATTAGATTTTTTGAGAATATCTACATCTGAATGAATTTGCTTCTCACTTTCAAAGGATCTCTTTTTGCTACTAGCATGATTCTCTTGTGAAGTGGCTCTCCTTTTCCCAAGTTTCTCATCACTTACTTTTAAGTTTTCTTTGGTTTGCTCCTTTGTTTCTTTATTTTTATACCCTTCTTGATTGTTGGGCAAAAAGGTATCAGTTGTTGAGTTCGAAGCATTTTGTGTTAGTTTATTTTCGGTACTTATGTTTTGTTCATTATTTTTTTCTAGCTCAGTAACAGTTAACCCTTTGCTAGGAGTTGCGTCACTTCCATTATGTAATATAGAAGATTCATCATTACTGTGTTTGGTAGAAACATCTTCTTTTGATTTTGGTTCATCTATTTGAGTGTCCTTTTTGTTAGACGTTGCCGCATTATTTGAAGTTTCCCCTCTTTCATTGGTTTTTAAATATTGTGTATCACCAGAATTTGAACCATCTATCAGAATAACATCTGGATCGATTGCACTAGTTGCGGCATCTGGTTGTTCTACTATTTGCATATTAGGTTCGTCATTGGATCCCTCATCATCTTCAGTAGCAAAATCATCTAAAACTGCTTGAAGCATTGGTGTTAAGGGTTCAGAGTATGTTATAAGTTCTCTAAGAGGTTTTGATGTGCTTGGTTCTTGGTTTTCTTCAGGTGCATCACATTTGTCTAAGACTAGTGTTTCTGTGGAATCTCTTATGTTTGATTTTGATTGGTTAAGATCCTCACCTGTTTTGTCTTTATTGCTGTCAGGTTCTTCAGTATTTTTGTGGCTTTCACCTACATTTGTAAATCATTAAACATATAATTATAATATTTATTATTGAAATTAACACAGTAAAAAAGTTCAAGAAGAAAGTTTTTTACCTTCTGAATCTGAATCATGACTTGTTGATCTAAACTGCAGCCTGTTACTAATCCTTGCTTCTATGTCATATCTGTAAAAACAATTACACTTAACAATATTACAGGCACCGCATATTTAAAATAATTGATTCTTCATTGAAACTTACCCTTGTTTGAAGCTTGATATTTGTTCCGTTGTCAATTTATAATATGGATTGCAAATATCAGGAAGTATTCTTTTGATGAAAGTTTCTTTTAAACTTTGCCATGTTCGATTTGTCACCTGAAATTAATAAAAAACAATTTGCAACAATCAAAAATCAAGAATATGTAAAGCACATACATCGTGTCCCAGAAAGTAACAATAACCATTTGGAGAATGGCCTATTATGATGATGAGCCAGTAAAAAAAAATCAGTGTTCACATAAAATGTACAAGGGAAAGGATAAAATATTATAAATAGAACTTTATATGGAAAAAAATATATGAAAAATAATTTAAAATTAAGGGTTGATTGTTGTTATTCTGATTTGTAGACATGTTTATTAGGAAAATGTTTTTGACTATGTATATAAAATCACAGATGTCACTATACTTTACTGGTATTGGAAATTGCTGATTTGGGTTAATTTTATCATCCACTTTCATTTATCTGGCTCTTATCATTTATTTATTTAATACAAAATTTAATAATAATTCATCAATACAAATAATGCTAACTAATAACACTTTAGGATGGATTGTAATAATAAAATAAATATAATACAATTTATCAACTCGATAAAATGTAATATTAATTAAATTTACATGTATTTATGTTTATAACTCATTTTGCACAACGGGAATCAAAATAACACAGTAAACAATTCCAAGATTTATTCATGTTTAGTAAAAATATGATTTAGAACATGCATTCCTGCTCATTACCCAAGTTAATGGGAGGCTTGAACCCGCCTTTACTGGCACAGAAACTAGTGTCACTACAAATTGAGCCAAATCTGTCATCTACATATTTTTTTAATGGATAGTGATTCAAGAGGAAGGATTTAGTACATGATATGTCAACTTTATGTATACATTTACAAGCAGAACGTGAGGCTTCGCTCGCGCTTTATCTAGGAATGAGCATGTGCAAAGCAAGGGTGAGTTGCTAGTCAAATTATATTAAATCTTTTTTTTTCTTCATCTTGAAACATTTGGATTTACCTATATAGGCATTTGCCTACTAAAATATAGCAAAATAATAAGATTCATGATTTAGTTTATGAAATATAAACAATACTTAAAATTCTGTAAATAAAACCTTTGAATTTTGTAAGTCAATCCACATTTTTCTTCCCTTGATTTCACTGTAAGCTTTGTGTTCAGTTAAATAATCCACTATAGTTTTCATTTCTTTCATTGTATAGGCCTTCCTATAAAAGAAATTAAATAATATTAGATTTAATATTTTTGGTTCTGTACAAGTATTTATATAAGCAAAAAAAAAAATGTTTACTAAAAGGTAAAAATAATTAAAAGAATGTAGGGTAGAACTTTAAATTGCAGTAAGCATGAAGAAAAGCTATAAGTATAAAATGATGGTAGGGACAATGAAATCATAAAAATAAAGCTATTATTTCCTTTTCTTGAGTTTCATTTTATTCATTGATTGATTTAGATTGGATGATTTTAAGGACTCTATCATAATCAATAAGTTTGACACTTACCCCGACATTTTGGAGGGCAAATTTTGCCACCGCGTATATTGATAAAATGAAACGCGTGATAATATTATTCCTAATATTGAATAAGTGTGCAATGAAAGTATAACATATATATTATTATTTCTTAAACATATTCAATTGTATATTTCTTCATATTTGCAAGAGAAAAAAGCTAAAGCGTCCAACTCCAAAAACAAAACCGGCTTGCTTTCAAAGTTTCAAGTGACAAGTAGGGAATAGGGATGGCGATCTGACTTCTGAGTTCGATGAATCGAAAAATCGATTTTTTTTGACCAAAAAATAAATAAATCGATATGTCGTACTGAATCGATCCAGTTAATCGATACTTTACACTAGAAAATCGACATTCGATATTTTATGCGTTAATAAAGACTATAAACATAGAATAAGTCAGTTCAAGAAGAGTAAAACACGGATTGTCTGGTAATGGCACATTTGATAAAACTATTACATGCATCACTGACCTCTATAATACCAGTGGACTGGCTGTTCCAAGCGTTTGACAGCAATTTTTTTGTGTCCATTTGAAGCGCCACTAGCGAGAGTCTCGAGAACTAATTTTGACGTATATTGCAAATTACAGCGAGAAGTGTTTGTTTACTGTAAAGTAATTTTGCATTTTCGTTGTTAATATAACATAAGTAGTAATTATGATGATACGGTTATTAATTAATAAAAATAAAAAAATCAAAATCATTATATCGACATCATTAGTTTTAGTACCACGAACTCTCGCTACGTCCGACAGCGGCGGACAGCGCCAATATGGCGAATATCAAGCAGCCACAAAAGCACGTTGACAACAGCCAGTCCAGTGGTATTATAGAGGTCAGTGTTAGAATATCATTGGTAAATAGTCTATTTTTAATTTCAAATAAATAATAATAATATTAATTATTAATAGCTTTTCACTACATGCATATACATGCGTATAATATGTTATAAGGTAGTTAATGGTGGTAAAAATCATATTTTAAATTTTTTGTCTATCTGTTTGTTCCGGCTAATCTCTGAAGCGAGTATTGCGAAAATTCAAAATCGAACAATTTATTATTAGCTGATAATAAATATTATTTCTAATGGCACAGAACCTATACTTATTATAAAACAAAGTCCTCCGTCTGTCTGTCTGTTGGCGGTAAACTCAAAAACTACTGCACCGATTTTCATGCAGTTTTTACCAATGGATAGAATGATTTTCCAGGAAGGTTTTAGTTTATAAGTCAAGTTTTTGTATAGGTACATTGACTAAAGTATAATGATATCTGTTGGAGGTTTGGGAAAAAAAGCTGTCTGGGAGCTTTCATCGAAAGCGCTGCCTAAACTTGTATTAATACTTATCATTTTAAATAAGTGAGAATCTTTAAGCATTTCATGCACATTATTTTACTCTTATACACCATATAATTTAAACAAATATCTTATGAGTAATCGCAAAAAATACGGACGCGAGAATAAAATGCAAGCGCTGCTTCGCTTGATGCAATCGCCGACCTTACGCGCACCATCTTGCCTGCTGTTTGGCTAATAGCTCTTACAAGAAGCGAAGAATTTTTAACGTTCTACCACAATTCCTATTTTTAATAGTTATTAGAACGCAGGCGAAGCCGCGGGAATTGCTAGTATATTATAATAGTGACAGTGCTGTGGGAGCGATAAACTTAGCGTTGCGACGACGATCGACTGACCGTCGTATATGTACGCGTGTGACAGCCCTGAAAGTTTAGCAATTCAGAGTTGTCGAGCGCTGTATGTACTTATCGCGGTAGGTATAGGCGAGTGACGGGAGTCCTGGCATAACTTCCTATGCTCACTTGGTAAATAAAAAAATAATAATAATTTCATTTTTCAAAAGTTTTTAATTTTAATTATTTTAATACTTAAAAAATAATTTAATAATGCTTAAACTAGTTTTGGCTTTGAGATCTTCCAGCTTTTCTCCCCATAACAGGACTTCCACCCATTTGCCTAAGCAGTCCTCTTAAACCACGAGCTTCTCTAATGCCACTATCTAGCTGTTCAGATGGTATTGCAGAAAAATCATCAACTAATGGCAAGGGCCCACTCAGACGTTCTGAATATTGAGCAAGCCTAGATTGGTGACCTATGGGTGAAGTCTTTTCAATAGGTTGCTGTGACTGTAAAGAAAAAAATCATATTTTAAGTAACACATTTACAACTACTACATTTAAAGTAATGTGACAGACAAATAATTGCTAAATATTACATACATTGAATCCTAAAAATGGTAACTTACTTTAATTTTTAAAGAGGCTATTTCATTTTGTAGTTGCTTAATTAGTGCAGCATCACTTTCATAGTTTATTAATGTCGGTTGTGGCATGCATTGAAAAACGGTTGCCAATAAATTGTGGAGTGAGACTAAAACACTATCTTGCCAAGCTTTAGTAAAGTAAAGATTAAATGAGGGGTGCTCTTCAGGTTTCTGTATATAGGGCAGCACTGAAATAAACATGATAATAAAATTGTACAATATTGTATAATTTTGTTATAATAATGAACTTGTTACTTAACAAAAACATAATTCATATGCTAGTTACTAATAAATAAATAATAATAGTTTTTCTTATCAATGTTCTATAATTTCTCTGGTACTCACTAAACCAATCTTTCCATTCATTTTGTCCTTGCAATTCTGGCATTAATTTATAAAAGAATTCGGTCACTTTTTCACTTCTGGTGGAGCTTGTGGATTGTGAAGCTGTTACGAAGTACAACTTGTATAGGCTATATTCTATTTTGCGGACAGCTAAAAGTAAATTATAACATATTTAGAATATTTTATTCGTAGCATGTCAATGTGGAATACTTTAGAGTTACGAACAATAAATTGTCTTACCGGGTTGCACATGAATTTCCAACTTTGAAAAAATTAGGCTATCTAAATGGGACCAGTATTCTTTTAGACCATTTAAGTCCGAAACATTTATATAATGGCAAATTTGTTCAATAATTTTGTCAACTCTGAAACCTTTATCTTTATCAGATTTTAAATCATTATCAAATGCTTTTATAGTGGTAGTGAATCCTCTGAAAAGTAAATATTCACGAACTAATTCATCGACTAACTGTATATGAGCCATGTTCAGTTTCGTAAAGTTTTCGGTCTACTTTTTTTTTATGTCAGAATGAACTTTAAAAATCCATAGTTAAAAATATTTTGGAGTTAAAAATTTAAATTAAAGATAAGTCAAAACACAAAGAACAGCTTACAACAGTAACAATAACAATAAATTATAATCACGGATGAACCACAGATTCAAAGAGTATAGATAATATACTGGGAACAGATTCCTCGTACTGGGATAGACCAGTATATTATCTATACTCTTTGGGATAGACTAATAATAAAAATGATAAGACGTAGACAAAAAGAGGTATTGTCTTTGATCTTTTTTGAAATGTGGAAAATGCACTGACCTCTATAATACCACTGGACTGGCTGTTGTCAACGTGCTTTTGTGGCTGCTTGATATTGGCCATCTTGGCGCTGTCCGCCGCTGTCGAACCGTAGCGAGAGTTCGTGGTACTAAAACTAATGATGTCGATATAAAGATTTTTATTTTTTTATTTTTATTAATCAATAACTGTATCATCATAATTACTACTTATGTTATATTAACAACGAAAATGCAAAATTACTTTACAGTAAACAAACACTTCTCGCTGTCTTTTGCAATATACGTCAAAATTAGTTCTCGGGACTCTCGCTAGTGGCGCATCAAATGGTCACAAAAAGATTGCTGTCAAACGCTTGGAACAGCCAGTCCAGACACCGACACAATTTTAGCACCCCATCGAAGGATTTTTGAAATCAATATGGCCTGAATCGATAGGTCTACGTTCGGTCAGGATAGGTCCACTATCATTTTTGTTAGGTCGCCTGTGATTTTTTAATAAATATTTTTTTAAATTTAACTATTATTTTAAAAAATTTTAGCACCCCATTGAAACTGAAACTGATTAATCTTTATATTTCTACATTCTTTATCGTTAGGACAGTTTTGGTCTCTATACGTTTTGCTTTTATATTATCCATTTAGTTTTTTTATTAACAATTATAAATAATTGACATTGACAATGTCATAAGTCATTTGACATCTCATTTATGTTACCTTTTGAGCATTAGCTTCTTGTATTTTGGCTATACATTTTTATGTCATATTTAATATGTATTGTATAGTCTATATATAGTTATTTAATATTATTATTATTTTTGATTTGTTTTTAATTTATTGTTGTTAAACGAATATAAACAAAGTAGAAAGTATGAAGGCATAAAAAATAATGATACACATAAATAAAGAAAACACAAAAATCAACAACAATAAATTAAAAACAAATCAAAAATAATAATAATATTAAATAACTATATATAGACTATACAATACATATTAAATATGACATAAAAATGTATAGCCAAAATACAAGAAGCTAATGCTCAAAAGGTAACATAAATGAGATGTCAAATGACTTATGACATTGTCAATGTCAATTATTTATAATTGTTAATAAAAAAACTAAATGGATAATATAAAAGCAAAACGTATAGAGACCAAAACTGTCCTAACGATAAAGAATGTAGAAATATAAAGATTAATCAGTTTCAGATTCAATGGGGTGCTAAAATTTTTTAAAATAATAGTTAAATAAAAAAAAATATTTATTACAAAATCACAGGCGACCTAACAAAAATGATAGTGGACCTATCCTGACCAAACGTAGACCTATCGATTCAGGCCATATTGATTTCAAAAATCCTTCGATGGGGTGCTAAAATTGTGTCGGTAGTCCAGACTCCAGTGGTATGTCAGTGGGAAAATGGGAACCATAGATGAATAATAAGCATGGGAACTAGGATGACTTATCACAGGATTGAAAAGGTTAGTAAAATAAAAGCAAAAGAACCTTAAAAATGGTTTAGTCTATTCTCAAATCCGTGAGTTACTTTCTAATTTCCATTTAAGGACTTTATATTTCAATTTTACTGCGAAAAAACTGCGTCCATTTGTCGTTTTTTGTTGAATCTTAGAAACCTAGCTTTTTATAAGGTCAATAAATCCGAAAATAATACAAATATTATTTCTAAGTAACATCACAATAATAATTGATCTAATAATTAAACTCTACTTTTAATTTTTAAACGTTCGGAACGACAAATATAAAAAAATCATAATGTCAATTGTCAAATTGTCAATCGAAATTGCCTTCAATCAGCTGTCGATTTATATTATTGGCCATATTTTTTTATCAATACGAATCGTAAAATGTGTGTTAAATGGCGTGAAGTTTTATTTAATTATTAATTAAACCGGCACCGTGGTAGTGTTGGGAGGTGGTTTATGCGGATGGCGAGCACAAGCAGCAAGTGGTGCAAGTGACCGCGGCGGGCGCGGCTCTCCTGGGCCCCCAATCGCGCAGGCATGCAGTGGCATGGCGGAGGCTGCAGGCACGTCGCGTGGCCTCCGCGTCTACAAAATTGTAGTTCTCGGCGACGGGGGAGTGGGCAAGTCCGCGGTCACACTGCAATTCGTTAGTCATAGCTTTCTGGATTACCATGATCCTACAATAGGTAAGGTTCAACCTGTATTTTAACTACCGTTGCATTATAGTGTTAGAAATGACTGAAGAAAAAATTAATAATAATGATTTATTTCATTCAAGTATCATAATATTTATTGGTATTATAGCAACCCATATGGAATATTTTTTTATAATAATAAGTGATAATTATCTTGTTACTATTGTATAGTAATGCTGGATAATGTTAGAAAATAACAAATACAATACAAATGTGTGCAGCTATACAGTATACCCTATGTTGTTTTACACGCTAGGTAGGTTGTACATGACATGATGTTGATGATATCCTTCTTTGAATATCTTTACAGAGGACTCATATCAACAACAGGCTGTGATTGATGGAGAGCCTGCATTATTAGATATTTTGGATACAGCTGGACAGGTACCAAAATTCTTAGTTAAATAGAAAACAGAAATCACTGTACAACTGTTATCTCCATAACTTAAACTCCCTCAGGTTTATCCATAGATATATTTTGACGGTTAGTATAGATTTCTTAAACATAAGGTCATCAAAATCTTTCTAGTGGTTTTCTCGTGATGTGGTCATAGATGGATGAAAATTCAAAAAACTATAGATTTGGCCTCTGTATCAATAATCTATTTCATTCTATTTATGATCTATTTCAGATCAGATTATGCAAAAAATATTCAATGTAC
The DNA here is from genome assembly GCA_951802675.2 of Boloria euphrosyne. Lineage (NCBI taxonomy): Eukaryota > Metazoa > Arthropoda > Insecta > Lepidoptera > Nymphalidae > Boloria > Boloria euphrosyne. Next base: position 9,306,624 of record OX637887.1, read on the forward strand.
AGATTCAACTTAGACTTACTATATTATGTATACATTAGCTTCTTTTTCAAGTCTCTTAACTTCATTTAATGCACTTCTAAGGGAGAAAAATGTTATTTCAACATGCATTCAAAAAATAAGAAATTATTGATTGTAATTTAAAAATATAATGTAATTAAAACACAGTAATCATTTCAAATTATTTAAAATATTTTTATATAAAGTTAATAAAAATAATTCTTTACATTATTTTCTTTTCATTAACAACTTGAAACTAACCAACTTGTTTGTAGATTTAAATCCCTCTATCAACAGGTAGAGTTTACAGCAATGAGAGAACAGTACATGAGGTGTGGAGAAGGCTTCATGCTATGTTACTCTGTGACAGACAGACGTTCATTTCGTGCGGCGGCAGAATATAAACGATTGCTTGCCCAAGCTCGTCCCTCAGAGACACTGCCTTTGGTTCTTGTTGGAAATAAACTGGATCTTGCACCGAGGTTTAGACAGGTGATTTTTGCTATAAATAAATTTTGTTTAAATCTCATCATATGGTTTTTTATTTTTTATTGTATGTAGTGAGTTTTGTCTTACAATATACAATAGTAAGTGAATTGTAGATATGAATAAATGTATATTATGTATGGTAAAGCAGTCACAGCCTAATGGTAATACATTTGCTTGCAATTTGCAAAACTAATTAAAGATGCAAAGTCGTGCACCTTTGATCACATATCTTATTAAGAAAATCATAGTAAGTAAACCTGCATGTCTGAGAGAAGCTAAATAGTTCACATGGGACATTTTAAGTCTAGAAACTTGTAATTTATCAGTGTCCAGTTTTTATTGAGGAACGCTGGAAGATAATAAGGGCTCTATAAGAAAATATATAATAATAATATAATATATGTTTATGTTGGCTCATTAGCACACACAGCGCCATATAATTTGGTGGTAAGCTACGAGGCTTCTGTTACGCTACAGATACCAGCTAGTTATATACTACACAAACAAATGAATGCCCCTTAGCGGGACTTGAACCCGCGACTGCTGGTACAGCAAGTATTGTCACTACAAACAGAGACAAACTCTATTGGTGAATAAACTCTGGTGGTGAATATTTCATTATAAGAAATATTAGATAAATAGTGATTTAGGTCGCTTTTTGATCTTTCTTGTTTACTTTTTAAAGTTATTGCTATAAGTTAAATATATTTTCGTGAATTATATTGATATATACTAATAAATTCCTTTTATAACGTTAAGGTAACAATAGAGGAAGGTAAAGCCCTTGCGATTCAACTTGGGTGTCCGTTCTTTGAAACTTCAGCAGCATTACGTCACTTCGTAGACGACGCCTTCCACGGCCTCGTGAGGGAAATACGTCGGCTTGAACGGCAGCGACAGGTATATTGATATTTGTAATAAATATTATTAAAGGAGAGAAAATTTGCCTCTTCTTAAAATCAACACTTATAAAATTGTGGTTTTGAGGACAGGAATACACAATAACTTTATTTGTATTTTGTATATTATATAAATCAGGATGTGATAGGTGCTATATCTGGATAAGCTATTAATTATTATGATAGCTTATCAGATGTCGACTGCCTCGGTGGTGTAGTGGCTAGCATGTAAGGTCGCATACCGGGAGGTCCAGGTTCGAGTCCCCGGTCAGGCCAAGTTCAGTTATTGAGTCTTTCTGTTTCGTAAGCCTCTAGTAACAGCCCGGAGTTGGGAAGTTGGCGGTGTTTCAACCCCCGTCCATCCGGAGAGCACGTAAACCCGTCGGTCGTCTCATTGGTCGTGTCCCACCAGAGTATGAGGGTCATAAAGAATAGAGAGTGCACTTACACTTGTGCACAGATGTCACATCAGATGTCATTATTCTGTATAGTAGTTCAAGACTATACATTCCTATAAATTAGTGAGTGAAAGATACCAAGAAACATAGTTATTCATTTCTATCTCTAAATTATATGCAAATATTTGATATTTTTAAATAAAAATATCTTGTGAAATTAATTTCATTTTTGGTTCTTAAGATTTCAAAGAAGTAGTACCTACCCATGATCATGAACATAATGCAAATGTAAAGCAATTGACATGTCGTGAAATCAAAACAAGTCCCAAAAAATAGTTTCATTTAAAACATATCTTGTCCTCAGTCCTCCATCGTCGGCACGGGCATCTCGACTGGCGGCGGGCGGCGGCGCTGGCGGCGCCTGCGCAGTATATTCGCGCTGGTGTTCCGCAGACGCCGCAGGCCACACTCCACCTAATCAAGAAAGGTCTAATTTGTTAAAGGTCTAATATAACCCTTGAAATGCACACTATTTATATTTTTAAACAGTGAAATTGGTATAAATATTAAGTAAAACGCATAAAAGGATTATTTCAATCCGCATCACAATATTGTTGAGTTTTCTAAAGTCGCTTCATATTCAAATTATCAATATACTCTTGGCTAAAAAATGTTTTTTTTTTGAAATAAAAAAATATGGTTTGAATATGACTCCCGAAAACTTATGTTCAACTTGTTATTCAGAAGAAAACAAGAATTTATTTAAAAATAAAACTTAGAGCATATTCACTGTTGAAACGCTTACACGTAATTTAGTATGGAAAGATCATAACAAAAGATCTATGTCTTTAGGGTATGGTGCCTAATTTTCCACTACCTCAATCTAATGCAATTTATTTAATTTAGTTTTGTTGTATACTTAGCTGTAGCTATATATAGTTGTAATAATAGTATTTAATTATTTATTATCCTAATATATTATCTTTCCAAATATCAAATAAATATTTACACAGTTCTACCTCTTTCGTACTATTGAATGGTTCTATTAACGTTCCTAAGTAAACGCCATTATTAGATTTAAAAAATTCCTTTGACGAAATTAAAGTGGTGAAAAATACAAAATAAATGTAGGCCTAATTTTACTCGTGTGTGTACTTATAAATACGTCATTAATGCTTATACTTAATGAATCGCTGTCACTGTCAAATGGCAAAATGACAGCGTCGGAATGTCACATTTTACGAACTTGATAATTTAGGGGCCTAGTACAAATTTTAATGTCAGTAAAAAAGAAAAAAAAACATGTGTATTTTTAATAGTATTGAAGAATTTGTGTCATAACTCTTCCCGTAGTTCTTCCCGATAGTGTATAGAATTTTAAAAAAAGAACAAGTTCAATATTATTATATTCTGCACTAACGTATTTTTTTTCACTCTTAAATGATATGAATAGCTTGAAATAAGGGTTAATTTAGAGGCAAAATCACATCTTTGGCTGAAAACATAAAAATACGATATGTTAAAACTAAAAAAAAAACATTTGGACTACAAAAATTTTACATTTTAAAGTAAAAATTGATTTTACAACTATTCTTGACGGCTTAAAGTTCAATAAAGCTGATTGAACTGGCCTGACGTAATGGATGTCTTCCGCAAAGAAATCCAAAGAAGCAATAATAAATGTGTTTTGGTGATATTTACAATGTGCTTAATAAAAAAGCGAATGAGCGGAAAACGTAGCATTTTTATAATAATGAGAGGTGTACCTATAATAAAAATTATTATATATATTGTAGTATTCTACTCCCAGTAGATCCTACGAATATGTAGTAATGAGGGTTTGAAAAATTGTGAAGATCATTTTACGGTCATTTATGGTGTAAATTGCAGATTAAAAATTAGACCAGTTGGTTTATCTAGATTCTAGGCACTAAAACAGTTACTTTAGTAGCAATGTAGTGATTAATGTTGTACCCCAGTCCTTGTAGCTGTGAAGGTAGCATAAATAATGTTCACATATGTTTAAATTGAGAGAATTGAATAGTATAGTGAAATTGAATAGTGAACACAAATTGGCTAAATGTAATGTCAAGAACTTACAAAAGTTTTTTATCGAACGCGTTTATGTTTTCCTCAAAGCGTAACCCCTTTCGCGTACTAGGTGACCGCGACCACGAATACGACTACGACCGAAAGTACGACCGCAATTATGAGCACGTACGAGCATGACCATGGTCACCAACGACTAGAGGCATTATAATGCAACATCTCGTTGCCGAGTGGAAACGCTTTCGCTTAGAAAACCAAGAGAAATAGGCTCAAATTGGGCTTGCCAATCATATTTTCATGTGCATGATGAGAGAACCTATTGTCTTCGAAAGATATGTTAAATCCGGCACAACCCGCAATTCGCAAATGTGGTGAACTAATAGTTCATTTTTTTATTTAACATAGCTATAATAGCATTAGCGTGATTTAATGTAAGGGGTCCGAACTATGAGACGAATATAAACTACTACATGATACTCGTAACATAATGTAACACTTGGTCGTTGCTTTGGAAACCTAGTGCGTGAGGACTTAAATTTTATAATCACTGTTTTTGCCTAAACTACAAAAAATATACCAAAATATTTTAAAATAAAGAGAAGTGACATAATTTTCGTTTGTTATGTACTTATTAATGTTATAGAATATATAGGTAATATTTTACATATTATATTAAGAGCCTAAAAAACCCCTAGAATTGAAAAGCAGAAGAAAATATGTTGGAAATAAAAGGAATCGTTTCCACAACTAGAAGTAGAAGTAGTATTTAGTAGGTTCCGCCCAAAATCTATTTCACATTGTTTTATCCTTCCAAGCAAAATGGTACAGGTTTGATATTTGGAACAAAATTAGAAAACAAACAAGGTCTAAATGGCACATTATTTGTCGTATTTAGTTACAACAATAATTTATAAATGTTGTAATTTTTGCAAGATTTTTGTCATATATTTATTTATATTCGGCCCTGAAGTACAATTTAAGTGTATAAGAAAGTAGCGTGCCCTTCGTATATCTGTGTGACAGAGACAGCAATAAAATATTAATAAAAATATATTTACCTATATAATAACTAATTTATTTGGCGTGTGTGTGATTTTAGTGTTGTGAGACGTCGGTATGTAATGTAATGTTAGGTCGATACGCACAAATTTTAGAGTAGCTGTTAATGTCGTTAAGAGGATGATTTGAGTCACGCTTAGAAGAGATTATTACATAATCATCATATTTCTTCATATTATTATGATCATAATCAAAAGTGAGTCATTATTGATTTAAAACAAATATTAGCATAGATATTTCTTAATTTAGATTATGCCAGTGTTGCGCTGGGGTTTGAGCCCACCAACACTTCAAGTCGTACTAAGTTCCCCGAAAACGATAGTTCATTTTTTTCAAGTTCTGTTTTTCGGACAATAGATAACCTATGTCCTTCCGTAATGTCCGATCTATCTCTATACCATAATTCGTCACAATTTGTTAAGTGGTTAAGGCATGCAAACCTAACAAACATAGACGGAGTACTTTCACATTTATAATATTGGTATGATGTTATATTAATATCAGATTTGAAATTTTGAAACTTAAAAATTTTATTCCAAATATAAATAAGTAATATAACGAAACCGTTTTTCTATTATACGTTATTGTTTTCATTTAGTGAAATAATCTTTTATTCTAAGCGTGATATCTACACCTTTAAATTAATTCCCTCAGTACCATGGTGTCAAACTAGAGTATTTATACATAATGATAATTTTAAGTAACATGAGCTTCGCGGCGCTTGTCGCTGAATTACCCCATATAGGGTAACATTTCTTGATGAAAACCGATGGCTTGCATTTAAACACATACGTTCATTTATTACTTGCTCATTCGTCATTTTTAAAACAAAATATACGTTTTAAAAACAATATTAATATGAATAAACGATTTATTCACTTGTTATAGTGTCATATTAAATACTAGGAAAAGTAGAGATCTTAGGTTATAAACACACATTTTCAAAAGTTTTACAAAGAGAGACTGCATAATGCAGGCTCCTTTGCTTTTGCTGTTTTAGTTGCTAACGTTGGTCATACGCATGATCGTACCGCCCATGACAATCGTTGACAATTGACCCAGAATACAGTATGCATAATCCATAATTTTATGTATGTAATGCTGTATGTTGGTATGATGTCGTTTCAAAATTGGACAGTACGAAATTATGAGTATGGCACCCATTAAATGCCATAAACAAAATACTGATTAATGATAAAAAAAGTTCCATTTTACATTTGTTAGTGGGATTCACCAATAGATATCTAGTCATTATTTAATTAATGTAGGCTATTCTAGTGTATCTGCATTTTGAAGTATAAAAGATTTAGATCTTCTGACATTGTGTTTAGAACCCTTAAATATGAATACCCCCATATTTATAGTCAAACATTGAATAAAGTTTACTTCGTGTATTTATCAGTATTTAAGTTTTTTTTTTAATATTTCTATTATCCTATGTCTTAAATAGTTGCAAAAGACGATTCGGAACCAATCCTCGTTGTTTATTAGAAAGTTTATTTACTGTTGCCAATATGGTTAAAATTATTTATTGTTTTAAATGAATTGTTGGTAAACATGTTAGAAATAGTTTTTTCTGTGTCAAATAATTAAAAATATGTTATACCAAGGTTTTGCATATAAAAATGTTGTATATGTTTGTATTTATGATAAATTATTTAATATTTATGTAACTTATAAGTAAAATTTACTTAATAAGAAGCTCCAATTTAGTATGTGTATTGTACATATTATAATGTCAGTCTTTCCCAACATTAGTGAACTAAGAACTTACTTTAAAAAGGCTCCTTAGTTAACTATATTTTTACCGTATTAAAGTTCGTGCCATATCATAAAAAAGACTTTAGTATATTTTTTTTAAATGATTATTTTATTGTTAGACAAAGAAAAGTTGTCACTGGTCACTGTGGCCTTATAATCACAGGTTGGGAGAGACTGGAACGATATGATTCTTTGTTTGAAAAATTATGTATTTATTGTTAATATTTTATATTGCGTAGTGATTGTAGTGGCTTTAACAATTAATTAAAGCATGTTTACTTACAATTATATTGATGTTGTTGCATCTTCAAATATTTATAGAAATTATGTTACGTAAATTATTTATAACACCAAATAGTACCTTTTCATATTTATGATAAATATTTTATGCGAAATTGTAACGAGTGTGTAGAAGTTTTGTTGAATAAATGTCCTGTTTAAAATGTGTAAGTGTTTCACTCAACCAAATTCCAATGAAGAAGATATTGCGATATTTTTCATTATCAATATCTCCAAAGTTCTAACCTCTCTGCTATACCTAAATGGCTGATTGTAAAGGTTAATTTCAAATTATATTAAGTAGATACATACTAGCAGTATCCGTGGCTTCACCTGCGTTTAAACTTCGCTACCAAACTTCACATGATCACCTACTGGGCTACTCTGAAGGTTGCCTGAAATTTTCACAAAATTGTAACCTATGTGTTATACCCGGATAATTATCATCATATTGAATTTAATTAACATCTGTCCAATTTTTCTCGTGATGCGGTCACAGACAGACACACAGACAAATGTTCTAAAAACAGTAGATTCGCTCTTTAATATTTAATGACTTAGTCGCAGTCTTCAGCCCTTTTAACGTCCCACTGCTGTGCACGGGCTTCCCTCAGTACGAGGGGGATCAGGCCATAGTCCACCGCGCTGGTTTAGTGCGTGTTGGCGGTCTTCACGTCTTTCGAAAATTTGCTAGATTTTTCTCGGACATGCAGGTTTCCACGATGTTTTCCTTCACCGTAAGGCAAGTGGTAATCATGATAGAAATGATTCGCACATGAAAATATCAGAAGTGCGAGACCCGGATTTGAACCCGCATCACTCGTTTATACAAGCGAGCGTGTTACCGCTGGGCTACCACTGTCTTAATAATAATGAGTATTTCAATAAGATTTCCAAAAATTATTTGACGTACAGATTCGACTGCTTTAAAATTTTATTATATCTATAACGTAGGGGAGAGTTGGATAATACCGAGCCCCTAAGGAAATGGACCTATAATTCGGACAAGGTTTGAATTATAGAAACGAAAATGCAGTAAGTAGTAAGAAATTTATTAAGGTACACATACAGTATGACAAAAACATCCAAAGTTTTAAACATAAGTAATTATTACAAAATTACAAAAAAACGGGAAAGCGCGGAATTATCAAACTGGTCGGATAATACCGTGCCTAGGTTTGATAAAACCATGCCCACATTAATTTCGTGCAAATCGGTATGTAATTAAAAAAAAATAACACTATTTAAGGTTTTCATAAACAAATGCGTGTACATAAAGAGCCCTGAATGTTTTCTATCTCTACAAATATTCTGTTACGAGATAATTCACTATAATATATAATAATACGAAATAATAGCAAAAACTTAAATTATTTGCAAAACAAAACGTGGATAAATCTTTGCATATATAATTTTCTTAATAACTAGAAGTCTTAGTAACTCTTTGAATTTAATCTAGACTAGACTAGTAGGAGTCTCAAATATCTATATAGTATATATCAGACTTAAAGTTGTATTTATAATCACAGCAAAAAAACTCATACGCCAGTTTACGTAGCTGTTGCTGAGTGATTCCATAAAACTTCTTTGCCATCAGCGTAATAAATGAAACCATTTCTTTCTCTTCTTCTTTTGAAAAAGTGGGTTTTCTGCCCATATGGGGGTCATGATTTTCGCCTAATTTTAGTCGATCTCTTATTGTTGATTCAGGGATATTAAAGCTTTTAGCAGCTGTCTTTATTTTACTATTGTTTCGTATAGACTCCAGTGCAGCCTTCATATTATCTGGATTCCATTACTTCTTCTTTGGCACAGATGCATCCATCTAAAACGAAAGTACAACTAAGCTATATTTTTTTGCTTTGTATTTTATTTTAATTAAATTATTCACATTAATCACAACATTCGTAGTACAATTAGTGGTAGGTACATTTCATAGTCAATAATTGACCAAAATATTTTTTTAAATAACCCCACAAGCGCTTGAACAGATCTTCATAAATTTCAGAAATCAGCTTTGAAATAAAAAAAATACCTCAAAATCGGTCCATTCGTCTAGGAGCGACAATGCCACGGACAGACACACAGATGCACAGACACACGGGGTTAAAACCAAGTTAATGTAAATAAAACATTATTTTCATAGTTAACAATTTCGCGCCAACGTTTGATAATACCGCGCCTTTGGGCGCGAAATTGTCAGACTTGATCATTTCATCTTATAACCTCAAAATAAAATAGAAAAGTAGCTTGTATGTTAATAAATATTCTGACAATTATTCTACAATATATTAGCATTAAAATGCATGGGTTTTATGTATTAAAATATAAATAGAGTATTGCTTACCTCTTATCGAAAATGCACAAAAAATTATAAGGAGTAAGGTAAAAAGCTTCTGTAACACGTTGTCTCTCCGTCGTCGTTCGGGACAAACTGGCGGTGCGCAAGAGAAGGTGTAGGCATGTCGAAATTTGATATTTATGCATTAGATCGCGCGATTTGTTTATAGTTTTTGAGTTATGCTGAAGCGCGGAATTATCAGCCGCGCGGTATTATCCAACTCTCCCCTATATAGAAAATAAATAGATCAATATTTTTATAAGGATATTAATATATGTTTGTACTTTGTATTTCAAATAGTTGTTTTAGTAATAATATTTTTTTAGGTATACATTACTATCATTTAAAAATAACGGAACAGCACAATTTGAGACTTAACTCACTTATACCCTAAACGTTATACACTAATATCTCCTTACAGGATTACAGTTCATAAAAATAAATATCCATAATAGCAAGAGCGAACGTAGACAACGTTTATAAGTAAGTTTACGTTTTTAAATAATCTGCCCCTCTAGACAAATGGCAAACGCTCCGTACCGATTCTATTTCGATAAAGGCCTTATTACACCTTCCTAAATTTAGTCGTCCTAATTAGGATTTAGGAAAGGAAAGCAAAATGATGTTTCTGATTACACTATCCTAAATTTAGTAACCATAGACGAATTTACAGATTAAGTATAAGTTTCTACGAGTGCAACCATAGAGTATATTACTATATTATATAACGTTTTCTTTAACTGAGTGTTTTTCAGAAAAAATGACCCTGTGACGATCAGGAAATATAATTTTGGAATTACATTAATTTGTTTATATTTACTCTGGTATTAAAGAATAGATTATTACCTAGCTAAATATGCTATTTAAATTAAAATTAAACCATTATAATAAGAAATATTCAAGTTTTTCTGTCAGCATATGATGCAAAGTATTCCTGTAAGTCACAAAGTATAATCGATCAGAAATAAAACAACCAGGTATTGAAACAAAATTAACTTATATTAGCATAAAGATATAACTAAAATCTATCCAAAAATAAAAAAAAGGTAGTTTAATTCTTTCAAATTAATAAATAATCTGCGAAATAGTTTCATGTTCGTCACTCCTCGGACACGTCGCACTTGAAAAGTTGTCATTACTAATGATACATGTTACAAATTCAAAAATCAACCAAAGTGAGGAGTTTTTGGTAATAACAAAATACTGATAATGACAATATAAATACTATAAAACGAAAAATAAATATTTTAAAACCATTTTTGTACCATTCAGAATATGGGACAGTGACTATTACGAAAATTGCGTGACGAATAGGAATAGTTTGAGCAGCGTCCACATTGCCGGTTCAAACACAATCACAAAGAAAAAAGCGTAAACTTAATATTATTAATGAGACCTTTTAGATTTATCATACCTGTTTTATACATATAAGTATTAAAAAATATAAAGTTAGATCTGTAATCTTTTTTCGATTCTTTTTTAGTCTTTCTAACTGTTTTTGGAGCTGAACTTCAAATTTTTCAGGATTTTGCCTAAATTTTTCGCGATATTTCTTTGCCCTTTCTGCTGCGGTAAGCGCCATCTTCTTCGACGAAACGAACGAAATAATTACTATTTCCAATAACTACTTCCTCCCACATAGATCTCACACTTATCCTGGAGAAAATGTTCGTAAATCCAATGCATGCAAAGAGAACCAAAATAAGGAGCACTGCAGTAATTTTCTGATATCGCTTTTAACATTGATTTAAATCAAAATATGTTAAAATCTTGTCAACATCCCAATAGACTACCATAGCTGCTAGCAGAGTGATCATTCATACGAGTAAGTATGCATAATTCGAACTTTGACCTGAAACAAAAAAGGGTATCATGGCTATATCTTATTAAATGGAAAACGGAATTTTAATATTATGCAGTCGGAGACATACACACCACGCAGGTATTAGAAAACATGTACAACACTCTTTTTTTTTATCAATGATGATAGTTGCGGAGATTTTCTACGTACAAACAAACAATACAAATTTTACCTCTTTACAATACCAAATTATCACAATTTTAACAAAATTAAAATAAAATTATTTAATTAATTAATTTAACAAAATTAAAACAAAATTAAAATATATTTCGTTATACGTTAAGCTTTACAATTCAAGTTCGTCACGATTTTGTTCCGGTAGTATGTCACATGACGCACAGGACGTGACGTATTCATCCCAGGGAACTTTTAAAATTAAAAATAACGAATATTTAGTTAAAATACCTTGTGTTTAGCTTTTCTAATCTAATATAGGTTAGTATATGTTTTAAATATAATATTATACGTAAAGAAAATGAGTTTATTTACCTTTTAAATACTGTCACTATCCAGAAAACTTTTTTGTACGCCGAAGACACCAACACTTTCGTCTCAATTATTGTCGCAATTCACGTTTAAAACAATAACGGCGGTTTCATATAAACGATGATAATGTTGCCAGGAAGGCAAAAAAAAATACAAATTGTAGATTTTGTCTTATGTAAGATATCAAATTTACCGTGACGCAACTGGATTTTCCGGTACTATGATTTTCGTAGGACAACATTAAAATAATGATATTTTTCAAAATAACTATAAATATATCACATAAAGGCTGAAAAGACACTTTTAGATATACAGAGACTATGTTCAAGCACTTATGCATACTCAAAGACTAATATTTATCAAATGAGATGTATTTGAAATCTCCGAGAGCACCGTGGGACCATTGAGTTATTTAATAATAACTCAATGCATGGGACACACGAAATCTTCACCTCCTATTTTGCTTTTTTTTTAATATAAAAATAACTGTCCGCTTTTTACGGACATTTTTAATTTAATTGGATTTTAAAACATTTACCTAACTCATATAAAATTTCATTTTTCACATGTGGTATATAAAAAATATAAATAATAATATTTGAAGTTGTGGGACAGGCCGATTTCTTTATGGTCATTTTTTGTGAAAAACACTCAACTATAATAATAATTTTTATCGATTTTATTCCAAAGATATGTTTTTATCGTTTTTATTCAAAAGATATGGCATCTTTATATAATTGAATAATATTAATTAGGATCTCTCTTTCCTTTGCCATTAAACTCGTTGCACTTTAACAAAATAACATTTAATTTTTAAAAAAATTTAATAACATGTGCACACGCACTACGCAGTCGTCACGTTTATTATAACAATAATAAATGTACTCTCTTTGGAGTCCAGAACAAAAATCATAGAAATAATAAACCAAAAATACTTGCTGTCCACAGATTATTAAGGTCGACGGAATTTAGCAACCATACTTCTTCCTAATTAGGTTACTTTTTAGGATTCTAACTTGCTAAATGCGTTTACACTTTCCTGAATTTAGTAACTAAATCATTTAGAACACTAAATTTAGGAAGGTGTAATAAGCCCTTAAACGCTAACGCCTAAGGAGGACCATCTCGTGTACGAAAAAGTGTCCGTAAAAACGCGTCCAGTAAGAGTGGCGCTGCAGTAGCAGTCGATAAATTTTAAAGAAAGCGCCAAACGTAATTAGAAAAAAATTACGCTTTCTTTCTTCAGTATTTTGTTTATATTTACTAAAACATTTTTTAGACTACGTAAATAGTTGAGGTTTTGTATACTAGCATTTTACTAACTACTTGAGTCATTAAAAAATTTAAATATTTGAACTCAGCAAACTTCACTCCATTTATAACAGCTATGTTCATATTGAAACTATTCGAACGCCAGCGCTATTCTGGTAGGTATAAGGTAATGAAAACTTTATTTTCAGTATACAGCTGGACACTTTTTCAACTTTCCCCCCATATGAGATGGTTCTCCTTATCTCTACCCATAGTTGAATCTAATCACTAGTCGTAAGCTTATGTCAATCCCATACATTGATTATTCTATTCTACTAGCGTTTTGCCACTTGTCTAGAGGGGCTGTTCTTTTTCAGCTAGCGGCTAGATCTTCAGTAGACAATATTCATTAAATTTTAATATTTAATATCATCACCAAATCTAAAATTAAATACGATACATACCTAGTTAAAGACGTTTGTCAGTTTGTAAGCAATAGTACACGTATTCATATAGCTGCACAGTGAATACGTGATATCTATGGAGATGACTCTTATTAAATTCATTTAAAAAAAATTATTGTAATTATTAAAGCAGACTTAACGGTAACTTGAATATTTTGTCCTATGCGCGCTTATTTTAATAGATGGCATTGCTTTGTTTTATTGGAAAGCTGTTAATCTATACATATTATAAAACGAAAGTCCTCCGCCGCGTCTGTCTGTCTGTTCGCGATGAACTCAAAAACTACTGCACCGATTTTTAAGCAGTTTTCACAATTGGATGGAATAATTCTCCAGGAAGGTTTTAGTATATAATTTGTCAAGTTTTTGTATACATTGGCTAAAATATAATGATATCTGTTGGAGGTGTCGTAAAAAATAAGCTGTCTGGGAGCTTTCAACGAAAACGCTGCCTAAACCTTTGAGATATAACAAAATGATGTATGGTGGAATTGTGTATCTTATATAGATGTACAAAAAAGTCCGCGATGGCATGGCATATGTCTATCTCTTAAGGATAACATACTATATAATATACTATGCTATATAGTTAGGGCCAATGATATTTTAACTATAGATATGTTATGAGCGCGCAATCGTGAAAACTCGAAAACATCCTAATTAGGACGTATTGCCTTTAGTCAGTGTCACCGCATGGCGACGAGTGGTACGCTCCTACAAAATTTAAAAAAATGCCATCCTGTGTATTTAGGAAATGCACCAATTATGATACCAAAGTTAATAAAACACAAGGGATCTCATACCACATGTAAGAACGCAGAATTCTTCGATTTATTAATATATTTCAATTATTTTCCTAATATTCTGATATGTCATCGGTCGCTAGACTAATGTTTGTTTACATTGACGCGTAATTGACAACATTAGCTGTCTCTTTTTTTCTTATTGATTTTATCGACTATCCCCTTTCTATCATTTTGACATGTACCTTGAATGAAAAGTGTGTATGTGTGCAGCGCGGAACACTTTTTTCGGTTGTTTAGTGAGCGTATCCGCTGGGTGCGTAACCCATTCATTACCACTTATATTTTAAAAACATCACCTGGGTGCCACTTAATATTTTTAATGATTACAATAGAGAATACGAAATTAAATGTGTTTTTCAATTTAAAAAAAACCCTAAATAAAAAAAACCCACCCAAAAATGGTAAACGCAACAAATGCGTTGGTGGCACTGGTAAAAGAATTTAAATCGTAAGTGCCATTCAACACACCGTTTGCGTTGACGTTTAGATAGTATTATGCAACATGTTTTGGGAGACTGCTGAGGCCCGATTTGTCAATATACTTGCCGTTGTTTTCTTTATTCAGATAATCTATGTTTATTTATAATTTAGCATTAATATTCCCTACTACTCCTACTAATATTATAAATGCGAAACATTGTGTGTTGCTTAGCAGACTGGTTAAAACAGCCAGTATCAGTTTTATAATAGATTTAATCAAAATGTTAGTAGGTATAAGCAGAAACTTTAAATGTTCGCACGATGCCAAGTGGTAGTGCCATGCTTGTTACCTTCAGGTAGCAGCCGAATGGGCCGGCACGCCCCGTATAGTAGGTACCACTCTCTCACAGAAGACCGGCGTGAAGTGGCAGCTATGCTGTCGCATTTCGTCCGGTGAGTGTCCGGGAGGCCCACTCCCCATCCCTACTCCCGTCCTTCTCCCTCCTCCCTCCCTCCCTTTCCTGAAAGGCCGGCAACGCATCTGCAAGCCCTGTGGTGTTGCAGATGTCCATGGGCGGAGGTGATCACTTACCATCAGGTGAGCCTCCTGCCCGTTTGCCCCCTTTAGTCCCATAAAAAAAAATCGAACTAAGGAATGACCGGAGAGCAGTTTTGTTTGAAGAAATATAAATTAGAAATCTGCTCCCCTACTCTTGACGGGATCAAGATCACATCAAGATCGAATTAATGTTAAAAATTTGTTAGTTTGGTACCTACTTTGGAAATCATTTCCATAGTACCGCTTTGACGTTAATTCAATTCGAACTCGATCTCGTCGGTTCTACTGTTTCAAAAGATTTCGGCTTAGGGATGAATAGCATTACAAATGCTACTGGTAGTTCCACGTAAAATAAGTTATAATAAAAATCCTGTGGGTTCCTAATTAAATATTACATTTTTCAATTTGTCAAAATATCGGCCAGCTTGCAAAATATTTAGTAGGTATGTAAGCAGTTTACTACTCGAAATCTATTTAGATTACGAGTAGTAAATTTAACCATATTAATGTATAACTAATAGATTAAAAAATACGTGCATACATTTTGGCGTGATTTGTTATGGATAAAACCATCCAAAAAGATTTTTTACTGCTATGCCAATGAACGCACCGTATCGGTGCACGTGATTTCATTGTAAAAATACACGATGAAACAGTGAAAAAAAATGATAAAATTAAGAATATTGCTTAACTTTATCTCCCAATTCAAAAATATTTAATAAACAATCAATGAAACTTCAGTTATGCGGAAATTAAAATAGACCTTCACAACACCAACCGTTTTTTCCTTGCCAAAACAAGAATGACAGTCCGAAGCAAAAACCAACTGTGTTTCCACATTTAAAAATTGTTTCTAACCGTGAATGTTGCCAAATATTTAAATAATTTTCTACCATTTTTATGTAATGCCAAAAAACTTCTTAGAGTACACTCAACGCATATGGTACGTTGGTGGCATGACGTAGTAATCTCGATCAACGCAAATGGTGCGTTGGTAGCAACGAATGGGGTAAGGCATGGTGGGGGAAACAAAAGTGATGTCAGCGCCCGCTGCGGACCAAAACAGAACTACGAGTGGCTCTTTATTATTTATGACCATAAAAATAACACGTGTGTCAGTTAAATTAAATAAATAAAATAAAATGGGTCATCAGAGTTGTTGCGTAGTCGATTGCAAAAATACTAGTAGAAATAGTAATTGTAAATTTTATAAGTTTCCGGTTGCCAGACAATGAAGTGATGGTTTGCTTATTAGATATGAAATAATTAATAATTGGGAATTTAATTGTTTTTATGATCGAACAATTACCAATAGTCGTCGAACCAACGATAATTGATCAAAATTAATTAATCTGAGCGATAAAAATAAAGATATCTAGTAAAGGGGGCCAACTTAAGGGTGAACATTTGTTTAATTAATTATAAATAAATAAAAGACGTACAAACAATTTCTACATTCGAACATTAACGAACAAACGACGAACAAATAATTAAAAATAAAAAAAATCCGTAAATTAAAAAAAGTTGGTCCAACCTAATTCACTTATTGAGACTTGTTTTAGTTGTTGTATTTATTTTACTTACTGTTTTCAGCTGACCCACGGAAAAAAATTTAATTTAATGTACACTCTGTGTAATATATCACATTTAACATTGAAAAAATTTTTTTTTCAATTTTATTTTATTTTCTCAATAGCTATTTGGCATACAATACATGTATATTTTCTCAAAAGAGCCAACGTGAGTTGTATCGTTAGATGGCGCTAGAGTCACGCACTCAGCGGATAACATATCTATAGTTAAAATATCATTGGTTAGGGCATGGAGGTTAGATACAGGAGAACCAACGCTTCATACTAAAGCATTACCCGTCTGTCTCTGAAAATTTGTAGAGTTTATAGCGCGCTGCCGTCAATAAGTAGTATCTGTCAAGTTAGCTATTTATGAGTACTGTCACTATTGTGACAACGTGAAGTTAGGCATTGAGACAACATAGCGATCGCAGCGCCTCCTTGGTTTGACAATATTTCTGAGACACTACATTCTAGGGCCTTGGTTCTCCTGGTTTCTAATCTCCATGGGTTAGGGCATTAAAAAAACTTTATAAAATTAACGGCGTTTGACGTATCATGTTATGACCGTTGCCATGGTGGTTATTTTGCTTTGGCTGGCACCGACTCCAAAATTAACAAAGTTCTTAAAAGTATTATTTTCTACTTTTTAGTTTAGATTTTTCTCTTCTTAGTGCAGATTTTTTGAAGTCGGTTTAATTTTTTTTTTTAAATAATTACAAATTAACAGCTTTTCACTAAATGCATATGAAAGTATATATGGTACTAACATCAAATAACTATTTTTAAAATGTTTGTCTGTCTGTTTATTTCTTCTGGCTAAATGACTGCATTGTGTGAACTGGTATATTTTGTATTGTTAGTGATTTATTATTTGAAAATAATGTAATTTCCTATATTTTTATACTTCTGCAAATTAATATGAACGAATTAAATGGTAATAGCAATGTATTTTAGCATGATAAACTTGACTACTAAGAAGATTCTCCTAGCGATGTGTATGTACTCAATATGCTCTAAGTCCTAAACTATTGGCGATCACGTTATAATTTTTTTTGTAAAGAATTAAGATATTTAAAGCTATAATTCAAAGTTAAAATATAAAAAAAATTGGTCGAAAGTAGTCAAAAATACATTTCAAATCTTCACTTCCTGTTTACTCTACGTGAAAAGAAACAAATTTGTAATTCAATAAAAAAAAATTAACTACACCCTTTTAACTTCAAGAAACAATATTTCTTAGAATGTTTTACAAATTGAAGGACATAATTCACAAATAATAAGCATTCAAAAAGTACGGACTTCATACTTTGTGAATTTTTAAAAGCTCATAAATCGGCAATGAAGCGTCATACGAAAAAAATAATGTGTTTGCATATCCATGTCCACTAGAACTATAACTGACCAGAGTATGAACAATTTTCACAACCTCACTTTATTTTCGTTGTCCGCTTCACGTGAAATGCCCCTAAATAATATGTACTGACGTATAATGCCAATTTGTAAAGTAACTAAAATCACTCAGTGATAAGTATGGAATTTAGATATAGGTACCTTCTACCTTCCATAGTGATAAGTAAATTAATGTTAAAAATAACTAGCAGATTAAATTATTTTAATTACGAGTATTACATTAGTTATGATATTACCTTTATTCATTTACATACATATATAGTTTGAAATTATTAATATAAATATATAAGATATAATATGTACTTTTCTAGCTATAAAATAAGACATTATAAAACTAAGGTAAAGTGTTTCACAGATATGAAGAATGTGTTATGTCACCATTATGTCCATAATATTCCGCACTAACAATACAGGTCGTAAACTTGCATTTAATGACAGCAGCCGACATCTTGACCATCGTGGATAGCCCATCTTGAGAAGCTATATTTTATAGAAAATAGAAATAGACTTCTATGTTATGATAATAATATACGGCAC
This sequence comes from Boloria euphrosyne, assembly GCA_951802675.2. Taxonomy (NCBI): domain Eukaryota; kingdom Metazoa; phylum Arthropoda; class Insecta; order Lepidoptera; family Nymphalidae; genus Boloria; species Boloria euphrosyne. The sequence continues at coordinate 9,325,264 of OX637887.1, forward strand.
AGATTCTACAATTTATATGGTGCAAGGCAGTGGTAGCCCAGTGCTAACTGCTTACTTGGGTAACCACTAACCGAGTGAAGCGGGTTCAAATTCGGGTATCGCACCACTGATATTTTCGATGTGCGAATAATTTCTAACATGATTACCAATTGCCTTACAGTGAAGAAAAATATTGTGAGGAAACCTGCATGTCTGAGAGAACCTAGCAAGATTTCGAAAGAAATGTGAAGTCTGCCAACCCGCACTTGGCCAACGTGTTTTTTTTTTTGCAAAAATATTTCATGTACAGATTCGAGTCAGAATTTTAAATTTAAATTTTGAAATGATATGTATAGAAGAATATATCAAAATTAATATCTGAATGTAGTTTGTAGAGTATTGATGATAAAATATCTACTTCGACTAAATTGGACAAACTAACATATAAATCATGCATAAACATACACCTAAATATTTTTATAACAAACCTATAATCAGGAGAGCTATTAAATGTGCTAAAATAATAACTGTAACATTAATTTCACGATTTCTCATCAAGGGTTAATGGCGAGGAATGGCGGGAACTTGTTGCGTCACTGTCACTTGTCGCGGCGGCAATTTCACTTTTCAGTCAGTTTATCATCCGTCTCACAGGATATCGCACGCTCTTCTTTCTCGCGAATATACGGACGCGAAAGTATAACTTTTCACTAGAATAAAAAAATCACAATATTAAATTATTATTATAGGCTAATCATGTATTTAATTAAATTGTCTCGTCTTTTTTTAATGACGCAAGTGTTGTCGATATGTGTGTCAGAACGCACTGTATATAAAATAGGGGTCCTGATGGCCTCAAGACTTGACTCTCCTTTCGATCTGGAACGATGTGGCCCAGCTGTGGACTTAGCTTTGGATAAAGTGAATGAAAAGTTCCTCGCGCATCACAATGTCGAACTACAAAAAGTTCAGGGAAGGTAGAGTTTGCATGTTTATATATTAGGTATTCCTTATTATTTATATATGGAGAAAATAGCAGAATATTAATATTAATATCTTTTATATTGAGAATTTTAATATTAATTAATAATATAACAATTTTCGTCAAAATCAGGCAGAAGTTTAAAAAATTGAAATAAAACGTATTCTTATGTTCTAAATAGGTACCAGATAAATTACTCGTATGATGTTTAAATTAGCATATACATATGATTTGAAACTTCAAAATAAGTACAGCTTATTGTGTGAGTTATAATCATTAATTATTTATTACCAAAAAGTTTAGCTTTAGTGTTACTCATTTCCATCTCATTGAGACCTTTAGATCTGGTTTAAATAAAGTACGTATGTCGCAGGTACTGTAATATTTATTTGCATTTTAAATGAATTTCAAAGTTCGATTTAGAAGCTATAGCTAAGGAGTAAGGTTACATATGAAAGAAAAAACCCGATATAATATAGATTAAGACATAGCTAAAATTGGATAGATCCCCCACTCGATTGATTCGGACGAAAAAAGTTTTTTCAAGACACACAAACAGTCTACACAGCTTAAAGCTCTACACATTTTTTAAACTTTTATCTTTAATGTTTACTGCTTTCGAGTAATTGCGAAAAAACGCTTTAGACAATTTTTTTTCCACCCTTGCCGGGGGTTTTCTTTTGAGTATGTAATAAGCTTTAAACATAACTTATGTGCAAAGGAATTATGGTTCAGTTGTTTGGAGCAGACAATATCCCTTTATAGCTTAAAGTATTTTGTGTTTTAGTAGTTTATCTCTAGAAAAGGTACATAAAATACGATATTTTGATGGAAAAGCTTCAAAGTTCACGACAGCTATAAAATGTTCAGTGTAAATTGTCACTTATTATGCCGCTCATGGACGAGTTTGCTCGTTTTTGAATAAATACAAGCCTAGAATGAAATTTGTTTTGTTGAACTAGCTTACACAATCTATATATAAATAAAAATAAAATACATATAAATCAATGAAGTCTCTGTCTGTACTTCTGTTTCTTCTTTAGTGCTTGTAATGGCTTTTTCATTGAAATTATAGGTAATTGAAGAGTTTAATGGGCGTCCTTACATATACGGTATATCTAAATTCCCTCACTCATTCTTTACGAAATATCAAAAACTGCTTGACGTATAAAGTTTATAGATAGTAGACATTCGATTAGAACGGATTTTGCGACAGGGCCGGATAAAGGAGATCTATTATGTTCCGGAATTTAGGTTTCCAGCGCAGAATTTGAAAACTCTTAAAATTTAAAAAGTATGGAAATATCAAATCTTATAGAAAAGTCATTATTAGGGGAGCATCGGCAGACGCTCTTCTTTTCACACAGACCGGAGCGAGTTATATGCTTGGAACTGGCCGGAGTCAGGCACTGTTTTTAAGCGGATGTACTCGGAGCCGGATAGATGCGCTCGGAGCCGAGGGGTACTCTACAAAGGCGGTATACCTTTAGTTCCGCGTAGTACAAGTTTTGTTTTCGATGTGTTATAACATGTAATTTTAAATTGAGTCATGGATTTAGATAACTCCGATAAAGAAATATATTTACTAGCAAGATTATTTGAAGCAAAACAAAATAAACGAAAATTCAAGCAGAGAGAAATGAGAATCTCTTTTTCATTACTCTCTCGGCTGCGCGAGCGTGGAAAAGTAACGTCATCAGAAGAAGCTGCAGAAGAAGCAGAAGCAGAGGTCGGCTCCTCTTATTATTTCACACTAAGCGCGTTAGGTTTGCTCTCAAGTACTCTCAATAATAAAATAAATGATTGTAATATATTTAAATTTTTATTACAATGATTTAAAACTCTGTTTTAAACGTCATAAAAAACTGCTCTGCTCACCGCGCCGGTCTTTGTGAACGGACTTTTATCGTATGGTATGGTAAGCACGGGCTGTATTCTTTATTCACTTTTGCCACCCAAACTCCTCCAGAAACTTCAAAACTTTCTTGGGCTTCTTGAAGATCTCCGGAAGTGCTCTCGGGGTGCCAAGATGTTGTGCCCGGTACACCGCTATACCTAGACAATTTAAAAGTACATTTGTAGCAGTTTCTTCTGTTTCCGTGCAAGCTCTGCATAGGGGACTGTCTGTAATGCCTATATTAAATAGATGCTTATTATACGGCGCGTGTCCAGTCAGAGCCGCAGTTATTTGTCTAAGTTGGCGTTTGTCCAGATTTAATAGAGTTTTAGCCATTTTCACATCATTTATTGGCGGCGCTACTTTGGACTATCTGTAGTCCTCGAGTTCGGACCATAGAGTGATGTGTTTTCCTTTCATGCGTTGCCGCATCTGGCATTTGAGCCAGCAAGAAGGCAATGGTATAACTGGTTTAGTTCCTATGGCCGTCATATTTAATCCCCTTCTTGCTAGCTCATCAGTCATCACCCTTATCGTATAGAAAGGTCGAATCTGTAGTTATATAATTTATGTCTGCCTATTTGTGATAGCATATAAAGATCCGCTGGACAGTGAGAAATCTATAGTAACCGCTTAAAGGTACCTAGGGAACGAACCCGAGTGGAGCGAAATAGAGTCACTAGTAAATATATTGGTATATTGCACTTTTTGTGTAAACACTTTTTGTTTTCATAAGTCCCCAAAAAGTAGGTATAAAAGTAAATATTAAAGTTAAGTTCTGAAGAATTTTCAATATCATTTTAAGGTACAGAAATAATATTAAAATTCATGAGATCTATAGCATGGAATATATGAGTATGGAAATCCAATTTCAGTAGTTTCAATGTGTAAAGGAATGAAAAGGGCAGTAGATATTACTCTTATAAGGAAAATAATATTCCATGTCCAATTTTATATCAAAATTGCTAGCTGTAGCAATAATATTAATTTTGAAATCAATTTCTTCTTCGGGACGTATCATTTCGGTGCTGACATTAAAAACATTTTTGAAACCTTCATTCAACAACTATCTCATAGACCCCCAACTCAATTCCAGTTTAACTAACCACTAAATCGATATTATGTAAATTAACGTATAAATTCTTCATTTTTCCTTTACAAAAGTTATCCGACGTGCTCTGGAGCTCTCGCCCCGGGGCTAGCGGCAGACATGCACTTTAAGGATGACGTTATAGCCTTCGTTGGACCCGCCTGCGCTTTTGCCCTTGAACCAGTGGCGAGATTGGCTGCATACTGGAATACACCTATTATTACTGGAATGGGAGATCAGGTAAGATTATAGTTAGAGCAAGCAGCTACGCTCGCGTCTTTTTATTGGACTACTACTACTATAATTAATACATGATCACTGTTTTGTTCCATAAGCACGTAATGAGCTGAACTGTGAATTTGAAATTCAACCGATTGAAATTTAAACTTAGTTATATTTTAAATCAAATAGTTACCGAACCATTAAGAATTCGGTTCTGTAACTTCCCAACATGATCCATATTATCAAATTAAGTTTAAGTTTCCTAAATATATTCAAACTGTACTTATTCATAGTTAAGAAACTGAAATCAAATTATTAATTTCGTGCTCTCCCTAATCTTATTAAAAATATTTAATATTTAGTACAAGGTTTTTAGCCCTACACGAGTTTTTTTGTTTCTCACCGGCTATATCTAGCAGAAGTGTCTAACTCATCTAAGCTTGTGGTAGCTTTCTCAGGAGGGAACTTATACTTATAATTACTATATAATTATATTTAAATTGATGACTAAAAAATTGCATATTATATATATATAAATTAAATTTTCACGTAGTTTATTTATGAAGAATAGCTTCGTTTTTAAGAACCGTATTCATACCGTGGTGTTAGGTAGCGTAATAAATCTTCCACAATATACTGACTATTAATTTTAACAGGCTATGGATTTTTTAAAATCTGATTGGCATTACTGGTCATTCTAGAGATGAGCGCTTTCAAAGAATCAAACTTTTCTACTTAGCAGTGATGTGCTATTCAAATAATAATTAAATAGAGAAGACAGTCCTTGATGAAAGTTCTAGAAATAGTATCCGGCGTTTCAATCTTCTTTTAAGATTAAACTTTATTATTTTATAAAACTCGATTTAGTATGACGAGAGGTGCACTTAGTTAAAAAACTCGATTAAAAGTGCAGTGCAGTGAAGGGCGAACCGATCAAGATTTAATCTGAGAACTCTTGCTTTATTTTCTTTGAAAATTATTTAGTGCTTCAAAGCTAACTGATGTCAGTGATGTTATTCTTAGAATTTATAGCATAGTAAATACTCTATCATTAAAACTTGTAAATCGTAGTATAGCCTAAGAGTAGATGATCACATAACCATAAATATTTCTTATATTAGGTATGAACTGAAGCTTTGCTATGCCTTCGCTCCTTTTTGTTTTTTCTTCGAAATATATTGATTTACATTCATAAATACATTTTAATATTTATTTTATCCTTATTTTCGTATACCCTCTGGTCTATACTGTCGTTTATTTTAAGGTACCTACGATCGTGATAACTTATATCAAATCCATTCATCAGTTTCCGCGTAGCAACAGTATTTTCTAATAATTGATTTCTTTGAAATCAAATCGCCTTTTGCAAACTTTATAAGTTCTTACATGCAGGTTTTCTCAAAATGTTTTCCTTCATCAAAATTTATAAGTAGATTAGAGATGCTTGACCCAGAAGTCGAACCCGCTGTACGTTCTAAAAATGCCCACTGGGCTGCCGTTGCCTAAATGTATTATACCTACTTTAAATAATTAAATTATACTAAAAAATCAACATCCTTTGACAAAGACCTTTTTACCTAGCGTAGGTACGCTTTGTGATAATGTTATATTACGTTTTTACTTTAAGTCGTTAGGCTTAATGAAGCCCCGAAGTCTTTGTTGTGCGGTCTCTGTAGTTTCTCTGTTGATAAGCGATCTCTGGCTTTTACTAATTACTTAACTACGTTCTTTAAAGTAATGGGAAAAACATGGGTAATTTAAATGTGTGTTTATTTTCAATTATATATATTTTGCGACTGTATACAAAACAACTAAATTATTTTTTAAACCTAGTCAGTTTCGGAAACAAAGGGGAATTGAATTTAACAGATTCCTTTCTAAAATGCCAATAGCAACAGTTTTAAAACGAGAGTTTGCTTACGCGAGAGGAAAGCCATCCCCACACCCCCAAGTGACCAGTCATTACGGGCTCGATTTACCTCGTCCGGTGGTCAAGGGTACAAACAAATCAGTGAAAGAGCTGTCGAGGACGGGGATCCACGAACTTGGCATTGAGATCACAATGAAATGGAATTGAAATGTAATGGCTTGAGAACTCTCCATTTAACGTCTCGATGGGCTTTGATTTAACGAAATCGATGTATTAGTTCTGTTTTCAGCTATGTTGTTAGAAACAATCGTGTACTTAATGATTCATGAATTACAAGAAATTGTTGTTAATACAGTTTGTACGTAAAATAAACAATCATATTTTATTGTTTAATAGTGAAATTTTATTACTATTTACATTATATATACTTCTTTCGTCATCAAAGTACCAACGTATGTTTTAGAAATGTCGGTCGTTAATAATGTTAATGTGCCATTTATTATTTATTTGTTTACGTTGTAACTACGTCTTTCTATTATTTCACGATTGACCCAAAGTACCCAATATAAAATACCAAACATATAGGCAGGTGAGTATCTATCTATATCTATAGTAAATGATAATATATTCATCAAAATCGGTCCAGCATTTCAGAGTGAAACAGTAATAAATGAAGATATATGTAGATAGGAAGTAATAACTACTTTTTAGTGTGCGAAAGGAACAATATTGTAGTATATATTTTTTGTATTTTATTTTATTTCTCTACAGTGGCAATTGTACTGCAATATCAATTTTTCCATGTGAGTTTCGCTGGCCGTAATGGAAATTGAATTTCACTTTTTAAGACACGTGTACGTTACACGTTCTTGTACAACATATTATAAAAATAATTATTTTAACAAATATGTATTTATAAGCTCTAGCATATTTCAATTATCTGCCTTTGTTTATTTTACGCTATTTTGTGTTTCTTCCTTAGTCAAGTTTTTAATCAAAGTTCCTAGTACCTAGTGTATAACTTATAAGTAAGTATTATTGCTAATATTGTAAACGCTTTAGAGAATTTGTTAATTGGTCTTTTTTTTGTCTTTCTTTTATAAAGCGGTATGAAATCGATGTGATGAATAGGTATGTAGTTTATGCGTTAAAGATCGACATAAACTACGTTTTATTTTGGTACTTTAGGCTAATTAACCAGTTTTATTGTTTATTTTAAGTAAATCTAAGAACATAATTGTTATAAAGTAAGATATATTTAATGATAAAAACATTTTTAGCCTCCTTCAGAAGGAGAGTTAGCGGCGCCTGCAAGTGTTGTTAGTCGAATGCATCGATTGAGAAACTTGCGCAAGGGCACTAGAGTAAGTATTCCTCTTTAGATTTTGTCGCGGATATATTTTGATTTTTAGTTCCCGACGTTTCGAATGTATTACAGCAATCATAGTTACGGTACAGACTAAGATTTTGGAAGTCTAAAAGGCATTATATAGCTGTAAATTAAATTTAAAGAATTAATTCTGCAGAAAATCTGCGACAAAATCCGAAAAGAGCCAAAGAGTTGTACTCGAATATTCGCAAAAATCTAAGAAAGTATTATAAGATAACTATTATTTTTTTAGCCTCAAACACTGTTCAACGACAAAGGCAAGTACCCGACCCTCACACGTATGTCGTACTGCCAGTGTCGCTTGCCGCGCGTCTTTACCAGCGTCTTCGAGCGATTTGGTTGGGCTCATGTAGCTTTACTACTAGACAAATCCGATTTATTTTCACTAACAGTTGGTAAGTTATTTCATTAGTTTGTCCATTTTTATTATTTCAATATTCAATTTAATATCTCGTCTCTCGTCTCATTTGATTAATTAATTCAGTTGAAAGGTATATTTCGTATTAATAAGTAGAAGTAAAGTGTATAAAACAATAGTAATGGTAGAAACTTTTGTAATAAATTTGGAAACTATAAGCAAAGTACCTAATACTTGAACGTAAGTTTGAAGACGTCTAAATACTTTATAGATTTACACAACAGAAATACTTAAACAACAACTATTTAAAATAAGGTAATATTATCAAATTTATTACGTTTAATAGTTTTATCATTATAAGTAAAACACATTTTTAAATGTTTAAATATAATGTGAGCAATGTGAGCGATTTTCGTTGAATAGGAAAATCCTTGGAGTGGGGTTTAAGAAAGGAAGGAGTGCTCAAGGCTGTGAGGGAATTAGATGGAAATGAAAGGGAATCTTGCGAAGCTCTACTTAAGGACGTTAGCATGTACGCGAGGGGTAAGTAAACAATACTAAAATAACATAAAATATATAAAACTATTATTCATAAACATGAAACATAGTTTTTTACAAATAGTCATTAAATTAATCTTAATTATGTATAAAAATTATAAAGATATTGTTAAGTAAATTAACGTATTACTTTCCATTTGATTAACAAAAAAATAATTAAATATAACATATTGTTACGTACTACGGGTTCGGGATCGGAAATTAATAGCGTTCTTGCACTAAGGATGTTTTATTACGCGACAATATTATAGGTACACAACTGTCAGTTGTTTGGTCCTATACAAGAAATTTGAGTATTTAATGTGGTTCTAATTATATTTTTAACTTGTGAATAAGATATGCCTTTTGTGTACCGTGGTATTTTAACGCTGAAAAATTTCGAACAGTTTTGAAATATATGTTGTTTCGTATTTATTAAATGAATACATACTTACTGTCACATTTGATACCTTACTCAGCCTTTATGAACTTCGAATTAACATATCACCATATGTTGTATATTAAGAACATAAACACAGGTTACTAGTGACTCATCCTGGCTCCGCTCGGTTTTATTCCCTAGGCAATTAAACGGTAAACGGTTGGTATAGATTTCTTAGAGATAAGATATTTTCTCGCGCTTATAAGTATCCTATATGTTGACACACTTAAACAGCTACCATCATACTAATAAAAACCCGCCCAGCGATCCGGTCACAGACAGACAGACATACAGTAATTCTAAAAACAATAGTTTCGGCTTCTGTTACGATAAAAATAACTACATATTTAAATACATTTAATGAGCAGATTCGACTTAGACAGAATTTTATGCATAGATTATAAGCACACAGATCAAACACAGTAGTTGATTTAACGAGCTATCCACTATCTAGTTATATGCTAACTGTGTTTCCTAGTCAAAGCTTGAGTAATTTGAAAATAACAAACAACCACACAAAGTTATTGTTTTCGTGGATTTAGCTCTACCGAGTTTAGTTTACCGAAACCAAAACAATCTCTTTTGGCTAAAATAAGACTATTAGATGTTAAAGTGTAGAATACGCTCAATAACTTAAAGTAATATATCTTCAATGTATATAATATGTGTACATATACATATAGAAGAAAGGGTTAAATCTTTGTATCATTGTCAACCACTGTTAAACTAGCCTAGTTGCTGTTACTTTGAAATTTACCTAGTAAAATGGGTATTGCTATCTTCTGTAACAAGATTTTGGGACTTTCCTCCATCAAATATAATAATAAAAGTAATAATAAATATATCAGTGTAATGAATTCTATAAAAATAATATGGATTCTATAAAATTTTTAAAAGTTTGTATGTCTGTCTCGTTGTTCCGGCTTATCATCGAAACAGCTAAGTTGATTTTGTGGGAACTTTCACTGGCAGATAGATGATGTTATAAGGGCTATATATCTTAGGCTTCTAAAAAATTTAAATTCATAAAATTGTGAACAAAATCAACACCTAACACGCAGGTGCAAAACGAGGGTAATTCGCTGGTAAGACTAAATATTTTAAACAGTACTAAGCGAGTTTGAGTGTGCAAGTAGACTTACGTCCCAGAAATCTAGAGGCTTCTGAGCAAAGTTCAAAGTCAGAGCGTTCAGTGATTCGTGTCTAATTTGGAAACGCGTCAAAATTAATAGCTTTCAACCCATATGTTTTCTATTTGTATCATATTCAATTTATTGTGGATCACTTATATGTAAACTTCTCTTTATATATATTTCATTTCTTTAGCTTAAAAATAATGTTAATAAAAAATCCGCAGAATGTTAGGTAGACCGTGTATTCGATATTATTGAATTGTGAATCGACTACCAGTGTGAATTTTGTAAAATTGATTTAAATTTTAAATGAAATCATGTACGATGTCAGAATATTTAACGACTTGTGTTATAAAAATTGAAGGGAACAATAAATAATTTTAGGCTATTTTTTATTAGGGTTAAAGAATGGTTATTTTAGCAACTACCCTATTTGGTTTTTTTTAATTGGTCCCAGATAAATGTATCTTAACGTGTTTTATTCATAAATTTAAGACTTTAAAGCTACTTTTTGAAAAACAATCACAAGTGTTTCTTTAGTACTCTGTACAAACTAGTTATTTATAATGTGTGCTTTTTTACTTTTGGAGTAGCCAATCATCCTGTTTCCGTCCGAGTTCGACCCTTAATTATATATTTCTCAGAGGTGAGATATTTGCTCGCAGTAAAAATCCTGTATGTTGACTTGGATCACCAGCTGCCATCATGTCAAATTTCATCAAAATCTGTTTAATGGCTTTTTCGCTGTGCGTTCCCAGACAGATAGACACGACAGAGAAAAATTAATTATATGTGTAGATTTGTGGAAGATATAAAAGTTATTATTAATATTTAAAAATATTATAAAACTTAATATAATATATGTGCTACTTGCGAAGCTTAGTCTAAAGTCTGATTTTTAGATCTTTGACGCTACGTGCCTCAAGCCACCTGTTGGTCCACCACTTCTGTTACATTGTTTATATTTGCCTTAGCCCATTAGTTTCGATAAATAGATATAATTATAAACGTATATTCGATTGTCTTAGTAAAATCTTAAATATTTAAAAAAAAAACATTTAATATCGAGGAAAAGCCGGAACAGTTAAGAGACGAATCTCGATATTTTTGTACTTTTCTCATAAAGTTCGTTTTTATTTCAACTTATATTGCCTTTTACAAATCAGATATCATATAACAATAAATTTTTTAGTTGTTATACTCAGTGTAAGAGGATCTTTGGTCCGGGAATTCCTGCTCGCTGCGCACTCTCTCGGCATGACGCGCGGTGACTGGGCTTTTCTAGATGTGGAAATATTTCAGGTACTATATAGTAGATAATATGAAATTTGTCCCTGAAAATGACGTCGATCACTGCTGTGTCTGACAGGGGACAGGTCTTAATCAGTCGATTATCAAAAGTTTGAATTAGTCTAGTCCTTTACAATAACTATCCAATCTTAACTTTGTTTTTGTTTCATGCTCATGTAATAAATGTATGTTACATGTAGGTAGTCAATTCTTCTAAATGAGTTTTATTTATTTGATTCTTCAGTCCTTTTTCAAATTAAAAAATGCTTTTGTAGTCTAATATTATTAAGCATACAATTTGTGAATTAATCATATGATAAAGGTGCTAAATAACAATTATTACGGTTGTATTGTAGGGTGGTTACTGGGGCGAGACGGGGTGGGCGGCGGGCGACGAGCGCGATGCTGCAGCCCGCGCTGCCTACGAGGCGCTATTGCGCGTATCCCTGAAACTGCCCACTGGCGATCGCTTTGACGAGTTCGCAGATACCGTGCGGGCTAGAGCTAAATTGCACTATAATTATACTTTTTCGGACGGTGAAGAGGTTTGTTTTATTAGTATATATAAGTAATAGAGATTGAGATTAATTTTTCACAAAATCTTTAATTAGCAAGCATTTTGCAAATATTTTCAATTTAAAAATAAATTGAAAATATGTATTTGCAAAATACTTGCTTATTACAGCTATAATACGAGTATAGCTCGTATTATACGAAAAATGCCATTCAATATAAGACAAATTGCGCAACACGAACATTATTATTGTAATACAACATTGTGGCTATTTCCAAGCGAATACATAAGACGATATTTAATCCATCGTATTGTCAGCAGGTGAACTTCTTTATAGGCGCGTTTTATGATGGCGTTTACTTGTTGGGTATGGCGTTAAATGAGACATTGACTGAGGGCGGGGACATCAGGGACGGAAGGAATATTACGCGACGTATGTGGGGAAGGGATTTTCATGGTAAATATTGTTTAGACAAATTTGATATCATGTAATACAAATTCAGGTTATATTTCATCATACCATAGAACTTTCCATTACGATAAGAAGTATAGAGCCTTCCATAACGATAGTTTTTTTAGTGTCTAAATAATTTTGTTGTATATCTTTAAATTTAAATTAAATATATTGAATAATAATTTGTACGTTCAGTAAAATTTAATTATTTTTTGTCAGGTATAACGGGTCACGTGCGCATCGACTCTGTAGGAGATAGAGATGCTGATTATGCTATTTTGGATTTGGATCCTGTAACTGGAAAATTCGAAGTTAGTTATCACAAATAATCCTTTTGCCTTTAATATTATTATTTTAGTGTACTCTTGTAGTCTTGTAGTTTGCAAACTAAGAACAATAATAGGAATGGTCGCTGACCTGAATCAGCGTTATCTGTTGAAACGTCATTATACTTGCATAATTTTGTAGATATGGCATTCGTTATTCAAATTACATAAACGTTATTTTAAAATGAAATGTTAAACGTTCATATATTGCTATTCACAGTTTCTATAAATAGTTATAATTATTATAAGTTCAAAGTATTAAAATTTTCCGCTTTTCGCGATATTTACTGAAATCGCATTCAAGTTAAAGAATCTTAGAAAAGCTTTCCATAAATTTAAAACATTTCCATTTCGTCTCTTAATACTTTAACAAAAACATTTAAGAATGTTTTTGATATCATTTAAATGTTCAACTTATAACTTATTTATTAAAGTATACAAGTTTATTGATCTATTTTACACAGGTTGTAGCTTTTTACCACGGTCTGAACATGAGCTACAAGCCTGTAGCAGGCAAGGCCATCCACTGGCCCGGCGGCCGGCGCGGCCCGCCGCCCGACCTGCCGCGCTGCGGCTTCCTCGGGACTGACCCCATGTGTCAGGGAGGTGAGATAAGCGTAATTATGAAAATATCTATTGTGTAAGTATACTAGCAATAAGCTGAGCTTTGTGAGGGCTCGCGTAGATTTTCTAACGGGTATTAATGTTACAGCGATGTTCACTCTTTGGTTTTCTAACAGATGGCGTTAGTAGTACAATAACATTCTATCCAATGAACACGAAATTGTTAATGTTCCTTTTTAAATGTTATAAAATTATATTTTTCTGACAGATAACACACCTAGTGCAGTTAAATTACTATGTTAAAGCAAAAACCTATAGGCGTGAATCGTGATAGTATTTTAGTAAAATGTACCACAAAATGCTCAGGTTGTGAGATAGTGTTATACATTCATAACATTTTTAAATTTATGTGATAGGAAAAAAAATTAAAATTTAAATGAAGCATTGTTAGTACTTTTCGTATAGGTACTGTTTTTATATCAGTTAATGTTTTTCTTGTGACCACTTCTTCGGAGTTACTTTTCTTTAAATGGATGACTACTCTAATAACTGGATGACTATTTTTAAAGGATTGGTAGAAAATATACGTATACCGTATTTTAATGTAATTGTTTGTGTAAAAGCTTTTAAATTACTAAAGTATCCTTGTACTTTCGTTAAAACAATTTATTAAATTACACTAAATTGCTAAGCGGACTGTGCCTGAAATGTGAGATAATCAAGTTCATTGAACTTTCCTTTGTAACTGACGTACATAAAACGAATTTTATAAGGGTTTCCTTGAATGCGATTTATCACGAATATTAAATTAAACTGGAATCAATGACTAATTTCTAAATTAACATTTTAAACGACACATTGGCTCAGCTTGTAGTGACCATAGTTGCCGAGCCAGTTGTTTCGGGTTCGAGTCCTGCAGGGGGCATTTATTAGTGATGAGCACTAATGTATGTATTTCAGTCATGGGTGTTTAAATGTATGTATTTAAAGTTATATATAATGTGTATTGTATCTACTATCTAGTACTCATAACACAAGCCTCGAACCTTACCTTGGAATTAGATGGTGCTGTGAGTTAAATGTTAATGTCTCAACTAAAAGAAGTATTATAAGCCATATCTCCCTTATTTATTTTGTAGGTACTATTTTATATTTAATATCTACATTTTGGCTTTTATTAAATTAACCAAAGAAACACGTAGTTCGTTTTTGATATATATACCTACATATCTTTTGTTAATAAAATATCATTATTAGTACATAATACATATAACATAATTAAATTTCAATTATAAAGCAAATTTTTCATAACACCATTAACTATCCTTGTCAAAATGTCTAAAACAAAAGTTACCTTAATGCCAACTTCCATAAGCTTTGTTCCTACAATAAAAAAGATGTGGTAAGCAGAGGTTTAGACACAAATTATTGTAATTTATTGTTCCTTTTCACGCTGCTTAGAGGCCCAGGCAGTGTTGATATATTGCTTTATTGGGCTGGCTGTTTTCTTAACGCTCGCCTTTACCGCAGGTTGCGTGGCCTACAAGTAAGTATTATCTAGTATGAAATAATTTCAAATACCTTACTACTTTATTTAGTAAGTAATTCAACCATGAAGTTATCTGTTATCGATAGAAAACGTTGGTTGGTATGCGTTTATGCATTTGCAATCGATCGCTACATTAGTATTTTTTTTAAAAAAAGCTCCTTTAAACCATTCTAGCTTTTCGTAAGAAGCATGAAATAAATGTACCAAATTCTTGATATCTTGTGTTACAATGTCTACAAAATTTTTATAACACTTTTTATTAGTACGAATAATGAAAAAGTTTCAAAAAACAAGTGTATTAATAAAAGCAGAGTAGTTTAACTTAATGATTTACAGCAATCGTAAAAACTATTTTTTGCTGAAACTTAATTTAACTGTGTCTTTTTTGTTAACGTTATTGTGATTGTTTGGTCTCATCTAAGAACAATTTCTTTCAAAAGACTCAAAGCAACATTGTTAAAATTACGAAAATATTTTATTCTCAAGAACGGTTAGTAAGTTGTAGAAGAATTTTTTTACAAGGATTCATTCTTATTTAACCATAGCATAGTATTTTAAAATATACCGAAGAAACCCTTTGCAAATTTATTCGCATCAGAAAACGTTTTAATAGAGGAAATATGTAAATTGTTATCATAAAGCCATTTTTTGCATGTGATACTACTCCTGTACTATATCTGTACGTTATATAATCACATTGTCCAGTTATAACAATATCAATTTCAACGTTCGTAGAGTTATGATCCCTTAGAGAATTATTTTATTTAATCATCCTTATGATTTCTTCGTACTGGTTATATTGTTAAATATTTATATTTTTGTATTTCTGTAAAATTTTACGTAACTTTTTCTAAAAAATATTATGCGACATAATTATAATATAATATAATCTGATGCTAAGAATCTAGCTATTGTATTAAGGTGGTAACTGACAAGTAATTTATTGTAAAACTATACAGTTGCTTAATAAATATTATCCATTTATATAAATTCATTAATTATCTTTATACATTTGCGCCTATTTTAACAATTTATTAAGTAAACTAATATAAACTATACTAGTAATACTAGTAAACTAAGATAACTCACAATAAGACTGTATAAATATGTTTCTGCCTATACAATTACATTATCATCGTACTAGGCAAGTGCGAATAGACGCGGAACTAAACAACACGTCGTGGCGCGTTCGTCCCGAGGAGGTGTTAGTGGAGGTCGGCACCGGCCTGGGCTCGAGTCCCGCCCTACACAGCATCAATGAAGTACTTAAGGTAAAACACCAACTTATATTAATATTTTTCATAATATAAAAAATATGTTATTACTAATAATTTATAATATTTTATTTAATAGTACTTTTTTGTTTAGCAGCTACTGTTGAGCTTCAAAGTCATCAATGAAAAAAAATGATTTATAAATTATTAATAAATTATTTTATTAATCTAATGATTTTCTAAATTTTCATAGAAACTCGAAATAACAACTAACAACTAACAACTAGACAAATATCACAATTTTGTTTATTAGTGGCACTACATGATTTTTATAAAAAACGTTTGATATCAATTACTGATTTCCTCTTATTTAGTTATAATAATAAATGCATAACAGCCAATTTGTCGTATCACAAATATCAATTAAATTCGACATGTTTCATTAAGCCTTACATTACAGCGCGGTGGCTTTCGAAATATTCCTAATTAACGCGAAGTAATTATTGAGCTGTAAATAAATGTTTTCATGTTTTTGTACTCCAGTTTTTATTCATATAAAAAAAACTTAGGTGGCTTCAGAAAATTAAGGTCAAGAATACCTTGCTTTTGTATAGCTGAAGTCTTTGTATACGAGTAGGTGTTTCAAGATTACGAAAAGAAATTATTTCCATTAAAAATATACTAATTAAAAATCATATTATAATCTATGGGTTTACGTAAAATAATGATTAATTAAAGTCATGTAGTCGGCACAACTATTATTGTATAAAAATAACAAGAACTAACAACTTTGCTGGTTTTCGCCGATATTAAGATTCTATAGTAATATGAATATTGTACAACATGAATACACGGTGTGTTAATATTGTAGAATATATTGTATTTTTTGGGTTCCGTAGCCAAATGGCAAAATCGGAACCCTTATGGATCCTTCATTTCGGTCTGTCTGTCCGTCTGCATGTCACAACCACTTTTTTCCGAAACTATAAAAACTATACTGTTGAAACTTTGTAAGTAGATGTATTCTGTGTAAGTAGATGTATACTTGCTGCTACGGAACCCTTCATGGGCGAGTCCGACTCGCACTTGTTTTAATTTTTTTATAACTTTAACCACTATCGATATAATAATTATTAACACTAATATTTATGAATATTACTATATATATATAAGTAATATATATGTATTTCTTCTATCAGCTATCCTTAGGATGGAGCACTCGTACCTCAAATTCTACAGTGAGCCCTTCTCTCACACTTTCTTCTTTTACGGTTGGCCTCTATAAGGGAAATCGTGTGGCTGTCAAGAAGATACATAGGAAGAAGTTGGATTTGAACAAAAAATTGCTTTGGGAGATAAGACAAGTAAGTTATGTATATATATTTTTTTACGGATATATAATTTATATTAAATAGACTGAAACTATATGTAATTCTATTAATTATATGCTAATTTGACTTTATTCAGTAGATGCCTACAAAGTGGTAAATTAACAAACATACATTTACATACACATCATTTTTGCATTTATAATATTAGAAGAGTATAAAAATAAGAACGTAAGTTAAAAGAAAGAAATAAGTAAATATATTCTAGCAACAAAAGTATTTCATTACAAACATAGAAAAATATATAACCGAATTGAGAACCTCCTTCTTTTTACCAAGTCGGTTGAAAACATCCTGTGTTGTAGGCTCGTAACGTGTCTCACGAGAATACCGCACGTTTTATCGGGGCTTGCGTGGATTGTCCGCTGGTCTTCATTCTTACCGAGTACTGTCCGAAAGGATCCTTGAAAGACGTCCTCGCTAATGAAGAATTACAACTGGATTGGAATTTTAGGACTTCACTTGTGCATGATATTGTTCAGGTATGTACCTAAATCTAACTAATATCTTATAGATGTGCATATATTGTGAGCTTTTAAGTAGTTTTAAGGTACATATAGCACAAATTTATTCAGATAAATAAAATTAAGTGTTTGTCTGTAAAAAGAATTAGGTTTCCGCATAAAAAAACACAGTGGAAAACTACTCACTTAGGGTTAATGAAGCATAGTAGCTTTAGTACAACAGTGGCCTCACAAATATACGAGTATATCAGTCCTTTCTAGGCAAGTTTATAAGCTGTCATCGGTCTTAACTCTCAAGTGCCGCCGTCCGATAACTGCTTGCACTCGATCCGCACTTGTCAGCTGAGTGTGTAACAATAAGCTTAGATTTTATGACTTTGACCTATATTATACTGAGCTAGTTTAACTGCCAACTTGTTGACTTATCTCGCACGGTTAACTCGCAATATTGTTATATGAGATAATATTTATGTTCGTATTTTCCTTCAGCGTTTATATTTTCTATTCTATGAGTGGCAGTGGTAGCCCAGCGGTAACGCGCTTACTTGGATAACCGACTGATGTGGGTTCAAATCCGGGTCTCGTACCTCTGATATTTTCATGTGCGAATCATTTCTATCATGATTACCACTTCCCTTACGGTGAAGGAAGACATCTTCAGGAAACCTGCGTATCTAAGAGAACCTAACAAGTTTTCGAAAGACATGCTCAGTCCGCCAACACGCACTAGGCCAGCGCGGTGGACTATGGCCTGATCCGTCCTCGTACTGAATGGGGCCCGTGCCCAGCAGTGGGACATTAAAAAGGCTGAAGAGAGTAATTCTATGAGTAATAAGTACCTATAAATATAACAACACTATATGGCTTATTTTAATTTTAATTGATTATTTTTCATTAATTTTAGAATAGAATTATAGTACAGAAATTAATAGATATATTTTTATTACAGTAAAAGCATGAAATAAAATATTGATTGAAACAGATTATAATTTATATTACTTATTACAAGTTTTTAATATCGTATAACTAATAACAGTTACCAAATAAATTAAAAGGAAATATTAACCAAAGTACATGTAAAAATGTATTCAAACATTTTCCTTTCCCATTATCTACTATCCACGTACTACGCCTCGTAGCAATGTTGATAAAATCTCTCTAACCCTTCTTACAAGTAACTTCGCGTACATCTATTATTATATATTGTGAAGTTCTTAGCCATACAAAAGTTTGGTTTAATTAATATGCTTGTGTTATTATATTATTCCACAAATTGTACAAATTATATTGATTTGGTTTGTATGGTATAGATAAATTTACGAATATTAATTCAATTGAAATTAACTAAAATTATTATTTTTACGCGACTGCGCCAGAAGGAGGGTTGTGTTTTTCGAGTGTATGCATGTATGTATGTAATATATGTGTATGTTCGTAATATGTATGTATGTACATTTATTTGGCCTCAACGTTTTTAAACGTTTTTTACGATGGGCTTTAGTTTGTCGAGAGGGGTCGTTAGATTCGTGATAGGTACATATATCAAAATTATAGAAATTAAAATGATCAAAATTAAAATGAATTTCTTATTTATTTTGTTGAACCTTTTGAGTGGGGATATTTATTTATATTATGTAGTGTAGGTTGGGTGCGGTTTTGCTCCATAGTGTATCTATTGACGTAGCCGTGACCTTTGTGGTAATTCCGGTAATCCGTTCGATCTAACAGCGCCTTGTACATACGCGGTTACGTGTTTAAGATTAATTTGAACGTGCTCAATTTACCCTAATCTAAAATAAAAGGCTATTGAAAATCCTTCTTGATAATTACTTTTCTTTCTAAACATAAACGTTAACACCCTTTATCACATATTTTATAATATTCATCGTGTCATATTTTGATGATGAAAAGGGTTGAAGCTTTATTTAATTAACGGATTCAAAAGTTTTATACAGATGAAGAGCACGTTTCATGTGTTCACATATGGGACTTCACGTCAGTCAAAGGATTTTAATGATAACGCAAATGTTTGATTTGTGATATTGTTACATTAAGATACTTTTCTATATATATTTTCGCTTAAATATAAATAAATAAATATGTTGGGACATTATTACAACAGCGCCATCTAGTTCCGCAGTAAGCTACGTAACGTGCTTGTGTTGCGGATACCAGATAGTTGATATACATACATTTTATAAATATAAACACCCATGACTGGAGTACAAACATTCGTGATTAGCAAATGAATGCCCCCAGCGGGACTCGAACCGGCGACCGCTGGCGCAGAGAATAGGGTCACTACCAACTGAGCCAAACGAGTTCATTAAGAAACTTAATGTTAGTTAAATTATTATAAATTTTATCGTATCGTATTTCTAATATTTTATTAAAATATAGACATTCATTTTATAAATGTTACTTGCTTATTTTATACAGGGTATGTGTTATCTACATAGTGGGCTGGGAGCGCACGGCAAGTTGCGATCCTCAAACTGCCTCATCGATGGACGCTTCGTATTAAAGATATCCGACTACGGCCTCAATACGCTCTGCACGCCCACCGACTTGATTAAAGACGACGCCTATTATTACAGTAATTATCGAAAAAAAACAGTTTTTTAGTTTTTTAAGCTTAATTTAAAGAATTGTTATCTTAAATGGTTTACGGCACGGCAGGGTTTCAAACAGGAGTACAAAAATTGGTTTTAAATTTATTATTTAAGTATTTTATGTTTTCAAATATCCACTTACTTAGATAAATAAATTTAATATTAATTTTTTTTTGTTTTTTTTTTTTTTTAATTATTTGCGTTATTTTAGCAAAATGTAATAATTATATCGTAAAATATATGGGAATGGAATTCTGGTTTGCTTGAAAAAAATGCGTAAAAAGTTATAAGATATGATCAAAACACCGAAATGTAAATTGAATTTGGTTTCAAATGGGATGTCGTAGCGTCGTAGCGCTCGTAGCACTTGCTTTATCTTTGCAATGCTTAAATAAACCATTATGCTTTTATATGGCAGTCTTTTAAATTGAATATGAAAAACAAAATAAACACGTTGTATGTAGTTTATTTTACAATTACCGGTATTTTAGATTGAATTTCTATGAATGTGTTCTTTGGTATATATCAATTGATATTAGGCAAATGTACGAGTGTATATTATTTCTAGGTTAATTTTGCTTCGGTAAGGTAGATTGAAATTAATCTTATTTTCTACTTTTTTTGTTAAAAATAATAGATTTTCATATTAATATTACATTTTACGAAATTTCAATTTCTTTTAACGAATTATAATTAATTTATGTATTTACTTAAACCATAATAATCTTATAATATTTAATTTAAACTTAGACATAAAGTTATGAGTAAATGAATGAACCTACTTTAACAGAGAACTACATTCCATGAATATCGTAGCAGCCGTAGCATCAGTGTAGCTACTACGATGGCCTCGTAGAGCTCGTAGCTATTGGATCGCATTCTTTGAATATGTTCCGGTATATTGAATATGAAAATAATTTTAGATATCATTTTATAAATTTTTATTAGTTCGTTTTTTATTAGTTATATTATTATACGGGACGTAACATTTAAATCGGTCAGTATGGGAAAGTCTGAAAGTGTAAGACATAGAAAGATCAGTGGGCGTACCATGAACTATTTGAAAACATTTTTATTTCAAGACTGTTTTATTTCAAGATTACAATAAACTTACTTTAATTCGTACCATGAGCTTTAAAAAGCAAGATTGTTTTATAACTGCTTAGTGATGCGACTGAACAACTGATTTTACTATTTCCTCCTATAAAAGAAAAGAAATAGCGCTATATATATTGTATAGCGTTATCTTCGTCACACGATAGTAGTTCACTATTGAGATTAGGGCTTATGAAGTAAGAAATTTAAGCAAAAAGTTATAAATTTAATGTATTTTTGCCGAATTTCCGGTTTATTCAGAAACTGAGTAATCTGTGCGATGACTGAGGACACCGTCTGCTGAGCAACATGCAGGCCCTCATTAATGCCTATAGTACGCTAGTATGATCCAGTGGCATAAAATGACAGTGCAATTAATACCTTAAAAAGTACATATCGTAAAATGTTGACGGTTAGGCAATTAATTGTAAAATAGTTAAGATCGTATTATTTATGTAGTCCTTGTGTGTTATTTGTAGTATAAAAAAAGAGTGTTAACCAAAGTCTGGAGGAGGAAGTCTGGAGGAGGATGTTGCTCACGTCCGTAGGATTTACCACCTATTCCTAGGCTCACCCTACACGTCTCCTCCGGGTGGTGCAAATCGAGCAACAACGCCGAGACTCGGGCGGCGGTGAATTAACCCGACCAGATGACCAACAGAGGCCCTGAGGGACTAAATACCCTCAAAAAATACTGTGTGCAGTGGTGTGGGATTCCACTGTATCTAATTTTTCCCAAAACCTTAAACATGATGAGTACGACTAATGAATATGATATGCCATGCTCTCCGGCTAGCCCCCGGCGCTCACAGGTATCCGGGCCTGTGAGTGTGAAATTGGTTACCGAAGACTGCGAGGTAGTAGGAAACCAGGCTGCCCCTGCAGTAAATGTTACTGGTCAGAAAAATAAAGCCCAACAAATTGTTGAAGACTGCATAGAAGTGGAAAACCAGGCTTCTGTGACAGTACATGCTACTGGCAACATAAATAGCGATTCTAAATTACAAAAACGTGGCATAGCTGACACAAGTAAGCAAAAGACTATGACACAGCAAATTTTCCATAAAGCTTTGTTTACAAGTAGACCACGATCTCAATCACTAAATAGTACAACTCAACTGAAATTTACTGAAGTACAAGATCTAACAAATGACGATATATCTCAAGGTTCCTCGACACCCTGGGTAGAAGTGCAAAACAGGAAACGTTTAAGAACCAGTCCTGATAATGAAAATAATAAGCAACAAAAACAGTCTAAATTAAGTAATTGGCTCAGTCAACCAACACCTACAACAAATTCTTTTCAATTACTGGACCAGTTAGATGATAGTGAAGAAAATAAAGCAATGCCAGAAGTTAAAACACCAAAACCACCTCCAATATTTGTAGATGGTGTTGAAAATATTAGGCCTCTGAAACAGTTACTTGAAGAATACGCATTAGGCGGGTATGAACTTAAAATTATGAATAACAACAGAGTTAAAATCTTACTTAAAACACTCGATATACATAGAGAAATTGAAAAACAATTAGAAATAAAAGGAACAGAATTTCATTCATAAAAACCTAAACAAGAACGATCTTTTAAAGTAATCATAAAAAATATCCACCCATCGACCGACATTGATGAAATAAAAACAGCTTTAAAGGAACTGGGACATGACACAGTTAATATCTGGAATATAAAACAGAGAGTTACTAAAAAGGCATTACACATGTTCATTATTGAACTTCTACCACATGAAAACAATAAGGAAATTTATAACATAAAGAGGTTGCTAAATTGCCGCGTTGTCGTCGAACCGCCGAGACCTGTTCGAAATATACCTCAATGTGCAAACTGCCAGCAATATGGCCACACAAAAACTTATTGCCATCGCAAACCAAAATGCATTAAATGTGCTGGTAGCCATACTTCAAAAAACTGCTCTCGTAAAGAAAGATCCGATTCTGTTAAATGTGTTTTATGTGATGGCAACCATCCAGCAAATTACAAAGGATGTAGTGTTTACAAAGACCTACAAAAGCAAAAGTACCCTCCCATACGTAAAAAACCTTCTGAACATAAAACTAAAGTGGGAATCACCGATGAAACGGATACTTCCAGAGACTTTAAATCAGATCAAAAACACTACAGAACAACCTACGCAGAAGTGCTTAAAAACGTGAGACAAACCACATCCAACATCAGCCCAGAATCTATCGAACCATCTAACAATATGAAGCAACTAATGGAAATGTTTAAACAAATCATGAATCAGATGAGCACTATCACAAACCTTTTAACAAACCTAGTGACTATTCAACTGAAAAATTCCAGCAACTTAAATTAGTGCACTGGAACGCGAATGGTCTGTCAAAACACTTATTAGAAGTAAAAACTTTTCTAGAAATCAATGACGTTGACATTCTCTTAGTATCGGAAACACACTTTACATCCAAAACCTATTTTAATATCCCAAAGTATAAATTGTATCATACAATGCATCCTGATAATAAAGCCCATGGTGGTTCAGGAATTCTTATTAAGGAAAAAATCAAACATTACGCCTCTGGCTTTTACTGCACGGAAAAGATACAAGCAACCAGTATAATTATCGAGGATTCTTATGGCAAACTAAAAATAACAGCTCTATACATACCTCCAAAACATAACATGAAATGTGAAGACTACTCGGCTTTCTTTTCAACACTTGGCCCACGCTTTCTGGCTGGTGGCGATTATAATGCGAAACATACAAAATGGGGTTCTAGACTTACTACACCTAAAGGTCGTGAACTCCTAAAAACTATAAATAACCTTCAACTCGGTGTCGAATCTACTGGAGAGCCGACGTATTGGCCGTCTGATGTCAAGAAAAAGCCAGATCTGGTAGATTTTATAATAACTAAGGGCATGCCCAGTACGCTCATAAAGTGCAATTCTTGCTTTGAATTGACATCGGACCATTCGCCCGTATTGGTAAATTTGTTCTTAAAACCCGGAATGCTTACTAAAAAATGTGTGTTACATACTAAAAAAACCCACTGGCCACTATTTAGGGAACTGGTTGAAGGTTCGCTAGATTGTAAAGTATCTCTAAAGTCAAATGAGGAAATCACACAAGCAGTTGAAATTTTCAATACTGTCATACAACAATCAGCTTGGGCAGCAACTCCGATGCAGCCCGAACACAGTGGTGAAACTTGCTTTTATCCTATAAAAATATATGAACTGATAAAAGAAAAGCGTGAGGCCAGAAAACTATGGCAGTCCACAAAGTATCCCGGACATAAAACAAAATATAATAAATTAGCCGTAGAGCTCAAAGAAGCCCTTGCTCAAAATAGAAATAGCGAAATTGAAGATTACCTCAAAAACCTTGACGCCACGAAAGCAACTGATTACTCGTTATGGAAAGCCACAAAGAAATTCAAAAGACCAACCATACACAATTCCCCTATAAAGCAGGATGATGGTAACTGGGCAAGAGGAGACTCGGAAAAGGCCGAAGTCTTTGCTAAATATTTATCTAATGTATTCAAGACCAATGTCGATCTCGGTTCTACAAAAGTGGAAGATATAACAAAACAATTAAATCAACCTTATCAACTAGAACCACCTATCAAAAAGTTTACTAAGACTGAGGTTTTAATGGCAATTAATAAACTAAAGATACACAAAGCACCCGGATACGATCTCATTACTGCCAAAGTCTTAAGAGAACTTCCTGAAGTCGCTGTTACATTCTTAACACAAATATATAATGCAGTACTGTGGAAAAATATTGTGCCTCCCCAATGGAAAGTAGTGGAAGTTATTCTTATACCCAAACCAGATAAAGATCCCACTGACGTAAAATCTTACCGCCCCCTTAGTTTATTGCCTATACCCTCTAAAGTTCTCGAAATACTTTTTCTAAACCGCTTGACACCAGTAATTGAGAATATTAAACTAATCCCTGAACATCAATTTGGATTCAGAAAAGCACACGGTACTATTGAACAGGTACACAGAGTAGTTGAACGCATTAACTATGCATTTGAACACAAACAGTATGTCTCGGCGGCTTTTTTGGATATTTCCCAGGCGTTTGACCGAGTATGGCATGAAGGTCTGCTTTACAAGGTATCAAAGAATTTACCAAATAACTACTTTCAATTTATAAAGGATTACCTTAGCGGACGCCACTATCGTGTTAAGTTCAACGATTCAGTGTCAAAGCTACATCAGATAAATGCAGGTGTACCGCAGGGAAGTATAATGGGACCCATGCTATATATTATATTTACGTCGGATCTCCCTGATACACAAAATGTCCTCATTGGAACCTTTGCCGACGACACAGCCATTCTTGCTGTCGATAATACACCAGCTGCGGCGTCATTCAAACTGCAATCTAGCCTGACCGAAATATCTAGGTGGCTAAAGGACTGGCGAATAAAAGCCAACGAATCCAAATCCGTTCATGTGACGTTTACATTGAGGAGAGAAACATGCCCTGAGGTAGTTTTAAACAACACAAAAATCCCACAATCTGAGTCTGTAAGATACTTAGGAATATATCTTGATAGGCGTTTAACCTGGACCAAGCATATTTTTACAAAAAGAAAAGCACTAGGATTACAGTTAAGAAAGCTCTATTGGCTTATAGGACGGAAATCACAGCTTTCCCTAGAAAACAAACTGTTATTATACAAGTGCATACTTAAACCAATATGGACGTATGGACTGCAGTTGTGGGGCACTGCCTCCAACTCTAACATAGATATTCTCCAACGCTTTCAATCAAAAGTATTGCGCATGGTAGCTGAAGCGCCATGGTACATAACAAGCCATAGACTTCATACAGACTTACAGATCAAACTGGTTAAAAACAAAATAGCAGATTCTCTTAAAACATATAAAAAACGTATGCAAAATCACCCTAACCAACTTGCTAAAAATCTAATGGGCAAACTCCCAAACAAAACTTTTGTTAGACTTAAGAGAAGAGCTCCACAGGACCTTGTGATATAATAAATTGTGACGTGACCAAAACAAAACATACAGACTAATATATAGATGGGCATATCATTGGATATTGTTCCATGCACGACTTTAACCAAATACATAAACTCCAGTTAAATGTCTTCAGACAGATCGCAGGACAAGAAAATATTCAAAAAAAAAAAAAAAAAAACCAAAGTCTCTATAGACAAGTCTGTAGATTTTTTATTTATTTTTTATTTTTTTTTATTTTTTTCTGTTCTTAGGTACCATATCATCGATTTTAGAAACAAATAAAACTGAATTCATATATTTAAAAAAAAAGTTGTACTCAGCTCGGGAATCAAAACCGGACGTTTTGAATATTTTATATATTAATTTACTTTTAGACATCATGTTTCATAGTAACATCTACTTAAGAACTAGACTATAATCTAATCTATACCTAAATAGAAATAGAGTTCGGTTTAAAGGTTCGGTCCAAAGGTCCGGGTGCGGTTCCCGAGCTGAGTACAAGTTTTTTTAAAATTTATGAATGCAGTTTTTCGCAGTTTTTCTTGATACTAAAATCGATGACATGGTACCTAGGAACAGATCTTCGTATGTCTTATAATTTCACACTCTCCCATACTGACCGATTCAAATGTTACACCCAATATATTATTATATCAGTTGATTAGATATCAATAGATATCGATACTTGTAAAACATAATTTGTATGGTGAGTGAGGAAAAACTTCGGTTGTGCGGTATTGGTTCAAAAGAAATATTTTTTTATAAATATCCTGACACATTATGTTTTAATTTTTGGTTTGTTTGGATTTCCATAAGTTCTAGGAGTTTCAATAAAGTACTTTTTCCAAGAGGCAATTAAAAAGATTATTAAAAAAATAGATTATTAATAAAATGATAATTATTATTTTTCCGACAGTACAGACAGTTTCCTTGGAAAAGTTGATTGATTCGGAGTTAGTCGCAGTGAACGGAGTGTCGGGTAAACTTAATTATTATTAACTAGAATACTGGTTTCTAGAGCTGCTGTGGACGGCGCCGGAGCTGGTGGCGGGCAGCGTGTACCCCGGCGTGGTGGCCTCCCTCAAGGGGGACGTGTACAGCTTCGGCATCATCCTCGAGGAGATCGTGTTACGCGCGGGCCCCTTCCATCATTATACCGCCACCATGACTAATAAAGGTTAAAATATACCTCATGTTTTAGATTTACATTTGTTAATGTCTTTTTAAGTGAATTTCTTGCAATAAGTACATAATATAATTTGTGTATTTCATTTTTTTGATCACTGATTTACAGATATTAAAAAAAAATTGTTTAAACACTATTTACGTATTTTCTTCTTTTCTATTTTTAAATTAGAATTATATGAAGGTAATTGCTAGTATAAATTCACATTATATAAATATCGTTTATGCAACTCAGAATATTAGTTGAAAAAATGAACAGAAAATATTCGAATCCCCTAACCAAACCAACAAAAAAATCTAAATAAATCTATAAAAAAAAACCAAAAAACGTCGTCGTCGTTTAACATACACGTCAAATATTCGCCTAAAAAGAATATTGAACCATAAAATGGTATAAGAATGTCGTGAATGCCTCAGAAATAGTGTCGCGCGTGTGCGCGCACGAGGCGCCGCCGTTCCGTCCGGCGGGCGCGGCGGGCGCGGCGGGCGCGGCGGGCGCGGCGGGGGGCGCGGGCGCGGGGGGCGGCGCGGCGGCCGCGCTGCTGGAGCTGGCCGCGCGCTGCTGGCAGGACGCGCCCGACGACCGCCCCTCCTTCGACGCCATCAACGCCAACTACATCAAGTCAGTCGCACAGCATGTCCTTGTATATGAAGGGTACAGGGACAAAACAAGGAATGTCACATAAAATTCGAAAAGTTGAAAAGCATGAGAACATTAAGATTTTACCACGTATTACAGATTGCAACGTTAATTAAAAAAAAAATTGTGACTTTTCTTGTTTTGCCCCTGTACCCTTCATATGATATTTATACAGTGCCCAATGCGCATCTGTCGTGGCAGACAGTTCAATAGCATCCGGCAATCCGGCCGGGCGACTAAGAAACGTACATGAAGGCCCACACTTCGGTGGGCGGTGTGTCATGTGGTTTGCTCCTGGTACTTCTCTGAGAGCAGAGTGGACTCTACACAGTGTGCAGCAACCCCCTTAGCTGTTTGGTCTGCTTCAGCAGATCTGCCGGGCGTCGTGGTTGAATTCGTAAGCCATCCTGCGAAAACCCATTAATATGAGGGAGGTCTGTTAAGTTTAGGCTAAAGTATCAAAAGGACTTAAGTCCTTGAGACTTAAATATTTATATTTTTCTTGCTCTAATATTACTTCTTTTATATATTACTGATGTTACGTACTAGTCATCAAGTATATGATTGAATTGCCGCTTGGTTATTATTTGGAATTTAGTCTAGAAACTGGTGAATTAGAAACATGGTTTAAAATATATTATAAATTATTACATATTTTTAGATTAACTTATATTATTTTTATTAGGGGATATTGTGACAATTTGATGGATGATCTTTTGCGTCGTATGGAGCAATATGCGAACAATCTCGAGACCCTCGTAGAAGAGAAGACGGAACAACTGTCTTTGGAAAAGAAACGATCAGAGGAACTGCTTTACCAAGTTCTTCCACGGTAAGTTATGAGTCGTCAATTATAAAATTTAAAATCTTATCTATCTCTTAAAATAATAATTTCTACGCATCATATAACTTTAGAAAAATATTCTAATATTAGTAACCCGTACTAATCCGCCAACCCGCATTTGGCTAGCAAAGTGGACTAAGGCTTGATCCCCCTCGTCTTTGAAGGGAGGCTCGCCTCCCGCAGTGGGACGTTAAAAAGGGCTGAATACAATATTCATGAAAATATTCTCATTTCAAACACAGATTAGTAGTTACGTACTTTACCGCGCCCAACCTTTAATTAGGTCATTTGTAACATTTTGTGGATTAGTTAAGCAGTAAAAGTTTATAATTAAATTTATATTTATAATTATTATCTTTAATAAATAGACAGTAGTAAAATTTATATTTCGACTTGTTTCTTTTCGCGGCTTCTTCGATGAAATATGCGATGCTAAGCGTTTTTTGTATCAACATTCGTGGTTAATAAAAAATTGATCTTTAAATATAGCCAAACAAAACACTTGGATGACTTATTAAAGTATGTCCTGATTGATCATGATACTCGTACCTATATATATTTGAGTTAGTACACAACAGGGTCTCAGTGCCAAGTTTCATTTAAATTCATTAAAATGTTGAACCTTACCACTACTAAGTACCAAGCATCCCAACATTTCCGAACATAACAAACGTCTAAATCTATATACAAGCGATTTATTCTCGTTTCGGTTCGTTGTGTCCCAAGGGGCAAAGTACTTACTAGGCCAAGTAGAACAATTATGAAAACCACCAATTTACTGTTTCTGCTAGTTTTTAATAGTTTCGTTTGTACATATTTGTAATTTTTAGGTAAATATACAATTTTAAAAATAGAAATATTGGTACTCTTTCTCTTGAAAGCAAGATAGCGTGATACGAGTATTAATAGCTTATTAATTTTTCTTAATTTTATTTATTGTCTTATTACTCAGAACACAAATTGTTACGAGTATTTGTATACTATTTTTAAACATTATTGTTTGACATTATGTTTAGTTTATTATTATCTATTTTCTATGTAGGATACATGTAATAAATTTTTAACTATTATAGTTTTAGAAGTTTGATATTTGTGCTTATGGCCGTGACACGAGAAAAGCACTGGACAGATTTTGATGATAGTTGGTTGGTGATAACGGATTATTCGACTAAACATATAGGATACTTTGTACTACGGGAAAATATTTAATCTCTGAGAAATATACACTAATCGTTCAAAGTAGCCGTTAGTTATTTATATTTTACTCTACGTAGTATCTTTTAGTCCTACACACAAACAAACAAACAAACAAAGTATTAGTAATAATACAAGTATAATCTAGGCCGGTGGCGCAGCAACTGATGGCGGGCGAGGTGGTGCAGCCGGAGAGCTTCGAGTGCGTGACGGTGTACTTCAGCGACATCGTGGGCTTCACGGAGCTGTGCGCCGCCTCCTCGCCCATGCAGGTGGTCGACCTGCTCAACGACCTGTACAGCACCTTCGACAGGATCATCGGGTACTACGACGTGTACAAGGTAACGATTAGATACTGCCTTTTTTAATTTTAAACCGACTTCTAAAAATGAGGAGGTCCGCAATTCGTCTGTATTTTTTTAAATATTATAGTGAAATCGTAAGAGAATTAGTTGTTTAAAATTGTATGTATCTGTTTAGTGTTTATTATTATTATTCTTAATTATTTAACGAAAAATTAAGAAATTAATAATTATGTTAGGGTTAAGCAATATAAATATATTATATTTTTCTAGCTAACAAGTTTTTAATTTTATAAATGAAAATAATCATCACTTTTAGTTGATCAAACACACTTTGAATTTAACTTCAATGCTAATAAATTTAAAATCCATATTAAAACAATATTAATATGACATTTTAAACAAGACATTATATTTTCTGCTGGTCACTGGTCTCTCTTCAATACAATCCCCTCGTATTCAGGCCTCGGATCAGGCTATAGTTCACCACGCTGGCCAAATGCAGTTGGCAAGCTTCACATGACTTTGCTAGGAGGAGTTTCATTTCACATGCTAAGTTTTCTCAGGCATGCAAGTTTTTCACGATGTTTTCTTTCACCGTACTATCACATAACAATATCATAGGCGTAAGGGCGACACCCGGATTTGAACCCGCTTCACTCGGTTCCCAAGCGAGTTACCACTGGCTCAATGTACATAATAAAGCGTATGTGGCAGGTGGAGACGATCGGGGACGCGTACATGGTGGTGTCGGGGCTGCCGGCGCGCAACGGCGACCTGCACGCGCGCGAGATCTGCCTCATGGCGCTGGCCGTCGTGGACGCCGTGCGCGGCTTCGTGCTGCGCCACCGCCCCAGCCACCGCCTCGAGGTACTCCGCATTGTTCTCCCACCGGTTGCGATCGTTGAGACTAGTGCTGTGTGCAGGAGAAGTGTACTAGTATACCCGAGTTGCACTCTCTATTCCTGTCACTCTCATATTCGAACTAGTGGAACGACTTCTCGACACGATCAGTGAGAGTTAAAGCGCAGAACTGACGTGTCACACCGCTAACTTTCCAGCTCCTGGCTTTTACTGAGGCTTACTAGACAGGAAGACTCAGTAACTGAACTTAGCTTGACCCGGGACTCAAACTCAACTTCCAAAATGAGTTGATTAGCACAAAACTCGTCATGAAAAGTGGTATTGCACAAAACTCAATCAAATCCATATTATATTAAAGTTCTTTGTAGACTAGCCTTGATCGTGACTTTAATTAAATCAAGTTTGATTTTCGTACTGTTTACCGACCTCTAAAGGTTTATCAAATAGCACAAGCACGGGCTTATTAATTTGTTGGTAAAAGTAATCCTGCAAAGTTTCGTGTTTATCGAATTGAATATTTCTCTTTTATGTTTTCTTCATAATAAATAACTTAATTCGAAATACAAATTTTGAAGTCCCGTCTTACATGTTAGTATCGGATGCCTGGCGATGTGAGTGATACGTCCAGCTGTCACAGTTTCCATATACATATACATATTCAGCCCCTTTAAACGTCCCTCTGCTGGGCACGGGCCTCCCTCAGTACGAGGGGGATCAGGCCATAGTCCGCCGCGCTGGCCTAGTGCGTGATTACGGACTTCACATGCCTTTCAAAAACTTGCTAGGTTCTCTCAGACAGGTTTCTTCACGATATTTTTTTTCACACTGAAAAGATTCGCACAGGAAAATATCAAAGATGCAAACCCAGATTTGAACCTACATTACTCGGTTACCTTTGTCTTCTATTTACGTATTTATTTATACAAATAAAATTGTTAGGTGCGTGTGGGTGTTCACTCAGGGCCGGTGTGCGCGGGCGTGGTGGGAGTCAAAATGCCCCACTACTGTCTCTTTGGGGATACTGTCAACACTGCTAGCAGGATGGAGTCCACTGGACAACGTAAGTTTATAGAAAATAGAATAAATAAATATTGTTATACAAATATGTACATAATATTTAAAACAAACTTTAAGCTTTTTGTAAAAAAATAATAAATTAATAATCTCGACAAATGACGAAGACATTTTATATATATATATATATATATATATATATATATATATATATATATATATATATATATATATATATATATATATATATATATATATATATATATATATATATATATATATATATATATATATATATATATATATAACGAAAAATAACAAATTTACATTGTCTTACATTCAAAACTAAACAAATGCTATTAATTCCAGCATTAAGGATTCATTTAAGCGAGAACACACGTATACTACTTGAACAATGGGGCACTTTCGTGGTGGAGAGACGAGGGGAGGTCGAACTAAAAGGGCGCGGGCGGATGCTCACGCACTGGCTGCTGCACTGCTCCGAGCCGGAGACGCGGCTGGTCACGCAAGAGCCCCAGCCTCCCCCGCAGTACCCCATACTGTTCCCGGCTTTGCCTCAACCTACTATCCTACATACACCCTACTTGGTAGTGGATCCACCGACATTGACAGCTTGAATTAAAATAAAAAAAAATACATAAAATATTAGTTTTGCTGTCTCGAGTGCAACTTTAGAAAAATGTTTTTTTACTTAACTTACACATATCAAAAATAAGTTTTTTGTTGTCCCGTATTATCGAACTGTTGCCCGAACCATGGCACCTATACCGCGTTCATTGGCATCATTCAGCGCGCTCTTGGACAACAATCCTCAATGGGACCCATTCAATATCAAATGGTTAACTTTGGTTATTGAATTACTAAGATATGCTGAAAATATTGAATAACTCATTCATTTATATTCTTGAACTCAAGTAGTATTTACTTTTGTTTTTATTTATTTTGTCATTTCTTTCCTTATACGTTTGTAAATAATTTATAATATATAATAATCTAGTTAGTGTAAGTGGCCTCGCCGTTCTAATTAGATGTAAAATAAATAAATAAAACTTGTATAGGGTAATCTCTCTTTTTATATTATATCAAAATCAATACAGTACTTTCTGTTAGTTTTCAACTTGAATCATGCATATGCATAACGTATTATGTACGAGTATTTAGTATGTAGTGATATGAATTTATGACGATGTGGACATTTAACACTAAATAAATATTTAAATAAATAAAAATGAATACTTCAATCCATGTCTGCTTCTTCATACTGATATTAAAAAAATATATATTTAATTAGATTGGACATAAATGAAGAATTTTCCCCAACCTCAAACAACCTGATTCAAATTAAACACTAGAGTAACGATGTTTAAACAAGCTGGTTTATTGGTTGGGACGGGAAGTGAGGCTGTTACTGTTAGTTCTCTCTCCATCCTTCATTTTAATATCTTACTTATTTATGTTATATACTAGCGACTTACCCTTGCTTTGCTCTAGTTCGTCCCTAAGTAAGTTTTTAATATAAATACTCGATTAAATTACTATGAGTGAATGTTAGAAAGTGATGATGACATGTCAACCATTAATATAAGAATTTTTTTTTTCGTGATAATTTCCAGTGTTGATGGAAAAATCTAACTAATATAATAAGTCCAGCCTTTCTTTTTATAAATGAAGGGTACAGGGGCAAAAGTCAAAACAAGGAATGTTACAAAAAAATTAAAAAGTTGAAAAGTATGGGAACATTAAGACGTATGATAGATTGCTATGTTAATTAAAAAATAATAATTTTGTGACATTCCTTGTTTTGCCCCTGTACCCTTCAAATAGCATAGCATACGAGAAGAAATGGTTTCGTTTCGTACCCTATACTATACAATGTTATTCTATTGCTTTAAAGGCGTGTTAATTAAAACCTAACGACAGAGCACGTTGTTAGAAATAAGAGAGCTAGTTAGATGCAACGATAAAATTTGCATTTTTCATTCAACTAACACGAACGGTATCAATTAGTTCTTTAGGAAAAAAACGGTCGTAGATTATTTTTATTAAAAGTGTAGTTGTATCTACAAAATTATTGTGAATATGACTTCGGTACGTCGAAATTTCTAGACTATACTGTTATATATTTATTACTAGAATATATTAATATAATTATACAATAAAAAAAGATTAATATATAAAATTAATCCTAATGATTCTTACATAGTGTAGTTTTTTAGGTAGCGGTGTTGGACGTCTGCATTATATTTTACATATTTAACTAATAAATTACGATATACATTTTATGCGACGTGTTGTTTAATAATAACATAACGTTTAATTAATAGCCTATACTGGAATCAAATGCAGTCTCATTCCTTAAAGCGTTTTCTTTAAAGCTCTATAAGCATTGTTTACATTATTTTTATATAAATTTACTATAATATTACAACAGCAAATAAGGAAATATTTAAGTTAACACCTATAAATATTTGATTTTTCTTCGAAGTGAGAAGCGTCTTCGGTTCAATATATCCGCTATAATGAGGATAAAGATCAAGAAAATTATGAACAAAGCTTATTAGAGCTAACGATGAAAAACAGCTTTTGCATCTTCTCTTCTATAATACGTTTTAATAATGTTCAGAGAAAAAAATATTTAAACATAAAATAATACGTTATACTAGTAATGCTCGCGTTCGCCGCCCGCGTACTACACACTATTAAAAATAGGGATTCGTGGTAAAAGGATGAAAATTTAGGATTACAAGTAGTTTTTGATGCCAAATCATAAAAAAAAAAGAATTGGTGTAATAAAAATCTGGAGTGGATCACCCTTATCACCTAGGGGAATAAAACATAGCCTACGACCTATTCTCGGACCCACCGACGTATAAAAATCGGTCAAGCTGTTTTGGAGGAGTTCGATTGCTAATACAGTGACACGAGATTTTATATATTAGATTATATGTTTTTATATAATCTGATAATTCTAATAATTCTGTTTTTATATAATCTATAAATAAATTCGAAAATATTGTTACAATAACAGAGACACTTACATATATAACGTTAAATACATTTTAAATATTATAAACATAAACACCCATTATAAATGAAACTACTTTTCGAAACATTCGAAACGTCGGGAACTAAAAATCAAAATAAATCCGCGACAAAATCCGAAAAGGTAGTTTCATTTATAATGTCGAATATTCGCGTAAATCTAAGAAAGTATTATAAACACCCATTGTTAGAGAACAAACATGTGTGCTCATCACACAAATGAATTTCCCCATAGGGACTCGAACCCTTGACCGCTGCTATAGCAAGTGTGTCTCTAATCTATATATCTTTAGTACTAGCAAAGCCTATGAAACATATAGTCGACCAACGGACGTGACAGCCAGCCCAAGCTGCCATACACTCACTTGGGACATTAGTGTATGGCAGCTTGGACTGTCACGTCGGTTGATCGACAAGCAAGTTTGTAGGGAAATAACTATTTTTGTATGTATTATACGATACTGTTGTATATAATGTGTTTACTATTTTTGTAATATGTATCATTAGAAAAATAAATTATAAAAGTCTTTTTTTAACAATTAACTTGACTTTGATGACATAAAATTTTATTACTATGTATATATATCTAATGTATTATATAATTATAACAATTTATTCCCTTAAAAGTCCTTATTTTTGCGTTAAATCATTCTAAATATAACGTTAAGGATATTATATATTAAGTAACGTTAACGTTAATCATATGAAACAAATACTTAATTTTGTATAAAGCTTGTGTAATGTGTAATTTTGCGAAAATTTCTCAGTTCGTTGAAGGTGGCTTTACAATTTTGTTTTGTCTTCCTAATCATAATTAAAATATATTTGTAAGAAGTATTGGGTGATGTTATGAATTTGTGTAATACGTACTTATGTCTTGTAATTTTTTATTTGCATCACTTTCTTTATCTAGTCAAAGTTTATTTACATAAATGTATTACCTAAAGGCTAAATGTTAATAAAATATTTATTATGAATAAATGATTTTTATTTAAATACTTATGTCTACATTAACATGAAGTTCGTAATTCATATGAGAAATATTACAACATGTACTTACTTACGTAAAATGGACCCAAAAATTTTGAAACTTAAAATATAACTTGTTTATATTATGTTTTAGCAAACCCGGCCTGCTTAGCTGGCGTAAGTTGAAATTAATTAAACAGTTTTTATAAATTTCTAATAAAATAATCCTTATAACATTAGTTATCTGCAAATAAATTCCTGCCAAAATCGGTCCAGCCGTTTCAGAGATTAGCCGGAACAAACAGACAGACAGATAAAAATAGTTTTTTTTTGATGTAAGTATATACTCTTAGGTGCAAAACTGTCCCAACCATACATGAAAATCGTATTTTTCGTAATAAAAAGAAGTCAAATAATTGTTCAAAACTTTAACTATATTTTTACAATAGCAGACATGACACAAAGTAAGAAAATGAAAAATTAAATTGTTACATCTCTATTGTGTATTCATAAACACAAATTATTATTGGGACACTTTTGCACCGCATTGGAAAAAATAAAAATTCGAAGCTGTAATGTTTAGTCCGAAGACCTTTTACTCACTTCTGCCAATCTCTTCGGCATACTTCTAACTAATTTTAAGCAATAGTCAAGAGAAATTTTATATTGTTCTCGTACTCGTTTCCATAAAATATTGACATCAGTCAACCATCATCCGATGGTGGTGAGTCATAATCCCTTAGTAAAGTACTATTCAAGTCTATCCTTAATTTTTTATGGCTTTAAGGTCTGTGCTCAGTGCAGGCTACTGTAGCACTTCAAATTCATGTTTATTCCACCAATTCGAACCAATATTTTCGCGAGTACTTGGGGTCTTTATTGTGTTGAAAATGTATTTTTTTTCAGGTAGCGGCATATTTTCGATAGTTTCTGTCAAATTTGTATCCATAATATTGAGATTAAATTATTTTTTCATTATGTCGTTAAATCTTCTAACAGTCAATCTTC
This sequence comes from Boloria euphrosyne, assembly GCA_951802675.2. NCBI lineage: Eukaryota > Metazoa > Arthropoda > Insecta > Lepidoptera > Nymphalidae > Boloria > Boloria euphrosyne. Next base: position 9,362,701 of record OX637887.1, read on the forward strand.
ACAATCTTCTAATCTTCTTCTTTATTCAAATACGAGTACGATTCTTTACTGTTACGAAAGCACAAAGTTTCTAATGAATAAATTATATGGAGGGTGATACGAAAATAGCCCATGTAACGATCGAATAAGACTTTTTTTATAAAAATACCATTCTTGTTTATACTATTTATTAAATAATAAATTTCCCTAAGCTTAACTCACAAGTTATATTTTACAATATACGTGCCATATCTGATTATCTTAAAAATTGCATCTTATTTAAATATTTTTTTCTGATGCAAGTTTCTTTAGTTCTAAATCTAATTAATTCTAATATAAGCACTGCAAAAGAAATAAGATAACCTATTAAGAGGCATAGAATACTGCTAAGGACTTGTTTATTTTTTAACGCGGTCGGTTCAGTTGATTTCAGAACGGATGCAGTAGACATTTTCATTGTATCTTTCTCCAATAAGCCACTTTCTAAAAATCGTATAAGCCAAAAAGATAATATTTTTTTAAAGGGAGAGTTTTTAGGCATCCACATTACTAATGGAACCGTCATGATAGAGTCAGGAAGAATGTGACCACATTCGTTCTCATTAATCCCTTGCGACATGCAATAAGCCCATACATATTCCAGAGATATAGCAAAGATAAATTTTTTCTTGCCTTCTAACACTTCTTGGAAAGCTTTTTCGAATCCCACCTCTTGTATTACTTCATAGCCATCACGAATAAAAGGATCATGCTCGAAATGTGACAAGACTCCGGCTCTACCTCCAAATGAATATCCGTTGTCGACAGCTTCTTGGAGATCAAAAAAGTTGCCTACTGTGGTGTCTGATTTCAAGGCACCAATCAGCACACTTTGATAAGCACTTCTGACTACGAACGTAAACCATATCCAAAGGCTTAAGATGTAGAAATCTCTAAATCGTTTCGGTGCGACTCTAATTGGTTGTCCCATCATTACAGCCCAAATTCTTATTGCAATTCCATGCAATTTATTTGAATTTCTAAAATTTTTATGACAAAATTTTCTTACATTTTCTATTTTCATTGTGAACGGTATGAAATTAACTATAGTAATGACAAGTAAAAGGATCAGCCACAAGTAGCCGTTTAAAGGAGTTAGCAGTCGCCACCATATCGGACCAGGTGTTAAAGGTGGACCAAGCCACGCTATACTTATTCTAAAATAGGGTATCGAATAGTCTAGAATACCAATTCTGTCCATACCCGGGGAAATACTGCAGGTTGAAATATTTGCAGTACCAGTCAATATGTCATCCAGCGTATCGGACCAGTTCTTAGCTCCATCTGAGTCAATGCTCAAATAATCTCTACTCGAAATTATAGGCGTGAAATTCATTACATCCCTAAGATATCGTATGATTGCCCTTTTGATGATTTCCAAAGGTATCTTCTGTTCTGTAGCTGGATGGTATACTTTATTAGTTGATATATAAAGTGGGCAACCTTTCAAATTGCTCATTTTATCTGGAAATAAATCTTTTTCAAGTATCGCGCCGTCATCCCAAAAACCAATGAGGGTAGGCTCCACACTTTGACAAGTCAAATGGTTTTTATATGGATAGTAAGTATATAAGCCAATTTTCTTATCTTCATTAACAACAACGATAACCACATTTGTCGTATAATAACTCCATAGAATACTATTTATTCGTTGAAGCCTGTGAGGGTACGAGAAAACCACTATTAAGAAATGTGCTCCGCTGTGAAGTAAAGTTATGCCTTTTAGATCGGGCTTTAACTTCCCAAGGCTTCTTACTAAAGAGTAATACGATTCTATTAAGATGACTACTTGCTTAGGAGGTCCTCCTATCGTGTGATCTAAGATAATGATGCCCTGGTACGCCTGGATGAATTTGTTGACAATACCATCATCGATGTCCTTAGAAACTACCACAGTTGGCGTTCTAGAATTAAAATAAGTATTCGCGATTTCGACTGCACTATTAATAATACGTTTATGTTCTAAGGTATGATCATTTTTAATCTTTAAATTTGCAAGAACTGAATTTGTAAAAAGAAAAATATAAATTGTGCCAACTAGAATGACCATGTTAATACATAAAAAGCTTTTACTGTTACTGCGTTCAGATTTTAAATGGTTCAATTTTAGTGGATTTTAAAACGTTTGTTCCATTTGCAAAAGCTATTAATCAAGTATTGTTTCGAAACTTACATAAATGTACACGACAATAGTAACATAAGTCAATGCAGTGGACAAATCACTTTCTTCAAATTGCCGGTAAACGCTCAAATTGGTACATAAACAAATTACTTAATATTTTTGCGAATAATATTTTTTATTATACATAGACTTTGGTGCATCCTTAAGTACTCGTATGTTTAAAATAAAAATAAAATTAATCATAGTAAGTGTACGCTTATACATGTTATTGTGTGGGCACCTTACACTATACATATGCACAGGCGCAAACATCTGCAATTTTCTAGTACATTGTTTTGATAATATATCTTTAGATAGAGCCAGTGTTGACCTTGTCAGCAAAAGAAAATAATAAAAGAGGAAGACTTGTGTTTGAAATTAGTAAACTTTTTGTACATTATGTATTCAGCCCTTTTTAACCTCCCACTACTGGGCACGGGCCTCTCTTCAATACGAGGGGAATCGGGGTATAGTCCACTGTCCACCACGCTGGACGTGAGACAATCGATAGTCATGTTAGAAATAATTCACACATGACAAATATCAGAGTTCCGACACCCGGGTTTGAACCCGCTTCACTCGTTTATTCGAGCGTGCGCGTTTAGTGAAAACTATATCAAAATATGTGGCGTTGTTTAGAAAAAATAGCTGGAGAAACAAATAGAAGCAGACCGCAAAAAGCAACTTTTTTTTAACTACGAGTATGTAGGTAGGTTTGGTAGCGAAGCTTGAAGAACTGTAATTGGTACGTGGCAGTTCCGTACTATACTTCCTACTAGGAATACAATTAAAGATGAAAACAATTAAGAAACAAACATTAAGCGTTAAAAAACTATAAGATAGACTGCCTCTCATCTACATTTTGCACAATGTAAATTATTATTTTGTGATTGTTATATTGTACTCAATTTACATGAAGCATGTTAAAATCCGGTTGTCTCGTCCCTCTACACTTGCGTCTCTAGGCAACCTCAACAGAATTACGTAAACAAACGATATCGCGTCGCAGATGCTTCACTTGCTATTACTTAAAATCGAAATAATAATACATAATTGCGGCTGTTTAATGAAATTATTTTATATTAAAACTAAATTTTCTATATAAAATATTACTTTAATCTTAGAGATTTGTTATTACTTTCCCTAAGTTTTCTCTAAATTTTATTTAATGTCTAGAAAAATTGTGATGTCTTGTTTAATTAAGGAAATGTTATTAATTTTCTTATTGCTTAGTTTTGTAAATGGTTTTAAACTGCCTGGAAACTGTGACGCCGGTCATTACTATGAGCCTAGTTTACTGGACTGCGTGCCATGCCGTGCCAATGCATCTTTAGTAACATCGGAGGATGGTAAGATAAATAATATTTTACAACGAAAGCTAGGAGCTTTGCCCACAAGCTTTTAACGTAACCCTATTTTAGAAATATACTAGTAGTTTTATTTGTTAGAAATATAAACATTTTTAAATTAGCTAATGTAAAATAGGTATTTAACTATACATATTTTTGTAAAAAAATGTAATCTTTGAGGTTTCGGATGTACTTGTGACGATCATAGTGTCGCAGTTGGAATAGATCAATGTAAACCTTGTAACATTACTGAAGTTGTGTCCCCTGATGGTACTATGTGCGTGTCTCGCAGATGTCAGAGTCCTGCCGGTAGGATTGTTTGCAGGAAATGTCCAAATGACTATATATCAGGTAATATTTTATTTCTATTCATGGTATATAGTACTATTTATACTTTGAGAAATTTAAATATTTAATAGAACGTATATATAAATATAAATTTCGTTAAGTTTTGCATTCCTAATATTTTAGTAACGCAAAATTTCGATGGCTCACCAATGAAAGAGGTCCAGTGTATAAAATGTGCTCGAGGCTACAAGGCACTCAACAATATATGTGTTAAATGTGAAGCTTGTACTTGTAATAAAAGTGAAATAATCGTTAAAGGAAAATGTATTTTGAAAAAGTTTGTACTGGACAGACCTAAATACGCTGTGAATGAGTTGCATCCCGACGAATTGTTGGAGATAGTGAAGTTAGAATACTTATGTACTGTAAGTTTCATACGCAGCTAATATAAAGTATATAATGTACGTCTCCGACTGCACAAAACTATGTTTCTTCCTCAATTCGTTTTTAATTTTTATTTCAAATTTTACGCAACCGTGTTTATATAAGTAATGCCATATTTGACTTAGCATATGTGTTACTGCTACGCGGATGTTGTCATAGCCTATGCGTTACAGATTATAATCTATATGTACACTAAAATTCATTAAAATCTGTTAATCCATTTCAACTTTCGCATTTATAATGCATACAAACTCAATCGCCCTGCGGTAAGTGCTTTCAAGCGTCAAGACGCGCACGTAAGTACGAGTATATTGCTTTGTATTTATTATTTTATCATCTTTCTCTTTATACTTTCTTATCGGTGACCTCAAATTTCTGACCTGATCTTCTTTAAATATACAAAAGTTTTATTTATCTTATAAAAAGTACTTTTAAGAAATATGATAGACAACTAGAAAATTTGAGATTAACTTTATATGGCTTTTGTTTTTAGTACGTCTTAATATTTTCATTATAGTTATCCTTAAACCTCATTTTTTTATTTTTTAGCAACATGATATTCGAGCTTGCCGAGATTTATCAAGGGCTTGTGTTCGAAATTTTTATACTTCAGATCTCGCAGGTCCTTGTAGACTGTGGTTACAGGGCAATGTGACAGGTGTTCAAGGTAAAAAAATAATGTAAGCTTTTAAGTACTAAAAGTTTATATGTAATTAATTAAATCTATCGTATTTTTTAGGTCTGCCATTACTCACAATTGATGAATCAAAAAACAGCGAATATAAAATACTTTTAGAACGCGGCCAAGTAAGTATAGTATTATCCTAAGTATATATCAGTACATGGATAAGTAGAAAATGAAATACTTTAACTTTACTATTAAAATATTTTTAAAAACATTTGATTTGATTAGGATACGTTAAAAATAGCTTTGGGAATACACAAGAAAAATGGCAAATTCGAACTTATTCAAGACACCAGCAATAATCATGATAGATGTTTTTCGGCATTCCATTTTAAAATTGGAGAAAACAGTTTGTAAGTAATAAAGCTATAACAAGTATATTATGAGTTTATATTTCTTCTTCTTGTGCTTATCCCTTCTTGTGCTCTATGGATCGAACGAACGCACTCACTACCGCTTTAATAGTAAAATATTTGAAGAGTATTGTGTTATCTATGGTAAAGATATCTATACCACGTATCTTATTTTTTTAATTTTATATATTCATTTGGGAAACAAACAGTTTTTAAACACTTACAAAAAATACACACAAGATAGCACATACGCTACAAAAAGTATACATATATTATATATCAGAACAGCCTGAAGTAGGTATTCTTCATTTCTTAATTCTTAAATAATCAAGAGCAAATTAGACCTGAAAATATGTAAATACGAACGATAATTAATATCGTGTACGGTAAACTTTTCCAGGATTCAAACATTTTTATTCAATAAAAGTTCTATTTTGCTTACTTGTTTTAATTTAATTAATACGCTTAAATAGTAGTTAAAATATTTTACAAAACGAAGTTTATAATTTTTTTTTTGTTTAATTAAAAGTCGAAGCGCAATAACGTATCGTCATTAGTGTAACTTATTCCGGTAGATCTACTAGTTGATTGTTATTTGTTTTATAATCACATTATATGACAGTGTACTTAGTTAATTAATTGTGTAGTTTGTATGGGCGTGCAAGAGTTAACTTGAATGTTCACTATCATATATAACTGTAACAGGTAGTACGAGTACTTATTCTAATAAGAAGATAGTATTGTATTAAGTAATTGAATTTGTTATTTATTATATTATTTACTTAAAACTTTTAACTAAGGCTTTGTTCCTTTTCTTAGGGTGATATCAGACGGTTCACTCGAATGATTATTCACTTAGGCGAATGCTTCATTTTTCTTTCATTCCATGTTCACACGGCTTAAACGGAATGATAAAGAAAAGAACATTCATTTTTCATTTATTTTAATGTGTCATCGAATCAAGTCGGCTACAGGACTCGAGACAAAATGACCGAACCCGAATGAACGTACTCTCAGTGTTCAGACCGTTCATTTCTCGATCATTCGGAGTGGAGTGAAAGATACCAGATGAAAATATCCAACACTGTTGGATCGGTTCACTAATGAATTCATTCGGCACTCGTGTTTCATTTTTTGTTCAGACATTTCATTTCGAGTGAAATGTACCGAATGAAAGGTGAAAATGAACAAGAAATGAACCGTCTGATATCACCTTTAGAAAAACCCTATTTTTGTTCCGGAGAAAAAAGTGTATTTCCTATTGAGAACGTTAAAATGCAAAAAATATATGCGCTCAATATGTATCAAGCACATTTGTGTGGTTCTAGTGGTGATGCACATTTCGATATATTGTGAATATCCATTTCAATTTGAAAAAAATAACGCTGTTGTAGCTGTTTTAGGTGTGGCGGCGAAACGTACCCGTTGATAATTAATTTTAGAATTGTAATTTGATTGCTAAGGTTAGCTTGTATTCATTAAAAAGGTAGTACTTTATTCAAACCCATAATTGGATTTCTAAGTCTAAGCGTACCCGAAAATGTAACAAGTTAATAAAAGGGCTTATAAATACGACATTTCAGCAAGGCTAATTATTTAGTTAAATATTAAATTATTTTCCCCTTTTATTTAAACACAAATTTATATATTATACTGTATGTTTATTTTAGGCGACATTGTTCAAGAAATATATCCTACTATAATGATTATGGAGATATTATAGAGCTATACCTGTTTTCATCGTCCAAGATATTACTGCCTCTTCCAATTACACTGCTTAAGCCAAATCAACATTATGTAGAGGTAATTCTTTAAATACGATTTTCAATCGCTTTTTTATGAATGTTAAAAAAAATAAACCTGTATCATCATCATCATCATCATCATATTCAGCTCTTTTTCCGTCTCTGTCAGTACGAGGGGGATCACCATAGTCTACCGCGCTGGCCTAGTGCGTGTTGGCAGACTTCACATGTCTTTCGAAAATCTTGCTAGGTTTTTCTAAGACATGCAGGTTTCTTCACGATATTTTCCTTCACCGTAAGGCAAGTAGTTACCATGATAGAAAATGATTCGCACATAGAAATATCAGAGGTGCGAGTCCGGAATTTGAACCCCCATCATTCGGTTATGCAAGCGAGCGCGTTATCGCTGGGCTACGACTGCCTTAAAAAAACTATATGAGATAAACATCTATCGCAAAAGACATAATTTTATTTTTATTTTCTTATATTTGTGTCGCTATTTAAGTAACAGTTAATACTCGTACTAGTGAAAATATAACAGTTACCCACAGTTTAACTTTAATTACACTTATAAATATTAACTTACAATCTTCACTCACAATATGTTTTTTGTTTGTTTCATGTATTTCATCCATATTTCAGAAAGCTACATGGCTCTCAAATAAGTTTAGAAAATTCTTTCTAATTAACAGTTATCTTTCTACAACCACAAATACAACTATCACGGTTTACTTGGAAACTCTACTATTTCGAGTGCGGTAAGTATGAGAAATATGAGATAACGAGTTATAATATTTACATTAAATTAGCTTTAAAATTTTCTTTTTTCTCTTTTCCCGCAAATACTTTTGTTCTACGCTTTCCAGATTTACGCCGTGCCTAAGATAGATATTAATTTCACTTAAATAATAAATAAAAAATCCGGCTCTTTTGTGAAGTTCGGAGAGGCATTGTCTGTTATGACCTATAAAAACTTTCTAAGTTTTCTCGAACATATTTACTTAAATTATAATTAAAAATTTTTGCAATGATCACTAAATTCATCATTAAAATGCTCCTTGACCTTTTATAACGACAGAAAACGCACTTTTTATAATATAATATAATCTAAAAATATCTAACTTAATTTTTTTAAAGATTGGAACGAAGTACATCTCTACGATTATATTTAAACATCGAAGCACGATATATTACAAAGTCTCACCTTACTGATGTAATACTAACGTATGTAAAGGTCGAACATGACATGCCGAGTGCTGGAATACTACGCAGTTTAGAAGTTAGTAATTTTATCTGGGTGTTCATTTAAGAATTGAAAAATATTTTAAATTCTTACTATTTTAACATACATTTTATTTAACTTTTATTCATATTAAGCTTGATCAGTGTATATTCTTTATTAGGAAAGCAAAGATTTAAAGTCGTTGGAATCGAAATAAAAAAACTATAATATTTAATTACATATTATTCAAGTTATTTGCATAAAAACAAGAGTTAAAGTCATATTAACGTGTCAACAGATATGGGGAGGAGTTTTAGGATCGTTAATGATATTATATGCTCTGATACAATGGCGTGGAGCTGTGAAAAGAGGAGGTCTCTACATCTCACTGCTTCCTATAAGTTTAAATTGTGTCGCTGATGCTCTGTATTGTGTAAGTACTATTCAGAACAATTAAACAATAAATTACACAAATTTTAATATAACTTAAGCATTTATTACGTTAAAAACGTTTATATATAATATAATATATGGCAAAAAAATGTAGACAGTGTATAAACTTTTTAATTAAGTCCCTTCAGGTAAAAATGAAAATTTATTAATATTTTGCGTAATTAATAAATTTAATATCTAATGAATAAACTTTTCCCATTATTAAATTTATAATTTGACATGTAGGCGACAATCATTTCAACTCTCCACGCGCTTGCCGCCGAGGCCGGTACGTTAGAACTGACTCTACCGCTCTCACAAGTAGAGGAACATGTAATTCAATGGATAATCTATACCGTTGTTGCTTTAAAGGTACTTATATATACTTTTATATTTTTATCAGTAAAATAGTAAAGGAATTAAATTAAAGTAATTCCTAAAACAATATTTTATCATTAATTATATTTATTTGAAAACTTTCAGGTTTTGAAAATATCATGGGTAACTTGGAACCAGTGTCGCTGCGACATATTTTTTATAGATTGGTCCAAATATAACCCGCCAACAATAGGTATACTTAGAACTTTAGAAGTCAGTCGTTATTGGTAGAAGTTTATAGCGTATATTTAAATTGCTACCTAAAGTAGGTACCTTAAAATCTTGAGAAAATAAAACGTACCTATATAACACATTCAAAGTAGATACGAAAATATATTTCATCAAACATACCTACTCGTATAAAAATATAGACTCGTAAATTCATGTCAATGTCGTAGATACTTTCGCAATTATTAATTTTGATTTCCATTTATTCTCGTTACTACTGAATCATAAAACCTTGAATAATACTTTATCAGTTAGTCAAATACAATAGTAGCTAGAACTTAGAAGTTTACTTAAAGTATTTTTGAGCTATTTGCTAGAGTAAACAATAAACACATATTTTGCACTCTCAAAGCAATTGAAATTTATAAAAAACATAATAAAATTACATTTAAAACATTATTTTAATTTGTTTACTTCTAAATAGATTTTTCAGTTCAACACAAGTCAAAGAATTGGAAAATAAGCCTATTAGTCCGAGAATGGACGTCAATGCAAACAAGACGACGAGTGTCTCCGGGATTCACTGCAATGTGTACTCTTCTGATTTTACACGTCAGTAATAGTTTTAAATCTTTGGCTGCATCTATTCGTACGGTTACTGGACGAAAAAAATATATATTATTCGTCCGGCAATTGTCGGTTAAAACGAATATCTATCACTTTTTTTGCTTTCTAATAAAAAATAAGTGAGTTTTAGGTGCAGGATATCTACAAAATATAAAAAGAAAATAACCTTAACCTACCGAGCGGAACATTTATTATTTAAGATTCTACCGACTTTTAACATAACATAAACATGACATAACACCCTCAAAATTATTTTTATCCTTTATCACACGTTAATACAAGTATTTTAAGCTAATCATCCGATAAATGTACGAATAAATATAATTTATTCGTCCAATACCCGTACAAATAGTCATTTCGTAAATCTTTTTTAAGTATATAACCAATCTAAATGTTTTTGATTTTTTTTAAGTCTAAGTTAAATTTTAGTTTATTTTTCATACGAGTAGCTATCCATTGGCAGAATAGTTTTATTACGGTAATAATTTATAGCCGTTACGGTAATGTTTTTAAAGTGTTTGCATCCAACGAAGGTGCTACAATAGGTATTACAAACATTTTTACGGTTTTCGGAATATACACCTATACAGATAAACTATTTTTTATTTAGTTAATATTAGATTACTTAAATATAAATTTAATTTATCCAAGTACAATTTGGACGGACAAATGCTACGGCGGACAAATGGACGGCTAGAGCTATTTTTCGCCCCCATAAAACACTATTATTGCAAATTTTATCGAAATTATTAGTTTTTTTAAAAACAATATTCAAATATTACTCATTTAATACTATAATATATGTCATTGTTCTTTTACAGATAATAAATATATGGGATTCATACATTCCAAAAGGCTATGGCTACAAATGGGTTATAGCTACAATTATATGGTGGAGCTCCTATACAATACTTCTATGTATTAGATTTCTGTTAGACAAGTTATTTGAATCAAGTCCTAAGAGATTGCTAAAACTTTGTACTGATTTAGAGTTATCACTGATAGTGTTTCAGGAACAATTTTACGCTCATTATGTGGATGGACGGTATGTGATTGAACCAATCATTTCAATCTTAATTTATAGGCTAAACATTACTTAAATTTACTTAACTTTGGTCTTCAATATTGTTTGACAAACAAACAAACAAAAATGATCTTTAATATTGCCGTATATGCCGTAATAAAAATAACTTATACTTTCACCGTTTCACAGATACATGAAAATAATCATAGTTAATTTATAATAAAGCAAAATTTATACTTTCTTAGGTTTACACGAATATTCGACATTACAAATGAAACTATCTTGATGGATTTTGTCGCGGATTAATTTTGATTTTAGTTCCCGACATTTCGAATGCTTTACAGCAATCATGGTCTCGCCCGTGACCTAACGAAATGAACTAAAAATCAAATTAAATCTGCGACAAAATCCGAAAAGGTAGTTTTATTTATAATAGTAAAATTATTGTAATAGAGTACTGAGTAAGATGTATTGTATGTACAACACAGTTACAGACGAGAAAACGAGTTAGGCGCATGCCCTTTTATTTGTAAAAGTACCCGTAAAAGCTCTGTTAAAATCTTTAGGCTTATTATTTTGAGCGACTATCAAATACAGACAGACAAACATATCCATATTACGATAGCTAATAATGTGGACTCTTATATGTATTTATATGCACATTTCTGCTCCGCTGAATGACAATCTTTCTGACCCTATATAGGTTGGCTAGAAGAAATCTCTGTTAGAGATAAGTCCACCTTTGCCCTCTATATTTTATCTAATAACCATTTTTTTGTTTTTTTTTTGATGTGCAATAAAGAATATATTATATATAAATAGAATATATAGCTTTAAAGTTCCGTAGCAGAAATTTTATATCTATTGAATATTTTACTTTTTTAGAAATGAAGATTTAATGGGCTTCAGGTCGAACTCCAACCCACTACAAACCTGTCGAATTATCTGTTCCCCACAGTTAAGGTATATTTTCTTATAAATTTCCATTATTCAATTATTTTAGATTAAAATAATATTTAAGTACACTTAAAATTACTTTGTATAACTAATTAATTGATAGTAAATGTTTTTAGGACGGTGTACAGAAAGCTGGCAAATACTGGTAACTACTTACTTTAAATATTTTCTGGAAATTAATCCATAGAACATATAGATAAATAAAAATAGCGTCTGTTTGTTAAATAATAACAACTTTTTAAATGCATATCACATATGCAAGTATATGCGATACATATTATATTATACGAATAAAAGACAATGTATAGAATTCTAACCTGTTTGTCTGTTTGTTCTGGCATCATTGATTGAATGAAAAGACTGTACCGATTTAGACGATTTTCACGGGCAGGTAGCTGATGGTACAAGAAGCAACTTAGGCTACTTTCATTTTCGAAAAAGAATTGGGGTTCCGCTAATAAAAAATAAATGTACTGCTAGTAATAATAATAATAAATGTTATCAAGTACAATGTTTTTCATTTTGGCTTTCGGTATCTTTAAAATGTTTCTTAATATTTGCAAATACTTACAGTTAACAACGGCGATTATGATAGAAACCGAGATCTTTTGTCTAAATTTTTGGGAGCATTTTTCGAGAGAGTAAGTGTTTTATATTATTTTGAAATTAATAAAAATATCTCTTGTAAATTATAAATAAGAAATTACTTGTTGACATTTTTCGTAACTTATTTTTTATTGTCCGACGGTTTTGTAAATGTAGGTCAAACAATTTAAGAAAATTGGGTAGCAAGATGTAAAAGGTCCAAAAGTTTTTGAAATAAAGCTTTTTATTACTACAAGCTCTAGACCAGTTCATCTCGGGAAGTTCGAATATACTGTATACAAATAATAATACTCCATCCACGTGTAAAAGTTCCGATATAATTGATTAAACTGTTCTTTTAAGTTCTATTATTATGTAAAAATCGAGAACACTTCTCCTTTTCCTCGATTAAAAATGCGCTATGTAATTTAATATAAACCCTTTCGAAACTAAGCGGCAAATTTCATTAAAATTAAAGAAGGATTCAAGCTGATCAAAAGATAAAACGTTATTAATGTCTGTAAGTTTGTTGCTGAAGAACCATTTAGTTTTACTATTAAAAACAGTCAAATTCTATATTACTAAAATATATAGTGTATCTAAGTACATTACAATATTTTCCACAAACAGTAACAAACTGAGCGCACTAATCAAAATTTATGATGTAGGCTCTCGACGGTCTAAACTGGGTGGCAAGTGAGAGGACTCTATTAGAGAAGTTACTTGACGTAGAACTTATTTCAAGGGAAGGAGGCAACACCAGTGTTTTGTTATACGACACTGATATAAGAACGCCCTCTTGTTTTGCTGTAACGTGGTATGATTTTGAAGTATATTGTAGAATGAACGTAGATTTAAAACCTCATTTCTTGGAAGTCGGTAAATGATAAAATATTTTATTTTTTTAGGTTGGGAGAAGAATGGCTTTTGGCGACATTCGATGCCATGTTTTTTGGTAGCGTTTTAATATTAACCGGGCAACACCTTTTAGCAGCTTTAGTTACCTTAATTGTGTGGCAGGTAATATAACTGATATGCTGAAAATAGTAATTAATTTTTAATTTAGACGATAATAAATGTATCATATATTTTTCTTTTCAGATAATGAAATTCTTTCGAATATTGCTTGGAGGTTGGAATTTAAGAAATAAAATTGGAAGAGAAAATTAATATTACTTTTACCTAGTGATTACTTTTCTAACATTTCAATTAAAATTCTAAAACCTTTCGACACTTTTCATAATTTTTTAAACCATTATAAAATGTTCGCACCACTTCTCCTTTTAACTCTTGTTCATTACGCTCTTTGTGAAAGTAGAGAAAATAAAGTGTTTCAAGACAGTAAAAATGATTTTGACGATATTGAATTGGTTGATCTAAGTAAGTACCTCAAGCCACAGCTATATAAATCCACAACAGCCCCTGTTTCGCCGATGAGTGGTCCATTATATAATTTCATTGTTAATATATGTAATGTATTATTAGACCACAATTTCTCGAAATCTAGAATTCAAAAATATATGGAACTATTGAGTAAAAGTCTTAAAGGCTTGGGAACTGGATATCTAATGAAAATGACAATACGACGATTAGCCAAAGTTTTACGTAAAATATCTAATTACAACAGCAAATTTATAAGATTAAATATATCAAATTTTAAGACTGTTATATCTAAAGATACTCCAAAGAAAAAGGAATTATTTAGAGCTCTGAACTCTATTTATACAATATCGCAAGATTTGAAAATGGATGCTTACATTTATCGACTCAAGCAATATGGTCGTGGACATAAGCGTCGTATTGGGCAACACACTAGAGAGATTTTTGAGAAACTCTTATTTTATACAATAAAGGAACAAGATGATTTGATTAAAAATAATATTCAAATTAAATTTACTTCAGCTATGCTAGAGTACATGGGAAAGGACTAAATAAATATTATACTTAGCTACAAAAATTACTACCTATACCACGCGCATTCTCATGTAGCTTTTTACAATAACAATTTTTATCTTCAACGTACTTCTAATATAATTATTTTTACATGATTATGATATTCATACCATGAAATTAGATGAAATAACGAAAGTACTGCCTCTAAATATATCGTGTGTAATTACAATAAAGAAGTAAATTCATTGTATATATTGAAATGTTTGATAAAACAATATGTTTACTTTTAGTGGTGATAAATATAACGGTATGTCACAGTATTAGCATAACAGGCGTTATTGACCCAAAAAACTCTGATCGTATGATATTACTACCAAATATGAAAAAAAGAAGTGATTTGAGAACCGAGGGTATTTTCGAAAGATTTCTTAGACGCTTATTAGAACTTTTAACTACGTCATTTCCAGAGCAAAAGTTGCCAAAATATTGTCGAATTTTAAGCCGCCAAATATACGATTTGGAGTACAAATACGCTCAAAGGTTAGCTAAACACATCAAATACATGTCTCAAATGTACCCGGAAGACATTAAAAAGGAATTATTATACTACAAGCAGGCCTTGGATACAAAGCGACCTCATCGTGTAGCATTTTTGGAGGCTATAAACACAGCTTTTACTTTAAAAGAATATATGCTTTTTGATGACTATGTTTATGAATTGCAGAATTATGGCACCGAAGATAAACTTTATATGGACGAAGAAACAAAGAAATTGTTACATAATGTCATTTTAGGGAGCATCCATAAATTAAGCGCAAAAGATCGCAAAGACTTAGAAAGAAAATTAAGATTTGCTATTAGAGAATTTCTTTACGATAAAGAAAGAGATCAATATTTGAGATTTTCTTGATGAATAATGTAACTAGATTATTTGTTCTCATTTATTAATTTCATTAAAGTATCTATACTTAGTAAATGTAGAGATTCAAAGTCATGTAAAAATAATAATACCTACTAAATATCAACATTTTATCATATAGGTACCATGTAAAATAACTATATTATGTAATTTATTTGAGTAAAGTTATTAACACACATTTACTTTTTTATTTACATAAGTAATATGTAGTACATACAAACCCTAAGGTAGATAATAATATGGACTCGGTCTCGGAATTCATAAAAAACTGTTGTTTTATGTTTGTCAAAGAATATTTTGATGCCAAAAGTTTTAAGAGATGTCTCATCGGAAAAAAGATAAAATTAACATTCATTTCGTCATGTTCGTCATGCCAGTTTTCTTTTTCTTATTTACGACACATCACACAAGGTAAGACTAATACGGTCTGTGTCTCTCTTCGAAACATCCATCAGATTGATGGATTATTTATATTTTAATAAAGAAGATCTTTTATTTATTATATACCTTACTAGCGACTCGACTTCGCTTCGCTCGAGCTCATCCCTTGATTTAGCGCGAGCGAAGCCGCGAGTTCTGTTAATATTAGCTAAAGAGTAGGTTTATATATTATATTATACGAGTATATTGCTATATACTCTATGACAGTAGGCATGACTGACGGTGCGCTTGAATTTTATTCTCGCGTCCGTAATTTTTTGCGGTTACTCCTGAGACATTCGTTTAAATTATATGGTATAAAAGAGTAAAATAATGTACATAAAATGCTTAAAGCCTCTAACTGATTTAAAATATTAAGGATTAATACCGTATTTGTGTAAATAGCTATCGCTTTATAATTGCCCATTTTTAAAGTATGAAAAATAAAATGGAAATAGTACGTTGTCTTTAAGAGATGGACATATGCCATCGCGGACTTTTTTGTAGACCTATATAAGGTACACAATTCCACCATACATCATTTTGTTATATCTCAAAGGGTTAACAGTTTCTTTCCCTACGAAGTATGGAGGGTAGAGGCATAGATGAATAATAAATTCTGAATATCATACACTTTTGCCACACTAGCGCCATTCTGGTTGATTTTTGAACTTTTATTTACCGCTTACAGGTTCACACTTTTGCAAGGAAGTCATTTCATCATTGCATCAGCCAGTCCAAATCACATTGGTTTTTTGATCGTGGCAACACAGAAAAATAAATTCACTTGTAGGGGCCAGAGACATGTGTCTCTGGTAGGGGCTTTTTTCATAAAGTATTTCTGGTATTTCTTACTGCTAATTAATTTGTAATCAATGATATTCTAATAATAATAATAATCTTGTTAAAATATCATTGTTTGTAATGCTTTTATAACAATCAATAAAAATGCAAAACTATGCAATGCTAATAAAATGCAATATTAACATAACATTTTAATCTTTGGTCTTATAAATATATAATAATCTCAGTATTTATAGACACTTCATATAGTTAGCTTGGTAAAAATAAGCTGCACAATTTATCTGCGTCATAATTCAAAAATAAAATTTTAAATCATTTATTTCTAGGTTCTAAAGTGATACTTGAATTATTTATAATTATTAATAAAAAAATTAAATGGATAATATAAAAACAAAAACTATAGAGACCAATACTGACCTAATGTTAAAAAATGTAGAAATATAAAGATTAATCAGTTTCCGTTTAAATGAGGTGCTAAGTTGAAATTTTTTTTTATGTAAAAGTTAAATAATTCTTTATTAAAAAAAATACAGGTGACCTAACGAAAATTATACCTATACAGACCAAACGTAGACCTATCGATTAAGGATATTTTGATTTCAAAAATCCTTCGATGGGGTGCTAAAATTGTGCAGCTGTTAAAATATGTATCAATGGTTAATTACTCAGTATAAAATTTAGATATGGCAATATTTGAATAGTTTGCGGTAAAATATCTTAGAATATATTTATCCAAATTATACAATGTTAGTATTATTTACGTCTATTATTTAACAAAAAATGTTAAATATATTTATTACTCATAGTTTATTAATACGACCTTATATTTCTAAAGTATCCAATGAAGATCGATTAACATCGATATGTAAATGTGAAATTCATAATAAATTCAGGTAATTTTCATTTTTCTTTATTTAATTTTTAAAATCTATTTACCTAAAAAAATTTCTTTATACGTTATAATAAAAGTTAATGACTTCGGCAAAATGAAATCGATTTAACCAGAGACTAAATAATTGCTGGCAACACTTGCATTATCAATATCAAGGAACAAATGCAAAGAGTATAGATAATATACTGAACAAATGAAATATAGCAACGTCACGCACAGCGGTTTCATGAAGTAGAGAACAAGTGATTTATACGGTCGGCGATACATATAATTGTTAAAATTACAAATTTTAAGCTAAATTAGTGATTAAAATGGCAGATAATAAGAGGTGAGATGCTTAATAATTGTTTTAAAATACGATTCTGATAAAAAATTACGTGGAAAAAAATATCATGGAAACCAATATTCGAAAATTGGCTTGTCATCATGTCTAACATTACAGTATAACATAATGATATCAATGTTATTCCAATTTGAAAATGCATTTCACTCCATAACATTAAAGAAAGAAATGAATTTAGTTGAAAGAGTTAACTTTTATTTTCTAAATTATAATTGAACGCTGTTGTTAAACCGGGCATTTTGGGTTAATGATATGTTTTATTTAGCCCTGATGATCTTTCCACCGCGATCTTGCGCCGCAAGGATAGGCCCAACCGTCTCATCGTCGAAGAAGCCGTTAGCGATGATAACTCCGTTGTCGCCTTGTCACAGGTCAGTCCTTTGTCTTTTTTTGCAGATAAGTTTTTTTAACCAAACTATGGACTATTTTAACACAAGTTACTGAGAATTAGAAAATTATATATTCAGATTTACTAGAAGTTAAATCAGTGGTGCTGATAGTAATTGGATTTTTGATTTTAATGTAACCCTTTTTTTACTCATATAAGTACATACAATAATTAAGTCTATATCATTTTTAAAATTGGATTAATTCGCGAAATTTGTAAAGCTATTTTTATATATATCTGTGAAATATATATCATACTTGAAACTGTCTTAAAACCTTTATAATTTCAATACCTCAAGTCTATATATTTAAGAGAAAATAACTAATGAATGACATTTAAAAATATTTTAATAAGTACAATAATATGAAATGTTCAAAATTTACTTTATATATTTTATAATTTTAGTTCAGGCCAATTCATGCATGAAATTTTGGTGTTAGTGATAATATAGTCATAGTTATGTTTAATTGTGCAATATGCATTTTCCAAAACTTGTTGCTTGGAGATGATAAATATTTAGAAAATAAATTTGCTCTAACATTTTCTAATAAAGATATAAAAAAAACAGTTTAAAAAGTTGTAAATCTTTCTAATTTATCAGTTCTACTTCAATCCAATTTATGGTACATCTTGATAGAAAATTCTAGTTTAAAAGGCTACTTTCTGTAACTTTTTACATTTTTTGTTTTCTTAGGCTAAAATGGAGCAGCTACAACTATTCAGAGGAGATACAGTATTGCTAAAAGGAAAACGTCGTAAAGAGACTGTATGCATTGTCCTCTCAGATGACAATTGCCCAGATGAGAAAATACGCATGAACAGAGTAGTGAGGAACAATCTCCGTGTACGCTTGTCGGATGTGGTGTCAATAGCACCTTGTCCTTCAGTTAAATATGGAAAGCGAGTTCATATTCTGCCTATTGATGATTCAGTTGAAGGTTTGACCGGGTAAGTTAAAATTTTAATTTGTTAATAGTTGGAAAACTAACAATTCTGGTCTATGATAGACAATATTACCGATGTTCTTCAACTGCAAGCTATATTTGTCATATATTTTTATCAGAAACCTGTTCGAAGTATACCTCAAGCCCTACTTCATGGAGGCGTACAGGCCGATACACCGTGATGATACATTCATGGTCCGTGGTGGAATGCGAGCAGTAGAGTTCAAAGTGGTTGAAACTGACCCTGCACCATACTGCATTGTGGCGCCCGACACTGTCATACATTGTGAGGGAGAGCCTATTAAACGTGAAGTAAGTACTAAAATTTTATTCGAAATTTTAATCATCATTATCTTCAGCCCTTTTTAACATGCCACTGCTGGGCACGGGCCTACCTCAGTACAAGGAGAATTAGGCCACAGTCCACCGCGCTGACCTAGTGCATGTTGGCAAATTTTAATCATGTATCATTAAATATTACATTAATACAAATAATAAGAAATACTGCATATTATTTTTATAAAATATTTTAGAGCTAGTTTACTTAAGTAGACTTTTATGCTGTCTTAGTACATAACTAATCCCCATATTATGGCAAAAAATAAATTGGCATTTATTTCTGTTTGTCTGTAGATTTGTATGTTGACATTATTTTCAATTGTTCTCTGTATCCTACCTGTAACTAAGACAAAGTGACACCATAGAAATATGACACCTCATATATCGAGCCATTGGTAGATACCTAATGGACATGTTTGTGAAGTTGTTGATTCAAAGTGTATTTGTGAAAAAAGTGTGATTTAATTTGATTTTGATATGTTAAAATCTGTCTCATCACATACACAGCTGTTCAAATCATTTCCTAATTCAGACTGTTGGGTGAAAAATTTTATGTCATACCCTCTGACCTCTACTTTAAAAATTATTTAAATGACATATGACTCTCATGACTCATGTCTGACATGGCATATGAGTTTTCATTCTCTGCATTAATGGTTCAAAAATATAATAGAATTTTGGGCAGAAAAAATATCTGATAATTCTCACAGGCTTTAAAATTACTCCAACAGAAGAAATTTGTCAAACTTGGCAGAGAAAATGTTGCAGTTTTCAAATAGTACAGCATAAAATATATATTAAATAAGAATAGAAAACGCAAATGATATCATGTGATGTAGAATAACTGTGATGGTATCAAAATTGCATAAATATGTATATATGATGTTACATTTTAGAGTTACACAATGACAAGACGACAACTTTCATATATTCAGATTTAATAAAATATGCCCTTGTTTTTATTCACATTACCAACAGCCAACTAAATTTTTTCTTTTGTGTTATATTACATATGTAGCTTATCTTTATGTTTAATAAAAATAACTGTCATTTTTAATATGATGTTCACTATTGATAGCATTTAATAGATATGAGATAAGAACAGGCAAGTGGTTCCTACATAGTGTAAACAAAATGGACCCACACTTGTTTATTCAAACACCCACATATATATAGCATAGCATGCTTTGACATTTTTTTTTACAATTGTTATGCAATCTTGTTATAAAGTCGAGAATTTTCAGATTTATTTTTTGTGCTTATAATTATTTATGACTCATGAATAATATATTCGGGATGACCACTAGTATTTTGCCTGTTTTATATTCTGATACTGATTGATTGACTCTACAGTGACAATTTAGTGTCGTTTTGATTTCTTCACGAAATAATTTTACCAGTTTCATAATCTATTTTTCGTGTTTATGTTTTTCATGTTTTAGTTCTATATATAAGTTTCTTCTAGTATTTTTAAATTGAAAAAACATAAACGGTTAACGTTCTAGCCATGTACGAAATGTTTATATATCGATTTTTATTAGTCTACTAATGAACCTATTAGCCAGATATCCAGGTTGGAAAATTAAAAAAACAGATTGAGAAAAATATTATAAGCACATGCATACTGTAATTTTATGATTAAGATTATTTATTAATCTTACAATATTTTATTAGGAAGAGGAGGAAGCCCTAAATGCAGTGGGCTACGACGATATCGGCGGCTGTCGCAAACAGCTAGCTCAGATCAAGGAGATGGTAGAGTTGCCATTGCGCCACCCGTCTCTATTCAAGGCGATCGGAGTGAAGCCGCCGCGTGGTATCCTCATGTACGGGCCTCCGGGGACAGGGAAGACCCTTATAGCCCGTGCTGTGGCTAATGAGACAGGTACTACTAATGTTATGCTATTATTTTTTTTTAATTATTTTCATAATGTTTTTATTGTTTAATTCCCATATTTGAAACATTTTAAATACATGTTATCAGATTAGAGATGGTATTAGTATGAGTGTCGGCCATTACTATGTACTACTAGGGACTCTCCCTCGATTTGCTCGGGTAAGTCCCTAGTTACCCCCTTTGGCCTAAAATTTTTACAAACTTTGAATGTCTTACTTATTAATCCCAACAACATGCTTGTACTGTCAACACTGAAAAAAGTTTAAATTTGACATCAAAATCCACATTAACAAAATGATCCGCCGTATATTGAATTCATTTGTTACAAAAAATGTGATAAATGAAGAACCGCTCGACCAATTTTGTACAAACTTCACATAAACCATCTACTAAATAGTCCGAACAAAGCCTAAACATTTGGTTTGGATAGGTGAGCCTGTTCTTGAGTTATAAAATTACAACGAAAAGTGGCATTGATTTTTATATATGTATGTACTATATATGCGGATGGCGCAAGACCGGTTGTTGTAGAAAACTTTGGGGGAGGCCTATGTCCAGCAGTGGACGTATTTGGGCTGAAACGAACTATAAATATCCGCTATTTTTTTTACTGTGCAGGTGCATTCTTCTTCCTGATCAACGGCCCGGAGATCATGTCGAAACTTGCCGGCGAGTCGGAATCCAACCTTCGTAAGGCATTCGAGGAAGCAGACAAGAATTCACCAGCTATCATCTTCATCGACGAGCTGGACGCGATTGCACCAAAGCGTGAGAAGACCCACGGTGAAGTGGAACGTCGTATTGTGTCGCAGTTGCTCACTCTTATGGATGGTATGTTCGGTTTATTGCTTTTTTATATTAATGGAGGATTATAATTTGTTTTGTGATAGTTGGATAAATAGTTTTTTTTTTATATGTAATTAAAGCATAAGTTATCTATTTTGTTAATAAAGTTTTTTTCTATTTTTTAATTATATGTACCCAGTTAAAAATTCTATCAATAAATCAAATTATTTACATACTAGCAGACCCGACAGACATTGTTCTGTCCACATATAAAATTTTTATAAACTTTTCCTCCCGGTGAAATGTTTTTTTACGCATTCGCAAAACAAACATTTATTTCGCACCGCCCACTATGTATTCGCTGATTTAATTACCATTGCACGCACCATGGCAACGGTAATAATATGATACGTCAAACGCCATTAATGTTATAAAGTTTTTTTTTAATTTCCTAACTTTTCAAAATATTAATATAATAATTCAAGACCTAAATGAGCCAAATCGGTCCAGCTGTTCTCGAGTTTTAGCGAGACTAACGAACAGCAATTCATTTTTATATATATAGATTTGAATTACGTATATATAATATGAGTATTAATATTTAGTAAATTTTTTTTCGTTTTAGGTTTTGATTCTTGTAAGAAAGATAACGTCTGTATATAAAAATTATTTAATATACCAACTCAAATAACCAGGCATGAAGAAATCGTCCCACGTGATCGTAATGGCGGCCACCAACCGTCCGAATTCCATCGACGCGGCGCTCCGTCGCTTCGGACGCTTCGACCGTGAGATAGACATCGGCATTCCTGACGCCACCGGCCGCTTGGAGATCCTGCGCATTCACACCAAGAACATGAAGCTTGGTGATGATGTGGATTTGGAACAGGTGGGTGTAGATTGAAAATATGTGACTCTAGTGAATCATCCTTGGTTTGCTTCGTTGTTTGCCTTAGAGATCTACCTAGGAATTAAGTATATATTCAGCCCTTTTTAACGTCCTACTGCTGGACATGAGTCTACATTCAATACGAGGGGGATCAGGTGACAGTGTAGTCCATGCTGGCAAAGTACGAGGTGGTGGATTTCACGTCTTCCGAAAACATGCTACATTCTCTTATGTTTTTCCTACATCGTTAGACCAAGTAATCATTTTTAAAGAAATTGGTATACTTACGGTTGCTTCGCAATATATATATTGTAACATTATATTTATGCGACAAAATATTAATTGCTACTCAAAACACAGCGACAAACACGGTATAAATACTAGAAATAAGGATAAACTAATAGATCGTTTATGGGGCAAGGTGTACGCATGTATAATAAAATTCCACAGTCCATATTGAGCTTGCCTTTAAAACAATTTAATTCTAAAATTAAAAATACATTATTGAATAAAGCTTATTACACCATCACGGAATACTTAGAAGATGTAAATGTGTGGGATTAATGTCTTGTTGTGTCTCACGTAGGATAAATAGATAAATATTGTAATGCAATGATTATTGTAATCAAATATTTTTTTGAAAAGAGCAACTGCTGAGTTTCTCGCCGGCTCTTCTCGGCAGAACAGCATTCCGAGTCGGTGGTAGTTTACTCCCAAGTCCCAGACTTACAGACTGACACTTGATTTAAATTCGTATAATAATGTAAAAGTGACGATTCAAAAGTGCTTGTAAAAGTCTATTTGAATAAAGTATATTTTGACTTTGACTTTGAGTAATCATGTTATTAATGATATGGGTATTAAAATATCAGAGGTGCGAGACCCGGATTTGAACCTGCATCACTCGGTTAACCAAGTGAGCGCGTTACCTCTGGGCTACCACGGTCGCAAAACTTAAATAACTAAATTCAAATTTTAAATCTTTTTTCTAAACACAGATTGCAGCTGAGTCTCACGGTCATGTCGGCGCTGATCTCGCCTCACTATGCTCGGAGGCTGCGCTGCAACAGATCCGTGAGAAGATGGATCTCATCGACTTGGAGGACGATCAGATCGATGCAGAAGTGCTCAACTCTCTCGCCGTGTCTATGGATAACTTCCGTGTAAGTTATAAATTTTTTTTAAACACTTAAATCGAATATGTGATAAAGTTTTATTAATGAGTGATTTAGTAAAATAATTACTGTTAATAAATTAATATGATAATAAAACAATATGTACTGCAGTACGCTATGACCAAGTCATCGCCATCCGCCCTCCGCGAGACGGTAGTGGAGGTGCCCAACGTGTCGTGGACCGACATCGGAGGTCTGCAGAACGTGAAGCGCGAGCTGCAAGAGCTGGTGCAGTACCCGGTGGAGCATCCAGATAAGTTCCTCAAGTTTGGTATGCAGCCGTCTAGGGGTGTGCTGTTCTATGGGCCTCCGGGATGCGGTGAGTGAATTTGTCCAGTATATAATGAGCAGAATTTACCTATTAAAAACAAAAGTTTGACTCCATAGCAATGAAGAAATGAGTTATTAAATTTTGATTGTTATTTAATGTTTATTAATTTGTTTTTTTTTTTGCTTTATAAGACTTTTTTTATTTTAATATAAATGATGTATGTATTGCAAAGCTGAAGTATTAAATTTTGCATATAATGAAATTATATTGTACAGGTAAGACTCTGTTGGCGAAGGCGATTGCTAACGAGTGCCAGGCTAACTTCATCTCAGTGAAAGGCCCAGAACTGCTCACTATGTGGTTCGGTGAATCAGAGGCTAATGTGAGAGATATCTTCGACAAGGTGAGTTTTGATATTATTTCTGAGGTTATTAAATGTTTTTGAATTAGAACAACTGTAATGTAAGGTTTTGTCCCCACAGCCTATTAGAAGATGTTAATCAGATCAAATATGTATATAATATGTTTTATGTTGCGGGAGTAATTAACACAATTTGATTTATCTAAAAATAGAAATTTTAATGTTATTATAAAATTAAATAACATAGGAACTTTTAAATTATTTTAAGTAAAATGATCTACTAACCTAAGAAAAAGAAAAAGAAGAAATAGAAAAATCGACAATTAAAGGTTTTTTACTTCCAATATTTTATATATCGACACTGTACTACTTTAATATAATTAGTTTAATTAACAATTAAGGAAACATTTTACTTAGAGTCAATGATAAATTAATTACTTCACGATTACAATTTTACAGTGCTTACTGCTTCGTAGCTACCATAGATTATAGATTCATCATAATGTACCGCGTCATTCTCTTAGGCAGAATACACATTTATTATATTAGGCTACGTACACAACGTACTGTATACAAAGCTTACATGTATAATAAAATTTTAGAAAATTTAGTATTTTTGTGGTAATGACAAATATTAAATATAACGCTTAATGCGGTATGCATGTAAGATATTTTTTGTAATGGAATAACTATATGAAATGACTCATTCATTACAACAGTAACATAGAATTTACTATTTTTTTTCATATTCTAATTGGGTATTGTATAAAAACTTAGGAAAAATAAAAATGTACATGAAACCTAATTTCTATGACACTAACTACTGTAGCCCTCATCGTACATAATTTCTATTATTAATTTAAAAACGTGTCCAATAAAGATTTTTATTTAGTTATTTATTTTAAATACTGATCATATAATAATGAATACAGGCCCGCTCAGCGTCGCCGTGCGTGCTGTTCTTCGACGAGCTGGACTCCATCGCGAAGTCTCGTGGTGGCTCCGTGTCGGACGCGGGCGGCGCCGCGGACCGCGTCATCAACCAGATCCTCACGGAGATGGACGGCATGGGCGCTAAGAAGAACGTCTTCATTATTGGTTTGTTTATTCTTCTTCTTCTTCTAGTTCTCAGTATGGGTACTAGCTTTGTTTGTGGGATGTGACACATTTGTGGATATTGTTTTTTTTTTGTAAGTAAATGCTTAGATTCCTAAGGTCATTTTTTTGTAAGATTTATAATGTTATCATAGTATTGTAAATGACTAAAGTTGCAATTATTGTTTATTTAAAAATGATCCTGTTTTATTTTAATTATTAAATATTATGTACTTTGTTTTTAACATTTATTTGATTTATAGTAACATAATTGGAAAATATAATTTCAAAATCAACCTATCAGCTTATATAAAAATGCTTATAATACTAAAACTTATCAATTCTTTCAACACACCAGGTGCAACCAACAGGCCGGACATCATCGACCCCGCCATCCTCCGGCCGGGCCGCCTCGACCAGCTCATCTACATCCCGCTGCCGGACGAGAAGTCCCGCGAGGCCATCCTCCGCGCCAACCTGCGCAAGTCGCCCATTGCTAAGGACGTGGACCTGTCTTATATTGCTAAGGTATGCTATTTGGGTATTATAAGGATATAATTTATTTTTAAGTAGAGAGGGACAATTTTTTTTTTGATTGATTTCTTAAGTGTGATTTTTTTTATGTAAATGCTACATTTATAATACATTTTTGCCACTCTGTTTTAGTTAAGTATAACGATTTCGTAAACTAAATTAATTGAAATGCAAGTCAGTTGTTCTTGTTCAGTTGTTGTTGTCAGTTGTTGTTTGTTATCGAACTCTCCCAAAACGGTTTGACCGATTTGTATGATTTTTTTGTGTATATTTGGTAGGTCTGAGGCCTTAGTGATAAGTGTTCCTCCAGATTTTTTTATTTTTTATGATCCATGGTCGATTGTGTCAGCCTGCAACATAAGGGCTGTCAAACCACACCATTAAAATGTTCAACAAATATATGTAGGATTTGCAATAGGAGTATGCATGCAATAATGTAAAAAGAGATGTACGGAAGGATTTTAAGATTAGAATGCATGAAGAGTATAAAGGGAATGAAGGATATGACATTTGTCATTATGGTGATACGACGAATATAAATAGTGACATCTAAAAAGTGCTTTTATTTATAATTTCTACGATCCTACATTTATAATATATACTAGCAGTACCCGCGGCTTCGCCCGCGTTAATTTTTTAAATATTAGGAGTCAATCCCGCGGGAACTCCGGGATAAAAAGTAGCCTATATGTTATTCTGGGTCTTCAGCTACCTACATACCAAATTTCATCGTAATCGGTTCAGTAGTATTTGCGTGAAAGAGTAACAAACATCCATACTCACAAACTTTCGCATTTATAATATTAGTAGGATTTAGCTTCAAAATGGAATATATTCGTAACTGAGCTATTTGATGGCAGGTGACGCAAGGCTTCAGCGGCGCGGACCTGACGGAGATCTGCCAGCGCGCGTGCAAGCTCGCCATCCGCCAGGCCATCGAGGCGGAGATCCACCGCGAGCGCGCGCGCCAGCAGCAGGCCGCCGCCGCCGTCATGGACGTACGATATTTTTATACTATTAGAATATCATTTTTTTTAGTTAGTGTACCATTTTATTATGAATTTTGGAAAATTAAATATGTTGTATTTAAAGTAAGTCTGTTGATTATAAGGAATTTTTTTAAGTATGTTAGGACATTATTACAACAGCGCCATCTAGTTCCGTGGTAAGCGTACAAAGCTTGTGTTACGGATACCAAATATGTAGTTGATATACTGCACATATAAATTTTAAATACATACATATTATAAATATAAACACCCATGACGAGTACAAAAATTCGTGCTTTAACCAAAGAAATCCCCCCAGCCCCCAAATGTGTCGTCAAAGTATGAATGTTATATTATTATGTACATTGTATGTGGAACTTTTAAGTTCGATTATTGGAGTTAGTGGACACTTTTTAGCTATTTGTTATATTTTTTGTATAAATTTTTTCATGTTGATAGTTCGTTTTATTAACAAGATTTATTTTTAAGATTTAGAAGTTTTCTATAGGAGTGTCTTTTTAAATAATAATTTTAGAATGAATCCTCAAGAGTCTTATCATATAAATTTAAAGAATGAAAGAGTAGATTTCATTCAAAGTGCAGTGATGTTTCCATTGAGTTATAAGTGAGGACATGAATAGATGAAGCCTGACGGTGATATGTCGCAAAATTCTAATTTCGAGATAAATCAGTCAAAGTATAATGTATGAAAATGTGGCGAGAACTGAACTATAATAGACAAATATGGTTGTTTTAAGATTCAAAACTGTTTATACACTCATAACACCGATAGCAATGCAAAACAGCGAAAATTCAAAAATGCATGACATCACCTTCATGAATTCACGTCTTCAATTATTTAGAATGATTATTATAAATGAAACTACCTTTTCGGATTTTGTCGCGGATTTATTTTGATTTTTAGTTCCCGACGTTTCGAATGCTTTACAGCAATCATGGTCACGGGAGTCTCTGCCAAATAAATCCAAAATAAATCTGCAACAAAATCCGAAAAGGAAGTTTCATTTATAATGTCGAATATTCGTGTAAACCTATAAAAGTATTAGAATGATTATCTTATAATGTTTCAATCAGATGGACGAGGAGGACCCGGTGCCGGAGATCAGCCGCGCGCACTTCGAGGAGGCGATGAAGTTCGCGCGCCGCTCCGTCTCCGACAACGACATCCGCAAGTACGAGATGTTCGCGCAGACGCTGCAGCAGAGCCGCGGGTTCGGCACTAACTTCAGGTCGGTCTCGTGCTGATGTTGTTTTGTTGTTTAACTTTTGTCTGTTTGTTAGTTTTTTGTAGTATAAAACTTTTTTTTTATTTTTAATTACATTTTTTTGTGAACCATTTAATTTCAATTTTAAATAATTTCATTTCATTTTTCTTAATATTGTTTTGTTTTATTAAAATATTAGCATTTTAGTATAGCTATTGTGTACTACAATCATGACTGTATGTTCTTGTGATCTTGTCGTTCTTTCGCAAAAGCTATTTATAGCTATAAGCTACATTTAATCGAGTCGCACTATTTGATGATTGCTTTGCAGTTAGCCCTTAGTTTAACCATAGTATAGGTCGCGCGATGGTTTAAGATCGCTCGAGGAAAGTAGTGGGGGCAATCGGCGCATGTGTACAATCACGCACAGAAATTCTTGTTTTTTTGTGTTTGTGTGTATTAATTATTTTTTATTTCTTATTAGCGAACATGCATGTGATTTAAATTTGGTTCATTTTTTCCTAATAATTTTCGAATAGGTATTATATCTAAACTATTATTTTCTCATTTAGTTAATTTTTAATTGCATAAATTAATAGGTAAACACTGCTAAAGTCTATGATTCAATTTGATTCAATTTTTTTATGGAACTGGAACATTTTCAACGTTAGTTATAATAAATTTAGTTAAAAATGTATAAAAAATTCCAAGAAACATTTGTTCCTATTATTGATTTTTTTATTTCTTTTAAATCACATATAAATTCATGTGACTCAGTTTAAATAAATTTATTAACTTCGTACACCATTTTCTTGCCTGCCGAATTAAAATCTTGGTTTTCGGCATCTTAATAATTAAAAAAAAATTATATATATTATATATAATTACGTAATGTAAAAAGTTTGCTAAGGTAGTTGCGCGCGCGACTGTATAAAGGGTAAGCGGGACGTCCGTGCGGTGGCGGGGAGCGGCGGGAACTGATCGGGCCAATAGCGCACGCCTCACCCCGCACCCGCGCGTCCCGCAACATATACCCAAAAATTAACTTCTGCGCATTCAAGGTCAGCGCTCTTAATTCGTTGCGCGACTTATACTAACAAGGTGTTTTATAATTATTATAGCGAAAGTGAAATAACTCTTAATATCGAATTCAATCCTCATCCAGATTCCCGACGAGCGGCGCGGCGTCGGGCGGCACGGGCACGTCGGGCGGCGACCAGCCCACCTTCCAGGAGGAGGGCGGCGACGACGACCTCTACAGTTAGGCCTGCACTCCGTCACACTGACATTACTTCACTGAGCTGTATGAACACCGAAAACACACCCTACTAAGCATTTTGTAAACGAATATGTAGCGTTAGAATATATACAATTATACACAATGTCAGTTTTAAATATATTATTATTGATATAGGCTAAAGATGGTAACGGGATGTGGCTTAGTAAGTTGATGTTTTCGTTCGTCTGTTTCAAATCGCGTGTTCTCTGTCGTTCTCTCATTTAATTATTGTAATTTTGGTTTCTATAGTGCTCGTATTATGATTGATCTATTAAATACGCTGTAAACAGTAAATGTTACTAATAAAGGCAGTTTTATAAAAGGCATCTTTTGGCTGGCTGTTACTAAACCGGTTTTATTACGAGTTCTGTATACAAATTCGTTACAGCTCAACTTAATATGTACTAGGTGTTTGGAGGCGTGCCGACGGTCGTTTCTTTCCAGTTAGACAATAGCGCCGGCAGTTCGACTGTCTATTCCAAATATATAACTGTATTATTTTATAATTCAATTAGTTTCATTCGCTTATGTTTAGTTATTGTCCCGCGAGGCTCTATGGTCCGCGCTGTATGATCTATCTAATGTCGGTCGTGTGTAGGCGACGTCGGCGTGTGCCGACTCAGTGATTTTTATTAAAAAATAAAAGATTTTTATAGTCGAACCTGGTTTTTTATTTACCTATTTCTCTTGGTGTAATGTTTAAAAGAGAACAGTTTAAAGACTTTTGTTTTTAATTATAATAATAAAAAAATAAGTAGAGTATATGAGTATGTACTTGGACCTTGTTACTCTTTTACACAGCCAAATGGCAAAAAACGGAATCCTTATGGATTCGTCATGTTTGTAGTCTGTCCGTATGTCACAACCACTTTTTCGAAACTATAAGAACTATAATGTTCAAACTTGATAAGTAGATGTATTCTGTCAACCGCATTAAGATTTTCACACAAAAAAAGGAAAAAACAAAACTGGGTGTTCCCCATACTTAAAACTGAAACTCGACAATTTTTTTTCATCAAACCTATACGTGTGGCGTGTCTATGGAATGATCTATGAAATGTATGAATCTATCTTCAAAAATGATATTGAGGTTTCTAATATCATTTTTTCTAAACTGAATAGTTTGCGCGAGAGACACTACCAAAGTGGTAAAATGTGCTTAGTGATAATGAAAAATGTCGAAAGTTAGGAACGTTATAATACAAGTCTTAGATTTTATGAAGGAAGAAAAGCGCCTTCAGAAACCTTATGCTTTTCTTTTTTATGCTTACCCATTTTATTAAAAACCAATTTTTACTGGCGACACCGAATGCGATAACAGCGACTCTCTCACCGGGCCAGATAAGTTTGTGGGTCTATAACGCTATTGTCTATGAATATGCAGGACAAAATTATTACCTCAATAACTTATTTCAAATTGTCAGCTAATTATAATTATTATTAATAATATAATTTATTTTTCTTCTAATTTTAATTTTTTTAAATTAAAATACATAAACATATTTTATTATTCTCTACTTTGTCAAACTATGAAAATGAAAACTAATTTACCTGTCATTAACATTTTACTGAAATACCAAAGACATTAAAAACATTTTTACACTAAATAAAAATGTCCAAACTCAGTGAAAATTACCATCTCAGAAAATTCTATCTCGAGTCTGAAACCGTTCCAACGCAAACCGTTATGAAGGAGAGAATGTCCCCATCTCTTGCACAAGTTTACTTTAAATCAATGTCGCCTAAACTGAAAGTGCTAGCTGGTTTAGAACCTCCTATGAAAGGTGGTGGTAGTGACTGGTATGTTCCTCCAAAAGAGTTACTGAGTGGGAGGGCAGTATTGAAACCCATAAAAAGACAATTTATAACAAAACTCGGTTTCAATGGCGTAGATTTTCTAGGTGAGAGAATAGTTAAAGAGCATCGCAGACAAATGGAAGAAGAAAAATGTAAAGCTCTCCTTGAAAATGATATAAATTGGAAGCGGATTATAGAAGCCAGTTGCAGGCAGCAATGGGAAGATACTTCTAAGCAAGAATCCAAACAAAATACAATTAAGATTCAGCAGGCATTTCAGGAATTCTCCACTTTATACATGACGTCCATGTCAAAAATAGAATCTTTACTCTCCGATGCAGCAACGAAAGAAATCGAGCGTGTTGAAAAGGAAGCCTTTGATAAAATGACTTCTCATTACGAGATTCTTCTCAAGCAACAAGCGACTATGTTATATGATAGATACGCTGACAAACTTCTCAAAGAAAAAACTAAGCTAAAAGAACAATTTATATTAGATGTCGAAAATTCTAGAACAGAAATGGGAAATGAAATGCACGATATTAATTTAGAAAAACATGTTGCCATTGAAAAACTACGGGTTGTGCTGGAATGTCAGAATTTAGCATGCCAAGTGTACGTCGCTTTGAAGGAGAGGGAGGAGTGCAAGAAAGACATGGACCATTCGAAACACGAACATGACAAAACTATAAAAGTATTATCGGAAAAAATCAAAAAGCAAGACTTTGAGATCAAACTTGAGAAGGAGAAAGAAAAAAAGCGTCTTGAATTTATTCAAGTTTGGCAAAAGAAAATTTGTCATGTTGTCAAAAGATTTCAAGAATTTGTTACATATTGTTTGAATACTTTGCCCGAATGTGCCGAGTTTTTTATTAACATGGAGAAGTTGATGTTGTTACAATTGAGTGAAGCTATTGAAAATCCTAGCGTTCAGAGCATTTTTGTTCCGGAAGAAGATACTTTTGATGCGCCTATTCCAAAGCCACATCCTTTTTATTTGTTTTGCGACAAGGGTTTTAAGCCAAAGGTAGAAGAGAATCTCTGCCCAAAGCACTGCACTTCTAGCGCGTCACAACTCCCAGTAATTATTGTAAATAAAAAATGTATATACTCGGCTTGTGACAATTTTGAAATGTTTGCCGAAAAACTAAAGCAATTTCTCGATGGTAGCCGCGGAAGTGACCAAGACTTCGTTGACGATCATGACTATACATACGATATTCCTATAAAACCTACGACATCCGTTGATCTTGAGCAATTGAAGCTACAGAGCTCTCTAATGCAGTTGTTACAAAACGAATTTCCGAATCCAAGACAAGTTGACATTGAATGTTGCGTTTGTAAAATACCAACCTGTTATTGCGAGAGTCCGCCTTTAACAGTACCTGTCCTGTCTAAAGAAGTTTCAGACGAACATATACCGTCTAAAGCGGCCAGCGGCCAAAAAATAGAGTCAAGAAGTGTCGAATTAGATCACGACCGAGAACCCAAATGGGATAGTTATATAGACTATATATTGCCCAAAAAATGTTTCTGTTCTAAAAGAGTTAAAAAACATTTGGGAGAGCATCTCCCTGCATATATGCGAAATATGTCCGCTTATGACGCGCCTGAGTTGCCATATTACGAGACTTGCAAACTGGATAGCTTAAAAAAGCTAGTGAAGAGATCACGAGGGAAAGGTTATCCTTTCCCGGAGGCCAGTAGCTCCGAATCTAAAACTAGAAATATTAGCACCCAGTATTTAGACCAAGAATACGAATATTTGTGCAATTGCTTCTCTGACGATGAAATTGAGAAATTATTCAAAAATTTAATGAAAGGTTCAAAATTAGAAAGAAGGGGCATGCGTGAAGGGGAGAATTTTGACGCTTCTATTTCCCCATTGTATCTGCAGACTAGTCCGCGATCGTTCGCTCACGACAGAGCACTTTCCTTGCGGCATTTGCTTAAAGATGCGCCGGAATTAGAAGAAATATTTAGAAAAGATAACTGTCACTTCTTTTCATAATACTTATTTCAGTCATATAAAACACGGAACTTTAAAAATTTAAATAAAATGAAACCAGATAATAGGAGAATAATAATTTTTATTTCTATATAAAATTATAAATACCAGCTTTGTCTATTTTATTAATAAATTCATTATCTACGTCACTTTCCCGACCGCCATTTGCTGCAACAGGTTCATTACGTGGCAAAATCTTTCTTTTATCTCCGTCGCACTCCTATGCGGGAGAAGTTCACGGATTCTGCAGAAGACTTGTTCAGATCCTGGTTCTCCTTTTAGAACTTCTAACATCGTCTTATCTTCATCGCGAGTCCAATTTTTGTTCACGTTGTTCTCTGCTCTTTTCTCCGCTTCTTTTTGCTTAACTTCTTTTTTCGAGAGCGAATTTTTTGATTCGTACTTCTCTTTCTTTTTGACAGGTAAATCTTCTTTTTTACATTTGCTCTTTGCGTGTGGTTTTGTTTTTATTTTTGTATTTAACGTGAGGCAATCCTTCTTGGTATTATCATTGACATCTTTAACATTCTTGGTGGGAGATTTTAGTTGTTTTCTAGATCTTTTTTGTGGTATTTTGCATGTGTTTTTATTGTTTCTTTTAGGGGATGCCCTCTCTGAGTCTGATTCTGGTGGAGAAAGGCAATGGTTAGGTGCGAGCCGTCTCGAATGAACTCTGTACGGTTCTTTGCTATATGGGTATGTCACACACGCTGTGCGTAAAAACCTGCCATGTTGTAGGAACACTCTCCCGTGCAAATACTGAAAAATAAAGATCATATTCACTTCTTGTCCTTTTATTGAATAATTGTACTTTACTTTAATAAACTTATATAATATGCGGATATGTTATCAGACGGTTTCTTGTTAAGAAAAGCTGTATACAGCTGTTTGAACGTTAATAAATTCTTAACATTCTAATACTTGCATAATGCTAACTCAAAAATTCGCAGTCCTTCATTTTGAATTCATTTTAATTTGTATCATTTAAATTTACAAAGATAGTTTAAACTTCCTAATAGTTTAGTTTCACAATATTAAACAATATTTCTAAAAATGAATGTGTATTTTATAAAACTATATATTTACCTCAGAGTCCAGGACTTTAGCTTCAGCTTTTCTTTTAGTATTTTTCTCTTCAAATTCCCACACATCGTACCCCTTGTCACTAGTTAAGAAGGTGTCTTGAAGAACATCTGTCCCTGTGTCGTAAACGCTGTGAACAAATTATCTAAATAAATATGCTATACTATGAGGCGTTAGAATTTCGAAAAAAAATTATGCTCGAAAACATGCTTTGTGGAATCCGATACTGCCTCGGTATGTGTATAGCATGTACGGTTGCATATCCGGAGGTCCTGGGTTTGAGTCCCGGGTAGGGCCAAGTTTAGTTATCGAGTCTTTCGGTTTAGTAAGCCTCAGTAATAGCCCGGAGCTGGGAAGTTGGCGGTGTGTCAACCCCGTGGTCCTGCGCCTAAACTCTCACTGGTCGTGACGAGTAGTCGTCCCACCGAAGTATGATTTAATCACAGGAAAAAGAAAGCGCACTTGTAAAGCGTACACTCGTGCACTATAATATCTCCTGCGCAGGCTAGTCTCAATGAGATTGGCCGCCATGACCGGAATCGGTCGGGAGGACATTATTATTAAAAAATAATGTCGTCTATTAGTATAGGCATTTCTAGTACTAATTCCTTTTTACGTGTCAATTTAATTCCAGTAGAAGGCTATCGCATTTTTTTCTACTAACTTCCAAATAAAGAAATTTTAAAGACGATAGAAAGGAAGATATGTAACTCATGAATTATTATTAGCTTCAGCAAACACTTACGATCGTTAATACAATCCCAACACACACATTTTACCCAGCAAGTCCGTTGCTGGGTAAAAAAGGTCGAACGGACATTAAAAAAGCTGAATACATGATAGCAACTCACCTATCCGGCGGACGTTCATCTGGAAAGAGGGCTTTAAACATTTGACTTAAGCGTGGGTTGGATCTCAAGTGGGGTAGAACCCTGGTCTTCATGTCTGAACTGCTGCCGCTGTTGATGCCGGTCGTGATCGCGCGTATTATCTTCCTTAGCACCGTCGGTTTTCGGCTAAATGTAGACTGTAATAAAATACCTAGTATTTGAAAATTGTCTAAGATAACATACATCATCATTCTCTAAGCGGACTCTGTTTATTAGCAATAAAATCAATTATGTATAAATCACTTTCACTATATAATATTATAAAACAAACAATTGCGAAAAAATATAGACTACATGCCATTACTAATATCCATTTCGATGTTACAAGGTTTTGTTAACAACTCAGAGTTTTTAAGTAAAAATATAAAAATAAAACAGTTAAAATGCGAAACTTATAACGCTATATTAAACCTACAAAAAAATTCCACTTCCATTCAATGTATTATAAAAATTATGCAAGAAATGTCATAGTATTATAACAGTACATAAAATGGCCTCGAAAATAAAAAAAAAGCCGTTATAAGGTGGAAAAGTCGACGTCCAAACTAATGGCGACTGTTTTCTGGGATAGCGAGGGAATTTTGCTTATCGTTTCACTACCTACCCAGGGGAACTACGATGAATGGCCAATATCAGGCATATTTATTGACTCAGGTTCGCGAGGCTTTTGTAAACACAAAGACGACCCTCCCCCCCCTACACACCGCAGATATTGCGAGGCAAGCCCTGAAGCTCAACCTAAGCCTCAGACCTAGCAAGTAGCGATTTTTTCTGTTTTCCAATTTGAAGAAGGACTTACGGGGCCGGAGATTTGCAGATGACAACGAAATGAAAGTTGCTGTTGATCGTCATTTTGAAGAGAAAGATACAGAATATTTTTTGGATGTGTTAAAAGCATTGTATGCGAGTTTGGAGAAATGTATTTCACTTGAGGGATATTATATTGAGAAATAAAGTATAGAAACCATATAATATTTTCTTTCATTAAGTATCTACCTTAGACCGAGGACTTATCAGCCGTCCCTCGTATCTTCGCTTCTAAGGACAATTACCTACATATGACAGGACTTAATATGAAGTTTGTTATGAGGCTTAAATTGTATTTCGCTTATGTCAATTTACTACGGAGAATAGATCCTATTAACATATTTTTAAGAAGTGCCGTTAGGCGATAGAGCATTGACCGATTGATCCGTAACACTAGGTCATCAAGTGTTTGAAAATTATAACTATGTATAGTTGTGCCTTAATTGCACACAACGCCATCTAGTTCCGTGGTAAGCTACGAGGCTTGTGTTACGGATACCAGATAGCTCTACCCATTTACATATAACTTGATTGTGCATGTCGTAAAACCTTAAAATTTTAATCATTTTTATGTATTTTTTACCACTATGTATTTTTTCTTGTTTTTATTATCCTAAATGATTGAACAACTGTGTGTCCATTAATAAATAAATAAATAAATAACTTTGAATACATACATAAGTATTTATTTTAAATATTAACTCGGCTTTGATCTGCTTTTCCAAGCACGCAATGATATTTTTTTACTATGGGAAATGCATTGACGCATACCAGTCTAGTAATAACATATAAATTTCCCGATAAATGGGTTATCTATGGAGCAACCCTTTTGGTTGTATGGTCTGCTTCGGCAGACCTGCCTGGTCGTCGGGGCGTCGTAGTTGCATACGCAAGCCATACTGCGAGTTGCGACGCCCCATTAAAACGGGTGAAGTCCGTTGGTTTTTAGTGGGTAGTACTGGCTTATTTTAAGCTGGTGAGTCCCACATAACCTTGTGTTATGCGTCAATGCATTTCCCAACGATAAAAGAAAAAAAGTTATGGATCATGTTTAATATACCTTGTTTATTATACAAGATGGTTTATATGTACTTGGCGAAATAGATGTCCATTACACGCTACGATGGCATTCGTCTTTATAAAGAGCATCGCCAGTACTGTCATCTGCATAGCAATGAATGTTGTTGTTTTGCAACATATCATTAATATGCAGAATGAACAGTGTAGGCGATAGCACTGAGCCCTGTGGAACGCCAGTATTAATGAGCTTAGGTTCAGAGCAAAAACCGTCGATAGCGACTTTGATGCTGCGCCCATAAAGAAAGCTAGCGACCCAATTGCACAGCTTCACAGGGAGTCCGTAGGATGGCAGCTTTGAAAGTAAAGCTCTATGCCAAACCCGATCAAAGGCTTTGGCGATGTCGAGGCTGACCGCAAGAGCTTCCCACTTTCTGTCAATAGCTTCTGCCCAACGATGCGTGAGGTATAAGAGGAGATCACTAGCTGATCGGCCGTGGCAAAAGCCGTATTGACGATCACTGATGAGCTGATGCTTCTCGAGGTAACTCAGCAGTTTGGTATTAATAATTTGCTCCATAACTTTGGACAATAGGGAAGTAATCGCGATAGACCTATAATTCGAGGGATCCGCAAGATTGCCTTTTTTCGAAATTGGGTGAATCACAAAAGCAATTGAATGAAAATTCCCCTGTTTTAGCTATCTAATCATGATCTGTGCTTGCTATTGCCTTAATTTGTTGTTGAGAAATGTGTAATTCTTTCTATGCACTTTCTATATCATTTGTTCATTATTTTTTTAGACATATCATCTATTATACAGATGATCTACATTCTATACCTCGCTATGCTTATACAAGTACCTAGGTACTTTAGTGTTACCAAATTTTATATGTATCCAAATTTTTTACCTTGTTGAGAAAAGTCAACACTCACTACACTATAATATTAGGATACCATTTTTTATTGACATCTTCAAAATCCTAAGGATTGATAAGATCAGAGCTATGTATGTTTCCTAAAGTTATAAAAAGTTATAAAATTGGATAATAATACCATTCATTTGATATGTTTATGAATAAAAGTTAATTTAAACATTATATATAATATATAACACATAATATGAAACACATTATAATATATAACACATTAATATTGGTAACAGTGGTTTGCTTAATATATAAACCTTAAAAGCCTCATAAAAAATCATTCATATAATATAGCTAGCAAAACTATACTGTATAGTCAGGGAGCAACAGTTGTCTTAATATCAATTGCTAAGCAACTATTCTAATACTCTAGTACGACAATACATTTTTATACTTCACACTAAAGTTTAATATTATTACCATGCAATAGTAGAATTATATTATATTAAATAAAAAATATTTCAATAATATAAATAACATGCCAAAACAGCAATAATATTCTATAATAATGAATATAACTTGCATTCATAAAT
Organism: Boloria euphrosyne; assembly: GCA_951802675.2. NCBI lineage: Eukaryota > Metazoa > Arthropoda > Insecta > Lepidoptera > Nymphalidae > Boloria > Boloria euphrosyne. The sequence goes on from OX637887.1 coordinate 9,401,645, forward strand.
TCTTGAAAATTTAAGAAATTCAATTGACCATGAAAATGATGGTACTTGTATGTGACATACATACATCACATTCTTACAATTTTAATAAAATATCTATTAAAAGCATAACAGCAAAGAAACAAAGGGTAAAGATAGCAAAATACTGTGATTAAATTCGCATCAGCTTCATAATATGAGGTATAGCAATAAATATAATTAATATTTCTGATATAACAAAGTTTTTGTGTCTAATGTGCCTAAATAGTAAAGTAAATATTAATTAATACTCTTGTGTCTTAATTATATAATTAAATATTTAACAAAAAGTAAATAGAACTTTTCAAATTTGTACAAAAATTAACCTAAATTTATATATCATATTTTAAAATTTAATCTTTTCACTCTAGAATTTTAAAGAAATAAAGAATTGATAAAATAAATAATGCTAGTTATACTTACATGTAACAGAGCTATGAATCCCATCATCTGCGATAACATGAAATGGTCCATAAACCTCCCCACTTCAGCTGCTTGGCCGGGCTTCAAGAACAACATAAATTCTTCTACTATATCTTTATGTTCATCACTAAACAGCTGTTCTATTTTCTTATATAAATCTACAGGAGTCTCTTTTGAGGGGTTAAAGGTTTTTAAAATTTCTCTAAATTGAACAAACTTGTTGGTCGGCAAATTGGAGTGTGAAGCAAATCTTGACTGTACTTTTGTGTAATAGGATCTAACTAGTGCTAGAAAGAAAAAAGGTTTATTACAAAACAGGTTATATATATTTAGGAAAATGGTAAAAGGGCTGTACACTATTTATATATAAAATGACATAAATAAACAGAATATCTTAGAACATGTAACATTTGAGAGTTATGCTTAGCATTGGTTTTTGTGAATGTTGTGAGCATCTAAAAAATTTAAGCTAACAGGTTATTCACTTACTTTAATCAATATCTTATACCACAACTTTTTTACTATTATGTCCTGCAAAAACATATTTTAAAAATTTAAAAACAAAATACTCTCTTACTCTTGTCTTGTTTACCTGTTTCCAAAGGATCCTCATCAGTTTTAGGTTTTACTAATTCTTCTTTCTTTTTGCCAATATTCTTAGTTTTAGTAGCCTCATTCGGTATTTCATTAATATTTTTATCTGTTGCCTTCGATATTGTAGTCTAAAATAAATTATATTGATTAAAAAAATATTATCAAAAAATAAGATGGCAGACATTAACACTCGAACGAAATTCATTTCTGCGTGATTACTTCGTAATAATTCATAGTTATCGTCATTGAGATAATGCAAACAATAGTCTTAATTACCAGTATGCTTGTGAATTTAAAGAAATTCTCAATAAATTAAACATTTATTATAAAAAGAGATTCAAAATAGGTAGCTCTGTCTGACTCACCACGGATTGGAGGATAGGTTGAATTTGATTAGTTTGGTTGAAATAACTTGTACTGGGCTCTATTTTATTTCCAAACGCATCTTGACTCTCCCTTGTAAATAATAAAGGCATAGAAGGCAACATCTGGAAGGTTTCAGGTCCCTTGTTAAAAATCGCAAAACAAAACAATCCAACTCCTTACTCCACTTTGCTTCTCCACACAATATTCACTTTTGTAGCAGAAATAAAACGCTAACAAAATTCTTTCACATGTCACAATAACAGCAGTAAATAATAAATATAAATAAAAAACAAAATCATTATTAATTTTAATAAAACTATAGAAAATATGCCATCGAAAATATGGAAATATTTTTGTTTGACAGACAACTTGTAACACAACATCAACGACGCGGAGAGGGCGGGAAGAAGTTGGCGTTTCATTTTATGGATTATAAAATAAAATGCATATTATAATTTCTTATGTAATAATTATGCTTTTAGAATTCAAAGATGTTGTGTTATCTAGTAAATAATACTTTCTTAAACAAATGATTTAATAGAAAATAAAAAATTGTAAACATGAAAGCGAACGTTCGAAAGTTTTGAAATAGTTTTACGTAGCTATCCTATAAAGTATAAAGCGTTTATTTTATATCTAGCGAAACACCCTCGCTCCGCTCGCTCATACATTTTTCAGGGATGAGATTCTTTTCAAAAAAGTAAAAAGAATCCTATAATATTAAAATAATATATGAAACCGAGCTTTTCACATGCCAAATTTCATGAAAATCTTCGATCGTCGTCGAGTGTTTTTTTGGTGTTGTCAAAGACAGACAGACAGACAGACAGATTTTGAACCAAAATATTTAATACAAAATATAATTTAAAAACACATTTTATGAAATTAATTACATTTAGTCGTTAATTAAGTAGATAACAAAATACCCAAAACGTAAGTTATCTCTACAGTTTTTCATGGTTTCGGATTAAATTTTAAACGAGTTTTTCAATCGTATTCTCATAAATAAATAATATCATTGAAACATTCAGTATTTTGTATTCATGATGTCAACGGGATACTTTTTTACATTCAACTTGGTTGCTATAAATTATAATTTGAAATAGGTACCTACTTATAGTTTTTTGGTCAACAACCTATCAAGAATCAAGAATTACTGCTTATATTTTTTTTCTGTATTACTATACAATAATTATAAGTAATAATAATAATAATTTTTAATAATTTCTTTATTCAAAAAAGTTGTTACAATCTGTTACATGTAATCCCTGTTTCTCGAACTAGCGTTAACCGTGTGTCGATAAGTAGGTACGTTGATCAAATATGATTTACGGCTCTCAAAGTAACCTAGCTTCAAGCCAAACAGCTCGCAATTATATGCCGTAATTTAGAAGTGCCTAATGCGAAGAATTTGCTAAAACAATTGACACTAGTAGATATGATATTTGAATGGTATAAAAATTAGCTATCTTTACCCGATTTTGACTACATGTAAATGCGTATATAATACATTTTAAAATATTCCTTTTATAATAATAGGAAATACTTAAACTGAGTGTATAGAATTGAGTTGAGTCTATGGAACATTTTGCAATAAAGACCATTGATATTCATAAATCGCTTGTTGTGAGAAATGAAATAAACCAACCCAGACCATTTCTTATCTAAGGAATACATATATAAAATGGAAGTATCTGTTTTTAATTTCAAATGAACAGCTTTTCAATAATACTACGGTACGGTACTTACATCTAAGAAATCATTTTTTTTTTAATTTTTGTCTGTCTGCGTGTTTGTTCCGCATGATCTCTGAAACGGCTGGACTGATTTAGACGGAACTTTCACTCACCGATAGCTAATGTTATAAGGAGTAACAAAGGCTATTTTTAATTTATAAATTTTATTTATTTTAATTACGTGTTAACTTTAAATTTGGCAGGGAGCACCTAGGGATGAAACCGAGCGAAGCGAGATAGTTTATAATAATAGTATAGCTCTCTTAGGTTTACGCGAATATTCGAAATTATAAATGAAAATATCTTTTCGGATTTTGTTGCGGATTTATTTTGACAAAAACCGAAAAGATACTTAGTTTCATTTATAATCGAATTACGAATAGCTATTTTAAATTGTCAAAACGACTTAAAATATTATCTCTGCAAATGCAAATTACATTTTATATCTGCTTACTTACTACTTAGGTACTTAGGTACGTAATATTTCGAAAACTTAAAAACAAAACAATTTACTTTTTTAGAACTGAGAGCATCTGTAACTATTTATTCATAATGCGTGCTTAATGCCGTAATATTTCTTTTAGTTTTTGTTTTGTTTCTTTGTAAAGTGTTCGTGGAGTTATAAGAATGCTAAGCAATTATCTATTCTCATGAAAGTATGTCAGCCAAGTTCGCTTCTGATGAGATCAAATCGACTATACCACTATACCACCTGGTATATTTCGATGTTCCTTAATTAAATCTAGTTAAAATTAATAATATATTTTATATTCTTTGATATTCAAGAATCAAGAGTGCACCTTGACAAGCCGCTTTTTCTAGCTCTTATGTTTATTACTATCGTTCTTTTGTCACGAACTTAGCTTTTTTACATTCTTATATTTTAGTTAATAGACTACCTGCTAAGCTAAAGATTTCCTAAGTGTGCTACCGCTACCACCGTGTGCGTAGGTACGTTTTCGAATCTAATTTGTTTTTAATTGTTATCATTCGGCACCCTCCAGCTTTTCAATCGACTTTCTTTAAAAGGTACTTGGTCTTTAAAACTCCTTATGTACCTATATGATTTTTTACATAATTCTTAGAAAAGTTAAATTTTCGTACAATAAAGTTTTTACCTAGTAGTGTTGTCACGAAAATGGATGGAGAAACATGCTAAAAATCATAGGTCGAATTGTCGATGATAATGAAGTATCATTTTTATCTTTTAAAGGATCTGATATTCAATAGATCTTAATATAACCAATTTGGACGAGTTTACCTCGTCATTAATTTCACTAATATAATGTGTTTTGTGTCATCGTTGTCTAGTAACCACATCGATTGTATCGTTTCACATTGTAGCGTAGAATGGGAACAAGACACATTGTATTTCATTTTCTCACGACTAATAATAAAATATTCAAAGTCATAGTATCGACTATTATGAAAAAATTGGAAATATTGTCTTTAGTTACTCCGAATTAATTCTAACTTATATCGTTATCGCTACTTATCGCATATCTAAACATGGCAGCCATATTTCCAACAGGCCTGCGAAATGGGGTAAGTTAGTTAACTTAGTATAAGGTTCTAAACGATAGTTAAAGAATTTATTATAATTTGCATATGATAATCAATTAGTATACACTTCTTATCTGCATTACAAAAGATCTGTTTAAATACAACGCAATTATAAATTATAATTTAGAACCAGTGAGATCCTCTACTAATATTAAGTAATACTTCATTTCCTTTTTTATTGGCCTTGTTTAAAGGAAACCAAATGTGTATTTTCCATTCTACATAAATCAGTCTGTAGTTTGAATTCACACGCAACCTAATACAGTCAAAGTTAACTTATCTTGTTTATTTTTATTGATTCTTTTTGGTTTTGTGTATATTAGTCCGGCTTTTTCAAACATGGAGGAAAAAAAATCGGGTGATAGTGAACGTCAATCCACGAAAGATATCAACATAGACGATTTAAATAATGAAGATGCATCAACAGAAGTTTGTGAAGCAGTAAAATATTTTTAAACTTTAGTATTACACTAGCCTCTTTTATTTCTTACTTTTTATTTATAAAAACAATACTGTTACTGTTTATAAAATTAAAGAAATTTAGTGTGTTAAGCGTTTTAAGAGATGTGAAACAAAACTACTTAATACCTATCTGAACCTAAAAGTTCCCAACCTAATTAAGAGATTTAGAATTTAACTTCATTCTCTTCTCTGCAGTTTATTTTGTCTGCTTCCCACTACAATAATTATAAATATTATATTATAATATTTCTATACTTTCTAATGCTATTTATTACCAACCCTTATCAACGATCTTCGACAGCGTGTTGCCTGGGCTTGGAATAGTTTAGATTTTTTAGGTGATACAATACAATTTTGTACATGATAAAATACTGTAAAAGAATGCTTTCTGTCTGTTTCATTATTTCTGGAACTGTCCGGGCAACTTCCACATCTTTTTATCTAAAAACTTACTATAAACTATTATTACGAGTATTTTAAAAAATGTCATCCAAATCGGCCAATGTCATTCCAATAAATAGTACCTAATTCATTTTTATTTAAAACGAAGTATAGATAAAGTAAATTACATAATATCTATCAATACTGGATCTAAAATTAATTGCTAAAATAAGTTACTAAGTGGAAATCTTACAATTATTTTAAATAATGTGTACTTACTACGTTTTCAGATAAAGAGTCTTGACGCAAATCGCTATGCTACGAAAAAAACTGTGGCGCAGGGAATGCTTGACATTGCACTGCTAACATCAAATGCATCTCAACTAAAATATGTGCTTCAAGTTGGTCCGAAACACGAGTTTTATACGTTGCTCGTTGTTCTCATCTCCATTTCTATTGTATTACAGGTAATTATTAGGTGTCATGTATGCACTTATTCACGTTTAAGTAGGTATATAATTTTTATTTATAATTATTATATTATATAACCGTCATGCATAAGTTTGGTATTTGTTACGGGTTCGATTCCTGAAAAAAGTGGATTCTTGTATTGCCTTATCATAAATATAACTTAATCTTGAGTTGACAGTGACAGACTGTTCTCCGATAGGAATGTATACACAACCTATTTTCTTCATACTAATAGTATTATAATTCTTAAACAAATCATCGTGAATATATAAAGGTCGGTCTATATTTTCACCTTAACATATTATGTTGAAGGTCATATGCATTATTTTCGTTATAAACACTTCATTCATTAACCAAGCAAACAAAGGTCATAGGATTTTATTTTGGCAACCGGGGCCGTGCGGCGCTATGATGCAAAGATACAGCAGCGTCAGGCGGCACAAACTTGGGGCAGCATTTTGATAATACAATTATAAGTAATAGCTACATATTTAACAATCTAACTCTAATTTACTTTGAGTAAAATTATTGTGACAAACCGACAGGCGGATATGACGAAATTGTACAGTTTCTGTTTTTGATTTTGCCTACGAAACCCTAATGAAAATAATTACCAAATGGCGGCATTTCAAAAACTTGTCTTCAGCCCTTTTTAACGTCTCGGTACTGGGCACGGGCCTCCCTCAGTAAGAGGGGAATCAGGCTATAGTCCACCGCGCTGGCCGTGCGGGTTGGCGGACTGCACGTGTCTAACGAAAATTTATTAGGATTTCTCAAACATGCAGGTTTCCTCACGATGTTTTCCAACGCCGTAACACAAGTGGTTATCATGATAGAAATGATTCGCACATAAAAATATCAGAGGTGTGAGACCAGGATTTGAACCCGCATCACTAGGTTATACAAGCGAGCGCGTTACCGTTAGGCTACCACTGCCTTTTGACAAAATCTAACACATGGTCCTGTAGCCAGCCCAGTTTTAAAGCAGCTACATCAGCTCATTTAATTACATTATTCAAATGTGTTTTCGAAATTATTCATATTATTGTAAGATAAAAGTATTCTAGGTGGCGATGGGGTTTGTACTCCTAACACTAAATTTGCTACGTGACTGCCGTTTCCACGATCCACAACACCGGACGTCCGCTCTTAATATTAGTTACGTTACCATGGCAACAGCCTTCATTGTTACAGTTCTAAATGTACTTGTTTCTGCGTTTGATTCGTCACTTGCAAGATATCTTGAACTTGACTATGATTAACATTGTTAGAAAGAGAGAGAGTTACGTTTAGGGGCAAGAGAAAGAGGTGCGAGCGCACCTTTTCTTTCTCTCTTTCTCTCATGTATATATTCTACATATATACATATATCAACATAAATATATATGTATACATATAGATGGAGCTAAAAATGTTATAAATAGATACTAGATAGATAATATAGGTATATTATGATATTTGTAATGGCATTAATGTTGTCTTTTAATTCATAGAATATAATATTGTTTTAGCTTCTCGTTGGATTACTATTCGTAGTAATCGGGGGTTTGGACTTGAATGATGACGACGATCAACCTTCCGCTATTATCCTTAATGACGTCATAGTTATTTTCATATTCGTTATTTCTGTAATAAATATCGTTATATCTGCCTTTGGTATAGAATATTCAAATAATCCTTTGATACTCGAACGATTAAAATATATTAATAACGAGTATTTAAGAAAAGGAAATGTTACTTCGAGCTAATACCATAGAGCTTAAAATAATTACCTATATTGTAACAGCGCACCACTAAAAATTATTAATATACCTACTACTAATTTAATACGTCTTAAATAATATACAATATACATTTCTATGATATCCACTAACGTATAATAGGTAAGTTTGCAAGTCCTGTAGCTTGAATTAATCCTAGGATATTCATGTTATTCTTAGCAACACCTAGCAGTAAATACCTAAATTTATTTTGGTTTTAATGAAAAATATTTTTTCAAAAAGTCTATCAAACTTTCCCTTTTTTGTAACATATCTACGTACGTACCTCGTTAAGACGATAAAAAACATTTTTATTAATGCAGGCGAGTGCGGGTGTTTTGGCCTTAATTATATCAGCCTTGGATGGAGAAAATAGTAAAAAGCAGAAGAAAATCGCAGATTGGCTTTATCATATTTCAGTTGGTATGATGACTGGTGTAGTGTTTTGTGACGTCATAAAGATGACTTTTGGCCTCGATCCTGCACTCTCTCACGAAGATCATTTCAGTAATTCGTCAACGATGCATACCTATATTTAATAAAATCTTACAGACTTAAAAATATATATCTACTTATGTTATGAGTATATATGACCAAGATATTTTTATACGATACGATATAACAGTATAATAATTTTTCACAAAAACTATTTTTAAAGAAAAAGCAACTTAGATACCTATGGTATGGAATAATATTTAAGTTAAACTAGTCTGAAATAAGTACCTACTCGTAGGTGATAAAATAAACGCTGCGTAAAAGCACATAATTTATGTAGATATGTAGAGTGTAGGTATTATAAAGAACATGCATTTGGATTGCCAATAATTTCAAATTTTAATTTCCAGCTTTTATTTATTTTATTTTTTTCGTTTATTTATGTTTGTTTTATTTTTTATTTTTTAGGTTCTTTCAGCGATAGCCTGTGCAATTCTTGGTTTTATTTTTAATATTAATCATCAGCCCCACCAACGCAGTGCAGAAATATTGAATAACACTTCGTTAATGTTCAAAGTTGTAGCTACAACATTGAACGTAGTTATTTCAATTTTTTATTCTATGGCTTCAAATACTACACTGTTATAGATTTTATTTTAATTTATATTTATTAAATATTTATTTCTTTTATTTAATTTATTAGTGCGTTATAGAAAATAGTCTATGAGTATTTTTTTTCTATTTACAATTGTGAATTTATATTGAGAATCTGTCATTGTTTATTCTCAGACTATATCATTGATAGAGATACATTATATTAATAATGATAATAATTTAAGCTTCGATCATATACTTTAAGGTAGCACCAATCTACTGTTCACAATGCATCCGATTTTTAATTATAAATAATTGTTATTTATAATTTGATTTAGATTTATATTTTGATAAATTGTTATTTATATTTATTATTTGATATTATTATTACTTCATAATGTAAATACTCAATAAAATAATGTAACTACCTATAAATTTTGATTTTATTATTAAATGTCTAATACCTACCAGTATAGGATCTGTACAAGTTAAATTTAATTATGAATGTACTAGCGACCCACCCTCGCTAAGCTCGGGTTCGTCCCTAGATTCGACCCGAGTGCAGCCGCGGGTTCCGCTAATTATACTTATAAACGTTCCTCCGACTTCGTTCTGGACTCTGGTTGGTTGAGAATACTATAATTAGGTCATTAATTTAAAAATAAATGCTTGCTATTCTGGCAACAACAAAGTCTCTTGCATTACTGAGACAATTCAATTTCAATGACTGAGACCTAGCTGTAACCACAACTTAACGCTGCTTGTACACGGTAAGAAAAATTGCCGGGCCTACGTAAGAATTCGTGTCGTTTCTACGCATGACCCGTGTACATAGCTCAGGCGATATGTAAGAAAAAATCTTATCTACGCTCGACACGACGGTCTCTGTGTTGAGAGTGGGCGGGGTAAGCGAGTCGCGGGGTGGTTCGGGTAGGTTGAGTATATTTTATTTTATTATTTATAGAAAAAAACATTTTTTTATATTTTTTTTGTCTGTCTGTTTATTGCGGCTAATCTCTGCAACGAATTTGATGGGACTTCACTTGCAGATAGCTAATGTAAGAAATGTTCATCTTGCCAGACACATTGAAAGTCTGCTGTATGTGCAAGCGCGAGGTAACCACTGTTCAAGCGGGTGCTGAGGTTCTTTATTTCACCTTAGCATATTTCGATTTATTACCAGATATTTATTCCTATTTCCATATCCAATAAAAACAGTTTATTTTTATATTATTTTTTATTGGATATCTTAAAAAATCGTTATCGACTAAGCGCTCGCACATACAGCAGACTTTCAATGTGTCTGGCAAGATTTAAAACCCATTAAAACTGTCCGTCTATTGAGGTAACATCTTTTTAAGGGTCCCCAAGTAACATATATGTATAAAATTTAGCTATTATACTATAACGAAAGTATAATTATATATAATTTATTGAAGTTTAGGGGTATCTGGCAGGGGGTAGCAACTGTCATAAGTGTCCGGCAATAGACGACGAGATTTCTAAAGGTATTCTGAAGAAAATATACAAAAATTGAGCTTTATACTTTAACAAATTTTAGGTATTATTTTATACACCTTTACTACCTGTTACCTGTAACCACAACCCAAACTCTATAGTCGCTGGTCGTTCATACCTATATAGGGGACATGTAGAGAGAAACTTTCAGCTTTTATAAAATAATGAAGGTCTGGCCGTCGTGAGATCTTGGGATATGGGGTATTACATCAATTTTTGAAAAGTATCTCATTTGTCAATTAGATTCTGTAGTGCTAATGAACCACTAAAAAAAACACCAATTTTTTATTCATTCGATTAGTGCCATAAAAATGCATTTAAATTTTCACATTTTCAAATTTCGCGCTATATTGGTCGAAAACGTTGAACGCAGTAGACGCCAATATTATTTTGTGGTGAGTACCTCAGTTGGTTTTGTAAACAAATGCATTGATAATTTGTATGAAATTGATAATTGCTTATAGTTTAATAATGAGTTATTTCCTACTTATTTAAGTGTATTGTCTATGTCTTACACGGTGGTATGACGTAATAACTTGGGGTCTTCTATTTCGCGGTGTTTAAAAACAGATTAAAAAAGTCTATGAATTTAATTTTAAAATTTATTTTTGTTATTTTATGAACTAAAAACATCATTTTCCGAACGTTTTGATAATATTGTTACGTACTACGGGTTCGGGATCGGAAATTAATAGCGTTCTTGCACTAAGGATGTTTTATTTCACTACAAACACACGCACAGTTTGTACACAACACTAGTCTCTGAACACTGTATTTCTCTTCTCAGTACTCCTTCTCAATGCTTCTTCACTAATACTTCAACCAACTCTTCACTTTTCCACTATTTCGTTTCGCTTCTTAGTCTTCACTCAACTTCGACTCGATGACAACTGATCTCTCGACACACTGCCGGCCTTTTTATATGCATAAATATTAGAACATTCTAGTATCGAAAATTCAAAATGTTTCTAGTAATTTCGAATCCTTTCCCGAAAGTGTTTTGTCTCTCTCTAACACATTAGAATTTGTAATAAACTGTTCCTGTCATGTAATTGACATAAGCTAAAAATTTACAGTCGCCGTTCTTAGGCATGGTACAGGCGTGCTATTATGACGAGTTCACACTATATTACGCGACACTACCCCCTCCTTAGTTATGCTCGTCTCGAGCATCGTTGTTGCCATGGTACTTAGCCAACCGGTCCACATGTACGATCTTAGCTGGACTTCTAGATGTTCGTTGAATTCGGAAAGTGACGTCGTTAATTTTCGTTACAACCTTATAAGGCCCCTCCCAACTGGGTTGTAGCTTTGGTGATTTACCCTTTCTTCTCACTGGGTTATGCAGCCATACCAAAGAGCCTTCCTCGAATTTCGTTCCTGTCGCCTTCCGGTCGTAACGCGTTTTCATGCGTTCACTTGCTTGTAGCCCTGCATTTCGTATCTGCTCGTGAACATCAATCATCTTCGCTCTTAGGTCACTGGCATATTCGGTGATACAACTGGGGGTATCTGGTGGGCAACCACTTAACAAATCCGCTGGTAACCGTAACTCTCTTCCGAAATTGGCAAAGGCAGGTGTCATTGCAATGCTTTCGTGTAGGGCGGTCCGATAAGATAGAAGAAACAGTGATAAATAGTCGTCCCAATCTTTTTGATGACTATCTACAACCTTGGCTAGATGTCGTTCTAAAGTCTGATTGAATCTCTCTACCATTCCATCGGACTGTGGGTGACAAGGCGTAGTTCTAGTTTTATGCACCCCCATGATTTTACACACTTCTTGAAACACCTGTGATTCGAAGTTTCTTCCTTGATCACTGTGCATTTCTAATGGAATACCAAATCTGCAAAATACATCTTTTACCAATTTGTTAGCAACAGTTACTGCTTCTTGATTTGGTATGGCGAATGCTTCGGGCCATTTTGTAAAATAGTCCATTACTACTAAAATGTATCGGTTCCCAGAGTCAGTAATCGGAAATGGTCCTGCTACGTCTAATGCGATTCTCTTCCAAGGTGCCCCAACGTTGTATAATTTCATTGCACCTCGGCTTCTGGTTTGCGGGCCCTTGACGGAAGCACATTGTTCGCATTTCCGACACCAGTCCTCGACATCCTCTCGACAATGCAACCAGTAAAATCGCGCCTTGATCTTGATCAGCGTTCTTCTTACCCCTAAATGTCCACCAGAAGAACCATCATGATAAGCTCGAAGTACCTCGGATACTTTTATTTTAGGTACAACTAATTGAAGATGGCTATCATTTCCTCTTGTCGTTTCCCATTTGCGGCACAACACTCCATTGTGTAACAGCAAACTCTTCCATTGAGCCCACAAACTCTTTGTAGCGGTACTGTATTGAGCAATATCAGACCACTTAGGTTTTGGTCTACCACTCCTTAACCATTCCAGAATGGGTCGTATGTCTCGATCTTCTTCTTGTGCTTTCTTCATGGCATCATCGCTCCAACGTTCATCTACCGAATCTGTCCTAATAATTTTAATTGACTCTAATTCCTTCGCCTCTTGTCTTTGACAATGCTTGCAGTCTTCTTCACATGGTCTTCTAGATAGTGCATCGGCGTTGTTGTGATTTTTACCCCCACGATGTTCTATTTCAAACTGAAATTCTTGCAGTTGTTCAATCCATCGCGCCACCTGTCCTTCAGGATCCTTGAACTCCAATAACCATTTCAAGGCAGCGTGATCGGTTCTTATCAAAAACTTACGACCTAACAAGTACTTCTTGAAGTGCTGTAAGGTTTTGACTACAGCAAGTAGCTCTCTTCGAGTTACACAATAGTTCTTCTCCGGTTTAGATAGGGATTTACTAAAATATGCGATAACCACTTCTTCATCACCCTTCCGCTGGGACAATACACCTCCAATACCGATATTGCTGGCGTCAGTGTCGACAATAAATTGTCCCTTTACGTCAGGATACCCAAGGATCGGTGTTTGGCAGAGATGTTTCGTTAGTTCTTGGAAGGCCGATTCGCAATTATTATCCCATACAAAAGGTCTCTTTTCCTCGGTTAGCTTATGAAGCGGTTTCGCGATGTCAGAAAAGCCTTTCACAAACCGTCGATAGTAAGAGCACAATCCTAGAAATGCTCTCACTTGAGTCTTGTCCTTAGGGGTTGGCCAATCTTTCACAGCGGTGATTTTTCCCGGGTCCGTTTCTACTCCGTTTTCCGAAACTACGTGTCCAAGGTAATTCACTTGTTTCCTGAAGAATGAGCACTTCTTCGGACTTAATTTTAAATTAGCTTCTCTTAGTTTATCGAATACTGCTTCGAGTTTCTTCAGATGGTCTTCAAAATCTCGTCCCACAATAATTATGTCATCCAGATAAACAAGACAAGCTTCTCCCAGTAATCCAGCGAGTACACGTTCCATCAATCTCTCGAATGTGGCTGGTGCATTGCATAACCCGAACGGCATAACCTTAAACTGCCACAACCCTTTTCCAGTTGAAAACGCAGTTTTCTCCTTATCCACAGGGTCCATGTCCACTTACCAGTAGCCACTCTTCAAGTCGAGAGTTGAAAACCATTTCATACCGCTGAGAGTGTCTAGGGTATCGTCGATTCGGGGCAGGGGATAACAATCCTTTTTGGTTACATCGTTGAGCCTACGGTAATCGATGCAAAACCTTGTAGATCCATCCTTCTTCCTTACTAGTACCACTGGCGAACACCAAGGACTAGTGGAGTGTTCGATGATGTTATTCTTTCTCATGTCTTGGATCATGTCGTCAACTTCCTTTTCCTTAGCCCAAGGAATTCGTCTAGGTCGTTGTCGAATAGGCGCTACGTCCCCAGTATTAATTTTATGCTTAACTAATCCGGTTCTTCCTATATCAACATCATGTTTGGAGAACAAATCTGAATATCGGTACAGTAAATTTCCAGCTTTCGCCTTCTGTGAACTTGTGAGATCTTCCTTACAATCTTCCAAAAGTTTCATCGCTTGCTCTTTATCCTTGTTCAACACCTTTTCTTTCGGTTGACATCTGCTTAACCAGGCTATCTCTTCACAAGTCCCCACAACTTCGCCTCTTCGAATGGTTTGAGTAGAATTACTGGTATTCAGAACCGGAACCATAGTTGTCGAAGCTTTACCTACAATAACTCTTGCCGGGATCCATGAGCTCTCATCTTCCAACTTCTCTATAATAGCACATGACCATGGACGGCCTGACTTGCTCTGAGGTAAAGCGACTGGTACTAGAGTCTGCGATCTGGGTGGAAGAGCGGTGTCTTTCAAGCAACAAACTTTTCCGTGAATTCCACCACTTATCGGCACTTCTCTATTTCTGCATCGCAAAACTCCATGTTTCATGTCAATTGTACACTGGTAATTTTGAAGAAAGTCCAATCCAATGATGCAATCATCGACGATATCCGCAACTATTGCTTTATGCCAATAGATGTTGTCCCCAATTTTGATTGCAATTTTCCTTTCCCCCCAAACAGGTATGCGCTGACCGGTGGCTGTCATAAGAGTGATGTGCCTTTTATCTTGTAAATTATTGTCCGCAATGTGTTTCAGCAATCGGTTGTTAATAATGGTTCGTGATGCTCCGGTATCCAGCGTCAGTTTACATGCTACTCCATTAATAGCGCCATGTATAACCAAAGTGTTTCCATCTACTGTCTGCTTCACTTCTATTTGTGGGGTTGTAGATCCCCCGGCCAGCGCCCACCCCGCAGCCCTGGGTGGAATTAGTTTTCCTGTGGCTGGTCAGAAGTAGATACAGCCACATCTGACTGTCTCCGAACGTTCGTTATTTTAGGGCAGTTACTTCTGAGATGGCCCCGCTCGCCGCACTCGTAGCATCTTGGGTTAAAAAAACGTCTCCGGGTGGATAATCCCTCCGTATTGACCACTTCCCGCACCTTCCAAGCTCTTGTGTCATGGCGCACGGCTTCAACCTCCAAAGCATGAGCGACAGCTTCCTTGAGACTCGTATGGTGTCTTAGGCGTACAGTGGCACGTACCTCCGAGTCGCGAATTCCGTCAACAAAAGCCTGCAGAAGAATGGTTTCTACGGTGGATGGCGAAGATTGATATGCCTTCCGCACGAGTCGCTCAATTTCCACTGACCATTGCTGCAGGGTTTCATTAGCTCGTTGCGAACGTTCTTTAATTTGAGCCCTGTATACGTGCTCCAGGTGACTATCACCATACCGCGACTCTAGGGACTTGAGAAGTTCACTGTATGTGATCTTCCGGCCGGTGTCGCTAACACAAAGAGCCTCCAATATAGTCAAAGCCTCATCTCGAAGTGCAACTGTAAGGGCAGATCGGGCTTCGTCATCCGTCCATCCACTCGTCTCCTTAACAGTCTCAAATTGGAACTTGAAGGCGGCCCACGAAGATTTTCCGTCGTAGTACGGGACTTTAAAGCTCTTCGTTGATGATGAGCTAATGTCGACACTATGCCGTACTCTGTGAGTTTCTATGTAGTCGACCCTCTTCTCTATTTTAGATAGTTTTGAGTCATACTCCTCTAAAGCCTCACCGAGTGTTGTCTTTATTCCCTCCACTTCCTTTTCAACGGCTTCCACCCTCTCCTTATTCTGTTGAAGAGCGGCTATGACATCCTTGTGAATGCCCTCTTGTAGTGTGCACAGCTGTTCCTCCTGACGTCGAGCCTGTTCCTCCTGGAGTGCGCGAAGCTGTTCTTCCTGACGGCGCGCATGTTCTTCTTCGCGGCGAGCCTGCTCTTCTTGGAGTACGCGCAGCTGTTCTTCCTGACGGCGTGCATGTTCTTCTTCACGGCGAGCCTGCTCTTCTTGGAGTGCGCGCAGCTGTTCTTCCTGGCGGCGCGCATGTTCTTCTTCGCGGCGAGCCTGCTCTTCTTGGAGTGCGCGCAGCTGTTCTTCCTGGCGGCGCGCATGTTCTTCTTCGCGGCGAGCCTGCTCTTCTTGGAGTGCGCGCAGCTGTTCCTCCTGGCGATGAGCTGGCTCCTCCTGGCGGCGTGTCTGCTCTTGCATCATGAACGTTATTTGTTGCAGAAGGGCGTTCATGTCTGGCATGGTGGTCTGTTGAGCAGCGGTCTCTCCACTCGAAGAACTAGGGCCAGATTCTTCCCTTTGTTGCTCCGCCATTGCGCGTGTAGTGACGCCTTCCTTCTCGTGCCTTGGTACTAACGGCATTTCCGATCCCACTTCTGACACCAATTGTTACGTACTACGGGTTCGGGATCGGAAATTAATAGCGTTCTTGCACTAAGGATGTTTTATTTCACTACAAACACACGCACAGTTTGTACACAACACTAGTCTCTGAACACTGTATTTCTCTTCTCAGTACTCCTTCTCAATGCTTCTTCACTAATACTTCAACCAACTCTTCACTTTTCCACTATTTCGTTTCGCTTCTTAGTCTTCACTCAACTTCGACTCGATGACAACTGATCTCTCGACACACTGCCGGCCTTTTTATATGCATAAATATTAGAACATTCTAGTATCGAAAATTCAAAATGTTTCTAGTAATTTCGAATCCTTTCCCGAAAGTGTTTTGTCTCTCTCTAACACATTAGAATTTGTAATAAACTGTTCCTGTCATGTAATTGACATAAGCTAAAAATTTACAGTCGCCGTTCTTAGGCATGGTACAGGCGTGCTATTATGACGAGTTCACACTATATTACGCGACAATATATTTTTAGATTGGTTTTCATATGATGTAAAATACCCTATTCTATGCGACTTATTCAAAGTTACCCAAACTATTAATATGTTTAAAATGGAACTATATTTCTCTCGTAAAAATTTTTTTAAAAAATTTCATTAGTAAAAAATAACTCTAGCTGTTTTGGTTTTGAGAAATGACAATATCTCTGTCATCAACTTATATAACATGGAGGAACTTATATACTTATCTAACCTCGATGCTATATCATGGAGATTAGAGACCAGGAGAACCAAGGCCCTAGAATGTAGTGTCTCTAAAATATTGTCAAACCAAGGAGGCGCTGCGATCGCTATGTTGTCTCAATGCCTAACTTCACGTTGTCACAATAGTGACAGTGCTCATAAATAGCTAACTTCACAGATACTACTTACCGACGGCAGCGCGTTCGTAAATTCTACACATTTTCAGAGACAGGCGGGTAATGCTTTAGTATGAAGCGTTGGTCCTCCTGGTCTTTAATCTCCATGATGCTATATGATAAAATTACCTATCTCATGTCTGTATAATTTGAATTTTTAATTTTTGGCGCCTGTCAAGTGTCAAGTGTCAGACGTCAGTTGTCTCTTGTCATCTGCCGCTTCGTGAAGACTGAAGTTCGAACTTTTTTAATTTATTATTTAGCTGAGATAAGTATAATAATCTTGCTCAAAAGTTCATTAAATGTTAAAATAAACTTTATTCATTAAATCTACATTATCATTAAAATATGTTTGAATTAATATTTTCCCACAATTGTTAGTAGAATATGAAATCGTTTGCGGTTTTGTTGTCATCTGTGCCGCAAAATTCGATAAAAAGTGATAGTCGAGGTTAGATGGTTACACTCCAGCGAGTGCGACATTACCTTCTACTTATCTTGCGCGGACCGAACTTATTATTTCACTTAGTTGCTTGGATTACGTCGATCAATTAAGACGTCAAAATGGCAAGCGGAAGAATTGTTGTTTATGGAGGTCGTGGAGCTTTGGGTGCGGCTTGTGTAAATCACTTTAAGAAGGCAAACTTTTGGGTGGCAAGCGTAGATTTAAATCCAAACGACAGTGCTGATGTGAATATTACAGTACCTAAAGATGCTTCATGGGTTTCACAAGA
Source organism: Boloria euphrosyne (assembly GCA_951802675.2). Classification (NCBI taxonomy): domain Eukaryota; kingdom Metazoa; phylum Arthropoda; class Insecta; order Lepidoptera; family Nymphalidae; genus Boloria; species Boloria euphrosyne. The sequence continues at coordinate 9,419,767 of OX637887.1, forward strand.
GGAACACGTTGTCAATGAACTAGGAGCAGCTTTGCAAGGTCAGAAAGTGAATGCGGTAATTTGTGTGGCCGGTGGCTGGGCTGGTGGTAACGCGTCCAAGGATTTAAGCAAACAGGCTGATCTTATGTGGCGGCAATCAGTTTGGAGTTCAACAATTGCTGCAACAATTGCATCAAAATATTTAAGTCCTGGTGGATTACTAGCCTTAACTGGAGCAAAAGCTGCTTTAGAAGGTACTCCAGGAATGATTGGTTATGGTGTAGCTAAGGCTGCTGTCCATCAACTTACAAAATCATTGGGCGCTAAGGATTCAGGGCTACCTGAAAACTCTCTGGCAGTTGCTATACTTCCAGTAACATTGGATACAGAGATGAACAGGAAATGGATGCCTAAGGCGGACTTTGGCACTTGGACTCCCCTAAACTATGTTGCTGAATTATTTGAGAAATGGTTGAAAGGAGATCAAAGGCCCCCAAGTGGAAGCTTAGTTGCGCTTGTAACTAAAGATAATGTAACTGATTTAATCATACAATAAAACTTGCTAAAAGCTTATACAAATAGATCTGATAAATTGAACCTGAATGTTGTGTAACTGTATGCTATCATTATAATTTAAGTCTTAGGTGTGAAATCATATTTGATGTCTATATATATAAAGATATTTTAAGTGATCATTTATAAGGGAACAATAAGTATCCATATTGTTATTAAAATATATAATAATATATTCAAAAATAAAAATATAATTTTGATGTTATATATTAGAACAATAAATGCTTAAAGCAAAATTTTGTGTTTTATTACATGATATTAGTGCTAATCGCCAAATGCCAAAACTTAAATGTTCTAAATACAAAAATTAACTATTATTTAAGCAATCATGTGGTTTTGAGCAAGTTGTACCATTGAATGAGTACCATCAAGGCATGTTTAAAATAATTTAGAAGCTTGCGAACTATTCAGAACTTTCAGAAGCTTTAAAATAAATTGATTAAATTTTGAAGTTTTTTTAAAGATGGTGTGTCTTATATTATATTTTTCATTATAATTATATTATTTAATTATATTGCAATTTTGATATGATCTTTCCTTTGTATGCTTTTTTTGTATAATTCGTTTTAGATTTGGGGCTTCCCCTTTTAAGTTTAATAGTTACTAACAAAAACTCATCAACCCACATTCCAAATAATAAGGAAAACAGGTAATGAACATTGGAAAAACACATGATGTATTTATTTAGAATAGTATTTTTTTCTGGTAAATTTGTACACCATAACATTTTTTCTGTGACAATATTATGACTCATTTGGCTAACCCAATTCTTCCATGTAGCTACTAGCTAGTATAGTATTATGTGATCTGTGCATGTAGTACCTGCAGTCTGCACCGCGTCAAAATCAACTTTTTCGAATTTAATTCATACTGGATTCGGCTATCTAAGATAAGCTATTTAATATTTTTATACGTAGGGCTGTTGCATTAACAAACTAATATTTTTAATATAATATGTCATTACTAGGGACACCTCGAGATTCCCAGTATATTCTATACTGTTTGCCTCGAGAGTAGCGGAATATAATATATATCGAAAATTATGTAAAGTGGTAGGGAACGCTAACAATTTTATTTTATGCTAATGTTAAGGAAAAAAAATCTTAAATTGTCATAATAATGTGCGAAAGTAACGTCATTATCTAGGTAGCGAGTAGCGACAATATTACCAAGATTGTAGTGTATGGATATACATACTACTTATTATTTCTTTGATCTTTCTGTCTCAGCGGTATGGCTGCAAAGTGCAAATACGGACTACGGAGGTCCTGGGTGATGGGTTGGACCAAATGCATGGTTGGCGGTGCTTCACTCTCGTCTTGTCTAAAACACATTTCTTACTGTCGAATTCTCGTTCCACCGGAGAATGAGAGTGACAAGAATAGAGAAGAGGACATCAGTACTGTATTATTTCTTTTGTGCATTGAAGCACTAAATGAACTACTTCAGAATATTAGTTTTACTGAAAATACATCTCATTCACACATTAAGCGAATTTGAATATTTTGTATAACTTTGTATACTTAGAATAAAACCTTATCATCCTAAGTTTGTATAGATGGATCTTAGACCTTAGTTGAGAAAATTAAATAGTAATGGCAACAAATTGTCTGAAAAGTGAAAAGATTTAAATATAAACGTGTATCCAAAAATGAAAGTAAATAAACTGGTTCATTTTATTTTGTCATTCCTACTGCACTAATCTACTTTCACTTTCTCGTTTGAAAATACTTATTTTGTCTCTATCAATGTTATACTTGTGGTATTTGATAACAGTTTTATTGACAAGAATTGTAACGAGAATGTATTTGTATCTCAATATTTTTTCTGACCTTAATCATTCGATAACCTTGTACTTAACCGATATGAATATATTACTTCGTTGTAAATAGTTACCTACACAGAATTTTAATAATGCAATATTTAAGTGATTTAATAATATAGATCAAAACTAAGCCCTTTAGTTTGGTTATCACTTATCATTCAAAGCAATTTAAAATGTAAAACGGCAAGCTCTAAACTTAATATCTTCGAGTTCTAATTTGTGGATTAAAATAAGTCTATTATGGTAGGTACTTAGTGACTCGCAACGTAGTTTCACTAGACCGTCTTTTTCTATACTTTTTGTTTTTTTATTTCAAACCGTTTTGGCAACGCATCCCGATAACTTAGCCCTGAAGTTTTTAACCGACTTCAAAAAAAGGAGGAGGTTCTCAATTCGTCGGGGACTTTTTTTTTCTTTTTTTTCTATGTATGTTCCCCGATTACTCGACGATGGCTGGACCGATTTGGAAAATTCTTTTTTTGTTTGAAAGGGTATAGTTTCTAGTTGGTCCCATAGTCACCAAGTCACGATCTGATGATGGGATCCCAGGGAAATCGAAGACAACTCTCAAATTTTATAGGCACTTATTACGTTTTTCATATATTTTCTAAAGCTGTTCAAGTATTTGCGTCTGATAATCATCATCTCCTGTGGTTGAGCTAATGATGGAAGGTACAACTCCTCAACGGTTAGGAGTTAAAAGAAAATTCTTTCAATATTATACGTAATTATAGACCGATAGTTAAATTCTTTCAGGCTCTTATTAACCGACTCTGAAAAAAGGAGGAGGTTCTCAATTCGTTGGGGACTTTTTTTTATGTATGTTCCCCATTACTCGAAGATGGCTGGACCGATTTGGAAAATTCTTTTTTGTACATAAACAAAATAAGTATCTACTTTCCGTTAAAAATTTGAAAATAAATTATTTTTAACAAAAAACAAAAACCGACTTCAAAACTAAACAAATCTAAACTAAAAAGTTAAAATAATACTTTTAAGAACTTCGTTAATTTAGAAGTCGGTGCCAGCCAAAGCAAAATAACCTTAAATAGACACATATTCGATTAATCTATATCTATAATATTTGTAAACATAATCAAAATACCTTGCAAAGGCAAGATAAGTCTATCCGTCTTGGCTGGCACCGACTTCAAAATTAACGAAGTTCTTAAAAGTATTATTTTCTGCTTTTTAGTTTAGATTTGTTTAGTTTTGAAGTCGGTTTTTGTTTTTTGTTAATGTCAATTAAAGTTATGTGATTTCTAATATTAAAGATGCTTTAAATTTTTATCGAAATATAAAATACTCGTTAATTTAGTTTTCAATAAGTAGACAAAATTTTATGCTTGCATCGGTATTTCCAGAGATACATCCATACTTCTTTTTAGTAAATGTTCAAACCCATTCCCCATTAAACATATTGTTACATAGGTACATACTTAGAATAAGCGTTTTTATTCTAAGGGCACATGGACGATAGTAATTATAATAACGAGCAAACTAAACTATATTCATTAGTTGATATCTCAATCATGCAAATATGCTTTGCAGAATTGTATAGGCGCTAGGATTATTCTAAACTAAGCTGGGGCCATAAAGTTTTGTAGTAAAACTGTATTAATTATACTTTTATAGTTTGCTAGAAATATTTTACCTTGCTGAATCCCTCAACGTTTTAATCGTTTAGGTATTTTGTGTTTTATCTGACGTAAATTTTTAAATTACCCAATTTTGTTGTGAGCAAACCAACAATTCAGATTATAAATTAACGTATTTTGTTACACCATAATGGTATGGTAATGATACTAACATCAAAAAATCATTTTTTTTTAATTTTTGTCTGTCGGCCTGTTTCTTCCGGCTTATCTCTAAAACGGCTGGACAGATTTTGACGGGACTTTCACTCTCCGATAGCTAATGCTATGAGTAACATAGGCTACTTTTGTTTTGTTAGAAAATTATAAAAACAGTTTAATTTATTTTAACTTACGGCCAGCGAAGCGGATCCGGTATGCTAGTAATTTATAAGAATGAAGACTTATTGGATAGGGGGTAAAAAAATAAAAATTCAAACACTACATGTTTATGTACAAATAACATATTTATTTAATCACTGTTTAATTTTATCAACCCTTTTTGAATTTGAGTGATTACAAATTAATTGACGCTGCTAGATTGTCATATTATATATATATATACAAAATATTCTTATTCCAAAAGAAATAATTTAAATCTTATAACTAACGCAAATTAAAATTATACATTTTTATTTTTATAAATATCATATTTAAACAATGCCATATCAGTTACTTTAAAAATATTTATAATTGGAATTTCTCAAGCATTAATGTGTATAGAAATTATTATTCTATACATATTTTATATAGCCGTAGGCGACGAAACTTGTAGATGGCAGGTGCCTACTTAATTTGTTTTAAATCAAGATAGTTTGTAGAGCATACACTTTACAGATGATGCGTTTACTTTTCATGAATTGTATATCACAGTTATAAAAACAATTTTTGAATTATTTATTTCTCATATGTCACTACGTTTGACTTTTTTAAATCAAAATGTTGCACATATGTTACTACTTTATTATGTATTCAATTTTTTTTCTTAGAATCACAGACTCATCGGTTACTAAAGACCTACAAATATACAAAATCTAATCATAATTAATAATAATCTCTTTCATATAAAAATACTTATTCTAAATTATATACCTAACTACAAAAATTATCATCTAATTAAATTAAAAAACACTAAAAGTAATTAACAATTCTGATTTTTAACAATGTGTTTTTTACCTTATAGGCCGAATGACTATATCAAAACATTTTCACAGACAATAGTGTCATGTCTTATTTACGACACTTTTATCGTCCGACCACAGCTCTTACCGTATTTCTAAGGATATCAGTTACGATTTCAGTAGTCCGTATGATTTTTATACTGATTTGATCGATAAGTGTGATGGCGGTTGAATATGGCAATGGTAGCTCGTTTGTCGGTCGCACTGTAAACCTTGTTGGTATCGTGTTTGGTCCAATACTTCCCCAAGAAACAGCTGTGGGTCTGAAAGAAGAATTAAAAAATTAATCAAAATTTTTGTAGAATCTAATATAATATGTACCTATCTATCTACATTACTGTAAAAATGTTCACAATAAAGCTAAGTGAATAATCGTGTTGTATTAGAAGGGGCTCTACGTGTCTACTGCTTAGACTACTTCAACCAAGAGACGAAATCTGATACATCTATTTACTTACTGTTTTATTTTAACATAAACTGGCCATTAGATTATTTATTTTTAGATACATTTATCATAAGTTAATAGTGCTATTGATGATTCCGCAATGATGAAAATTTAATACATTTTTAAAGTAAAAAAAAAAGAAAAATTTTGGTTGGTTATTGGTATTAATATACTTTTGAGCATGTACTTTATAATATATACCTTGTATTATTTAAACGTGTTTATATTACAAGGTAGGTATTTTTTACGTCATATAATATCTTCCATAGTTCCACATATTATATTATACTTCCTTATAAATACTATAATTTACAATAAAAAACAATTTACACTTTTAATCAGTAATTAATTATAGCCCGCACGTAACATACTGCCTGTCTTAAAGATATTTATTTTATATACTATACGCAACTGATAAATTTCCATACTGCGTGTTTGTTTATTTCCTCATAAAACGTTAGCAATTATTTTAATTTACATAATATAGTTTTTATTTTAACAATAGATATTATATTAATAACAATGACAAAAATTATTAACCGACTTCAAAAAAGGAGGAGGTTCTCAATTCGTCGGGGACTTTTTTTTTTTTTTTTTTTTTTTCTATGTATGTTCCCCGATTACTCGACGATGGCTGGACCGATTTGGAAAATTCTTTTTTTGTTTGAAAGGGTATAGTTTCTAGTTGGTCCCATAGTCACCAAGTTACGATCTGATGATGGGATCCCAGGGAAATCGAAGGCAACTCTCAAATTTTATAGGCACTTATCACGTTTTTCATATATTTCCTAAAGCTGTTTAAGTATTTGCGTCTGATTATCATAATCTCCTGTGGTTGAGCTAATGATGGAAGGTACAACTCCTCAACGGTTAGGAGTTAAAAGAAAATTCTTTCAATATTATACGTAATTATAGACCGATAGTTAAATTCTTTCAGGCTCTTATTAACCGACTTTAAAAAAAGGAGGAGGTTCTCAATTCGTTGGGGACTTTTTTTTATGTATGTTCCCCATTACTCGAAAGTGGCTGGACCGATTTGGAAAATTCTTTTTTGTACATAAACAAAATAAGTATCTATTTTCCGCTAAAAATTTGAAAATAAATTATTTTTAACAAAAAACAAAAACCGACTTCAAAACTAAACAAATCTAAACTAAAAAGTAGAAAATAATACTTTTAAGAACTTCGTTAATTTAGAAGTCGGTGCCAGCCAAAGCAAAATAACCTTAAATAGACACATTCGATTAATCTATATCTATAATATTTGTAAACATAATCAAAATACCGTTCGAAAGTTCCTTGCAAAGGCAAGATAAGTCTATCCGTCTTGGCTGGCACCGACTTCGAAATTAACGAAGTTCTTAAAAGTATTATTTTCTACTTTTTAGTTTAGATTTGTTTAGTTTTGAAGTCGGTTTTTGTTTTTTGTTATTTTAGAAGTACAAAACAATTTAGCCCCTAGCTATAAGTCATTTTGAAATAAATAATATTCTACCTATTTTTTTTAAATTAAGACTGAAAATAATAATAAAAAAAAAACATTGTTTTGAACACGAGGATGCCATGTTAATCATCTGCCTAGTAAATGTTATAATCGATTCGAAATCGATTATCTTGAGTGTTAATTATCCTCTTATTATTCTATCTATTAAACCCAGGTGCACATAAATTGCGTCTAAGTCTAATTATAATTTATCAGAAATAAGAAATTTTACATAACCCTATGCTTTTATAAGCATAGGAAATAATTATTTTAAGAATTCAAGTGCACATTCTCAAATATCCATTAATATGTACGAAATACCTTCATATTATATAATAATATTTATTATTATTATTAAACAGCAGGTAGGTCAATGAGGTAGGTTAAAAAAATGTAGGTTCAATAGATTAATTATGTAAATGAGATTAAAATGATTTACCTAGGTGGTACAGGTTTTGTTGTAGGCGTTGTTTTTGTAGTTGAAGGTTGAGTAGGTCGAGGAGATGTCACTGCTGTAGATGGACTGCCCACCATAAGTTCCCCATCGTCACCAAACCTGAAAAAAATAATATTTATTAAAACCTTCGCTAGCATAATATTTTCATATTATTAATGCAATAGGAATTAAAACACTTAGTTGACTCTATTCATTTAACAAAGTGAAACTAAAAACCCTTCAGCAAACAGTAATGAGAGAAATCCTGGCATAGCTATACACCACTAATGGATCATAATAAGTAACTATATCACTAAAAGAGAGGTATATAAATTATTTTTATTGACTTATTGCTTATTATAATATACATATATAAAAATCTTGTGTTTGTTATCGAACTCCTCTGAAACGACTTGACCGATTTATATGTTTGTTTGGTAGGTCTGAGAATAGGTCGTAGGCTATTTTTTATTACCATAGGTAATAGGGGTGGCCTTATCCCGATGTATTTTTAACTATAAGCCGCGCAGATAGAGAATAGATTTATAAATGGCGACCGGTACTTATGGAAGGGTTGGAAAACCAGTTCTCAAATTTCGATTTTAATTTTTTTATTTACTTTTTTTGCTATAAATTACTCTTTTTTAATATTATTAATTAATAATAGTAAAAATAATGTCAAAAAATATGAATAAAATAAATAAGGAGCAAGGATACATATAACACTGGATTTTAAAATTTGTTTTTATTGTGACATATCAGAATATCAGATTACAAAAATACCACCTCACATACATACACAAATGTATTATATGCTTACGGGGTGAGCAGAGTTTCAGGTAGGCGGTAGCACTAAGGTAAGGTAAGGCAAACTTAAATCGCGTTTGGCCAGTAAAGTAAGTTGTAAACAGTGTGACAAAGGATCTAATTTGAGAACTGGTAACACTTTCACCTTCGCTGTTCGTGTGAGTATAGATACTATAGAAAGTAAGCGAGAACGCATGCGAGCGGACGCCGCGGTTTTCAAATCTATTCTCTATCTGCGCGGGGTCTACCAAAATATTTACTAGAAATAATTTATAATGCGAAAATATATAAAAAATAAACTGTATAAAAAAAATGCCAGTTTCAAATTCTTGTTTCTGAGATCATCAAATATTTAATCGCAGCTTATATTTGTATGCAAAATCTCGATTAAAAATATTTGCTGCATGATAGAAGGTCAAAAAACAAACACGCTTTAAGAATTTTTATGGAAATATGAATAAGTATTTATTCTAACATGTTCACGTTTCTTTTTGTCCATCTTGCAAATTGCACTCATCGATGAATTAAGTACTCCTCGTAGTAACAATCTTTCTCCACCGCTGCGCGCACGCAACCCTCGTGGGAACGGTGCATTGTGTTTGCACACAGTTATACCACTTACCACTTGTATTTATGTATGTCTTTATGAAGATATCTTCATATTTATGATATGCAATTAATATTGCTTTCTTTAAACTTAAATCTATATTACTATAAAACTTATAATTATTTTTTTATAGACAAAATATTTGCTGACAGATCACAGAACCCTCATATAGAGAAGTGAAGAAACTCCTGTAATTTGTAAATAGATCCTTAGTTTAATTAGTGAATTAAAAATTATTAAAATAATTAAAGTAATTGTCTTTCTAAACACCTTCTCACTATTATTATTATACTTTTTTTCTGTTATAAGTGTCTATAATGGGGCTAAAGATTTATACGTCCTCGGTCTTAGGTTTTTGCCTTGTTTTATATACTATAAAAACTGTTATAATTATTACAATACAAAATCTTACGTGAATAATTCAGTGAGACACTTTTAGTAGTTAAGCTTTGGAGAGGTAGATATAATATTTCCTACTTAGACGTTGGTTTTTTAAATTATTTTAATTAACAAAGTACTTTTCTTATATTTTTACGAAATTAGCGACTTACTTTCGACTTCGCTCTAGTTCTTCACTAGGTACCTATGTGTTTTTTTTGAGCGGAGCCCTCATTATTTTTCTAAAACATAAGCAGCCAAGTTACTTCTCACAACATCAGATATCTGCCAGTGAAAGTCTCGTCAAAAATGGTCCAGTCGCATCGCAGATTAGCCGGAACAAATAGAGAGACAGACACTTTCATAATTTAGTAAGCCTGGCCCTGTTCGTGTTCACTGGGCGTAAGTTTAAATAATTTAATGGTTTTTTTATAATTTTCTAATAAAATAAAAAGTAACCTAAGTTACTTCTTATACCATTACCTATCTGCCAGGGAAATACCCGTCAGAATCGATCCGGCCGTTTTAGAAATTAACCGGAACAAACAGACAGCTGACAGACTGATCAAAATTTTAAAAATTGATTTAAAAAAAACAGACGATTCAATTTTGTTATGTACTGATGAATTATACTTCAATATTTTAGCCATATGAAGTAAATAGTTTTGTACTCGATTAGTCTTACGATGTTGCCAAATGATGATTGTTTGCAAAAAAAGATGTTGTAATGAATAACATAACAGTCTATTAGACTTTAACTGTTGACGATAAACCAGTTTAATAAAACTATGTTTTGAGGTAACGAAGCGATTACGCCGTTACTATCAGACACACGCGATTTCTGCTATTATTCGATTTGAATAATTGTTACGTACTCGCACGATTTTATGGATATGTAGTGTGTATACATGCAGAGGTGCAAAGGAAGACACTTGGTAGACGGTAGAAACCGGAATTCATGAAACATACTGAATATAAATAAATAAATATTTTGGGACATTATTGCAACAGCGTTATCTAGTTCTTTGGTAAGCTACGAGGCTTGTGTTACGGATCTCGTGCTCAACAAGTGAATGCCCCAAGCGGGACTCGAACCCGCGACCGCTGGCGCAGAAAGTAGGGTTCATTACCAATTGAACCAAAATTGTCGTCATATTTGGTGTACAATGTTTTTAATCGTATTCATCAGAGTAACTAAGGGATCAATCAATGTTAATTTTTTTGTACAATACAAGTGCAATGACATTTAATATTGTGTAAAGCGACACTTCTAGATTTGCTTCACGCTACTACCTTGGAGGTATAAATTTTCGCAAGGTAACCTTGCTAAAAATAAGACAGTGGTAGTTCAGTGGTAAAGCGCTCGCTTTGGAATTCGAGTGATGCAGGTTCTAAGCCTAAGTCTCGGTTCCCTGTTATTTGTGCGAATCATTTCTAACACGATTACCACTTGTCTTACGGTGAAGGAAAACATCGTGAAGAAACCTGCATGTCTGCGAGAACCTAGCAAGTTTTTTAAAGACATAATTATGAAGTCTGCTAACCCGCACTAAGCCAGCGTGGTGGACTATCCCACTCGTATCGAAGGGAGGCCAATCCCTGGGACATTGAAAAGGGCTGAACACAACCTTGCTAAAAGCTTTGCTTTTACTTTTACTTCATACTGTTTTGTGTCTGGCTTGTAGTTCTTATACAAATAACGAAAAATAAAGATATCTCTTATACAGTGATATTAACTAATAAATCTGAATTAAAATAGACTCACCTGTTTAAAAGTATAGGTAATGGTGACGTCTGGGCAGGCACTGGTCCTTCTGAACTTGGTGGGACAGTGGTTAATGGCCTTGAAGTAAACGGTGCTGCCACAGGAGAGTTAGGTTCTTCGTAAGCTGTAAAAAAATGTACGTTACTACTAACTACATGCATGGGTTTGCCTTCGTTTATTTAAAACTAATTTTGAAATTAAATTTATTTTTGATAGTCCAATTTTTAATGTATCGTTTTTGATTTTCTAGAATTAGGTATTTATCTATCTAAATTTTTGGTCAATTTTCTTCTTATCGATTCCATTGCGATATAAAATTAAAAGAGTAATGTTGTTTTTTATACATAATTAAAAAAAGTTAGTTTTCTACTAAAATGTATTTAAATTTACCAAATTATTATTTTAAATCTCATTTATTAGCGGAAAATATTCGACTTTCGAGCACAATGCCAACGCTCAAAGCCGACCTACAGTCTAAACTTCTCACTTCTCGGATCGTGTTCAGCTCGTCCATTGTAGAAGCACTTTAAAGTGTCAAATATTTCCTGGTAAGCACTTCACTGCGAGTAGAATCTACTGTATATTTAATTAAATAAGCAACATCTGAAGTATTTTTATAAGGGACGAAGGTTCTTATAATAGATATTTGTGAAGTGTCGGCTATAAAAAAAAACATGTTGAAGACAAGAATAAAAAAAAATGCGCCGTTCATTCAAACATTCATCTGTATAAGATAAAAACTTTTCGAAGTTCGGTGCTCATTACACGAACATACTGTGTATGTAGATATGCAGATAATATATCTACGACCTCGTTACAAATAGCGTTGAGATCTTTTGAAGAGATAAATGACATGTATCGGGATGTTTTGTTTTTTGCGACATGTTGTATACAAAAAATAAAAAATAAAGTTACAGTTTTAAAAAAAAGTAATCCAAGTAAGTTCACTAGTCACCTCGACTTAACCTTGCAATATATTATAATTTATAGTGTATAAAATGGAACTTACAACTACTTATAATATTATATATTATCTGATATTTGTGTTGTATAAATTATAATTTAGAAAAAGAGCTAAAGCTGATTCATCCAAATCTAGACTACCTAATAATTATTTAATAAGAAGTTTTAATGTACATATTTTATTTTACAGTGCACATTTGAGACTTTATCTTGTGCATTCCAAACCTAGGGATGTAGATTAAATTAAAATCAAATTAGGTAGGTAGCTGTATAACCGTAAAATATTAAAGTTACTGTGAGAATTAGAAGAAATTAATATAAAATCTAATATGGTAAATGAAATAAAATTATACATACAGTATTAAAGGTAAGTAGTAAAAAATTACGAGGAACGTAGGTACCTACTTGTATCAGCGGCGCCCACAAAAACAATTCGACTAATTATTTGATATCTGCGATATCCATTATAACGTTTATGTTTCCAGTATTTACTAGTTAGCAATTTAAGCTGTGTTATAAAATTAAATTTTTTAATTTGGAAAATTCCTACGCCATGCGAAGGTCATGTAGTGTAGTTTTGAGTTCGACCTAGGTAGGTAGGTACGTAGCCAAATTTTTATTTGCTCCGAAAAAACAGAAAAGATCTTTGTTTAGTAACTAAACTTTTATGGTCAAACGCAAGGTTCAATTGTGAGATGAATGGAAATAAATGATTTTAAGTCCATAATTTAAATACATGATGTTAAATAAAAAAGCGTTATCATTTCCTGTGCATGTAACTGGTAACACCGAATTCAACAAAACTAAAGTAGTTACCAAAAAACAAAGGAAGTTAGGTCAAAATATTTTGACACATTTTAGACCAGGAGGTCGAAATTAAAACCAATATTTATATACTAGGTTAAATAGTAGTAAAAGGATAACGATAACGGAAAAGATATGGATAAACATAATGGAATTTCCAACTTGGAAGGCAATAGTTTTTAGAATGAGAAAACAACTAAGGATACAAGTACTAATTGCTATATGAAAGATGAATAATATATTGATTTGTTGATAGCTTATTTGACGTCTTACGTAGGTAGCGAGTGAATTTATTGGATAGGAAATCGAAATTAGAAAATAATAGTATAAGGTTGTGGTGATGAAAGAACATCTTCAAAACATAATGAGATTTATGACAAATGCTGGAAATCTCTCATTCGATTTGCCTTTAAGCTTGTCTTGAATTTTCGCTCGAGCAAATGAAGAGTGCGCAAAATTTTATTCAATTAGGTTGTACGATTTGGACGCAATAAAATTTCCAATAAAAGTAGGTAAGTCATTTATCGATATTTTTAAACAATATCTCTCATTTAAGTTATATTCAACTATGTTTTTTGCTGTAATTGAAGCTTAAATCTAAATATATAAAAGTGAAACGTCACTCACTCACTCAATTATCCCGAAATATTGAAAACCGTCTGGCGTATAAAGATGAAATTTGACAGATTAGTAGTTTAATTTTCAGATTATTCGACAGGGCCGGATTAAGGAGGTCTAAGGGCTCTCGCAAGTTTCTATGAAACTCCTTAATTTTTCGTGCTACAAGCTTCTAGTTTGGCACGAAGGGACAAACCTGAGCGAAGAGAGGGTGAGTCGCTAATAAACAGATATTTTAATGAAATACCCATAATCTATTCTAAAAACATTTAGTTAAACGTTTAAAAAAGAGATATTAGTACTAACCATTTCCATTTATAGTGTTGAATTGCTCGTTAGCGAGGAACACTTCGAAGTATCTCGTGAAGTCGCCCGTTGGGTCCCACTTTGACCCTAACTTGGCCCATTCCTCAGGATACTCAGCTTTTAATCTCTTAATTATTTTTACTGCTATCTTCTTTTGTCGTTCTGTACACCTCGTGCATTTCGTCCTTAACGCCTCCGGTAGAAGTTCTGTAATAATAATTATAATTTATATTATGTAAACATACATCTTCTAATATATGAAAATCGCGTGTCACAGTGTTTATTACCGATTTTTATGATATTTTTGTGTATATTAAATATTTGGTAGATCTGAAAATAGGTGGTAGGCTATGTTTTGTCAAAGCAATCATGGTCACGGTAAATTGCTGTAAAACAATCGAAACGTCGGGAACCAAAAATCAAAATAAATCCGCGACAAAATCCGAAAAGATAGTTTTATTTACAAGTTCCTATTTTTTATTTCTTTATGATTTGCTATCGAATAACCCTAGATTATAACCACTTTTACCAATCCCTTTTTTTTATAGTTATTTAAATGGGGGCGGAGCCGAGGGAATTGTTAGTATACTATAATTGTATTTAAAACCTTATTAATAATAATTCAATGTTACTAGATACGAATAGAAAGTTTTCGATAAGAATCTTAGATTTGGCTTTTCAATTTATCTATCCCCAGAAAATTGCTGCAAAATATCTACTTTGATTTAGATCGGTCAAATGCAAAAAAACAGGAAACAAAAATACTGAGTGTGCTTCCCGTTTTATACACTTCCACCATTTAAAACGGAAGTGATGTTGGTAAAGCTGAAATGTGTATCACTCATTACAAAGCTAATAAGAAAGAATGTTTAAAAATATATAATATTAAATAACGTAATTAAATTGACTGTTTGTTTAGCTCTATCAATCCATTTGTTGTAAATACGAATGCTTGCACTCGTTATACGCAAATTTTTATAGCAATTATCATGAAGTAGGTAGGTAGGTACATACTAGAAACATTAGGATCAATAAAAATATTAGTGTTATCATCGCAAAAAAATGATATTTTTTTTAATGTTGCCAAAAACTACAACATCGTTCTTAACTTAGACATTGGTAGCAAAAAGTTATGCCAACAAAATTTCATTCGGCAATTTATTATCGTATGGCAGAAGTAGATATATTAATATGGCTATTAATTTTTTTTATTTTAGATAACGATTTAACGTTTTAATCTGAATCACTATTAAATTAATTATATTTTTAGTGTCAGTGAACTAATGTCAAAAATGCTTAATCTATTTATAATACGAGTACTTATAAGTAACTAAATTGTGTTGTAGTTACTAGTTATACAAATGTTGAAAATACTAGTAAACTTGATCTAAACTTGATATTTTAGTATCAAGTTTAGATCAAGTTATTAAGTACCTATACAAGATTATAGTTTAAACTTTAAGGATTGTATTGTATTTATGTACATTGTAAATAGATGCCAAGTTCAATGTTAGTGTGTTGCTTATTTAGAGGCGTTCGAAGCTTTTATAACTGGGTAGTTGATGCTGGTATAGAGTAAAGAAATATTATTAAGTTATTCTTAACTTCTTTATATATAAAAATATACATTATATTACGTAGATTATTCTAATATATATTAGTTTGTTATCGAACTCCTCCGAAACAGCTAGACCGATTTTTGTTTTTTTTCTGTATATTTCGTAGGTATGAGAATAGGTTTTAGGCTAAAATTTATTCCCTTAGGAGATCAAGATGGCTTTCTTCAGATATTTTATTATTTATTTATAGACCAAATATTTATTATTCACTTTTTTATGATTTTGCATCAAAAAATCTTATAACCCTTAATTTTCATCCCTCAGGTGCGGGTGGAGGTGCGGGAATTTCTAGTATACATATATACATATAATAATATATTTGAATCGTCATCGGTCATATCTAATACCTTTAAACGAGCATTTCTTTTTTTAATTTTTTCCAAAAAAAGAGCGAAGCTCGGTCGCCTGATATTTATATCCTTATTTACGATACCTTATACTTTAGGATACCTATAAACTAAATATAATATGTTGATAAGTTGAAAAAACCCTTTACCAAGTAGGTAGGTATACCTAATTATTTCTTAGTGCCTTTGAGCTTAGAATGTTATGTGCTAAATTATTCAAATGAAATAACATTACTTTAAAAGTTAATTGTATGGTACGGAAAGCAGGTTTGACTGCTTAAGCTTCTTAAAAACACTTAGGTACTACGTTACATATGTATATGATGTGTTGATACTGTACATAATTAAAGCTGGCAATTTTATTATAATACTCTATTTGTAGGTACAATTTTAGTATTATTTAAAATTTCATACTGTAAGTACCTGGGCGATCGAGCTTTAATTGACGTAAGTGTTAGTTCAGTAGATCTACTCACTTTTTTTTATACTCATCTGAATTCGTTTTTTTTTATACTCTTCTGGATTAGTACTTGACTACGTTCCACCTAATGGTAAGTGGTAACGCAGTTGTAGATGATAAGTCGCACTAATTCAGTAGCCACCTATTCCCTCTTGCCTTGAAGACACCCATATTGTAATAGGACGGAAACACCGACGCATGCAGGTTGTTCCAATCCTTAGCCGCACGTATAATAAATGACGAAGCGAAACGCTTCGTCCGGACGGGTGGAATGTCCACGTCGTAAGAATGGAGACCAGCCGTTCGTCGGGTCGTCCGATGATGGAAAGGGGATGGGGGATACTTATCACCTACAGATGTGAATGCAAGTAAAAATATTTATAAAATTAGTAATACTAAATACGATTTTTCTGAAAAACCTGCATAGATAAACTTTTACCTACTAGAGCTGTTTCTGATATACACGAAAAAAACTAATAAGGATTGCTCATTTAATATTATAAGATATTTAATACATACTTAGTATGTATGTACTTTACAAGGCTTGTATTTTTAATCACTTCCGATTTCTCTACCCATCCATTTTTAGTCATAATTTTATAACCGTAAATAATTGTTGTTATATCATATTAAATTATATAAATATCTTGATTCGGTTTCAATGTAACAAGTAGGGGAAAGTGGGGGGATTGAGAATATTTAACTTCTGACGCTAAAAACGGCTAGAACAAAGTCTCAAACATAATCAACTTTTATTGCAACATAAACTTTGCTAATTTATCTACTTATTACTGAGAATCTTAAAGATCAACGTTTTATTATGCGTTAATAAGCATATTTTATATGATTAACTTGACCCTTTTGCTTAATAAGTACATAATAAAACTCATCAATTTTCTGAAATTTACTATTAAGAGGAAATACCAACTTTCTTTTTACGACAATAACATTAATAATCGTTTAGGCTCAGAACCTAATCAACTGAAATCAATTCGGTAGCTTAAATCTTAAATAATTTCGATTATTTTAATAGTACATAAAAGTCTGAAGCTACTACATTGAATTTTATTCCCTAAAAGTATCCCGAGTAACTCTTCATAAAAGTTTAGCCATTCAAATTCAAATTCAAAATATTTTATTCAGCAATAAAATTATTACAATTTTTTTATTGTTATTTATTTATTTTTTACTGAACGTCACGAGTCTAGTCTGAAAAACATTTTCAACTTTAGTGGATACAAACAGACACATGTATTTTCAATCGTTGTTCGGGCTTTGATATCGGTCAAAGTGCATGTGAGAGACGAGACGTGTTAATTTAACTAACTGCATTAAAAATAGCTTCATGATTTAACCTCGTAGGCAAAATCGTGAATATCTAAAACATATAAGCGTAATAAAATGCATATTACTAAGTTTCAAAATAAAGTTTTCAAACTCTGACATTTTAGGAAGAAGGCAGCTTTAAGCACATTCACTGTTGTATATATATGTATTATTCGTATATATACATATACACACCATATCAAGGTTGTTGAGTCAAATTTCATACAACGTACGCATACATAGAAACGATTCTAAAAATATATCTATAGGTACTTACAATATAATTTTAACTGAGTCCAATCTGTATATTAAATATTTATTGTTGATTTCTGTTGAAGTCATTAATATCATCAATACAGAGGTCGCACCCATAGTTTTTAAATTTTTTGTCTCTCTGTAATTTTGTTTGTGTTTCTGAGAATGTATCAATGAAAAAACAACTGTGGAGAACTCGCGGATTTTAATGGAATTTGGTTTTAATTTGCTGGTTATCCGGCTCTGAGCAATTTTTACTAATCGTTAAAGCGTTACTACGAATGCGAGCGGAGCGAGGGTGACTCGCTAGTATAATTTTAGGCTTATTAATATTTCATGTTACCAAGTGGTAGTGCCATGCTTGTTACCTTCGGGTAGCAGCCGAATGGGCCGGCACGCCCCGTATAGTACCACTCTCTCACAGAAGACCGGCGTGAAGTGGCAGCTATGCTGTCGCGTTTAGTCCGGTAAGTGAGAGTCCGGGAGGCCCACTCCCCATCCCTACTCCCGTCCTTCTCCCTCCTCCATCCCTCCCTTTCCTGAAAGGCCGGCAACGCATCTGCAAGCCCTGTGGTGTTGCAGATGTCCATGGGCGGAGGTGATCACTTACCATCAGGCCCGGGCTCCTGCCCGTTTGCCCCCTTTGTCCCATAAAAAAAAAAATTAAAAAAAAAATTTCATGTTAAAATATATATATTTTTTTTAATTAATTACTTGCGTCATGCGTGAAAATGTACTACATTTTCCACCTACAGTCGAACTATGAATAGATATCATAATTTAAATTTACATAAAATTGAACCAAAAAAACTAAGCAAAGTTAATAGAATCGTTATAAAATAAATTGATGATCGATTTTCTACAGCGGTTGATGTATTTCTAATTTACTTTCAATTAGTGTATATTAAGAAAGGTTTACTTAATTAAAAAAATACGTCAATTAATGTATTTTTAATAAATAAATCATTTGTGACCAAATATCTATTATCTAATTAGTAATACCATAATAAATAAGGGAAAATACAATTAATTTATATTCTTGAGATTTTTTTATATTTTTTGTATTTCTGGCAAACACTTAGTATTAAATATCTACAAAAGAAGGAAATAGATGCTTTTGTCTCTATTTAAATCTTCTGTGGGAGAAATTTTTAATTTCGGTTGCACTTTTGCCAAAATAATTTTCCGATCCATAGGTACCTAACTACCTACTATAAATGCGAAAATAGCTCATTCTGTCTGTCTGTAAACTGAATTAATTTTAGTGTTGTTTAATAAAAATATGGTGGAAGGTTATAGGTCACTTTTTATAATTTGTAATATTAGGATATACCTATCCTACGTAAGTATAACCTAATTAAGTAAGTATAATCCTACGTATGTCCACTGTACGTAAGAGGAACATTAAAAAGTGTTATAAATACTTTCATAAAAGTAGGTCTTTAAGTGTTTAAGTTTTAAATTTTAAGTCTATAATATTTATCATAGGTTAAAATATTTCATCAAGTGGTTCACTTTATTTGTCTTACAATTGCGATCACATCATCGTCATTCGTCTACGTCATCTATATTAGTATTCAAAGAATGTTATAATGCTTAAACCAATGTATTAGGCCACCATAATAAAGAATCGTAGCAATTTCCTTATTTTTTACGACAACAGTACAAATAGTTCGATGACTGCTAGCAATGTAATAATTATAGAGCAATTGCGTATCAAATAAAGTAAAATCGTAAGTAGATAGTCTGACTCATCTATATTTATACCTGCAGAAGAATCAATAGCCATTCGCTTAAACTAAAAATGTCTTACCGATTTGAATAATTCTTGTTTCGTTTTGTTGGGAGAGTATAATAAGTAGGTAATTAATAATATTGATGAATATCTAATTTTAGAAAAGATATTAGTGAATAGGAGGAATAAAGAAAATAAAAGGATATAATTAGAAAATATACACACATTAATTATTATTAATTAACCTATCGTGAACATGTAAAACAAATAACCAACCGTCGAGCAACGCCTAACTTAATAAACGGACAGTAACAAATTTAAAAAATATGCATAATTTTTATACTATATTTCAAATACTGAACAATATTTTACAATTATATCGACGTATTTATAATAAATCCATGATCAAATGCGCATAGAATTTATTTAAAATCGAAATATAAATTTAGATACTAGTATACGTTGGTATATTCGAGTACTATCGTAGAGGACATCTCCTCAATTAAAGACTGAATATATGTTCCGGGTTTCTATTTCGTAACATAAAGTTACAACGTAGTATCAAATAATTTTTTTTTCATAAAGCTTGATTTTTCGCATAGAATCTATCCAAATTGCTGTCTGGATGTTCATTTTTTGATATATTTTATAATGTCTACACATAAAAATGCAGTAATTGCATAGCTGTATTGATTGAAACGAATCGGTAATTGAGCCGAAGGTTTCTAGATCTGTATAATAAGATTTAGTGAACTAGACCGACGAGCCAGTTCACTGGTCAGTTAGTTTTTTGCATGAAGATAGTATTATGGGGTAGAGTGTATCATAATTGTGCTACTGTTATCCCGTTTTAGCTAGTTTTAAGATACCACTTAAGCTGTAGTCAGAGCGACGCAATATTGAACGCAGCGATACCGCTTGAAGTGACATAGTCGTTTGACAAAATGATAATAATCTCTACAAAGTATAAAACAAAGTTATTCTACGTGATATTGGCGAAGTAATCTGTGCTCAACTGGCACGCTTGAAGCCATTAACAAGAGAATTGAATTGAATAAAACAAAAGTCGCTACCCGCCGTATTACGCAACGGATTTTAATGCGGTTTTTATCAACAGGCAGAGTGATTCAAGAGGAGGATTTACGTATAATGAATGCATATTAACGTAGAAAAAAGCCGAGAAAGTATCTAATTTCTGAGAAATCTACACTAACCGTCCAAACGTACATAGAGACGATCATGAGCGGAGAGATAGATTCCTATTTTTTCAAGTGTTTTTCGCTAATAGGTAGCGATGTTGTATTGTAAAACAGTTAATTTGCCTGAAGTAAGCATACTTAATACTTTTTTTTTACTTACATAAGTAAACTGGCGTAACATAACAAAGAATGCGATAATAATCATACACACGTGTATAGAAAATTCTATTATTACAGTGTGTATTTACAATATTTTTGTAGAGCCGATTTAAGCACGGTTATAACTTTAAAACATCTCCAATTTACGTGAGAATTTTTTGTTTCAAAAGGTATATTGAGCAAAAGAAACATTGATTGTTCCAGAGATTTCTATGGATGTGGTATGTACAGTGTACGGAGGCATGTACTTAATAATTTTAATGCGCTTAATAACGTAAAAGTATGTTTTAATGAAGGTGGGATTTCGCTGTAATATGTATGATTGTTATATTTCTTTTTATGTTGGGACATTAATATGTTGGGACATTATTACAACAGCGCCATCTAGTTCCGCAGTAAGCTACGTAATGTGCTTGTGTTGCGGATACCAGATAGTTGATATACTACATATATAAATTTTAAATACATACATATTATAAATATAAACACCCATGACTGGAGTACAAACATTCGTGATTAGCAAATCCCGCGACCGCTGGCGCAGAAAGTAGGGTCACTACCCACTGAGCCAAACGAGTCGTCGTTATATGAAATAGTTAAAAAAAATTGAGCAACTTTTTCTATCATTGCAGCCAGTCCAATATGGCTAGCTTCAGTCTTTAATATAATTAATAATTATAATTTCTGTTTTCTTTGTGTTCTGAATTGAGGAACGAATAACACAGGAAGCGAAATTTGAACATCGTTAAGATCTTAAAAAATCTATTATGAATATACATATTATTTCAAATTACGTGAGTAGAATAGTAATTAATTAAAACAAAATATTCATATTAAATTAATACACTTAAAGTTGTACGCATTCTAGAATTTGTAACAAAAAGGTAATAATAATAATTGTTTAGTCTAAGTTATAACCTAACAACATCAATAACATCAATAACTAATAACAATATTTACTAAATAAAATAATCCAATATTTTATAACTAGTTTTCATAGTCGATACGCAAATAAACGCGTCCAAAGCAATAGCTTTGCGTAAGGCGTAGTAATGCAAACGACTGAACAATCTCGCTTAATTCACATTTTTTTGTCGAATTTCGTCATAAATATTCGTTTCATGACTTTTACCAATTTTGAAATTTTTGTCTGTCTGTCTATAACTCAAGAACGGTGTCCGATGTCCCGCTTTATTTTAAAAATGACTTGCTGTGCAATGACAGGGTGTCACAACGCGTCTCATAACAAAAATAAGAAAAAGAAAATCACATTTCACATTTTAAGTAAAACATTGTTAAAAAACTAAAAAAAGTATGGCTTCCATTTATAATAATAACAATTATTATTATAAAAATAATTTTACACAAATTTTAAAACGCCCAGCGAAGCGGGCGGTTTAGCCACAGGTTTAGCGGTGAAGCGAACAGCTAGTTGTACAATATTCGCGATATCAAAAGCGCTAAAGGTTAACTGGTTCCATTATAATAACTATTAGCCATTCAAAAAATTGCATTAATTTGATCTCTATCGATCTCTTAAATTTATTATAAAATATAAAATAATAGCATAGTTTTTTCATAGTTACTGCATCGTAAATTTTAATTTTTGTAGATTAACTAAAGTATTTTTATTAATGTCTTTTATAAGTTTCTACGCTTTAAATTATTTATATTTTTGCTGAAATTTAACGATATTTTCTAGTTTTGTTGATATATTTTTTTATCAATAAAAGAACTTCCTTACAAAATAACTTTTTATTAGTTAGGTTTTTCCACAATATTAATATGTAAGTAGGTTTTAATCATTTAATTATTTCGTACGTAGATTTTAACTCGTGTGATGTGCCTATTATATTTATATTCTCGTAGTATTTATATTCTATAACGTAAGTAATAACGCACTCTATACGACCAAATAAGAACCTACATTCTATTCTATAGAATTAAGCCGCGGATAAAGAGTGGGCTTAATCATAATTTCTTGTCTCAATTACCACTACTCCCTATTCCTATACTATCCCCTATACGCTTCAAAAGTTAATATTGATATTTCCGGCTAAAAATAGTATCCTTTATATTGACCAAGATCTATCAGCCAGCCAGCTATCATCATATCATCAAAATTCATCAAAATCTGTCCAGTGGTTTGGTCGTGATGCGGTTACAGACAGATAGACTTTCGCTATATGCCTTTGTATCGTTATTCAGTAAAATTTTCCAAAAAATATTCAACTCGGTTACAATTTTATATGGATAAATAATATATTAGTGTGTTTGTTCTCGAACTCCCCCGAAACGGCTTGATCGATTTTTATGTTTTTTGTTGTGTATATTTGGTAGGTTAGAGAATAGGTCGTCGTAGGCTATTTATTATTCCCCTGGGTGATAAGGATAGCCCTCTCCAGTTTTTTTTATTTTAAGACAAGACAAGATTTGACATCAAAAAATATTTATAACCCTACATTTTTATCCTTGTACCACCGCGGGCGGAGCTGTGGGAAATGCTTGTACATAAATAAATTCATGAACTTTATTGTAATCATAGTTTTTCATTATTGAAAAGATTTCTATGTTAGAAAGAATTCACTGGCAACCTATATACTTACTATCAATGATATTCTAATAGACAGATATGTTATACGCTCACTAAACAACCGAAAAAAGTGTTCCGCGCAGCACACATACACACTTTTCATTCAAGGTACATTTCACTACAAGTCAAAATGATAGAAAGGGGATAGTCGAAAAATCAATAAGAAAAAAAGAGACAGCTAGTGTTGTCAATTGCGCGTCAATGTAAACAAACATTAGTCTAGCGACCGATGACATATCAGAATATTAGGAAAATAATTGAAATATATTAATAAATCGAAGTATTCTGCGTTCTTACATGTGGTATGAGATCCCTTGTGTTTTATTAACTTTGGTATCATAATTGGTGCATTTCCTAAATACACAGGATGGCATTTTTTTAAATTTTGTAACAGCGTACCACTCGTCGCCATGCGGTGACACAGACTAAAGGCAATACGTCCCAATTAGGACGTTTTCGAGTCTTCACGATTGCGCGCTCACAACATATCTATTGTTATAATATCATTGCTTACTATACTCTATGCTGGCAACTGAAGATTTCAAAGGAATGCTTATTAGTAACTGGCGGTTTCATGTAAGGATTTTTGTAAGCTGTCAAAAAGGTAAAAATATTTTATTTAATATAGAAAAAGGTTTTATTAAGTTGCTATATACACATAAAATGTCGCGTCTATTTGTCCACGATGAAGTCGCCAACTACTTATCCGATCTGTTTTTTTAAGTGTGTGATTTGTCTCCACTTAAAAGATAGAGTAGTTTGTTATTTCTTTACTAAATTAACGATTTTCAAATCATTTGAGATGGATTTCAGAGAGAAAAATGGGAAACGGCTACTCTAAGCTAAAATTCTACCCCTAAGCTAAAAAAAAATAAGTTTTAAAAGAATGCGACAGTTTTTTAACTTAATTGTGAGATCATTGAACTACATGACAAGTAGCTCAAATATTTACTGACCTCGAAACGTAAAAGGTGCGAGTAGTACAGTGGTAACGTGTAAGCATACAAAAGAGGACACGATGCGACTCATTTGAGCTCAGGTCAATATTAACGGTACTTTTAACATTACACTAACTCTATGGTATTCAGAATACTATATTAGAGCTATCATACTCGTACAAAAAAGCTGTTAGTCTATAGTTATACTAAATGAAGAGACAAGAATTATTTTTTTAAGAGTACCTAATTTATGTCGTTACAAAAGCAAATGAGTCGCTATTTAACTAACATACATATTATGATATAAAAAAGTAACGGGATTATGATTGTATATTAATTAAGTATTATTGTACTATGTAATATATTTACATATTTTTTTTTATATTTGTACGGATCTTGGCAGTACTGAACAGTTAGAATTTAATTAATATCCTTATCATAACATTTATTTTCTGTTTTTTTTACCATTAGCCAACTATAAAACTGCCACATACTGAGATAAATATTAAATAGTGTTACAATTTAACGGTTACTAGGGATTTCTTTGAAATGAGATATTAAATTTATTATCTTTCTAAATATATATTTCTTTCTAGATATTAAATTTAATATATTTCCCGCCATATAAAAAATATACGATAATTAGTTGCCCTGATAACCAGCTATCATCATACGAAATTTAATCAAAATGTTTACAGTAGTTTTGTCATTATGCGGTCCCAGACAGACAGACGAAAATTCAAAAAACTAAAAATTCAATAAATTCGACTTCTGTGCTGATAACGATTATTTCAATCAGATTTTGTAAGAAACATTCAATCCACAGATTCGACTCAGTTATAATTTTTTTATATGTATAGATAAAAAGCAAATCGTTAGAATCGGCTCCGAAGCACGAAATAAATTTATTATATACAAGAATTACTCATTCAATGTTATAAGTTATAACATTTAATCGTCTATATAATAGAATAAGAGACTCTACATTTACTAAAATGGCAAAAAATACTGTAATTCGTGACAAAGTCTGCGTGACGAATTAAAATAAACGTTAGGATTTTATACAAATATACTGTGGTAGTTCCCGCGGCGTTCTAAAGACGGAAACTTAATTCTCTTGCATATTAATAAATTATGCGATAGCACTTTCACTGCTCACAGAAATATTGTAAAAATGGCAGTATTTAAATTGCAATGCCTTCCTAGTTCCTTATCACCTAGAAAAATTAAAAATAGCCTCCGACCTATTCTCAGACCTATCTTTCTACCTAGCTACAAAAAAATCATTGAAATCGGTCAAGCCGTTTCAGAGGATTTTTATATATTAGATTAGACTAGCAAACCCGGCCCACCTTGCTGGGAGTAAGTTAAAATAAATTAAATAGTTTAATTTTATAATAAAATAAAAGAAGCCTAAGTCACTCCTTTTAACATAAGCTATCTGCGATTGGAAGTCCCGTCAAAATCGTTCCAGCAGTTTCAGAGATTAGACTAAACAAACAGACAAGCATATATATATATATTTTTAACTGGTTTTTTTGATGAAAGCAAATACGTTACTTTCAAATGCATTTAGTGAAAAGCAGTTAATTTGAAATTAAAAACAGACACTTCAATTTTATTTATATGTACTGATGTACTGATAAGGTGTGTGCTAACGTAGAAACAAAATTGAGATAATAATGTATAGGTCAGGGACTTAATAGATAAAGTCTTAATGGATACATTTAAAATGACACCAACGTTAGATCTTATGCTGAGGTTAACCGCAGCGCGGCGGTGCAAGGAATCGTGTCGCGTGTATGACTTTTAATAGTCTATGCTTTATGAAATGTTATTATTTTTAAAGTCAATTATTTAAACAATAGAAGATTATTTTTGCGCAAGCCGGAGTACCTGTTTTCGGGCGTATTTTCAACCCTCTGGTAAAATTAGAAATATTGGTTTTTCAATTCCGGGAGTCGAGACTATTTTTAGGAAATTTCTTTTTGAATCTTTTTCAAATTTGAAAAAATCTTTATTATTTTTTGAGATATTTGCAAAAAACTAAACCCCTTTTTTTTAGTTAATTGTTAATAACTTTTGCAATTTTTGCAAGCGGAACTTCATTTTATTTCAAAAATAATCTAGATGCTATTCCGAATCGAATGACACCTCAATCGTAATTTTTGGAGACTGCTGAAAAACGTTGACCAAAAAGGCACTTGTTGACTAGACTATAATCTATATTATAAAGTGAAAAAAATGTATGATTGTAATAACCTAAAACTCGGTTGAACCGATTTGATGTAATTAGGAATGAAGATAAGTAGGTTGAGACGCTGGGTCGGACATAGTATAGTAATTTATCTTAGAATATAGTCTTTAAGGGGTGAAAAGGGGGGTAAAAGTTTGTATGGGGAATCGACCATTACAGTTACCAATATATAAGAATTAAGAGTACGTTTAACGTATTATGCTAATAAATAAATAAATGAATATGTTAGGACGATATTACATCAGCGCCATCTGGTCCCATGATAAGCTACGAGGCTTGTGTTATATACATATTATAAATATAAACACCCATGATTGGAGTACAAACATTCGTGCTCAACAAATGAATGCCCCCAGCGGGACTCGAACCCGCGACCGCTGGCGCAGAAAGTAGGATCACTACCAACTGAGCCAAACGTGTCGTCAAACCATCATACTTCAGTGATGTACATCAAGTATGATTAAAAATGTACAATACAACATATTGTAGTTATTTAAATGTTATTAGGACTTCTTATTAATAGTATTAATTAATTGCATTCTATAAAAAATATTTTCATTCCACGCGTTTCTATGAGATTTCCCATATTAGGTATTTTCAACAGGAATGCCGTTTCATCTTCGAGTAGCTGGCGCAATCGATTATAACGATTGATATATTTAGCTAGGTATTACTGTGATACACTTATTGTATGATTTTTTTCCTTATTTCTATACATCTTCTAAGGTAAGTAAGCTAAGCTAAGTAAGGTTTAGTTATCCATTTTAACTTCCGAAACCTAATTAAAAAAAATATATAATTAATTCATAATATAAGCTTCCGGCAAATGTTTCCGTCCTCCGTTCCGTTCCGTCATTTTATTACAATGAAACGATCAAAGCTTATTTCTTATCAATTAATCACATTAAAAAAACTACCCCAAACGGTTGAGAAAATATCAACGTCATCAGCTTCTTTGGGGTCTTTTTGTCATACGTTTTGTTATTATTTAAATTTAGACAGATTTCAATTTAAGTTATTTAGTGATTAGCAGGAAACATATTATCATCGTAGTAAAAAGCCTAGAAATTTCGACATTAATAAAGTTTCGTCAATGCCTAGCCCGCACACATCGCCTAAATACCTACGATATACTTACGTGTTCTAAGTTCTTGAATATAACGGGTCAAGCAAAGTAATATGCTTGCAAATTGCAAGCATAGTTCATTTTATAGATTCGCAATTTTACGATTGAATATGATCATAGATTTAAACTTAAATAAATACAAAAAAAAATATGTTTATTTATATGTGTATTATGATTATGCATAACTAATCATAAAGTTTACACAACTATGTTGCATATTATATATCTACATATGTACATAGTTCATGCCAAATCAAATCATGTTCATTTCGAATGCAACCACTACAACTCCCGTTACTCTTCAAGGTTTTACGCAAAATATTTGTGGTTTTATGCACTTCACATATCCTTACTAGTTTTTGATTAAGATTGAGAACTTCAACACACAATAAAGAAAGGAAATGCTCATTTCCATATAGTTTTGAATGGAGGCGTTCAATACCATCCCTGATAAAAAGTATCCTAGGTCATTTAGTGAGTAATATAAACTAGTTTTTATCCAATATGTACATCAATTGTATGTACCCGTAGGATATAGGTCTGACGCAAAAGTTACTTAGACTTAGGTACATCAAGTTACATACCATATACTTTTTAACTACTAAAGACTTTGCTAAAATAAAAGCAAAATATTAAAAAAAACTATAAAAAAATAACTTGCTAGTATGTACATACCTACTCGTATTTCGGATATGGATGTACGAAAAAAAAGAATCAAGACTTAAGATTAAAGCCTAATTACAATTTTTATGAACTGGTTGATCTATAACACAACCTATTCAAATTACAACAATTTAAATTTATACACAAGTCATTAATCAGAAAGTCAGTGTAATTAAAACACTAAAAACCCGACTGCGTTTCTGTGTAATTTGGAAATGACAAAACCTATCTATAACTATCTACTATCTAATAACTATCTAACGACACCTTTGAAGCAAAATCCATAGAGCCGTTCAGGCTGCAGAGCGTGTCAAATATTTGACTTTGGTTTGGCGTCAAAAATCCGCCATTCTGTTTTTATATTAAGTATTTTGATATACTCAGTGCCACTCTCACTATAAACACGAATCCAACGACATCTCTCAAGCTAAAATCGATCAAGCCGTACAGGCCGCAGAGCGTGCCAAACAATTATACGTACATACATACATACTTTCGAAAAGCATAACCTTTCTTCTGGCGCAGCCGGCTGAAAAGCCACCTTCAGCTCTACCCGATTTCCCAATTTTCTGATATTTTTTCCATTTTTTATCTAAAAACCTTATACTTAAAAATACAATTAGACAATCTATATATATAAAAATGAAACCCGTTTTCCGTTGTCACGACATAGCATGAAAACGGCTTGACCGATTTGGCTAATTTTGGTCTTGAATTATTTGTGGAAGTCCAGGGAAGGTTTTAAAGGTGAATAAATATGAAAGTTGTGCGGAAAAAAAGGAAATTAAAAAAATCTTTATAACATTAATGGCGTTTGACGTATCATGTTATTACCGTTGCCATGGTGCGTGCAATGGTAATTAAATCAGCGAATACATACTGGGAGGTGCGAAGTAAATGTTGTTTTGCGAATGCGTAATAAAACATTCCACCGGGAGGAAAAGTTTATAAAAAAATTATATGCGGACAGAACAACGTTTGTCGGGTCCGCTAGTAATGTATAGAATGACGAACAATGTGAACTCAAAGGAAAAGTTATTTGTTTAATATACTTACATTACTATCGTATAAAAAGTTATACCAATTTTCATCATAAGTAAGAATAATCATGCTATTGCTAACAATGCGTAAACCTATGACAAAAAGTTAATGCTCTCATAAAATCTGAAAGGAAATCTCATATAGTAATCTAATACTCATTACTGTGAAGTTTTTTTATTATTTTATTGCAAAAATATAGACAATATAGAACGATTTCTAATATAACATTACAAAAACATCATATGTAGGTACATGTTTCCAAACATAAAAGTGAAATGTCCCACAATTTTAAATTCCATACTTTTACTCATTATATGCGCCTTTTGTTTACATTTTCACCTGAGTTTTTACAGATAGAATGAATTTGTAGAAGTGGTACGCGTACAAAAAACATGTGTTAGTAAATGGTGAATCTAGAAAAGTTAAACTTTTTAATAGATAGTTAGACATCTTATATCTTATATTTACAGTTCTCTGTAATAAGAAATAAAATGTTATATATTTCTATAAAGCATAATAAACGTCTTATCAAATGTGTAATACATGTTTATTACTTCAAAATAGAAATATTAAGGTAAGTACCTACTTAAATAACATAGGTTTGTAGTCTTTAGTCTCTCCCGTGATTATCCATATTGAATGCTTTTCAAGAAGAAAATCTGGAAAATAGTTGTATTTAAAGTGTCATCAACTAATATTCGCGAGTATAGTATTAAAATAATTGATGACATTTTGTATTTATTCATCTGTGGAGACCCGCTAGCTGACACAATTCATACAAGGTCGCCATTATACAATCTATTCACGTAGGTGATTGATAAGCCGCTAATCTGCTGGAACTTTCATAGAAATCTGATTCAACTGTCCTTTTTTGTACCTGTTTGCTATTTTTTTACTGTATTTTTTCTACTCACTAGGAACATAATATAGTACTAATGCAAAATGTTTATATACTTTACAACTTTACAAACAAATAACTTTTGAAGTGTTATTATATTATGCTATTATTAAATAAGTAATGTGTCACAAAAAAAAATAACGAGCTCGTTTAAAACCCAGTGAAGGAGGAAATCCCAGGTTTCGAACCTCTGAAATTTTCATATGCTTACCATATCCAACATGACACCATTTGTCTTACGGTAAAGGAAAACGATCGAAACCAACATATCCGAGAGAACCTTACAAGTTTTTGAAAGACTAGAGAAGACTATGGCCTGATCAATTTTTATTGAACCACCCTTCAATGTTACATAGACAAGTGGTAATCGTGTTATAAATGATTCGTACATGAAAATATTAGAGATGCGAGGCTCGGATTCGAACCCGCATCACTCGGTTATCCAAGTGAGCGCGCTACCACTAGCTACTACGGACATGAACCTATGTAATAATTCTTTTTGAACACTAAAAGTAGCCTATGCTAGCCCTTTATCAAAATAAATGGACAAACTGACATAGGCAAAAAATTGTAATTTAAACATTAACTTTATTTGTCTGATTATGATGATCTTCTATGTTAATTAAGATGTAGTTGGGATTCCCTGAAACATAATTGCAAAATATTGTTATTTAATGTGAATATTTCTTATTCACACGATGTAATTTTTGGCAATTTTCATGTAATAAAAACTAAAAGTGTTATTTACACTGTAGTTTAATTAAATTATCTTGAAACTATTCTCGAAGCATACCCAGTAGTAATTAAACTTGACCTTAAAGTTGCCGAATTAATCGGTGAATTATTCCTAATAGCTTGTTTAAAAACAAAATAATCATAAGCATATAATGAGTAATCACAATATATTATGTAAATATTACAATTGTGTTAATTGTTTTTTTGTTAAGGGGGAGTAGGTACTAGGTACTACCTTCTTACAGAATATAGTAGAAGTGCGTTCCAGAAGGTTCTATAAGTAGATTTAAATTAATGTTATGGAATAATTGTGTATAAAATAAATCAGCATATCAGTAAATAATACATACATTCAGTCAAGAAAGTATCGGGATTGGATGATTTGTTTATGGTTCCAAATAAAAAAAAATATTTTTTTTGTTGTTGTTAGATTGGCGCGGAGTTTGAGCTGCATCTGCTATTTATATTAAATAGAGCGCTGTTTTTAGTTATATCATATCTAGTGTGCATTGCGAATTTCATAATGGACAAAAACATGTAAGAAAGAGTTTGCCTTAAATTTTGCATCACCAATGGAACCGTTCGTGTTCGGAGTCACTGAAAATGTCACAGAAAGCTTACGGTGAATCGATTTTATCAAAAACACGTGCTTATGAGTGGTATAAAGCGAAGATTTGCCTCGCTCTGGTAAGCCAACAACGTCTGCAACTGAAGTTAACATCGCAAAAGTGAAGGAAATAGTGACTGAAAATACTCATTCAACTTTGAGAGAGATTTAAGAGAGCAAATTCGATGAAAAAGGCTATATTTGTGGAGAGAGAATTCTTGAATTGTGCACCACGATAATGTCCCACAAGGTCATCATTGTGAACGAATTTTTGATCAAACACTCAACAAACACCATTGAGAAACCACCATATTCACCAGATATGACTCCAGCCGACTTCTATCTTTTTCCTAAGCTCAAATTACCACTTCGTGGCACCTGTTTTCAATCGGAAAAAGACATAAAGGAGAATTCGCGGCGAGAACTGAACTAAATTCCGAAAACAGCGTTTAAAAAATGTTTTGATGATTGGATTATTCGTTGGCGTAAGTGTATCGTTTCTGAAGGAGCATACTTTGAAGGTGATAAAATAAATTTGGATGAATAACAAACATTTTGTGTATTATTGATCTTTACTTTCTTAACAGAATAGTATAAATAAAATTTAAGTGACTGTTATTAATTTCAAATTGAGAGCTTTTCACTAAATGCATATCAAAAATTTTTTGTCTATGTGTTTGTTCCGGCTAATCTCTGAAACGGCTGGACCGATTTTGACGAGACTTTCACTTGTAGATAGCTAATGTTATAAGGAGTAACTAAGGCTACCTTTATTTTATTAGGAAATTATAAAAACCGTTTAATTTACTTTAACTTGTGCCCAACGAAGCGGGCCGGATTTGTTAGTGTAGGTATACATATACATATTAAATAAAATTAAAATGTCTGCTTTTAATTTCAAATTAACAGCTTTTCTCTAAATGCATATGAAAGTATATACGGTATTTACATCAAAAAAACTAATTTTTTTTGTCTGTTTGTCTGACTTTCTGTTTGTTCCAGCTAATATCTAAGACAGCTTGACCGATTTTGACGGGACTTTCAATCGCAGATAGCTAATGTTGTAAGGAGTATCTTAGGCTACTTTTATTTTAAGATATTATATTTATTTTAACTAGCGGACCCCCGCGCCTGCGCTCGCGCTATATCTTAAACAAACCCGAGCGAAGCAAAAGTGACTCGCAGTAGGAAACAAATACTTTTGTGTAAAAACTAAGAAAAGCTAAATGCAACCGCAATTCGCTGTAACTTTGGTTGATAATCATTTTATTATTAGGTGAAAAAAATAAAAATAATTGTTGTACCAAGGAAATAGTTAAGTTAATAATATGTCTTCAGCCCTTTTAACTCCCACTGCTGCGCACGGACCTCCCTTCAATACGAGGGGGATCAGGCCATAGTCCACCGCGCTGGCCTAGTGCGTGTTGGCGGACTTCACATGTCTTACGAAAACTTGCTAGGTTTTCTTAGACTGCAGGTTTCCTCACGATGTTTTCCTTCACCGTAAGAGAACTGGTAATCAGGATAGAAATGATTCGCACATGAAAATATCAGAGATGCGAGACTCGGATTTGAACCCGCATCACTCGGTTATCCAAGCGAGTGCGTTACCGCTGGACTACCACTGCCTCTTCTGCTGCCTTAAGTTAATATCTTAATTCAATAATATTTGGTTTAAAAATATTTTCCGTTCCGAGGGCATGTCGGATACAAACCGCCGCACTCATAGTCACTTAAAGAACCATTAAGTCAATAATCTCCATACTAAAGAACGACTTAACGATTCATTAAGTGACTATGACTTATGAGTGCGGACGAAAGTATTAAACTCTTGGATAAAAATGCAACGAGCTGTCAAAATTTAAGAGCAATACATCTGCTTTTTGAGTTTTGCGACCACAAACATACGAATTTTGTAGTTTTTAAAAATGAACTGTTTGAATATAAAAAATAAGACGTATAATCCAAATTATAAATAAATAAAAACAATTAAAACTCAAAAAATAAATATTGAATGATGAAAAAACCTTTGTATTAAAAAAACCGTGCTTGAAAACGGCTTGAAAACATGCTTGGAAATACATTTCCAATAGCTCTTTTCATTCTCCACTTTTATCTCTATTTTATTTATTACTAAGGAAGGAAGAATAAGAATGTAGATATGCAACTTAAACTTTGCTGCAAAAATACCTACTTATAATTTATACTTATTTAATTTATATTCATAAAACGTTAAGTAATCTTATTTGTTGATCATAACGTAAGTGCGTTGAAATAATGTTCGTGTACAATGTATTATGCATCTAATGAATTCAGTAGGTATATCAGCAAAAACACAGTTTTCTCAAGGCCTAAGTGTATGAAAAATATTCTGGATATAGTCATTATTATCGATACAGAAGCCGAATGTATAATTTTAAGATATTTGTCTGAGTGTTGGTGTGTCTGAAAGCTTTTTACTGCGGGAAAAAGCTCATCTCTGCAAAATGAAGACTAACTTATACTTACTAGAAACTAATACTTAATTAAATTTAGAGAGAGACTAGCAATACCCGCGGCTCCGCCCGCGTTCTAAAGACGTAAATGCAAACGTGATTTTATTTCTAACCTTCTTTTTGTATTTCTCTTAAACATGAGTTATTTTCCCGCATTAAAAAGTATCCTATATATTGATCTCTATATCTAACATCATACCAAATTCTATCCAAATCTGTCCAGTGGTTTTCAATCAGACGGACAGACAAAAATTCAAAAAAATATATATTTGGCCTTTATATTTGCGGATAATTTTAATTAAATTTTCCAAAAAGTATTCAATGTACAGATTCGACTCATTTAGAATTTTATTGTATGTATTAGATTAGATTAGATTTTTTACTTGTATGGTATGGGTAAATAATTTTAAAGCCACTGAACCGATTTAGATAACATTTATATTTGACATAACTTGTTTACTATATGGGAAACTAAATTACGGATTTGTATCGAATGTATCTTTGGTATTTTAGCAATAAAATATTTTTTGTAATATAATTTTTTAACGTAGACGAATCACCTTCATAGTAATTTGGATTTTTCCTTTAAGTAACGCCCTTAACCGGTTAAAATCATAGTGATCATTGGCTCAAAATAAGTGGCAAAGATTAAAATTTGAACAAAAAAAAATATACGCTTTATTTTTATTTTTTTGCAGATGATAATAAAATTTGATTTCTACAGCATCCCAAATATCTGATTAACAGAAATTTTATTAAACGTAATAATATTACTACTTTCTTTAACTAATGTACGTGAAAGATTTTATTTTATACAAATGAATAAGTCAGTACAAATATGCAACTTAGACTCTAATGCTAAGTAGGTAATATATTTAAGGAAACTAAAAAATTTGTATGAGCATTTGTTACTAAAGTGGCCTTACAGTATCTTCTTTGATTGTTTAATGATAAAATATAAATGATTCACTAATATGTTTCAATTAATTATTATGCGCTTATGTAAAGACCGCTATTGTTTTAATACAATAAGGAAATTAATAATTATATTATTAAATAATAATTATAATATATTATTAAATATTAAATAATAAAGAAATAAAATAAATTATGCTAATGAAATACGTCATTGTATTCTTTTAAATGATACTGTGAAATTTTTACAAAGTTTTATATTGTGTTAATTTATATAATACATATACGTACTAATGCCTGCCTCAATGCCAAACATAATACGGACATCAGAATCTGAGGATCTTTCTTGAGAAAGACTTTGTGCTTATATATGTAACATATCCTATCACAATAGATTACGAATTGATTTTTAACCGACTTCCGACAAGGAGGAGGTTCTATTTTTGTGTGTATTTTTTTAAATTGTATTGAAATGACTTTAATCGTTACTTCATAGTCCCGTTTAAGTTTTATTTTATGATTGTACGAGTATAATGATATCTATTATAGGCCCCCAAAAAATAAATCAATTTTCTTTACATTTAAATGTCGTATCACATTTTATACGCTTTTCGTAAAAGTTAAAAGAATTTTCCATTTAGTGCTTAAATTTGTTCTTAAAAGCATTGATAATTTTGACAAAAAATAATTAATACGATCTTGAATTCATTTCAATCGCTTAATAGCAAATATTGCTTCTCACTGGTTAGCATATCTGTCTCAAAGCAAAGAATATTTAAATTTATACCTGAGCGATACTTAAATTACCTTTTTTTCTGCCGAATAGTACGCTTTCT
The DNA here is from genome assembly GCA_951802675.2 of Boloria euphrosyne. NCBI lineage: Eukaryota > Metazoa > Arthropoda > Insecta > Lepidoptera > Nymphalidae > Boloria > Boloria euphrosyne. Next base: position 9,455,775 of record OX637887.1, read on the forward strand.
GCCTATTTACTTATATAAGACATAGGATAGAATAATAAAAAAACGATTACCAATGACGACCTATGACAGTTAAAGTAACATTTTATTTACAGTTTTGCCTCCATTTTCAGTAAAGGAATTCTTTTTCAGATATTTCAGTGCGAGCATCTGCATTACCTATGACTTTCACAAGCGATTTCGCGATGAACAGGTATTATTATAAATGGACTGGAACTATGACTTAGTTACTAAAGGCATTGCTTTATGTTTTGAATTGTATTACCTATTACATTTTTGAAGTAATTACGCAGTTTACCTTCCTTAAATAATAATTGTTAAGTTTATTTAGAAATTTTGAGAATACCGCCGCACTCAGAGTCACTTAATGCACCATTAAGTCATTCTTTTGTATGGAGATTCTTACTTAAAGGTCCATTAAATGACTCTGAGTGCGGCGGTATGTCACATTAGAAAATGTCTCGTTAAATGATAAGAATACTCTAATGTTTTGAAATTAAAATAATTAAAATTATGTTGATTAAAAAATATAATAAATAAAATAACCGTAATCGAAGAAATGAAATGACATAAATTTTCATTTATTCAAAGCTTTTAAAAATATTTAACGTTATAATCCTACTAATACATATTATTAACGCAAAAGTTTGTTAGATAGTATGGATGTACGTTTGTCACTCTTTCACGCAAAAACTACTGAATGGATTTTGATGAAACTTTACTATAATATAGCATACATCAGATTATCACAAAGGCTATAATTTATGAAGATACACTAGCGGAACCCGCGGCTTCGCTCGCACTAAATCTAGGAACGCGCTAAATCTAGAATAGCTAGTAAAATATATAAAACAAACGATACAGAAGAAATATATCTCCGTACATATTTATACGTACTTAAGGTTTTTACTGTGTACCGATGATATTAAGTTATTAACTATATAAGAGAGTAATTCGTAATAATTATACTCAAACCAAAATAAATTTAACTATCATTTGCTTGCTGTGATTTTTTTAAATACGCAAGCTACGAACTAAGAGAGAGTTTCTGCAGTCATCTCTCCATAGTTTCATTTAATCCATACTAATATTATAAATGCGAAAGTAGCTCTGTCTGTCTGTCTGTCTGTCTGTCTGTCTGTCTGTTACCTTTTCACGCCTAAACCACCCAACCGATTTTGCTGAAATTTGGTATGTAGATAGTTTGCATTCATGAGAAGGAAATAGGCATATTATTTTTTGGAAATTCAACCCCTAAAAGGGTTAAAAGGGGTGGCAAAGTTTGTATAAGAAAAATATTTTTATTGCACATTTTTGCATGAAACTTTGAATTAATGCTTTTTAGTACAAATGATGAAACACGTATTTCAGGGTTTTTCGAAATTCACCCCCATTGGGGGTTAAAGGGGGTGGCTAAGTTTGTATGGGAAATTTAATTCTATTGAAATATTTTGCGTGACACTGAAATAATGCTCTGCAGTTTTTTGAAAATCAACCCCTATGGGGGTTAACGGGGGTGGCACAATTTGCGTAGGAAAAATATTTAACAGTAATTTTTACCATAAGTCCATAACAATGAACCACGTACATCAGTTTATCATTAACGAAAAACACACAAAGAAATTATGATACACATAGTAGCAAAATTGGTTAAAAATAGGAAATAAGTTTTAGAAAGCGCAGCAGTGGCGGCACGGCAGGATGCTACACAGTAGTTTTCAGAAAAGAGGGCCAGAACTTTAAATGGGGAATCAGTCTTTGGTACATTATAAGTAACAGTATATAAGCAAAAATGTTTATTTTATTCACTCTTAGCGCGAGCGAAGCCGCGGGCACCGCTAGTCTCTTAATAATATTTTAACTGAGTCAAACGTACATTAAATATATAATAGATTAAATATTTTCGGATAATCTTACTGAAATAATCGTTATTATCGATACAGAGGCTGAATCTACAGTTTTTAGAATATTTGTCTGTCTGTCCACCTCTGACCGCATCACGAGAAAACCAGTTTACAGATTTTAATCTTCATTTAGATAATAGCTAGTTATCCGTGTCTAAATAGAGGATACTTTTTATTGAAGGAAAATACAAACTAACCGTCAAAATATGCTTAGGAAATAAAGCTGAGCGGAGCGAGGGTGAATGCTTAGTTATAAATACATTACCCATATAATAAAATATTTTAATTACGAAACAAAAGTAACGTTACTTGCAAACTATAAGTATTGGCCATAAAGCTCGTTTAATTTGCATAACTATCCTAAATCTTATTTTATTTACTAAATGTCCTTAAGATATTTAAATTTTGAACTTTACACGTGAATGCGCATTGTGTTGCTTAAGCAAAAAAAATGGTTAACTGCAATTAGTAGCATACATATTAGATTATAAAGGGTATCGCTAAGTGCCAAAAAAAAATAATAACTCCTATCTCGTCATTGGAAATATTACCTGACTTTACTGCTGATATTTTTCAAATTTTCCTGTGGAGCTTTTAAGATCCTTTTTTTATCTTATTTTTTATCCCTTATCTATATTCTTTCAAAATTTTAAATTTGTTGGACTTGCGATGCGATAAAGTACATTATTAATATAATAAAACTTCATTCATAACGGTTGCAGTGCTCTACAATCCTAAATTTGCATTTTATTTCATTTTCAAAAAACCACTCTTTTGAGGTATTGTTAAATAATACTTCTTATTTTATACAACACTCGTTTTTTTCATTATTACGTTTATTATATATTATTTCATTTATATGTATTATATTAAATTAATTTTCACATTAGTAGGATTATTAAACTCTATAAGTATAAAGTTCAACGACCAAGTCGTTGTTATATTACGTTTTTTTCCCATTGGTACCTCGTCATTATCGAATTCAATTATAAAAATTACTATGTGGTAAGCATATATAATATACATATTGATATTATATTCTTTAACAGCTATCGACCTTTCCTTTTATAGCACGTACAGGGTTGCTCTATTCAATACGATCCATTTATTATTTATTTTGAATTATAATCCACTTAAATTTATGAAGAACGTATAAAAATCTAGGTGTTTATTTAGTAGAAAAAAAAAACAGAAATCAATATTATTATATTTATACACTATTAGAAACTACGAATGTCTGATATTTGAACTACTACGTATAATGTAGAGTCGATATTATGATGAGAAGAAAAAGTCATAAATATGTCAACAAAATTGTTTATATTATTTTTTATATTATTTTAACAAAATTGTTTATATATACACAATTTTTTACATAGGTACATTAAGAAATTAAAAAAACCACCAATAACAAACATTGTTTTGGATAAATATATAAAAAATCGTAAGTCATTAATTGCCTAACATACTAAATGCAGTTTAAAAAAAATATTAATAAGTGCCAATACGATTTTACCCCACAAATAATATAAGCTACAACTAAACTCCACTTGCCACTGTAAGGAGCATCGTACTTAAAAGTATACATACTTATGAACCAAATCAACTTTTTTTTTAACTTAGTACTTTCTTAGGTTTTCGGAAATATTCGTCATTATAATTTAAACGACCTTATCGGATTTGTCGCAGATTTATTTTGATTTTTAGTTCACGAAGTTTCAAATGCTTTACAGCAATCATGGTCACGGGCGAGAATCTTCCGTGAGTCCGAAAAGGTTGTTTCATTCTTTTTTTAGTTATCTAATTTTTTTTTTATTATTAAACCTACATTTTATTAATCCTATTATTCTAGACTTATAAATAATAACTTACTTTTCAGCGCCTTTCCTTCAGGAGTGCAGCGTTGTCCGTTGATCAAACATTCCGCATAGTTCCTCACTAGCCTTTTACTGTTAAATAACGCATCCACATCTAAATAATCATATCTCGAATCATATTTAGGCATATTTTTCATCGACTCAATATCTTGTCCAAGCACTGTTATACACAAACAAACAAATATCACTAATATTTTCATTTTGAATGTATCGTATTCACACACTCTATTACGGTTTCAACATGCGTCTGCGCACGTCGAGCTGCAGCGTTCTTGTGGCGCGCGCTATCACATCTCCGGTATATGAAAGGTTGTCGGTCCTGAAATGAGACAGGTTTCCTTCAAGGGCAATTCTATTTTAAGGGCTAGTTCAAAAGTTGTTTGTAAGAAAAGCATCAATTTCACTAAAGCTTAGGATTTAGTAAAAAATCGTTTAAGAGCGATTACGAATTATGATGTTTCTTTAATGATTTAACCAAATTAATTTATATTTAAATTATGCATTATGCATTTGTTAAGTGGTGTGCGTAACAAACGTTTATAAGCATTTTGAAGGTCTACCTATATGAATGTCAGTACCGATAATAATAATTAATGAACGTTTTTGTAATAATCTGTTTATACAGTATCCCAATTCCAAAAAAAATATTTTTATATAAAATGTCATGCACATTTTACAAAAAAGGGATGTAAAATTGTTACTCAATGTGTACTTAATTTGAACTACGATCAATCATTATATCCATAGTCACGATGCGAGGAGATAAACTGAGATGACTCAAATAATTATACACTGTCTTCCATATATAAACATATATACATATATGCTCAAGGAAGTTCCATTGTGTGCGAGCAGCCATTTGGAACTTAGATATAAAACCGTTAGAGACTGCTATACTACTAATTAGCTGTATTATTAGCTAGATTTTCTAAATTAATTTTAAAGGTTATAAATAATTTAGCTCTATCGATGTCCTACTTTTTCGCATGATAATGAGACAGGCATCATATTATGGACATTGGCCATAGTCCATCAACGACAACTAATAATCATGAAAATGATTTGAACGTGAAAATAACAGATACAATACGAGTATATACTTGTGTTTGAATCCGTTTTACTTAACTTTCCAAGCGAACTTGACTAAAAAGACACCATACTGAAAATGTGATGTAAACAAAATCTTAGCGATAAAGAAAGAGCCTCAAAATTCTTAAACAAAGTCAAAGTTCCTTTGTCCGAAAGGATTGCATTACGGTCGCCGAAAGATACATATTTAGAAGATACCGATTTCATATTTAATGCGCAAATAAATAAGTAATTTTTATATAAAAAATTACACCACTTTAAAACCAATTATAATTTAATTTACTATAAAGGAAGAAAAACAATAGGCAAACGAAGTATACCTACATCCACAATAACATAATACGAACCATAATACTCGTATATTCAAATATCTCTAGTCTCTACATATTATAAAACAGTCTGTAGGTACGCTTAGATATTTTAAATTACGCAACAGTTTTGAGTTCGGTTTTCATCAATAGACAGAGTGATCCAATGATATTTTAACTATAGATATGTTATACGCTCACTAAACAACCGAAAAAAGTGTTCCGCGCTGCACACATACACACTTTTCATTCAAGGTACATGTCAAAATGATAGAAAGGGGATAGTCGATAAAATCAATAAGAAAAAAAGAGACAGCTAGTGTTGTCAATTTCGCGTCAATGTAAACAAACATTAGTCTAGCGACCGATGACATATCAGAATATTAGGCAAATAATTGAAATATATTAATAAATCGAAGTATACTGCGTTCTTACATGTGGTATGAGATCCCTTGTGTTTTATTAACTTTGGTATCATAATTGGTGCATTTCCTAAATACACAGGATGGCATTTTTTAAAATTTTGTAGCAGCGTACCACTCGTCGCCATGCGGTGACACAGACTAAAGGCAATACGTCCTAATTAGGACGTTTTCGAGTTTTCACGATTGCGCGCTCATAACATATCTATAGTTAAAATATCATTGGAGTGATCCAAAAGGAAGGTTTATTTGTTAGGTTAAACATACTAGACAAGACAACAAGATATTTTCTCGACTTTTTTCTAGTAATACTAGAAAAAATATTTATTCTAATATAATAATATTAGAAAAAGAAGATTATTTCTCGGCTTTTTCTAATATAATAATATTAAAAAAAAGTTCAGAAAATATTTTGTTTCTGAAAAATTTATAATAATAATGTTCTCCGACCGACTTCGGCTATGACGGCCAATCTCAATGAGACTAGCCAACTGCGCAGGAGATATTATAGTGCACAAGTGTACGCGCAGACACAAGTGCGCTCTCTATTTCTATCACTCTCATACTCCGGTGGGATGACTACTCGACACGACCAGTGGGAGCTAAGGCGCAAGACCGACGGCTTTACAATATGCCCTCCGAGGCACGGGGGTGGCACACCGCTAACTCCGGGTTGTTACTGAGATTTACTCAAACAGCAAGACTCAATACCTAAACTTGACCAGACCCAGGACTAGTATTGTATAATAAAATGTTCTTATTTTTTAATCATCAAAGTATTATATAGGAAGTAGGTACTTAGGTACAAATAATCAAATTGTAAATTTTATATCTACAAAAATTTACGCCGAAGGATGAAAAACACAATGCGTCATAGAATATGCAAACACTGCATAATCGTAATGGTTTAAAATTGATAATTTCACTAAAATGTATATGCATATATACATAATCTTATGTTATATCACAATATGCTAAAGCCTGGCTATTGAAGAAACTTGATTTAGAAAAACAACCTGATTTATTAGTACATATAAATAAAATTGAAGTGTCTGTTTTTAATTGCAAATTAACGGCTTTCCACTAAATGCTTAAATATCAAAAAACATTTTTTTTTAATTTTGTCTGTCTGTCTGTTTGTTTCACATAATATCTGAAACTGTTGGACTGATTTTGACGGGACTTTCACTCGCAGATAGCTAATGTAAGAGGCTACTTTTCATTTTATTACAAATTATATTTTTTTTTATTTTAACGAAGCGTTTGCTAGTTAATTTTAAATCTATATGAACATCAACGTGTGTATAAAATATAAATCATGATAAAATCATACTTAAAGTTATTTTAAGCCGGCGTATACCTACTTAAACTTTTCTAGCATCATTCGAGTCTCTCTCGTTACAAGAACTTTCTTCTGTGCTACATTTGCAAAACTTCCTTAGATATCTCACGAGATTGTGTATAATCAGGTTAAGCGATTTTTAATGACTATTATCAAACTAGTACACTGTTAGTGTTAGTGTTGAGATCTTACTGACACCAATAGACTTATGTGAATTACCTGATTAGCTAGAAAAAAAATCAGTTGAATTGAGAACATACTCCTTTTTGGAACTCGGTTGATAAAAATATATGATAATTTAATATATATTGGTATTTCATAAAATATATTTTAGCTTTTATATAAAATAATACTCATATTATATCCTAATTGATAAAAAAATGTTATATAGTAAATTTATCCGACAGTACAACAAATCGGCATTACAAAAGTTTTCTAAGTATATAGAGTACAAATAACGAAGATTTTTTTAGTCCAGATAGATACGCCAAGTATAAGGTATTAAGTAAGCATATACTCTATGGACATACTTTAATTAATCTTTTGGCTTATATGTTTAAAAAAGTTTGTTGAATAGCTGAGAATGTCATAACTAATGTTTGCGCTAAGATTATATTACATATATCAAAAATATAAATAAATAAATTTCGTTTGGGAACGTGGTTAAAAATATAGAAATCATTAAAAGGACCAGTAATTATTTTTATGTATAACATTTACTAACAAAATACAAATTTTTTCATCATCATATCGGTTTTCATCACTTGAGGAATCTCATTAAAATTGGTATTATTTAATTTATTTTTATATAATATATTTTTAAGATTCTCTTATCAATTTTTAAATAAACAATTATTATAATAAGTAATAAGCTTAACATAACGCGTGGCGTGCTCTGTGACTGACGCTACGTGTTCTCCATTAATCCAGCCATTTCGTTAAGCTAAACTAATTTAGTGATAGTAACGTTATCTAATACTATACAACACAGAACACATAGCAATAGGAAGCTTCTAAATTAGTGTAATAAAATATCGTACAGTCAGTTTTTACTGACGAACTAATTTGAAATGATTGGTTTAATAATAATTGAAGTCTATAATTTTTTTGTCTTTATTTTTATGCTTTTTTTAAATTATAGTAGGTTATTTTATGATGATTTAATAAAAATCAAATCAAAAGATGGAGCCAAGAACATAAGCCTCTCTTAATTAAAAATATTACTTACAAAGAATTAATATAGGTAATTCAATCTGTTATGATACCAAGACTATAATACTAGGTAGTATTTTGCCGAATTGTACAATTCGGTCATTGCTGCCGAAGTGCTGATTGTATCGTTACTATTTAGTAATGTTTAATAATATACTCTAACAAAATTTAAATAAGTGTCACCTTGAATACCAGGTATTTTTGTTTTTTTCAAATATCGATATCAGAGTTAATAAAATTAGCTTTGATAATACTCGTTTAATTTTATAAGACTTACACCTAAAGTCCTGTTTCTTTAGCATTTAAAATTTTCAATTCAACTTCCTTGTTAGTTGTAAGCTTTTAGAATGGAAAAAATATGATAATGACATATTATTATGTAGATTTGACATTTAATTAATAAATGCAAGATTTAGTGGTATATTTAAATTGAATTGAAGCTATTAGCGAAATGTAAACGATTATAGCATGCATCTTGTCTGAGCCCAGGCGTCTGTAAAAAAAACTCGTCCGTATAAAAAAAAATGTCCTCGACTTTTTAAATCCTCTACTAGATTTGACATTTGTGGTGACACTTAGTTGTCATACACAAGTCTACTGTTTACTCCAACAGCAACCAGGAGAACCAAGGCCCTACAATGTAGTGTCTCAGAAATATTGTCAAACCAAGGAGGCGCTGCGATCGCTATGTTGTCTCAATGCCTAACTTCACGTTGTCACAACAGTGACAGTACTCATAAATAGCTAACTTCACAGATACTACTTACCGCCGGCAGCGCGTTGTAAATTCTACACATTTTCAGAGACAGGCGGGTAATGCTTTAGTATGAAGCGATGGTCCTCCTGGTTTCTAATCTCCATGTCCAACAGCTTGAACTAAATCATTTGAAAAATCAGACTTTTTTTGTGCGCAACAGAGAGATAGGCGTTGTATTTAATATAAAACTTCGTTAAAACAATTAATAATCAAAATATTTTTCTTCTATAAATTTAATATATGTATAATAAATATTACATGTACAAGAATTAAACGGATGTATTTATACGCAATTACCAGTCCAGAATACTAACTGCTGTAGGTTGCTTAGTAATTTACTACGAGATACCTAACTCAGCTATAAAGTAGCGGAAAACATTTATAATTGCACTTAGCTACAATATAGAGATAACATTCTGTCATAATATATAAAACAGATAAGTACAGAAAAGTAGCTTGTATTATCTAGTAGAAAGTCAGTTTGAGTCAGAATCAATTTTTTTATAAAGATATCTTCAAACCGGATAAACTTTGTTTTCCGCATAAATTTTGACATCCTTAATATGTAAGCTTTTAATTTTGTATAAGAGCCCCCGCAAACAGCGGACTTTCGGTCGGCCAATAGTTTTGTCGGGTAAGCGCGCACACTGGCCCGACTAAACAGTTGGGTTTGGTGGGTGTGCAATGTGCAATGTGCATACTAGACAAACTATCGGCCGATAGCTCTTAGCCTAGGATCCAACCGCAACGTTCATCGCGTATTTGAAATCTATTATTTTTTTTAAGTAGTAAATCTAAGTGTTAATATGTTTTTATTACGACAATAGAGTCCATATTAAAAGCATAATGTTGACAAATTTGGGTTATTTTTATTAAAATGTTATTTTCCACTTGATTTTGCCATAATTTATAAGTTCATTAACAGCGGTGAGATAAAGTTAAGTTTATTTTACGACTAAAAACCAATGTAATTACGAAAATTTTATAAAGAATTTATATGGTAAAAATAAAATACGCCATATTAAAATAGAAACCATACTTTAAAGATTAAACAAATGTTAGCAATTATTGTTGGCACACGCAATTTAGTATATAAATAACTATAGTAGCCTCTAAAAACAGTCTTTCGTGCGGTCTAAGACCTTACAAGCGTCTAGTTAATTCGTGAGTTTAACATAATGGTTAAAAGTAAGTAGTTTGTCCCCGCGCAAATAAAATCCTTTCTTCGATGACGAATTTTCTTCACGACGAAGTTTAAACGTTGGCCAATAAATGTAAAATTAATTAATTAATTAATCCCTGCTTAACCGAATTGGATATATTAAGTTAGCTCTGTACCACAGTTAGATATGTATTTGTAACTAAGTAGATTATTTTTCCTATATATATTTCGATTCCTTATTCAAAATACTTATCACCTGAACTTTCATTTCAAAGCTAAGAGCGCTTTAGTTCGCAAAATATGTTATCTTAAAATGCTAATTTGTTTCTACTACAATCTGTAGTACAAATTGTAAATTAATTGAAAATACTGCATTTGTGTTTGTATTGCTCGAGTTGTAATTGAAACGTTTACTGATTAGGTTAAAATGTAGAGTTCAGGGTTAATATCGTCTTATCTGTTCTTATCTATCGTCTCTTTTGAGATTGCGAAATAAATCCACTTTCTTATATCTTTTTACAATTAAAGGTATTTCAATTTTTACTTTTACTTACCTATATGATAAAAAGCACCTAAAATGTACGTCATCAAAACTACTAAAGCTTCAGCTTCTAAGTCCTTAAAATATAAATTCTATCTAAATGTCTCGGAAATGAGATGTAATTTTCTGATGAAGGCAACGTTTTTGAAGTAGCCTTCATTAATTAAACTCTAAACAAACAAAGATTACCAGAATCTAATAACAAAATTACAATTCCTAAACAAAATTTACCAATTATTATTATTTATTTAAACTTTTTAAGCAAATATAAAAATTAAAACCAGTAATATGAATAAAAAAGATAACACTATATGTTATCGCTTTCACCGGTTGACCTTCCGGGCTTATATAACTTCGCGAATCTTACATAACTTACGTTAGTTATACAATTTCCTGTGATAGTAAAATTCGGCGATATCAAACCGCGAAAGTGAATTATAATGGGCGTTTGAACAGATAAACATATTTTATATAATTAATCAATTTATAAAATAAAAATAATGGTGGATTTAATTAAGCGAGCTATTTAAAGATCATAAATGCTTGTGGTTTTAAAATGATTTTTAGTTTCTCGTTTTTTGTTTGTTCCACAAACAAAAAGTATCTTAATTCCGTCTTTGCGTCATGCATTTTATCAAGGTCCTTTGGCTCGGCATAGTTGAAATTTAGATCTAGGCTCTATTTAGTTATAGGCTAAATCGATGTTATTATGATTTTTTTGTGTATATTTGGTAGGTCTGAGAATAGGTCGTTGGCTATTTTTATTTCCCTAGGTGATAAGGCTCTCCAGATTATTTATTTTTTTATTTTTAGACCAAATTTTCATTTTTTTACGATTTGGCATCAAAAATACTTATAACCTTAAATTTTCATCCTTCTACCACCAATCTCTATTTTTAATAGTGATTAGAACGCAGGCGGAGCCGCTGGAATTACTAGATGTTATTCAGATTTAGATTTTCCAACCTGAAGTAGTTGATTAATATAATTATTGGCCACATTATCCTATTCTATATCCTATTTCTAAAGTGCGTTTCCCCATTATCCCAATCCAACTTACTTGCATGATTGCTTTATTTTCTCATTAGGTACAAACAGGACTACAAGTACGAGAACACATTTTATTGTAAACATTTTTAAAAAAGTCTATAAAATGTTTTAATTTTTCTAAGCCAATAAATATATAGAATTTATTTACAATAGCAAAGATTATTACTATTTCATAACAATTTGTTGCCTATTATCGGAACTATGTCGCTGGTAAAATTATCATTTTAACAAGGTTGTCGCTTGCTTTGTTTCCTCTTTACGTCTCTAGATTATAGAAGTAGGTACGTATGGAACATTCTATAAAAGATTAGGTCTATATTTTGTTCTAAGTAGAAAAGAAGTGCCTATAAGTAGGTTTATATCCATAAAAATATTGATTAATAATTCAAAATAGCTAAGAAATATAGTACATTGTATATTAATGCAAAAAATCAAGAGAAACAAAAAGTAATGGAAAAACCCAATGGAAAATTATGTTAACTTAAAAAAGTCTAAAATTTTTATTGCCCCTTCATAACAATTTTAATTGTGTAATTTAAACGCATAGTTGTACTTAAATATTTAATAGGTATAAACATACATATTTTGCCTCTTAGGTTTAATAAAGTTACTACCTGAGTCTTAAATTATTATAGGTATAGGTTGTTTTAACGCTGTTTTTATTTCACATAAAGTGTTGTCATCGATTTAATTTATTTATTTACACATTCATTTAATAAAAAAATGATTTATTTTTCAAGCTAGAACTAACTAAAATCACAGATTCTTATTATCGGTGTATTATTTAAATTAGCAGATTAAATAAAAAATCTACACAACAAATGAATCGTATAAATAAAAACAAATATTACAGCATAAATGAACACGACTCACATTTAAAAAAAAACACAAAAACCGCAAACGTCACAGCACTTCTCTTTTAACTTTTTAAATATAATCATAGTACGCGATTACAAAACAATTTTCATTCATAAATTCGAATCGAGTAGTCTATTGTAAAGTGCGGTTGTAAATTAACTGCCATGTTGCTTTGTTTAGTGCAATTTCATAATATTACCGCGACGAGTTCTATTCAATTATGTTGAATACACTTGATTATCACGTCAAGTCATCTTGAAAGGTGCAAAATTATAGCTTGTATAGAACTTAGACGATGCTTGGCGTATTTTATTATTTATTTCTATGTAATTAAACTGCTTGAGTTTATACTGTTATTGAAAATACGAAAGTTATACATTTGTGTGGGTACCTTACCTTTATAAAGTTAACACATGCAGAGGGTTGATGGATTTGAATTAAAGTGATTATGTTGGATTCACCAGATAGAAAAGCCTGAACTACTTACTATAACCCGCCGAAACCAGTGTTGATGGACGCCACGTTGGTTAATTTACCGTGACAGACAGCTTATGTCGCTAGAAATCGAAAAAAAAAAAGTTTTTCGAACTATTTTGCTGTCAATGTTAAATTTTCGTTCCAATTATCCAAAATATTACCGACCAATCTCCTTCGTGTCTTCTCCAATGTAAGTAACACTGGCGAAGTAATCTGTGCTCAACTGGCACGCTTTGAAGCCATTAACAATAGAATTAAATTGAATCCTGAATATTTTTGCAACTTTCTAACTCTAACTAGAGAAATCAGCAAACACTGCATTTCCTAAGTAATATTTAAATATATATTAACCTCAATCTCCATGTAGAAAAGTTAGCGCTTGTCGACTCTCACAACTGACAACATTTCGATTGACTTCGATCGATGATCTATGGGACTAATGAGGAAGATTTACGCATTAAGTCATTCCAATTCTTCTTTCCCCCATCATGTTTAGATTGCGACTATGTATTATTCGTATTGCGAGACTCTATGTATTATTCCGAATTGCAACGCAAACCGCTTATCCAGTACAAAATAATATTTGTTAATATATCAGTCCATAATATCTTTTTAACTACGTTTACCGACTTTGAAGAAATTTACACTGATCCTTTGTTGTTCAAAGATAATGAACATATTATGTTAATAAATAAAAAAAATATACTTAATATAATTTTTATGTACAAATAATAAAATCCAATAAAATCCTTATTAAATTCGTCCTATCCATACAAATGCCAAAAGTTTTAAATGTTTTGTCTCTTTTTATGTGACGGCATCACGAGAAAACCATTGTTTGTTACGATGATAACGGGGTATCTAACTCAACATTTAGGATACTGTTAACTGCGGATTGCGGAAAAAATTTTTTTTAGTTAGGAGTAGTCTTTCCTGGTAAATGTATGCTGTTTGATTTAATCGGGTTCCATCTAAAATTACTATACAAACTTTAATTATTCTTTTACGACAATACTAGTTTAATTAGAAAGGTACATTGTCTATGAATGCTATAAGCTATTTATTATATTTGTATAGCGTTTTGAGACTTTTTAACTGGAAATTAAAAAAATGCCTCTTAAAACAGGGTTCTTTGAGTACTCTACCTAAAATGTGTATAGTACGAGTATCATACATACCTATAAGAAAGAAACAAACAAGTGACAAATATGCACTTCTATAAAAACCTCCGCGATATCTTAAACAGGTGTTGACGAGTAATTTTGCTTTATGTATTTTAAATAGAAATGATTCATTTTCTCCATCCTAGTAGCTTTTTGTCATGGTCTACATCTGTGACAGTGGTCACGTACACCAGAACAATATGCGTGTCTATAATTAATTAAATGCAAACAATTGTATATTAGATGCATTCTAATAAAACTCATATATGACCATGTTGTCGTCATTCCTATACTCCCTATGGAAAAACGTTTTATATGAATACGATCTTAAAACCATCAAGATGTTTCATGCACTTTTTAGTATGTCTATTCTACTGTAAAGTCAGTTATGTTTTAAAACAAATTTCCTCTAGACATTCGCCATTGACTTTCTAAGTGTATCTCTATCTTAACGTCGCCTTTAAAAAAATCATAAAAAAAATGAAAATTTGGTCTTACAATAAAAAATAAATTATCTGGAGAGGGCCACAGTGTTTGTTATCGAACTCCTCCGAAACAGCTTAACCGATTATGAAATTTTTAGTGTGCATTTGGTAGGTCTGAGAATAGATCGTAGGCTATTTTTTATTTCCCTAGGTGATAGGATGGCCCTCTCTAGATATTTTTTTTATTTTTACACCAAATTTTTTGTTTTCACTTTAATATGATTTGGCATCAAAAAAAATTTATAACCCTCAATTTTCATCGTTCGGGCGCAGGCGGAGCCGCATGAATCGCTAGTATAATATATTTACTTTATGTTTACGTTTATTGAAGTTTTATTTTATTAGTTTGTAATGTGCGTATTAGTATATTATGTAGAAACAAGTTATTCGTGTTTTATAATATATTATACACATGTACGAGTATGTGTATGTATTTGTAAACAAAGAGATATATATTTTTTTTATTATTAGGTATATTTTTATTTATTCACACAAGTTTTGATAGCGCCGTCCAGCTTCCGTCTGATTAAATCCTCTCATCAAAGGTTATCTGGTGGAGACTTTTAAGCAATCAGCAATCAAGATCAAGATCGGCTTTGCATGCCTAATGTATACGTAATTAATGCCTGACACACCCTTTACTTTTTGTTGTTGATTTATGTAAACACGTTGAATAAGTTGATATAAAAACAAATATTTTTTGTAAGAACTATATATATATTTAGTTAGCAAGTTTACAATGTATTACTTATTACTTACGATACTTGATAAAATTCTGAGTCGAATCTGTGCATTATTTTTTTTGGATTATGGACAAATTGATGGCACGCATAGCTCAGTTTGTAGTACTATGCCAGCGGTCTCGGGATCCAGTCCTGCGGGGAGCATTAATTTGAGTTATGAGCACAAATATTTGAACTCTATCAATGTGTATTATAATAAAGTTATATTTATAATATGTTTGTATATAAAGATATAAATGTCGTGTATTAACTATTTGGTTTCCATGAAGCTTCGTATCATACTATGGAACAAGATGCTGCTGTTAATGCAACCATTTTGTATATTCTTAGATTTTTGAATCACAAAAGTCTACTACGACCGTCGGAACAATCCTCGAAATATTTTTGCCCTGTACTCAAGGATACATTATTTATTAAATTATTGCTTGTATATATCCTTAATATAAACTAGGTTTATTAATATTTATATTATTATATACTTAATTATTTTAATATTTCTCTGAAAATGAAGTCATGCACGCCGCCATAGTGACTTGATAAATATGCCTTTTTAATTACTTCATTTCAATGGAGATTACAATAATTGTTTCTTTTAATCATAATTCCACATAATATAATATGTTATCTACTTACCCTTGCTTCGCTCTGGTTTATCTCTGTTGGAAAACAAAAGCAATTATATCCCACGGTAACTTTACCACTAGACAGATTTTGGTGAAACTTGCTATGATGATAGCTGGTTCGATCGATCCGAGTCAACATATGTCATAAAAGATACTTTTTAAAGTATATAGATTCGTTTTTGTTATGACTACTTGATTACGGAGGAGAACGAACGAAGCAGGGTAAGCCTAAAAGATAATATTTAAATAGATATAGTTTTGAGCTCATAGGACTTGAAAATACCGCGTTTGCCACAAACATGATAGTCTTAACCTAATTTCGAGGAAAGTTATTTTAAACGATGTCGCCGTTTAGAAAGTACGGCTGTTTAATAGGTCCTTCGTAAAGTATATTTGTATGATAATATTTATGAGCATTGTATCTATTGCCGTATAATATAACGTGATAATTAGGCTTAAGAACATGGCATTAAAAAGAAAGTTGGAGAAAGTTAGCAACTGTAGGACATTTCTCCCGTTTACTTTACCGGAATTCATATTTATTATAATACAATATTTAACTACACATTTGACTCAGTTTGTAGTACCCTACTTTCTGTGCCAGCGGCCGCGGGTTTTTGTCCCAATAGGGACATTCGTTTATGAGATAAGCATTAATGACTATACTCCAGTCTGGCCTCATCTAAACTGATAGGTAAGTATAATGTATACCTTTAGCTGTTAGCGGAGCCGCAGGAAAAGTATAGCATATTAAAAAGTTGGATTAGTTTCATGCTACGCATAAATTAATATTTAAAATATAATGCATATTACTTTCCTCATCATCTTCTTCTCTTTTTCTTCTCAGCTCATACAAGTTTAAAAAATAATCTTACTATAGCATCTATAACTTTTTTGCAACAATATAGCACCGTGTGCAGTCCCCAGTCAAACAGCGCACCACAGACGTTGAAATTTGAATCATGTTAATACTTCATCAAACTATAATTTCATACAAATGTAAAGAACTTAAAAGATTGTAGTTTCATGATTTATGACTTAATTAACACATATGTCATTGATTATAATACTCTATAAAAACGGTCTGCGGTTGCGGTTTTATAATAAATATGTAATAGATGTAATGGATACGTAATTTTTACATACAAAAAGCTATCTATAAACGCTATCATAAATTGATTGTGTGCGACAGCTTAAATTTTTTTTTTTAATGTTTTTTTAACATTTTTACACTTTTTAAACATTTTTCCAATTTGTCCATTGATTCTTATTTTAATTATTTACATTTATTTATTTAAAAAATAGAAATTGGCCCATTTTCTTTATGAATAGCAATTTAACTAGAATATAATACATATCCCATGTAGAATGTATGTATGTACTATGTAGATATAATATATACATAGCTCATGAACATTTGATTTAATATTATTTAATGAATCAAAATGATTGTCGTTCAATGTCAAGAATGAACTAAGGAAAGGCGGTTTTAAGAGACGTGAATAGGCGTTACGGTATGTTTACTTCCTAGACTGAATTAATAATATCATTGTATTCAATACCATTAACTTGTCATACTTATAATGTTACAACTTATAACGATCTTAGTACCTTAGTACTATTTAATTTATAAATATTTTAATACTAGCGATTTATCCCCGCTTCAGTTGCGTCGTTTATACCTAACACATCAACAGATTTTTTTTAACTAAACTATCCTTTCTATGTAAAATCACGACAATTCGTTGCTGCATTAATGACGAGCAAACTTACAAACATTTTTACTTTTTAACTATAATGTAAAGGAAAGTAAATACACTCACAAAGACCTCAATAAAATTTAACTTTATTCTTATACGACTACATTTTCTTATGCTTAACAAATTGCCTTAGAAGGTTCGAAGAACAGTTCTACAATTAAGTAGGACTTACACATTACACACATTTGAATTTTGTCACTTAGTTTTAGATAAACTGTAAGGTACCTACATTTTAAAATGAAAAAAAAAAATTTTTGGGGAAAAATATGATTTCGTAAGCTCTTGCATAGTAATATTCGCTTAATCATGGAATATGACCATAAATTCTCAAGTTATTCAATTCGTTTTCGTAACCTTAACCTGCGGGTGGTTCCTTGTAGCTAGCACAAAGAATTCAATAACTTTTATATTTACTTAACAGTCACCACCCACCAGTTACACGACGAAATATCTTTAAACATTTAAAATATTACAGATTTATTATCAGACGCCTTTAGTACTTTATTGTATGTCGGCCGTTTGGAGAAAATCCATGACATATTTTTGCAGTGATCATTTTTTTCCTATACATTATTTCATTTTGTAATACCGTAGCAATAAAATGTCATTAAAACTATTAAATTATATTTTTAATAATGTATGAGAAAAGCTTGCGTGTATACTTTGTATTGCACGTTCTCTGGTAATAAAATTAGGAGTGCGTCGAAATAACTTATTGACTATACTAAAGGATTTAAATTATTTTGGCGGATAAATTGCTTTAACATCGAAATTCTGCATCTTGTACATAATAATTTGTTATTTAATCGGTTTATTTGGGAATCGGGTTAACAAAAGTTTATTTTTAAGTAAAGTAAGTGATGTCCAATTGAATCATTGAGAGATTATTATTTATTGTCAATTTAAATCCAAAACTTTTGTAGAGAGTGAATAAATTGGGTGGAGATGGCGAAACCCAAACAAAAGGGAGAGTATTACCTAATACAAAATTCATAGTAGGCATTTCGTATTTACGCTATAGTAGACTGTGAGAATTTAACAACAATTTATTAAAAGTGAGCACATAATCAGACATTATCAAGAACGTTGTTGCGTTACGGTTTTTAAATCATCCGCTTTCAATTTACGGCTAATAAATAAATTAATTTAATTAATTTACTGTTTAAACATAATATAGCACAGTTTAATATAAATAATAGGTTAAATAAATCCTCCATTACATTTATTTTAACTGATTTATGCAGTTTTGGTTTTGAATTGAATTTGAAACATAACATGAATTTCTCATTTGATCCCCGTACATTGCAAAACTCGATAAGAAGATTTCAGTTAAATAAATATAATACGAGTATGTAATCAGAGTCACGTCTGTACTGTCAATTTTTTAGACGTAGGTAAAGCATATAATTGAATGAGCAAAACGATGAAGTGATAAGCCGTGAAGAATTTTCTTTGTTAATCTCTCTTTTAATACCCATTTATTGTTTCGAAGTTGTTTTGTTTGTTTGTACGTATCTATTTTTCTTAAAAAAGTATCAGTTATTTTTTTTATAGTAAAATTGTATTTCAAATAATTCATTTAGGTATATTTATTCATAAGTGTCGTTTAAATCTTATTAATTTGTGTATAAAAGAAAACCAGCATACTTTTAGTATACTATTTTGTAGTATAAGTTAGGACTATAAATAAATACTTATGTTTTATTTTTAAATGTTATTAAATTATACTTATTAGCCTTTGATTATATTTAGCATTATTTTGATACAGCATCATACATATTATTAACCTATACTGTTAGAGTATAACAGCCGTTTTGTGTTTATTATTGAAATTGCATGACACTTAAGTTTATTTTGTTTTGAAGACGCAAGCAAAAACTACTTTTAATATTTTTTAACCTTGCAACCCGGAGCTTTTTGAACTCATTACGTTTGGCTTCTTCCCAACAGATTACTAGCGCATTTGCATGCAAACAAAGGATTATATTCATAAGTATTCATATCAAATATTACAGATGACATATTTATTTGGAACGAAATACCGACTATTGATCAACACGTTGAATTTAAATTCCCGTCACTATGCATGTATTTATCCGACTACGCCATTTACACGTATTTCTATTGACTGATAACGTTGAATAAATGTACCACGTTGCTTAGGTGTAATGTACTATAAGTATTGCCTACGCGTAATACGGTTTTCTCTAACTTTCCCCTCCCCACCATGGCACTGTTTACTCAATATATCTGGCTTCAATATTATTTATTTTGTAAGGGAAATTTAAATATCAAATACTGTCAAGTAATTTACGTTATTGAATGGATTGATGATACTTATCAACATTGTTTTGATCTCATCATAGTTATTTTCTTAATATCTTCTTTCTAATATGTAAAAATCTCGTGTCACAGTGAATTGCTAGTCTAAGTATAATTTTATACATTACATACTTAAGATCTACAAATATACTTGTTTTATTGTTCAACTGTCTTTCAGTTTATCACCATCCATTGAAAGTAATTCACATGAAACCCGTCAAGCCGTGGAGATCGAGATCCCTTGGTAAATTTTGCAGTAAAATCATAATTCAAAGCATTATTTTCTTATGCAATATACATAATGCATAAAAATTAATAAGGAAATGGTCAAGTTGCATGAAGTCTTCTTCAGGATAACAAATGGACGTAAAAATATCTTCTTGGTTGGGACCGTTTGAAAATGCGTATAGCTGGATCACGGATGGATACGTAGCGCCGGATATAGACAACTGGCATCAAGAATGCCAGTTTTGAGGAGGCCTCACCTCAGGGTTTTTCAATTAGAAATAATTATTTAAATACCTTTTAGCAATGTAACTCTTAGAGAAATATAAGGCTAATCTTTTTTTTTATTTTATTAAATAGAGTAGTTTAGTGATAATGAGTAAAATAAAAATATACTGGTAAGTGAACACGCTCGCTGAGGTTAAAGAAATATATAACAGTACACTATCTTGTTAACAGAAAGTTCAGATGACCCGAAACCGTTGTATGACAATTAGCAGTTAACTCAATATATAAATAAGTCAAAATATTCTAAAGTACCGTAAGTGACCCTACCTACTAACAGCTATTGTTTTTCTGGTATTAATGAAGATACATTAATGTAAAAAAAGTTCTTAATCTTGATGGTTCTGAATTTGCTTTTTCTTCGTAGTAGCTTTTATCCTTAACGATGTGGGCTATAAAGCCTGGGAGTTGGGGCTAATAAATTTATTTTCTAGTAAGCCCTTGTCATGAGAAAATGCATGATTTTTTAACACACAAATAATTTATGTAAAGTATATTATGTTTTACCGACATGTAGACTACAATGTATTTTCTATAATGAAGCATGTTTATTTTATAATTTGATAATTGTCTTTAAATATAGAAATAAAAGGAGTTTACAATCGCTTTATTTCTCTACCATCAAAAAGAAATATAGAGTTAAAGGTGCCATTAACCCGAAATTATAAAAAACACATAACTTAAAAATCATTTATTTAATAAGTGTACAGCGTAAAAATACGTATCATTCTATTACTTCTAACGGTTTTACACCGATTTTCACAGCCATTTGCCTATACGATGCTACTTGTGATTCTGGATAAATAATCGTGCCTCTACTTTTCGTGATTCTTTCATTATTTCGCTCTTTATCTCCTGGCGCGAGCACCGGCAGCGATGGATCAACCTAAAATGTTAAATATAATTTAAAAATAATCATATTCTTATCAAGAATAAATAGTAACGTTATATTAGTTTCATAGTAAAATAAATTTTCATAGAGCCATTAAACTTTTTCTGAATACCATTTCTTTGTAATTTATTCTATATTCATAGTATAAAAGAGCAGCCGAATGGGCCGGCACGCCCCGTATAGTACCACTCTCTCACAGGAGACCGGCGTGAAGTGGCAGCTATGCTGTCGCGTTTCGTCCGGTAAGTGAGAGTCCGGGAGGCCCACTCCCCATACCTCCTCCCGTCCTTCTCCCTCCTCCCTCCTTCCCTTTCCTTAAAGGCCGGCAACGCATCTGCAAGCCCTGTAGTGTTGCAGATGTCCATTGGCGGAGGTGATCACTTACCATCAGGTGAGCCTCCTGCCCATTTGCCCCCTTTGTCCCATAAAAGAAAAATCTAAGACATACAACCGATTTTGATAAGTTTATCACTTATAGATACGGAAATAGACGCCGTAGTAATCCTGCGGCGTGCGACCACGTGTATACTGTATAGGTATTATTTGTAAATATTTTGTACTAGTGACTCATTCTCACTTGATTTTTCATAAGTATATAAGAATAAAATTACTAAACCATCCTTATCTCCAAGAGGACGCTGTTAACTGTTAACTATTGTTAGCGAAGCGAGGTAAGTCGGTAATAATAGGTATGTAATATTGTATATCGCTATATTATTTATTCTAGACTTTAGAGCTCCTAAACAATATATCTTTCTAAGACTAGAACAACAGATAGAAATTTTTTATGCAAAAGCTTGCATTAAATAATATCTACCCACTAATTTAAATTAAATATAATTAGCGCGAAATACAAAATACTATAATTTTCACTCATTGAAGAGCTTTTAAATCAATAAGCTTAATAAACTTGATGTTTAAATATACGAAAGTAATGGATGTAATGTTTAGTTTTTTCTACAGAATTTACGTATTTTGTTTGTATAGTTTAGTCACGTCAAGTGGAGGCATTAATGAAACTGCATCACACATTCGAGTATGTGCCAAAAGAAAGCCACATTCATTATACAGTAATACAGACCTAGTTACAGGTAACAGGACTTAGTTTTATTTTAACATACTTTGAATATTAAAAATACATTTCTTTGTAATTAAATCGTAATTATATTTTAAACTTGTGACTTTCTAACGTTACTTCTTAATTTCTGCATCTATGTAAAAACTTTCCATTCCATTAAAATTGGAAATATTTTTCGCTGTATACAATAAGGATACCTTCAAAACTATAGCTTAAGCAAGTTTTTTTATTATAAGTATATAGGTAAGTATATGTAAGTACATAGATAGAAATACATACTACTAACTTACGAGTTGCGACTTATCCACGCTTCGCTCCTGTACCTCATACAGACACATTATTCATATTTGCCAATGCTTTAAATGAACAAGTGTTGTTACTATTTTATGCCTAAACTACTGAATCATTACATTACATAGTATAAAACAAAGTCGCTTCCCGCTGTCTGTCTGTTCCTATGTATGCTTAGTTCTTTAAAACTAAGCAACGAATTTTGATGCGGTTTTTTCTAATAGATTGAGTTCAAGGGGAAGGTCTTTATATATAACTAGCGGAACCTGTGGCTTCGCTTGTGCCTAATTTAGGGACGAATCCGAGCGAAGCGAGGGCGAGTCACTAGTTTATCTAACAAGTACCTATATTATATGATGTAGCACAGAAATAGAATATCTATAAAATTGGATTATATAATGACGTTTCTTTAATTTGCTCAAAATAAATGAATAAGTTTGTTGTATTCTACTAGAACTTCACGCTCGCTTCGCTCGGGTTCGTCCCTACGCTTTAACTGTTAGCACGCATTTCTAAGAGATGATATATTTTTTCGCAGTCAAATGTATTCTGTATACCCAGGTAACCACTTATTATCATATCAAATTTGACCAAAATATGTGCAATAGTTGTCTCGTGATGTGGTAGCAGATAGACAGACAAAAATTCTAAAAACTAGAGATGAGACATTTGTATTAATTAATGTAAATTTAATAAGATTAAAAAAAATCTAATGTAGGTACCTACATACTTATTCGACACAATTTAAATTTTATAATGTGTACAAATTTATACGGTCTCGGTTCTATACATTTTTAACATTCATCATCAAAATAGTTTAAAAAACACAGAAAAAATACCATTAGATTAATTAACTAAAGTTATAATTATGACAATTAGGTACATTAATTAAATACTAATAAGCATTATGTTTATAATACTTAACTGCGTATGTAACAAAAATTGTTACTAATAAGCATGTTTATAGACTATATTTATAATACTTAATTGCGTTTGTAAAAAGAATTGTTATTAAATCTTGCTCCTATAATTATTTTACTATAAAAACTACCAAAAATTCAATGATTTTGATCCCTTTAATTATATTAGTACCCATGTATGTACACTAGACTATGTTTTAAAACATTGATAATAACAAAACAACTACTACGAGTAACTTTTCATTATAAGATAATTTATAATTTAGATTAACCTATTCAGGTATAGGGTGATTTGACATATGATTTTCATATGTATAATGTAAATACCAACTTCGCTCTGCTAGGATTCTTCCCTAGGTTCGTATTAAAATTTAGTATAGATTTTGCTGAGTTGAGATATATCCGCGCACTAAAAATTTTTATCATACCAAATTTTATAAAAAATCTGTCCTGTCCAGTGATTCTCTCCTGGTGCATTCCCAGATAGACAGACAAAATATTTAAAACTATATATTTGGACTCTGTATCGATAGAGCCAAAATTTTAACTTTGTAGCATTAGTGGTATTTTGTTTAACATTTTTATTTTTATTTACTTACAGGTTCTAGTTTTCTCCAGTGGTTTAAGCAATCAGCTATCCTTTCGCCAAAGCCCGGGGCGAAGCATCCTGGATCAACAGCTACAAAGCACTGTCCTAGATTCGGGGCTTCCGTTTGTGTGTGGGACCATGTTGGTACATTATGGGTGGCGCGGGAACCTGGATTGAGAAACAATTTTTCGAAACAAATTTACCTTCTTCTAAGTAATACTTTCCTCCTGTTTCTTCTTGTTTATACTATCTTGGATAGTTAGGTATAGGTTACTTTATTGTACACCAAAAAATGTACACAAAATAAAATTAAAAATATGTAGCCTTAAGAATTTGCTCCGGACTTATTTAAAATGATTAAAGTTTTTTGTAAAGTTTTACCTGAAAGTCCACTGCAAAATACTTCCACCATTGCACTGAGTCCATAGCCTTTATAGCCGCTTGTTTTCTCAAAACCTCCCAACGGCAATAGTCGAGCTGTATCGAATGCCTACAAAAATACAAGAGCAATGTAATGTTTATTTTAACGCCTGAAGTATTCAAATAGCAAATATCCAATTAATAATTATAGGCAATCATAAACCATTCAGTATTAAACATGCCATTCCGTTACATAAAACACTAAATATATACACATATTTCTCAATATGCACTTACAACTTGAGGATCTGTAGTAGTTTTACCATCTGGACCCAAAGCCCAGCCTTCTGGTAATGGCTCTCCTTTCCTGATTTGCACTTCGACCTAAAGATATAATTTACATAGCATAATTTTGTCACATTTTTCTTAGTAAGTGAAATATTTTTTTTTCTAGTTCAGTCAGTCTCATCAGTTTTATCTAGTGGTAGTGCCATGCTTGTTACTTTCGGGTAGCAGCCGAATGGGCCGGCACGCCCCGTATAGTACCACTCTCTCACAGGAAACCGGCGTGAAGTGACAGCTATGCTGTCGCGTTTCGTCCGGTAAGTGAAAGTCCGGGAGGCCCACTCCCCATCCCTCCTACCTTCATCCCTCACTCCCTCCTCCCTTCCTCTCCCTCCCTCCCTTTCCTGAAAGGCCGCATCTGCAAGCAGTTGCAGATGTCCATGGGCGGAGGTAATCACTTTCCATCAGGTGAGCCTCTTGCCCGTTTGCCCCCTTTGTCCCATAAAAAAAAACAAAACAAATATATTGTCATGTCATTTTTTAATATTTTTTTTATTATTAGGTATTATAGGTATTGACTGATTTGAAATTTGTGAATTGAAAAGACAGTAATTTAGAAAATGCGCTTCTACAAAATTACATGTAATGTTTTTTGTAAAATACACCTAAACTAAAACAAAATAAAACATTATTTTATTAGCAAGCATGTAAGTACTTATTATACGTTAACGGTTAAGCTAATGTAGACCTATAATTGTCAGACTCTCATATGCGTGAAATTAAATCGCATACTTTGAGTATTTTCACTAATTTTAAGTAAAGTAAAATCCTACCTTTCCCATGGCTGCGGTTGTTGTAGCCATGTCAACAACTATAGAGTCGCCGTCTGTCGCGGGAGCCGCCAGGGAAATTGGATTCGTGCCTAAAGCACTCTGAAATTGAAATACACGTAATATTGGTATTAATATTTTTATTTTTGTAATAATCTAGTGGCAAACCCCTAAAACACCGTAGCCCCATCCTCTTATTGTCTATGTATTGAAGTTCGTGCTCAGTTGTGAATATAGTACAATATTTCACTACACGCCACAAATCAAATGTCAAAATAAGAAAAATAAACATAATTTATAGAAAAAAAGTGTAAGAAAATACAAGCACTAAAATTTTATACACTTACATATTTCGATCTTGTCGGTACCATAATTGGAGCGGAATTAGTGAACGACATTCCAATCAGACCTTCTTTCTCAGCTTTCAATGCCCAGTAACCAGCCATGCCGTAATGATTACAGCCTAAAAAAGAATAAAGAATCTAAACATATAATTATATTCTAAGTAAATAAATAAATATAAATATGTTGGGATATTATTACAATTTACACACAGCGTCCTCTAGTTCCGTGGTAAGCTAAGCTGTGTTACGAATACCAGATAGTTGATATACTACACATATATACATTTTAAATACATACATATTATAAATATAAACACCTATAGTACAAACATTCGTGCTCAACAAATGAATGCCCCCAGCGGGACTCGAATCCGCGACCGCTGGCGCAGATAGTAGGGTACAGCGGTCAAAGCTCAAAAATATCAAACTCTTACGTTTTGCCGCTACCCATCCAACACCGCACTCTTTAGCCTTCTTTATAGCGAGGTCCATACAGAAGTTTCCCACGGTAGCGCCTAAAGCATCGCAGCCATCAACCCAAGCAGTGGCCGCGGTTTCCTTTAATACCACTGGCTCTACATTCGGATTGCACACCCCGGACTTCATATCATTTATATATAACTCTGAAAATATATGTATTATTAATACTGTTATCTAAAAAACTATTATCATTTTCATAACATCATTTAAACTCGAATGACTCAAAACCTATTTTTTACTCCATGTTTATACTAAATAGACGTTACTTTTTTAGTTCTTTAAAAAAACCTACAAGAAAAGAGTTTATTAACAATAAATATTACAAATGTATATATAAACAAGCTCTTACTTTTTGACTATCATCTCTTAATGATAAATTACTACGAATTACTAGAGATCTCTTCTCGCTTGAAATACTTTATAAAATATACTTTGTTAAAGCCGTGTAAAAAGAATCACTGTAACTTACCAAGTCTATTCATCCCATGGCTAAAATGTCCAACGATGTCTGCGTGCAATAAAAGATCTGCATGAGCCTTCGCTTCAGCTAGCGGTGCTCCGCCGGCCACTAGACTTTCTATCATAAACCTTTCGGCTTCTTCCACTTTAACTTCAGGCATAGTAACCGTTATTACTTCAATTATACTAAAATAACTATTTAATACGCAATAATTTTTTTAATTCAAAGAATTTATATATAAAGCACTTCAAAGCTAAGCAACAAACTAAACTAACCAACTAACTAAACTTCAGCGTCGAATTGCGAAATAAAATCAGTGAAAGCAACCTTCGGTTTGTGTGCGACAGACAAACTGAAGGTAGGCTTTACTTGTTTATATATAAACGCGGTAACAAATACAGATTGGTCTTTTTATCTTATCGTTGTAATTAGATAATGATTGCGAATCTATTTATTTTGTAATTGGATTTCCATTTGGCTAATGTTGGTTATTATTAAGCAAGCATTGCCTGCAAAACTCTACCGTTATTAAAAAGGAGTACATAAAAAGAAATTGGTAGCAATGTATGTGTATTGTACAACTTGTACCTTTTCATGTATTTGGCCGAGTGTAATAATTTCTTGCGACTTTTTACAGAATGGTGTATAGCCCCAATAAAAGCCTTTCGAAAACCTTTTACAAACTCAATAGAATAGAAATATTGTAGAGAGAATGGTAAGAGCACTTGATTGACTGTTGTCTTTACATTTATGACAATTTATTTTACATAGATATGTTGAATGTAATAAATATTGACCAAGTAACAATTTAATTTTTGAAATAAAATTGTTTCTCATCTTTTTGTATCTATTATTAGGAATCATAAAGAAAGGAAGGAAAGTCCTTCTAAAACCTAAACTGCAAATTGGCATACCGTATTAATTTTCATAATTCTATTTCACAATTTTTGAATAAATTTAAAATAATAGGTATAATTTGTATACTATATACGGAAAAAAATAAAACATTTCACAGCTTAGAGCAACCCTATACTTGCCCTCTCAACATCACTAAGTATTTTTGAGGGAATGACTTTTCTAGTCGTAATATATCGATTAACATTTTTTCGGTTCCTATTAATAAAGTTAGCAAAGACTTTAATTGTAATAAAAAATACTTAGAATACTGAAAGTGGCATCAACGCCGTCGTAATAGGCAAAGTGCAAACACTTATTTCTGCGATAGCATATTTTTTATTAAAAACCTAACTATTCAATTATTACATAAAGATAAATTAATTCACATGTTTATTATTATTTTTCTCTCCATAATTTTAAATTTTGACCTGTAATCAGCCCTTTTTAACGTCCCACTGCTGGGCACGGGCCTAGTGCGTGTTTGCGGACTTCACATGTCTTACGAAAACTTGCAAAGTTCTCTCAGACATGCAGGTTTCTTCATGATGTTTTCCTTCACCGTAAGACAAGTGGTAATCATGATAGAAATGATACGCACGTGAAAATATCAGAGGTGCGAGACAGGGATTTGGACTCGCATCACTCTGTCAGCCAAGCGAGCGAATTACCACTGGGCCACCACTGCCTTCCAAATTTTGACCTACATCTACGTCTACTAGTCTAAAATATTTTAGAAAAAAATAAGAAATCTTTGTTAATTTATTATACCGTAAACAAGATGAACTGAGTATATAATTTGATAACAGTTTTGCGATCAGTTTTACAAGCAACTACATCTATTTTTTGCTCAACACACAAATTACGCTTAATGTCCGCCCTTGAATGATTTCTTGATTAATTATTTCCTTATTTAACAGTTTTTTTAAAGAAATGGACGAAGAACACAAAATCTAATCAAACAGAAAAAACACCTCATTACTAACTAAAATTTATAGATTATTAAGTATAATTATAATTATATTAATATTATAAATGTGAAAGTTTGGACGTTTGTTTCATAATTAAGCCAAAATGGTTAAACGGACCTTCAAAGATACATTCATTTTTATTTAGATATGTATGTAAGTAGATATATAATTATATATAATATTATGTACAATACTCGTATAAACAGCGCGAGACTAATCTAGCTACGAGTATAATGTTAACAAGACTGTTTACAGCACACAAGGTAAACATTACACATGATATACGCGATGCTATTGACTGATTATTATAATAAATAACGTTTTTAAATAATGTGCTCTCCGTTGCTTCTTGCTTCTTCTATTTCTTAAATTGATAAAATCATATTTCATTGTCGTATGTACTAACGCATATTATTTATGTCATGACAAACAGCACGTCTAGTTCCATGGTAAGTGCTCATCACGCAAATTAATACCCCAAATGGGGACTCGAACCCGCGACCGCAGGCACAGGAAGTAGGATCGCTACAAACTGACCAAACGTACCGCCAATTATTTACTACGTATCTGAAATGAATTGAGCTCATAACTTGAATTTAAAAACACTATCGTATAATAATCATAATAAAAAAGTGTATTATTCTTACAAAATATTTACGATGTTCGTTTTCTTTAACTAATGTTAGTAAAAGTAACTCTTTATGTTACTAACACAACTTATATAAATATTTTTAATGTTTTTAGGGTGTAGTGTAGGCCTCTTCCAATTTCATGCATTTTCCCCTGTCCTTTCAGTTTTCAGTTTTATTAAGAACACTGGTGTAAATTTTTTATATGTTAGAAAAATTGACAGTATATTTTTTACATTATTGTATAACAAATTGGTTTAATATTACTTTATTCTTTTGTAAATATTGCGTAGTCATTTGAAAATTATTTCAAAAAGAATAGTACCTATATTAGTTTTCTAATACGTCACAAACCATCTAGATTTGTTTGTTTTTCAATACCCTAAATTCTATCCATGTTTTATTCCTAAACTGTAGGTCTCTTAAATTTAACTAATGTAAATATATAATATGTACAGATATACCTATTTACATACTCATATATTAAGTTCGTTGACTTTAGTATAAAGATAGTAAACAGTTATTACTTAATTACTCAAGTATATAGCATAAGCATACAAGAAAGTTTATTAACCTGAAAAAATATGTTGCATCCAACAATATAGGAAAAAGTGATAATACTTGTGCCAAGTTATTTAATTCGTATTAGTCATCAGGTAATGAACTATTTTACTTCGTTTTGCAAAAATGTAACAATAAATAATGATAATAGCTTCATTAAAGTAATTTGGTAAGTGCGACTTAGGCTCGACCTAGACTATGGGGCTTGCTGGGTACCTACCTACTTGCTAGCAGTATTAAATTGTTTAAATGTGTTTCAAATTTTAAATACAACAAATACATACATAGGTACGATGTTTTGTGATTAACATGTTTATTGTTTTATCAATTTAATATAAGTAGTTACATAGGTATACATTCGCATGTAAGAATTTGCTAAAGCATGTGTATATAAAAATAGTAAATAATATTATGTGCAATGGTAGTGTATGTAGTAGGTAAGTACATATTTGATATTTAAATGATTCATGATCAATTCCTAATGAGTGTATTTGTATATAATACGTGCAACGTGGGTGACCGAGCTTCGCTCGACTTTTTTCGAACTAGATTATCATCCTTAAAATCCTTGTCTAAATACAAATTTTGAAAAAATTGCTCAGCTAATATATTTATAAGTTAAATTTAAAATTAAAATAATAAACACATCAGTCTTAAACACATCAGTCTTTCGTTCATATTAATGAACGAAAAAATCTCCATCTAAATTTTTTTTCAAGATAATTTTACCACTTTATAGGCGTGAACTTGTACGAGTAAATCCATTATCCATTACAACTAAATGACAGCTATTTAATAGTACTAAGAATATTTGAGCTAAGCTGCGGACAGACGGACGAACGGACATGAAGATATTCCTTGTTGACTACGGAACCCTAAAAAAACAAACACTTCGAAGTGCAATATCAGTGTTATCGGTCAATATTATCATTAATTATACCATTTAGTATAGTGCAGACGGTGAGTCCACCAGACAGCCAGAGGCAGTCCGCAGTCCGCACTCCGCAGTCCAGCGCAGTTACCATATCGGAGCGACAAAGCTTGCACGTGTTTGTTATAGTTTATTTTGGGCGTCTTCCTTTAATCCGGTTTATAAATCGTGTTTACTGGTAAGTGTATCCTTATGAATAACTTTAAATACGTTATATTTTTTGTTTAATAAATTTTTCGTTAAATGTACGTAGCTTTTCCCTATTCATGGGTCATTTTCGTATTAAATTTCGAGAAGCAAAATATTTATGATACAAACAAACTACGTGAGTGAGTTTCAAATGTCATTAACCTGTACGTAAAATCTGAATATTTAGAGGTCAAATAGTTAAAACTTGGCATTTTCTATTGAGTGTAAATAATGTAATTTACACCTTTTTTTAAGGAATTCATTTGTTTCGATGATGGCATATTGGTACTTATTTAAAATTCAAAATGACTAAGTAAAATAAAATGTAATGTGTTTATGTTTATTACGATTAATACCAATTAAATAATGTAGAGCAGGAATAAATTACAACACGAAAAAATAAATAACGTCAGCTTATTATTATACCTATTACTGTGTAGATAATATTATTTGTTATTGCTTAGTGCCTGATGATTTGCATAAGTCAAACAACAACTTTACAAGAAGTTATAGAAAATAGGATTTCTTTTATTCATGTTGTCATATATTTTGACATGTACCTACCTAAGTTTTGTCGATAGAGTCATTCATTTAATATCATACACAAGATAATTGTATGACAATCGGTATATTAATGAGATTAGTCATTAGACCATGCAAACAATAAGTTTGTTTGTATGCCAGAGGACTTTATAATAAATGTAGGTGATAGTTTGTAGGGATATGGAAACTTCCGTTCTACACAAAAATGGATGTAATTCTCACAATTCTCTATAATATACCGATTTTCATACAATTATCTGACTGAATTATATATTTTTTTGAGTTTTTGGGTAACTCTTTGTAATACACAGAATAATATAAATATTTTCTTTCTGTTTTAAGTAAAACAATCATGGGTAAAGTAGCTACAGTAGAGGCACTACGCTTTATGACGGACTGTTTAAAGGCAGTGGGCACCGTGGCTAAAGCTGCGCAGCAACAAGCAGAGCTTTTGATTGAAGCTGATCGGATGGGACATCCAAGCCATGGTCTCAACCGATTAGGTAAGTTTGTAGAAAATCCAATGAAGAAAAAACGAATAATTATAGTTTTTAAAATATTGGTATAATATATATTGTACTCAGTCCTTTTTAACGTTCGACAGCTGGGCACTTCATTACGAGGGGGATTTAAAAGACAGTAATATTTCAAAATCTTTTGGACAACTGTAAAATAAGCGATTCGACGATACAAGTTCACCTTCTGCTTCAATTTTCAGACCTGCCCGATGATAACACATTATTGTATTTTCAATTTATATTTATTACTAACGACTTGCCCTCGCTCCGGCCTCCGCTCGAGCTCGTCCCTAGATACATTTTGAGGGTTAGTATGGATATCTCAGAAATGAGATAATTTCTGCAGTATAGTGGCACTATAGTATATACCTATAGTATGATATATTCGCAGCATCAGTGATGGTCAGTTACATAGTTGATTTCAATTGAAACTAATAAAGAGTGTTTAAAATAGCATATATTATATATTCGACCTGTAGGTACGTCTATTGTCATTGTTTAAGATGATAACAAATGTAAAAGTTAGTTTGGCAATTTTAATCTACCACAAATTATCTATACTTTTGTTTTCTCTTGGGCTTAAGATAAAAGAAAAAACAACTAAATATTTTTAATGGTAAAGCTACTATGTTTTTAACCGGTTTACTCGAAGTGTTACAATAAAAGTATAATTTGCATTTTTATATAAAATTAACATGTAGTAGATAAGAAATTTTATACTTACAACAAAATTACAGACTAGTGGTAAGTAGAAATAGAAGTAAATGTTACATACTACTACGTTTAGTGTTTACTTCATATTTCCTTCGTAAAATGCGTCTAGGTATATCATTTTGTCACAAATATTCTTTAATTGCTCCATTCGTATGTTAATTAATGCGATATCCAAAATAAAACACAATAAAATATATTTTTTTACATAATAAAATATTGTTGTTATTAAAAAATCTCCCATTTAAATATTTCATCAGTATAGGTCGAGCCGTTCAGTAGAAATGAATTAAGAATTAAAATTTAAAACTAAAATCTAAATATAAAAGTAGAATTTATTTAGAAATAGAAATTAATTTACATTTAGACATAAGGCCTAGTTTACACGAAGCCAGTACTCTGGTGCCAGTTCTGCAGACAAGCCAACGCTGGCTTGGCTCGTGGTGTTTAGATAAAGCCAGTCAACCTGCATCTTTTTTTTTTTTATGGGACAAAGGGGGCAAACGGGCAGGAGGCTCACCTGATGGTAAGTGATCACCTCCGCCCATGGACATTGCACCACAGGGCTTGCAGATGCGTTGCCGGCCTTTTAAGAAAGGGAGGGAGGGAGGAGGGAGAAGGACGGGAGGAGGGATGGGGAGTGGGCTTCCCGGACTCTCACTTACCGGACGAAACGCGACAGCATAGCTGCCACTTCACGCCGGTCTTCTGTGAGAGAGTGGTACTATACGGGGCGTGCCGGCCCATTCGGCTGCTACCCGAAGGTAACAAGCATGGCACTACCACTTGAATCTGCGCTTGCTTAGCATGAAAACTGTTTATACAAAGTGAATAGCAAGCGAGTGCTGGCCAGTGATACTTTAGGCCTTCTTTATACGACAACGTCGTATAAAGAAGACCTAAAGACTTAATACTATATAATGATTTTCAGAATTTTACGTAAATGACATTATAACCGGTGCGTGCACACCTAACAATGAGCCGAAAATTCTCAAAGAAAATGCATCAACGGCTTGGGTGGATGCTAACAATGTCCTAGGAGCCACAGTCAGCCATTTTGCAATGGATTTAGCCATTAGTAAAGCTAAGCAAACTGGAGTTGGATGGGTGACCGTTAAAGGTACCTACTTGTTCGATTATTATTTGCGACTAATCATATTTAATCGTTATAATAAATACGTAATTAAGCAGTTGCGAGAATTATAAATAATGAGGTAAATTATGTGTTTATTTAAAAAGAGGTCCGATTTATTCAGTCGCATTATTACCTACTACCTATAATATCACTAGTGTGACTATAATCTAGCGTCAATTTTCATAAAATTGCCGGTTAGCTAATAATATAATCGTACAGTTTTACTACAAAAGCCTGGAATTGAAAGATTCAGCTTAACTACGTGTGTATAATGGAAGCAAAATGGAAGTAAATAAAAGATTAGAAAATCGTAAAAATAAATAATGGATGTAGACAATGTTTTAACTTTTAAATTTACTTTTTTCACAGGTTCAAATCACAATGGCATGGCAGGGTATTGGGCAAAAAAGGCTGCTTCTAAAGGACTTATAGGGATGGCATTCACCAACACATCACCTTTACTTGCTCCGACTAGGAGTAAACAGGTAACCAGCATTTTATTTACTATATTATTACATATTATAAAAGTCAAAGTCCTTCTCTGCATCTGTCTGTCTGTCTGTCTGTCTGTCTGTTCGCGATAAACTCATAAACTACTGCACCGATTTTCATGCTGTTTTTACCAATGGATAGAGTGATTCTCGAGAAAGGTTTTAGCATACACTTAACTAACGGAACGTGTGTCGCTAGTAACAAATATGATCCGGTATAACATAGAGAGAAAGCAATCTATGATAAATTCCTGACAATAGGCAGAGATGGTCTAAATAAAGGTAAAATGTTAGTACAATTCGCAAGTCGCAATTCGATAAGATAAATAAATAAAAAATCCAAAAAAAATTATCAAGTGTACGATTATAAGAATGACACAAGCAGGAAAATTATTAAAAAAATAATAATTACCTATAAGCTTATATAAATGATTCACTGTTGGTAGAAATATTATATAAGTAAGTAAATGCATTTACCGATTACCTACTTACGGGAAAAATGGTCACTGAATACTTTACATATTACATACCTCTGTTCTTTTTTCATTTATTTTAAAAATTACTTTATTTATTAAACCCTGGCCAATGCAGTTTATTGAGCAGGGTGCATGAAAATCATCAGGGCATGAAAATTTATAGTACGAACTACATAAATGTACGAACGGTAAATAATTATTATTATTAATCATCATCGTAACTAAAATACATAGTATCGCAAAACATATAGCTCTTAAAATTGCGTAGGTTGATTTGCGATTATAAAATGTTTAACTTAGATAATACGGCGTACCTGTATGCTTAAATTAGCACACACATACGCCGTAGGAGTATGTATTTCATAAAACTGATCTACCCATACTCCATAGTTACTCAACGCCTTTGTAAGCCTCAGTAACAGTCCGGAGTTGGGAAGTTGGAGGTGTTTCAGCCGTCGGTACTCGGTCCTGCGCCTTAACTCTCACTGGTCGTGTCGAGCAGTCGTCCCACCGGAATATGAGAGTGATAAGGAATAGAGTGCACTTGTGTTTGCGCATACACTCGTGCATAATATGTCCCGCGCAGATGGCTAGTCTCAACGAGATTGGAATCGTTCAGAAGGACATCATCAGTTACTCAACGGCACTTTACGACACTTGCTTTTAGTAGCAAGTAGGCATAAACAATTGCATTACTTATATTTTACTAGTTATTAAAATATATCGACCATCGACGCTACGGAGCTCGAGCTCAATTTTCTATAAATTGTTAATTAAAGTTAAAATAACCTCTTTATTTAGCTGTAAAATATTTTTCAGGCCGCATTAGGAACGAATCCGCTATCGGTAGTGGCACCTGGAGCAAAGGGAGAAACATTTTATTTGGATATGGCAACTACAGCCGTAGCGGTTGGGAAGGTAACATTACTCACTGACTGTTTTTTTACTATAGATATCCATTTAATACCCAAAAAACTAGAATAAACCACAAAATTATATTTAATACCCAAAAAAAGCTTCCGGCTTCCGAGCACGAGATTCCATCTGAATTTAATGAACTTTTGTCTGCATACTGCATATAAAAATCGTTTCTTTCATGGTTACTAAAGCTAAAGTGAAACGTTTTAGCACATTCGGATGACGCCATATACCTATTTGGAAAAAGAAATACCTAAGTACGAATTTTGATAAATGAAATAAAATATCGAATTTTGTAGTGGACATTTTTACTGCGTCATGAATATAATACTTATATCAATATTTTTAAGCTTCTTATTCTTTTAGATAGAGATGCAAATGAGGAAAGGTGAAACGATACCCAAAGGATGGGCGCAAGACCCCGACGGACAGGAGACGCAAGATGCTAGCTTGGTAAATATTGTTTCTGAACTGTACTAAAGTTATTTTAATTAGATTTTGTCGAAATTAAACAATTTAACAATCATTATTGAAAATAGGAAAACATATAAGAACAGAATTTCCTTTTACTTAATATATAAACAAAAACTTCCGATTCCGCTTATGATTATTTCCTACTTATTATATTTAGCATTTTAAATAGCTACTTACGTCTAAACTTATCAATTTATCTTTAGTCTTTACCTATCCTACTTCTTTTGTCTTGTCCAATATGCTATTAATTATTCTGTGAGTATAACAATAAATATTATATAGTACTCGTAGATACACCTTATTTTTTTAAAGTACCATAAGATAAATAAAATAAAATCAATTTGCAGGCTTTTCAGACCGCGTGTTTAATGCCCCTGGGTGGAGCAGAAGAAACTTCTGGATATAAAGGATATGGATTATCTGCGATGGTAGAACTATTTTGTGGCATTAGTTCAGGTAAATCAAGTGCTAAATTTTTATATCCAAAACTTTTTTTCGTTTTATTATTGTGTGAATAAGTGTTTTTTTCTTCTTCCGCGTTCCCTCACTAATGAGGTTCGCGACCACTTGACTATTGTCCAGTTTGCACGGTTCAGCGATGTCTGGACTGCGGCTTGGAGAATTGCATCCATCGTGCGTGTTTACCTTCTTAAGATAATCAGTTTCTCTAGACTATTCTTAGGTGATCGCATAATATATCCAAAATAATCTGAGGGCCTTATTGGCAGATACCATCTGCTAAAAGCTGTAAGCTGCTCCGTGATCTTAAGTTCGTCATGAATGGATTGTTTAGGTCTCTTAGCGATCCACGGTATGCACAGTAGTCTACGCCAGTACCACATTTCAACAAGTGTTTTTTTAAATATGGTGAAAAAAGATAAAGCCAAAAGATTCCATTATTATATTGTTTTTACATTTATTATAAATACTAGCTAGCGTACCCCCTTTTAGTGTACAATTTTTACAAAGTTTAAATGTCTTATTTATATCTAATCAAAAGGCCAAATAATAAGTTTCAAGCTTCTAGCTTTAAAAATGATGTAATTTCCATACAAATTGTCATCTGCTATTTCAACCTCTTCCAGCCTTTTTTTCGCCTTTAAAAGTAGCCTATGTCCGTCTCCTGGCTCTAAGCTACCTACCTACCAATTTTCAGCCAAATCGGTACAGCCGTTGTTGAGTTATAAATAGTGTAATTAACACGACTTTCTTTTATACATATAAGATAGATATCTGACTTAAAAATTAATACATTTATTTTCAGGGTCCAACTACGGTCACCACATTCGATCGTGGTCTCATAGTGGAGAAGGCGGTCCTGCAAATATAGCCCATTGCTTTGTAGCAGTGGATCCTGAAAACTTCGCACCTGGTTTTGGTGACCGCCTTACTGATTGTATGCAACATTGGAGAGAGTTAGAACCAGTTAGTAGAACTAGAAATGTTTTAGTTTCACTCTGTAGTTATTGAATATTTCCGTTTCTTGGAAAACACGCAAAGGCGTCGCGTCGGCGCTTAATTCGACGTTTTATATCTCACACTTTAAGAGCAACAGTAGTCACTTCCGCATTTAGTTAATATCAGTAAGATAGACCGTCAAGACCGAATTTAATAAGGGACATTAAATTATAAATTAAAATATTACTAAAGATGACAACATATTCACATGTATAATCATAATTATTTCAAAAACACAGTAGGTATATATCATTTTTGCTCTTTTATCTAACTTTTTATATATTACAGACGGACAAAAATCTTCCAGTATTGGCTCCGGGAGATAAAGAAAAGAATGCAGCACAAATCACAGACTCAAAAGGAACAGTGTCATACGTTAAGCAGCAGTTGGAATCTAGCGAAGCACTCGCTAAAAAGTTACAGGTTAAACCTATGGAAATCATAAAGGATTAGAACTATTTAAAACACATTATTATTAGTAATGACAAAACTAAACTAGTTATTAAGTGAATGACTTATTTACTAAAAAATAAAAATAGATTGATGTTCTTTTTTTGATCGATTGTTGAGGAGGTAGTAAATATTATTACCTACCTTATAAAATGTAGATTAATATCAAGTGATATTTATTAAAGTAAGAATAAATACGTAAAGCGTAATAAATAATAATGTGATACCTATTAGTATTTTATAAAAACAGTAATTAAATATGTGCCATATTGAATTATTATATTATGTATCAAAGTCAAACGTAAGGACCAAAATTATAAAATTTCAAAGATCGATATTTGCATTTTGTATTTTTTAAACTTTATTAAGTTTTGTGTTATTTTTGATTGAAAATGATTGATAATAAAAGAAAGTACAATACATACTTATTTATTTTTTATAAAACCATACACTCATTTACTTAAATAAATCTGAACCTTAAAAGTAGGTACCTGTATGTTATCTGTATACAATATAGGTTGTAAGGATGTAAAATTTGAATGAAAGAAAGTAATTATATATTTAAATCTTAATTAATCGGAGAACTTTAACCGAGACAGTTCACAGTAGGACTTAAGTATTTTAGGTCGGACAAAAATAGTCACACGTCATCGACAACGAAAACGGGACATAAAATGGCGTCGTAAAGTAGAGAATGAACTATAAGATATCTTTAATATTTCCTAAAAGGAGTTATAGTTTACCCTATTCCTATGAGTTCAAAAGGACATCCCTATGTGATATGTCACTCAAGCTTTCATTTATGAAAAATTATTATAAAACGTAAAATCAATTGAACATTTTACATTTATGATTTACTATAATATACTACGACACTGATTAGAATAAGAAGAATCAAGAGATTATAGCACTATAACGTCTTACGTACTTGCCGTACTTACGCACTTAATACTTGTCTTGGGGGAGAGGAAAAACTTCGTAAAAAAATCCGAAACCTGTACGTCTGAGAAAACGTAACGTGTTTTTGAAAATTGATACTTGAATACAATACAATAGCATAACGGTCCCAAAG
The DNA here is from genome assembly GCA_951802675.2 of Boloria euphrosyne. NCBI lineage: Eukaryota > Metazoa > Arthropoda > Insecta > Lepidoptera > Nymphalidae > Boloria > Boloria euphrosyne. Next base: position 9,495,327 of record OX637887.1, read on the forward strand.
TGCGTTCACCTTGTTGTGGTGGGGGCTCAGTAGCGTCCGGCAATCCAGCCGGGCATGAAGCCAAGAAACAAGGTAGGTTGAGCCCACTTCGGTGGGTGGTGTGTCATGCGGGTTGCAGTGTACAGCACAGTGGACTGTGGAGCAACACCTTGGCTGGTCTGCTTCGGCAGACCTGCCGGGCCGTCGGGATGACGTGTTGATTACGCAAGCTATCCTGCGACGCCCCATTAAGACGGATGATAGATACTTGGGTTTTAGTGGGTGGATAGTACTGGCTTGCTGGTGAACCCTATATATGACAAAATCACCTGTATTCTACAGATGGGATATGTTAATTAATTATAATGATATATTAATTAATTTCCCAACGGTAAAATTAAGAGTAACGGTAATTTTTACACCATGATAGCTAAATGATATTTTTACTAATCCTACCAATATTATATACTAGGGACTTACCTCACTTTGCTTGAGTGCATATTTATCTTAGTGCTTTTTACTGCTAGAAAATATCTCATACCTAAGAAATCTTAACTTACCGTTAAAATAATATGTGAAATCTAAGAATTTGGTTTTCGGTCTTAAGAGGTACCTAATTAAGAAGGCAGGCGGAGCCGCGGGAAATGTTAGTAAAAAAATACAGACGAATTGAGAACATCCTCCTATTTGGAAGTCGGTTGAAAAATAAATACCCATCAACGCTAGTGAACACTGGAATAAACTCTGTTAAATTTTTGATAAGTAAGAAAAATAATGTGTGACTTGTCGTGTGATTTCCTACTTATTAGTTATTAAATTGCTGCTGAATTCAATTACATATGCTTTTAAGTATGTTTTATGTAACGTTATTCCTTATTTTTGTAGGAAACATGTATTTTCCTATTATAATGCTGGTTTTATCTACTACACTGTTGATAACTTTAAAGTTATCTCTTTAAACTTTAAAGTAACAGTCCACTGCCGACAACTCGACGCTTCGGTAGTAATGTTGTTATACCTTTGATCGCTACTAAATTATATTTTGATCAAATGTAGCTTAGAATCTTCGTTTTATTATATCTTTAATTTGGCAGTCTTTTTATATCATTATTCTTATATAATCAGCGAATAGTTTTATTTTTGTTCGTCTGTGTACTGACTACTATGTAGTGATTTCAAAAAATGACATTTAGCATTATGTTATCTGTTTGTTAGGTATAAATTTAACAAAGTTTATTAGCTCAAATCTTTTATGTTGTAATTTAAAAGAACAAAATTATTTACTTCTACGAACTTAAAAAATATTTAAAACATTGGACATAAAATTTAATATTTAATACATTTTCTACAATTTTAGTGAGAGGTGCTTACTGTCAAAATTGTCATCTAGTGTTTTGATTTATAAAATTCACAAATCGGCAATAAATCCGTGTGGAAACTGGAAGTGTAAGTCAGATAAAAAACTGCTCTAAAAATACGACAGTGCGTATAGTGCGTAGATATTTCAAAAATAAAACAAAAATTGTTGTACATGTGTTATTTTAGTGACCTAATAAAAAACAGTAGTAATATCAGTGAAGAGTGCATAAGTATATATTTTAGATAAAGTGAAATTGATACCCATTTCTGTGATTACAATTACTACTGTGAACCGTATCTATTATTTATAAAGGCACAAACTAAATAGAGGTAAGTTATTTTATTCTACTAGAAAAGTAAAATGTATATTTTTAATCATTATTATAATAACCTACTTTTTCACTTTTCCAAAAAAAACAATTCTTTATTTCTGTGTAGTCGTGTATAAATCCTACTTTGTATATTTTCTTACAGAATGCCTTTTTTATGACCATTGAGAATAAAACATTGTATAGTTATGTTATTAAAAGATTGATAATATTACAAATTCTACATATTGTAGTTTCTGAGTAAATAATACTTTTATTAAATTTCTGAATTAATACAATGATTTCTATTTTTAAGAAAACATTAATAAGCCTTTTATTTTAATAAACTGCATACATTATTTTAGATATATAATATTAGTACTCAATTATGATTTTAAAAGGATATTCAATAATCATTTCATCAAATCAAACAATAATATTTAAATACATTATGTATTTAAATATTATTGTTTTACTTCACTGTTAGCATATAACTGTACAATAAAAATCCAAACAGCTGACAAATAAATTATTAAATCGTCTACATTATAAGACTGGTGCATACTATTAATAAAACTCCATTACCTGGGCGAATTTGGAAAGTAATTTCAAACATTACTACAAATTTTTATGATTAATTTTATTGTATCAATATAAAAAATCCACTTGAACATCTTTTGTTTTGTATGCCTAACATGCTAACAATAAAAATAAAATTTGCTAAAGCCGTATTAAATCTATTTTTACTAATTTACTAAAATTAATAAACTTCTTTACTGTACTAGTAATATCAAAAAAATCAACTTCCTAGTATGGATAATATGAATATTAAATTCATTAAATAATTTAATATGATTACTATACTATACCAAATTAAACTCTATGTGATAATAATAAAAGTATAGCATATAGATATGTAGATATACATATATATATGATAACTTATAGATATGTAGGTAATAAAAATGTAATATCAATAAAAAATGTCAATTTTCACAGTAAGGCAATTATGTAGTATTTCTGTGAACTGGTACAGTTACATTTGTTTTTGTAATAAAAAATGTATACAGGTGTAACTTTTCTATACCGGTAAATTATTGAAAAGGCCAGTTTCCTGCTTCACACGCATTTCTATTTGTTGATATAGCATTCATCAATCTGATATGGCATAATATGTGCTGTCATTCAACCATTGATCAAGTAAATTTTTTTCCATCACTTAAAATTGGAACTTTGTGAAAATTTTTATCCCCCAAAACAACACTGTTTTGGTAACAAGTAACAAATTTTGTGCCTATTATAAAGGCATAGTATATATAATATATAATATTAAAATTTAATAATTATGAACTAGAAAAACTAAAATAATTCTAATTTTAAAGCTTTTGGTACATATAGGTAACAAGTAGAATGAATCTAAAATCTAACTTTGATAGAGATTAGAGACACACTATAGAGCTCAGTTAAGGCAAACTCAAGGCCTAGCAACTTAAACATGAAAAGATTTTAAATCGTAAGCTGTATTCAATAGGACAGAGTGCATACTACAATCACCCTTGACTTTTTTAATTACAAATGGTATATTTATTTTTTGCTTTGAGTTTTTTTTTGTTTTTTTTTATTTGACTTATGTAAAAAAGCAATAAAAGTGTGTGTTTCCATCACACTATATATTCCTAAATTATTTATATGATTGTAACAAAATGAATAAAATGTCACACCCGTGCTGACTAAAGTTTCTACAGTACTAGCATAAATAGCGACTCAGAATTCTTCTAGTCGGACTCTCCATCCCTAGGTTTGTTTTAATGTCTTTAGAGTTACAGCCTAATTCTTTATCTATACATAGAGTCAAATCTATACTTCAAGTATTTTTAATTTTTTTTATTGAAATAGTCAATTATTATCGACACAAAGTTAGTTAGTAAGTTAAAGTTTTTTAGAATTTTTGTCTGCACGTGTCTGTCTGTCTGTGACAGTAACAACTGCAGGATAGATTTATATGTTTAGTATGATGATAGCTGGTTATTTGCGTAACACATAGGATACTTTTTACCGTGGGAATATATCTCATCTCTGAGAATTCTATACTATAAACGTACGTAGAGACGAATCCGAACAGAGCAAATACTTAGCGGAACAAGGGTGCTAGTCTAAAATAAAAATAGCCCTGAATACTCCTTATAACATTAGCGTGTTGTTGTAATAGTAGTAGAGCCTCTAAATTAACAAGGAAATAGCGTGATTCATATATTAGTCATAGATATACCTACATTAAACACGTAACAATTTATAGATTGAGTATTTGATACATGTAGATTTGGTTAATCTTTTAGATTAAAGAAAACATAATGTGATATATATCGACATTTAAGTAATTTGATTGTTAAAAGCCGCAAGTAAAAAAGTGCGAGTGAAAAATAAATCATGTACCATAGTATCTATTTTGTCAAAGGTTATCCCTTACTGACAGTCCCAAGTCCCAACCTAACTATTCCATCATGAAACCTAAATAGTTAACTACTAAAAACAAACTCTAGGTCCCACTCGTACCTATATTAGTGTTTGCGGTCATAACTTGTGTGGGCAAAAATATATGAAACGATGCCTTCAAGGCAATTTTATTGAAGGTCGCTATAAATGGACAACAAGTTGGAAAAAAATAGGCAGGTATTTGCAAGTCTTTGTTGTTTAATTATTAAATTTTTAAGTAAAGTTAATAGTATGTAATATTGTACTTCACAATTTTTATCTGACTATAAAAAAAACATAGTATCGTAGACCGGAGTATCGTGTTGTTGCTAAATATTCTCTCAACTTTACCATTACAATGTACAAGCAACTAACCCTCGATCCGCCTGGGTCCGTCCCTAGGTATGATTTAACCCTTAGTGTGAATTTTTTAGAAATGAGATATTTTCACGCAGTAAAATCTTTCGTATATTTTAATCCGTATAATCCGTATAATAAAGCTATCATCGTACCAAATATCATCAAAATCTGTCCGGTGGTTTTCTCCTGTTGAATGAAATGAATTTGGACTTTGTATCGATAATTTTTATCTTTGTATCGACTCGTTTGGCTCAGTTGGTAGTGACCCTACTTTCTGCGCCAGCGGTCGCGGGTTCGAGTCCCGCTGGGGGCATTCATTTGCTAATCACGAATGTTTGTACTCCAGTCATGGGTGTTGATATTTATAATATGTATGTATTTAAAATTTATATGTGTAGTATATCAACTATCTGGTATCCACAACACAAGCACGTTAAGTAGCTTACTGCGGAACTAGATGGCGCTGTTGTAATAATGTCCCAACATATTAATATTATTATTATATTATATTAATAATCGGGCTCACATGGTCAGAGGCGAAGCGCATAGCCCAAAACTGAACGCGATGGCGGAGTACTGTGAACACCCTTTGTCCCACCTAGGGGCCATAGGATACTATCATCATCGATAATAATAGCCATTTATAAGATTTTCAAAAAAAATATTGTGTACAGATTAAACTCAGAATTTTATTACATGTATAGTTTAATCAAAAATTGAATTTTGCAGTATTTACGAAAGTATTATATTATTCTATCTTATCTTCTATTATTTAATGATTGCGGCACTATGAAAAATTCCCGTGCGATATTGCTTTTAATAATAAAAGTGTCCTAGGATTTGGTTTTAGTGGAGCGAGAGTGAATCGCTAGTAATATTTACAACAATTTACGCAAAAAAAACATGCAATAAGAAGTAAGTAGATAGGTGAGTAATAAAACTAAGAATAATAAAAGTCAGTTATCAGTTACAATGGCTGATTGAAGGAACTCTATTATTTTGTTATGCGTTATTACAACAAATAATTACAAGGCGTGGTTGCGACAATATGGCCGAAGGCTGAGAAGGTTTTCTTGCACTTATAATCGCAGCTATATTTAACTCAGTAAAATATAATTTATTGGTATTTTATGCCTTTTTAATTGCAATTAATGAAATCAACGCCCGTGACTTTAGTTGGGTTTATACTGCCGGAACTAAAGAGGAATAGTTTAAAAAACTTCTAGATATGGTCGTATTTGTCATTTTCATCAAAATCATCTTAAAATAGTATCATAGAATAGTCTTATGATTTTTGTTGGTTTTTATACCAGTGTCAGCTCAAAGTATCGTAAAAGAACAAAACTTAGCAGTATACGAGTGGTCGAAAAATTTTGTTGTTGGTGTAAATATACATAAAATAACAAAGCAAAAGTAGTCTAGACTCGAAAAAAGGCCTGGAAGCGGCGGTGGGGGTGGTAATATATACGTATTTCGGGGTTTGCACTCGTTTTTTGCGATTTGCGACTAAATTACGCATCCTATTGAAAAAAGTTAAATGTCAAAGTCGTAGATAATAAAAAAATGTAAAATTTTCTTTACTGAATACATTATTGCGCATAACCTCAAAATTATCGAGCAAATCCAAAAAAAAAAACATTTCTTTTTTGTTTTTAAGTTATAACTATAGCAAACATTTCTTTCTTTTTATGAAAAATTGGTGAAAATGTTCTTTTTTATGTTTTCAATCCTTATTTTCACTCGAAAATTTTGGTTAGCAAATTTTATAAGATAAACCTTTACCAGTGCTAATTTTTTTCATTGAAATCTCAACTTTCATATACCGCTACCGCTAATTTCTTATTTCATTTGAAAAAAATACCTCAAACTGAAGGAGCGATATTACAACAGGTGTATTTAAAAATATTTAATGTACAGAGTTTTTCTAAGCTTCTGTTTTATTATATTTATAGATTATTTTATTTATTAGCTATTAAATTATTATATTTTTCAGAACATTCAATGACGAACGCCTTATTAAAGCTTAAACTGAAGTCCACAAATGTGGAACAATTGGGTAGATTAAAAAGATCATTAGGACAATTGGTAACGATCTCTGAGGTAGGTACTGTTAATTAGCTACATACTGCGATGTGAGTTACGCAAGACAACACAAAAAGAAAACTGTTGTACATGAATTGTATGTAGGTATAGTTATGTGTGTGATAATAATGCAGAGAACAGAAGAATTTTATACTACTAACTAGCAATTCCCGCAACTCCGCCCGCGTTATAATTAGTATTAAAAATAGGGATCGAGGGAAATGAAAATTTAGGGTATAGGTATTTTTAATGCCAAATCATAAAAAAAAAATATAAAATAAATATTTGGTCTATAAATTGGTCTCGAGAGGGCCACCCTTATCACATAGGCGAATAAAATATAGCTTACGATCTATTCTCAGACCTACCAAATATATATACAAAACAAAATGTCATAAAAATAAGTCAAGCTGTTTAGCCCCCTAAATTAGATAACACACACACGAGATTTTAATACCTATTTAAGATTTTCTAATTACAATTTATTATTAGTAATGAGAAGTTAAAACCTAAGTATACACGTTATCTATACTACAGCACTGCCTACAGTGCTAATATTATAAGAGGTAGAGTTTGTTTGTATGTTTAAACGTGCGTATCTCATCGATCATCATCGATTTCAAAATATTTTTGTTTTAACTTGTTTTGGGTATCATTAATTTAGAGACTATAATATCTTATTGTAATTTGTAAATTAAAAATACTTTTGGCAATTAAACTGGCGGAATCAAATTTCATTGTTAACCTTAGGTGAAATATAATTTTAACACAAGTCGTCACGAAAATTAAAAACGACTACTAAAACTATTACTACGCATATTAATTTTAAAATACGGAAAAAACGTATCTTTGTTTAAAATGATAAAACGAGAACAATAACAAAACGCTAGCAAACACTTCTTGATTGATGGATGTAAATCATGTAATCTATATCAATAAAGTGAAAGAAATATTCGTGATTGAAGAACAGCAAGTCTTATAAATCTTCCACGATTACACTATTACTTTAATATTTAGTTATTTACACTAAATGTATAATATAAAAGTATATACGGTACTTACGTCAATAAATCAATTTTTAAAATTTTGTCTGTCTGTATTTTTTGACGGAACTTTCACTCGCAGATAGCTAATGTTATAAGGAGCTACTTTACCGAGAGCTAACTTAGGCTACTTTTATTTTGTTAAAAAATATAAAAACCGTTCAATTTATTTAATCTTACGCACAGCGAAGCGGGCCGGGCTTGCTAATATTGTATATATATATATATAAAAAAATTATGCGACCTATCCCAGTTTACTTAACCTCGGGTAAACATAGGTAGGACAAAAGTAGTCAATAATGAAACTGATAGTTTTGCTGGTACCAAATTGTTTTTAGATATTTTACTCGTCAACAGGTAGATAATTATCTAAATAGTTACACTTATATGGATCCTAATGTTGAATTGAATGACATTAAAATGACATCAGCTGAATAAATATAAATTTAAGTATTTAATGTAATAGTACAGTTTCAATTGTTATCAGAACTATACTATAGTGTAAAGGAAACAAAGTTGTTGATTATGATATTAGGTAGGATGTCGTGGAATTTTTTTACTTTATTTGAAAAACATTGTCAAACATTTTTATTTATTATTTAATTATTGCGATAACTTAATGAACCTGTAGTAACCCATGTATCAGATCTAAATACTATCTAGCAATAAATTATACTTGTATTGATGTAATGTTCTACTAGCGGACCCAGCCACGCGTTGCTGTGGCTCAGTAATTATAATAGATTGAATAATTTTTTTACTAATTCTTCTGATACAATGAAATTACTATTCTCTAAAGAAATTAAAAATAGATTCATTCATATGGGATTGAAAATAAAACAAATAATAAGCACAAACCAACATGTACTTTTTGAATTCACATTTTATTCATCTTATCTTAAGTTAGTTTTTTTCCGCGGCATTATACCTACTGAAATTAAAAAAAAATTTAATTTATCATTTATATAAATAAATTAGATCAAAATTTACGACTGAATAAATTAACAACTATCAAATTATAAAATCAAAATAAATTATGCTCGTTTGTTTGTATTTGTATGTATGTATGTATAAGAAATAAAAGTTTATTGACATATTTTATCAGTGTGTATGTATATATATATATATATATATATATATATATATATATATGTATATATGTATGTATTTATATATGTATGTATAATGTAATGTATATATGTAAGTATGTATGTATGTAGGAATATATGTATGTATCTATGTATTAATTTATCTGTAATAAATATTTCTATTTATGTGTCAAAGCGTGTACACCACCTACTGTTTTAAGATAACTTACTCCTCCACCTTAAGGTTGCCTGGAAGAGATCGCTTCCAGCGATAAGGCCGCCTAATGTGCATCTTTTCTTTGTGTGTGTTTTTTTAAAATGTATTTTATGTTTCTTTTGTGGTGTGCAATAAAGTATATTATTATTATTATTATTATAAATAAACGAAAGGTAATCTAGAAATACTTACATGTTTTCGAGCTGGTGATATGAAGATTGATAGACAAAAACAGTAATCAATAAAATTTTATGTTATTATTTATAATTTAAAAAATATTCAAACTGAACACTGCACAATAATAACACAATACAATTATAAAAATCCTTCACGAAAAATTGTAATAGTATGGTTATTATATAGACATTATCCCGCTCAATACTCGAATGAGAGTTTTCTTAAAGTGTCACGTAATTACAACCGAAGGTACGCACATATACAGCCAAATAGATTACCTCGAAATGTATTAGTATAAATAAATAAAATAAATACTTTTATTACGATTACAAAAAATAAATATGTAATATAAGTAACAATTAAAACAATTTTAAAAGTATTATATATCATATCCAGTTAAAATAACAATGTAAGATCTAATATACATATTATAAATCACCGACTTGCGGTGGGCGAGATCCCCGACCTGCGCACCTTGACCGTCTGGGGGTGGCGCTAACTCTTCCCCGTCCCTGAGGGCCTGGTACTTGGTTGCGTTAAACGTTTAACGCAACCTTGTCGCATGAGAAGTTTCACTTCAATAAAAATAAAAAAGTAACAAAAGTGTATATAAATTTAAATATATAGGTATTACAATAAAATAAAATATTTTATTTTTATTTACTATTTTATTTCTAAATTCTATATTCAAACGCGCCATCTATAATCTGTGCAACTTAGATGCCAAGCCGCCATCTATAAATACACACTAAAGTCGTATAATAAATATTTAATTTGTAATAACTAATATTGAGATCAATAATTGAAATAAAAACTACCCTATCTCGTAAGTTTGACCAAATTACATATGCTTACAAAATTTGATGAAAATTGGTTCAGCAGTTTAGGAGTCCATTGAGGACAAACATTGTGACACGAGATTTATATATATTAAGATTGAACACTAAGAACATACGTTTCCTACATTACATTTCTACAGTTTACTATATAATTCCTCAGGAATTCATTGGAATAAATTTGCCATTTTTCTGGTTTTTTTTTATTTAGATATAAGTTTGGTTTTTTGTTAAAATCATTAAAATTTTATTATTTGGTAAAACTATCGGGGAAACGCTACGATTTTAGAGATATAGGCTCCGTTTATCAATACCGATTACATCTTATCCGAATAATCTATATTATATAAAGATATTCTCATTTTCTTTTTTTGAGACTCATTAAATCGTTTAAATCCACAATTGATTTGAAAACGGTATTGTATTTTTCAGTCCCCAACACGTGGTGGGAATCCCTATTTATAGCCAGATTCAAGAAAAATAATTAAAAAATCACGAATGAACAGCTATTGTAGGTACAAGCAGCCGTAGAGTTAGCGAAAGTAATTAAACTTGAGGAAGGAAATTTGAGAGCTTTTGAAATTTGAAATTAATGATAAACTATGACAATACCTCGCTTTTTAATTTTAAAATAAATAGTTTATTAATATTATTAACATAGATAGGTAGTAAATTATATTTTCAAATAAAGGAGGATCTTCGATCAATCGAGATTTTTTTATATCACACTAGCGACTCGCCCTCACTCCGCTCGGTCTTGTTATATTTTGAGGGTTAGGTATATATAGATTTCTCAGAAATTAGATATTTTGCCGCAGTAAAACTATCCTATAAATTGACCGGGCTAGCCAGCTATCATCATACTAAATTTCCTCCATATCCATCAGTGGTTTTTCTGATGGATTCTGGTGGTGATGCGGTCACAGACAGACAGGCAAATATTCCAAAAACAATAGGTTTGGTCTCAGTATCGACAATAATATCTATTTCAATTAGATTTTCCAAAAAATATTTAACGTACAGATTTGACTCAGTTAGTTAATTTTATTATATGTATGTATAGGTTTTATGTAAATGCCACATGATAGGCTGACTAATTGCACAAGTGCCAGTCAAAATCCTGTGAAGACAAACAACGTATTTCATATTAGAACTAGGTGCTTACCCTCGCTTCGCTCGGGTTCGTCACTAGGTACGTGGTGTACCTATATATTTACTTCGCACCGCCTGAACATATTTTCTGATTTAATTACTATTGCACGCACCATGGCAATTGGCAACGGTCGTAAAATGATACGTCAAACGCCGTTTATTTTATAAAGTTTTTTTTACATTTCCTAATTTTCCGCACAACTTTCTTATTTTTTTCTTTCACATAAACCTTCTCCTGACAATAACAAACACAACAAAAAAGAATAAGCGAAATCGGTCCAGCCATTCACGCGTGATGTCGTGACCAAGGAAAATAGAGATTCATTTTTATATACTATATAGACTATATAGATTATCCTGATTCACTCCTTAAATAAATTTAAACAAAATACTCAATTTAAGTCATTTCTTTATATTTCGAATATTCATTACTATTTAAAAATAGCGCCATCTATTTTATTATACTGGTATCGAAATTAAATGGGACTGGAAGACCTAGGAGGGACAACCGGGGGTATGGTTATGTAATAACTTGCTAGATGGCGCTGACAAATAAAATATTTCGTTCATGTTAAGACTGAAACCCGGTTTAATTATGAATATTGTCTTATATATTCCTACATGCATTGAAAAATCATATTCGAACGCCCGCGCCAGTTCTGCCACGGTAGAGATATGCGTGCATGAAATTAATTTGCTTAAATAATTTTTAAGATATTTAATAACTCTTATTACATGTATTAAAAACCAGTAGCGCAGGGGTTGTAAAGCTGATTTAACTATTTGTTGGGACATGGGACATTATTACAACAGCGCCATCTAGTTTCGTGGTAAGCCACGTAACGTGCTTGTGTTGCGGATACCAGATAGTTGATATACTACACATATAAATTTTAAATACATACATATTATAAATATAAACACCCATGACTGGAGTACAAACATTCGTGATTAGCAAATGAATGCCCCCAGCGGGACTCGAACCCGCGACCGCTGGCGCAGAAAGTAGGATCACTATCAACTGAGCCAAACGAGTCGTCAAAATTGGTTACTTATTCTAATTTATAACCTACAAGTTAAGTTTTAATATCAAACTAAAAATTAAGTGCCACATACAAAAAAAAACTAAATTAAAACATAGTTAAACTTTTGTAAATTTGTTTAAGAACAATCGGTGACAGAAATGTTTAAAATAATCATCAATCGTTCCATATAATCGCTTGCCATATTATGATAAAATCTGTTAATTATACGTACTAGGATAGCCACATCCAGGCAAGGATATTCCATCAATTCGAGAGGGATCAGGTCATAGTTCAGCACGCTGGTCAAGTGCGGGTGCATGCATATTGCACATGTCTTTCCAGAACTTGCTACGTTCTCTCAGACTTGCAGGTTTCCTCATGATGTTTTCCTTCACCGTAAGACAAGTGGTAATCAATCAGGATAGAAATGATTCGCACCTGAAAATATCTGAAATGCGGGACCCGGATCTGAACCGGCTTCAGGCTTCCCAAGCGAAAGCGTTACCACCAGGCTACGACTGACTTATTCATTTGTATATAATATATACCTACTTAATAAATAAAATTGGATGGTTGCTGTTTGTGATTTTATACTAATGATAGATAATAGCTACTTTCAATTGAGTTCTGATTATTATTTACATGATACCAAATCCAACACAACGGGATATTCTCTTCAGTATTCAAAATATTTATAGCGTGATATTATCGAACTAAATTACTTTTTAAAGGGGTGTTGCTAATCTAGGGGAGATTAGTCCGATTCCTAAAGTCAGTAATAAATACATATGTTGGGACATTATAAAACACAGTGCCATTTAGTTCCGTCGTAAGCTACGAGGCTTGTGTTACAGATACCAGATAGTTGATACACTACACATTTAAAACATTAAATAAATGCATAATATAAATATAAATACCCATGACTGGAGTACAAACAATCGTGCTCAACTAATGAATACCCCTAGCAGGACTCAAACCCGCGACCGCTGACACAGCAAGTATGGTCAACTGAGCCAAACGTGTTGTCGAAGAAAGGTATTCCATTCCAGGAAAAGAGGGATTTCCTGACCTTATTGGTATTAACAGTGACTGGTAGAGTGGTAGAGTATACGGGTATTTCTGTATGCTATTTTTATTAACATAATAATAGCAACTTTAAACCAACCAGCATCTTTGAAATCTGGCTCCTGGCTTATAATATAAAGTACTTATTACTTAGTATCTTAGACAGAGACACAAGCAATTAACTAGGTACCATGAATGTATCATTAGGCATTCATAGCTTGTGAATTTTTAATCTATATTATATAAAAAATAATAAATCCCGTTTTCCGTATGATAAAATACTAAATTAATAACTTCCTTGCGAATATGAGCTCTCATACATTTAATTATTTTAAATCGAGATTAAATTCGTAATCCTCTGTCCCGTGTTTACGTAGTTTGTTAATTAATGTTGCTAACTACCTGCCCTTCGTAGGACAACGTCACGGGCTGTTTTTTTTGTTTTAATTCTTATATTATCTCTCTTATAAAGTACAACATAATGTACGATGTGTAATTTACTATACATATTATATTATCTATTTGCTTAAATAATAATTATCATAATACTACTTCTTTCTGGGTAATACCGCCGCAGAATATATAATATAAATTATAAATAATACACAGACATGACGAATTGTGTTATGAGTTGGTAGGTACTATATGCGCGTTATACTTATACTAGCGGTGCCCGCGGCTTCGCTCGCCCTAAGAGTGAATAAAATAAAAATTTTTGCTTATATACTGTTACTTATAATGTACCAAGGACTGATTCCCCATTTAAAGTTCTGGCCCTCTTTTCTGAAAACTACTGTGTAGCATCCTGCCGTGCCGCCACTGCTGCGCTTTCTAAAACTTATTTCCTATTTTTAACCAATTTTGCTACTATGTGTATCATAATATCTTTGTGTGTTTTTCGTTAATGATAAACTGATGTACGTGGTTCATTGTTATGGACTTATGGTAAAAATTACTGTTAAATATTTATCCTACGCAAATTATGCCACCCCCGTTAACCCCCATAGGGGTTGATTTTCAAAAAACGCTTAGATATGTATCTCATAATTTGTATTGCAGAGCATTATTTCAGTTTCACGCAAAATATTTCAATAGAATTAAATTTCCCATACAAACTTAGCCACCCCCTTTAACCCCCAATGGGGGTGAATTTCGAAAAACCCTGAAATACGTGTTTCATCATTTGTACTAAAAAGCATTAATTCAGTCAGTTAAGTTTCATGCAAAAATGTGCAATAAAAATATTTTTCTCATACAAACTTTGCCACCCCTTTTAACCCTTTTAGGGGTTGAATTTCCAAAAAATAATATGCCTATTTCCTTCTCATGAATGCAAACTATCTACATACCAAATTTCAGCAAAATCGGTTGGGTGGTTTAGGTGTGAAAAGGTAACAGACAGACAGACAGACAGACAGACAGACAGAGTTACTTTCGCATTTATAATATTAGTATGGATTATGTACGTCGTTGTAAGTGATGGTGATTAACCTTTCAAAATAAAATTATATCGATACTTTAATCTTCTTAAACGACCTTTTTATCATTTTATCGCTTGTACTCATTACATATTAATACGGTAAATATTTATCAATTCTAAATTATATCACGTATCGCGTTGGCAAAGATAAAAGAAAAAATGTTTGCCGTCTTACAGTCGTTGCCATATACATAATATGAATTACGAATATCTATACCTAATACCTATATGGGATGTATGGGTGACAATCAAAGTATAACGATTCGATTCTTATTCTTTTTTATTCTTAAAAATTTGAATGTGTAGTAGTACCTAGTAGAATTGTCTATTCATGTATATTATTAATAAAATTGAAACATGTTTCTTTACGCAAACCACAATGATTATTGAATTGTACATGACATGACATATTCTTATGTCGTGTATATTATTATTAATAAGGAACGGAAGGAATCTATTTATAATGTGAATAGGAACTATGGATTTAATTATATTAAAAACAGCCATGCAATTTCGACTCAAAGCAGTGTCCGAGTAACGAAATTGTGGATTTAAATGAGATTAGTTTTGTCATGTTGAAACAATGTAGCCCAAAAAACAGAGCCCAATCTAACCGCAAATTAAATTATAAATAGAACTCGAATACGATAGTGGCATTACAGCAGTCATTATAATATGAATTTAAACGGTTAAAATAAAGTAATACCTACTCAAATTATTGTTATCGTTATAATTGTTATAATATTATTAATAACTGCAAAATAAACCTATGTTTTAACCACTGTCAAATAATACAAGAAAATTATAATATACTTTAAGTATCTGAAAATTTGAAAAAGTTTTCTTTATTTTTTGATAATTAAAAAGTAGGTAATAACTACTTTATACCTAGATCTATTCTCTTTCTCTACAGGATAGAATATATAAAAGCTAGAGAATAGAGAGAGAGAGAAGTCATCACTTAACGTACCACTTTCTATATCCCACATTATCATTGCAATTATACATGTTAATACTTAATAGAAACCACAGGTCGGCTCCCTGGCTGCGGTCAGAAACAATTGGAAAGTAAGCTATCGCAGAGTATATTTGTATTTTGTATTGATTAAACTCTACTAATCGCGATGTATTCTTAATTAACTAAATATAAACATCAAAAATCATAGAAATTCTATTAATATCTTAAGATTAAAGGCAGATTCCTTTTCAGACCTCATAGGAAATACTTAGTCGTTAAGAATTTTTTTATAATTCTGGCATAAGGAAAAAAATCGTACCTTGTATGTCCAAATATCTGTTATTATTAACTATGTTGGCAGAGTAATTATACTACTTACGTGGACAAATAATGGTACATACTAATATGTCTGATTTTAAAACTCTTTTACGCCTTTTTACCAGGTCATTTTGATCCCAGTTTCATAATTAAGATATTAATTAATTGAAGTTTTTTGAAATATAAATAGAAAATTAGGATTTACACACTTACATTTAGGAAAAGATTTACTAATAGAAAAAAAATACAATGTCCAAATAGAATTTTACTATACTGTACTATGAATGTTTGTAATTTAATTCGGTATTCGGCACATTAAGCACATGTAAGAATCTAAACTTACTGAAGAACTTGCTGTTCATGATTATTCAAAGAAAATTGATAAGTAGCTTATTAGAATTTAAATATGATATGGTTTCGCAAATATTATGTAGGTATACCTAAAGCTACTTAAAATTTAACACAAATTCTGTCGTCTATTGATTTGTTTTTAAATACTAATTGTAATCTATACTTAAGGGTTGTTAATTTGTCTGTTTGGATGTGTGGCAAGAGGAACCGATTTTCATAATGTTTTGTGCAGTGATATCTTATTACGTATATCATTGAACTTAAATTTTTTTTTTTGCTTTGTGCAAAGAATTTGGGTACTCGAATAAATGTACTTGAAAATTAAAGGCTTTAAAAAGGCCTACAGAATACATATTAAGAGAAAAGTTTTATTTTTTTATAGTTTACATAATTTGCAACTATTGATTTAAAATGGTAGAAACATCCATTTTAAAACCTATACAGAGATGGCTTAAATCTAAAGAGTATCTAGGCAATAGCTATATTATTATTACACCTTTGGTTTTAAAAACACATATCACAGATAATCTTTCGAATAATATGCTCAAGGCCACCTTTTAAAGATCGATGTACATTATAAACTGCATAGATAATTTAATGCAAATGAAGAGGTTGATTCCGTATTCTTTTATTTGACTGACTATTGTAATGTACATATGCAAATGTACTATTATTATTAGAGATTGTTATAAATGAGAATGTGTGAATGACAGTCATGACTTGAGATTGATTTACACGACTTAAGTTATCTAAGTGATAAACATCTATTCACTTGGCTAGGGTATTATGTGCGTTGCCTTATAAAGACTAAAACTTTGTGCTGTTTTTACAATACATACTATAGAAGGAGAGGATTCCAAGGGTGGATCCCTTCCCAATCTTAATGGACCTTGCACTCAGTTGAGTATCTCTACCAGCTTGGGCAGCCGAACTAAGTTACAAATAATATATTTTGACAAATTAAAAATAGCCGGAACAAACAGACAGACAGACAAAATTTTTTTTTAATGTAAGTATCATAGGTAATATATACTTTCATATCCATTTAGTGAAAAACTTTAATTTGAAATTAAAAACAGACACTTAAATTTTATTTATATATGTTACATAGATTATTTTATATTATCACAGATAATTAAAAATGTTATTTGATCTTTTTACTTTAAAGATGATAGAAATACGAATTAATCAATATCATTATCTTCCCGCTTAATCATATACTTTTTTAAAATTGTAATTGTTCCTCGCCCGTGTAAAGGTCAATTTCGTGACCACTGCGCCAACGCGGACCTAATGAAAATTTATCACACGATTTTATACCTTATTTGTCTAGCCAGGTAGATCCAAGTCTTTAAACTACATAATTTATTCTTATTACCTTAATTAAATTATGACTACATTCAGCCTCTGCGCTTATATTTTACAGCTATGCCCTATAACGAAAAAACCATTTAACGTTTAATGAACTTCAATGTTGCCATCATATTCTAATTACGGTATGACTTAGTGATTTTTACATTTACATAAGAAAATGCCTGGAAATTATTCGTTCTTAGAACTATGTTTTTTTTTTAATTTTTTATATTTTTATTAATAATATTAATATAAGAAATATGTAATATCTACTGCTCGTTACAAATTTACAAAATGAAATTTATAAATTACTTAAGAAAAATTCTAAATAAATAGGCTACAATGATACCTACTGCAAAAGTATGAACTACGTTTCATGCTATGTATTCTTAAAATAGTAAACAGTATTTTTTTTACTTCATTCATACTTAACTCAAATAAGCCATAAAACACTTATACTCGTCTACGAATATAAGGGCTTTAACAAAAACTCTTATGTTGTGTGTCCATGTCTTAAAATCATGGTCGCTGCGGTTTACAATACGTAGCCCACGTATACCATATTCGAGGGTCACCCTCGCTC
Source organism: Boloria euphrosyne (assembly GCA_951802675.2). Taxonomy (NCBI): domain Eukaryota; kingdom Metazoa; phylum Arthropoda; class Insecta; order Lepidoptera; family Nymphalidae; genus Boloria; species Boloria euphrosyne. The sequence goes on from OX637887.1 coordinate 9,513,536, forward strand.
CTCACGTTTTCATCCCTAGATACGTTTCAACGGTTATTATAGATTTCTCGAAAATGATTTTTTTCTCCCTGTAAAAAGTGTCGTATATGGTAGTCATAAACAGACAAACATTCAAATAACTGTAGATTTGGACTCTGTATATCGATAATAATGGCTATTTCAATAAAATGTATTAAAAAATTACAGATTTGACTCGGTTAGAACTACCTATATATATAAGTAAATATCTTTACTAGATGTAATATAGGTATCTCGCTTTTAACTTTAAATATTAAAGATAGAGAGAAGAGAACGACGATTGTGATGACGTTTATGTTTGTTTCTTTTGTCAAGAACCGTATGTATATACAATATACATATTATTATAGTATTGAACAAGTGCGAAACTATTCAAAATGAGTTGATTCGAACACATGACGTTAAAATTGAGGAACTTCAAAACAAGTACATTTTAACTGTCATTTTATATTTACTTTTCCATTAAAAAAGGTACACCGACTTCACAATTACTTATGAGAAATTCAAGGCTTTTTGCGTGGAATTTCTATTTGTAAATACATGGGGCCAGCCTCACTGGCTAAATCCATGCATAATGGCAAAGGTAGTGCATAACCAACATAAAAATTTACCTACATCGGAATTAAGAACTTCGCCCTGTTTGAAGTTCATCAAAAAACTAAATGCCCCATATGCAAAAAGAAGATTTGAGCTCTGCTATTTTTTTTAATATTTTTTGTAATTCTTATAATAATGGTGTCAATCATGACTACTACTTTTCTTTCGATGAAGAAAAACATCGCTGCTTATCCGAGTCAACATAATATACTTAAGATATCTTTAGTCCAAGAAAATATCTTATCTCGTGACGAGCCCGAGTGGAGCCAGGGTAAGTCACTAGTTTTATATAAAAGGAATACGGATATATAGCATTACAAAGCCAATCTATTCTGAAATCAGGTGAATTAAGCAACAAATCAAATGATGTAGGCAGCTTTTGATTTAGGAATAACATCATAAATTCCCTAACTCATTGCAATCGGGGCTTAATATCCGGCGGCGCTGATCGCAAATATGCTTCTTCAAATATAATAAAATATGCCGCCTTACCAACGGCAGTATTTGATTATAGCGGACTGTATTAAATGTATTAATACATAGAAGCTGTGACTCGAGCTTTTAATAGTGTTCGTTGGAGTCTAGTTTTATTTTAAACTAACATCATATTCTGAGAGAAAAATGACATAAATAAATCTTGATTGGTAATTATAGTACTTATATATAAAAAAAAATCCATTTCCAAGGATTGAATTGCTTTTAAATTGATTTTAAAATCATTTTGAGTTATAATGTATTTAAAATTTTCAATCCGGGTCAATCCGGGTCTCTTTTTTTTTTTTCAGCTTATTGCCGTCCACTGCTGGACGAAAGCCTCCCCTAAAGAGCGCCAACAATCCCGATCTTGGGCAACCTGCATCCATCCCGTACCTGCCACCTTTTTCAAGTCGTCGGTCCACCTAGTCGCAGGGCGTCCTACACTTCGTTTGCCTAAACGTGGTCTCCACTCTAACACGTTCCGGCTCCATCGGCCATCCATACGTCTGGAGACATGACCAGCCCACTGCCACTTAAGCGTGCTAATTCTACACGCGATGTCGGTGACTTTAGTTCTTTGGCGGATATCCTCATTTCGAATTCTATCAGCCAAAGAAACGCCAAGCATCGCGCGTTCCATTGCTCGCTGAGCAACCTTTAACTTGTGGACTAGTCCTACGGTGAGTGTCCACGTTTCAGCTCCGTAAGTCTTCACAGGTAGGACGCACTGATTAAAAACCCTGGTCTTAAGGGTCTGTGGGATCGACGATTCAAAAATATGACGCAACCTCCCAAATGCCGCCCAGCCCAAACGAATTCTTCTATTGGCCTCCTTCTCAAAGTTGTACCTACCAAGTTGTATAGTTTGGCCCAGGTAGATATATTCCTGCACAACTTCGAGTGGAGAGCCATTTACGACCACTGGTCTCGGTCATGGCACTACCACTTTATAAGTGGTAGTGCCATGCTTGTTACCTTCGGGTAGCAGCCGAATGGGCCGGCACGCCCCGTATAGTACCACTCTCTCACAGAAGACCGGCGTGAAGTGGCAGCTATGCTGTCGCGTTTCGTCCGGTAAGTGAGAGTCCGGGAGGCCCACTCCCCATCCCTACTCCCGTCCTTCTCTCTCCTTCCTCCCTCCCTTTCCTGAAAGGCCGGCAACGCATCTGCAAGCCCTGTGGTGTTGCAGATGTCCATGGGCGGAGGTGATCACTTACCATCAGGTGAGCCTCCTGCCCGTTTGCCCCCTTTGTCCCATAAAAAAAAAAAAAAAAATGATCGTTGACCATAATTTTGGTCTTTTCAATGTTCATCCCGAGACCTACTTGTCTTGAAGAATCATTCAGGCTATTCAGCATCTCTTCCAAATCCTGCAGAGTCTCCGCCATGATGACAATGTCGTCGGCATATCGCAGATGCGTAAAGTGTTGGCCATTGATATTAATGCCGCGTCCGTTCCAATCCAGCGTCTTGAAGACGTCCTCCAATGCATTTGTAAAAAGTTTGGGGGAAATAATATCTCCTTGTCTTACCCCACGATGCAATTGGATTGGTATTGTGCTCTGATCTTGTACTTGGACGGTCATGGTTGCGGCTTCGTACAAACACTTCAATACCTGGACATACCGACTGTCGATTTGGCATCTCTGCATGGACTCCAGAACAGCCCAGGTCTCGATGGTGTCGAAGGCTTTTTCGTAGTCCACATACGCTAGGCATGGAGGTATCCGGGTCTCGCACCTCTGATATTTTCATGAGCGAATCATTTGTAATAAATTTTTGTCTTGCGATGAAGGAAACTATCGTGAGGAAACCTGCATGTTTGAGAGAACCTAGCAATTTCTTATCAGTCCGCCAACCCGCAGCCAGCGTGGTGGACTATGACCTGATCCCCCTCGTATTGAAGAATGTCCGTGCCGGAAAAGAAGGAAAGGAAGGAAGGCTGAATAATATACTAATAATACTTCGTCAAGGAGTTAATTTTTTTATAATTAAGTTAAAAAAATAACACTACGGAATGTACCACTCTGAAATTTATAAGTTTCCGCTAATTTCTTAGGTATGTTCTTAAATTAAATACCCATTCCGCGCAAAATTTATTTAGAAAGTTTACAAGTATAATATGTTACGTAAGTTAATTATTTAGAAACGAGGAGTACCTAAATCTCAACTGATAACTTAATCGACAAACGCAAAAGTTTTAACGTTTGATTAACTAGACGTGGGTTTCGAGGAAGTCATTTCCTATTTCAAAAGTTACTAAATTTATGCAAACTAACAATATTTTTAACCTACTCCTTAAAAATGCATATATAGCTAAGGCTTTATTTGTTTTTGAGTAACATAAATCAACAAAGAAAGCAGAAATTTGACAAACATTTACAGTTTTTTTTAAACAAAAATTACTTTATTCGTTGTTGGCACTTTATGTTTTTGGGATATTAAAGTATAACACCACCTAGCTCCATCGTAAGTTACGAGGCTTGTCTTATGGATATGTATACCAGATAGTTGATGCACAAAATAAATATAATTTTAAAGACATACATATTTAAAACACTTATCTTTTTTACAGATTAAATTTCGATTATTAAACAAACATTATTGTTATTTAAGAAAATATGTTTTTCACCCTTTAAATAGAATAAAAAATAAAAAAAAAACATAATAGCTGATAAAGTGAAAACCATTTATGATGGAAAATTAAATTTCCTATTAAACATGATATTCTTTTCGATATACCTGTAATGAAGACTGTGCAGTTCTTTTCAGCTGTTAAATTATTATTTTTCATTGTATAGAGACTTATATTATTTCATGTAGAAATACTAGTATTTCTCCGATTTAAAATATAAACATTTTTATAGCTATACTAGGTTTTGGCTTTAAAATTTTCTCTTCTGTTCTCTGCCTTTTTTATACTCTGTGCTTCTTAGAATTAATTGATCGAGGTCGTTTACTGCTAATGTGCTGCTAGATTGTTATTCTAAATAAATTACCTTAGATTTAAAGAAGGTAGTAGGTGTGGTGGTAGTTCCAGAGATTAACGCGCTTAGCACACAAAAATAAAATTTTTCAATATGTTAAAATATAGGTACATATTGTGAGTATTTAAATGATATCTTCAAACTTCGGCTTTTATAAAATCAAACACTTTTTATGGTTTGGAAATATTGATGCCAATATGAAACTATTATATTATGAAACAGTCATAATCTTCACTGAACCCTACGAAATTACTATAAAGAGTAGTTTTTCCTCAAGCTGGAACTAAACAAGTGGAAGCTTAGATTTTTCTTTAGTTTTCAGTTGTGATCCGATGTCATTGTTATGATTATTATTTTATCTGTCTGTCTGGGAACGCGAGAACCACTGGGCAGATTTTGATGAAATTGTGTATGATAATATCTCATTATCCGGGTCAACATAGGTATAGAACACATGTATACACGCTATATTTTATGTACACATATAGGTACTTAATATGTACATGAAATATTTAAAAAAAAGCGAACCATTAAAAAATATTTTAAAAAAAGGTTTAAGTAATCCTTACGAATGTTTTGAGTTTATAATAAACTCGAAAGTTGCTGTCTGTCTGTATGGAAATTACGTCATTTTTAAAGCTAAAAGCTTGAAACTTATTTTTTTGGCTTTTGATTAGATATATTCATATAAATAAGTAAGACATTCAAACTTTGTAAACATTTTATTCTAAAGGGGTACCTATCGACGAATCCGAGCGAAGCGACGGTGAGTCGCTAGTTAATTATAAAGACGCTAGTAAGATAACAATTAATATCGAATAAAAGCGTAAGAAGGATATGTATTATTACATACTTCTGTTCATTAATTACTAATACTTCTTCATTTCATTTGTCGGAATTTTTACTATTTTAGGGCTGCCGACTAATTAAGTTCGGTAATGACATGAGACATGACAAAAATGGTTACTAAAAGAAGAAGTACAAATATTTTCTTATAATATATATTATGTATTATTAATATCAGTATATTCTTCCAAAATAACTACCTACTGGGAACTAAAAATACGTAGTTAGTTATTTATTAAATATTACTTCCTCCTGTAATAATATCATGAACTTAATGGTCTAAAATTTAAATATATTATTATACATTATACATAGTATGTTACATATAAAATTAATTTCGATTCTCGCCTCTAAAACTTAAAAACGGCTTGACCGATTTCAATTATTCTTTTTTTTATATACCTGGTTTTTATATTGTTTTACTGATACTGATAAAAAATGGGTAAAACCCAATAAAAAACAGCACACACAGCAAGAAAATCGAAAAGTTCAGTTCAAATTGTTTATCTATGTAACTTATTATAAAACAAAGTCCTCCGCCGCGTCTGTCTGTCTGTCTCGCGATAAACTCAAAAACTACTGCACTGATTTTCATGCAAATTTCACCAATGCATAGAATGGTTCTCCAGGAAGGTTTTAGTATATAATTTGTCAAGTACATTGGCTAAAATATAATGATATCTATTGGAGGTGTCGGAAAAAAATAAGCCGTCTGGGAGCTTTCAACGAAAGCGTCGCTTCGCTTGATGCAATCGCCGACGCTACGCGCACCCTACTGTTTAGCTAATAGCTCTCACAAGAAGCGAAGAATTTTCAACGTTCTACCACCAATTCCTGTTTTTTAATAGTGATTAGAACGCGGGTGAAACCGCGGGAAATGGGAATGCTAGTTTTGTATAAAAATGACTAATCATAAAACAGGAACTACTTTAGGAAATATAACCTCCTCCTTTTTTGAAGTCGGTTAAAAACCCGAAGCGAGGTGAGCAAAATAATTTAAAATCAATTGTAACGTTTTATTTACTTAATGTTATTACTAATTTTGATAAATTAATTGGTGTTATCGCTATTGTTGAAAATAAATAATTATATTAAATTACATTGTGTAATAATCTCTACATTGTGAGACGTAAGCCACCTCAAAGATTATGTGTTTTTGTGTAGTGTTAGGAGTTTCTGTCTATTGTTCAAACGAGGAGGCGAGTGTCTTTAAGCGATGCTAACCATGTCCCTTTTCTTATGTATCTCCATCTAGTCGAATAATATAGTGTTTCTTTTGTGAAGGTGGCTAAAAAACCGTTTTCACACAGAATTGCTAAACGATTTCTGGTTGTGAGATTATTCCAAACAATATAACGAAATAACAACAATAACTTGGGTTTCGGTATAAAACCCTGTTACATATTTAAAAAAATACTGTTCTATAATAGATTTCATGCATTTTCATTACATCTCCGATAGGTAGGTAGTAGGTACATCGTGCACCAATTGCGATTGAAAATTGGCAATAACTTAAGAGCCTCATTGTATCTTGCCTTAGGCCTTATAGCAATGGATCTACTGTACAGCCTTTGTAAAGTAAAGTACAGTAAGAAATATGGAAGCTCGTAATGTAATTGTTGTGTTAACAAGTTTAATATATGTTGAATTATAACAACGGTTTTAATTAAAATTAACAACTTAACTAGCCTTTCCCGCGGCTTCAACCGCGCTAATAGATTCGTCGTAATTGTCACCTTGGTTATTGTTAAAATTTTTACGAAGTATACCACGAATCATAATCACGACTTACAAAAGTGTCGGTTCTTCAGTGTGGATTTACTTTCCTTTGAAGTTTCGCAACACATATGAAATGAGAATGATATAATAATAAGGTGACACCACTGACCTCTATAATACCACTGGACTGGCTGTTGTCAACGTGCTTTTGTGGCTGCTTGATATTCGCCATTTTGGCGCTGTCCGCCGCTGTCGGACGTAGCGAGAGTTCGTGGTACTAAAACTAATGATGTCGATATAAAGATTTTTATTTTTTTATTTTTATTAATCAATAACCCTATCATCATAATTACTACTTATGTTATATTAACAACGAAAATGCAAAATTACTTTACAGTAAACAAACACTTCTCGCTGTCATTTGCAATATACGTCAAAACTAGTTCTCGAGACTCTCGCTAGTGGCGCTTCAAATGGACACAAAAAATTGCTGTCAAACGCTTGGAACAGCCAGTCCAGTGGTATTATAGAGGTCAGTGGGTGACACAATTTATTTTTAAACCACCAATTTTGTTTAATGGTTTAGATTTTAGAGCATACATTAGATTTTATCTTCTTTACCTAGTTTGCAGCACAAAAAATAAAGAACTTTCATACCAACTTATGAGAGCCCTTAGACCGCCTTAATGCAGTCCTGTCGCAAAATCCAATCAAAGCGGAAGTCTAGTAACTATAAACCGCCTTTCTGCCCAATTTCACCTTTATACTTTCAGATGTTGTCGATGTTTCATTATGAGTGAGTGACATTCCGCTTTTATATATTTAGATTTCGATCAAGAACCTAACATAACACTTTGGATTCAATATCTACTCGAATCGCTAGGTAAATGTTGTCGTAATTATAAAAACAAAACAACTATTCTGTTATAGATTACATACACTGTTGTTTTAGGTGGCCCTTCAAATATTCTGTTGGCATATGCGTAGGTACTCGCAGTTACGAAAGTAGATCCTCCTCGTCTCAGTTTTAGTTTATCTAACTTACTTACTTACCATATATATATATATATATATATATATATATATATATATATATATACATATATAGGTATATATATATATAGGTACCTATGTGCAACATTGAATCTTGTCGCATTTTTGAAACTTTAAAAATATTACGTATGAAGAGTATCTATCAAGCACGTGTAGCTCGCATATCGACAAACCGTTCCAACACACAATTTTGTTTGATTATTATGTCACCTAGGGCAGTCATTTATAATTTGTAATTACAATAAAAACATTTATTAACAAATTTTGTGTAAGGTAAAATAGAAAACTGCGTATCACACTCGCGCTTGTCTGGCTTTTACTAAAAATCAATTTGTGTATAGACGTCCCCGTAATTATTTTTAATTATGTATTATAGAATGTGTTATCTATCACCATATAATCGGATAAAGAATAGGACTTATTAGGGCTTGTTTCTTTCGGTATGAAACCCTTAAAGCTATTAAATTAAGAGCTACGGCGTAGCTAACTTTCGTAGAAGCTTTTATTTATATTTGTAAAACCCATTACTACAATAACTAAATAATAGTATAACAATAGTTGAAGTAATGAATAGTGAATTTCGTTTGTAGCGATTTGGCCAAGCCACATACTTTGACTAAGGTGTAGACTTTGTGAAGTTAGGAATCTACATGAGATCCGATGTCTTTTTGACAGTGCCAGCCATATTATGGTCTTGGCAACATTTTACATGTAAATATTTTTGATGGGATTTAATACTTACAGGAAAAACCAGTTTCTATAATATTATCTTAATTAATACAAAACAACATGAGTAACTAAAATTGTATTATTATAGGTATTGTGTTGTATAATAATGATGCGAAATTAATGAATGTCGTAAAAACCCATAATATTTATTCAGCTTTCAATTTAAAGTGCCTTTGTGTGTTGGAAATAATTGATGAATGCCTGAATAAATTCTATGAGAAGTTGACAGTGATATACTCATGTCATTAAACATACTTTTCGTGACTCTTTTACAATATTCTTACATATTTATCTTTCGAATAGATAATACATAACCTAATTTATAAGATTTATTGGGAAGTGCATTTACGCATATTATACACAGATGGCACCCGAAAGAAAGGATGTAAGTCGCTAATAAGTAATACCTAAAAATTGTATGAAAAACTTTATTACATTTATATGATTGTTTTAAATAATAACAATATTTTGTATTTCCAAAATCCTCCCTATAAATTTTCAGCCAACGGTGTAAATTCCTATAAAGAGGCATGAAAAAGAACATAGAATTAAAGAATAAAGACTTAGTTGATATATAAAACTGGTTTCACATAGTTGTACCATTATATAATATCAAATTTGATATAATATCAAAGGTTTATTTTTAACTCAAATTTTGTTATTTTCTAAGTTAAACCCTTTTCTCCTAATTCGTTCTCTCGTATTATGAACTGATATTGCATAAAATATAGACAATGCACTTATATATTTATATCTGTCTGATAATGAAATAAAACGATTTATAATGAACGATAAATAATGAAATAACATTAATTTGTTTCAGATAGATTGATGTAAAGTGGAATGTAACACATGGAATAGTAAGTATGCTTCATTGCTGCAATAAACGTTAATACAGCAATTTCGACACCGATTCGCGCGTACATGTAATATCCATTGACAGAATGTACTTCATTTCTCATATGCAATAAGAATAAATATGTGAAAAATATAACGTAAGGCACTTTTAGATAATCTTTGTGGGTTAAAAGTCTAGTACTAGAAAATATATTTTAGTATATCGTGAGTTTAGAAACAGTTAAAAATATAAAATATCGTCTACGATAAGGTTACCAGGGTCTACAAATGCTTGTTATAGTTTAATCGGCAGATTTAGGTTCGAAATATCACGCTTCTTAGGTTCATTCCATCAGAATTAACAAGTAGTTTGTGATAATGTTCCCATGTGTAAGTAAATATGTGTTTACAATAGGTATTCTCGTATTTACAACTGGTGACCCTTTTGTTTTCTTCTTAGCCACGTGGTACCCAAGGTTATATTTTATACCAAATGAAATCAAAAGTATAGATTATTTTTATTTATGGGTGAGATATTTTGTTTTTTTTTTATTCCATACCAACCATTAAAACGAAGTCTATTAATAACCTATTTAACGTACGAATTAGAGCGAAACGACTGAGACTAAGAGTCGCTAGTTGCAGATAAAAATAATCGAAATATATATTTCAAAACCAATATCGCGTTGAAAAGGAACTGCTCACAACGTTTGAATTGAAAAAGTTTGGAAGAGATGCACAAATATTTTTACGCGGAGCTTTTTCTTTCTATTTTAAAATCGGACTACAAAAATGTGATACAATTGAGAAAAATTATAACATTAATAAACTATATAGAACATGGCTCGACGGCGGCGTGTCCGTGAACATTGTTCTCTATGTAGACTTTTTTTTTTGGTATATCAAAAGTTCGTTTCCCAACAGAGGAATATTTGTCATGGTATTAAATTTTCGACTAGTTTGCGCGACTTTTTATAAACTCTTCGCCACATGATAAAATAGACTGAAGTTGGAGTCACTGAGTCCACTTTTTTATTTTTGCTCCATTGCTTTATTCATCCATAGATTATAACATGGAGTTTTACAGCAAATTAATAAGTACCTATATATTTAACTGCTAATAAATAAAAAATCTTGTTATAAAAAGGGGAAAGCTGTTTGTTTACACAAAAAGTGACTGATTGGTCCGATCTCATTGATATATTTTATGGTACAGAGAAAGCTTGCATTTGGAAAGGCTAGATCGTAGATAGCTTTATCCAGAGAAATCTTGAAAAGCTCATGGAACAGGTAATATGTTCTATAATACATATTTAATATAAATTTGTATTTACTATAAAGTTTAGTTCACACCACACATACAAAGTATGATCCAGTCTTAACGTATTTTTTAAGTATTAATTAATTAAGGCTATTTTCAAAGTAATTAGTGTGGCAAAGCGGGGTGCGAATGATTGATCGTCAGCTAATTGATGGATAATGTTGACTGTACTGAGCGTGTACAGTGAACGGATGTTTGAGATATATATGCTATATAGACTTACCGTTACTTGACTCGGATGCTTCTCTGTCAGTGTATTTTGTATTTGTACCAAAGCCTATGAAACGTATAGTTGGCCAACGGACATGATAGCCAGCCCAAGCTGCCATATTATATTCGCTTGGGACATTAGTGTATGGCAGCTTGGGCTGTCACGTCCGTTGACCGACTACCATATGTTTCATAGGCCTTTTTTGTACTATTAACATTAGTCGTACTCTATTTTTTACTATATTAGTGTGTTTCTAAGCATACAAGCCCGTTGGTAAAAAACGCATTTATAATAATGTGATTAGCTTGCTTTGCTATGAGTGCTATAGTCATAAAATAATTATAGAATAGAATAAAATAATTATTATAGAATAAATATAGAATAAAAAATATATAAAATAGACGTATTTTGTAAAAAAGAGAGTAAATTACATGCGACGAATCTCATACCAAAAGCATAACAAAAGTTCACATGCGTTTCGTTAATGCAGAGTATTAGTAACTGTCGTAATTCATAAACCACAGTAAATCGACATTAATGCATTATTTAAAGCAATCTATAAATATTAATTGAAAACCATGTCAATGCGGTTTAATGTTATACTACGTTCAATTAATCATAAAACCATAAATCTTTTGATAAGTCTTTATGATCTATAGATTCTAAACACAGTCGTACATGTATACTACTAGTATGTATATATGTAGGAACGTAACTATATACTTAGACCTAGGTAACTAGAACTAGGCAGTGGTAGCCCAGTGGTAACACGCTCTCTTGGCTAACCAAGTAATGGTTGAAATCGAGGTAAAACCTCTGATATTTTCATGTGCGAATCATTTCTATCATGATTACCACTTGTCGTACGGTGAAGGAAAACATCGTGAGGAAACCTGCATGTCTATGACCTGACTGTCAGGTCATGACTATGACCTGATCCACCTCAGTGACGTTCAAAAGTCTGAATACAATATATAATATAAGTACATACCCTTGTATACATTAAATGCTAGAGAAATTATTGATTACTGATACAGAGTTTTATCCCTCATGAAACTTCCTTAAGGGATGATTTTCGAAATAAAACTATCCTATACCCTTCCCAGGCTCTATAACTATGTTCATATTAGACTTCATGGACATTGGTTCAGCAGAGTCTTAGTTTATCCATTACAAACAAAAATACACGAAAAAAAAACATTTGTATTCTATTTATATTTTATATATTTCTTAAATATATTAAGATATTTGTAGGGTATTTTGCACCTACCTTATTTGTTTTTATTAAAACATGCAAGTGTAATTTCATCTAATAAATAATATTAAATAATTTCCCCTCCAATACGATGACACTTTATATTATTTCAATGCTTTATTTTGAGATTCGTTTTATACTTGAAAATTCAGCCACCCAATTCAAACCAAAATCAAAAGTTCCTTCCAGGTACACCGAACAATAGAAAGTTGAGTTCACTCGAACTCTCTTCATTCTATGACGCTTTGAGAGCATTATAAAAGTAACAGTCTACCTTCATACTTCAAGCTTCATATACATATTTAAAAGATTAGAAACATGTCGCATATTTTAAACTCCCTAACCGTTAAATAAGTTACATTTTGAAGTTTTTTAAATAAAGTTACATTTTGAAGTATCGATTATTACAGCGTCTGATATCGATTCTAAATCCTGTAGAACACAACAATTAAAATTATATTCAATCCTATCTAGTCGATTTATTTGTATTTACTCGTTATATATGTATTTATGTATATTGTATATGATTCTAAGTGACTGGCATGATTAGAACTATTTAAAGTTGGTACTTGATTCCTATTCAGTATTTATCTTATACCTTTAAACGAGCAATTCTTGTATATATATATATATATATACATATATTATATATATATTCTTGTATATATATATATATATATATATATATATATATATATATATATATATATATATATATATATATACAAATCTCGGAAACGGCTCCAACGATTTTCGATCTAGCTAGGTTTTATTTCTAGAAAACGTTATTTTATCAATATAGGCAATGAAAAAAGCTACAATACAATTAGAATACGAAGGTAAATTTCGCTGTCATCCACAAGATTATAATAGCTCAGATTGATTGACAGCGGAAACCGGGCGGTCTCTAACCAGAAGTCCTCGGTTCGAATCCAGGTGTTCCCAGTCCGATTATTATTTTTTATTTTTTTATTTTTTTCCAAAAAAAAATCGAGCGAACCTCGGTCGCCTGATATTATAAGTTAAACACCTACACACTACACCTGCTCAGTACATTTTTATCGCGGAAACATTATGTTGCTAAGTAGATTGCTATGAAGATATAATATAAAAGTTCATCCACTATGCACAGAGCGAGAAACAGTTAAGACGATTTCTCGACTGCGAGATAGAAACAAAAAGCGACATAAAGACCTTCAGAATATGTCTTAACTAACGCAATCTAACGCATGTACAATATCAACTGAACCAACTTGCAAATTACCAATAAACGAAATCAATTAGCGGAACACAACAATTAAATAGTTATTTGATTACACTGGCACAACTGGCTTATCTCAAAGCTTTGGTATTCTAAATATAATCCTCGTTTGATTAAAAAGCTGTTCGAGCAGAAATCTCTTGTGAGTGTCTGTCAGCTGACATAATCTAAGATGTGGTTCAACCACCCAAATATTGACCTGATCAAGCAAATGTCAATTCATCAATTCGTATAGAATGATATGCCAGATAGTATGGAATGCTAGCCCAGTAGTAACGCGCCCGCCTGGGAAACTGAGTTATGCGGGTTCAAATCCCGGGTCTTCCATTTCTGATATTTATATATGCGACTCATTTCTAATATGATTAGCATTCGTTTTACGGTGAATCAAAACATCGTGAATAAACCTGCATGTCTGAGGAGACCTAGCAAGTTTTCGAAAGACATGTGTAGTCCGCCAACCTGTAGGTACTTGCCCAGCGTGGTGGATTAGGATCTGATCCCCCTCTTGTTGACGAGAAGCCCTTGCCCAGCAGTGGAAGGGCTAAAGGCAATAAGAGTTGAACATAATAATAAGTAATAACAAACATATATTTTCCAAAAGTTAAGTTAATTATAAGTCAAGTATAAATAAAGTATGGTTAACTATATATTACGTAGTACTATATATGTATAAGCCTAAAGGGTTGTCCCCTTTAACAGAGAGGATTAAAGAAAACACGATTCAGGTCATCGTCGTTCCAAATATTTTTGATAACACGCTTGCACGTTTGATCAATTTTAGTGCTCGTTAACAGAAACAGTTTTAAAGTAAAGCGAAAAACATAAAGATGAGATCAAATTGAAATGGCCGTAAAGTAGGTACTAGCTCAAGTTTTTATTTGGCTTTAAAACATTTCCGATAGCTGGAGAGCGGTTTATAACTTGAAAGAATTGGCTTTGCTGATGGATGATGAAACCGCGAATACATTAGCAAATCAAACGGTCAAGTTAAATAGTAACATAAAACTTATTTTGCAATTTGCGAATGGGCCTATCTATCGCTTTAACAGCTTAATCAATATATAATAAAAAAGTTGACGACCGATTTCGGTGAAATTTTCAGGAAATCAACGGAAATCAACAAAGAATCGGATCAACAGATTTTTTTTGCATCATTAACAGTTCTAATGTCAATCTTCTATTGTTTTCATAACAATAATAAAAATACAATAATAATAGCATGTTGACAAGTGCGTTGTTTATTTTCATGTAATGACTGTCGCAGAGTATCATGTAAATGCCTATCTAGTTACGAATAATATATGTATTATATGTATAAATACGAATATGGGAGTATTGGTTTGTAGTCCAGTCCATCCACTGAGATCGGTATTAACTTAGCTTTCGATTTACTTAAAACAGGTGAATTTAGATGACCTCTAATTAGGTAAGACTATTCACTATTATAATTCCATTAAGGCTATAAATCAAATTCATTCAGGTTAATAACATCAAACCTGACAAAAGATTTTCAATATATATATAAATAAAATATTTTCTAAACCTCACTTTGAAACGCATGCTCAGTGAAACAAAATCAAGGTTCAAGTCGATACAACATTAAGGAGTTAGTTAAATATGGCTACCAAGTTTCAAGATTAGTTTACATTTGCACATACGTAGTTAAAGATGGAGCTAACAAAAGCATAGTAGAATTACTATAGGTAGGTATAATATAGTTTTGAATAGAAACCTTTGTTGACCTCAAAATATTTACGTTGTTAATTATACTTACCGCTATTTGAATTAATTATATTCGTATCGTTGAACAGGAATGTTAAACAAATAATGAGCAACTGTGTGTAAAGACGAAAGACATTGCCTGGACGTTAGCAATGTTAAAAATGAATTACCTACATACCTATCACATTACCTTGAAAGAAAGCTAACTTAAAAGTTTAAAGATATACCTACAGTTGAATAATACGTTATTTTCGTAACTTTCGTACAGCCATGAGCCGCTTGCACTCGTTATTTATTTTTAAATACAGCATATTAATTAATATTATATTGCATTAAAATTCTGTAAACAAAATGCTTATATCAAAAGGTAGTATCATAAAGGCATGTCACACACAATACGTTCCATCTAAATGCAGCAAAATATGAAAACGCAGGCGTACAAAATTTCCATTTGAATTACGGCGTAGAAAATTCTCTATATTGTGTGCAAATTTTTATTTCCTTATTTATTAATCTAATAAAAATATTCAAAAACTTGAGCTATAAAATATTTCATTAAATTTTTATTAATCGATGCAGACCGCGAACGCATCAGGCATGACACCAGGTTCTAAACCAATTTTTAGTTAAGTTATTTAGTTAATGTTAAAAAAACTTATTGTATTTGTGCAGAACTGTTCAAATGTATTCATATTACTATTTACTATTGATATTACATTGGGTGCGTCAATTTTTATTAATGTTTTTAATTTAAGTCCTACATACCTCTAATTATGATGAATTAACTTCGATGAAACTTTAACGTAATATAGCCAATATATGCCAAAGAATCGGCTATAATTTTTATTGAAACATACATAATTGAACTACGAGCATTGAGCCGTGGAAAGGCCTATACAAATACTTCACCAACAATCACGAACCTATTGAGTCAAAACATAATTAACTCATATAAATATACAAATATGTACCTCCAAACATAATGAAGTACGAAAGAACCGCTATATCTAAACCGCCGATAAAATGAATGTCGTGTGTAATCACGAAATTTTCCCGACCCTCTTGTAACCGTGTAAGAAAATGTGACCGTTATCTGATAGGTAATAAGGTCTATTATCCCATTTGAACCTTCATTGACATGTATCCACTCATGACAACCTCCACTTTAATGAAGCAAGGATGTAAAGTGCGATTTCGTTATCTTTTACGCAAACTAAGTACGGAGACCCTGGATATGAAAATTTCTATATTTAACCATAGAACTTAACAATTTGTTTATAATATTTACCTGGAATTTTAATACATAAACTTATATTTTTATCCTGTAATTAAAATATAGGTGATATTACTGTTTGTTTTAATTTTAAGACATACATATGATAAAAAAATGTCATAATATAAACGAGGTTGCAATATTAAAAATCACATTTAATTTTAATAACATTGTGTATTTATTATATTGTATACCTTACAAACTAGGTTGTGCAATTTTAATCTAATGGTTATGAGATCACACTATTATTGTTTTGTTAAAAACAATTCTGAAATTTGCTAATTCAGAATTATTTTGAGAGAAAATTTCCCATTTGAAAATCGCTTAAATTATTTTGAAAGAGTGCAAATTTTAGAATTGTTCTAACTGTATTATGTATTATATTTTTAATTATCTAACGTATAAACACCTACGACACAGTCATTTAAGCAAAGTTAAGTTAGGCGTTATACAACTTTTTTAATGTAAAAATATTCATAATATCTATTACACATATTATGCTTAAGCAACGTAATATAAATAAAGTAAAAGCTTATTCGAAGTGACGCACTAAACTTTTACGTCTTAACCTACTCATAAGACATTTGAACAATATTATAAAGGCCACACATCAAATATCAAAACCCATCATAATTTGTTTAACAGAAAAAGGTATGTATATACCTGCAGATACTATCGCGTGGGATGTAGGTAAATGGGAGTATCATCGAAACGAGGGCGGGTCGTTAGTACCTTTGTGCTTCTATTTGTTGTACACTACAGTATTATATACATATATATAATTACACCACGTATTAAGTTTTAGAGTTTGTCATTTCTTATTTATTCAAAATTCGATTATCGCTGGATGTACACGTAACTATTCGTATCCGGTTTATTAGAAAAAATGCTGGATACAGAATAGTTAGCGGATATCCGTCTTGTCCTTAACTATAGCTATAATTACGTACTTCACGCAATAGAAATTAATAAAACTTTAATAATTTAATTAAAGTCAAATGTGAGTTTAAATACGAACACCAAATAAAAAAAGTTAATAAATAAAATCAATCATGTCATTCCTTTTCAAAAATCCCTTGCGTATTTGAAGTTTCATATCTAGTTAATTGATTAATAAACGTATGCTAGTACTATTTCTTACATAATTTTTATGTATTTTTCATTTTAATTAAAACTATCTTTTCGGATTTTTTCAAGAATTTATTTGAGTTTTGGATCTAGTTGGTTTCTTTTGATTGTTTCTACATCTGTCAAAAATCTTTATTTACTTTTAATATAAAAACTTAATAAGATAATAAAATAAACACTCGAGTACTTTGTTTAAAGCCTTACTTAGGACTCAAATAGTACGAAGAAAAGTTCTCAGTGTTACTAAAATCCGCAACAAATTTACAAATTTAAAGACCATGAAGCTTGTAATCTATTATTCTCAGCATTATATACCAGATCAATCGAGACAAAACATCAAATAAATAAATATGTTCGGACATTAGTTTACACAACAACATATATATATAGAACTTTAAATACATACATATTATAAATATAAGCACTAATGACTAGAATAACATTCGTGCTCAGCAGGAATCGAACACAAATGTATCGCGATGGTGCTGTATGTGCTGTGTAGCTTCCGCTAGTTTAAATAAATAAATTTTCTAAAATATATCCTCCTTTTTTGAAATCGGTTAAAGAGTAGCCTAAGTTACTCCTTACATCATTAGCTTTCTGCCAGTGAAAGTCCCGTCAAAATCGGTCTAGCCGTTTCAGAGATTACCCGGGACAAACAGACAGACAAAAAAATTAACAATTGTTTTTTTGTTTTTAGTATAGTACTTATATGCTTTCATATGCATTTAGTGAAAAGCTGTTAATTTGAAATTAAAAACGGACAGTTCGATTTTATTCATATGTGTAGACGTTAACAGATAAATCACGATTCAGTGTGGAAAATATAACCTGGTATTTTTAAATAATTATAATATTTTAGTCTGCAGTGTACGTGTCTATTATATGTAAGTCTGTCTGTATGTAATATGTATAATATCATTTTACCCCCTATTTTATACTTTAATATAATTTTATTCAAGGGATTTATTAAGCAACAAAACTCTATTTAAACATTTCTATATCGAATTACAAGAAATAAATGAATGATTGACGTCTCTCGTTCAAATTATTTTTTTGTTAGATACACTGAGTTTTTTCCACTCAATTAAATTACAATGAGAACTAAATCAAGAATCTTAGAACTTATCGTTCTGTCTCGCTAATAGTAAGTAGGTACTTCAAAGTCTTGTTACTAAGCGTATTTTCTTTTGCCTATGAATCGTGACTTAGGGGTCCTCAAATATTTATATCACGATATTCTCCCAATCTAATAACGCCTGCTTATAAAGTATTAACACTCTATTTTTATTAATTCATACAAATTGGACTTCCAGGTATACTCTCAGAAACGATTTTTCTTAGAAATATTTAATTTAAGCGGCTAATGAAGATTCCACGACATCCTCTATTATACATGATTATATAACATAGTTTTTATGAATAAATTCCATATGAACTAAGTAATTGACTAGATCGGTAATAAAAATACGAGTATCATTATAAAACTTGGGAAAGTTCCTCGAATTGATAACAATAGAGTTAAAATAAACTTCATACTCCTTTGGGCTATTGTAATCCTAAATAAAACCAGCTTTAATGATGTCAAGCGTTTCACCGAAGCTCTTGTTATACAAAACACATAAAACACTGTACTTGAGCTTTGAGAGACAAAGTTCTAATATTACCTGTGATTTTATTTAGTATAATTTACAAAAGGAGACTTATATTGTGTTATAACATACATTGTTACAGCTACATAATTTCATATAAATATATTGATACAAATAAAAACAAATCCATCCGTTTGAAGTTTAAAGGATAATTAAAATAAAGTAATTGGTCGTTGCTTGTATACTTGTAAATTATATCAATGTATTATATATTATATTAATTATTATATAATTATACTAATTAATATTTTTTCCTTGGCTCCAAAAAAACAAAGTATAAACATTGCTTTAACATATCTCTAAGAAATCTTTACAAACATTCAAGTCAGTGCAATTCAAATATTAGCTATATAAGCATGAAACAAATAGTACGTAGATAAGATAAAGCGGGCAACATTTCGATAAACACACTTTTTTTCCTATCTACCGGTGACACATGGATATTTATAGTATTTGTATTTTAGCCTAAGGTCTCAATTCATATGGTGGACCCCTACTTTTTTCACATGAAATATATTTTTTATACTATAAACACGACCCAGGGGAAGTCACCAAAAATTTGATCCAGGCTATTCTTAGTAAAAAAATAACAATGAGAGTTACGATTATAACTGTTTTGTTATGGTTAAAAATTGGTAAGTCGATTGCCAATTACAGATACGTCAGGGTGGTAGAGCCAAAAAGTGAAAACTGTGCAATGTACAGAATACACAATACACATATTTATATATATTCTTTATTGCACACAAAAAAAATACATCGTTATTAGAAAAATCGAAGGCAAAGTGGACTTATGGACTTCTTCTTCTTATGGGGTCAGAAAGATTGTTTCTTAGTGGAGCAGAAATTAAGTGCATTTATATACACACCATAATAATAAAATCATGTAAAACACAAAGATGATTATATTAATTAAGATATTACATATACTTGTAACTTAATAATATAATACTATACATATTTATGTAGTATTTATCGAAACCGGTACACAAAAAACTCTTAAAAAAGTGAAGCTATGATCGCATGTGCTATGTATCTTTATAGTTTAGGCTACTACACACAATAAGTAGTGGTGGTATACAATTATTTATTATAACTTAGTATCACGTAGAAATACTGCGGCCTCGTAAGACGGTAGACCACTATCGACTCGAGTAGTTTTCGTGCATTTCGGGCAAGGTTCTGTTAACACATCCTGAAAAATGTTTTTTCATTATGACTTAGCTATAATATTTTAAGCTCCAGTTGACAGATATTAACTAAACAATTTTTTTTATATAACTATTGTTTTAATTTATAGTCATTCTATCTGATAAATTTAAGCTTTTAACTATTTAAAGGCGTTTTTAAATTTCATGGCCATCTTAATTTAAAAATATATTTATAATTTTTATTGACATAAATTACTTAGTATATAAAATTATAAAAAAGTCTTTACCTGTAAAATGCTGCTATCCTTGTCTATCGACGATCCTTCCACGACTGTTTCGTAGGCTGGCGGAGGTCCAGCTGCCACCTCCTCGAGCTGCAATTGCTGAAAAAAGTTAACATTTTTCAATCAAAAAATCAAATATTTATTATCTATTAATTGCTGACCCGTCAAACGTTGTTGCGGTCAACCATATAAAACGGGGGTAGAGAAGGGTCAAGCCGTTTCGGAGGAGTACAGCCACAAACGCCGTGACACGAGATTTTTATATATTAGATAAATGCCAAATTTGTTGTATTCTGTTATGATGAAATGGCTGGGCAGATTAAGTTGAAATTTAGTACACAGATAGACCAAAATGGAGTAACATAGATAGGTACATACAGGCTATTATATTATAACTACCATTTTCATTCCTTATTTCAACCCCTTACAGCCCTTTTTTTGCTTTGAAAAGTAGCCTTTACGTAATTTCTTTTCTCATGCTCTGGCCTATCTGTGTACCAAATTTCATTTAAATCGGTTCAGTACTTTTGGCGTGTTATTATAATTATCTATAACAATTAAGCTAGTCCTATAAATTGTATGGAGGGCCCATACAACTCAGAGGACTACCTTAATAATTGTCATTAACATTATGTAAAATGTATGGGGATACCCTTTAATTTTCAACTTGTTTTATTTTTTGACATCTTTCCATTATTTATGCTGTAAGACTTTGATTTTTATACACCTAATAGGGACCTCCCCCTTTCATGAAGAAATCGGTGGTGACACACGGACAGACAGACGAACAGATGGACTAGAAAGTGATCTTATAAAGGTTCCTTTTTTACCTTTTTAGGTACCGAATCCTATAAAAGTGTCTGTACCAATATATTTGTAAGAAAACTAATAGTTTTTATTTCTTTTTCAGATGATTGTATGCTATAGAACGCCTAAAGGCAGGAAACCTTGAATTAAATTTCTGTAATGGTAAGTAATCGATTTATAAATGCGCTGTTTACATGGAGCTGCTACTTTCTTCGAATAAAACGATCAATATAAACTTACTTAAAATTTTAAAGCTCTCAAGTCAAAAATATTATAAAAATGAACGTATAGGTAATAGGATATAATAATATATAATTAATCTTTTTATTCATGTATGTACTAATATAAGTTCAATGTAAGATAAATTATATTTACGACTCGAATTTCCTAGTTAAATATATGTAAATAGCGTTGCTACAGTTTAAAAGTGAAAGAAGAGAAGAAGTGTGAAGGTCAATATTGATTATCTTCATATTTCTGCATATTAGCACACAACCTTGACGAATTATACACCTTAAAGTTTAAACCGCATCAAAATATGTTCATTCGTTTTTAAATAAATATATCGTAAACAAACAGATATACAGACACGGCGTGGGACTTTGTTTTATATTATGTATTTATTTTGAAGGTATAGGTACATGAGGTTAGGACATTCTACGTGCCTATTCGATACTGTAATTATAAGCCATCATAGCGTGCATCTAATGCTTACATTTGGTAACCAAACACACGCGATCATTTACTATTCTGACATACCAAATAGAGTTTTTTATTTGAAAAGTGCTATGTGTACCTGAATAAAACAAACCAAGCCTAAGCTATGATTAATTTGAATTAACCCATAACAGCCTGACGATAAAGACATTAATTAATCGAAAGGACATACTACAAATAGGTATATCGATAAATTGTATAACCTTTCAGAACGACCTTCAGCGTAGAAAAAATGAAGAAGAAGAAGAAGCGTTGAAGAAATATGTACAAATCTAGCTGTAATAAAATTCTAATTGAGTCCAATTTGTGCATTAAATATATTTTTTGGAAAATCTTGTTGAAATAGAACTAGTGTCTCACCCTTGCTCCGTCCAGACTCGTCAATAGTGTTAATTTTAACTTTCTTAATTTCTCAGAAATAAGATATTTTCCTCACACAAAATTCTCCAATATGTTGACTTACAAAACATGCTATCACCATACTAAATTTCATCAAAATCCGTCCTGTGATTTTCTCGTAATGCGGACATATATCGATACAATCGATAAAACCGAATCTATAGGTTTTAGATTTTTTGTCAGTCTATCTGTCCGTCTGTGTCCACATAACGAGAAAACCACTAGCTATTATAGAGTTCTATAGAACTATATAATAGCTAGAGACGGTCCCGATCGAAGTAAGGATTCGCTAATATGTATTTGAATAAATGCTCAATCTCAAAGTAGATTATTAAGGTATTAGTGTCGAATTTGAAAGTACTAGAGAAGCACTTATGCCCAAAGAGAGTAGCATCCAATCTAGATGCCTTTACGAAACAGGATTTTTTAAATGCAAAGAAACTGAACGTCTCAGCTTCTTATGTCAAAATGCAATAAACTTTGTATTCCTACTTTGGAAAGACTAAAAAGTTTTGAATGAAGAATGAAATAAATAGTAAAAAGAGTTTCATTGTGTTCGCAATATTTTAAATATTTATGTATAAACTTATTATTAAGTAACATTTGAACTGCATCAGTATCGAAAAAATAGCGTTTTGCTTTTACTAGAATTATACGGAAATATATACTTACACAAATTGTACTTATAGAAAAAAACTTTTATTTTTGTCTGTCTGTTGGTTCCGGCTAATCTCTGAAACGTCTGAACCGATGTTTAAGGGGTTTTCTTTGGCAGGTAGCTGATATTAGAAGAAGTAACATAGGCTATTTTTATTTTAGAAAAAGAATTAGGTTCAGCTCAAAAAAATAAAATAAAATGTAGGAACGAACCCAAGCGAAGCTAGAATGAGTCTTATTTAAACTTGGACTTACAACCGATTTATTTGCAAAATTTCATTGTTATTGCATAAAAAGGCTATACCTAAATATACGCATTGTTATACTACTAGTATTAAAGATATGTATATTCAAAATGAAAATATACTAAATAAATGTTTATCGCGTTATGTGTTATTTTTGCTACATTTTATGACATTTTAAAGACCGTAAATAAAACAATTTTCAACGGATTTAACAAACGTGTAGTTTATGTTTTAGGTACATTACATTTAATAATAATCAATGGTCATGGCGCTGTAAAACTAATCTCATCTGAGATTGCTGATAAAAAGTCGCTTTAGAAACAAGTTCAACAAACTTCTCATGAAATAAAACGTTTGATTGTGATTCACTCCGTTTTACTTCTAGCTATTACTACTAGTCTAAGCGCTTCCAAGACAATATATTAAATGTATAATTTACGGAAAAATCAATTACTTATCAAGTAAGGGATATAAAAATCAATTATAAGTAGAATATACTCAATTTAATATTTTTGTGTTATATAGTCTAAGTATTATTCCATACTAAGTGATAAAACTCGCTTATGGAAGATCCCGAGCAAAGCGAGATGAATTAATAATATAATTTTTACTAATTAGGATCACGTCAAAAGCTAACTTATTATACATATAATATTCGCCCAAGCTAATCGTAATAACACGTAGCAATTATGGCTAACGCGTCTTTATCCGATTCTGGGTATTCTCTCTGGTATCAGATTGAAGTATCATTATTGACTTGGGAAATCTGTACCTTTCGCTTATGAAAATATAATGGATCCAATAACAGTTACACCTGCGCTACTTGTGAGGCTATTAGCAAAGTTATTTATCGTTACTATCTATAGCTGTGATAGCGTATAGGTAGGTACATATAGTACATACGTACGGGGATTAAGTACGGAGTACCTACAGAGGTTTTCCTAATTATCCGCAATATTTCTAAGTATTGCGTACATAATATGGTAATATTATGTATTGTGTAATATCATTTTAGTAAAATTAACTGTTTACAATTCGTCTTTGAATAAAGAAACAAACAGAATGTAAAAGCAAACGTATTTTTTTTAATTTATTATAATTTTATAATTCTCTCTCATTAAGTAGAAAATTGATGTGAGTTTCAAACACTATTTGATCCTGATAAACCCTAAGTAACCAATTTAGTACCTATATTATACATTTTCTCGCACTGTCGTAATACAACTTACCGAGACTGCTACCGAGTTGATCTAGACTGAACGTTATGAGGTTTATGAAAAATCTTTTCCAAGAACAATTATTTCAATTTAAAGCTTAAAATTATTTGACACTCATTTTAGCTCAGACTAAAAAGTAAAAATTTAGATAAAAGGAATTTTCTCGCCACATTTAGGTACAAAGAGAAATGTAAACTTTAGGATACTAATGCGAACTTTGTAAAACCCAATAGTTAAAGGCTTTGTCTTAAAACTGCTGACCTTACGAATACATTTGACTGTTAAATAGCTAACGTAGCTTTGGATTAAATATATAAAAATAGTACATTTTCGTTAGTTAAAACTAAATCTGGTCTTAATTTACTGTGTTATCTATTAAAATTTCCGTTCATAGTATTTTTAGTGTGTTATAAGCTGCCTGATTAGCATGATGGTTATTATTAGGACGTATTCGCAATAGGGAATATGCATGATTTTTTTTATGACTTAAATCCATCCTTTACATCATTATAAAGTAGAAAAATATATAAATAGTCTTAAAAATATATAATTTTTTATGCAAAGTGAAATTTAAAACATTGACTAAATTTAAGCCGTTCAAACGCCACCAGTAGCGCCGCCATGTCAATGACGTCATTTGTCACACGAATGTCTTTTTTATTTTAAGCTTTTCAGTTACTTCTTATATATCTTCCGTTTTAATTGCTACACACAACATTGAGGAAATTAAAAAACCTTCTTACAAGAATTGTAAGTACAAAAACATTATTAGAAATACACCCGATAAAGTGTTTTTTCGTATTCCAAGCGATGCGAAAGTAAAAGAAAGAAAATGAAAAGATGTTTTTCGTTCGTTCAAAGCTTTGATAAAACCAGTTTAAGTCACTATTAATATTGATTCACTAGAAAACACAACAGGAACACAGTTTTAAAATTTTTCTCACATGTACTACTTTTTAGTAGTATAAACCAGTGTCGATAATTTTTGAAACCAAAAATATAATAGTAGAATAAAACCCACTAGAAAAGAATAAAACCCACTAATATTATAAAAATGAAAGGAAAAATAAATTACGGGCGATCTGAGGTCGGAAAGTGGGAAGGGGGGTGTTTTAAGGGTAAAAAACTGTTTATCTCTATTTCCGGCAAAACTACAAGTCCTATGGAAAAAAGTTAAATGGCAATGTTGTAGGTAATAAAAAGTTCTAAAACTTTTGTATTCACACTTTTTTCACATAACCTCAAAATTTATGTAAAAAATTAAAAAAAACCAAGTTTTTGGTTTTTTATTTTTATCTTTTACAAAAAGAAAATATTTTTCACGAAGTTTTGTAAAAACTTACCTTTTTATGTTCTAAATACACTGTATTTTTATTGATTTAAAATATTTATTTTTTTCACCTTATTTTGACTTAATATCGAAAAAGCACCCTAGTTTTCCATCGAAAGTTCTCACGTCAAAATATTTGCTTTCTTAAAAAAATTAGTGGGCTTTTTGTTTGTTAAAATCTCTACTTTGTGATGGTGTAAAAATATATATACATTATCATAGTAAATTTTCTCAGAAAAGCTGTCTAAACCTGGTCTAGTATGAATATCGACGCCGATAAACCCAATGTTTTGACAACTGACGTCATTTTGCTTTCAACCAATGGTGGCGCGTTTAGGAAGTTTCGATTTCCCGCCGTTAATATTCACTTTTTATACAATATTTTAAGGGTTTAAATAATAACTAAATAAAAAAAAATACCTTTTAATCATAATGTGACGATAATAAAGATTGGAAAAAAAGATATTTGAAGCAAAATTAAATTTTATGCATATTCCCTATTAATAATGAAAAAAAGCTCAAAACCTCTCAAAGATAGAAATACAGAAGAAGCTTTTAACTTGCTTCAAACGTTAATAATTATTTTTATAACGATATAAATCAGACACGAATTAGAAACGATCAAACAGATTTAAATAAATACAATTTTTATCGCCCAATTTTTACTATTCCATTTTTATATAAAATTCGATGTAAAATATGTATGTATAATGTATATTGTGTATGCATATTAGAATCTTTATATATATATATATATATATATATATATATATATATATATATATATATATATATATATATATATATATATATATATATATAAAAAACAAAATATTCTTTATATTTAGAGATATAAAGAGATAATTTTAATATAATATGTACATATTAAACAAAATATTTTATAGCTTGTAGCAAACAGAGCACATACATAAACGAGGTAGGATTCCTGTCCTAGGTTTTAAAACGTGCGAGTAATACGATAGTGTTGCCCTTTCTAAACTTCTTCAACAGATTAATATCTTTTTAAAAGGGTAACTCAGTAAATTAAAAATATAAACAACCTTTTTGTGCTGTTAATTTTTAATCCCTTCTGTTTTGTCTATTTATATATCCAATTAAAACGTGTAATAAGTTACATGTACGCTTACAGGTACGCTTTAGTAGATTTTTTTTACTAATTAGTAATTAGTGATTTATATTAAAACCCAATTAGTTATAACTTATAATTAATATACGAGTACTTATTCGAACCATAAATATAACTCTCGTTCCAGATTTTTTTGGTCTATTTTGAATTTTTGTTCTTGACGCTTCGAATATTTTACACCAATCATGGTTCCCAGAGAGCCCAAAGTTTAAGATGTCTAGAGAGAGACCTATTCTTTACAGTATTATAATTTGAAAAAGTCTGAAAACATACTATTATTTGTAATATGAAATATTCGCGTAAATCCATGATAAAATAATTTGAACTACGAAAATATATAAAGTACATGTAACATACAATGCCTAGAGTAGCTTTTTACGATCAATATCAACATATCCTGAAGCTTAAAATGACGACTTTAAACTATTTGTAAGCTCGAAAAGAATCCCGTGCAGGCAGTATTTATCTATCCGAGCATGTAAAGTCGGCGGGCAGAAACCAATTATCGCAAATGCGATTTTTATTCCGGCCACCGACGTTAAGTGCGCAAGGTTTCAACCCTCTGGTGCTCGTACCACTGCGATCACATTAAATAAGATTATCAACTTATCCTCTTTTGTTTTAATAAATCCTTACTAATATTATAAATATGAATGTGTTTGTTGGTTTGACTATCTTTTATGCAGCAAGCATGGAGTAAGCTGACGTGTGGATTATATAAAAGTAAAATACTGGCTGGAGAGTGCCAACAGTTTGCTTTTTATTATTACTATTAGTACAGTTAAATAGGTTTGTTGAAAAAAGTATTGACTTGTCGAGAATATTTTCATCCACCTAAACAATAGAAGCTACGACGGCCAATACCATTGAAGCTAACAATCCCTAGATTTTGGATTAGTTGGTTTTTAGGTCTTTAGGTCTGACCAACGACTCGAACCTGAGGCCTATACGTCTACAGAGATGCTTAATGCTTTTACCACTAGACTAATGAAACAATTAAATTAATAAAAAAGTATTTTATAAATATTACTAAACTATCTCTCTTAAAAAAAGTAATCTACTAAACCAATATACTAAATAAAACAATAGTATCAATGCAAAAGGATAAAGCATTGACTTTTCTTTTCATAACCGGTAAATAATCAATAAGTTGATTTTAGGAAGGCAGCTAATCAATCGTCTACCACGCAATAGTCGTTACGAGTGAATAAATGAACCACTACAGATATTGAAGTGGTGGAAAGTACTGAATGGAAAAAATAGATTATTCAAAAGCTAATTAGACGGCATTCAAATAAAAATTATTATATTTATTTACTTTTTTATGTTTGTTTATATGAGTGTAGCAGTTTTGTGCTCCATATTTCAATTTAGTTAGCAATCACTGGACTGTGTATAACCCTGGGGCTTATGGGACTGCATAGTAAGTATAACTCAAGCTCTAGCTTTGAATTTAGTGGAGAGATTGAAAGGAATCTTCAATATGTTTTAAATCAAGAGATTAGAGAAATACTACTAAAATAAAGAAATATTAAGGGTTTGTTTCTGTTTACAAATATAAGTCAAAATTTTTTCAGTCTAATTGTTTTTTTTTTTTTACCATTAAACTTTGATTTCTAATGCATCTAAGCTTTAATAAAAATCTTAATTTACTTTGACGAAGGCAAAAATATATTTATTATAGGTGTTTACAAATATATTTTGAATAAAAGTATTTACACTAATTAAAAAATATAGCATTTTAATGAATTATGAAGCTTTTGTAATACGAAATTATAGCTGTGGTTTTGAGGCTTTTGTTTTGTCGTTATTTGTCTAGTCGAGGATCCGAAAGTAAAATTATCGTTTGTACCAACAACAACAACCAAAAATAATATTTTGTTTTTTATTTTCTCGTGACTCTTTACTTTTTTTAAATAAATAGTCATAATAGTAGGTACTGCTTTACATTTTGTCTGGAGACAAATAATCTTTTTAATTCTTTTGATGTCCTGTAAAATTATTGGAACGAAGTGCCTTATCGCGCGTTGTGAAAGGGGGCTAGACGGAAAAAAATCATACGAAAGGTTGTAACGACACTTTTTGCTATTTTT
The DNA here is from genome assembly GCA_951802675.2 of Boloria euphrosyne. Taxonomy (NCBI): domain Eukaryota; kingdom Metazoa; phylum Arthropoda; class Insecta; order Lepidoptera; family Nymphalidae; genus Boloria; species Boloria euphrosyne. The sequence goes on from OX637887.1 coordinate 9,542,672, forward strand.
GGGGGTGCCGATTACGAATGTGACATATTACTAGATTTTTGTGTAGATTCAAGATGGCGGACGCTAATGTTTTCATAAAATCAATATGGGTATCGTTTCAATGGTTTTTGGGGGTGCCGATTACGAATATGACATATTACTAGATTTTTGTCTAGATTCAAGATGACGGACGCAAATTTTAACTTAAAAAAAATAAAATTTTATCACAATTCACTTCCTTACTAATTAATCGACAGGTTCTTCGTTCCATCCGGGTGTCCCTTGACACCTCTCAATTTTTTATTTATTCTATATATCCCAATACAAAAGAATTTGAAATTTTATAAATTTAAAACCCTTTAAAAATATATTAAATAACATATTTAATGTTTATTTTAAGGCAACAAGCATTATCACATCAAGTTTCAGACACTCGACTACAATTCTCGTGCTTATAGGAACTCGAGCCCTGCCTCTCGAATACGTCTGTCGGGATTGCCTGAATGCCTGCTCCTAACTCGATTAACAGAATGCCTAGCTAACAAGTTATGGATTTAGTTGATCGCAAAAGCTTTCGCTTAATTAGAGCTTTCATCCTTGTTTCAATAGAATGACTCGTGCAGCGGTATACACCTATTAATTTTATATATCGTTTGTTGTTTATCTCTGTTGGTCAAAATGTAGACTGAGTAGAAGTTAGATTTCACAAGAGTTCATGAGTGTATGCTACAAAGACCAAAGCTATAAAAAATACAAACATTTACTCGGTTTTAAGACTAAAACTATTCTCTACCTTCTACCAATTAAATTTAAGGTTATAGGAACACCTAGAATGTATTCTGTAATTTCTTGCATAGTTGAGGTTTAAGTTATACCTAATATAAGAAATTAGAGAATACGTTTATTCGTAGAACTAGAAGATTTTAATATATTACTTCAGACAATTGTTCTCATGCCATATAACTTTAGGGCACTTGTATTTAGTTATACAGTAAAAGTGCAACAATAACAACGGCTCTGCAAAGGGTATTCGCCTTTCGCTCTATATTTAAAGACTAAGTCTTTACTGCTAAATTACGCGACACTTTAAACAGAACAATTAGGTCTCACGTCTCACTTAACACCTAAACGAAGCCTAGAAATCCTTTGTACGACACAAAGCTTTCTACATAAAGTCTAGAGTATGACATGCAAATTTCAAGGAAACTGCTTGAAATTCCTTATCTATTTCCTATATTATAATGCAAACATTCTTTTTTTACTTTAAGTGTACTAAATCTTAGCAAAAAGTCTAGCAGAAACAATAGAACTAACATGAATATATTTGTGACAGTACCTACATATAGCCAAAAAATGACTGAAATTCTTGTAGAAAACCATAACAAAAACGAATTATTATCACAAATAGAAAGCAAGAAATAAATAATCCAGTTCAGGCAACTCGTCACAAATCAATGTAATCGCTCTCAACTTGACGAGCAGTTTATCTAATCGAAATGTCTGTTTGGGGGTCGATTCCGTCACGCGTCTCCAGAGGGCAGAGACTGTGAATCATTGGAGTCACCTAAAATTTACGTTTCTAGCGTAGGGCTATTATTAAGATTGCAAATCAAATAGTACATACAATATGTATTAGAAGAAAATATTCATGCAATCGGTAATGTGACATACTGTATAATAAATGGATGACAATTAAAGGTGTTATAATAAAAATTCAAATTAAAGCACTTTCTTTTTCATTCTGACATTTTTTTTTTCATGAACTCAAGCTTCAAATAAAAGCTCCCTGAATGACATTTCCGTAACCTTTGTAAGTAATCTCCAAATAACCCCTATTTCCTAGTAACTGTCCGCATAACGTCAAACGGCTGTGGAACAATAATTCCGCACAGGAAAACCTCTAACAGCGTTACCGCCACAGCGCCTCTGACGGAAGTTGCGACAAACTGTTCCCCTTGCTGTAAACTATTTTCTGTGTTAAATATCCGTAAATATTAGGTCTTTACCTATGAAATTGCCGTTTTTTATGAAATATGTTAAAGCCCTTTTTTCTTTATATTTTTATTTTTATTAAATAAAGTAATTACCCGTGCAATCAATGTATTTTTGCCAACGTAATGGTAGTTTATTGATGCCCTTTTTGAAAAAGTCTGTTGGACGGGAAGCAACGAATTCTTCTAAGGCATTTTGTGCTGCTTCTCGGTTATTGATTTTTTTCTCCGCCAAGAAGTTATCCAAATTCTGGAAAAAGTGGAAGTCTGTAGGGGCAAGGTCTAGTGGATGACGGAGAACTTCCAACCTCAGCTCTTGTAACTTGGAGAGCGTCTGCTGTGCAGTATGAGGTCGCGCGTTGTCGTGCAGGAGCAGCGGAGCCGAACGATTAACCAAAACTGGTTGGAGACTTCGAGTTTCTCCATCATTATGTTCAGTTCTTCACAGTACACATCTGCAGTAATGCTCATCCCGTTTGGTAAGAAGCTGTGATGCATGACAGCGGCGTTAGACCACCAATCAGTGACAATCGCTTTTTAGGGGTAAGTTTTCGTTTGGGACATTGTTGAGGTGCTGAACCAGGATCTAACCAACTTGCTGAGTGCTTGTGATTGTCGAACAAAATCCATTTTGCGTCGCAAGTAACAATTCGATTCAATATGCCTTCGTTTGTGTGCCTGTTGAGCAGTAAAAGGCTCGACTCGACGCGTGCCTCGCGCTGGCGACCATTCAATTCGTAGGGCATCCATTTGTCCAACTTTTTTATCTTGCCGATTCGACGCAAATAGACCAATATTGTTTTTATGCTAACATCAAAAGCTGCTGCTAATTCAGCTGTAGATTGAGAATCATCAGCTTCCATAATCGCCTTTAATTCTTCATTGTTGGCTAAAGTTTTTCGTCGACCACAGGGTTCATTTCTTAGGGCGAAATTTCCAGAATGGAAGCGGGCAAACCAATAACGGGTAGTGCAATCGTTAGTAGTGTTCGCTCCGTATATGTCATTGATGTCGCGTGCCGCTTATGCCGCTTTGTTGCTACGACGGTACTCATACTTCATAATCACTCGAATTTTTAATGTATCCATATTGACGAAAAACGTACAAATGCGATGAAAACAAAACGCTAACCATTAAACAAAGGACTAATTTTCAAAAAACTAATTCTCTATTTTAAAATAAAAACAATTTTAACTTAGGATCCTTAGTGAAAAAAGAAAAAAAATGAACTTGAAATAGCCAGTACGTCGAAACGGCAATTACATAGGTAAAGACCTAATATTATTTCGTTTCAGTTGAAGATTAACTATTATTTTCTTATCAGTACATCAACATAACTTTAATTGAAGTGTCTGTTTTTAATTTCAAATTAACAGCTTTTCATTAAATGCATACGGTACTTACATTTTTTTTTTAATTTTTGTTTGTCTGTTTATTCCGGCTTATTTCTGACACGGCTGGATTAATTTTGACGGGATTTTCACTCACAGATAGCTACTGTTATAAGGAGTAACTTAGGCTAGTTTCATTTTATTAGAAAGTTACAAAAACCGTTTAATTTATTTCAACTTACGCCCAGCAAAGCGGGCTGGGTTTGCTAGTCTACTACTGAAAATATACCTACTAAAAACTAATTCACCGTAAAAGGGATATAAATGGTAATCCGGAGATACTGAGTAATTTTGTTTATTTTTATTTACGTTTTTCCTTTAATTTTGTGTAAAAATAGATCATTATTCCTTAGCCTTATTAGTACTAGCAGAATGGGCCAATTCTAGGGTAGAATACAAATGCGTTGCCAAAGACATTAATTTGTAGAAATGTACACTGATATCCGTTTATCAATTACGATATGATTCCTATCAACTTGGTTTGAAATCAAGCCAAAAGTTCAATTCAAAGAGCCTTTACCGTTAGCACCACTGTTGATTCAGATTTTCACAAGATTCCGACTGCCACTACTTTGTAACTGAATAAACAGTTTTACAATGATTGATGCTTTTAGTGAGGACGTACTACAGTCCTATGTTAGTTTTTAAGGCTGAAAATGCGCTGTTTTTTGTACAACTGTAATATACGAAATAATTACTTATATAAAATTTCTAGCTTTACGCGAATATTTTGCTTATTTGAATAAAGAGTTTCTCGTGGTCCCAAACAATAATTTGGAATTAAAAAATTGTCTGATTTGAAAGAGAAAAAAAAAGTGAAAAAGATTCTAAAGAGCTAGTTGTAAGTCCCGAGGTCAATTTTATTTTGAAGTCAATCAATGTATTTTATGGTACTGAAAAATTAAAATTAATATTTACTGATTTTAAAATCATAAATATATTATACTAATATATAAAAATCTCGCGTCACAGTGTTTGTTATCGAACTCCTCCGAAACGGCTCGACTGATTTTTATGATATTTTTTTTTGTATATTTAGTAGGTCTGAGAATAGGTCGTAACTCGTAGGCTAATTTTTATTCCCATAGGTAATAAGGGTAGATCCCTCCAGATATTTTTTATTTTTCACTGTTTTATGATTCAGCATCAAAAAAATCTTATACCCCTAAATTTTCATCCCTTGGGCGCGGGCGGAGCCGTGTGGATTGCTAGTTATCATATAAAATATTGTATAAACTTTTTGCGTTTTAGATTTCACTTCCATTAACAAGTTCAACTTTAGACTTTTTGGATAAAGAGCAAAAAAGAGCTATTATGCAGAGATGAGAACTCATTTGCATATTACTTTTACCACAGTTAAAACTCATTGACATTTTCATGCTTAATGCTATTAATCAGATGAACTGGTAAATACATCTATTTTTATCCAATTTTGCCGTCTATAATTAAGCGACAAAAGCTTGTTCGCATTCACGAAAATAACTTTGTTATATTATGTATAGATTGTACATTGTACAAGCAGTGCCCATTAGCCCATTGGTAACCCCCCTCCCTTGGGAAACTCGAAATCTAATATTTTCTTCTATTTACAAATTCGCTTCGAAAAAGTATTAAATCTCGTATTCATTTGTAAGATCACCACTTAATTAAGGAAATTAATTCCTATTTAGGTTTCTAATTGGTTATTAGATCTATACGTACGTATTTCAAAGTTGAGAAAAAAGCTATAGCTTTTAAGAGCTTTATGTTACCTAATAATAACTAAAGCTGTAGAGTTTTTTAAAACTTTGTTATGTGAATAGATAGGTAACATAATATTATTATTTTCAACCGACTTCTAGAAAGGAGGAAGTTCTCAATACGTTTGTATTTTTTTAAGACTCATTTAAATATGTTAAACATATTAGATGGGGTTTTACTTATTCTTATCATTAATGTCACAGTCTAAACTAAGAAAGCTTAATTTTGTATCTTTTATTGATTTTCGAAATAATGCTTAATATATCTCTCTGGCATCACTTCCTTTTATTCTTACATAGGCGAAGCTCTAATATACAAAAAATATTTTAGATTAAATAGAAACCAACACGAGAGAAGATGCAGGGCAAAATCCGTCTGCATTTAGTGAATAAACGGATTATTTACATCCGAACTGATAATGTAATCGGCGTATAATCTATTTGCGTGGTTTGATTGATTGCCGTTTTACGCTAAAATCTAACTCGCTGTTTGCAAATTTTACATAATATCAGGTATACAAAAACGTTTTGTTATCCAATCGCATATAACAGATCTAATTAAACATGTTTACATTCTATTAAGAGAACATAAGCTTTAGAGGTATGATACAAAAACAATTGCATTCATATATGCTATTACATGCATATGCGTATATGAATGCAGAAATAGCTGGATAATATAATCGCTTCGCTTGGGTTCGTTCCTGGATACGATTTTACTGTTAATATAGATTTCTCAAAAATGTGATATATTCCCGCACTAAAAAGTATCATATATGTTGAGCTGGATTACCTATAATCACACTAAATTTCATCAAAATCTATCCAGTGGTGTTCCCGAGATGCAGTCATGGATAGACTAAGAGACAGACAGAAATATGTAAAATCTATAGATTTGGCCTCAGTGTTAATAATAATGACTGTATAAATACTTTCGAAAAAAAAATGTACATAACGATTATAAGTTTTGATCCCGTTTATGTACCAATTTTTATCATACCCTTAAGTTGAGAATTTTGTATTTTTTCTCTTCGTGTTTATAGTTTTTAAGCTTTAATCCCTACGAAAGAGGATATTGGTCAAGTTCGTAATAAATTTTTATTATTTCCCTGAAATTTGAGATCAACAGCTTTAGTTACTAAGTTATAATCTACTACATTGATGGCTGTAGTTTTTAGTGGTAGTATATATTTTTACTCTTCATCACCTCTCATATTAAAAATATAACCCACTCCAGGGCCGCGTTCCTGCCCGTACTAAAGTTTGCGACTAAGTATATTTTTATTGTAGACATTCCATTTTTTATAACGAAAGTCATACTTTGTACGGAATATTAGGGTAATATAAACAAGCTCGAGAATATCTGTGTATCATCTTCGATATTGGATCAAGTACGCGGAAGGAACAAAAATGTCGACTATGGCGAAGTCATGGGTAAAATCCAATTTAAAATATATTTGCAGAAATAAAGTGTTCAACTGAAAAGCGACTTTCATTTCTTAGGCAATGAAAATATTTTTACAAAGAGTTTAAATAAAATAACAAAGGATGTACTGTAAGTATAGCCATTCGTTAACGAATGAAATCAGATTTTGAACGTTTACTTAATTCAACTCTGCTGTTAACAAACAAACATCTACAAATACAATTTGCTCTCTTTGTTCTGTTACTTCACACCAGCACTGCTATTTGAGATAAGTTTTTAAAGTACACATCGAAAAAGTTATGCGTAAAAACATTCTTAATATATTTTTATTTTTTTTTATTTTCATACGATCAGCAGCTTTACTGCTGAAGTGACTTGTAAGAGGCTGTTAGAACAAACAAATTAGTAAATCATTGCTTATTTGGCATTCAGATGCCTACATCTTAATGCCTCTTACAAGTCACTTGAGCAGTTAAGCTACAGATCGTATAAAATAAGAAAAAAAGAAAAATATATTTCAAATGTTTTTACACCTACGAGTATGTGAAAATGTACTGATCTAAATATTCCATACATGAATCTCCATTCTACGTGACATCGGCGAAGTATAGTTCAAGTTTATACAATATTATTGTGCTATGGATAAAAAACGCTTTATTCGTTTCCATAGTTACAATATGGATGTACTGATGATATTGTGTTTAGAACAATATGAAATAAATATTAGATACATATATAATATTCTAATTACTCATAAAATGCTATCACTAATATTGTAATTATTAAAGAGGAATTTCAATTGTCTCATCATCATCATCAGCCCTTTTTAACGTCCCACTGCTGGGCACGGGCCTCCCTCAGTACGAGGGGGATCAGGCCATAGTCCACCGCGCTGGCCCAGTGCGTGTTGGCGGACTTCACATGTCTTACGAAAACTTGCTAGGTATTCTCAGACATGCAGGTTTCCTCACGATGTTTTCCTTCACCGTAAGACAAGTGGTAATCATGATAGAAATGATTCGCACATGAAATTATCAGAGGTGCGAGACCCAGATTTGAACCCGCATCACTCGGTTATACATGCGACGCGTTACCGCTGGGCTACCACTGCCTGTGTTCAATTGTCTATTATGAAATTATAGTAAATAATTATGAAACAACCAATATTATAAACTTTTGTAATTTAACAGTTCCATGTTTTGCAAAACGTGGATGTCAATGAAATATTTCGCTACAAGTTTTTGCGGTTGACCGTATTTCTCCCTCGTTTAGATATTTTTTTTTAAATTGCAAAACTTTAATCATGTATTTTTTATTTATAGGTATATTATAAAAAATTTAAAATTGTAAAACTAATTATTTCAAATATTTTTATATTCCAGTACTCGATTTTAATTGGCACTTACAACCTATTATAAAGAAAAATCTTGACATCATTATCAATGAATTTAATTGTCGGACCTATAAAATTATATTAGTAGTTCCTATATGGCATAGAGTAGGTACTCGTAAGCTCAGGAATATTTAATATAACATTACATAAAAAATGAGATATTTACATTAATACGTATTACATCCTTGCTAATATTATAAATGCGAAAGTAACTCTGTCTGTCTGTCCGTCTGTCTGTCGCGCTTTCACGTCAAAACTAGTGAACCGATTTAAATGAAATTTGGTACACAGATAGTCTAGAATCTGAGAAAATATATAGGTTACTTTAAACTTTTCAACGCGAAAAAGAAGGCTGTAAGAAGTTGAAATAGAGTATGAAAGTTTGTATGGAAATTACGTCAATTTTAAAGCTAGAAGCTTGAATCTTATTTTTTAGGCTTTAGATTAGGTATAAATAAAAAAAGAAGTTCAAAGTTTGTGAAAATTTTATCCTATAGAGGGTACCTAAGGACGAACCCGGGCGAACTTTAATTATATATACACTTAATTATATAAACACTAGTTTAATTATATATACAAAACAGTTGTTAAGTATGTCCGTCATCCTAGATAATTTTTTTTTAAATTATGAACCAGAAATTTACATGTGACAGACTTTTTATCCTGTTTTGACAGGTCTTTCTGTGGGATATAAATATATTGCAAAAACAACATACTGAAAGTCACGCGAAGTAGGTAGGCGGGGTTTAAGGCAGTTGAATTGACGACCTCATTTCTATCCTATTTATCTTTTATTATTTTTATTTGGTTTAGAGCGCCACTGAATGTTGCGTGTTTACGAGTCCTTGTAACTATTTATAAAACATACGAAGGTCTTATTTAGCGTTTTCAGGGAGAAAATGTGTAAGTGTTAACTGTTAAGTATTGTGATATTTTGTACCTACCTGCTTTATTTTGCGAGAGATGTAAGCCTACTTTTGTTTTATATATTTATATAATGTATGCAAAATTTAGATTTATACATATATATGTACATTTATTTTAGTTAAGAAATATAAATAATAATAGTTAATATCATAAGAGTATAGAGTATATTATATATACTTTGTAATACATTTAATGAGTTTTCACAGTTATGTGATATTTAATTATTTATTTAAGGAAATTAACAGTAATTTATACGTTGTTTGAGGTGCACCGTGCACCCCTCCGAAACGACTTGGCCGATTTTAATAGATTTATTTTTCAACCTTCTACCCCCATTCCCTTTATAAATAGCAGAACAGGGTGTGCCAGGTCAGGTATTTTTAAATATTTGACTTAAACAAAACTAATCCAAACGAATAAGAATGGCTCCGTCAGACACTATATAGCCGCATTACTGCTATCGCCAGGACCTACGCACGAAGTAAAGTAGATTGAAAATATTGAAAACGAGAAAAATCTGTCGATCTGTTGGGTATGGACTTCGTGAAATTGTCCGAATCGAGTCTTGTTTAGAACTCAATATTGAAGTTTATCTAATATAGGTACATTTTACTGTCTTAAAAAAGCAAATGTTTAAATTATATATGACATTCTATGGTTGTACTACAGTTAGTTTTGATAAATAATATAATCAAAATGTCAATAACTTACCTGTCCTAATCTCGCATCAGATGCAACAGTGTAGACGCCGCATTCAGCCACATTTTCTGGTTTGTTTAAACGCGGCTTTCGTCGCCAACACGCAGCGCACACCGCCACCAGTACTCCACATAGTGTTGCACTGATAAACAATTATTTTTATATAAGTAGTTTAATTTGAATACATTACCAAGGCCTATGAATCATATAGTCGGCCAACGGACGTGACAGCTCAAGCTGCCATACACTAATGTCCCAAGCGAGTGTATGGCAGCATGGGCTGGCTGTCACGTCCGATGGCCTGACTATATGTTTTATAGGCTTTACTATATTACGAGTATTATCAGTTCCAAATAGGTAAAAAATTACTTACTAATAGTAAATCTAATAGTAACGATATTATAAACTAGCATCAGAAGGTTCGTATTTATTCATGGTATTAATTTCAATACATTTGTAGTAGTTGCATATAAAATGATATGCAAGTTAGACATCGATTCCGGCTCTGAAAATACAAATAAATTCCAATGCCCAAATTCAGCATTTCAACTGTTTATTGAACTATGATATATAGTCTCAACATATACAAACATGTATGTATACATGTCGCGCCTACTAGCCCAGATCAATCCATTGACCCCAAAGGGGAAAAATGTTGCCAGCATACGTACGAGTTTAAAATGACATTGATAAAAAAGATTTAATGACGTAGCGTGACTAAATATGTTAGACTAAAAGATTTGATGTCATTTTTTACCATAACATGTTTTGGACAAGAACACGACAGCACGATGTTTTTTTCGCTTTTTACACTGAGCTTTTTCGGTTTTGAAGCTTGACATTTGTATATATGTAAATAAAAAAAAGTGCTGAAGTTGCCAGTACAAAAGTTATGCAATATTAATAATTGATAAAAGATGTCAAAATTTTGTTTTTGATAATATATCTTATCGGACTGTATGATATATTCCCTGATCTGTTTCATCAGTATATAGAACACGAACATATTACTTTATAAATGTCAAACGGTGCCCGTTTGTTTATCCGATAATCGTGTAATATCGTTGAACCGATCAAATTCAAATGCCATAGAGATCGAATGAGTAAGATTACAGTCGTATGTATATAATGAATGTCTTTGTACATCAAAACTACTTATTTAGCTTTTCTTTTAAAAGATATAATTTTACTTTATTATTTGAAAATTGTACTTTCATTTTCATATTTTTACACGCTTTTTATTAGCTTCACCTGTATGTTTGTATGTTTGTAACCGACTTCTTTGGGCGCGATTTTGACCCACTTCAAACGGCCAGATTTCGTTCAAACTTTGTAGATTTATCGAGGACCGATGACAATACAATAATTTGATATATAAACCAAACTAAAAAGTAGAAAATAAAAATAGTTTAAAAAAACGAAAAACACGCTTTTTATAGAAAACCAAACTAAATAATAGAAAATAAATTTTAATAAATTTAACTTACACGCTTTTTATTTAAAATCCAATATTTTTACAAACAGCTCCCTCTAGTATTGTATATAGATTATATATTGTGTTCAATAGATGGCGCTTTTTAGAAACTAAAAAGTAAAAAATAAATAATAGTTTAAAAAAAACTAAAAACACGCTTTTTATAGAAAACCAAACTAAAAAATAGAAAATAAATTTTAATAATGAATTTAAATTAATTATTTGATTTTAAAAAAAGCGTGGGGTGCTTTTTAAGATATTATCAAAATGATAATCATATCTGTCAATAAAATATTTATAACTATTGACACCATGCACCCCACGCTATTTTTAAAATCAAATAATTAATTTAAATTCATTATTAAAATTTATTTTCTATTTTTTAGTTTGGCTTTCTATAAAAAGCGTGTTTTTAGTTTTTTTTAAACTATTATTTATTTTTTTTAAATGGCGATCTTGTGGCGAAAAATATGTATTATTAAATATATTCTAAAACCAATCATGCAATAAATAATAATATTAAAAATACTAAAATAACCTTGTCTTGCCGTCTGTCTTTTCCAATTCAAACATCAGGTGAACCGATTTTTAATGAAATTTCTAATAGACACATTGACACAACACTTTCGATGTTAAAATGTAATGAACAAGTTTTATATAGAATTTATGTTAAACTAGAAAAATAGTTATTATTATTTTTGTGCATAGAAATGAAATTGAATGCAAGCATTGGAATGAAATAAAAACAGTGGTCGCTCGTGATACATCGATTGTAGAATATTTTCATTTTAAGATAGAATAAAGTTACATTAGCCGTGTAAAATGTTGTTACCTACCCAGCACCAATCTACTTAACAGAGTAATTTATTTACTTCCGTGTAAAGGCGTCAGAATATATATATGGTGTATATAATTCTCAAAGACGTTTCTTCATGCTAGATTACACGAGACGTGACAGAAATATTCTCTTATAAAGAATTTTAGTTATTCACGGCGTTAAAAGTGGTGGTGGTGGAGTTGTGGAGTAGGATTTGTTTTAAATAATGTCATAATCTCGGCCCTATTATACCTACGGCTTATCAGGATTACGATTGATAGCAATTTAAGGGTTCAGACGTGTACCTTTTTTTGACCAACTTTATAAAGAAAAGAGGTGCTCAATTTGGGTGTATACTTTGGATTATACTTTATAAACCTAGCCGCAAGATAGTGCTTACGGGATCTCCATATAAACATACAAAATAATAGTCTTGACGATAATACACACATATTTTTTCTATTTTTAAGTCGTTTTTATTTTGACAGGTATTTATTAAGTTCGCTTAATATATAAATAGGTATTTATTAAGTTTCCTTATTCGGTTCGCGGCGCAAACTAAACTACGCATGGACCCTGCCATTTATTTAAGTACCTATATATTTAGAGCAATTTGTATATCAAGTTGTAGTGCGTGCTAAGTTACTAAGCTAATATGAATATATTGGATCTTTAAAAATTCAACTTCATAAAATATCAATTAAAATTTGAAGATGTATAAAGTATTATTTTTATTACTTTGATATGACATTGTAAGAAAAAACACCTACGTATTTGATAATAATGTTTTTTTTCTTTATCTAATTGATTAGTGAATTTAATGAACTTTTGGCTTTTGGCTTAGGTTGTAAAGAACAATTAACAGGTTTAATTTTATTTATAGCTCAAAGCACATAAATCATATGGACATTTCCATACATTGAACTCTAGGATTTTTATATTATTATTAAATCAAAAAATCTTCCGAATTTTTTTCGTAACTTCTTCAAAAGCTCACATCTAGTCGCCCTTAAGCCCATCAATTGATATTCATCTTGGTAAAGGTCGCGGAGTTAAGCGGCCAATAATGGAGGAACTTAACCTTTTCACCTTTTTACAAACTCCCGCGGATATGTTTTTCTTTTCAAACATTTTGTAAGGGAAAAACATGATCTACGACTAAATGAGATATGATTAATGTTAAAAATGTTCGATTGAATAAAGATTTTGGCGTCTGTTTTATTGGGACTTTAACATTGTTTGCTGGTTTGTCAACCTTTCAGTTCAACGGTCGTGACAACATCGTGTCATAGAGTATCTATTTTTCATAAGACACATCTACGAGCTATCTTTATTATATATAAAAAGCAATTCTGTGCGTTTGTATGTAATTGAACTCCTAAACGGCTGGAGTGATTTTGTTTAAATATTTTGTGTGAGTTCGAGTGGATTCGAGAATGGTTTAGATTCACAATTCGGTCCACTACAAAATGTATTTTTTTAATTGATTCTTTATTTATATATTTAGAGAATAAATAACATATTTAATTATAAATAAGGCGTTGCTAGGCAACGTTGTTTTGCGCATGCGTACTAAAATATTTCACCGGAAGCAAAAGTTTATAAAAAATTACTATGTGGACAGGACAACGTCTGTCGGGTCCCCTAGTATACCTCTATGTAACTATAACTTTTACAATGCTACTGTCATTTAAAATTACTGACTGTAAAAAAATGACTGTAGTCCGTAATAGTCCTATTAGCTGCATTGAATTTTAAGGTATAATACACATCCGTAGTTCATATTACTTTTAATGAAATACGGCATAATTTCAAGTACTTTAGTTATTTATCTATTACTAACGTATTGCTATTATGTGATTTTCTTTTTTGTTCGATAAGTACACCGTTTTGTGAAACGTTATAATGTGCAATCAAAATGGCTCAATTTGTATGGTAATAGGGTACATAGAGGCATTCAGAGTAGAGATTGTGTTGCCTATCCATATTTATCATATAATGTATAAATTTGATAACAATTTTGTGAATTAAAGAAATCAAAGTTATATATTTTTTGCACTACTCTTTTTATATTTGTTTTTCGTAAGAGGATGCAAGCCAGCTAGAATACACCTACGTTATTTCCGAATTACTTTGAATTATAATCATTCGTGACCTACATGTAAATCTATGCAAATATGGTTATACAATGTCTTAACGTGCAGTTAAAAGCCTTCACTTCACGAGTTCCCTTAGAAATTTCAGCAGTTCAATAACTTTTGGTGAGTATTAATGGTAACTTGCTAGAACCTGTAACCCACATTGGTATTTGAGTTGCTGCTAAATTAAAGTACTAAATTGGACCAAATTAAATTACTAACAATATAATTTAAATGTCACGCAATTTAATTGTTTAGTGCGCTTTAATGAATGTATTGTTCTGTACGTTTTGCATGCAATTCGTAAGTAAGCAATTAGCTACGTTTTATTTCACATTGAAAGAAAGATAACAACTAATAACGTACTATTAATCTGCCCTCGCTTTATTCAGCAATTTTCGAAATAATCTACGAAATTTACCTGATCGGTTTATCTAGCCAAATGATCCAAAAAAATAACGCAGATTCTTTTCAATCATGTTAAAATCGTTATTTTTATTTTATGTAAAAAAAGGTTAAAGGTTTTCAACTTATTATAAGGTACTAGCGACTCACCCTCGGCTTCGAAGTACGTTTCAACGGTCAGTATGGATTCCTTCAACGGAATTCAACGATTTCTTCGGAACTAAAATTTACCGAATTTTATTCGTTCTCGAATTTTGCTTTAGATACATATTTAGCATAGCATTCATTTCTATTTATAGATAGACTAGGAAAAAGTAGGTACATACAGTGTACTCGAACCTATATATTTCTTTGGGCATTCTTAATAAAAATTGTTATAAAAGTGTATCGTGGATTTTGTAAACACATGTACTATTGAGTTCATTACTTTATTTACGGGATACTAAATCCTAAATAAGTAATAAACTTGCTAATTTGATTTTAACATGACATTTACAAGCGAGTAAAGGTTGTGGTCGAGAGGGGTGGCTGGTGTAGACTGTAGAGTACTTTTAATGCCAGGAAGGAAAATATTGGTAAAAATAAAGGATTAAATTCAAAAGTTTTTAATTAGTGTATTTAAACTTAAAATAAACTATATTTATTTGGCTTCTAATTATTTGAAGCTAATGGTTTTAACGAAATTATATAAGCAATTCCAATATTTGAAACTGCGATCGAGTAATCTCTAATGATTCGAGCTTTTAGTTAAAACTAAGCAAGTTTATTTAGTTACTGACCGCATGCATTTAAACGTTAGCTACAAGATTAATTTTAACATTAACGAATGAAATTGTTATATCTACGAGTATAATATATTTTTCTGTATGCATTATATATATTTTCAGTAGTACTGAGTACAGGTAGATTGACCGAAAATACCGAAGGTTCTTAGGCATTAAGAGGCTCGCTCGAGCGAAGCGATTGTTTAGTCACTAGTCTATACCAATATTATAAGTTGTTTGTTGAAGTTGAAGATCTAATCTCAGGCACTATTGATTCGAATTGAAAAAATCTTTTTGTGTTGGTGGAATGTTGCTAAAATGGGAAAAATTATTCTTTTTGAGAGCTTCCGTTGCATGCGCTCCGTAAACAGTTAAAGCTACGCAAAAACTATGTATGAAGGAAAAGATTAAGAAAAGTTCGCGACAGCATATGTGAATCTTTTAGGGTTGACTTACTATAACTTATTTTATAGTAATTTGGTTTTCGGTCCTTAAAACGTGGGCGAAGCCGCGGAAAAGGCTAGTAGTTTATTTACACTACTTCTCACTTCATATACGATTTTCGAAGATTTATCTTCCTTACTATGAACTATATATATTACTTATAGTAATTTAATTTATTTTTACATTAGTAAATTAAGCCACATTAAATTTTATTACAAACGAAGAAAGCTCCAATAATATTAACTAAAATATTCCTTGTTCATTGTGCTTTTCTTATATGCAGATATGATTGTTATAGTATACGAGTTTCCTGACGTCGAGTGAAGCTCGTATTAGTAACTTCGTGGCTGCAGGAATCTCAGTCGGAATTAGTGTCAGAAACTTTTGACGAGCTTAATTGATAACTTGCTCCACTCTGGCTATTTGTCTGCTAGCCATCGTGATGCATGAACTGTATTCGTAACAGTATGTTACTTTTTAATCGTTTATTAATCATGTAATCTACAAACTTACGTATATTATATTTATAGGTACATGTTTTAAAAAATACAGAAACTTAAGTTTTGGCTGAGTTCTCGATTCGTTTGTGGTTCAACCACCTTCAAAATTAAGAAGTTCTCAATTCGGTTTTATTGTTATTTATTTGTGTAAATACTCTGCTTGTAATAAAATTATAACTTTAATTATTGTTTTAACTCATAGATTTTTTTTACTTTACTTATTCAGTAAGAAAAGTTAAGTCATGGATGGAAGGATAATTTAATAGTATTTTTATTACTTCTAAAATTGATATAGGTAGGTCCTTTATATATAATATTTTAAAAGTGGAGATATTAGTGTGAAACGTGTCTTTTACGAGGTATAATTTTTAAAATTCTGTATATTCGCTGGTTCAAGACATTTCTCAGTTTCATAAATTTTTATTTTTATGATATAACCATTTGCCATAACATGAGTTATAGCATAAGTGTGGCTTTATAGATGTTTTATAAGCGTCGTATGTCTTCCTTAATATATTTTGCTTTTATTCAAGATTAAACATGTCGTTTATAAATGTACATTTACGAATTGAATAATAAAAATATTTTTTAAATTATACTGTGTATATTATGTGCCTCGCATTGTGCAAGGACATAAGCTAAGAACGAATAGTTGTGGCATTTTTATATACAATGTGTTTCTCAACTTTAAAAGCTTTGTTGATAGCCACTATAACAGCAAACCGAAACTTTATTATTGGTTATTTAGTAACTTTCTACTCTCCAACACTATCTATATGAAGAAGTTCTACGGATACTATATTTTTCAGACCGCCCGTGGTACTTTGCCTATATTTAATGGGATATTGTTAAGTAACTTTTATTGTACACTAGCGTCTCACCCTCGCTTCGTCGGGTTCGTCCTTAAATGTGTTAGTATGGAAAATATAACTTTTCCATTTTCCATTCCACATTATACACATTGTCATGATGATTCTATATCTCTTACTTGATATGTGATTTGATTACCTAAACAAACTTTCATCCTGTCAAACCTGTTTAATATTATCAAGTTAAAAGAAAATTGTCGTTTTTACCAGTTTACTCGATATTTTTTACTTTTTTTTTCTCTGTAACAACCTTCCTCGTGTCTTAACGAAAATATTAAAAAAATTAGCCGATTGGTGGAGCCGTTATCGAGTTTTGCGCTTAACAACACTTTAATTCGTTTTTACTTATATATACTAGATTATTAGTACTATAATAGCAGCTGCTTGACTGACCTTATAAAGAATATATTGACAGTGTAATGAGTGGCATCTGTATTTGGTGCGACTGCTGGTTGGGTGTGATTATAGAAGTTTTTCGCATGAGCGACAGCCGCCACGGCGGCAATCCGATGTGAGGTACCCATCGCCCAGCCGAGCGGGCTGCGCTGCGCTGCCGCGTTCGCCGCCACCCAGCCAGCCCAGCAGTGCCACCACCCACCAGCCAGCCGAGCCACAACCGCACCGTGCGGCGCCGCCTGCGCGACTGCCGCAACAATAAACCGTGTTCCTTTTTCAAATTTCTTTTTTTAATCAACTGCCTCTCAACCACGGCTTTTCAGCCAGCGTTTTCGGCTAGATCAGCTTGGATTCGAAATCGAACTCTTGAGGCGCATCTGTCGACAATCAAAAATCGTCATTTTAAAACAATGAAAACCGTTCACATTGTTTCCCGTGTATTCAAAAAGTGTACTATTATAAAAGTTCTGAAAATTAGTTTCAGACTGCTTTCAGGATGAGAAATAAACGTATTTCAATGTAGAGCGATGCGTGATCAAACTAAGAAGTGAGTTAGAAGTGCTTAGGCATTTTAAAAGAACAACAATAATTCTAATTAAATGGCTTCATTTGAATTCCGCGCTAGTCGCAAATGCTACATGAATACATTTAGAGAGCGCCGCGACGCTGGAGAGGCAACTTTGCAATATCGCTATTATTAATGATCCGCTAATTAGTCTTTCCTCTCTCGTATTAAAGACGTGGCTTTTAAATATATCCTTAGTATTCGGGATCTACGTACGTTGAGGAGCTTGGAAGAAAGTGATTTTTCTTTTTTAATTTAAATCCAGAAACTACATACATAATAAGTAAGTAACCAAATATAATATTATATATAAAATATAATATAAAGTTATCATGATAATTAAAAAACCTATGAATAATAGGTGCTTCACCCGATAAATTCTTCCAAATGTACCCAAAAACTTGTATTGTAAAGTATATAATATAACCAAATGAACAGATCATTACATCGTTTGAAGTTCAGTCTACACTCCTCGTATTGTAAATTGGCGTTATATACAATCATACATAATACGTTTCAGCAAAACTTTCGCATTTTAAAGCTCTCTTTAAAGACATAACGCGAAGTAGATAGACTCTTTAAGCATCTGTGGCTTTTATACAGCTATTAGGAAGGAGATTTTTCTTTCGAAAGAAATAGTATTATAAAGATAGTACTTTTCAACGACATTTAGAATTCGTTTGTGAATGTTTTAATGGATATAATAAGCGCTAGCGGCTATTCGTCATAGAATTATAGACTAAATATAAAGTGTTTGCTTTTCATCTTACTTTTTTATATTTAAAAAGTCTTCATTTAAACTTCCTTAAGATTGTACGTGTTAATTAAAAAAGTGATTAATCTAGGTTAGTTTGCGGTCCAAATTAGTAAATATTCCATTATCTTTCATTTTTATAGTGAAGTTTATAGTGAAGTTTATATTAATCCATTAAGTGCATTAAAAAGCTTTTAAAGCTCTACTTGTATACTAGGTATCCTGCCATCTATAAAGCAGATTGCGAGTTTTACTTATAATATACGCGTAGAAAAAAATATAAATTGTATAAAAAAATTTACTTATTTCCCTATTAAGATTAAAAAATAATTTGTAAAACATATTTCAAAGAAAATTTTTAATAACAAGTCTACTTCAATAGGGCTTATCATTATAGTACGCAGTACTTTATGTTTTATTTCCTATTTAAAAGAAATAAATAACATAATCTAAATAGAATCTGTACCTGCAAGGAACTTTCATTCACATACTCGTAAAAGTTGATAAAACATTAAACTTCACTTCCATTAATATCAGGTTACAAAAAGTACTTTTCGTACAAAACACAAAACGTACGCGGCAAACTTTCAGCTGGCGAGAATACGTCCCGCTCCTTTCACTGCCGAGGCCCGAGTGACATTCACCACCCACGCCCCTAACGGCGCCAACGTTCCAAACCTGAAACCAACCCCTTTCCATCAAATATACATATATTAGTAGATAAGTGACTCGGCCACAGAAATAGGGAGTAACTAAAAATAGCTTCCGCAAATAAAAAATCTATTAATATTGAAGTTATGAAAGGCAAATTTATATAGTCGCAATGATTAAATATGCACAAATAATAATTTGAAATTTTCAAAAACCATCTAAAATGAATCAGCAATATTAATAACTTTATTCACAAACTTTGACCTTTAATGCATGCTAAAGTATGCAAAGCTCTGATTGAAACTAGTATTTAAATATAACCTTGAAAAAGAGAGCTTTTGTAAAGTTTTATTTCCGGATCCGAGTGCCAAAATTGAATAAGTTGGGCTACGGATGATTCGAAAATGGGTGAGTACAAAAACTGAGACTGGCTGTAGTACGGACTTTCGCGTTCATTTAACGTTGAAAACTTTTGTGCGGATATTCTATTTGATTTCACTGTTATACAGTTTGTGAAACTGAATAAATCCAATTAGTCGGAGGTTTCTTTGGTTTTTGATGCTTCGCTTAAAATATACTAACATTTTTAAAATAAATACCTACGTTTGAATTATTTTAGAATTTTTCAGAAATAGTTTACTATTGCAAAAAAAAGACTTTTCTTTACATTTTATTATTCAACAAAACTAAGTCCTTAAAATGTTTCAATTCATATCTAGCCGATTATATAATATATACATATATAATACACTAATAAATATCTATGTCAAAAAATATATATTTTTTTAATATTTTTTTTAATTCAACAAAGCTCTAAACATTATATACATACGAGTGTATTGTATTCAATGATTATTGCATATAATTTTGATAAATATACCAGTATTTGCAATTGTTCGGTGGTTTGGATATGGCGTTCGTATATCTCGTGGTTGGCGGCCAGCTTTTGCACTTTGTTGTCACTCCGCCCGTGGCCGTCCCCCACGCCGCAAGGTACGTACGTCTTCCTTAATAGCCGATCGTCACGCTATTCTCAACCGTATTTCAAGGCCGTGTGAAGGCTAATGTCTCTCGTGTACACTAATCTAATTTTAATAAATCTTATCCCCTATGGTACAATTTCTAGTTTATTTTGAAAATCATAAATTATTTTTATACACAATCAAGCGTTGATGAGAAAAAGCTGCATATTGACACGGGAAAATTAGATTGTAGAGGATTTTCGCTTGTTTTGCTTATGTGAATATGCTTGTTTTGCGATAATGTTTTTATGATGAAGTGCAAATGAGGTGTTCCTTAGAAAGTGTTCGTTCGATATTTTGTTTATTAGAAAGTCTCTATGCTATTTACATATATGTACGTTGCTGTTACAACGTAAGTAAAGGTGTTCACTTGCATTTTTATTGTATTTACATAAGTTTACGTATATATTTAAGACATTTTTCGGCTACATGCGTATTATTTAACTTGAATATTGGCTCCATATAAAAAGCTCATTGTTTATATTTTTATATAGACAATAACATGCACCCAATTCGCTTCAGTTAGTAGCAGTAGTGTATATACTGGATAAGCTTAGAGTAACTTCTTCTTTAGAATATTTTACTCTCTATTTACAATGGTCGGCAGTCTATAGATACAAACGTACGTTGTACTCGTAGCTACTGTTCGCCTTAGTTCGTACGGTTCGGCCGCAGATACATTACATTTGGATATTGGCTGTGTATATTCACTTGTTGTAATTTCATTCATATGTTATATATTAAATGGTAAATAATATATTATTATTTTAATCTTGTTTTCAGACTTTGTATGTCATAACATAAAATAAATTATGTTTTCTTTGAGTATGAGTACGTGTACTTTCTTTGATATATGGGTATACGATACGCTAATACTTATACACCAACTCCACCTGTCATATAGAGTAAGTAGCAATAAAAATTAAAAATCTACAACACAGTTTATTAGCTATACATAAATCAACAGAACTGGTTCAGTTTTCGTCTAAAGCCTTTTCTACTTTTTGTGATCATAAAAATTTATGCTTTATTTCAAGAGAAGACAAAATTTAAAACGAAATAAGTTACTTCTCTGAATCGAGTTTACATTTCTGCTTTATGTACGTATCTAAATAAAATGTTTTCCTATCTTATATAAAATCACATTTTTAGTATAAAAATAAGTAGGTTTATTGTGTACCAATGAATATTCCCATAGGAATATGCATAACATGCATGTAGGTTTGACCAACATGGAAATAATGTTGGAAATGATTGGCACATGAAAATATCATAGATTCGAGACCCGGGATTTTAACCCGCTTCGCTGGTTACAAAATCTAGCGCGTTCCCACATTTTGTTTTATAATTTTCTATTTTAGATAAAGAGAAAATTGTACTAAATATTTTTTTCTTTACGTATATAATATGGTCATTCGGTCCATTAAATTCCTAAAATTCAATTTGCGCTATGGATGGAGTAATAGATACAAACAACCATGTCACGTAAGTTTTCAGCAGAAAATAGTTAATTTTAGGACATATATTACGTGTATTCACGGAGAACAATTTAAAATTTTCCTCATGTTATAAAGGACTATTTCTCAAGACAGTCACTTTTTGCGCGCTATTGTGAGGACTCCGAACTCATTTATTTGACGAGTGGCATCATATTTTGACATTTTCTTTCCCTTAAATTGTGTTTTTTGTCCATTTTTCTAAAGAAATAAATGCTGATAAAATTGTCCTTCGTGTTTTAGTAGTTTAGTAGAAAATCATATCACTCAATATATGTTTGGTTGGAGGTTTGATTCAAAATATATAAAATTGTTTTTTATATCTATATTAAATAACTCTATCTATGACATAAAATAATAAAAAATCCAGTGTTGTTACAGTGTTGTGTTATATTTTGTAGGTACATAAAACCTCTCTTCTCATGCCGACTTCTGTCAAATGCAGCCTTCCGTTTGATATCCCAATCATTTTTGTGACTGCTAGTTTTATTGCAGCACAATTTTATCTTTTTTAATAAATAAATTAACAGAATTTCGAAATAATTCTTGTAAAGCTTTCTATATATGGACTGACAAATGACTACTTTTCCAAATTAAGTTGTAACTCGCACAAAGTGAACAAGTGAATTCAATTCAATCAATTTATGCCTTATTAAAATCGCCATTAATTCAGCTTGCCATATAAATTACCTCTTATTTTAAATTTAGGTATTATTACTTTGAAAAGATTTTTATTGAATTAAAAGGAAAAAAAAGTAAAGATTGAAACTGAAGAATGAAAATAAAGATAGTCCCGGCTTAATTCCCGCCGAAAAGGCGGTTCAATTAATTACATTATTCCAATATTTTAACCGATAATTCGAATGCTCATGAAACTTGAATTATCGCAACGCCACCGTGAAGAATTTAATGACGTTACATTGTAATCGACCAAGATCCCATCCCCGCCAGACTGTATTTATTACATTTGGTCCATGAGAAAATAAGTAAAGTCTGGCGGCCCAGAGATCTTGGTCGATAATATCGTCAACATAATTTACGATTAGAGATATTGTTTTTGTTTTTAATTAATTTAATGATTTTCGACTTATGTCATACAGGAATGTTACACGTACCTAATGCTTATTATAGAAAAGTAATTTGTATATTTTATAATTTAGGGTTAATTATTTAAAATCATGTGTACACGATAGGTTATTGCACGATGAAAAATGCGAAAGGTCAAGATGTATTTAGTACATTTTATAGACTATAGTGAAAATGTTGTAAGTATTCTGTGTAAAAACTGCTTATGTAAAGTTTAAGAATTTAATTGTAGAGCAAACAGTACATTGACCACAGCTTCATATTGAGAATCGTAGTAATAATGGCCCATCGATACAGATATTTTAATCTTCGTGTATTGTGGCCCATTCTAGACGAGTGATGTTTGAGGCCGAATGCTTGCATAGAAATGTAGGATAGGACTCAATAGGAAGCGACTATTCCGATCTTTCCATACAAAATATAATACGTATAATTTTAAAAGATTTTTTTCTGAAGGTAAATTATAATACAAATTAATATTTGTAATCGTAAGACTGCATCAGTTTGCAAATTATTATTTTTCAAATAAGCACGTTGTGGGTACTTTGGTTACTTTTAGAAGACATGGTAACTTAAGCTTCTTAAATTTACTGTCTGAATCGACCTAATAAGTTGACCAAATATGTATAAGAAAATGTTGAGTACCTATATATTCTAAAATATTTTTTTTATAAAATTTATAAATATGTTTCTTTTGAAAATGTTTAGAAATAAAACTAATTTAATATCAGGAATGAAAACGAACAATGTTTAATGAATTTCTCTTTAACGTATAAAACTTTTAGCTTTTCCATTATTATAATTATTTCGCTTATTTATTGTTTAAATAACTCTCTGCGCAAGACGAACTACATTCAGAAGTAAATATTTGTATGACGTAAATACGTAAATACTCATAAAATGTTTTCTGAGATGAATATATTTGTTTTGCCTGTATAGAACTATTGCTCTTTTAACATTTTATTTTTAACTTACCCGTGTATCTTAGATATCTAACCAAATATTTACATAGGTATGTCTATATCTATAACATAGGCACTATTGAAATATTTGTACCCTGAAACTTATTAAATAAATTTTACCAACGCTAATTGTTAGGCAATTTTATTAATTGCTGGTAAATTTAATCAAAATTAATGTAGCATTCTAATGGTGAAATAATTATTGAAATCGGACCAGCCGTTTTTAAGTTAATTCGTTACAAACATACAAAAATAGAAATCTTTCATCTTTATAACGAAAAAGGTAATCGGCACTGATTTTATCAATCACAGATGCAAGCAATGGTGTCACTAGTTTTATGGTTTATTTAATTTTGAAAAGGCATACACATTTTGTAATAGATACTTAATATTCATAAAGAAATTCAGTAAACGCAAATTCTGACAATTTCTTATAAAAAACTCACATTATCGATTAAGGCTTGTAGCTTGGGACTACCTGCCAATAACGGTGAAGACGTCTGATCGATGCCTCTGAATTATTTAGAGAGCTAGCCTATATTCTTTCGACCAGGGCACGTACAGTTTTGTTATTATTCGCTGTCCTGCCTATTTTTATTACGAGTAGGTATCTCAGTATTACACACGGTTTGTTTCTATCTTTCTTGAATATTTTAAACACTTTCTACATAGTATTCATCATACATATACCATGTTATGTTGACTTTTTCTTGGAAGGCTACTAGAAATATTTTTAAAGTAAATTATAATATATTATTATAACAAGTGTTATAAATAAGTAAACAACCTACTTAAACAAGAAATGATTGATTTACTTAAGCCGTTGGCAAGAAATTTATTTATTTAATGTACTAATGAACTATCAATATCCATTACGAGTATATAATATAATTTTTAATAGGTACATCACGAACAGGCTACTTATTTTTATTAAATTATTTACTATTTTATTTAAAAACACACTAAGTGATTAATATCACTACTAAAAATCACTTTAAACTTGCCAGCCGTTGTAGGGCGGTCTGTAGAAGATGTCAGTGGCGTAGAATGCAAGATGCTTGGGTAAAAGCGCTTTCTGTGCTTTCGATGCATTCCAAAATGCACTAGCTAACTCGAGACAGCATACAAAGGAATTTTACGAGATAATTTTGGTGTTACGGAAGAACCCTTTAGTAATTCGTGCATACGTTTAATAAAAACGAGACACTGGGCCTAAACAGTTCATACATATTAAATGATACAAGCGGCTTACCCTCGCTCCGCTCGGCTCCGTCCCTAGATACGTTTTAAATGTTATAATAAATTTCTCGGAAATGAGATACCTACTTTTCTCGCAGTAAGAACAACCATATATCAAAGCCTATGAAACATATAGTCGGCCAACGGACGTGACATCCAGCCCAAGCTACCATACACTCGCTTGGGACATTAGTGTAGGGCAGCTTGGGCTGTCACGCTTGTTGGCCGGCTATATTATGTTTTATAGGCTTTGCCTATATGTTGACCCGGGTGATCATCATACTCTGTCGTTGTCTTTCCAGCAGTTTTCTCGTGACGTGGTCAAGGTAGACAATAATTTTAAAAACTACAGATTTGGCCTCTGTGTCTATAATAATGACTATTTTAATAAGATTGGCCAAAAATAATTAAATATACAGATTCGACTTCGTTAGATTTTTTTTGAAGTCTCAGAACTCACTATCTGTAAGACCTTATTGACATTTTGTATTAATTAAAATAACATCGTTACTTTAGGACATACTTTTTATGCCACGTAACTAATATAATATAGTGTAACAATGATCTAGGCTCGTAAAGCCGGAGCTACTATGTAATAGAGCACTTAGAAAGATCACGCACACAGAAATTGCCACTATACGCAGCCACCTTCCGACTTTCAGTACTAAAACGTACCAGGCTTAACTCTAAATCTTCTAAAGGAATTTCTTGCTAAGAAATTACATTAGTTATACCTTTTTGTAGACATTGTGTCCGTTTACTTTGTATGTACTCGTTTGAGAACAGTTTATTTTACCGTTTGAAGTTTAAAGTAAATGAGAATGAGCAAATATTTATATTTTTACTTACTGAATCGAATCCCTACGTTAAATATTTTTAGATAATAACATTTATTTCAATGAGATATAATGATATAATGATAGCTTATTTCTGATCTTGTATATGAAAATAAATTTCTTTTTACTGCCTTAAAATAAGTGAAACATTTTATAGAGTAAAAATAAAAATAATAGTTACAGTCCATATTATGTATTATTATTATTCATAACATGTGCTGGTTCCCTGGAGACAACCCCATGTGTCGTACCATATCCACTCGCAAGTCGCTCTCACTGACCTATGAAACTATACCACGTCAGGTTATAACTGCAATACTGTATTATACATAACGATAGATCTGTTTGTCCGTTAATCACGTCAGCCACTGAGGCGACTTAATCTTCAATGCACCGTCCACATCATTAAAATTTACATCGATTGGGCTCAAAATTCACACATTTCGTCGAAATTTGTAAGCATCAACGCGTTCACGTTCGCGTAATTTAATTCCGATCGCCGTTCACTCTCAAATTCGTATGCAAAATTCTATAATTTCGCATTATTACTTTGCTTTATTATGAAGACATCATATATATATATTTATAATAACTCACGAAAATTGGAAAATGTCGTAATGTTGCACCGACTTTCGTATTAATAACATTAGGGTTGAAAAAGGTTTTTAATACAAGCGCTGCTTTTAATATAATTTTAAAATAACCAGGATTAAAGTGGATCAAAATATTGTATAGCTTGACCCGGATAAATGCGCTCAATATTGCATTGGGTAGAGCACTTCATAGTCGCAAAACTTCGGTGACGCGCGCTGCATACTGCATGATCTCCAGTTCTTGCTAGAAACAAAAGATCTTACAAGGTACTCTTGAAATATTAATCTGACTTTCTTTTTTAGACTTTTACTGCTATCGACATCATGCCAATGCTTTTTTTGGCTAATTTACTTAAATTTTCTTTGTAACTGTAAATAACATAGAGTACGAATCACAAATATCAGAGGTTTTCAAAACATCGTTATTCGTTAGGAAACCCGCATATTTGAAAGAACCTAACAAGTTTTCGAAAGACATGTGAAGTTCGCTAAGCACTCGAACTTTCCCGTGGACTATGGCCTGATCCCCCTCGTATTGAATGGAGACACGTTAGAAATGGCTGAGTAAAACGTAGCGTTAATTAATATATTACTAGAATTTTTACTCGTTTTCATAAACCACTTAATCTCTATGACACTAAAAAACAGTTAATTTGGTAGCCTAAGATTATGGATACATATCCATAGAGTATATACTCTACCTAAATACTGCCAGGTACGTAAGCAATAACATTTTTAAGACTTGACCTTTCTACAGATTTCTCATTTTATGTATTCAGATTTTTCCCAAACAGTAAAATAAAATATTACATATTTAGGTTCATACATGGACCATTCAATGTATGTATACAGTACCGTATTTCTCAGAATTTTATTTATTAGCCTCTTCTCCTATACTTGATTGAAAAATGAAAACTTTTCAATATTTCCAACCTGGTACTAGAGATTTCTTGGAACTAATATTTCATATTAAAATATTTATTTATTTTTATATTTTGCTGAATGTTAAAAGTTAACCTTCACAGTGAAGGTGAAAGATCGGTCTAGGCTTTAACAGACACTGATTATAATATTTAGTATAACTTAAATTACAACTTAAAATTCCAGGCAAAAAATAATTGCTGAAAAAGTTTAAAACATTTGTAGACGGTTCAAAAAAGAAAAAAAAAGGAAAATTGCAACATGTCGAGTCGTTTTAAAATGAATACGTAAATTTTACAACAGAGGTCCTTTATCCTCATAAAGCACTTTTAAAGCAATACATTGCACGCGTTACCAGTAAAAAACTAACAAACAGCGAACATAGGAAATTATTTCAAATCTCCCTTTATTCTATAAAAAGTTGAACAAAAGCGCACATCTCGTTTCACAGTGTTTTGAATTACGTTGTCGTAATGAATGAATAAATGTGAATAATGAGACGCCCGTGAAAGGAAAGAAATTGAATTAAATGGACTGCTATTCTACTCCACGTTTGATACAACGTCCAAGAGTCGTTCAACTCGCACGATTACATTATGAATTAAAAAAATATTTCATCTGTGAAAATTCTCACTGAAGTTAAAATTCTAGATATTAAGTTCAGGAATTATAATCTTAGAAAAACGCGTCAGTTTCATATCTAAAATATCATGTATCTATTTATACTTACATATAATGCCATTATCGTTTGATATATCGGACGGACAAAATTAAAAGCACTTTTGGGACGAAATACGCTCTATATTTAAATGTTATTTTAGTCACTCTATTGTGGTGGATACTGACATACTATTATTCATTAAATTAAATTAGATGTTATCTTACCCAGGGTGACTTATATTTAAATACGTAGAAAAAGCCTATATTTTGTTTTTTTAGTTTTAAATACGTGTTACAAGGTAAAAGGCACCGCAAGTCTTCTATACAGCGATGAATCAGTTTTGTCCTTGTTAGGAGTACCTTTTTATACCAAATAATACAACAGTAAATGATATTGAAAATGCACAAATTATTGTAAATATTTTTAAAAATGTAATATAATATTACTAACGTTTAAATAAATTTTTATAAAGTGCCACTCTTAAACACATTAGTGTAAGTAGAAAGTGTATAAATCAAAAGGTGCAAGACAGGCGAGCTGGGTGACCTAAAAGCAACATCTAGGGCGCCTTTTAGCTCGTCTGTCTGCAGAAATAGACACACCAATATCTTGTATCACCGATGCCAATTTTACCCGTCCTTATGTCAACTGGAATTTGCGAAGGTACCCACCGAAATGCTTTCTGTTCTCGATGATAGTACGGTACGGTATTTTCAAAATATCCGTGCGTTATCCAAAAGTATTATCTATAGGCTATACGTATAATAAAATTTTATCTGAGACGATTCTGTGTTAAAAAATATTTTTCTGTGAAATCTTATTGATTTAAATTTAAATTAAGACATTATTATCGATACGTTATAAGGAATTTCTAGAATCTAGATATAGGAGGTATAAAATTTGAGTGTCAAATATTGAATCTTT
Organism: Boloria euphrosyne; assembly: GCA_951802675.2. Taxonomy (NCBI): domain Eukaryota; kingdom Metazoa; phylum Arthropoda; class Insecta; order Lepidoptera; family Nymphalidae; genus Boloria; species Boloria euphrosyne. The sequence continues at coordinate 9,571,734 of OX637887.1, forward strand.
TCTTGTATGGTAAACGATATTTTGGCTAATTTTGTGAACCGATTTTCATAATTATTTTATCATATTTCTATATAAGTATGTATTATACAATTAATACTTTCTACAATAATTCAATTCAATTTTCTTGTTGATGACTACGAAGCAAAAAAGTTTATAAAGTGCTCTCGAACATCTTCATTAGGGCTTCATTTAATCACGTAAAAATCAATACGGATAAAATAATTACTCTTCAAAGTGATTTTAAAGTTTACGTTCTATCTTATTATTAATAAATACAATGGCTTAAACTAAAATTTACATTCAAATTAAATTCACTAACGACCTGCTCTTAGAAAAAAAACTTTTTTTCAATAATTAACAAGTTGAAGTTTAAAGGTTTTGGTTACAAATAACCATATGAGCTAAATTCAATCCATATGAAAATAATATTTTAAAATCACATTTAATTACTGAGAAATGAAAAATAAAATAATAAATGATGAAATTACAAATTTACGTAAAGATTCTAAATAAATTCATATAAGTATTCCAGACAGCTTGAAATATTAAAAAATATATATATATTTAAAATACGACTTTTTTGCTGTATTCGCTTTTATCAAAACTCGCGACTTTATCAACCATAGCCATTACCTTAAGACGTAGTTTTACCTTCTATAACAAGTCATTTCTAAGGAAAAACGAATATACGCTTTAGTAAGACCGTACGTATCGTACATGTAACACCGCCTCAAGGAAACCTTAAGGCAAGTTAAAGATCAAATATACTTATATTAAATATATTCATCCCCCTATATATTTAGGCTTACCTTACTCGAAATCGGTTTTACTGTTGTTCCAAACAGACAACAACAAAGTCCCACGCCACGTCACCGTCTGCGTCGGTCTGTCTGCTCGCGATAAACTCAAAAACAACATTTTACGTTGATTACGTTGACACGTTGAGCGTGATTAATATTAATAAGGAAGGTTTAAGGTATATCATCAAGGTTTTGTGTAAATTGCTTAAATATAAAGATGAGTGCTTAAAATGTCAGGAAAAAAAATTATCCTGGCAAAATTAATGAAGTCACATGAAAAAAATGTATCGCATTATCTAAATGAAAAGTTCTTTTTAACTTTATATTTAACTGTAGTAACGCTATGAGCACGTATACTTAGAGGTTAGAACGCACCCGAACGAAGTCACTAGTAATACATTATATATGTAAGTAAAACTAATATTATTTATACGATTATTTTTAACAAAAAACAAAAACCGACTTCAAAACTAAACAAATCTAAACTAAAAAGTAGAAAATAATACTTTTAAGAACTTCGTTAATTTTGAAGTCGGTGCCAGCCAGGACGGATAGATTTATCTTGCCTTTGCAATGGACTTTCGAACGGTATTTTGATTATGTTCACAAATTTATAGATTAATCGAATATGTGTCTATTTAAGGTTATTTTGCTTTGGCTGGCACCGCCTTCAAAATTAACGAAGTTCTTAAAAGTATTATTTTCTACTTTTTAGTTTAGATATGTTTAGTTTTGAAGTCGGTTTTTGTTTTTTGTTAAAAATAATTTATTTTCAAATTTTTTGCGGAAAGTAGTTACTTATTTTGTTTATATGTAAAAAAAAGAATTTTCCAAATCGGTCCAGCCATCTTCGAGTAATGGGGAACATACATTAAAAAAGTCCCCAACGAATTGAGAACCTCCTCCTTTTTTGCAGTCGGTTAATAAGAGCCTGAAAGAATTTAACTATCGGTCTATAATTACGTATAATATTGAAAGAATTTTCTTTTAACTCCTAACCGTTGAGGAGTTGTACCTTCCATCATTAGCTCAACCACAGGAGATGATGATTATCAGACGCAAATACTTGAACAGCTTTAGGAAATATATGAAAAACGTAATAAGTGCCTATAAAATTTGGGAGTTGCCTTCGATTTCCCAGGGATCCCATCATCAGATCGTGACTTTGTGACTATGGGACCAACTGGAAACTATACCCTTTCAAACAAAAAAAGAATTTTCCAAATCGGTCCAGCCATCGTCGAGTAATCGGGGAACATACATATAAAAAAAAACAAAGTCCCCGACGAATTGAGAACCTCCTCCTTTTTTTGAAGTCGGTTAAAAAATAAATTAAACCGGCAATTGATAATTTTATAATTAAAAAACGGCAGGATATATGTAAATAATTCACGATTAAACAAAGAGTTTTGTTGTTTTAAAGTAAACAATGACATGATAAACCGCTACTATTTTTAACTCCATCCATTTTTAGAGCTATTTTTCAATTCAACTCAGCCGATAGCTGCCTGTTTTTCCAACCGTTTACATTAGGGAAAAGTTTCTATTGAACAAATAGCACTGCAAAAAATATTTTCTATTTTTAACATCGTAAATATAAAATATGCAAAATGAATTTGAAACTCAATACCAATTAGTTTTTTAAATTCTGAAGATTGTGTTTTAATGGTGGGCTCATTTTATCATTTCCATCCGTTTCTCAAGTAATTTAATTCCTACAAAAATTACTAGCAGGCACTTTCTAACAAGGTATACTATATTTTTCCAGGTAATCGAGGAACGATAGAATGAAGTCTTGGGGTGAGTCGTTAGGGCGGAATGCCTCGGCGCATTTCTATGGAGTCGGGAGGCTTCGGAGGGCTATGCTGCTTTTGGCCGCCGCGGCGTGCACCGCGGCCGCAGTGTTGTACTGGCGGCAGCAGACCGACGACTCTGCACATCGACCCGCACATTCCTTATATGCGTAAGTTTACTAATTCCCATTATATTCATATTTTAGACTTCTTTTTACTATCAATCGTAAATAATCTTATAGTACTATGCAACGGATTTGTTGTACTCGGTAAAAAATATTCAGGAAAATTCTATCAACTGCTTAAGTTTAAATGATGCGCAAACTCGTAAATAATATTATTAATAATACTATCATTATTTGTTTATTGTTTTGTTCTTGTTTTACTTTACACAATAAAGCAACAAATTAATATTGTTTATTTCATTAAGATTGAGAAATTGGTTCGTATGCAATACTAACATATTGCAGTGACTGCAATATGTTCGTATTGCATACGCCATACAACACTTTAGGTTACACTTACAATCAAATTATAAAAAACTTTAAAAAGAAAATATGAATAATTTTAGGTATGTTACATACTGTATATTGAAGTTATAGTAATTAAAAAAGAAAAAGAAAGATTTCTTTTGTAACCATAATGTAATAAAACATGTATTAATATTTTTTACTATAATTGTAACACAACCAAAATGGCCAAATACAAAAAATATTAAAACTATTAATTACAATTCCAATTCCCATTACAGAAGCTTAGAGCCGCAGTGGACATGGATTTGTCGCCACGATCGTTGCGAAAGACTCCTAGCAACCGAAACGAATATACTACAATCTCTCCCTACTTGCAACATGCTGTGTGCGTCCACGCAGCTCTGGCCGCAGCCCACCGGCCCGGTGAGCCTCGCCACCGCCGCCACGCACGTGCGATCCAACGGCTTCTCTCTACAGATACTAGCGTCCCCTTCCCGAGATGTCACAGACCATCTCACTGAAGCGTTTAATTTAATGCGCGATGATTTAAAAACGCTGGAACAAAGCAACGGTATTGAGAGCAGGCGGAGTAATAGCGCTGTAAGAGATGTCCTAGTTCGCGTCGCCGTCAACGGCAGTGGAGACCCTCGCATGCGACAAGATACAGATGAAAGTTACAAATTAGTGCTACGACCGAGCGGGAAATCTCTCATCGTCGATATAACCGCGCACTCTTTTTGTGGAGCTCGCCATGGATACGAAACGTTGTCGCAACTAGTTTGGCCAGATCCTTACGCGGGCTCCCTTCTAGCTCTTGAGGCGGCGACAGTAGAAGACTCTCCTAAATTCCGATACCGCGGACTTCTTCTGGATACAGCGCGAAACTACTTTCCCGTTAGTGACATCTTACGCACAATTGATGCGATGAGCGCGTGTAAAATGAACACTTTTCATTGGCACGTCAGTGATTCCCAATCGTTTCCTTTGAAATTGGACAGTGCGCCTCAGTTGGCGCAACACGGTGCATACGGCCCAGGGGCAATATATACACCGCAAGATGTCCGGCTTATTGTTAGAAAAGCTCGTTTACGTGGTATACGAGTGTTAATAGAGGTAGACGCACCTGCACATGTCGGCAAAGCCTGGACTTGGGGTCCTGTGGAAGGTCTTGGTCATCTAGCACACTGCGTCGAATTAGAGCCATGGAGTACGTATTGCGGGGAACCTCCTTGTGGACAACTAAACCCTCGCAATCCTCACGTATACTCACTTTTAGAGCGCATTTACGCGGAAATTATAGAACTAACAGGTGTCGATGATATATTCCATCTCGGTGGCGATGAGGTATCGGAACGTTGCTGGGCGCAATATTTTAATGACACTGATCCTATGGATTTATGGCTTGATTTTACCAAACGTGCGATGCAGTCGTTGGAACGAGCTAATGGGGGTAAACTTCCTGATTTAACACTTCTGTGGTCTTCTCGTCTAACTCACACTCCTTATCTAGAACGCCTCGATAAGAAAAAGTACGGGATACAAGTGTGGGGTTCGTCCCGGTGGCCGGAATCACGCGCTGTACTAGATGCAGGTTATCGCTCGATCCTGTCGCACGTGGACGCTTGGTATTTGGACTGCGGGTTCGGTTCCTGGCGAGACAGTTCCGACGGACACTGCGGACCGTATCGGTCGTGGCAGCAAATATACGAACATAGACCCTGGTTTGAAGAACTGCCCGCGCTAGCTATAGGGATGGAACCGTGGAAGATCGAAGGGGGCGCAGCCTGCCAATGGACTGAACAATTGGGCACAGGAGGCTTAGACGCCAGAGTCTGGCCTCGAACTGCGGCTCTCGCGGAACGTTTGTGGTCAGATCGTTTAGAAGGAGCCACCGCAGACGTATACCTCAGGCTCGACACACAAAGATCACGCTTAGTCGCCAAAGGAATTCAAGCGGCTCCCCTCTGGCCTCGATGGTGCTCGCACAACCCACACGCCTGCCTCTAACCAATTGTTTGGTAGGTTAGGGTAAACTACTAACATTGTAGACGTTAGCATTAGCCGTCTAGAAAAGCTCACATTTGTTAAGCTTTCATTGTTTCTGTAGTTCGTAGTAGTGAAAATATACGACATAATACCTAACTTTTAATTTAGTTATAATTAAATCGATGACGTTTCTGTACATAATATTCATAAACATATTTAGCATACGAGGAGATAAAAATCTGTACAGCTTTGTAATATTATACCTACTTAGAGAGAACTTAAATCGTAATACTTGTAGCGTAATAACTTATGTAATTGTGTAATAATACTAAATGGAAATATTTAAATTGTACCTATATTATAGTTATTGTTTAGATAGAATACGTATTCGACTGCCACTTTAGTCACAACTTTTACGCGATATCCTCTAGATTTTAAGAGATGCGTGTCATATAACACACAAATTATTATTGTTTTTACTATTAGTTTACTTTTTATACACAATTTATGAACTAATTTAAAAAATAACATGCATATCTTAGCAAAACAGCCAAACACTGAGTGTAGTTAAGAAAAAAGGTTAAAGAAATTAAACGATTATTTACTACACAATAAAAATGTAATGTAAGTTTTAGATGTTATGTTTAACTTACGTAATATTTATTTATACCTTTTATTAGAAATTTTTGAATGAATTAATTATATTACACTTTGCATAATTAAAATTGTGTTAATAATGAGATAATATATTTAAGTGTTGCTAGCATGACAAGATATTTAGTACTCTTTTTTAAAGAAAACGTTAATTCTCTACTCGTATACGTACATACTAATTAAAGTAACTCTAAAATTATTATTATTATTAAATTATTAGTTTATATAAATAATAATTATTATTAATAATATAATGTTCTAACAACTTAGCTATTCCGATTTCCGAGGCTATGTCACACTTAACTTTTAACAGCTTTAGTTTTTACGAAATAGTAAAATGATGTCTAATATTTTAATCTATTTTTTTATTTAATTTATTTAATTCTTAACAAATCCTTATGAGAGTTATGTGGAGGCAAGAAGTATAATATAAATTTATGTGTTTATATTTTTATTGAAAAACTTTTTGATTGTTTACACTAATCTAGTAAATAAGAGTCACCGTAAGCTACTGAATCTGTTGTATTGGTCAAAATTTTAAATATCTAGTAGCTGATTGGGAATTGGCCCATAGTTTTATTACAGCTTAACTCAATGGTATCATATTTTATATTATGTTTGTGCATCCTTCATGTGACAAATAAATATGCAGTGTGCAGAAGCTCTTATTGCTTTGCTAATTGCTACTATACTATTAGAGCGGAAATCATTCATCTTAAATCCTATATTATATGTAATGAATGTAAATGTTTGCTCGGATGTTTGTTTACTTAATCTTGCCAGAACGATTAATCGGATCTGGGTGAAATTTGATATAAATATAGATTAGACTTTTTGACCCGAAAAAATGTACGGTTTCCATGGGCAGGGCCGGCGTTAATCGACGATCTTAATCTAGTGAACAGAAACAGAGGAGTCGACCTTCTTTTAGGACTCCAAAGTTTATCGATTCAGGGGCGCCCTACAAAACCTCGCCCAGAGCGCTGACAGTCTTAACAGGCAAAGAACGGCTCTGCCCATGGAACATTGTTTATATAGTTCACTGAGTTTTTGTCTAACTAACTGTTAAAATATGTGTACTAATTAATAAGAACCTTAACTTCCTCTTCTTTTTAGCTCTGACAAAACACTCAATGTCTGTGAGATTAATCTTTTTGCCTCCACAACGCCAAATTAACATTAAGTTTATATTAAAATATACATTAATTTGTAATTATTGACTCTTTTTTTTTTGGTATAGCATACTCAATCAGAATTAGAATCAATTTGTTCAATAACGTGAACATCTGTTTTGTGAACTAAGTTATTGTTTATACCATTGTTAAATCTATGTATTTGTAAATAGCACATGTTTGTATATGACGATACACTGAGATTATTTTCTATTAATTTGAAGACCATTTACACTTAATCATTATTGTTTTATTATATTCTTGTACAGATTATATTTTTAAATAGCAGTTTAACTACCAGCAACTTAGTGTATTACCAAAGCCAATGAAACATATAGCTGGCCAACGGACGTGACTGCCCAAGCTGCCATACATTAATGTCCCAAGCGAGTGTATGGCAGCTTGGGCTGGCTGTCACGTCCATTGACCGACTATATGTTTCAGTATTACCATCGTTAATTCAAATAATTCACTGTCTTTGACCTCTAGCAGTGGTTAACAATTATGTCACAAAAGAATATTTCTTTTTTTTTTGTATAAAATCATTTTGCATTATATATTTTTTACATTTATTATGAATTCGACTTGTTTTACCTTTAAATTGAGTTCAAATTAACTCTAGAAATAAATACTCAACTACACTACATTCACAAAAGACCATAGAATACTTAATTTCGTACAGAAGGCTTCTTCCAGAACTATATACATATAATTAACTTTTAACAATTATAGACCTTATGACAGCATAATAAAGTGCAAATGGTAAATATTTATATGGTATCACCCGACTACATATTGGGACGAAGTTCCTTATCGCGCGTTGCGAAAGGGGGCTAGACGGAAAATATTAAGACCAAAAGATGTAACGACACTTTTTGCTATAGTTGTAATCCGTGCGGCGTGCGCGTTTCTCTGTCTGCCTCTCTCTCTCATAGAAAGCAAGCCAGTTTTTTTTTATTTTCTTTGTTTTTTTTAACGTTCTTTTTTTTATATATGGCAATCGGGAAACGCGTTTCGGGTTGATTGTTGTGTGTATAACCTACAAACCTATTACACTACGCAGTATCAAGACAGTCTTATTAGAACTATCTTAGTCTAACTAGACAAGCTCGTCATTACACCGTCCTGAATAACGCGTGCTAACTCATTTGCAAGGCGTACGTCGCGTTGTCGCGGTGTCATGGTAAGACTTCCCATGACAATGACCCGGAATCCTTCTGCACGAAGCGATTGGTTTAACCCTGTTGCATTGATTTTTATACTTATATTGTAATAATGTCCCAACATATTTTATACTGTGTCTAAATACGAAGTGCGCCTTCTATACCTTTTGTGTTCTGTGAAACTAGTTAGGATGAAACCCTTCTAAGCGATTGTAAATACCCCCTTACATTCGTATTCTATTGTTATAGTTTATGTCATTATAAAATGCTATGGTAAGGCTTCCATACACTATACGACCATGGTCTCCGTCATGGTCGCTTAGTGCATTTAGGCCCTAAGCCGAATGATAGACCATTTGTGTTGTTATATTATGTATTGTATAATAGACTAATTTGTTAAATTCTAAAAACATTTAAAATACTTTATGTAACTTTATATAGAAACTAATATTGTTCTAATTCATTAATAATTAATTTATTATTATTGTAATGAGTACTTAGTAAGAACCATTTTGGTGCGCGTAAGACATTATTAATAAGCGCACATTCTTAGTTTGATTCAAATTAAAAATATATTAGTCGGCATAAAAATATTCTTACAATTTTTTACTTATCTTAACCAGTTTTTTTTAAAGTAAAATTAAAATTAACAACTAAATTAATCTAATCCAGTGAAAATTAACCATTTTTTCCATTTAAAATTCAGTGTATTGATTTGATCATGACATTTTCTTCGGTAGTTCTAATAATGGAAAATGGCACAATTTTGTATTTTATAAGTAATGTTTGGTGCTATAGTGATTTTGTGGTGTACTTCTATGAAATAAATAAGCTGAAACATGATTTTGGGATTTTATTGAAACAAAACTCAATTAAGGCAATAAATTAATAAAATTTAATAATTGACCAAATTAAATTAAGGCAAGGTGGGTGTAATAATACATAGTTGTTCATTTCTTCCTAAACATGTTGCTAAGTCTCCGGCTACGTGGAGTCCCCTGTTGAGAACAATATATATTAGAAAACAAGGTTTTTTGCATTTTTTGGTCTTGAAAAATGCATAATATTAACTGAATAAAACCATGGTTCTAGTGTAATTAGTGAGCTATTTGTAGTTGTTAAAGTTAAAGTAGAAAAGATAAAACTTAAAAACAATAATTATTAATTACAATACATTTTTGAGGATATTAAAATAAAATAAGTCAGTCAGTCATATATTTTCAGATAAATAAATTTTGAAACAACTATGTATAGAGATCTAGAGATACAGCTAACATGGTTATTCTCAAGTTATAAAAAATTTTATCCGAATGAAAAATCTAATTGAAATAGCCGTTATTATCGATACAGAGGCGAAATCTATAGTTTTAAGGATTTTGTCAGCACCACTGGACTAATTTTGATGAAAGTTGATATGACAAAGGCTGGTTATCCAGATCAACATATATGATATTACTAGCGACTCACCCTCGCTTCGCTCGGGTTCGTCCCTAGGTACGTGTTGTATATATATTTACTTCGCACCGCCCGGCATATGGCAACGGTCATAACATGATACGTCGAACACCGTTAATTGTATAATGTTGTTTTAAATTTCCTAACTTTTTTCGATATAGTATGTTATGCTTAAGAGATATACATATGCCATAGCGGACTTTTTGTACACCTATATAAGATACACAATTCCACCATACATCATTTTGTTATATCTCAAAAGGTTTAGTCAGCGTTTTCGTTGAAAGCTCCCAGACGGCTTATATTTTTCCGACACCTCCAACAGATATCATTATATTTTAGTCAATTTATACAAAAACTTGACAAATTATATATTAAAACCTTGCTGGAGAACCATTCTATCCATTGGTGAAAACTGCATGAAAATGGTGCAGTAGATTTTGAGTTTATCGCGAACAGACAGACAGACGCGGCGGAGGACTTTGTTTTATAATATGTATAGATTTACAGCAAGAAAACCGAGTTGAAGTGTATAAAAATAGTACCTCGGCAGTATCATTCTTGTTGGAGCGGAACAGCGAGCGGATGCGCGAGGGCGTGGACGTCTTGCGCGCGCCCGGCTCCGTCTCCACGCGCAGCGACTCGCGCAGCTCGGAATCCTGGATACAATAGCAATTACTCATTGTTATAGGTTTTAAGAAATGGAAGGTGTCAAAAGAATTAGTTAATAATGCATATCGTTGCTTACAAGTAATTGCAATATATAAGAAAGGACTAATCAATAAATAGTGGACGCTTAACAAAATACGTATAAGTCTACTTAAGAAGTCTGCTTCAGAAGATACTGATTGTAAGTAAAATAGGAACACAATTAAAAAAACTAAAAAACACACTTTTAAAAAATATATATGAGTCTTGTCAAAAAAAAACGAGTCCAAACTGATGAGTTCCACTATCAAACTCTTGGCCCCGTTATCATAGCTCCAAGATACTAAATTATCACCTGAACTATATACATACTAATTAAGAAATTTCGTTTTGGTAAATTTTGATAATTATACATAATATAGTTACTACTTTCTTAGATTTACAACAACATCGATGTAGATAAATAAAATTGTTTGTGATGTCAAAATTTTATAAATGAACCACAAAAAATATTTGTTCCGACTAATCTCCAAAATGTCTGGACTGGTTTTGACTGCTTCACTGGCAGGCATCTGATGTTTTCGCTGTCTCGTTGAAGCAGAGCATTACGTTATACCCATTTTATTTATTTCTTCAAAATTATTATTATTATTATAAGAATAAGTATTTTGAATTATTCGCGATTTATTTCGACTTTTGGTGGGGGATCGTTTTATGTATTTGAAAATACATGTTAGTTTAAACTGAAGCTAGAAGAAACGCGTTAAAACATTTCATTTCAAACATTTCCTTACCGTAGCAGACAGCCGGCCGGCCTGCTTGCTCGGTGTGGGCGGCCCGGGCTTCTTGTACGCTGTTATACCCACTTCTTTCCTCTGCGACTTGCCTCCGAGAGACATGGCACCAGTACACTGAAATCACAATAAACGGTACTTTAAATTAATTAGTTTTAAATTTATATAATACTTCTTTTTTTATTTACAATAATATTTGATTTATAAAACTATTTTCGTGACTCTATATATAACTAGCAGTACCCGCGGCTTCGCCCGCGTTAATTTTTTAAATATTAGGAGTCAATCCCGCGGGAACTCCGGGATAAAAAGTAGCCTATATGTTATTCTGGGTCTTCAGCTACCTACATACCAAATTTCATAGTAATCGGTTCAGTAGTATTTGCGTGAAAGAGTAACAAACATCCATACTCACAAACTTTCGCATTTATAATATTAGTAGGATTTTGTTCATGACGTTACGAATGCTTTACACCAAATATGGTCAAGCTTTTTCAAAATGAAATTAAAAGTTTCATTTATAGAATATGATCTTACACAAGTATTTAGACAATAAGTCCTTATATATGTGAAAAGGTTTTTTCAAAAGCACTTCAATACAAATATCTTATTATGTAATATAATATCTTAAATAAATATTTAATGATGAGTATTAGGCAACAGTGTCACTACTCACGTAGCTAGAGAGACATAACTTTGTGGGGATTTTGAAAGAGTTTCAAGGGTGAATCGAATATGGCAACCATGGCAACGACAAATACATACATAGACAAACACTACATTTTTCATTTTATTATCTATGATATGTATGAAAGTCACTTATGACTGTCACAAAATCGATACTTCAACATGTATGTTTATTATTAGGACTATGTATATCGGAAACTATAGTTATACACTATATGTACCCCTTATTTGAAGGGTACAGGGGCAAAACAAGGAATGTCACATAAAATTTAAAAAGTTGAGAAGTATGGGAACCTTAAGATTTTGCCACGTATTATAGATTGCAATGTTAATAAAAAAATATCTTATGACATTCCTTGTTTTACCCCTGTACCCTTCATTTGAGAAAAGATTTGGCCTCCCCACACAAACTTTTATCCTTCTTTCACGCTTCAGATATGACTTCCGAGAAAAACTACCTCGTTTCCAGTTCTCAAAGTAACTTCATACTAAATTTCATCGAAATCGTCTCAGCGGGTTTTAGTTTATCCATTACTAACAAGCATACAAAAACATTAGTAGGAAAAATAAAAAGTTGAACTAGCCAAAACCGACTATGATGCACAACAATCACTTATGATATTCCATATATGGAAATAGTAGGGGAGCCCAAGAGGGGATTTTTTGGATTTATTTAATTAAGCGCATCAGATAACATAAGGGCGGGATACCTTGCTACTCTGTTGAGTATCTCTACCGCATATTGGTCCTCTGTATGGGACAGCCAATCAAAATATTTTGCTAGGGTAGAAATACTTGAAACCAGAATAAAGACTAATATGCTGAAAAGTATGCTATACAATAATCTGTCGATTTCCACAAGCCAAAGAGACAAAAAAATTTCCAAAAACTTTATGGACAATGGCACGCTAAGTAGGGTCACTACAAACTGAGTCAAACGTGACATCAACACATACATTTAACCTACATATTACATATATATATACATTTACGCACACAGATATAACCACAACTACACATACAATACACCTACACATGAAGGGTACAGGGGCAAAACAAGGAATGTCACAAAATTTTTTTTTTTAATTAGCATTGCAATCCATAATACGTGGCAAAATCTTAATGTTCCCATACTTTTCAACTGTATTTTGACATTCCTTGTTTTGCCCCTGTACCCTTCACACACACAATAGCCGCACCTTAATGTCCTCCTCCTGCAGGGCGGGCGCGAACTGCGTCTCGGCGGGGTAGGAGCTCTTGAGGTGCGGCGGGCACAGCGAGTTGCGCCAGCGCAGCTCGGACAGGCGGCGCGCGGGCTCGCGGGCGCGCGCCGGCGTGCCCAGCTCGCGCAGCCAGCGGTTGTCGAACACCTCGCCCTCCTCGTCGGACATCTGGAGCGTGCGCCCGGTTTTGTCCTCTGCATCAAAATGTTTTCTTAATCAAATCACCCAACTGCTAAAAACGGGCCTCCCTTCAATACTATAACTATAGCCCACCGCGCTAGCCAAGTGCGGGTTAGCAGACGTCACATGTCTTTCGAGAACTTGCTAGTAGGTTCTCTCAGACATGCAGGTTTCCTCATGATGTTTTTCGTCACCGTAAGAAAAATGGTAATCATGTTAGAAATAATTCACGAGCGAGCGCGAGCGCGTCACTACTTGACTACCACTGCCTTTTTGTAATGATATCAATAGTAAGTTAACAGTGTTTATTCAGCGAATGAATACATTTAACAAATTAACAAAAATACATAAACCGACTTCCAAACTAAACAAATTTAAACTAAAAAGTAGAAAATAATACTTTTAAGAACTTCGTTAATTTTAAAGTCGGTGCCAGCCAGGAGGGACAGATTTATCTTGCCTTTGCAATGGACTTTCGAACGGTATTTTGATAATGCTTACAAATTAATAGTATATTACAATATAATAGAAGAGAGAAGAAGAGTGTAACAAAGAAATAAACCAGTATAATCGTATAACTAACCTCTCTGATTGGTGACGGGCAGCGAGCGCAGGGAGCACGCGTCGGAGGGACGCGAGGGCTCTTCCAGCGGAGGCACAAGACCAGACTGCATATAACATATTATATTTCATATATTTCTTTAATTACAAAGATATATCTACTTCTACTTTTCAAAATCACTTAAATATTCCACCCATTTCCAATCAAACATTGAATCGCCCTCGCCCCTTTTTTTAATGTTGGGAAATGCATTAACGCACCAGGTGATTATGTAGGACTCACCGACTTAAAAGAAGCCAATACGAGTTACGAGCCACTAAAAATCCGACAAGTTCTTCAGTCCTAATAAGGCATCCTCCGCCACGACAAGGTGAACACACGTCGGGGGGAAACTCCCTACTCCCTCCCAGATACCCTGGTCGGGTAAGTATTAACCGTTTTTTTTTTAAAAATGACATATTTTCCAGCACTAATATTCTACATGCTGATCCGGATAACCTGCTACTAGTATTCCGACAATACACAGACAGACGAAAATTTTAGGAACCGGCCTCTATTTCTAAAAATGTTCGAAAAAATATTGAATGTACAGGATAAAATCAGTTTTAATGTTATTAAATGTATGGAATTTATATATATATTCATTTAACTAACAAACCAAATTTAGACATTACATATAAATCTTACCGAGTGCACATGTTGCAAGGACATGAGCGAGCCAGACCTCTGTTTCTTCTTGAGCCAATCTGCCTCATCTTTCTTCACCAAGAACTTCTCTCCAACCTTCCACAGTTCTGCTGTTAAACTCTTTATATGATCTTCATACTCCTTTAGTTTGTCTTGAGTCTTTTGCAATTCCATTTCCAAGCCCGCTATTTCCTTCTTTTGATTTTCCCTGAATACGGCTATTTGTTCTTGGTACAGTTGTTTCTAAAATAGTGAAATAAATGATTATTATATTATTTAATTAAAAAACAAATATTTTAAAAGCTATCAACAACACCGTTCCGCGATTATGTACATGCGCATGCTTTAAATATAAAAACTAGTTACCTTTTCTCAACTACTATGTTTTAATGAACACTAGAAGCATAAATAAAACAAAAAGCATCCATTAAAACATTATTTATTAAACAAAACTTAACAAGCTCGGACAAAAGCCACACAAATATCAAGATTCACCAATCCATTTGTAAGTAGAACCACCACACTACTTGGTAAGCCAGTATCAAGGATAGTATAGGGAGTATACTGACCATTTTAGCCTTCATCCTATTTAGTTTATCCTCGTATTCTGCACGCACTTCCATAACAGTTATTGATTGGGTGTCTTTCGCGCCTTCGCCTTTCTGAGCTCGCGAAACATCTTCTAGAAGCTTCTCGAACGACTTCTGTAACTCTTCTATTTGGACTTCTAGACTGGTGTTCTGGAAAGTTCCAGACGCGAGCGATATTCTATCGGCGTCGCTTGTGAACGCTTGTTTAATTTTCTCCGGAGAGATTGTTCTAGAAACACACCGTTCTATCCACCTTTCCAAGTTCATGGTGCATTCCGCTAAATCCTGTATAACAGCTGCGTATCCCCTCTCTAATTTACACATTGTGGTATCGTTTATTCTTCCATCCAAGCTCAAGATCTCGCGCCTAACTGTCCGTTGTATCGATACAACCCTACTTAGCTTTTGTGTGTACAAGTCTTTAACGGAATTAAACGTTTTCATACTAACGGAAAGTTCCGTTAGGAACTTCCTCATGTTAATAATTTCGGATTCGCTTATTCTGTTAATTTCTGCGAGTCTATCTCGTTCCTTTTGTAGGGCGATCTGCTTGTCGGAGCAGCGTCGAATATGCCTTTCTGTTGTTTCCAGAAAGTTCTCCAAATCTTCCATAGTGATTGTTCCGGCGGTGATACTGCGTCGGATGTCGTTGTCACAGTTGGAGTTGCCAAAGTTCGTCAACTCCTTCAATACTGTATTAGATTTTATTTCGGCGATCCTCTTTAAGATGATCGCTTGATATTTGGCGGAAACTTTTATTATTTGACTAGCTCTATTTTCCGTCACACTCATTTTAGCCACTTGCTTTCTTAGTTCAGCTATTTCTTCATTTTTCTGGTATACGATTTTTTTCAATTGACTCGAGAGCTGTTGACAATTTTCCTTGCTTAATTCCAACTCCTTAGAAACATCTAGAAGGTTGTTCTCAGATTCAGCTATTATCGATTTTAGATATGTGATATCACTTTGTAGGGTCGTTATTGTTCGATTTTTGTCTTGGACGATCTTTTCCAAGTCAGTTATGGTTTTATAGCTCTCCATAGAGGAGTGAGTGTCTGAAGAAGTGCTAACTACCTGTTGCTGATGATCTCGCTCTTTTTCAACTTGTCCGGAGTATTTGGGACCAGATCTCTCCTGACTCGTAGCGGCAACTAGAATTAAAGACATGTATATATGTGTTTCATCTAATTATTGTTAGAAGGCTATTATCATGAGTTAAGTATTATATTCAGCAAAAGATTTTACAGAGAGCATTTATTTACGTTAAAAATTTAAATAACTTTCAAAATAATATCAATTTAGGTAACAATTTTAAAAAGACGAAAACAAGACAGTAAAAACTTACACGTCTCTCTTTGACCAATAACTTTAATTAGCTCTTCATTTTCTTTCCTTAAAATTTGAACAATATTGTCTTCTTGATTTTTCTGATCTAACTCATTTTTTAAATTAAGTACTTCAGCTTGTTTTAATTCTAATACTGTTTTAATATTATCTACATCTTGTTTCTGTTTGTTGAGCTGTTCATTTAACGCGTTAATCATTGCGTCCTTTTCTTCCTTTACTTGAGCTATAAGTCTATCTTTTTCGTTAATACTTTCTTGTGTTTTTAAAGTTAGTGTTTTAATCTCTTCTTGAAGATTGCCAATTTCCTTCTGACGACTTTCAAGTTCCATTTCTGCCTTCTGCTGGTATTCTTCTAAGATGGCGCATTTGTTCACCAAGTTAATTTTCTCTTGTTCGTTGATTCGTTTTTGTCTATCTAATTCAAGTTCTAGGCGTTTCTCCAATTTTGCAATATCTGAAAAAAATAAGGTTATATTAGGTTGTTTTCAATTCAACACAAACCGACTTATATACGTCACAAGCAAATAAGCCGAGCTACTAAATCACATTCACCGAACCGATGGATTTTGTTGAAAAACATTAAGTATGAACTCTTGAAAAAGAGCTATTGGAAGACGAAAAGAAAACTTAAGGAACGACTTGTGTGAAAAAAAACAAAATTATATTTTTCAGTCAAACATCTCCCCTTTTGCGACATATTTGACTAAATAACACAAAATAACTTATACGGAATAAACAACTCTTAGGCTGTAATCAAATTCATTTTGAACAGAGAGAAAAATATCGCAGTAATGTACTCTATGTTAGAGAAACTGTGGAATAATGATATATATTTTAAATTCCAAGGGCTCCAAAGTATAAACACTAAGAGCATTAGACAACAACTGTTGAAAAATTCATACGTAATTATATAAATAGCTTTTAGAAAACATTAACTCAAACAAATATTTTAGAAGTAAACATAGTTGTTTTTGAATACGGGAAACGAATATTTCAAGGATTTTTCAAATCATATTTATAGTGGCAAAGCTCATAAATTACACAAAAAAATAAAATGGATGAGAAAAGAGGAAATTTTAATTGACATATACATAATATGATATTCTACTTTCAACATGTAGTTTAAATTAATAATAAATAACCCAATCTACATCAAATTCGTCATACGATTTCTGCAATTGAAAAGTATTTTCCTATATTCTTAACCTCATATTTTACATGCAGGCAACCATTTTTGGAAAATGATATGTTCTTTTACCAATATAATTTAAAAAAATATATAATATATTTGTTTTAAGAGGCAAATTGCATGAGAACAATAAAAATAATTTTACCTAAATCTTTTTCGTCTACCACTTTGAGCAGTTGTAAGTTTTCATTCTTAATGTCCTTCAATACTTTATTCTCTTCCATAAACTTTTCTAAATTTGTGTTTAACTCATCTATCTTATTTAAGCATTCCACTTTTTCTGCTTCCATGTCTCTTTTGACCTTTTCCAAATTTAATATTTGATCTTCAAGTTTCCATATTTTTTCGTGCAGAGCGCCATTTTCTTTCGACTTATTTTCAATTTCAGTATTGAGTTTATTTGAACATTCAACTAGTTTGTCTAATTCATTTTTCAGCTGTTGCATTTTGTTTACTATTTCTACTTCCTTAGCCGCATTGTTTGATATTATTTCATTATTTTTTTCTTCTAATAAAACTACATCTAGAAAAAAATATAAGTAACCAATACTATAATGATTGAAATTTATATTTTCAGTAATAAGGTATCTAAGATTTTGTTGAATTTTAAATGGTTATCCATTGAAAATTAATAAATTGTGTAAATGTAAAATCGATTATTAATTACAAGTAATTATTCACATAATTTAGTATAAACTAAATAATAAATAGTAAGCAACTTTTGAATACAATATACCATCTACAATAATCTTTTTTAGCAAATATAATAAAATAAATGAAATATTCTTGCGCAAATATTTTAAATAACGGATTTATGTATTGAGAATTAAGTTGTTTCATAATAAAATATAATTACTTACTTTGTTCATATTCTTTCGTTTTTATTTCGTAGGCTGTTGTTTTTTCATTCAACTTTTTATTTTCATTCATGATTGTTTCTATATGCTTGGCTTTTTCTACAATATTATCTTCTAATTCAATAATTTTATTTTTAAGTACTTCATTTTGTAATACAAAGTCTTTTTTAATCGTATCATTTTCTTTATGTAAATCCACTAATTCCATATTTAGCTTTTCTATGTTATTATTAAATATATCTTCTTTCTCTTTTAATTTAATATCAAAGTTAGTTTTCTCATTCTCAAGTGTGTCTTTTAATATCTTTACTTCATTTTCGAGTGTTTCATTTGTTTTGACATGTTCAGAAATAATTCTATTCAAGTTAACTTTTTGATCTTCCATCATTGATTCAGTGACTGATACCATATTGTTAAGTACTTGTCTTTCTGATTCGAAATCGGTTATTAATTTTTCTTGATTTTGTTTTTGCGCCTTTAATTCTTCTTCTAGAGACTTAAGTACTGAAACACAATTATTATAAAATAACATATTTAGATGTCATCGACGACACGTTTAGCTAAGTTTGTTGTGACCCTAATTGCTGCACCAGCGGTAGCGTGTTCAAGTCCCGTTGGAGTGTGATAAGCACGAATTCCATTAATAGATTTTTGTATTAAAAATATGTATGTTTTTGAAGTTTATATGTGTAGTGTATCAACTATCTAGTAACCATAACACCAACCAACAATGTCAGCTAGCTCATAATGGAACTCGATGGGCGATGGCATTATTAATGTTCTACCATAATTGTTTTATATTTATTTAAATACGTTTCAAGTTAAAAAAATATTGCACGACATATTATAATCATCAAACCCATTAAAAAATATATACAAAATATTAAAATGGTTGATCTAAGACATTCTTGCAATTGCAAACTGTAACAAATACATATTACTCTAAAAAACATTTTCTTTTAAATAAATACCTGTATTATTCTCTTCCACCATAGATTGTAACTTTTCCTTTTCGTTTCTTACTGACTCGAGCTCCATTGACTTTTCTTTTAAATAATTCGTGAGTTTAGAAACCATCATATTAAGATTATCAATCTGACAATCATATGTTTTCTTTAATTTTTCTGTTAAATTTTCATTATCTTCCAATTTATCTTTTAGTGAATGCACTTTAACATCTAACTGTTGTTTTAAGTCGTTTAACTCATGGTTAAGAGAATCGTTTTCTATTTTTAATTGTTGGATATCTTGGGTTTTCGTGTTGAGAAGACTAGTGTAAGTTTCTTTTTGTTTTATGGATTCTGTAATACGATTAGTTAAATATATATTGGCCTACTATAAAACTTTATAAATAAATGTATAAAAATAAATAAAGTTGCAAGCATTTGTTGTAATCCTCAAAATAACAGTTTTTTCACTAAGACATAGTACAAAGGTATACAATACAATACTTATAAGAATAAAAATACTTTAAATGTTTGTACGTCTGTTTTCATTTTTGTTTGTCACACGAGCGGAGCGAAGAGAAGTCACACACACAGTTCATGTTAATTTACAACAATAATGATTCGGACTACCCTTTTACCACATGTATACTTGATCAGGAATGGCGAACTTTAACAACTTCAATATAACAACTACACCATTTTCTTTCAACATAAAATTTTAATAATTGTGTACGTAAAATATGTAATTATAAACAAAATAATAAACTATTGTGTACATATATTAAGTAACATTACGGAAAAGTACCTGTTTTGGAATCATCTATAACTTTCTTAAGATTCTGCACCTCAATTTCAAGCTGAGAAATTTGTGCTTCCTTTTGTTTGACCTTTTCTGATAACTCTTTGATAACCAAATCCTCATCTTCTAAAGCTTTCTCCAAATTTTTCTTTAAATTCAACTCTGAACTCAAATCACTGATGATTTTGAAAATAATATCGCTATTTTCAAGTGTATTTTCTTTTACAACACTTCCATATTTTTCTAATATTTTAGAACAAACTTCATCTCTCTTTATACTGTCGATAACTTTGTTTAAACCACAATTTAAGACAGTGAAGATTTTTGAATTATCTTCCGCAAGTGCTGAAATAAATAAATAACTCATACAAATAATTAGTTTTAAATTATCAAACTATATGTTTAAATAAAAAACACATACTTTTGTAATCAGATTTCAAAGAATTTAAGTCAATTGACATTTGCTTTATTTGTTCTTGCTTGCTGTTCACTTCAGAAGACCAAGTGTTCGTAATTTCCTGCACTTTCTCCTCTAAAGCCATATTTTCTGATTTTAATTTTTCACAGTCAAGTCTTAATTTATCAAGACAGTCTGTTAATGTTTCTTTTTCATTAGCAAGAGCAGTTTTTTCTTGCATCAATAGTTCTTGGTTTTTTTCATATTCTAGCAAATTACTTTTAAGAGATTCTGTCTCAATGGTCAAATATTTATTTTCTTCTCCTAATATGTTTATCTTTTGTTTCAAATTACAAATATCTTTTTGTAATTCTGTATTGATAAAAATTTTATGTTCTTTATCTTTTGTGATATTTTCAATTTCCTTTGATAGATTTTCAATTTTGTCTATTAATTGAGCTCGGGTAAATGTTTCCTCATTTAATTTGTCTTCTAATTCAACTTTCACTATAGTCAAACTTTCTTTTTCTTTTTCAGCCAACTCCTTCGAAAGTCTTTCGTCTACTAACTGTTGAGTCAAACATTCTTTTTCTTGCACTAATGTGTTTATAGTTTCTTGAAGATCTTTTAACTGTTTTTCTACTTTTCTTTTTTCCAATAGTAGCGCTTCCTTTCCTTCATCTGCTATTTTTAAAATAGATTTTTCATCCATTAATTGTTGAACTAAAATAGCCTTCTCATTTAATAGACTGTCTCTTTCATTTATAACTTTTTTGTAACTATCTTCAATTTGATCTATCTTTTGGCTTAAAGCCTGGTTTTCTTGAATTAGGTATTGTGTTTTAATTTCTAGATTTTCCTTTTCAACTTTTTCTTTGTTCAAATTATCCTTTAATACATCATTACTGTGAGCACTTTCATTGTAAGTATTTCTGAGAGAATCTATTTCATTGTTTAATCTTATTTTCTCTTCTCTTAAACAATTTATTTGCGCATCCATAGCTTTCAAAATTACTTCTTTTTCTTCTAATTGTGCTTGATTAATAAGAGCTTTCTGTGTAAGTTCTTTGATTTGGTCATTTTTAATACTAATTTGCTCTTGTGTGTCAAGTTGTAGTTGTTCCCAAGTAAGCTTTTGATGTTCAAAATCATTTTGTAATTGATTTAACATGTTTGCTTTATGTTTAAGTTCAATTTCTAGAGTTTCGATCACTTTCTCTTTTTCTTTTATTAACAGTTCGTGGGTGCTATTATCTTTTTCAATTGTGTGGTGTAGTTGGATGTTTTCTTTTTGCAAAGATTTTATTAATTGATCATTATTATCAACAACCACTTTCAATTCTTCCTGAGATGATGCAAGCAACGCTTCTAGATTTTCAATTTTTAAGCACAATTCTTTAATGTCCGAATCCTTTTTTTCACAAAACTCTTTATTATGTTCACAAGCCTGTTCTATATTCAATTTTAATGTTTTAATTACTGCAAAATAAATCATATTCATTAAAAAAACTATACTAAATAATAAAAATTAGTTACTTAAATATAGTTAAAAAAAATTACCTTCTATTTTGGTTTTATTATCTTCCAAAACATTTTCAAGTTCACTTTGCAATTTATCAATTTTTTCATTTTTATGGGCAATTTCATCATTAAGTTTATTATTAAGACTGTTTAATAGAGCGCACTTGTTTAAATACTCTTTTTCCATTTTGTCTTTGTATACATTCACTTCATCCAGCTGTTGGATTAAATTAGTCTTTTCATTATCAACATGCATTATCTTTTCTTCTTCAGTTTGTAATGTCGACTGTAGCTTCTCGATATCTAGTTTTAATGTGTCTATTTCCAAATCTTTGCTTTGAATAGTATTATTTGATGTCAATTGTAGCTCCTTTAAAGTTTTGTCCATGTCATTTATTTTAGTCATAAGTTTGTTAGTTTCCACGTCAAAATCGATTCTTACATTTTCTAATGTTTTTGTTTTCTCTGATAGATTATCTTCTAAATTCTTTATAACTGAAAAAAAAATATTATTCAAACTTTCACTGATGATCTAATACACTTCAGATTTTGAAAAAGTTTAATTAAATCTAAATTCAAATTCATCAATTTTTCAATTAACATATTTTTTAATTGTTGTTAAATATAAATTATAAATAACAAACATTGAAATAAAGTAAAGTAAAAAATAATGACTTACTTATTTCATTTTCCTTGGCTTTGTGAGTTAATGTTTCGATCTCCATCAACAGTTCTGAACCAATGTTATCCTTTTCACTTATTGCCACAGCCAAGTCCATTTTTTCTTTCTCCACAAAATCTAATTTCTGTTTCATATCATTATTCTCAGATCTCTCAAGTTTTAATTTAATTTTAAATGAATCAATAAGTTCATTCATTTTAACACATTGTTCATCAAAATGAGTTTTTGTTTCATCCAAATCCTTCTTTGTCAATGTGATAATAGAATCTTTTTCAATGACATCTATTTTTAACTGTTCAACAGTGTTATTTAATTCAGCACATTTTTGTTTTAGATTGTCACTAATTTCTTTTTCTTCTGTCAATAATTTTTCTAAATCTTTATTATTCGCAATTATTTTATTCAATTTAGAATTGGATTGATTTATATCTTCAGTTAATTTGTTGTTAGCAATCTTTACCTCTTCAAGTTCATTTTGGATTTGAATTTTGTACTCAATTTCGTTTTGCAATTGAGTCTTTAATGCATCTACCGTAGCGTTGATTTCGTCTAAATTGTATTGCAATTTCTTTTTTTCTTCAATATTTATAATTTCTTGGGCCTCAATGTCTTTTTGAATTTTCTCAATTTTGACATCACGATTTTGAAGTTCAACTTTAAGTTTACTCTTCTGTTCTTCTATAACTTTACAATCTTCATTAGATTTCGCAAGACAAGATGATACATGTTGTAAGTCCATATCTAATTGTTCATTATACATTGTGTATTGCTGTATTTGTTTCTGAAGTTCTGAAACTTCTTCTGATTTCTGTCTCAAATCATTTTCATAAGCTTGTATTTGACTAGTTAAATTTTTTACATCATTGTTATATTTATTGGATATTTCTTTTTCTTTTCTTAAGTCACACTGCAGAATTTCAATCATTTCACCCTTTTCAAATATTTTATTTTGTAATTCAACCAATTCATTATTTCTGTTAGAAACTTTTTCTTTTAATTTCATCATTTGTTTTTCATATTCTTCTCGCATTTTTAGTTTAGAAGTTTTTTCAGAATCAATATCTGCTTTAAGATCTTTAATTATATTGTCAAATTTAGTGATCTCATCAGATAAACTTTGTAATAGAGACATTTTTTCTTCCTGTAGAGTTTGAATCTCCTTCATTTTAGAATCAATAATCCTTCTTGAATTTTCTCCTGTGTCTCGTAGTCGCTGTTCTAGTTCGTTTACTTCATTATTTAACTTGGTGACTTCGTTATCGTAATGGACTTTTAAAGCATTTTTATCTTCTATTTCCTCGTTAATACGATGTTTTAAATTAAAAATATCAGTATCCTTCTCTGAAATAATATGTGTCAAATTTCGTTGCTCTTCTTCCGATTTTTTTGTTAAGTCATTAAGTTGATCCTAAGAAGTAAATGAAACCTTTGGTATAAACAATAATATTAATTGATAGATTGTCACGAAAATACTTAGAAAATTCTTTACCTGTAACATTTGCATTTGCTGTTTTAGAAGAACTATTTTGGCGCGTTCTTCACTGAGCTGTACTTCTATGACATTAGCACATGCTTCACTGCATACAGCTGAATAAATTTAACAATATAAATAGATAATAATATAGTCACCTATATAAAAATAATATTTTCATTATCTTATCACAAAAGGCCAATAAATATTAATAAACGGTCAATTTTGCAAAAATTGTCATTTGTGGCTGAGAAGCCGAGAGTCGAAAAATTGAGTCAATAACGCATTTGGGCCGAGGAGTCCAGTTCCTTAAATACTATAAGGTACTGGATATCTTTGTCATATATAAAATTAATCATAAAACTATATTATAAAGGGTGATTTTTTAGGCGTTTGGTTTTTCATTTGAAAAAAAAAATACCATAATATGGTGTTAAATATAATATTTACATTGGGAAGTTAAAAATCATTACTTGCCATTTATGTTTTAAAAATTATTTCGTGCAAATGTTGGCCTCCACTACGTTTTAAATAATCCATACGTGAAGTCCAATTGTGAGGTACTTTTTCGAACATATCGGCTGGAATATCACGGATAACACGTTAATTTTATTTTCTAGTGCTCGAATTGATGCTGGTTTATCTGTATAGAAAATAGTTTTTACGTACCCCCACAAAAAATAGTCCAAGAGCATTAAATCGCACTACTGCGACCCTAATCGGCCTACTGACTGGTTCGAAAAGAGTTATCCAAACAGTTGTGCCCAAATTCCGCACCAATTTTACACTATTCGATATTAAACCATCCACTACTCATAGGGTGCGTACATAAGAGAATATTTAAGCTGAATCCGGATGCAAGCCGATATGCTTGAAAAAGTACCTCATGATTGGACTTTGCGTATGGATCATTTAAAACCTAGTTTTGGTCAACATTTGCATGAAATAGTTTTTAAACAATAAATGGCAAGTGATGCTTTTTGACTTCCCAATGTAAATTTTATATTTAACACTATATTATGGTATTTTTTTTTTCAAATGAAAAACCAAACACTTATAAAATCACCCGTTATATGATGGTAATATATACATAAAACATTTATAGTTATGTACATATAAGATGTATTTTATGAGTATTTTTTTTTAATTCTAAAATCTCTCTATATCTGTATAAAAACAATCATTTCAATTTCCTTCTAAGTGTATTATATGAGTTGTATTAAATATGCGAAAGAAACTTTTCGAGTTTCGTCTTTTAATATTTAGCGCCGTTGCTCCGCTACTTGTACAATTACGACCAACTACTATTAATATATTCTTGTGAATTTAGACCAGAAGTGAGCTTTCTATTAAAAAAAACAAGCTTACTAAATCGACCTCAATTTACTTTAAGTATCTGAAAAGGCTAAAACACAATTTAACTAACTGAAAAGACAACTAATCTACCAACAATGATATTTTTAGAAACAAACCGGCAGAGTAACAACCTAATAATGCTACCACGATAAGTGTCATGACACAACTACCCCCCGATGCCGGTTATGCATCGACTTTTATAGTTTTCTCCCCACTCCAACATCCTCTTTTCTGTTCATCTTCCACAATATTTATATAATAAGGACAGTTCGGTAATAATATCCGATTTTATAATTCATTCATTATAAGTCACCTCTTAAATGTAAAAATATATTAACAATGTTTCCGATCTAGCCAACTGCGCAGGAGACTCGACCAGTGAGAGCTAAGACGTAGGACCGACGGCTTTACATGCTCTGCCTCTACAGGGGGGGTGACACACCGCCATCTTCCCAACTCCAGGTACTTACTAAGGCTTACTAAGCAGAAAGACCTAATAACTAAACTTGACCTGAGAAGAGACTCGATCCCAGGAACTCTGATGTATGGCTATACAAGCTAGTCAACACCAAGACAGTTAAACAATATTTAGTACATCTGGCGTTATTAATATCTATCTATTTAATTATTAATATCATCAATCACAAGAGAGTACCTCCCCAATAAAAGCTTATTATAGCAAACACTTACATGTATTGTGCGGTAAAGATTGCACACTTGCATCCAAATCGTCGCATTCTAGCTGACTTGAGTCGAGACCATTCAATCTGTTGTGTTGCCTTAGTTCAGTCACTAACTCCTTCAGAGAATGTACATGATGACGCTCTGTTTCCAACTCGTCTACTAATTGTGCCACTCTGTTGGACTCTTGTTGGCTTATTGTGAACCATTTATCTCTTTCATGTTTTAATTCATCCAACTGAAATTGATAAAAAATTTAAACCAGTTACTACACTTTATCGTAATTTTCAATTAACAGTATTTTTTTACCCGACTGCGCCAGAAGGAGGGTTATATTTTTCGAGAGTAAGTATGTATGTATAATTGTTTGGCACGCTCTGCGGCCTGAACCATTAGACTCGTATCTAGATCGTATTTACTGTGAGAGTGACCCCGGGTATAAATTTTGAATCAGAACAAAACATATTTTAGGGTATTTTCATTTTCAAATTACACAGAAAGACAGTCAGGCTTTTTAGTTTTTTATTAGTGACTTGTTGGAATGAAAGATAGAAGCAATATAATCAGATGTAAGTTGCTCCTAAAAAGGTTAGTATCAAGTTGAATTATTATAGTAGAGACTGATTTAATTTTCGCGAGAAGGTTTGTTTTTATTAATATGTACAGAAATAATAAAAGTATGAAACAGCCTATTACCTTATTTTTATACACATCCCTTTCATACTGCACATCATCTAGTCGCTCCTGAACACTGACCAACCTTTCTTCTGTTTCTTCCAACTGTTTTGATAGCTTTGCTGAATTAGTACTTGATGTTTCTGCCTTAGATTCATCTTCTTGTCCACAGCACGAAATTTTTGCCTTCAAATTAACTATGTCTTGCTTATATTGCTCTTTGTCTTTTACTGTAAATCAACATACAATTAATGTCCTTCAGAAGTTTCAGAAATTATAATTGTTTATTTTCATTGATAGTAATTTTGAGTCATAACACAATATATTTGTACTATCAGTTTTAATAAATTATGATATAGATCTATGATATGAAATAATAAGCAACTTTATTTAACTTTAACATACAAAGTTTCTCCATCTTCAGATTTGTTCTTGCCAATTCCTCCTGTAAATAATTTCTATCAAATCGCTCGGCATCCAATGCAGCTTGCAATCGCCTTACTTCACTGTGTAAGGATCGAAGAGCTGGAGGTGTTTCAGCCACCTTAAATGTATCTATTTCTGATGCTGCTACATCTTGCCCACAGGCCTCTAGAAGGAATTATAACTAATATTGTACTACAATATATTTATATTGAAACAATATATTTAGTATGTACATTATATTTAAATTGAAAAAAGCTAAGTTTTCACTGAAGACTAATGAACAGTAACAGTGTCACTGTTCATCTATTAAATGGTTCTCACATTATTTCAAATTATATAAGAAAATTTTCTTATTAAATGTACAAAAGTACCTGCAATAGCGTTTAAAACATCTAATGAAGATATATTAGAACACTCCATTAGCGATTTTGTGAACTTCAGAATTGTTTTCTGATCGCATCCACTTAGCTTATTGCACATAGCACTTTTAATGTCCACATCTTTTGAATTAATGCAAACAAAAAAGAGTAAAAGGGAAGCTGCCATGTATATTTCTTCCTCATTAATAGGTTCCACTGTGCCATTTTCAAATCTGAAACTTGGATATTTTTCGAGCAGAAACTCTTGTATTGTGTGCGCGTCAAGTAAAGCTGATTTTGATTCATCTAAATTAAAGTTTTCTCTCAAGTGTGATATGATATTAACAAGAGAATCTAAAGTTACAGGAAATTCCTTTTTACTGTCTTCTTCAAAGTAGCAGTTAATCTAAAATTGAAAATTCATATACTTATTAGCTTATATTAGAAACATGTTATAATAAAAAACAAAAACATAAAAATGATGAAAACATTTTAAACCAAATTTATAATTTTAGAATTTATATTTAAATTGTGTTGTAACAAATCATTTGACATTGAGAAATTCGTATAATAAATAATAGGCTGAGTCTATTAATATGGGTACTGTACGAATATTTTATAATTATTAATACGGTTATTATCGGTTTGAACGAAATTCTATCATTATATTATTTGTTACTTATGTTTTTTTTTTGGCTGTTGCTAGTAGTCCGCTAATCGTATTAATTTAAAATATATAATTATCCACCCACTTATTGTCAGTTTGTATGAATATCTATCTCTTTTTTTTCTAATATAAAATAAGTCACTTTTAAGGAGCAGGATATATATAAAATATAAAAAAAAATAAACGTAACCTACCGAGCTGAAAATATTTAAGGTCCCACCTACTTTTAAGAGTAAGGTTTTTATTTGGAAAAATAAATATTAATCCGCATTATGTATTACAGATAAGTCCACAATAGATGAAAAGGAAATTGGTTTCTGTAGGCGTCATTTAAGAAATAACGAAGTCTGAATAAATATAACTTATTCGTCCAGTACCCGTACAAATAGTCACTTCGTAAATAATACGCACAAACGCAACGGCTAAACAGTAAACACCTGTCGTTTCATAGACTTAGGATATAAGACAAAAGAATATATACGAATTTTATTCTATTAAAATATGTTAAATAAGAACAATTTTTGTATGTTGTGAATAATTAATATATTTTAATTAAATAAAAGTATTCGTAAAACATACCCAATTTCCTAGGATAATCTTCCATTTGTGTAACATTTTGCATAGAATTTGATAAAATACTCATATGCATAAGCACTTGATATTTATATCACAAGAATAAATCACAATAATAAATTAAATGAGTAAAATAATACAAAAAATGTACTGTCTAAAATATTTAAACGAGCGGCCTAAAGATTTTAAAGAGTTAGTACTTAGTAGACAGTTGTTATTTGTTCGCCGTTGCAGTTTGAATTGTTTTTTTTTTTAAAGTAACGTTTACACTTTACAGTTACAGGGAGTGGAGACATCTAATTTAATCTGTGCTTTAACTCAAAATATGCTCTGCCGGTTTCTCTTTCTAATAAATTAAATAAGCTATTAGTTCTATACAGAATAAGCCACAATACATTTCATTAAACTATGTAGCAAATTATATCATTTTATGTAAATTAAGATATATAAGACAGTTCTTTTTATTTTTACTTATTGCCCACACGGATGCGGTATTAATTATTGGATTAATTATAAATAAATAAAAGACGAACAAACAATTCTTACATTCGAACATTAACGAACAAACGACGAACAGATAATTAAAAATAAAAAAAAAAACGAAAATCAAAGGGTCAATGATTTTCGGATTTTTTTTAAAACAAGAGTTAAAGGACAGATTAAATTAGATGTCTCCACTCGCCAGTAAACTGTAAAGTGTACACGTTACTTTAAAACACGGTTCCCAACAAGTTAGTTTAGGGATTTTTCTAAGTTTAGGGATTTTTTGACTCATGAATATTTTTTAATTGATAATATTAATATTTATTTCTTGACCAAGCGACTTATAACGATTTCTAGCACGTAATTCTAAAACCACTCTGTGGTGAGTGGCGGTCATTTTAATGTCTGTGCATATGGCGGAAAATTGTTGGAAAGCATTATGATGGTCCGATTTACATTAAATCGAAATGGGGGATCTTGTACAACATTTAAATCATCCAATAAAATGTTAAATTTATTCAATGTCAACATGTATGATTTCAAAAATCTGTATCTTCAGATGAAGACAAAATATTTTATATATTAAATAACTTAACATAAAAAGACCTTTGAAATGTATTACAGCATATTATTTGTAAATCATTATGAATTTATATTTATATATTTTTAGGGGGACAACTCAATAATTAAGGCGATTCTAGGAGTTTTTGTACATACATATAATTACGTATATGTCTGTGGGATGTCAACTTTAGGGATAAATATTTCTGAAAGTTGGTAACACTGTGGGTCAAATTCAGTGAGCCGAATCATCAATCATGAACTTTACCCTCCTTAATGTGTGTCATGAACAGTAAAAGTGTTCTGTGATCATGTGATGAATGTAATTTATGCCAAACACCTACTAAATATCATAGAATTCAGACTAGGCTGTATGGACTATAGTCCTTTGCCTTTCCCTATTGGGGATAAATTTAAAAAACATCCTCCTTTACCAATGACCTCTATAATACCACTTAGATTAAGATCCCAGAGCGTTCTGACATAACTTATTTTCACATGGATGAAACCTTCACGACTTAGTAGCGTCTAGTACTACTTTAAATACCTGCCTACTTGTGAAGCTTGCCCTGTGACACCTGGGCAGCTAGCGCTATCTGTGAGAAAGGTAACTAAAAATATGAGTTATCTTACTTAAATTAGTATGGCTGATTTTTATATATATTGTGTAGAATATTATTTTAAACTAGAATTATAAAGTGTCAGACACTTTTCATGGACCAGAGCTTTTGTCAGACGCTTTAAAGCTCGACAAAAATTAATGAACTTTACTTATTTTTTCATGTCTGACTTTTAAATATGTTATTCAAGTAACCGTTACAAAGTTATATTTCATCAGTCAGACAAACTCGAGTGACCAAACATCCCCTAAACACAAAATCCCCTAAACCCTGTCCCTGTATAAGAGCACATGTTTTTGAAGTAAAACTTCTTTAGGCGCGACTAGGGGGAGTATCTCAGATTTTTTTTCTGACGGAAGTAACTATGTATTTAAAAATAATTCGTGAACGACGTTTATAAATTTAATTCGTTAAATTCGAGAACGCAAACACAACGAACAGATTAAAAAACTTCATTGAAAATAGTGTCATAGATTGCGAGCGACGTTTTAAACTTGGTAAAATAAACTTACTACTTTTAATGAATATTTATTACTGTGAGATGAATGTGCATAAATTAAATAAAAGCTATCATGACTAATTGTTTCCATGGCAACCGTTGTTATTGTCTGACAAATATTATATTATATTATTTATTAAAACAAAATGGCTCCTCATATATTCACTATTCCAAATACATGCAATAAATAAATTCACTTTAATATTTATTAATTCACACAGTAAAAATTTTTCGTCTAATTTAACACAAAAATTTGTGTTGATGACTTTTTTTACAGAATCTGTGTTGAATCAACATACTAAAATGTTAAATTCTATACAAACATTTTTACACTTTACATAATAACGAAAATTTTTTTACTTAATATTGAAGCTCATCCCTGATTAGAAAAAGAGATTCGAAAAGATTCGAAATGGCTCAAAGAGATTAAAAAAGATTCAACTTGACAAATATATAGATATACATTTTGCATGGGTTGAATCTTTTTAAATCTTTTTTTTTTAAAAAAAGGGATCTTATTGAAATAAGGATGCAAAAATCTTGGATTGAAATTAGTAAGTATTTTCAATACATTTCAATTTTTTACTCTGAGAAGCGTGCACATAGTGCTCTCGCGCTCGCACTCCCGGCTGAATAATTTTTGCTTAGGGGATGTTTGGTCACTCGAATTTGTCTGACTGATGAAATATAACTTTGTAACGGTTACTTGAATAACATATTTAAAAGTCAGACATGAAAAAATAAGTAAAGTTCATTAATTTTTTGTCGAGCTTTAAAGCGTCTGACAAAAGCTCTGGTCCATGAAAAGTGTCTGACACTTTATAATTCTAGTTTAGAATAATATTCTACACAATATATATAAAAATCAGCCATACTAATTTAAGTAAGATAACCAATGATATTTTAACTATAGATATGTTATACGCTCACTAAACAACCGAAAAAAGTGTTCCGCGCTGCACACATACACACTTTTCATTCAAGGTACATGTCAAAATGATAGAAAGGGGATAGTCGATAAAATCAATAAGAAAAAAAGAGACAGCTAATGTTGTCAATTGCGCGTCAATGTAAACAAACATTAGTCTAGCGACCGATGACATATCAGAATATTAGGCAAATAATTGAAATATATTAATAAATCGAAGTATTCTGCGTTCTTACATGTGGTATGAGATCTCTTGTGTTTTATTAACATTGGTATCATAATTGGTGCATTTCCTAAATACACAGGATGGCATTTTTTTTAATTTTGTAGCAGCGTACCACTCGTCGCCATGCGGTGACACAGACTAAAGGCAATACATCCTAATTAGGATGTTTTCGAGTTTTCACGATTGCGCGCTCATAACATATCTATAGTTAAAATATCATTGAAGATAACTCATATTTTTAGTTACCTTTCTCACCTGGTAGCTGCCCAGGTGTCACAGGGCAAGCGTCACAAGTAGGCAGGTATTTAAAGTAGTACTAGACGCTACTAAGTCGTGAAGGTTTCATCCATGTGAAAATAAGTTATGTCAGAACGCTCTGGGATCTTGGTATAACTGGACAGGCTGTTCCAAGCGTTTGACAGCAATTTTTTTGTGTCCATTTGAAGCGCCACTAGCGGGAGTCCCGAGAACTAATTTTGAAAGTAATTTTGCATTTTCGTTGTTAATATAACATAAGTAGTCATTATGATGATACGGTTATTGATTAATAAAAATTAAAAATAAAAATCTTTATTTGAAACAGTTTTATTGATTGTAAAAACTTATTATTAAAATTTATCGATATTTGCTCGTTTTAGCTACGTCCGACAGCGCCAAAATGGCGAATATCAAGCAGCCACAAAAGTACCTTATATATACATCATTCTCTATGGTTGACACTTGACATGTAGGAATATACTCTATGCAACAGCCAGTCCAGTGGTATTATCATGGAGGTTAGATACAGGAGAACCAACGCTTCATACTAAAGCATTACCCGTCTGTCTCTGAAAATTTGTAGAGTTTATAGCGCGCTGCCGTCAATAAGTAGTATCTGTCAAGTTAGCTATTT
Organism: Boloria euphrosyne; assembly: GCA_951802675.2. Classification (NCBI taxonomy): domain Eukaryota; kingdom Metazoa; phylum Arthropoda; class Insecta; order Lepidoptera; family Nymphalidae; genus Boloria; species Boloria euphrosyne. The sequence goes on from OX637887.1 coordinate 9,604,757, forward strand.
ATGAGTACTGTCACTATTGTGACAACGTGAAGTTAGGCATTGAGACAACATAGCGATCGCAGCGCCTCCTTGGTTTGACAATATTTCTGAGACACTACATTCTAGGGCCTTGGTTCTCCTGGTTTCTAATCTCCATGGGTATTATAGAGGTCAGTGTCCTTTACATTCTCTTTTGAAAACAACAACAACTAAATATGAAATATCATAGATCATCTATGTCATAGATGATAAGATAAATAATAATTAATAAGCGAAGTACCTAGCAGTAAATTATCTATATTCTATACTCTTTGGTACCTAGTAAGTATATAATATCATGTAATATGTATATAATATAAATATATATCATGCAAAAAAATGCGACAGCAAGTTTCTCAATCACAAATTAACTGGATATAATATTAACATTGTACATTTTTAATAACAATTAAATCCTATATCACGGAACGAAAACGTCAGAGGTCAGGTATACTTATTAATTAGCTTTAGCTGTGTTTAGTCCTTTGTGTAATTTTTTATGTAAATATATTAAGAAAAATAGAATTAAACTGTAGACTAACATTTTGTGTAATATAACTAACTTTTGTTTTGATTTCTAATTAAGGTTTCTGTGTAATTACTTACTGTGCTGACCTTTGTTGTAGGTTTAGTAAGGATTTACTATCCTTATGAGTTATACAATAATAATTTAAATAATGTACACTTATTGACTCCATGTTACCGACCAATCTCCTTCGTGTCTTCTCCATTCTACATGACCATTGGCGAAGTAATCTGTGCTCAAGTGGCACGCTTTGAAGTTTGAAGCCATTAACAAGAGAATAATTGAATTAGCTTTAGCTCATAACTTCTTAATTCAATTTAAATGAATCGAAATCAATATAAACAATAATATTGTGTACAAACATTGATAAAAAATATGTACTTGCATACATATTTTATAGTGGCATATATTATATAATAAATAACTCCCATTCAGTTTATACTTTAGTATCACAAATATAATTTAAAATATTTTTTACAGGCAGGAAAATCAATATTCAATATCTAATATAAAAGCAATCATGTCACCAAAGAGGGCTGCTGGCCTTGTTATATTCAGAAAAGCTAATAAGATAATAGAATTTCTTTTATTACAAACTTCTTATGGTGAACACCATTGGACACCACCTAAAGGTATTTATTATCACCATTCTTGAAATTATAAATGGTAGAAATTAAAATATATTTCCAAAACTGGCTCCATGTAGAAATATTTTATATAACATTGATAACTAACTATTATTTGTATAATCATTATTTACTATTTTGATTTATAATTTCTAGGTCATGTTGATCCTGGAGAATCAGATTGGGTGACAGCCTTACGTGAAACTAAAGAAGAGGCTGGTTTATCTGCAAATGATTTAGAGGTATAATATTACATATATTTGCTATTTATTTAATAAAATAATTATTGACTATTAAAGATTAAAAAAAATTAAAATTCAAAATGAAACAATGAAGAAATTAATAAAAAATATATTGAAAGTATTAATGTATGTAGAAATTTATTCTAGCTTAATATTTATAATGTATGTGTCTATTTAATAGTAGGTAGGGTTAGTATTGTGATATATAATTATTGTATGTATAATATGTTTTAATTTTAGATTTTCAAAGATGTAACAAAAACTCTGAATTATCAAGTAAAAGGTAAACCAAAAGCAGTAGTATATTGGTTAGCAAAATTAAAAAACCCGGAAGAAAAAGTTACATTATCTGATGAGCACCAAGACATGAAGTGGCTTCCTCTGAAAGAAGCCCAAGAAATATCAGGATATGAAGAAATGAAACAATTATTAGCTGAATTTCACACCAAAGCAATTGAAATTGTATAACTGTAACAAAAGAAATGTAAAATGTTTATTTATTTTTTGCTAGTGACTCATCCTCGCTTTTGCGGGTTCATCCCTAGGTTTAGCATAAGCGAAACCATGGGTTCCGATAGTTAAAATAAATAAAATGTCTAAAATCTAAAATATAATCTCCTCCTTTTTTTAAGTTGGTTAAAAAGTAGCCTCAGTACAACCATTTTAGAGATTAACTGGAACAAACAGACAGACCGACAAAAAATTTATAAATAGATTTTTTGATTTTATAATTCGCGTCACGTAAAAAGAACGCTGGAACAAAGTGGTAGGGATGTGTTTGCGCATGGATGCATTCGCGCACGAAAGAATTTATTTATTTTATTTTTATTAATTTTTGAACTAGCCTTTCGGTAGCGACGTATATTGGTTATTGGTAGGTAGAGGTACGTTGAAAAATATAGTAGATAGAATATCATTAAATAGAATTCTATTAAAATAAAATATGTTTGATTCAGTGTAGAATGTTTAATCTATTTCGTTTAGTAATTTTTTTAAATTGTTTACTGCATTATTATCAGACTCTTATATACTTGTGCGAATATACTTGAAAAATATTTTTCTCTTTTGTATATAAAATTATTTCGTAATTAAAAACATTTGTGTACGCGATGGTATTTTGAACTGACGAACCATTGCTAGCCGGCAACCGGCCCCTCGCCGCGCCTCATACCACCAAATTGACCGATAAATAGTCTCTGCGCAGCTTGACAGCCAGCGTTCTTTTTACATGACGCGAGCTCTACCTGTATATATGGATTTAGTGAAAAGCTGTTAACTTGCAATTAAAAACAGTCAATTTTTTTATATTAATGTGTCTTTTATTTATTATTTATTTGGTTTGATTATAATTAATAAAAGTGAAAATAATAAAGATATGGAATATTTAATTCTCGCTGCTTTTAATTATATGGCACAACCTTTGAGAAGGGAGGAATATTTAATATTTTAATTGAATATGGAATGAATGGGGAATCTAATTACTATAAAACAACTTTCTATATCACAGCCAATACCAATCCTTCTTAATACTGATTTGCTTGTGGCAATTAAAAATAAAAGTGCAATGCAAATAAAAAAATAAAATGGAACTCTTTGTGCGCGTGTACAATTCGCACTTAATGGCTAATTTTATACTTATTTCCTTAAAATATGTTTTTATTTTTTAATGGTTTTATTAGAAAAGTAATAATAATAACTTTATTCAGTCCATAGACTTAGAGAATTGACTGAACAATACCCGTATGAAATTGAACACTAGAAAGAGAAAGCTCAAAGCGGTCATGCGGTCAATACCTATCTCTGTTGTAGGTCTGTAGTAATAAAAACGGAAAACCTAGTACCCCGAAGCGAAAATTTAGCTTTTATTTAGCACTTTAGCATAATTTACGAGGATTAAAAAACATCAAAAACATCATTTATGATAAGGCAAGACATTTAAGACGAGAAAATTCTAAACAAAAACAACTACATACTGACCATACGCTCGTTTTATCTTTTACACTTTCCCACCGGTATTTTCTTTACAGTAGGATTGATAGGAAACATTCAGTCCAGTCTTTTATTAGTCACTCATGCAATGATTAAGTGTGGTTCTGATTTCTGGGTTCAATTTAATTATTTTCTTTATTGGCTTCCAGGAGTGCCGGTTGGGCACAGTGTACTTTACCAATGTTGCGTAGAATGGAGCAGTCACGTTAAATATAGTCTGGGCCATCTGGCAATTGACTCTGGTCTCTGACAGTCACATTTCAATTTTCAGTATTCACAGTGTGACCAGATTTAGCAGAATTCTGCAAATTTAGCAGAATTAGAACCGTAATTTTGGGTCTAGCAGATTCATATAACAGATTTGAAAAGATAGCAGTTTTTGGCATCATCGCAGAAAATTAGTATGATAATACACACTTGTGTAGTTGCGCTGAAAATGCTTAAAACATGTACCATTCATAAGCAATGTGCGATAATTTAGGGGAATTACCAATAAAAGTATACTTTCTTTCGAGTTGTAATTTGTATCATAGAGTTGTATGTGTAGTACATGGAGATTAGAGACCAGGAGAACCAAGGCCCTAGAATGTAGTGTCTTAGAAATATTGTCAAACCAAGGAGGCGCTGCGATCGCCATGTTGTCTCAATGCCTAACTTCACGTTGTCACAATAGTGACAGTACTCATAAATAGCTAACTTCACAGATACTACTTACCGACGGCAGCGCGTTGTAAATTCTACACATTTTCAGAGACAGGCGGGTAATGCTTTAGTATGAAGCGTTGCTCCTCCTGGTCTTTAATCTCCATGGTGTAGTAGTTCACAATTTTGACAGTTGAAGCGCTAGTTAGAATCTTTGCATCGCCAATACGTTAATAAATATTAAATATTTTAAAATAATATTTCTGGTTTTTTATACATGTACATAACATTATACGTTGTGCATAATATAATCGTATTAATTATGGCTTCATTCATTCGTTAAATATTGAAATAATTAATTAAAAATAAAATACGCAGGATTTAGCAGAATTGAGGCAAGCCGCTAGCATAATGTTCAATTTAAATCTGGTGAATATGTAGCAATATACTCTATGCACACTGCTGTATTCAGTTTATACTCTGACCTCTATAATACCACTGGACTGGCTGTTGTCAACGTGCTTTTGTGGCTGCTTGATATTCGCCATTTTGGCATTGTCCGCCGCTGTCGGACGTAGTGAGAGTTCGTGGTACTAAAACTAATGATGTCGATATAAAGATTTTTATTTTTTTATTTTTATTAATCAATAACCGTATCATCATAATTACTACTTATGTTATATTAACAACGAAAATGCAAAATTACAGTAAAAAAACTCTTCTGTCATTTGCAATATACGTCAAAATTAGTTCTCGGGACTCTCGCTAGTGACGCTTCAAATGGACACAAAAAAATTGCTGTCAAACGCTTGGATGAGTTGGAACAGCCTGTCCAGTGGTATCAAAGAGTATAGATAATATACTGAGTGGTATTATAGAGGTCCATGGAGGTTAGATACAGGAGAACCAACGCTTCATACTAAAGCATTACCCGTCTGTCTCTGAAAATTTGTAGAGTTTATAGCGCGCTGCCGTCAATAAGTAGTATCTGTCAAGTTAGCTATTTATGAGTACTGTCACTATTGTGACAACGTGAAGTTAGGCATTGAGACAACATAGCGATCGCAGCGCCTCCTTGGTTTGACAATATTTCTGAGACACTACATTCTAGGGCCTTGGTTCTCCTGGTTTCTAATCTCCATGATAGAGGTCAGTGCCCTCATGTCAATGTCGTATAAGTGTCAAAAGCTATACATAATACAGTTGTTTGGGAAAATGTAATGTAATTTGTATTTGTGTTGAAAATTTAAATACAATTTGTATGATGATATTAATTTAGTAGGTAATTCTGTACCTACGATATGATTTTTACATTTATTTAATATTGTCCTTTGACTTGACCGACGTAGAGATTTTACAATGGATAATGAATCGAAATGTGTAAATTTAAGCCCGGAAAGAGAAAAAAGTTGCAAAAATAAGTTAAAATCTCGTGGCGCTAAAAGAAAAAGGTAAAAATATAATAAGATTAGAATATTTTAATAGACACTTTCTTAATAATATGATATTAATTTTAATTCCTAAAAACAATGAAGCTCATCGGAATACATATTCTATTACAATGTTATATTTTTGTAAAAGGAATGTCTAATTTTGATTTAGCCAATTCTTATTTCAAACATGTATTATAATGTTCATAATAATGTTCTCCGACCGATTCCGGCCATGGCGGCCAATATCATTGAGACTGGCCAAGTACGCAGGAGATATTATAGTGCAGCGCGTGTACGCGCAGTCACAAGTGCACTCTCTGTTCCTATCACTCTCATACTCCAGTGGGACGACTACTCGACACGACCAGTGAGAGCTAAGGCGCAGGACCGACGGCTTTACGTGCTCTCCGAGGCACAGGGGTGAAACACCGCCAACTTCCCAACTCCGGGCTGTTACTGAGGGAAACAGAAAGATTCAATAACTAAACTTGGCCCGACCCGGGACTCGAACCCAGGACCTCTCGGTGTGTGACCGTACATGCTAGCCACTACACCACCGAGGCAGTTAGTTATTATAATTATTATAAGTATTAGTTATTATAATTAATGTATATTGATTACAGGATAAATAGCAGTAGCAGTACAGATGGAGATGATATATTGCCAGAAAATACCTTGGATGTGGAGAAGAGTCTTTGTGCATCTGCTATTAAGAATAATTTAGATGAAGTCAGTGTAAAAAAAATATTAAAGGTTTGTGTATACAATAGTTATTACAGTCCTATTAATTATTAATTTACTTATTATGTTATATCTGTTTATTAAATAATAATTCAAACCTTTTTAATTGTACAATTGACACATGTGGCTCAGTTTGTAGTGACCCTACTTACTGCGCAAGCGGTCATGGGTTTGAGTCCTGCTGGCATTCATTTGTTGAGCAAAAATATTTGTACTCAAGTCATGGGTGTTTTTATTTATAATATGTATGCATTTATTATTATTAATGTGTAGTATATATAAATTATCTGGTATCCATAATACAAGCATCATAGCTTCCCACAGAACTACATGATGCTGTGTGTAATAATATCTCAACATTTAATATTATATTATTATTATGAATGTGCTATATAATAGTTATAGTACACTTTTGTTTTTACAGAAAGTTGTGACAAATGATCACGTGTTAGCACTTGTTAAAATGCGTGAGGAAGAAGAGGATTCTTGGACTGAGGATGGTCTGCGTCCAACAATTACAAGATCTAAGGCTAAGTAAATATTTTTATATACCCACATACACACATCTATTATATTAATAAATTATTTTTAACAAAAAAAAAAATAATAATAAAACAAAACAAAAAAAAAAAATAAATAAAAACCAACTTAAACTAAAAAGTAGAGGATAATACTACTCATTATTTAGTTTATTTTGGAGTCGATGCCAGCCAGGCAATTGCAATGAGTTTTCGAACAGTATTTTGATTATGTTTACAAATTGATGCATTAATCAAATAGGTATTTATTTAGAGTTATTTTGCTTTGGCTGGCACTGACTCTAAAAATTAACTAAGTAATGATTAGTATTATTTTTTACTTAGTTTAGTTAGTTAGCTTTTAGTTTTTTTTTAAATACATAATTTATTTTAACATTGTGTGCTGTAAGAAGATATAATGTATTTTATTTAAATAAATTATGGGTTATTGGATAGGCCATTGTTCTAATGAGTCAACAAGTTTCGGAGTAAACATTATTAGGCAATCAATATTTGTCCACATCCATTTTTGAACTTATTTCCGGATGTTAATGATTATAAAAATTTACCTTCTATTATCAGGTAAACCTAATAGCCTGAAAGAATACAATCGGTCTTGGGTATGTTCCTTGTGCCAAGTTTAATTACAGAGTTTTGAAAGTGTTAAAGTATTATCGCATTGAACCACCGGATAATTTCATATTAAATTACTTATTACATATAATGTTTTAGGGAGTTAATGAAAGTATCTCCAAAATGTGCTCCATGGAACATAGACCTATCACCAATAAACCATATACCAGTGAAGACTAGGCCAGAAGTGAAGGCCTTAATTGCTCAAGAGTTGCCTGAAGATGAAGATGATGATGAATACGAGCCCACTCATGATGATGTCCCAGTAAGAATATATATGAATATTTGGTACAGATATTATTTATTGTGCTTATATTTTATACAAGTCATAATAATTAAATAAAAAAATTGCATCACATGTTCCTCTTACACATCTTCATATAAATTACCAGCAATTCTTTTTATCTATTTAATCTCTTAATATATTTTAAGTTTCAACTTTTTGTCTTGATTTTTTTTTTATATGTGTTGTAATTTCAATTTTCAACATAAAAATGACCAGATTTTTTGTAAAATATATAATTATATAAAGATAAGGTATGTATTGTCTTGTATCTTAGAATTATAATGTTAACATTTTAGAGTGATGATGATCACGTATTAGAATCGTGTAGTGACCTAGACTCTCAGCCTCGCACACCAGCAACACCTAAACGTCAGAAGAAAGCTAGCCCAAAGATAGTTCAGGATGGACCCTTCAAAGTGCCACAGGTATAGAAACACATGTCAGCCTTCTATTCTTTATAATAATTAAAAAAATAAAACTTTCTATAATATTTTTTAATCTAGTGCATATATGTACTTATTGTATTCACCTTTTTAAATGTCCTACTGCTGGACATGGGCCTTCCTTTAATTCAAGGCGAAACTTTCTAGGTTCTCTCATCATTTCATCAAATCTATTCAATATCCAACTTCACTACATAATATAAAGTTGCTTCCCGCTGTCTGTCTGTCCCTATGTATGCTTAGATCTTTAAAACTACGCAACGGATTTTGATAGGGTTTTTTAATAGATAGAGTGATTCAAGATGAAGGTTTATATGTAGGTATAACTAGCGGAACCCGCGGCTTCGCTCGCGCTAAATCTAGGGACGAACCCGAGCATAGCGAGGGAGAGTCGCTGGTACTCTTGTATTTTAAATTGAAAACTATTTTATTATATAAAATAGTATATATAATAGTAAATGTAGACAAATTATATACTAAAACTCCCTCGAGAGCCACTCTATCCATTAATGAAAACGGCATAAAAATCGGTGCAGTAGTTTTTGAGTTTATCGCGAACAGACAGACAGATACAAAGGAGGACTTTGTTTTATACTATTTAGTGACTAAGCATTTTTATGTATATCAATGAAGGGATTAGCAACACCAGTAAGCAAGAAATTAAATCTTGATGAAGAGGAAGCCACGATAGCACTACGGACTAGATCCAAAGTCAGCCTCGCAGAAACATCCATAGAGCATATTGAGAGTTCATTTGTGCCACCGGATGATTTACCCATAACTGATGTAGATGATTTATGGAATCAATTCTTGAATGAATGTCTAAATCCTGTGCCTCCAGTGAAGAATGAAGATGATGATGAGACTGACCCTGAGTATAATGTTGCAGCAGATCCAGATGCTAGTGAGTATTGAATTAGCTTTGAAATCAAGTATAATTGATACTATACATCTATATCTATCTCTATTCTAATATATGTATATAAAAATCTAGTATCGAACTCCTCCGAAACGGCTTGACTGATTTTTATAATTTTTTTGTGAATATTCGGTAGGTCAGAGAATAAGTTGTAGGCTATGATAGCCTTGACCATGATTGCTGTAAAGCATTCGAAACGTCGGGAACAAAAAATCAAAATAAATCTGCTATTTTATAATGTCTTTTGATCAGATTAACAGGTCTAAGAAATCTCCAATAGAAAATATGTATTTATTTTTTAACATATATTTACAAGGTATACTTGTTTTCATGTTAATGACTTTTTTTTAAATAAGACTGTTGCATTTTTTTGTGTAGGTTTAGATAGAGATATAAATCATCATGAGAAATATTTAATGGTTTTGCATTTTGCACTCTGTAAGAATTACTTTTATACACTAAATCATTATTTAAATTTTAATATGCGTCTTTTTTTAAATCATCGTCGCTTTAAAAAATTTTGAAAGCTACTTTTTTATAAAAACTGATAGATCGATGTGTTTTTAGATGAAGAAGACGAAGAATCTTTGGAGAATAGTATAATTAAGATATCACGTAAGGAGTTAAGTGATCTAGTCACAGAACTGTTCCATGTCATGCCGGAGGTGTCTGACGAGCAGCTGCAAGATGTGCAGAGCGTTTTGGACCAACAGAAAAACTTTGAGGTTTAATTTTTTTCTTATTACTGAGTATGTTACATACATTAATTTTTATTTATTCTTTTAATCCAATGTTGATGTAGCTTCTTAGTATTTTAAATATGTTAACATTTAGATCCATCTAGTTCCATAGTGCAGTGTTCGTTCTCATCACACAAAATATTGGTCTCGGCGGAACTCGACCCCTAGAGTCCTTACAAACTAAACCAAATAGACACGTATTGTCTATAATTTTTAATGTACTTATTTCATAAAAAGCGAAGTTTATGCAAATTTAAAAAGTTGAAATTCTCGCGAGCAATGTAATTTAAAATAAATATAGATAAGAAATATTTATTTATAGGTCAACCTAACTCCTTGGGAAGGCAAACAAGAACCTATCTCAGATGAAGAACAACCACAGTTGGCTATGGCTGAGAAAATTAAATATGAAAAACGAATTTCAATCGGAAAAACAGAAGTCGATGATAATCACGTTCATGAACTAGAGGTCATAAATAATAACAATTCTGCGAAACCTATGGAATATCAGGACACTTCTGTTAATGAACCTGTTCTAGAACCATTGTAAGTGTTGCCATAGCCATTTTCCTCCCCCCTTTTTCCTCCCACTTTCCCTTACCACCTCCCCACAATTGATAACTGACGTAATGACAATGACATAATTAGTGATTAAAACACCAGGATTCTCGAAAACGTTCAAAAAGCTTCTATTATCTACTGCATAGTCTATTATTCTATTACAAATCTACACGTCTAGTACGAAATTAAAAAAATAATTACATAAGCTCTAGAGGTTTATTAATTTATTATACAATTAATGATTTTATAGACGATGGCATGCCTTGGAATTTGGAAATGATGTGATCGCCTCCTCCTACTTCATAAGTTGTATAATTATTGTAATGTATAATTTTTTTTCTTGCTGACTTTCTTACTGTCGTTTATTGTAGGTCTAAGGCTTCTTTCGGAACTGGTAGTAATCGCAAAAAACTACGGACGCGAGACAAAATTCCTACCTATGCCTACTATTTAGCTAATACTAGCGGAACCCACGGCTTCGCTCGCTATCGCGGACGAGCTTAAGTGCGAGTCGCTAGTGTATAGATAAAACTATTATGAAACTGAATTATGACAACTCGTTTGGCTCAGTTGGTAGTGACCCTACTTTCTGCGCCAGCGGTCGCGGGTTTGAGTCCCGCTGGGGGCATTAATTTGCTAATCACGAATGTTTGTACTCCAGTCATGGGTGTTTATATTTATAATATGTATGTATTTAAAATGTATATGTGTAGTATATCAACTATCTGGTATCCGCAACACAAGCACGTTACGTAGCTTACTACGGAATTAGATGGCGCTGTTGTAATAATGTCCCAACATATTTATTTATTTATTTAATTCTTAAAACATGTCACATTTCCAGCATAAAACAGCAAGTACCACCCAAAAAAGTGACAATATCGATAGAGGAAAGTGAAGGGTCTGTGAAGCCCCCGTCGCAGCCGCCGCAGTCGCCCCCCGCGCCGCTCAAGGGCCTCATCACCCCCGAGGCCCAGGTCGTTGAGATACAGTTGGATGAAAATGTCAAGGTATACATAACTATTAACTATTTTTCAGAAAGGAAATTTAGAGATGAAACGAATATCCAGGAACTATCCGCCATCTTGTATCCAACAGACATATCCGGCTAATTGCAACGTAATATCCGGCCTGTATTGCCTGCAGACAGGCCTGTATATTAGTTCCTAATGTTGTGATTAATTTCATTTCATTCATATCATTCATTGAAAATAAATAACATGTTTATTATTATTTATTTTCAAGCTTCAATGAAACAATGTGTAAATGTTACTATTTAAGAAAATTAAATTTATTCTAATCGGAATTTTTTTTATAGGATTAAATTAAAATTAGTTTTTAAGTAATATTAATCAACATTTGTTATTAATCCAAACGAATACTGGCCAAATATTGGCATTGACATCTGAACGTTCTTTTTTATTCATTTACAAACATGCAATAAATTCTGTAATTTCTGTATGTTATATGTTTTTTATTGAAAAATCTTATTGTTGTTGTCATTATTATCGAAATAGACGGTGAATCTATACTTCTTTAAATTTTTGTCTCTTTGTCTGAAACCACATCACGAGCAGACCACTGAACAGAAATTGATGAAATTTTGAATGATGGTAGGTGGTTAACCATATCAACACATTGAATACCTTACTTTAAATTACTAAATTTTTGAGATATCTATACTAATTGTTAAAGTTTACCTAGGAACGATAGTGAGTGGAGATCATTTTTTTATTTTTTTTATTTTTGACATTATTACAGCACCATCTAGTTCCATGGTAAGCTACGAGGCTTGTGTTACGGATACCAGATAGTTGATATACAACACATATAAATTTTAATTAAATACATACATATTATAAATAATGTTATAGTAATTGATATCTTCTCCGCAGATTTACCCAGAACAAGTGCTGCTGATCCAGCAGCAGGTGAGGCAGCACGTGCAGCTGGCGGCCAGCAACTTCCTGCAGCTGTACGTGCACCCCACGCTGTGGCAGTACGCGCCGCAGTACAAGGAGTACTTGGTATGTATATAATATACAAGATATACTCACGCACAACATAATTGTTCCGTGACACACACATACACATTTAATAACACTGTAAATCTAAACACACGCTACAAGTGCGACAGGAAATACGCAAAGCGTAAGAGTGAAAGAGACAGCTATCCGACAATCGTGCTCGCAATAACAGGTGACAGCTCGACTGACTGGTCACAAATAGGACCAATCCACGGCACGTGTTTGGTGCGTTTGTGACGTAATCTTCATATTCTTTCATCTTCAAATTCTATCTTCATATTCAAATCTATATATTATAATATCATTGGTATGTATATAATAATAATGTTCTCTCATAATACTTAGATTTGTATTCAGCCCTTTTTAACGTCCCACTGCTGGGCACGGGCCTCCCTCAGTACGAGGTGGATTAGGCCATAGTCCACCGCGCTGGCCCAGTGCGTGTTGGCGGACTTCACATGTCTTACGAAAACTTGTTAGGTTTTCTCAGACATGCAGGTTTCCTCACGATGTTTTCCTTCACCGTAAGACCGTGTACACCGTAAGAGTAGGAATCATGACGGAAATGATTCGCACATGGAAATATCAGAGGTGCGAGACCCGGATTTGAACCCGCATCACTCGGTTATACAAGCGTGCGCGTGAGCGCCGCTGGGCTACCACTGCCTTGATAAAATGTATACTTAGATTTACGCCAATATTTGATATTTTAAATGAAAATATCTTTAATTTAAAAATAGTGTAAAAGGACTTCTGAGACTTATAAAACCTTAGTCTCTCCAGTGACGAAACGAAACGACGGGAACCAAAAATAAAAATAATCTGCGACAAACTCCAAAAAGATAGTTTCATTTATAATATCCTCTCAATCGATTTCTTTTCTGTTCCTTCGCACTGGTGTCCGGGTCGGGTGTATCACATCCTAGATTTTTGACATCTCATACAATATATGTGTATCTCGTTATTTCTACATCGCATGTGCTAATTGTAGAACAATTTTCTTCCCGAGTTTTTTCTATAGGTGATAGGTTTCTTTAAGTATCTTAGAGGCTTGCTATGCATTTTTAAATCCTGTAATGTTGCAGATATTTATAAGCGACGATAACCACTTACCATATGCTCATTTGCACCATTTACTATAAATCAAACCTGACTGACTGATTGACTTATTATATATTATACAAATTAAATAGGCAACAAAGTTTTTCTAACATCATTTTCAATGAGTAACTCTAAACCTAGATTCTTTAATCCATGTTATAAATTAGCCTTTTTTTTCATAGCAATCCCTAAACAACATGACGGTGACAAACCCCCAGTCAATAGTGAACGTGTGCAACTTAAAGCCAGCGTGCGATTTAATAGCGAGTTGGGAAAAAAGTCTGTCAGAAAATTCACAAGAGACGAAGTCGTTGATTGCGTGAGTAGTTTTTTATTTTTATTAATCATAGCGCGAGAAAAACTGAGGTATCCGGTAGTATATGTATACAAAAACTTGACAAATCTATATATATAAAAGAAAGTCGTGTTAGTTACACTATTTATAACTCAACAACGGCTGTACTGATTTGGCTGAAAATTGGTAGGGAGGTAGCTTAGAGCCAGGAGACGGACATAGGCTACTTTTAAAGGCGAAAAAAAGGCTGTAAGAGGTTGAAATAGGGGATGACAGTTTGTATGGAAATTATGTCATTTTAACAGCTAGAAGCTTGAAACTTATTTTTTAGGCTTTTGATTAGATATAAATAAGTAAGACATTTAAAGTTTGTAAAAATTGTACGCTAAAAGGGGGTACGAGCTAGGGACGAACCCGAGCGAAGCGAGGGTGAGTCGCTAGTTATATACTAAAACCTTTATCTCTATCCATTGGTGAAAATAGCATGAAAATCGATGCAGTAGTTTTTAAGTTTATCGCGAAAAGACAGACAGACGTGGTCGAAGACTTTGTTTTATAATATGTAGTGATGTAGTGAAGTCTATATTGATAGTATTGATATCAAGATAATACATTATACAGCTATAGTATTACTATCGCCGTCGCTTTCACGCAAGTTGTAATTCTAACGTATATGTGTCTATTATACTTCATATTTTATTAAAATCAGTCTATGAGCTGCCATTACATGTGTTTCAATGTATTTGTAACTTAAAATAAAGCAAAAACAAATTTTAATTATATTTTATTATAATTTATAATTTTACAGCAGTGGTAGCCCAGCGGTAACGCGTCGCTTATATAACCGAGTGATGCGGGTTCAAATCCGGGTCTCGCACCTCTTGATATTTTCATGTGCGAATCATTTCTATCATGATTACCACTTGTCTTACGGTGAAGGAAAACATCGTGAGGAAACCTGCATGTCTGAGGAAACCTAGCAAGTTTTCGTAAGACATGCTCAGTCCGCCAACACGCACTAGGCCAGCGCGGTGGACTATGGCCTGATCCCCCTCGTACTGAAGGAGGCCCGTGCCCAGCAGTGGGACGTTAAAAAAGGGCTGATGATGATGATGATGATGATAATTTATAATGCATGTATTGTATAATATCAATTTTAATAAACTTTTTTATTTACAACATATATGTTATGTATTTAATATAATTATATGGACCGTAGGAGTTACGACACTATTATAATTTCTTACCAGTGACTTATCGGTAGCGTGCTTAAACTACTCATTTACAATGATATATAACTACAAATATATTGATTTTAATTATGATATTTTCATTACTTTCAGATTTCTCACCGAAGAAGTGGATAAATCGTAAGTTTTTTTATACAAATTATTATTATATGTAATAGTCGTGGCTGTCATTAATTAAAAAAAACACTTTGAACTATCAATATTGACAAAATTATATCTAAAAATATTGTTTTTATATGTTACAAGCAATTTCCGTTGCTCCGCCCGCGTTCTATTAAAAGTAGGGATTGGTGGTAGAAGGTAGAAAATGTAGGGTTATAAGTTTTTTGATACCAAATCGTAAAAAAAATAAAAAATACAATTTGGAGAGGGCCAATCTTGTCACCTAGGGGAATGAAATAGCATACGACCAATAGGTCGTAATTCAGACCTACCAAATATAACACAAGAATATCAAAAAAATCGGTCAAGTACCGTACACTTTGACACGAGATTTTTATGGATTAGATGTACTAAAAAAATCTTTTTTATTTAATAGAAGATACCGTCTCCATATTTGGTCTAAAGCATTAGAATTTCTTGACCCAAAACAAATATTGAAGGTATAATCAAGATGATTTTATTTTTATTTGAATTTCGAGTTTGTCTTTAGGAACATTTTATATGAACGGTTATTATTGATTACTTATAGTTCAGATATTTTGCGTCAATATAAAGTATCCTATATATTGACCAAGCTTTCAATATACCAAAATGCATCAAAATCTGTCCAGTGGTTTTCTCTTTCTTTCTATTACACTGAATGTTTCATCTCTTTCTTACCCAGTTTAAGCAGTACACTCTTAGAAAAAAATAATAGTTTGTTTTCCTCAGCCGACGTCGCACATCGCATAATTCTACGTACCAAGGGGATTTCCACGACATGTTCAAGGAAGTTGTCGCAAACTCTCCGGTGTTCCTCTACCCGTACCTCCTGCCTCCAATGCCGTATAGACCTGATTATGCTCATAAACGGTCCAGCTATCTGCCATCTGAGGATCAGTAAGTATATTATTCATTTGTATTATTTTTCAGTTACCAAACTTAATGTTAAAAGTGAAAACATATTGTAGTGTTTGTGTAAAAATAATAACTATAGTAATAGTTGTCTACACTGTATCGTGTGTCGTCGTTAGTACGGCATAAGCTATCGGCGAGAGCGGACGTGTCGCTTACGTGTACCGTGGGATAACTCACTAAGTGTGTTATTCAGTGAATACTACACGTATCTAGTGATAGTAAATGTTTACGGGCTCATAATGCTGAAGCGACAAAATCCGAAAGATAGTATTTTACAAAATGTGAATGTCAAATATTTGTGTAAAGATAGAAAGTGTTAGATAAAGCAGATTGGCCAATTGTGGCTACAATTTGATTGTACGTCCACACGTAAAGTGAAGATCGCCAATTTAAAAAAAAAAGAAATAGAAGACTATGGACAAAACAGTGGTTGTTAAAAAGAATGCAACTAAGTCACCGATGACATTTAATTTCATATTTCTATCCACATTACACTATTCGATTGCCAATCTAGTCGAATTGGTCGTAAAATTGTATCGGGTGGAAGACGCTTAATACATAAGTTGGGACATTATTACAACAGCGCCATCTAGTTTCGTGGTAAGCTACGAAGCTTGTGTTACGAATACCATATAGTTGATATACTACACATATATATATAAATTTTAAATACATACATATAATAAATATTAACACCCATGACTGGAGTACAAACATTCGTGCTCAACAAATGAATGCCCCCAGCGGGACTCGAACCCGCGACTGCTGGCGCAGAATGTAGAGTCATTATCAACTGAGCCAAACATGTCGTTGTCGTTGAGTAGTATAACAAATACAAATAAATATTCGCAGGCTTATAGTGCTGGGGCTGGACCAGTTCTGGCGCTTCGTGCAGGCGAACCCGGACACGTACCGCGTGCCGCGCCACGCGCGCCGCCGCGCCGGCCTCACGGCGGCGGCGCGCCTGGTGTGTCGCCACACGCTGCCCGGCGCCTCGCTGCGCGCGCTGCAGTCCCACCTGCAGGTGGCGCAGCGACACGACCCGCACGGGCCCATCACGGTACGTATACACTACAGGCGGGCTTGTAAATAGTAGTATTCAGCCCTTTTTAGGGTTCCGTAGCCAAATGGCAAAAAACGGATTATGGATTCGTCATGTCTGCCTGTCTGTCTGTCTGTCCGGACATGTCACAGCCACTTTTTTCCGAAACTCTAAAAACTATACTGTTGATACTTGGTAAGTAGATGTATTATGTGAACCGCATTAAGATTGTCACTCAAAAATAGAAAAAAAAACTGTAAATTTTGGGGGTTTCCCATACTTAGAAAGTCAAAAAAATTTTTTATCAAACTGTATGTGTAGGGTATCTATGGATAGGTCTTCAAAAATGATATTGAGGTTACTAATATTATTTTTTTTCTAAACTGAATAGTTGCGCAAGAGACACTTCCAAAGTGGTAAAATTTGTGTCGTCTCACTGCTGGGCGCCTCCCTCAGTAAGAGGCAATCGAGCCATAGTCGCTGGCAAAGTACGGGTTGGCGGACTAAGCATGTTTTCAAAAACTTGCTAGGTTCTTTCTAACATGCAGGTTTCCTTACGATGTATTCCTTCACCGTAAGATAAGTGGTAATCAGGATAGAAATGATTCGCACATGAAATATCAGAGGTGCGAGACCGGATTTGAACCCGCATCACTCGGTTATCCAAGCGAACGCGTTATCGCTGCGCTACCGTTGCAATTCCAGTGGCTATATCCGCATTCTAATTAATGTTAAAAAATATAGATTGGTGGTAGAATGAAAATATTGAGTTATAGTCAGTAATTTTTGATTTCAAATCATTAAAAATTGAATTTGGCCAAACATACAAAATAAAAAAAAACCTGGAGAAGGCTTATCACCTAGGGGAATAAAATTAGCCTAAGACCTATTCTCAGACCTACCAAATATACACAAAGACGAAGAAGAAGAAGTAGAAAAACTACGGAGCAACCCTGTGGGCCATCGGAATAGAGTGGTTAATCTTGCGATGCTCCATTAATGCGGGGTCTTTTCTGTTGAGTTTAAGTGGGTAGTAATAGGCTTCTCTAGCTAATGACTGCCACATAACTACTTGGTATAATAAACATCAGTCATTTTTTCAAAAAAAAAATCATTAAAAAAAATACGTTATTTTTAGAAAAGATATGACAACTTATAATAATAATGTTCTCCGACCGATTGCGGCTCATATAGACTAGCCAACTACGCAGGAGATATTATAGTGCACAAGTGTACGCGCAGACACAAGTGCACTCTCTGTTCCTATCACTCTCATACTCCGGTGGGACGACACGAGACACGACCAGTGAAAGCTAATGCGCAGGACCGACGGCTTTATGTGCTTTCCGAGGCACGGGGGTGAAACATCGCCAACTTCCCAACTCCGGGCTATTACTGAGACTTACTATACAGAAAGACTCAATAACTAAACTTGGCCCGACCCGGGACTCGAACCTAGGACCTCCCGGTATGCGACCGTACATGCTAGCCACTACACCACCGAGGCAGTCAAACAACAACTGACAACTTATACAAATAAACTTAACGTAAAGACTAAAGAACAAAACCTAACGTAAATACAAAATTTTATCCAAACCGTTACAACCGTTTTGGAAATAAACGAAATGAATTAATATACAAAACTGTTAATTTAATTTTCGTAAATACTTAACAGCCATTATATTTTCAGAGGTATTTCAGAAAAAACGAAATAGACCCAGTGAAGCACAAACTGTTACCGTTTAACCCTAAACTGACGCTGTACGAACATCCTGAAACCGAGATGCCTCACCTGTGGATCAAATACCTCGCAAAAAGCAGTAAGAGGTTTAAAGTAAGTAATTCGTACCGTTCCTTGAGAGGTTATAATCAACATAATGTATTATTATATATAATGAAACGATTTTTCACGTCTAGACTTTAGGCTATTTTATGTTAAAATGCAATAAATTTTTCACATTTTTTTAATGCAATTATGAAAATTGTAGAAAAATCTATGTTTAAAATTTAATTTACATTAAGGTCTCTGAAGACAAAAAGGATGAACTTTTTGTCAGTATTAATTCATAAATATGTTGGGACATTAACGCGTATCACCATCTAATTGTAAACTATGCTTTGTTATGGATACCAAAAAAATACACAACTTGTATGTATATAAGTTGAAATTCATTCATATTATAAATAAGATGTTTAATACACCCATAACAAAAATACAAACATTAGTGCTGAACATACAAATACATGCCCCCAGTGGGACTCGTACCCGCGACTGGTAAACGAACTTATCCAAGTATTTATCTATTTCTAGGATCATATATACCGGCGGTCCAAAGCAACTGTAGCTCCCGCAGGCGTAGAAGTAGATATCGGCAAATATGTCAGTAACACGGAAAAATCGCCATTACCAATAGATTTTACAAAGGAAATAACATGCAATCGATCGAATGTACTGCCAAAAATACAAAATCCCAATCTACAAGACAGGGTTGATATTCTAATACAGACAACATCACAAGAAAATATGCTTGTTGCTTCGAATATATTTAAAATTGTTAAAACTAGCGCAGGTGCTGAGTTGGTACCGTTAATAGTGAGTACCAACACTGTTAATTGTACACTAACTCCTATATGTACTCCTGCTCTTGTTAACACAAATATCGATTCGAATAATCGAATAGAATCGAATACGAATGTGGAAAATAAAATCGATTCCGTTCACTGTAAATGTTGCCGTCTTTTAAGGAAATTTGTGAAAAGGCCGACCCTTATTACCGATTATTTCAATTGTAATAAGAAACGAGATGTTAAATGTGAATGTATTAATAAAAAGTATCCAAATATATCGAATAAATTGAAAATATTAATAAATAATTTCAAAAGACATTATAATGTTGTGTATGAAGGGCTTATTCATAAAATAGAAGAATACAAGAATTATCAAAAGAATGTAAATGGAAATGAAGAGGATGGTTGTAGTTCTAAGGATTTTGGTAAATATGTATTTATCATTACTATTAATTATAATAATTGATTAATGAATGGAGGTGATAATTCGTAGAATTATAATTTCGAGAAAATTGAGTTCAAAGTTAGTGTAATGTTTTGATCTCATGTATAAAATGGCTATTAAGTGGCGTGAAATGAACTATAATAGTCATTTCATCAACATCAGCCCTTTTTTAACGTCCCACTGCTGGGCACGGGCCTCCCTCAGTACGAGGGGGATCAGGCCATAGTCCACCGCACTGGCCCAGTGCGTGTTGGCGGACTTCACATGTCTTACGAAAACTGGCAAAGTTCTCTCAGACATGCAGGTTTCCTCACGATGTTTTCCTTCACTGTAAGACAAGTGGTAATCATGATGGAAATGATTCGCACATGAAAATGTCAGAGGTGCGAGACCCGGATTTGAACCCGCGTCACTCTGTTATACAAGCGAGCGCGTTACCGCTGGGCTACCACTGCTCATTTAAGATTACACAAAAACGCATTTAGCTGTTTTATGCACAGATGTCGGTGTAAAAAAACAATATGTCATATTATATGATAGAAATAACAAATTAAATATTAATATTAAATGTGTAATTCCTTAGAATTAAGTACGCACTAGATACAGGAATAATTTAATAAATTTTTTTTACAGAAAAAGCGCTAAAATTCCAAATCAAACTAATAGAACGATGCAACATCGCTCGAAACAATCAAATTAAAAGGTCTCTGCACTCGGCATTAATGAAGTTCGATATATATACCGGCGACGTGTTTGTATTGTACAAAAATTTGTCCAGAATACTAGATGTAGAGTTAGTGGATATGTACAAGGAGTTTCTCGGTTTCTTGACACCGGACCAAGCTGATAAAATGGACGTCTTCAAAGATTATTTTATATGGAATTGTGTGGAGGATTTGGTAGAGAATATTGAGGTGAGATTTATTTTTGTTTTTATTTAATGAACTAGCGACACACCCTCGTCTTGCTCGAGTTCGTCCCTGCCAAATATAAAGTGTGTAGTACAAAAATTCGTCTCAGAATTAAAGTGTTTAAAGTTAAGTCCATAAGTTACTCCTTATAAGATTAGCTATCTGCGAGTGAAAATCCCGTCAAAATCGGTTCAACCATTTCAGAGATTAGCCGGAACAGACCGACAGGCGAAAATTTTAAAATTGATTTTTTGATGTAATTACACGTAAAATTGATATAGCCTTAAATATTTCGTCTTTGCTTATATCACACCTATATGCTCTATTAATGGAAGTCGAAATTTGTTTACTATAGAAATGTAATTCTACTTTCTGTGTATTAATTATTGTTTTAATATATTTATTTAAAGGAAAAAGTACCTGATATTAGAAAAAAGTGTAGCATATTAGCAAAATTAAAAGAAGTTATTTCGGATAATTTATTAAAACCATGCGACATTTGTTATTATCTGTTGGAATGTACGCAAGAGTTTCCTGATTTGATGAAATATATCTATTCATTGTTTCCACATCAATGGAGACGGTAAGTTTAAAATTTTTTATCTTGTCCTACCGATGTATATAGAAGTGGTAATGTATATGTTACGGTCAGAGTTAAAATGCGGTTAGTATTGATATTTACCGGTATTTATTAATAATTATTACGGCATTTGTTACAATTTCACTTTGTACAATTTATTAATAGTAACCATGCTAAAGTGCATCTTCTAAGTGTATTTTAACAATATGCATGATCTATTCCGATTTTGATAACGGAGTTATGATTTCAGATAGTAAAGAATTTTTAAAATAATCCTGATTATAGGCTTCAGCGGTAACATAGCTTTCTATTAGTGAAAGAATAGCATCAGTAGTTTTAGAGATTACCTTCTACAAACTTACAAATTCAGAACATTACTAAAATAATACTTTTTTAGTGCCTACCTACAGTCTCTCCCGTGAGCACAATTGCTGTAAAGCATTTAAAATGCTGGGAACAAAAAAAAATCAGCTACAAAATCCAAAAAGAAAAATTTATGTGGATTGTTTCGAAATTATTATTTTTTTAGACCTGGTAACAAATTATAGTGGATTTCATTGCCAAAACAGCACAGAGTGGAAGGAAAAGAAAGCGGCCTTTGCCCAGCAGTGGGACATTAACGACTGAAAAAAAAAACGGAAAATAAACGGTTATTTTTCTTCAACACTAAATGAAATTAACAAAAATTAATTAATGAAATTAAAAATTGACGACTCGTTTGGATCAATTTGTAGAACCCTTATTTTGTGCGCCAGCGGTCGCGGATTCGAGTCTCGCTGAACGCATTCATTTGTTGACCACAAATGTTTGTACTCCAGAGTCATAGATGTTAATATTTATAAACTTGGCCGTTGGCCGACTATATATTTCCTAAGCTTTAATATGTATGTATATAAAGTTGTATTGGGTATTCGTAACACACGCCTCGTAGCCTACCACGTGACTAGTTGGCGCTGTTTGTAATAATGTCGCAACATATTTAATTATATATACAGGGTGGCGACGCTTGACCAACATTCCTTCAAACCACATATAGTATAAAAAATTACGAGTTGAATACAAAAAAAACTAATTGAAAATATTCAAAATTAAAGCCACAGGAATTTTTTTTCGTTTTAAAATTTTAAACCATCATATGTACGGGCAAGCGAAGTACGCTAAGGTCATGCACCCCTAGACGGCGAAATACTGTGCGACGTTGCCGCTCCGAATACATTTAAAGAAAGATTTCAAATTACCTACTTATGGCGCGAAAGTCAATAGGCATGTAATTAGGTGTAATATTGATCATAGTAACAACATTATCAATTACTAAAGTTAGTTAAAACGCTTAGGTTTATAAGAAATGTACCTGTGCAATTTATTTACAAAAAATCGCAAATAAATAATTTTCAATTTGTCTTTCGGAGAGAAATTATTAACCGAACTTTCTTTTAGCGACTACTTTATTACTTATTATTATAAACATCACATCATTAAATAATTTTAAAAACGTCATCACTTTCGACATACGAATAATTATAAATTAGGTATTTAAATAAGATATTTACCTCAAACTACCACCACACTTTTGTATGACAACATTACCTACTAATCTAATGTCAAATTATTGACTCTACAATAGAATAGACTAGAAAGTAGGTAGGTACCTACACATAAATTATAATTTTAACAACATCAATATCAAATTAAAACTTAGTAATTGTTACGCATTACGAGGTAGGTATAATTAGAGATGGGTAGCTATTTAACTAACTAGCTAAATAGCGGCTATTCTCAAAATAGCCACGGCTATGATATTCGTCAATACGATAACTAGCTATTTAGCTAAATAGCCAAAGAGTATAGATAATATACTGATAAATACAAATAGCTATAGCGGACAGCTGCCACAGATTACATATAAGCACTACGTTATGCAGCCGTTCCATGCAGGCATAGCTGACTAGCTAGTAGCATAGATAACATAATACTATACTAGTCTAGTAGCTAGTAGCTATAGCTAGCGAGTAGCCGGTAGGTAGCCGTAGCTTCTCTATAGCCAACGCGACGGACGTAGCTAATAGCTATTTAGCCTAGCGAGTAGGGCTCACTGAAGTTGACCCAACTTGTTTAGATTTTCGGATTTTTTTTATTTTTAATTGTCTGTTCGTCGTTTGTTCGTCAATGTTCGAATGTAAAAATTGTTAGTTCGTCTTTTATTTATTTATTTATAATTAATTAAACAAATGTTCACCCTTAAGTTGGACACCCTTACTAGATATCTTTATTTTTATCGCTCAGATTAATTAATTTTGATCAATCATCGTTTGTTCGACGACTATTGGTGATTGTTCGATTATAAAAACAATTAAATTCCCAATTATTAATTACTTATTTGTGTACCAAATACCAATGTAGTATGTACTCTGTGATGATATTCGAAATGGAGCACAGTTCACAGATTACTATTATATACTAGTCAAAAAGTGAGCTGCACAATTTTAGCACCCCATCGAAGGATTTTTGAAATCAAAATGACCTGAATCGATAGGTCTACGTTCGGTCTGTATAGGTCTCTTATCATTTTTGGTAGGTCACCTGTGGTTTTTTAATAAATAATTTTTTAAATTTACTATTACTTTAAAAAAAATTTAGCACCTCATTGAAACGGAAACTGATAAATCTTTATATTTCTACATTCTTTATCGTTAGGTCAGTATCGGTCTCTATAGTTTTTGCTTTTATATTATCCATTTAATTTTTTTTATTAACAATTATAAATAATTGACATTGACAATGTCATAAGTCATTTGACATCTCATTTATGTTACCTTTTGAGCATTAGCTTCTTGTATTTAGGCTGTACATTTTTATGTCATATAATATGTATTGTATAGTCTATAGTTATTTAATATTATTATTATTTTTGATTTGTTTTTAATTTATTGTTTTGATTTTTGTGTTTTCTTTATTTATATGTATTATCATTATTTTTTTATGCCTTTATACTTTCTATTTTTGGATTTCTTTTGTGCATTGCTATTTTCTGACAAACATATAATAATATTACATTCTTTTCGTCTAAGATATTCTATAGAAACATGATTGAAATCAGCCTTATTTAATTATTATTATTGATTTGTTTTAATTTCATTGCGATATATGAAAAAGAATTTTCCACCCTCAAATATTCTGCTGACCCTTTTTTTTATTATGACATTACCATTAATTTAATATAATAATAAATATATAAATATATTTATTTTTATTTATTGCCTTATTAGGCAAACAAATAAAAAAACATTGACACAAAGTATTTGTTTTTTTACGAACAGCGCCCTCTAGTATTATACACAGATTCTAAAATTTTATTTATATAATTTATTTATATATTTTTTATTATTATATTAAAAATTAATAGCAATATTGTAATAAAAAAAAGGGTCAGTAGAATATTTGAGGGTGGAATAATTATTTTTTGCGTCATTAGAAATAAAAAAATGAAGTAGCGCGACATCTATGGTTAAACTTTTAGTTTACTTGTACTGGTGTGTGTTGTTTAGGTCTGACGTTACCCATATATAATATAGATGGCGCTGTAGATTAAAGAAATATTGATTTTAGATTGACAGTTTTTAATAAAATAATTTAATAATACGTATAATAGAAATTCATTTCTTTTCAAGGAAGTATAAAATAAAATAAAATAAAAAAATAAAAAACGATAATAATATGTTCCGTAGCGGGATTCGAACGTTGTCGCGGCTGCGTAGCTAACGTACTATCAGTCGGTTAGTGAGTTACCCAAATAGCCAAATAGCTGAATAGCTGGTTATATAGCTAGTTATTTAACCACAAATAACCGGCTAGCTAAGTTATTGAGATTTTGGCTAGTTACCCATCACTAGGTATAATGATGTACAAAGGAACTGCGTACCTACATAGGTAATCTATGAAATCTTATTACACATAGACAAATAAAATAATAAAATTAAGTTAACTACTTGACTTGCTACTAAATTGTCTGTTTACACGCAATTAATCACTTAAAATTAAGTTAAAAGTAAAAGTTGTATAAAAGATTTTAGGAGTTAGGTAACCAAAGCTTTTTGCGATATAAGTAGACTAAAACAATAGATTTGTATAGGGTCCGGGACCCGGGTTTTGAACGAGTTGCAGAACTAGTATTCTACCACCAATCAGTAACGAAAAATAAAGCATTAAGTACCTACGCGCGCTAAATAGGTAATTCGCAGATACTAGATGTATACCTATTCCCAGCTATGCAGTTATAACACATACCTACACACTGCCTCGTAAGTCATAAGAACCGTTGACACCACTAAATATTTTTTTGTTCCATCCACCTTGACAATAATGCACCTACGCGACGATACCTAGGTCACCTACTAGTAGCATAATATTTTGTCATCGCACAGATGTAGTTAGTAGGTACCTACCTAGTCACTGACTTTTGCACTTCTTTTAGATAATTTATTTCACTAATTATTACGAAGAAGTCTTTATCCTTGTGACCTAGTCCTAGTCGTTAATAAAAGCAACTTGTCATTACAACACTAAACTTGACTAAACTAAAATCAAAATATCTTAAAAGCAAAACAAACACAAACCCCTTGTCAATCAAATGCCGATATTATGGTGTGGCCCGGCGGTAGCGATTTCGAAAAAGTATTGAAAAATTCGTTTTAGGTATTATTAAATTTTAAAATATTAGATGTATTTAGAACTCTTAGTAAATACATTTTTTTCTTTATAGTTAATAATAAATTAGAAACATATTGTCATCCAACCGGGATTCGAACCCTCGGCCTCTATTAGCTCTGTGGGCCAATATGACCCTAAGGGCGGAAAATTATTCTTCTGCGTCGTGCTTCGCAAACACGATTTTGCACAAACTACTCTTTCACTTCTCAAAAAATCTATTTAGGTACCTATAACCTGAAACTTATTTATCAAAATGCCTACAAACTTTTTTATTTGATGTAAGTACCTATAATTTTACGGGAGATAAGAAAATATGCGTGCGAGAAAGAAGTTAAAGGTTCTGTTGGTGGTATTATTACGTAACATTATTTAAATAAAATTAACAGCAAAATTAAAGAAGAAATATGTTATCTATGTGGGATTCGAACCCCCGACCTCCCAAGGCTTGGTGGGCCAATAAGGTAGGCAAATTCATCCATCCAAAATCTAGTTATAACCTGTTTATCGAAATACGAACTTTTCTACTTTATGTATCTTTATGCGAATAAATTAAACTAAATAATATTTTTAGTTACTACTTTATTACAAATTATAAGGCATTCCATGTAGCATTAAAATGTTTTTAAACCTCTATCAATTCACACAAACAGTGATTAAAATAATACACGTTACAGTAGGTATAAAATTCATAAATTGAATATTTGATGTAAGTACCTATAATTTTACGAGACTAGGAAATATGCGTGCGAGAAAGAAGTTAAAGGTTCTGTTGGTGACATTAATACTTACCATTATTTAATTAACAGCAAAATTAAAAAAGAAAAATGTTATCTATCTGGGATTCGAACCCCCGACCTCCCAAGGCTTTGTGGGCCAATAAGGTAGGCAAATTCATCCATCCAAAATCTAGTTATAACCTGTTCGAAATACGAACTTTTCTATTTTATGCATCTTTATGCGAATAAATTAAACTAAATAATATTTTTAGTTACTACTTTATTACAATTTATAAGGCATTCATGTAGCAATGTTTTTAAACCTCCATCATTTCACACGAACAGTGATTAAAATAATACACAAAGTGACAGTAGGTATAAAATTTATAAATTGAATGATGCAATATTGAATAACGTTCACTAGAAATTAAAATCTATCACATCTCGCTACATACTTAAAACAAAACAATGTTTATTTCCGTAATATCAAAAGTACTCTTAAAAATAACATTAAATACAAACATTTTAAACATCTATGCACTCGCTAAAATATTCGTAATACCTATTTAAATATTACCCATAAAAATTATAATAAAATACATTCAAACTGTCATGTTACACATAGAATGTACTCACAAGTTTTTAATTCGACACGAATATGGGTGATCCACCTAATACATAAATCATTATGTTAAAATTACAAGAAATTTCCTATACCTACGAGCATATTACAAATATTGTAGTCTGTATGACACAGTCCATAGACTGATATTAGATAAAGTTTAAAACTAAGTAAGTACACTGGCACTCGAGACTTGATGTCAATTAAATTTAAATCCAGCAAACTGTATCTCGTAACTACTACACGCACACACAACAATAGAAGCAAGTCTTGTTCGAGGAAAGAGTAGGCGAAGGGACTGGGCACAAAACCAAGCATTTATACGCGCAGCGGTTGGTAGCCGTTGATACCGCTTGCATACATTGTACCTATTGCACGTACGCAGAGGCCAGAGCTCCTGATGCTGTAGCATCTCCCAGTTATTAAACGGTTGACACGTTGACCGTTGAATTATGACTTCGTGCCTTCGTACCTTGGCAATGGCAATCATGCGTGGAAGTGGCCAGGATATGAACGTTTATTGAAGACTTAGATCAGACCAGGTACCAAATACCATCGCCAAAAGACGCCGAGTTCACTATTTTAGAGCCAAAAGCGCGCTGAGATATAAAGGAAGTTCATACTAATACATTAGGTATAAAATTTTCACTTTCACAACTATTGGGTCGATTCATTAAAATCAGCCCTTTTTCACGTGCACCCACTTCGACGATTTAAAGCCAACTAAATAAATAGAAAAAAGTTAAAAACCTAAGCCGCCTTTTCAAAGCAATGCCGACATTTGGAGCACAGAATAACCGTAGTAGCGGCGGAATTTTTATTGCTTTATTTAAATGCTACTTTAATATTATGATTGGTATTTTTATTTTTTAGGCCTTTTAGTATTAAAAAAATGTTATAGTAATAATTAGTTCAAATAAATATTTTATAAATGTCTTCCTAAAGGAAATGTTTTAAGAAGAATAAATTAATTTAATTATGTACTTATTCCGAAATCGCTATAACACCGTTACCGCCTATGACTCCAATGCTCTGTCTGTAATTACACTGTGTGAGTCGGCGGCAGCGGTGCTTACACGTGTCTTTGGTTTTCTTAGAATTTTGCCGATTGGACAAAATGGCGCGAGTGTCAAGGATTTTTGCGTCATAGAATAAAAATACACTGTAAAAACTACTTTTTAATTAGTATTTAATATTATTGAAAAATGTTAATTTATAATATGGAAATTGTAAAAGAATTTCATTTGCAAAGCATTTCTTGTTTTTATTACATATTAGATTTATTTTTTAACACCAGGTGATATAAATAATTTTTTTTAATCATCTAAAAAGTATAACCATCACAACAAGACTGTTGATTTTTTTACTATATTAACTACATCATATGTGATGAATTTCATGTACTTTATTTACTTACTATCAAGATAAATTATTTTACTCAACTTAAGGCATACGCTATGTCATTTCTGCGAATTATTTATTCTTTGCAGACGACGCAAGGGCTAGTAGTACCTACGACTGTTCGGGGACAGTGCGATGTTGCCGTCTTAAGCTAGGGTCAATAAACTTATGATGTAATGGTGTTTATTTTGATGACCATTTTTATTGTATTTATTTTGTTTGAAAAATGCACTTTTTTATTTGAAGGATTTTTTTCAAATAGATATTTTTTATCAACTTATATCATCTCACCCTACATGCAGTTTAAAGGAATGTTGATCAAGCGTCGCCACCCTGTATATATTAAAAATACAATTTACTAACTTTGAGCCTGTACACAAGTTATACAGTTGTACGTTAATTCCAATCTGATATACACTACAAATAAATAAAAATAAATCTTTCAAAATTACATTAATGAATATTTTAATAAAGCTTGTAATACTTTATTATAATTCGTTAAGTAATTATGTCATAAGCTTATATTTAATTATTTATTTACCAGAGACCCAAACCAAAGTATCAAGGATGATATAGTGAACCAAGACGATACAATGAGAACGTGTGAAGAAACTAATGCCACTATAAATTATGAAGCAGACAATTCATCTAGGTTTGCCTTTGTATAAACTACATATTAATTAAAATTAAAATATTCAAGTTTAATTGAAAAACATATTTTTTTACTATTTGTCTGTTGACTGTTGGTTTGTGTGCAAGGTTGTTTATAATATGTAGTAACTAAAACTCATGTAATAATTTTATGGGAGTTTTTTAGTAAGAAATAAATAAAATATGTATATATTTTATTAATAAGCCACATTTTTCTTTTCTATATTGCGTAATTGCATAATGGTCTAAGATCCGAGCCTACATCGACCTTCACCGAGCTGATAATAGAATAAAACTTATTTTATAATAAATTTAGTATATTAGAAAATATAATAAAAATGGGTTGGCTAAAAATACTGGACAGAATATTTTTAATAATTTTTTAAAAAATGATTTTTCATTGAATTTTGCAACATCAAGATAATAAGAAAATTTTATACTGACTTGAAAGTAAAAAACATATAGAATATGCCGACGTTGGGTTGGCTATTATTTACCTGGACGAACTACTGGGTTGGCAGGTATAAACAGGTATGTCGTACCAGTTACTTTCACATGATTGGATAATAGAAAAAAATATATATCAACATAAGCGTTGTTTTATGGCGAACACGTTGATATAGAGTTGGCTACAAAAAATTCGGTCCTAATAGAGGTTTGCGAATTTTAAAGATTTAAATTTCAACGCGTGGAAATGTGAGATGGGACCCTAAATAGGTATAAGAAAGTGCACACATTTACGTAAACTTACGTGTACGTAAACTATGGAGGGTAGAGGTACCTCTACTACTCTCTATATAGTAAACAGTGTTATTTTTTTATCTAAATAACTTTGATATGGCCTTCTCATAAATACAATAAATAAATGTAACCCGTATAAAATTCAAAGTGTGTTTAGCTAATGACTTAATACATTTTGACGACACGTTTGGCTCAGTTGGTAGTGACCCTACTTTCTGCGCCAGCGGTCGCGGGTTCGATTCCCGCTGGGGGCATTTATTTGTTGAGCACGAATGTTTATACTGCAGTCATGGATGTTAATATTTATAATATGTATGTATTTAAAATTTATATGTGTAGTATATAAACTATCTGGTATCCGTAACACAAGCACGTAACGTAGCTTACCACGGAACTAGATGGCGCTGTTGTAATAATGTCCCAACATATTTATTTATTTATTAATATTATATTGCATCGAAAACACATGTTATTCTGTATCGTCGTGATAAAAAATGGCTAAAATTTTTTTTGTATGGCTCGGACGATTCTTTAAGTGATTTTACTGATAAAACTTTTAAAAATTGTGCGTTAAATCTAGCTTTTCGTAAAAAAAAATTAAATATCATGAAGTTGAATTAAGAGCCATATTACATCTATCATCATGTGATTTTTGCGTTAGATGGACAATTTTGGGACCTTGAGGCTTGATCTCAGAAACAAAAATACATCAACAATTTTGACTTATTGAATAGTATAAAATAGCTCTTGGCATAGGTCGTAGCGGCCTCGCTTATTGTAAATTTTTGATTACTTTTTAATTAAACCCAAAATTGTAGAGACAGATTTTCATAAAATGTGCGAAGGCACTTTTTTGAGCATCTGGATTGAACAACTGTTCTAAACAAATGAATTAAAAAAATAAGAATGATATCTCTTATATAGTCGTAAAGGTCGTAGCTGCCTCTGAATTTTGAAATATCATTGTATAATAATAATATCATTAATATGGAAAAAAAAACTTATTCTAAACCAAAAAACTTCGAAAATCGCTTTAAGTTAAAAATGTGAATTTCTCCTGTCTACGATAATATTATGGGGCAAAATTTGTACCAGAATAATAGTCACATCATGAGGAATAAATATTTAATATTTTTTTTATTTGACGTCTCATAGGTTTATATACCTTAGTCTCTCCCGTGACCATAATTACTGTAAAGCATTCGAAACGTCGGGAACTAAAAATCAAAATATATCCGCGACAAAATCCGAAAAGGTAGTTTCATTTATAATGTCGAATATTCGCGTAAATCTAAGAAAGTATTAATACTGATGCATTATAAAGATGTTAAATTGTTTACTATTTTTGTATTACATGAAATAGATTGTTATGTACTTCATTAATTATTTTTCTTGCAATTCAAATGTCAGTTGCTCCAACATAACGCATACTGCTTACTATATGGAGGGTAGTAGAGGTACCTCTACCCTCCATAGTTTACGTACACGTAAGTTTACGTAAATGTGTGCACTTTCTTATACCTATTTAGGGTCCCATCTCACATTTCCACGCGTTGAAATTTAAATCTTTAAAATTCGCAAACCTCTATTAGGACCGAATTTTTTGTAGCCAACTCTATATCAACGTGTTCGCCATAAAACAACGCTTATGTTGATATATATTTTTTTCTATTATCCAATCATGTGAAAGTAACTGGTACGACATACCTGTTTATACCTGCCAACCCAGTAGTTCGTCCAGGTAAATAATAGCCAACCCAACGTCGGCATATTCTATATGTTTTTTACTTTCAAGTCAGTATAAAATTTTCTTATTATCTTGATGTTGCAAAATTCAATGAAAAATCATTTTTTAAAAAATTATTAAAAATATTCTGTCCAGGATTTTTTTAGCCAACCCATTTTTATTATATTTTCTAATATACTAAATTTATTATAAAATAAGTTTTATTCTATTATCAGCTCGGTGAAGGTCGATGTAGGCTCGGATCTTCTACTATAATATTCAATAAGTGTATTCCATATATTGCTATTAATATAATAGCTCTCGTTAGTCATTGTAGTTTACTATGTATACATATGTTTCTTTCATTGCTTAAAATTTTGGAAAATCTAATTACAATAAGAAATTGAATAAGTGATTTACTATATTCTTATAATTTTAGTGATGATGAGGAGGAAAAAAACTATAATGGAGAAGAAAAAGAGGAGGAAGAAGCAGAGGAAGGTAAAGGAGATGAAGAGGAAGAAGAAGACAGTGACGCGTCAGACCGTCAAGTATTTACGATTAAGAACGTATGTATAGTGTATTGATTAGAATACTTTGTATTGAATGATTTTTATTTTTAAGAATGTATTTAGTCGACATTTATTTCTATTATTACTTGAAGACATAAATGGTTGATGGTGACGATATATGGCAAAATTCTAATTTCGAGAAAAATGAGTTCAAAGTTTGTGTAATGTATGGAGTGTATCTATAAAACAGCTGTGAAGTGACGTCAATTGATCTATTTAAATAAGCAGAAATATGACTGTCATAAAATTAAAACTGTTAATACACCCATAACACCGACATTTATGCATAAAACAGCAAAAATTTGAAAATGTGACCTTCATGTCTTTAATTGTAATCTAGATAGATATTTCTTTTTAAAATATTATAATTTATATTTGTTATATATTATTATAACAATAATATTCAACTTTAATTACTCCAATGTTTTAAAATACAGGAACATGGTGAAGAATCTGAAATTACAATAACTGAAACAAAAATCCAAAGACAACGGAGTGATTCAGAGATGTCAGCACTTGTGATGTCTGAAGATGAATTTGTTAAACAAGAGAATCCGGAATGGCAAAGATATGAAGACAAACTTGTTCTAGAAGTTCTAAAAAGTTACCTCACTCCAGCAGAAATTAAAGATAAAACATTAATGGAAATCATTGAGGAGAAAAACCTAATAACCATGATTGCAGACAGTTTGTCGCATAAATCTGTACAAGATGTTCGGGAACGGATATTGTATTTATTACAAATACTTATTAAAAATGAAAATAGTAAATGATTTTATATTTATTGTATTGTTTTCTTTTCCTATTTGATTATTAGTATGTATGTAAATATCCGAAAATAGACTAAACTATTATTTTTCCGTATTATTTATATGGACCATATATGTACTTTAATAATATTTAGGGATTATTTTATATTCATTTAAATGTGGCATAAAAAACTTATATCTATATCTGATTTCTAATTCGACGGAATTCTGACAGCTGCCATTTTTTGACAATTCATATATCATAAACCTTTTTTGTTTTGGATTATTTTTACATATTTATTTATTTATTGTAAATAGTTTTTGTTTTGTGCATTCAATGCTCACTAACTAGAATGTCTATATTTTTTACCTAAATTAATAAGCAGATTAGAACAACATATTCATTGAATTAATAAATAAATAAATGAAAATATTTATTAATCATCATCATTTATATCATCATTGTCGTCATTATCATCCACCATTGGATGATAAAGAAATCACACACAATAGATCATCAAGGAGGGCACATTTTATCTTTAAATAATATAGTTATAATTTTCTTCCGATACCTACCAAAATTGTGCTGGCAAACACTCTCCTGCTACGAATTCTTGATTATGCTGACGTTTGTTATCTTGATATAAAAGAAGAATACTTAAATAAACTTGAGCGACTTCAAAATCTCTGTATACGGTTTATTTTCGGTCTTCGAAAATATGACCACGTTTCAGACTATCGTAAAAAACTCAAGGGGCTTCCTATCCGTTTCCGCAGGAATACTCACATTCTCCATCTTCTTTACTGTGTACTGTTTCATCCTTCAACCCCTTCTTATTTAAAAGAGCGTTTTAAATTTTTAAAAGACTCTCATAGTCGTTCTCTTCGCTCTGAACAGAACCTGGTTATTAAAATTGCCCCACATTCCTCATGTTTTTATTCAAATTCTTTTACCGTTAAAGCCGCCCGGCTCTAGAACACACTTCCTGTGTTAGTTAAGAGTGCCGAAAGTCTTGATAAATTTAAGTTGCTTTTGAAAGAATATTACCTATCACTGTAGAGCTTTCTTATTTTATCTATAACTGTGTATGATTATATGAATGTATGTATGTAAGTATGTATGTAATGTAATATATATATATATATATATATATATATATATATATATATATATATATATATATATATATATATATATATATATATATATATATATATATATATATATATATATATATATATATATATATATATATATTATTATTATTATATATAATTATAGTATTATTATTATAAATCTAAGTATAGCAAGTACACCGCCCACCACTTCTATCACACTTTCTCTTGCCTGGTGTTGGTTGCCTGGAAGAGATCGCTTTAAGCGATAAGGCCGCCTGCTGTGCATCTTTGTTTATGTTTATTTTTAATTATTATGTTAAGTTTTTTCTATTGGTGTACAATAAAGAGTATTTATTATTATTATTATTATTATAGTTAATAAGCATACTCGCCATTTTTGAGCTGTGATATTATTTATGCTCTCTGATATCAATTGTTTTACTTTCACCATCTTAAAAGTATTATTATTTTGTTATATTGGCTCTAACAAAAAAGATTAACGAAGATTTTACAAATGAAGAGATTTTCCTAAAAAATGTTTGCAGCCAATGAATTTTTTGACAGGGATTCCTGTAATAGAAAAACAATTTCCCTAATAGTATTGTAACTGCAATAATATGATAATAAAAAATGTAATAACCATTTCACAGTTATTGCAAATTTTTAAGTCTTAGTTTTTCTCATTGAAATTGAACTTTAAATTCCAGAAAGGTGTATTTTTTTATTTGCTAAAATTCTTTCGAAATGTTTGAATTTTGGCAACACTTCTGAAATGTCAGAATTCCGTCGAATTAAAAATACAATAATTTAATGCATAGATATAATAATATATTTCTTACCTCAAAGATTTAATGAAAAACCTTTTCTTCTGGCACGCTTTGAAGCCATTAAACAAGAGAATTGAATTGAATTGAACCTTTTCTGTCAAATCCAGCTGACCCAGTAATTAAATGTCAATGTCATAACTCATAAGTCATTTAAAATTTAAATTGACATATAAAGTTTATGTGTAATTCGGCACTAAAACTTAAAAGTTTTATTGTTAAAACATATTGTGAAATTGAAAATGGATCAATGGATTAGTGAAGGTCTATCAAAAATATTAGATTTTGAAGTCCCTGAGGATCTCATAAAGTAAATATCAGTATCATAAACAGTTCATATTGTTATGGTTAAGAAGCAAGGGGTTAATATAATTTTATACTATACTATAATATTTAATGTAATTTTTAGATACATACTGTCTATTCAAAATGAGGAGGAATTGAATGATTACCTTAAAACGTTACTAGATTTTGATAACTCACAGCATAAAAATTTTTACTTAGAACTGACCAAGAAAAAATTTCCTAGCAAAGGTATATAAACTTATGTATTCCTAACTTTGTATGTTAAAATTTATTTTTACTATTAAACTCATTTATTTTATTGCAGCAGGACTGCAAACCAAACAGCAAAAGAAAAAAATATCAAAAAATAAACAACAGCAAGACTTTGTCAGTACAGAAAAGCCAGTACAGAATCAACCTATTGAAAATGAAGTTAAATCTAAAAAGAAAACTAAATATGTTAACTTATATTCTCAAGAGGGC
The DNA here is from genome assembly GCA_951802675.2 of Boloria euphrosyne. Lineage (NCBI taxonomy): Eukaryota > Metazoa > Arthropoda > Insecta > Lepidoptera > Nymphalidae > Boloria > Boloria euphrosyne. Next base: position 9,640,948 of record OX637887.1, read on the forward strand.
AAAAATGCTCAAGTTATTACTTTGAAAGGTAACATTATTAATATCATATTTATTTTGATTTGAAGCACTTGTCAAATATTATTTTGTATTCCACTTTGGTAAATATCTTTTTTACTCTCTTTGTTATTTATTTAAAATAAATCTAGATTGTGATTTATTAAGGATACATCATTTACAAGTCTTGATTTAATGTGAGGTGAATTAAAAATATTTTAAAACAGGACGACATCACTGTGACTGCCAGGCTTCAAAACATGAGCTGATCAACAACTGCCTTCAATGTGGTAGAGTTGTGTGTAAGCAGGAAGGATCGGGACCTTGTTTATTTTGTGGAAATCTGGTATGAATATGTGACTAATACATTGTTTTAGTTTTTAATTTACATTTTAATTAATGTTTAACTCCTTTTATAATGGGACAGCAAACAAGTATTTTATAATAGAATACTGTGCAAATTCTATTGAATGATGGATAATTAATTTATTTTCATCCTTTGGATATCATATTTTTTCATAAGGTTTTTTTTGTTTGGGATAAACACGTGATATTTCTAAAATATTTCATTGCATAGGTGTGTACACCAGAAGAGCAGAGGGAGATAAATGCAAAAACTAAATCAAGTGCAAAGCTTGTGGAGTCACTGATGGAAAAGAGTCGGCCAAAAGGTTGGGAAGCGGCACTCTCACACAGAAACAGATTACTTGAGTATGATCGTACAAGGTAAATAGAAATTGACTGAAATATGTAAATGATAATTGAACCAAAAATATGCATTCTGCTCTTCTAAATTTAATCAATATTAGGGGCATGTGAAGAATTAAGATATTCAAAGCTTTATTTCAAAGTTAAAATATAAAAAAAAAATATGTCGAAGTTACTCAAACATCCATTTGGAATCTTCACTTCCGGTTTACTATACGTAAAAAGAAACAAATTTGTAATTTGATAAAAAAATTAAAAACTACACCCTTTTATCTTTCAGAAACAATATATTTTAGATTCTTTTTCAAATTGAATGACACAAATAACAAGCATTCAAAAAGTACAGACTTCATACTTAGTGAATTTTTTAAAGCTCTTAAATCGGCAATAAAGCATCATAAGAAAAAAAATATTATGTATATGCATATCCATGTCCACTAGAACTATAACTGACCAGATTATGAACAATTTTTACTCTCTCATTTTATTTTCGTTGTCCAAATAAAAAAATAAATAGAAATAAAAAAATAATATTGTTTATGGTAAACCTAATTATTGTTACTTTAAAATAACTTATGTGTTTGATAAAATAATAATTCTTTTTGTTTGTCTTTTACAGTGAAAAAAGAACCAAAGTAACTGATGATGATAGTGACTACTTCAGTGCAAACAGTGTGTGGCTCAACTCCACCGAGAAGGAGAAATTGCAGAAGTACCAACAAACCCTGCATGATAAAAAACATGCTTCCAGGCTTAACAAAAAGATGACATTTGATTTTGCTGGTCAGTATTTACCTACAAATAATATTGATTCTATATGTCAGTGTGTATGTATTTTTGAAACTGGAATGGACATATAGATGGATAGTAAAAAGCAAAGATAAATAAAAGGTGCTCCCTGCCAAATTTAAAATTTATAGCATAAAAATGAATGAGTTTCATACAAATTTTCCGAGAATCTATCTTCACCTCCTTAATCCGGCACTGTTGTAAAATCCGTTCTCAGTGGATGTCTACTAACTATAAATTACCTCTCTGCCAAATTTTGTCTTCATATGTAAAGGTGTTTTCGATATTTCGTGATTCATGAGTGAATTTCACTTTTACATATATATATAGATTAGGAAAAACTTTAATTTCGATTTTATACATAATTATATAATATAAGACTATACACTTTTACATATATATATAGATTAGGAAAAACTTTAATTTCGATTTTATACATAATTATATAATATAAGACTATAATGTACGTTAGCATATAATAAATGTTATTGGTACAATATTGTGTTAATACAGTATTTTGTAATAAACTACCAATTATTTTTAAATGCTCTATAAGACTTTCTTTCATTTAAGGTCGTCAAATAGTGGAAGATACAACAATAGAACACGAAGTAGACGAAGACCATATAAGTCAAATCACCAAAAGCACTTCATCAAGCAGCCAAATCCTCCGATCAGATCTACTGCTGGACTCTTCTGCAGATCGCGACGTCGCACCAGGGGTTAATGCTCCGTTATTAAAGGTACTTTATTTTTATCTTATAACTACCATTTTACGTGGCTCTGCTCGCGTTAAAAGGTCGGAAATAAAACACCGGTGCTTTATACTGGTTTGTACCGGTTTGTTAAGTTTTCTCAGAAATAACATTAAGTTATCCTATGGTATGGTATGGTATGGTATGGTATGGTATGGTATGAGCGGGCTGGTTTCCGCAACTCGACGACTGGGCGCCTATTTTGCGTGTGTGAGAATTTTACTCCTGCCACCCCAGCTCTTCCAAGAACTTCAGAAGTCTTTTAGGCTTCTTAAAGATCTCCGGGAGTGTCGTCGGGGTGCCAAGTTATCCTATATGTTGACCCGGAGTACTTGCTATCATTATACCAAATTTCGTCATAATTTATTCAGTTGTTATGCAGTCTCAAACAGACAGACAAAAATTCTACTCATATTATGTTCGGCCTGTGTATCGATATTGACTATTTCAATTTTCCAAAAAAAAATATCAATTGACAGATTAGACTAAGTAAGAATTATATTATATGGGTCATCATCATCGTCAGCCCTTTTTAACGTCCCACTTCTGGGCACGGGCCTCTCTCAGTGCGTGTTGGCGGACTTCACATGTTTTTCGAAAACTTGCTAGGTTTTCTCAGACATGCAGGTTTCCTCACGATGTTTTCCTTCACCGTAAGACAAGTGGTAATCATGATAGAAATGATTCGCACATGAAAATATCAGAGGTGCGAGACCCGGATTTGAACCCGCATCACTCGGTTATACAAGCGACGCGTTACCGCTGGGCTACCATTGCTGTATTACCACTGCTGTGTACCACTATAGGGATAGACAATGTTAATGTTATAAATGAAACTATCTTAGCGGATTCATTTTAATTTTTGGTTCCCGAAGTTTCGAATGCTTTACAGCAATCACGGTCACGGGAGAAGTCTCGAAGGCAATTATATAGCTGTTACACTAATCTACCCACAAAATTTGCGAAATGAATTTAAAAATACCTAAATACTCTGAATATAAATTACTATTATTAATCTCTATTTCTGCATTTCACTTTTTATTGGTTTTTAAAATGAAGTATTCATTATTAAACAAATTAAACACAAAAAAAAATGTGTCTATCATAACCAACCTCTTTCCTTTACATAATAAACCGTGGAAGACAAATATTAATAAGGAAAAGTAAACATTAGATTTTCACTATTAATAATTGACAATGAGGTCAATTGTTCATAGAATATATTTTTGCACTATTTATTCTAGTTCCGACTGAGCCAAACGTGCGTTTGGCTCAGTCGGTAGTGACCCTACTTTCTGCGCCAGCGGTCGCGGGTTCGAGTCCCGCTGGGGACAGTCATTTGCTAATCACGAATGTTTGTACTCCAGTCATGGGTGTTTATATTTATAATATGTATGTATTTAAAATTGATATATAAAGTATATCAACTATCTGGTATCCGTAACACAAGCTTAGCTTACCACGGAACTAGATGGCGCTGTGTGTAATAATGTCCCAACATGTTTATTTATATTTATTTAGTTCGACCAATCAGTCGAGAGGCAAACTAAAGTTGTGCCAAAGTCCAACTGGGCCCAATCCTCTCGCATCCAAGACTTGGAGCTGCTGGAGATGAGTGACTCCGGCAAATGTCTCTCCATGCATCAACCCTGGGCTTCTTTGCTGGTAGAGGGCATTAAAATGTAAGTATAAATATTTTAGTCGGAAATATTATCGAACAACTAAAATTGGAAATTTTGTAACTATACTTATATATCAGGCGTGGCTTTTTGATGCTCTGAGCCATGTTTTAAAATATGAAATTTTTCACGAGCTGCACTGTATATGTTCGCAGTTTTGCGGATATGAGTTACAATCTTGGACTAAGTCTTTCATATTTGTTGTCAGCAATTTGAATTGCAAAAGCAAATGTGAAAAGGGAACTCGGGTATATCGAGAGCCACAAATAATCCTTCAAAAAGCCGCATGTAGCTCGCAAGCCGCAGGTTGACACCCCATAAAACCAAAGGTTCGCCACTGTTCATCTAAACCTCAATAGTTTTTCTATAGTAACCTATTTCTGTTCACTACATATTTTATGGATTTAACGCAACGCCCAATGGCGCCCTGTCCTCTCCGGCGGGCTGCGCGGTCGCTCCGCCTCGCCCCTCCTAACGCCGGCCCTGTATAGAGGTTTTGTATATGATTTTAATCAATAATTGTATTTAAATAAAAAATGTCCCAACATATTATTATTATTATTATTAAATGTTCAGGCACGAAGGCCGCACTTGGTACACGAGTCACCGCGGGCGGCTGTGGATCGCGGCCACGGCGAAGCCCCCGGACCAGGTCGTCGTGCGCGCGCTGGAGAACCAGTACAGGGTCCTGTATCCAGGTATATACCACTTATATGAATTCAGATCTGTTTAAATATCCGCTGATGGTTACGGACCACAGAATACGAAGGGGATTAGGCTATAGTACACTATGATGATAATGGGCGGGCTGAGCATGTCTTTTGTGCGGTTTTCTTTTACTGTAAGATATGTGGTAATCACTAATCACGTAGATAATGATTTAGGCACATAAATACCAGAGGTGCCAGAGGCGGGATTTGAACCCGTTTCACTCGGCTTTCGACTTCTTGGCGGCGGCTTAAGTAGTATATTAAATATTAGATGCTATACCAAATTACCCTTACTTCACTCGTTCGTCCTTATATACCTTTCATTTAGTTAAGGCATAAGCGACGAACGCCTTAGTGAATATTTTTTTTTAGACTACCAATACTTTTTAATTTTATATTACCTAGGAAACCTAAAGGAAACCTAAGAAATATATATTTTTTTACTTTTTACAGAAAAACAATTCAAATTTCCGACATTTTATCCAACGGGGTGTCTCCTCGGCTGCGTGAATGTGGACGACTGCTTACCACAAGAGGAATATGCTAAGATGTAAGTTAATTTTTAACTTATATATTTTAATATCACAGACAGTGTTAGCAGAGGCGTATTTACACATTTGGCGCCCCGGGCCAATTAGCTCTGCCGCCCCATGAAGTGACAATAAAGTACTTATTTAAAAAAATATAGTAAGTCTTGAACGCAAATGTTATTTAGGTACTTGTTAGTATGGATGTTATAATACCTATGTTAGTAAGCTTTCTCGAGGCACCTGGTAAAGGCCCCTGGTTTTTACGATGAACTAATTTTTCCGGAAAAAACCTCTTATGAATTGGACCTGGCTTTTTACGATGAACTGATTTTTCCAGAAAAGGCCTTATATGAATTGGACCTGATGAACGCCCCGATAATACAACTACAAAAAACGAAATCGACTTCATTATATTTAACAATCGCCACATATTCAGGGATGTCTCAGTAATTAACAGGGTTAAAACCGGCAGTGATCACTTGCAAGGGAAGCTCTGAATATGAACATCAAAATTGAACGTGCGCTGCTAATGAAGTCTACTCTTAGACTAACATAGTGATGTAGAAGCAAGTTCGCTGCGAAAGCTTTCAGTTAGGGCTACAGAACAAGAATTAAAAACTAACTTGATCGTTCAAGAGATGGACAAAAGTTGAAGCTCTTAAGTAAGACTTTGGACGAGAATAGCGAAGGGACGCGCGATTGTAAATACCACACAGTCTAAGCGTCAGATACTTGACAGGAATTTGAGAAACCTAATAAGACGTAATCTAAGACAAGCGAATACCCAAAGTATTGAGGATGCTATAGAACAAAATATGGACTCGAAAGATTTTTGCCAATTCTCACAGTCAACCGTCACCTCGAAATCAGACATTCTCGCCGAAATCGAAAGATTCTATGGAGAACTTTACTCCTCACATATATTTCCTCAGTCCCACCAAGTGGAGGATCCAGACTGATCTCCGAGCCAGACTAGTACGCCATTGAACAGTTGAGCTTCCCGATAACGACGTAGGCGAGATTAGAATAGCTCTTGGACACCAAGGAAACAACAAAGTCCTTGGTGAGGACGAAATTACTGCAGAGTTCCTCAGAGCGGCGGAACAAAGGTTCTATCAGAGCTCTCAGAGTTCTTTAATTCTGTTCTTCACAATGGCACTACACCGGAGGCATGGATTAGAGGTATAGTAGTATAGTTCTTAGTGAAGGGGGATAAAATCCATTGGAAGAACTACTGACCTTTGACTCTTCTGAACCATGTTTATGAGTTGATTTCAAGGGTTATGACGAATCGTCTCGCCCAAGAATTCGATGACTTTCATAATCAGCAGGCATAGGCATAGACCTAGCGTTTGTGGACTACGAGAAATATATATTTATTTATTTATTAAATAAGGCTTACTAACTAGAGTAAATATACACAAAATTAGTAACTAAAACTTAAAAAAAATTGAGTTACGTACATACTTAAGTATACAAAGTTAGTTACATACATTCGTTTCACTTCAATGATAACTAATATAAAAAACAAAAGATTCTACAATCCATGCAGAGGTATATCCAAGTACTACGGTGTTTATACCAGTCCGCAATGATGACTATCCAAGTACAAAGTTAGAGTACAAGGCCTATCTGATACACCGCAGGATAAGAAAGGGGGATGTTATCTACCCGAAACTGTTTACCTGTGCATTGGACGACGTCTTTAAAACGCTCGATTGAAACAGACGCGGCATCTACGTTAATGGAGAGTATAACACACCTGCGATTTGCCGATGACATATTCATCATGGCTCTACTCTACTATATACTCTAGTAGATACTCTGCTGGATTTGGAAGAAATGCTAAAGAGTCTAAGTGATTCTTCAAGACGTGTATCCCCGAGACCAGTCATCGTGAATGGCGCTGTTCTTGAAGTTTTGTAGGAATAAATATACTTGGCCAAACTATACAACTCGGTCGGCACAACTTTGAGAAAGAGACGAATCAAATAATAAGCTTGGGCTGGACAGCTTTTGGGAAGCAATATCATTTTCTAGAGTCATCGATCCCACAATCCTATAAGACCAGGATATTAACCAGTGCATGCTACCAGTAATGACATAAGGAGCCGAAACGTAGGGCTGGTCTACAAATTCAAGGTTTAGCGAGCAATGGTACGCGCAATGCTTGGTGTTTCTCTGGCAGACAGAATTCGAAATCAAGTTATTCGCCATGGAACTAAAGTAACCAATATTGCGTACAAGATTAGCTCTCTGTAGTGGAAGTGTTCCGGTCATGTGTGCGCACTGATGGTCGATAGAGCCAAAAAATGTTAGAGTGAAGACCGCGTGTTGGCAAGCGTAGTGTAGGACGCCCTGTAGCACGATGGACCGATGACTTAAGAAAGGTGGCGGGCAGTGGATGAATGAGGACTACAAAGACTGGTTGGTGCCCATTGGGGCCCGAGCCCTTTGTTCAGCAGTCCTCTGGTACTTCTCTGAGAGCAGGTTGTGGATCACCTTTGACTGGGTGGACTGCTTCGGCAGACCTGCTGAGCCGTCGGGGCGTCGTGGTTAAATGCGCAAGCAATCCTGCGCCGCCCCATTATGACGGTTGACGTCTGTTGGGTTTTAGTGGGTAGTACTGCCTTTTCTGGTAAATAAGTCTCACATAGCCACTTGTGTATACGTTAATGCTAAAATCTCAGAAATAAATAAAAAAAGGCCTTTGTTCAGCAGTGGACGGCGATAGGCTGATTGATAGTATGGATGGTACCTATTGTAAACAATTTGTTGGCTTTGAAGCTTTCGTTTTTTTATTTAAGTGTTTCAAAAAAATGTGTCGGCTTTGCTGCCCCTCGGAGCCTGCCGCCCCGGGCCATGGCCCCCTTGGCCCTAGGGTAAATACGCCCCTGAGTATTAGCCTAGTACCGTACTCGCATAGATAACCGAGTGATGCAGGTTCAAATCCGGGTCTCGCACCTCTGATGTTTTCATGTGCGAATCATTTCCATCATGATTAGGTATCTAACGGTGAAGGAAAACGTCGAGACGAAATCTGCATGTCTGATAGGACCTAGCAAGTTTTCGAACCCACTATTTAAGAGAGGCATGTGCCCGGCAGTGGGACATATAAGAACCATGCACATCGGTTTACAGTTACACTGCCGTATGCTCAAGTAACTTCGCAATGCTTCTTTTTTATAATCGGGAATTATTCTACCTACTGTTATTAATTTACAAGTGAATAATATTACGTAGTATGCCCTTCGACTTCAACTCGCTTATCTTTACATTTTACTAATGACATACTATTTTTCCGCTCGGACAAGTCAGGCAACTAAAAGGCCTCAATAGACGAATTTAAGTTACTTATATCGATTTCCCACAGTAAATCAGGTAAGTAGTATTTCAATAAAACGAATTTAAAATAGTCTGTACCACAGCATCCTTTAAGTGAAAGAACTTATAGATACTACATACAAACAATGTTAATTTAAAATTAAAATTTCAAACTTAAATCCTTAATATTAGTGTAGATGTGTAAAAGGAAGATTATTGTTTTTGTATTAAGCGCAAAAGGCACCCAGGGATGCAACCCCCGAGCGAAGCAAGAGTAAGTAACGAGTATAATATTTTTTCAACGTCCCACTGCTGGGGGTGGGCCTCCCCTTCTATACAAGAAGGTCCTACCTATAACCTAACCAAGCAAGTGTGTCACCACTGGGCTACCACTGCCTTATATTTATGTTATACTTATTATCTAATATAATATAAAATCTCGTGTCACAGTGTTTGTTATCGAACTCCTCCGAAACGGCTTGACCGATTTTTATGAAATTTTTTGTAAGTCTCAGAATAGGTCGTAGGCTATTTTTAATCCCCTAGGACCTAGATGATAAGGATGGCTCACTCCAGACATTTTTTTTCTGGCATCAAAAAATACTTATAACCTTAAATTTTAATCCCTCTACCACCAATCCCTATTTTTAATAGTGATTAGAACGAGCGGAGCCGCGGGGATTGCTAGTTATTATATAAATTAATGTTTAAAATTAAAAGGTAACTAAACTTTCAGTTATCCGGAGGGGGAGAGCGACAGCCCCTACGTGTTCATTTGCTCCAACCCCGTCAGTTTGAGACTGCGATTCCCAGTTAAAGGACAACATAAAATTTGTATGTTTTTTTAATTCACATCAAACTACTATTATAAATGCTAAGTTAGTTGAACTTTTTTGTACTAAATTTAGCAGATAGATTAAGAGCTGGAATACAACAGAATACTGTTATATACAGTACTAGTATTAAAGAAAATAGATTTTTAACGGTTTTTACTGTTAATGAGCAAAATGTATTTAGTTATTAAACGTGTGTTTAATTTAAATTATTTATCTGTTCTATTTTACAGATACTTTAGATAAAACAATTCACCAAGCAGCTGTAAAATGTGTACAAAAAATGGCGAAAATGCAAGCGGACGAGGCCAACGCTGGATAAAATATATTAAATAAAATGTTATGAAACCTCTTTGTTACAGTTAAATAAAACATTAAAACACTTTTAAGAAAATAATTTATTTACACCTTCTAATACTATAGTTTCATATAAATATTTAATAGTCGAGGAGCCCAAGAGAGGTTTTTTGGATTTGCTCAAGACCTTGCTGTCTGTTGAGTACCTCTACCATATATTAGCCTATATAGGGTCTAGAGCAGCCCATCGAAGTATTAAAAAATATTTTGACAAGCTAAAAATACTAGAGCTTGTCAGATATAGACGTGGTGGGCTAATTACATACTGAAGAGGTTGATATTAAAACCAAAAATCCCGTCTTGGGCTCCTCTACTATAAGAAACATGCACTCGTACATACACTTGATCGTCCATACAAAGACATACAACAGCCATGCGCTTGTAATACTAATGATTAAATATTGGACTACATGCACTTAAAATGCGTCGTTACAGAAATTTACAAGTTAAATACGTTCATAATATTGCAGTAAACTTCTTAAGATAAACTTATAATGGAATTTCAAATTATTTCTTGAATTTACCTTTGTTATATAGTCAGCGTTTGTGAGAATCGAATTCACGAATCACAATCCATCGAAGGTAATCGTAAATTCGACGAATTTATTTAGGTTTGTTATATTTTAAAATATAAAAAATAATAAATTCAATGCAGTAGACAATGAAATATATCTTAATTTTAACTTTCCCTGTGTAAAACAGAAAATGATGTAGGTATGTAGTATTAAAAATAAAGATCTTAAATAAATTTCAAACTAAATCGACGCACATTACACGAATTATCCAAGTGCAATATAATCCAATTTCTAGTAAAATCATATCACCAGATATGAAAACTTAACCCTAAAATGAGCACCGATAGAGTAAACAACAGTCAGTAAGAAATGCAGGTGGGTACAACCACTGTAAATGCTAGCACTAATATTGCGGTAAATTGAATATAACTAGAAAAATGACGCTTTGGCAGTCGAAAGTATTTGGTTTAGGAACCTTACGATTCCTTCTTTTGGTTAAGCTGAGGGAAGAAAGCTTCAATCGGTAAGATTGGGTCGTCTGTAGCTATTGTGAAATAGCTAGGTATCCTTCTGCTATTGGATGACACGGTTTTGAACATGCCGGGGGTGTTATAGTCCTTACTCGCCGCAAGGGTTAAGTCTGATACTCGTTTGGAATGCTCGAATAAACGTTCTATTGGATCGTGATGCTTTTTGTCAGCTATTTTCATTATTGCGCTCTCAGATTTCGTTTTTTCTGTCATATCGTTTTTGTGGTCACTTGATTCTGTCACTGATATATCTTGCACGGATTCACCGGTTTCCGAGTCGTGTATTCTTTTTCGTAATGGTCGTTTATGGTGGACTGTTGGAGTGGAAGTCTCAGAGGTCTCCTCTGTAGGCCGCGGCCGACGCTGACCGTTACGTATACGCGATGACATTCGCTGTGTACTAGCTTCGACGCCTTCTGAATTTAGCTTCTGCCTTAAACTTTGCCTTGAATGAATTTCTTGCTCGTTGTTTTCTGTTCTGTTTAATTTGTGCCTTGGTTCTTTAGGCGTGAACTTCTTTCTTTCAGTTGTAGTTTCGATGTCAGTGAAAATGCTCTCCGTGTAGGGATTCTTTCGTTGTGGATGCCTTGCCTTTGGAGTATTTTCGGTCACTTTCTCGGTGGTACTTGTTGTAGAATTCAAGCGATTTCTGTAATCTTTAACACTGAATTTAGGTCTATCGAATTTATTCTTGAGTCTAGGACGTTGGACTTTACCAGCTGGTCTTGTGCTAGCTTCAGCGCGGGGCGCATAAGTTGTTATTTCATAATCGGTTTTCTGATTAACTGACTGTGTAGTTACTTCTTTTATTTCTACGGGGCGAACATCTCGGTGGAAAGAAAATTCTTTCAATGTATCTGTAGTTTTAAGCGTGTCACCAATACTTACTGAGACATCGCTAGTTGGTGTATCCTTTTCATCTTGTTTGTGGCTGTAGTCAGGAATTTCACTATTTTTAAATTCATATGAACTTAAGGGTGCCTTTGATAGTTGGGGCCGTGAAGATATTTTCATTATAGGAGATTCTCTATTATTGTCTTTCTCATTTGATACTTGTGTTGTCGTTTCGAATCTGTCCGATGGTGTTGTTGAAGGTCTGCGAAGAGAGACTAATTTTTTCTTTATAACCGTTGGCTTAGTTGGTGATGTAGTTGGTAGAGCGCTTGTTGTTAATTCTGTAGTGTCACTAGGCGTAGTCACTGTTGCTTCTGTTCTTAGTTTAATCGGTCTTACTCGAGGTCGAACGGTATGGATATCTTCGGTGATAGTAGTAGGGGCATCGGTTGAAGAAACTTCCTTGCGTGTGCTTGTTTCTTCTCTATTACGATTTGCTGAAGGTCTCCGCCTCCGAATTTTATTGCGTTTTCTAATTTTATCTTTTTCCAAAGGTTCTGGTGTACTGGGCCGTTTGAAATGCCTATTAGGTGGGAGTGTGGGAAGTGTCTCCACAGGTACTTCAGTAGTTTCTCTTATAGCATACGAAAAAGTTGTCGTCTCAGGCTTAGGAGCTTCAGTTGGTTTTTTGGTCCGTCTATAAGGTTTATGTTCCGTATAAGTTGGAGTAGAAACTTTGTAGTAGTAATCTCTTAGTTTATTCTTTCCGATTGGTTCGAAATCATCTCCGAGTGGACGTCGGCTTTGAGTATCAACTTGACTATCGTAATAATGTAAGTTTCCGTTATTATTTTCACCCTCCGTTACAATAGAATATTCATCAGATACATCAGGCAAAACTGTTGTAGGTTTTTCGAAGTTATTCTCTATATGTTCAGAGCTAGTAACAGGTTCATTCGTATTTTGGTTATGTGCGTATGACTGAGGAGTAACTGTCCAAGGAGTTGCAGAAGCATGGTGTGTCACATCTTCAGTATTTTCTACCACAGCGTAAGACGGTCGATGTGCCTGAGATAATGCATTTAAGCTACTTTCCAAATCAAACAGTCCTGGCGCGTTTGTATATTGCTGTGAAACTTGCTGAGTTAAGCCTAAGTTATCAGGTACTTTTTGTTTAGGTTTATCGTATTTTATGTTGGCTGTGTTTTGATTTTTATAGCCTTGGAAAACGGTATTTTGTGGTAAAAGACCATAATCATTGTACAAAGGACCAGTTGATGATGTTTGTATTACTGGAGGACTATAAGTAGATATTTTATTGTAATCTATATTTTGAAAGTTTTTCACGAAGGGATCTTGTGGACTAGGTTTAAAACTAAATTTAGGTCCAGCGTTAGGATCTATTTTCACTGGGGATACTAATTTTGTTTGTGGTGTAGGTACATTGCCTAGATCATTTAAAGTAGAACTATAAAAATAGTTATAATTTTGGGCAGTTGTCAATTTGGGTGTAGATGTAGCGAACAAAGCCGGCGTGGACTTGAAACTGGGCGAATAATGAAATGAATTGAAAGTTTGTTTTGTAGATTGAGGCGGCAAAAACGTTGTTTTGGTTGTGGGATATACTGGATCTCTTCCTTTGACAGATTGTATACCAAAGGATCCAAATGAACCTGAAATAATACAAAATATATAAATGTTAAATCTTACCAGATGTTAAATATAACGTTTTTTTTTTAATAATTAAAAGCCATACCCAAAATACTTGGTGGGAACACGGTATCTTGGAACGGGTGTCCATATTGATTAATGGGATATTTCGATGGTGTATAAGATTGCTGCTGGGCAGTTTTCACAGACTGACTTAGAAAGTGAGACGGTGTGTCTGCATCGCCCAGCTTGAACACTTCCGGTTTGAATATTTCAGTTTCCGCCGATTGTGGCCGCTTCCCATCCTGTCTTGGGTACGCGTCGTTTGGTTTCCCAAATATGTCTATTGGTTTCCCCGTAGAATACTGTCCGAATTGAATCGGCTGTATGTTAGTTAATTGTTGTAAGATATTATTATGATATTGATGATTTTGCTTTGTTTGTTGCTTTTGCAAGACTGGACGAGCGGCGTAAGAATTATGTTGGTTCCTGAGGAAGATGCTATCTACTGGATAACTTTGGACGAATTTATAGTGATTCCCTCCATTATTAGGTAGTGAAAACGGATTTAAATAGGAGTTAATCGGTTGGTTAACTGGTAGGCGTTGGGTAGAAACAGATACTGTACGTAGTGTCGTGGGTTTATAAGACTGAGCTATTGAAGTCAACTTTGTGACATCTCTCGCAGTTACTGGTCGAGCAGAAGACGGGTATAAATCTAGTAGAGGTATTTTGTATGAAGGAGCATGTAAAGGAGCTGTGCCTAGTGGACTATAGGATAGTCCGCTTGAGGCAAAAACTGGTCTCCAACCGCCTTTAGAAGGTAGGTTCTGTAACAAAGAAAAATATTAGATTATAAAATTTATATTATATTTAGCCCTTGCAGATACAGCATTATGTAAGTTATTAAGTTTTCATCAGGAACAAATTCACAGTCCGAATTTGGGGTACCTCAGTACCTGGGGGCTGGGTTAACTCTTTTAAGCGGCCCAAATATATATTTTGTTTTTATAAAATTCATAATGAGTTTTTGGTTCTTAATTAATTTAAAGTTATAACGCCAACCTTTTATGCCTTTTTTTGATAACAAGTACTTATTATCAATTATTTTCATCAGGTGGCTCATGGCTGAGGTGTTTTATCTTAGTGCATCTGGTTTGGATTCTAAAAAGCTTATAGATATGCCTCTGCGTTTTACTAGAAAATAATTTTAATAACAATGGTATTATTTTCATAATAAAATATAATTAAAATAAGGATAAATTCTTGCATTGATATTGTTTTTGTTCGTTTCAAAGTACAAGAGTTTTCTCAAATAACATTCTTAAATTGAATATTATGTATATACATATAGCACAGATCGCATAACTTACTTACTTTACTAGATTTATAGTAAAAACCGTAATAAGTAGTAACTTTATGTCTAAACATAACGTTCGAAGTTATTAAAATATATGGGTATTATTTATAGTTTTAGCAAAATAAACATCCACTTGTATTTCTGATGAAAATAATAAAATTTAGTTATTCACTATTAAAATTACTTATTTAAATAAGGATTTGAATTCAAGACTTACTTGTTGCTGGATCGAAGAGCGCCGATTTTGAGGGGCTTTGCCGCAAATTACAATTATCAGTAAGCTCTGTATTGTCAGCGCGACTAACCATAGCCGCATCCCTAAAATAAAAAAAAAACATGTTTAAATACAGAAATATGAACATACAATAAAATTCTGAGTCTAATCTGTACATTAAATTTTTATTGGAAACGGAATGTATAGTTTTTAGAATATTTGTCTATCAGTCTGTGACCGCATCTCGAGAAAAACAAGGGACTGGTGATAGTTTGTTATCTGGGTTAACATATGGGATTACTGCTTGCCTCACAGTGAAGAAAAACATCCTGAGGAAGCCTGCTTGTCCGAGCGAACCTAGCAAGATTTCAAAAGACATGTGAAGTCCACCAACTTGCACTTGACCAGCGCGGTGAACTATAGCCTGATTCCCTTCGTAATAAAGGGAGACCCGTACCCAGTAGTGGGATGTTAAAAATGGCTGAATTCTACTTGTTATACGTAAAGTTTCTTAAAACTCTTCCCAAGCTAATGTTTATTTGAGTGATCCTAACTTTCTATGTATTTCCTTTGTCATGGTGTCTATAACGGTATACTTATAATGGTAAATTAGGTAAGTTGAATTATATGTTATTTGTGTGTGAAAGTGACAACTTTAATTGTGATGAATCGCTTTATTGCTAAATTTTACAAACTATCTGATTTGTTATTTTTATTACTACTTTATACCATCGTATAAAAACTTATTAATTTTCAGGTTTAAGATCATTTATTTCAAAAGAAGAATATTACATCTTATTACATCTTAAAATAGGCTGTTTTATAGCGAAAATCAAAATTCGGGAAACCCCTAATATAGCTACTAGAGTTTTTAGCTAAATATTAAGCAATAATAAGTAATTATTTCATTAAAAAAAACAATATTTTATACTCAGAGCAAGGTAGATTCAACCTCGGTTATCCTTTCAACATAGCTATATGATATATTAAGAATATTTATTTATCAATAGCAATACATAAATAATGAATAAGGGATTGAGGAGTTGGTAAATAAGAATTTCACAGCACACTACAAATACAAAATATTTTCATATTTTATATTTTTTGTGCTGTTTTATTCAGTTGGGTATAAGTTTATAATCTACTTTTTTTTCTTTAATTTTTTTTCGGGTTGTATTACTGCCACACATGACAAAATGTCCAAAAATATTTTGACTTTTATTATAGAACTTATTCTTTACATGGCGCCTTATAGGATTTGTGACGACACATATACATGTCTATAACTAGCAGACGATTAGAACACTTCTAGCAATACTTCATTTAACAAATTTAAATAAGTATTATTGAGAAATCATAAAACTCCATATTCGGTACATAATATCTTATTTTCACTTTTCGGCGAAGATCGGAGTTTGAAAGCAGTTCTTCAAATAGAGATATTTTCAAAATAGTTTAATTTAATTTGAGTAAAAATAAGCGTTCTCGTTAAAAATTCCATCCAGAGAAAATTTTATTTGATTAGTTTAAATAATAGTATTACAATAAAAGAAAAAAACGGAAGCGTAAAGTAGCATCGCGCACCGATATGTAGAGCGGAACTGACCATGACCGCGACCGTCTTCACTGTTCCCACGACTTTGGATACGGCTTTATGCAAAAAATATCTACGAATTCGTTGTAAAATCGTATTATGGTGTTGTTATAATTCAAGATTTTCCCTTAGGGAAAAGATATCGGAGAAAATATTTACTTTTGACTCCACTTCAGTATAAAGTAGTTTAGACAAGAAATTATTGCTGTTTGTCACCATTATTATTACTACGAAATAATATATAACCAATTATAAAAAAAATAGGTATGACTATAAAAAATTTCGTATCTAGCTCATACGAGTAGTAAACAGGTACGTCGTACCGATGCTAAAATTATTGCATAAACTTAAAACTAAGTTCTATGTTACCATGCAATTGATAAGTTCTATTTAAATCCGATGGCTACATTATTAGTTGGCTTGAATTATGCTAATATAAACGAAACTTTTGCAATTAAATTACTCGTACTCTAGCCACATATGATATAGAAAAGTTACCAATAATGATGGTGGCATTACTTTCTAGCGATTGCGTTATGCTACGTGCTTTTAATTTCTATTAGGTATGATATACTATAACAATTCGTAATAGCTATGGGGTTTGCCTAATGTTATGTTAGCCAATCGAAAGTGCTTATGGTGGCAATAGAACATATCAAATACACCATGAACGAAAATTTTCCATTACGGTTCTATAGCAATTTAGGTAAATAAGGTGTGATTTATTTTAACAAATACTTAGCCAATTTCACTAGTATTTTCTACAATGGAAAATAATATATTGTATGTTTTGGGCTCTAATACATTACATTATTTTATTTTTTTGGAAAAATCTAAAAACATAATATTTTTATATTTATTTATTGTTATGTAATTTTTTTGATGAACCAAAAAAAATGATAATTTTAGACATAAAGTATTAAAAAAAATTATGCGCTTTCAAATATTTAAATATATATCAGTATTATTATTATAATACTTTACACAGCCATTCTTAATATATAAAATTTAACAATATTTTATTTTAATCAACACGTAATGCACCTAACTCGAAAAACGCTATAGTTGTGACTTGTGAATAATATAACGATTACATGTAATTTTTAACCGACTTCAAAAAAAGGAGGAGGTTCTCAATTCGTCGGGGACTTTGTTTTTTCTTTTTTATGTAAGTTCCCCGATTACTCGACGATGGCTGGACCGATTTGGAAAATTCTTTTTTTTTTGAAACGGTATAGTTTCCAGGTGGTCACATAGTCACCTAGTCACGATCTGATGATGGGATCCCAGGGAAATCGAAGGCAACTCTCAAATTTTATAAGCACTTATTACGTTTCCTAAAGCTGTTAAAGTATTTGCATCTGATAATCATCATCTCCTGTGGTTGAGCTAATGATGGAAGGTACAACTCCTCAAAGGTTAGGAGTTAAAAGAAAATTCTTTCAATATTATACGTAATTATATTTAAATAAACAAAATACGTATCTACTTTCCACTAAAAATTTGAAAATCAATTATTTTTAACAAAAAAACAAAACCGACTTCAAAATTAAACAAATCTAAACTAAAAAGTAGAAAATAATACTTTTAAGAACATAGTTAATTTTGAAGTCGGTGCCAGCCAAACAAAATTACTTTAAATACATATTCGATTAATCTATCAATTTGTAAACATAATTAAAATACCGAAAGGCCATTGCAAGATGAAGAAGATTTGTCCGTCCTGGCTGGCACCGACGCCAAAATTAACTACGTTCTTAAAAGTATTATTTTCTACTTTTTAGTTTAGATTTGTTTAATTTTCAATTCGGTTTTTGTTTTTTTGTTAAAGATAATACTCAATAAAGTTTAGAGTACTATTTTTTTATTGAATTTGATTAGTTGTTTCTAGAGCGCCGAGTTGGCACAATTTAGTTTGCTATTGTCTTTTGCTATTGTAGAACAACATGTTATTAAATAGATTAACTGGTATAAAAGGTAATAAAAAAATTGATCTAATTGTACCATTTTCATTTCAATTCAATTGTTTTGTTCAATGGCCTCTAGGAACGCTTTATAACTTAACAACAATTTATAGGAAGTGCCATAAATTATGAAAGTGCCTTATTTTACATACGTAAATTAAGATATTGCGAAGGCGTACGCCAAACAGCCCAGAAAAACGAATGCTAATATCTTCCGCGTACCATGTTACATTCGTCAAAAGAATTGCTGGTCTTTAGAAACGCATATAGCGTTTCTTCCGCCATCATCGCTTAACTAGAAATGTAGGTATGACAAGTACTTTTTGGATTTTATTCTCGGAGTAATATTATAAATATTTTGCGTTTGGTGAGTTGTATTTACACATATGCTCAATACGTAGAGATTCAATTTAAAAAACCTTGAGAAAAATATCCAAAATAAAAAGTTTACTGTACACGAATTGCTATCATCAATGTTAAAATATAGTTATTAGAGTGTCGCTTAGTTTTAAGATTAAGGGAAAATATATATGCATAATGTAATAATTTAGGAAACAGATTCGATTTTAAACCGTCCTAAGAACTGTAGCACATCTCGTGCTGCTCAGCGACCGTGAAACGTTTCACTCTAGCTATTCGAGAAAACACATACTTATAAGTCCCGCCATATTGCTACCGATCAAAGTGTGCCGTATGAGGACGAAAATAAAAGTACTTTTTCTATAATTTTATTTCGGGTTGTTGGACTGCTGGAGTAAAGATTGTACAGCGTTATTTATTTTGTTGTCATTTATAATTTGTTTCTACTCACGTCAGATGAACACTGTTGATATTAACAATTGCAAGCGCAATTTAAATATATCATTACTTTTTATTTCTTCATAATGAATTTTAATGTCAGTCTATAATTTCTTTTGTGTAACAGGTTTTAAAAAAATTGGTTAAAACACTAGTGAATTTAAATTAGCAAGTAGATACGGTATGAGAACTGCTTGGCTTTACCAGGTTTGAAAGTTGTAACTCTAAGCATTGCGGCTACGTAGTATTACCAAAAACATTAACTCGTTGCTCTATTTTTAAAAATAGGCACCTTGCCATATTAAACATTATAGTAAATAATGTAAATAATACATACATATACGTTAGGGTAAGAAAATCAATACAGAGCAGAAGGTATTACCTTCTTATTTTCTCCACTCATGTCTTGTTTTTTACGATTAAGGTATGAAAGACAATATATCAAGATGTAATATAACTGCATATGTAATTTTAAAACATAATAAAATAAATACTAATAAAACTTTCTTGAATATAAAGTCATCATATTGTGTAAAATTTACTAATATCGATTTATAAATCCTAACACTCCTTTTGGCTTCGCTATAAAACAGACAACAGAGACAGACTAAAAACAATATTTTTAATGGAATACAATGAGCGAGAGCAAGTACTCTTATTTTACTTATTAATTTAAAGCGAGTCAAAAATCTTGAGCATAAAGTTATAATAATGTTCTCCGACCGATTCCGGCCATGGCGGCCAATCTCATTGAGACTGGCCAACTGCGCAGGAGATATTATAGTGCACAAGTGTACGCGCAGACACAAGTGCACTCTCTATTCCTATTACTCTCATACTCCGGTGGGACGACTACTCGACACGACCAGTGAGAGCTAAGGCGCAGGACCGACGGCTTTACGTGCTCTCCGAGGCACGGGGGTGAACCACCACCAACTTTCCAACTCCGGGCTGTTACTGAGGCTAACGAAACAGAAAGATTCAATAACTAAACTTGGCCCGACCCGGGACTCGAACCCAGGACCTCTCGGTGTGTGACCGTACATGCTAGCCACTACACCACCGAGGCAGTTGAGCATAAAGTTAAATTATATGCAAAATGTAATTACAGAGAGAAATCTCGATGCTTGCTACTCGTAGCTCGTAGTATAATTGCTTTTATATATTACATTACAAATAGAAAAATAAGTTTTTATTAAGTATCATCTCTTAGGAATTAAGTTAAAATATTGGTTTTTCTATTCTAGAAACAATAGTCTAAATCCTAAATAACTAATATACAGTTTTATTTTTTAGTACTATAGAATTTTGTTTATAAAACTCTTTGAAAACCCTTCGGACTGCCTACCTGTTAGGTCTGCGGACCTACCTTCAATACGAAGGGGATTAGGCTATAGTTCACGTTAGCGGCTGTTTGATGGACTTAACATGTCTTTAAAAAAGTTACTAAATTCTCTTTTCGTCGCGATGTTTCCCTTCACCGTAAGTCAAGTGGCAATCATATTGTAAAATGATTCGCATGTAAACATATCAGAGGTATGAGATCCTAGATTTGAACTCGCATTCAAAAGCAAGCCCTTCACTACTGGGCTCCCGTTACCTTACTTATACAATTTTAACAAGTGAAAATTCTATTTATTTCTAAGAGAAATTTATGTACATAAATTGCTAACACACTGTGTAAGTATATTAAATTCAAAAGATATTGTATAAATTACATCTTTTTGTTTATACCTTGATTAAAAATGAATAGATTTCGATATTAATTTCATAAAAAATATTTACAGTTTAATATTATAAAAATTTTGCGTGACGCGTTGATGTCTAATATATGAACAACTTGAAAAAATGAACTATATGGCATAAATAATTCTTGTTTAAATTTAAAAATATCTAACAGTACAATACAAATGACAAATCAGATTTTTAAAACATATACAATATACGCAATATGTTAAGAAATCTCGTATTTTTAAAAAATCTGTCAACGACTGGAAAATTATTGTCATAGAGATCAAGCAACCAGAGTGGAAAATCTTTGGCATTATGCACTAAATATTGTAATAAATTAGAGGAAAAGTAGATGATATGATGATATATATGGGTAGTATATATATAGTATCAACTATCTAGTATCCGTAACACAAGCCTCCTCGCTTAACAAGGAACTAGATGGCGCTGCGTGTAATAATGTCCCTACATATTTATATAAGTAAGCTCATTCGTATCCATAACCAACTATGAGACATATCCCTGTCTACTTCCGTTTTCATATTTTTGAAATGAAATTGTAAATTTAAATGAGTAGGCATTGGTTATAAAATAATACGTAACTTAATACGTAACACATTTCAATCCGTTTTTGTAGGCTGCAAGTCAACATGTAGGTACATTTACATTAATTGGAAAAATATGTAAGCACTAAGCATTGATGCTCCTAAACGATAGATATAGATATTTATGATGTGTAACGTCTTTCCCCTCTTTTTAGTTTTCTTGAAATGTGCGGGAGTAATTTTGTGAAAAGGGTTGGAAGTGTGTAATAAGAAATAGAATAGTGTAATAGAAGTGATATAGTTGGCCTTCATATTAATGAATAACTGTTGATAATAAGCATGAAAAAATATTCCACTAAATATTTCAGTTTTGAGCTATTCTAAATTCTGAGGTTATTTTGAGGTTAAGTGAAATTTTACACATATGCCACTCGCTGAAAGGCTTATTCTTTTCATTGTATACTTTTTTCACCTGAGTAAGATTAGGTATTAGGTACCTATAGCTTTTTTTTGCCTTCTTCGTTTAATGTCAGTAGCAGAATGTCTAGCTAAGTGGTCTGCTAGTATGAAATATAAATAATAAATGTAGAAAATATATTGTTTAACAGTAAGTATTTATTTATTACAGGAAAAAATGTATTAATTAACCATTGTAATACTTACGAAGGTTTTTTGCGTTATTTATGAACGAATATACATTTGTTTAACGTTCACACATAATTACGAAGTAGCAGTTTACTTTAGAGAGTTCGTGCTACATGGCAATTCACCTACTGACTTCAGTTTTTATTCTAATTGCCTAAATTCCTTAATATTTAACGGTTTGTTCCGTGAACTTCTCACGCGAATCTTATATAATTTATAAGCATCCTTGTTACTCAAGTTAATGTTGCTCTACATAATGTTTCTTTCGCCGTTTGATTGTTGCAGTAATTAAGTAACCAGCAGAGAGAGGTTCATTTAAATACCTATGTTTTTATTGATTTCAATCATTGATTTACTGCAATGTTAAATACATTGCTTGTAACGTTATGTTTTTAAATACATCGCATGTAAATGCATAAAGCTAGTTTTTTTTAAAATTTATTTGCTAAGTAGAGGGCATTTGTTTATTTATACATGAAAGGTTTTAACAGACATATTATGAAGTCTATTTATTTTTTTAAGGAAAAACGGAGTAAGTATAATATTAATCGTCACTCCTAGATAACTAACACGGCTCTTGAAAAGCCCTACACTATAGCGCTCAGGACAAAAAAATGAAATAATGGAGAATGACTTTCTTATACATATTTATAAAATAAATAATTAGAAGAGAAATTTAAATGCTTATTAGTATACGTCCAACCCCAGAAGCTTTGTCAATTGATTATTTTATACAATAATACATATATAAAAAAGATTTCTCACGTCAATCTACTAGTAATATTGCCATTGTGCCCAACTTCAACAATAATACTATTTTGTGACAGACAAAAAGACCTACAAACTCTGTGAGAACCATTTCCATTGAAATACTATTTCATATAAAAGTAACATTACGTTTGTTAGGTAATTTTGAATACATAATGAGCAATCATATTAATGTCATATAATGATTTAGTAAATTGTTTGTTTTTACTTATTTTTTTATTAACTAGTGATTCACCCTCACCCCGCTCGGGTGCCTCTTTTTCAGAAATTAGATATTTTTACCCCAGTGAATAGTATCCTATATGCTGAGACCAAATTTCATCAAAATTTGTCAAGTGCGTCCAGATTTTTTTGTGATGCGGTAGACACAGATAGACAGACAATAATTCTAAAAACTATCAATCCGGTCTCTGTATCTAAAATAAAGTCTATTTCCATTAGATTTTCTAAAAAAATATTTCATGTAGATTCGACTTAGATAGAGTTTTATTATATGTAGAATATGATAATGAAAATTACTTAGTGCTTACGGATACTTTACACAAAAAACACACACTTATACCTAGCGCTTGGGATCATTATTTTCAATTTCACCAAGTCTAAATGCAAGTATATTAAGTATACGTATCAGCTGCGAAGAGCTTATTTTTCCTACAACACACGAATTTTTTTTGTGAACACGATTTTTTGTTATGAATTCAAAAAAATACAGAAATACAAATGTTTCGTGGTTTCAAACAGATTTCGGATGAAAAAGCGAAGAACGCTTTTTTAAATATGAATGTATATTGTATACTTCGTCGAAGCATCGATTGTTATCATTATTCCGTCAGCAAGATGCCGTTCATTACCATGCAACGCCCGTGACCTTCGACGCACCGCACTTCGTTCACTTTCCTCGCTGACGTGATGCGCTTACGCACAGACGAACACTTTCTCATGTTGTCGAATTTTGTTTGTGTAAAATAAATTATGTGTTTAACGTAGTACTTTAAAGGATTTAATCCTAATTTCTTACCGGATATTATTTAATTTATCTATTATGTTATATTGATTGCGTTTCGGGGGAAATAAATATAAATTATTGTTAGTAGTCTTAAGTAATATGTTGTGCTAGGTACTGCCTCGGTGGTGTAGTAGCTAGCATATAAGGTCGCACACCGGGAGGTCCTGTGTTCGAGTCCCAGGTCAGGCCAAGTTTTGTTATTGTGTCTTTCTGTTTCGTAAGCCTCAGTAACAGCCCGGAGTTGGAAAGTTGGCGGTATTTCAGTCCCGTGCCTCGAAAAGCACGTAAAGCCGTCGGTCCTGCGCCTTAACTCTCACTGGTCGTGTCGAGCATTCGTCCCACCGGAATATGAGGGTGATAAGGAACAGAGAGTGCACTTGTGTTTGCGCGTACATTCGTGCACAATAATATCTCCCGCGACGTTGGCTAGTCTCAATGAGATTGGCCGCCGCGCCGTGGCCGTAAAAGGCCGGGAGGACATTATTATGTTGTGCTAGTAGATAGAAACTATTATATTTTTTTGACTTTATTTTCATCCGAATAAATAAAAAATGCGAATTATTAACGAGTAAACAGTATTTATATACATACATATGTATGTAAATTGTATAATATATTCAATTTCATAATAAAAAAAGATAAATCAAAATAAAAGTTATTGCTTTAGGATTATTTTCACATTAGGTCTCCCCCTTACTTAATTTATAACTGAATCTCAATATTAATTTAAGATATATCCAATTGTACAGTAAAAAGAAAAAAATCGAGAGTCTAGACTCTATTATAATGTATTGTGTAGCTAAAAATATAATGCTGAGTAATATTTTAAAGATGAAATGATTGACAGACGATGAACTTTTTATGGAAAGTTGTTTCTTTACAGATTAAATATGCTATCTACTTAATTCATTGTCATAAATATATATGTTAAAAACACGGCATGAGCTTAAACGAAAGCCCCTTTATACGGAAAACTGACAATATCACTACGTTTTAGTTGGTCTGTTACTTACGAGTAACATAGCGTAATGTCATTTTTAGTTGTATTTGTGCAAACACTGTATTAATTACATTTTGATTCCTTTAATCCAAAGTCAGCTATTTCCGACTCAGACTACTTTTCAAAGACCGCCTACGTAAAATACCAATATAAGTAATAATAAGTTTCGGAAAATTTAATATAGACAATTTTTAATAATCACATTTTCGAATACTGTAATATTTAAAATTTATAATATTGAAATAATAACCGTAATTTGCCCCCCTAATCGAATACTGAAACGAAGTTACCTGAATTTCGAATTAACGAATTGATTACATTTAATAAAATCTAAGAGATTTAAAAAAATAATTTCAGCATTACACAACATATAAACATTCTATTATATAATAGTAATGACAATGACAAATAAAAATTATAACAGTGTCATAAAAGTTTCATAACTTCCTGCTACATTTCATATTTGGACTTGAAAATATTACATAGGGTCATAAAACATGCGAGTATTACAAAACATCACCGATTTAGGTTCAGCACTTTCGTTAGGAGAAAGCTAATTAAAATTGTTCACCAAAAGTAATCGGTCTGATTAACATCGAAGCACTAAGCTGGAGCCATAGATCACACACGATGACCGTCCACCGTAAAAGTGAAAAGGTATATTTATTATTTCAACCTATACTTAATCGGTTATCCATACTAATAAATAAATGTATCTATACTAATAAGTAACTCTGTCTTGCTGTATGTTACCTATTCACGCTTTATCCTCAGAACCGATTTTGGTGGGATGTAGTTTAAGATCCTGGTAAGGATATGGGATGGTTTATATACGGAGAATTACGGAAAGGGGGTGAAAAGGAAATCGATTATTTCTTAAATAAAATAGCTATATAGTAAATAAGTATTTTTTATCAATATTCCCACGATTTTTTTCTATTTCGTGAATATTCCTCTTCATGTTCTTAATAATGCTATAAGATCTAACACTATCCCACAACCTGAGCATTTTGTGGTACACTTTACTGAAAAACTATCACGCCTATAGATTTGTGCTTTGACATAGTAATTTAACTTCATATCTATATGTGTTATCTGTCAAAACAGATATAATTTTATAACCATTAATAAATGAACATTAACATCGCTGTAACATTATTATCCGTTAGAAAAACTTCACGAGCCCTCACAAAGCTCAGCTTTTTGCTAGTAAAAATAAATAAATTATTACCAACTAGGTATATAGCGCGTCAGTATGTACCTACATACATAAATTTTAAGTATGGAGAAGTGTAATATAAAAAAATATGTCAAGTAGCATAAAATTAACGTAAAACTATAGAAATAAAGCCCGTATCATTATTAAGTACAAGATAAAAGGTAATAACTATGTACAAAAAATGTGTTGTTAATACTAATTATACTTATATTCACCTCAATTATAGTAAAAAGAAAATAGTAAAAGTATATTCTAATTTATGCTAAGTTTTCCTGGATTTCCCATGGTGATTAGAAAGCGGTCGAATGTATAGCGCGGAAGGCCATTGATACGTGATGAATAGACATTCTTTCAGGGGTAGTTTACACGTCTTCTTTGTCGTTTCATTCTCACGAAAGGAATGTTGCTTTTTATGTCCATAATGTTTCTATTGTATAAGCACGTCCTATAATTTGTCATCTACATCAACAAATAAAAAGTTGTTCGTTCGTTTCGCTAAACTTTAAAAACGGCTAGACCGATTTTGATAGTCCTTTTTTGTTTTTTTTTTATTTATATCAAGGGTGGTTTGAAATCGAAAAGTTCCGTACTGTTTATTTATATGGGAATCACTATTAATTTTAGTGATAATTAAATTACTACCTGAATGAATATTAGATAATTCAAATAAATAGAGAAAAGCAAGTACCTAAAACATAAAATTACACATTACACAAGTTCACAACAAATGGCATAAGTAACATTGATATATAAATATTATGTAATGCTTTCCTTTTTACAAACTCCCTATAATAAGTGAGTTTAATAGGTTCCGGGCATACATACACCTAACCTATATTTTTCTACCAGAACTACCGACTACGAGTGTTTGTTCCACTCGACTTGCTATTACCACAGGCTCTCTATATTATAGTTATGAATTATGATAAGCGGCAAAATTATACAGTACAAGGTAGTGTGACTATCATTATAATGTTATTACTTCCGACATTTTCACTTTATTAGAAAGATAAAAATAAACAAAAAAATATAAGTAAATAAAATCTTTTTCACTTTTCCATTTCAATCAGTATTATTATAAATTTTAATAAAACTATCTTTTCCATTTTATTTATTTTGTTTTTTGGTTTCCGACGTTTAGATTACTTTACAGCAATAATAGTTCGGCAGAGACTAAACTTTTGGAAGTCTCAAAGTTCTTGCAGTCAGTCTATCCACATAATTTACCAAATGAATCCAAAAATACATAATTGGCACCACATATATTAATGCTGAATCCCGAATGGTTCAGTGGAATAAGCAGACAGATCGATAGATTTATTGGTATACATTTATTTATTACTATGGATAACCATTTTATAATTAAGTATAGATAACTTTTTACTTGCAACGTGTATTTACCTAGAGCTGAGCTAATGCTTTAGAACTTTTTTTAATAGCCTAATAAAAGCTACTAATGAAATACATAACTTCTATAGGCTATCTGATTATTAAAGAATCAACAGGTCAGGTCAGGGGATATTTTATTAATGAATTTAAGAAAAGTAATAAACAATAAAAATAATGCTTGTAGTTTTAACTCTGAATAATAATGAAGATAATTTTAAAAATTTAAAATATATCGATCCCAGCAGACAATGAAAGTGAAACTATGAAATCAATCACGTTTTGCTTTCTTTTATCCAAAAATAGTATTCATAATGACAAAGAAATTATTGTTTATTTAATATAATCTGTTTAGATTTTCCTCTTTTCTGTTTCAATGGTTTTATTGTTTATAATACAAAAGATTACCAACGCAGCTTGTATTTTTAACTTATTTGCTGGTCAATATCTTTACATAAAATAAAATTAAGTATATTAAGTAACTTAGTCGAATCTGTACAAAGATTATTTTTTGGAAAATATAAATGTAATAGTTATTATTAACGAAACAGAGGCCAAATTTATAGTTTTTAGAATGTTGTTTATCTGTGACCGTATCACAAGAAACCCATTAGGCAGATTTTGATAAAATTTGCTATGACGATAGCTTAGTTATCTGGGTCAATATGAAGGACCCTTTTTACTGCCGGAAAATACCTAATTTCTGAGAAATCTATAATTTTAATTAAAACGTATTCTCCAGTAATAAGAGTATTTTATATTATAAAATTTAAGAGTTTTGTTTCCAATATTAAGAACGTGGGCGGTGACGCGGGAAATGCTAGTTTTAAATAATCTAAATAATTATTATGCTTCCACTAAAGTAATTATTTACCATTTATATAGATTTAAACTAATAAATAAATTGATTAGAAAGACTTTAAAGATAGAGGCAATTGTACTTACTCGTAAGCCGTCAGACATGTCTACCTCAGAGAGATATTTTAAGACTACGTACTGGGCAAAAACATAAGACACTAGAAACTATTTCGATTGTAAAGACATCAAACAAGATTTCCTCGTTATCAGTACAACTCTTACTTATTACTTATTCAATTTTCAATTTCTTTTTTATCTTAAAGAAAACATTAAATATAAATCGTAAGATATTTATGTTCATTAAGATGTTTTAAATACTGAATTCAAATAAACAGCAATATTAAAAATAATATTTTCATTTTAAAATGTAAAAGTTCTAGAGCATTTCCGTGCAATTGTTATCTCGGGACGCACTAATAAACAGTAACGGTTTTTTAGCATTAATTCATATCGGAGAGCGTCAATCGAGATATGTACCTATATTAATGTACTAAATTAAAAAATATATATAATTTATCGATGGATAAGAAAAAAAATGTTGAGAAAAAGCGACGAGTAAAATTTTGAATATCTTAGAAACACATCACGTAAGTAATGCACGTTTTCACTCATTAAGAAATTTCTCTATAATTTCCCGCTAATAACGCATTTTTAATATTGGAATTTGTGATTTTCCCACAAAATATTGGTGTTACCATTTAATGTAATATGACTTATTCAATAAAAAACTATGATAATTACATACGATTAAAAAATTAAATAATTTCAATAAAGAATTTTGTGACATAAAATATTAAATATCAAAATTATTATGTAAATATTAAAATCAAAAGAAATATTTCTCACCGTTCATTTTAACACGGCTAGTCCGTTCACAATATAAAGCTGTGTACACACGTTCTCATCACTATCACAGCACTCGCGGAACACACGCACTGGTGCAATGGAAAATCGCGTCTGACATCCACTACCACGAACCACTGGCCACTCTAGTGGTGGTAGTGTTTGAATAAGGAATCACGTCTGCGTTTAGAAACTGGCCTCCCGTGATTTGTAATGGCTTGCTTTAATGCTTATTATTACATAAAGAAAACATTTTAAATGGAGGTTTATTACATTTTTGTAAGTTATGTGAAAATAATGATAGTAATACTAGGCGGTAATAGATGAGTATCCTAGTCGATAGCTTTTCTAATTAATCAAATAAATTGTTTAATTTTATGAAGGAAATTAGAGACAAAGTTAGATTTAAACTTTTCTTTTAGTATTAAAACCTTCCAAAAAAAAATAAATTAGCCGAATTGGTCCAGCCATTTTTGAGTTATGCGCTTACAAACATTCATTTTTATTTATTTAGAAGAAGATTATTTTAGATTGATCTACCTTTTACCTTTTCTTTCTGTTTATCGAGTGTGGTTTTTCATGAGTAGTAGTAGAGGTAGATTCAGAGAGCTTTCATGACATTGAGTGGTACACTATTGTTTATGAGGAATAACACAAATTACACATTATATATTTTATATTTTTTAAATATACTTTATTAATGACAGGAATTAATATATAGGAGTATTTCGTCTAATCTATGATTTATACAAAAAATATTAAATAATATAAATTAATTAAATACACTCCGTATTTAAAAAAAATCACGCGGATTTTCATCTGTTTCACGTGGTTTTAGGATGCGTTGTGTCTACTATAATATGATTATTACTCATGAATTGTATTGTAATTGTTTTGCTGTAAATTGTTATAAGAGCTATGATTCATCTTTTAAAAGAGCAGCACTGATTTCCGGACCTGTGTAAAATATTGTCGCGTAATATAGTGTGAACTCGTCATAATAGCACGCCTGTACCATGCCTAAGAACGGCGACTGTCAATTTTTAGCTTATGTCAATTACATGACAGGAACAGTTTATTACAAATTCTAATGTGTTAGAGAGAGACAAAACGCTTTCGGGAAAGGATTCGAAATTACTAGAAACATTTTGAATTTTCGATACTAGAATGTTCTAATATTTATGCATATAAAAAGGCCGGCAGTGTGTCGAGAGTTCAGTTGACATCGAGACGAAGTTAAGTGAAGACTAGAAGGAATACGAAATTGTGGAAAAGTGAAGAGGTAGTGAAGAAGCATTGAGAAGGAGTATTACAGTGCTCGTAGACTAGTGTTGTGTACAGACTGTGCTTGTGTTTTTAAATAATTAAAAGAACTTTGGTACAAGAACGCTATTAATTTCCGATCCCGAACCAGTAGTACGTAACAATTGGTGTCAGAAGTGGGATCGGAAATGCCGTTAGTATCAAGGCACGAGAAGGAAGGCGTCACTACACGTGCAATGGCGGAGCAACAAAGGGAAGAATCTGGCCCTAGTTCTTCGAGTGGAGAGACCGCTGCTCAACAGACCACCATGCCAGACATGAACGCCCTTCTGCAACAAATAACGTTCATGATGCAAGAGCAGACACGCCGCCAGGAGGAGCAAGCCCATCGCCAGGAGGAACAGCTGCGCGCACTCCAAGAAGAGCAGGCTCGCCGCGAAGAAGAACATGCGCGCCGCCAGGAAGAACAGCTGCGCGCACTCCAAGAAGAGCAGGCTCGCCGCGAAGAAGAACATGCGCGCCGCCAGGAAGAACAGCTGCGCGCACTCCAAGAAGAGCAGGCTCGCCGTGAAGAAGAACATGCACGCCGTCAGGAAGAACAGCTGCGCGTACTCCAAGAAGAGCAGGCTCGCCGCGAAGAAGAACATGCGCGCCGTCAGGAAGAACAGCTTCGCGCACTCCAGGAGGAACAGGCTCGACGTCAGGAGGAACAGCTGCGCACACTACAAGAGGGCATTCACAAGGATGTCATAGCCGCTCTTCAACAGAATAAGGAGAGGGTGGAAGCCGTTGAAAAGGAAGTGGAGGGAATAAAGACAACACTCGGTGAGGCTTTAGAGGAGTATGACTCAAAACTATCTAAAATAGAGAAGAGGGTCGACTACATAGAAACTCACAGAGTACCGCATAGTGTCGACATTAGCTCATCATCAACAAAGAGCTTTAAAGTCCCGTACTACGACGGAAAATCTTCATGGGCCGCCTTCAAGTTCCAATTTGAGACTGTCAAGGAGACGAGTGGATGGACGGATGACGAAGCCCGATCTGCCCTTACAGTTGCACTTCGAGATGAGGCTTTGACTATATTGGAGGCTCTTTGTGTTAGCGACACCGGCCGGAAGATCACATACAGTGAACTTCTCAACGCCCTAGAGTCGCGGTATGGTGATAGTCACCTGGAGCACGTATACAGGGCTCAAATTAAAGAACGTTCGCAACGAGCTAATGAAACCCTGCAGCAATGGTCAGTGGAAATTGAGCGACTCGTGCGGAAGGCATATCAATCTTCGCCATCCACCGTAGAAACCATTCTTCTGCAGGCTTTTGTTGACGGAATTCGCGACTCGGAGGTACGTGCCACTGTACGCCTAAGACACCATACGAGTCTCAAGGAAGCTGTCGCTCATGCTTTGGAGGTTGAAGCCGTGCGCCATGACACAAGAGCTTGGAAGGTGCGGGAAGTGGTCAATACGGAGGGATTATCCACCCGGAGACGTTTTTTTAACCCAAGATGCTACGAGTGCGGCGAGCGGGGCCATCTCAGAAGTAACTGCCCTAAAATAACGAACGTTCGGAGACAGTCAGATGTGGCTGTATCTACTTCTGACCAGCCACTAATTCCAGCCAGGGCTGCGGGGTGGGCGCTGGCTGGGGGATCTACAACCCCACAAATAGAAGTGAAGCAGACAGTAGATGGAAACACTTTGGTTATACATGGCGCTATTAATGGAGTAGCATGTAAACTGACGCTGGATACCGGAGCATCACGAACCATTATTAACAACCAATTGCTGAAACACATTGCGGACAATAATTTACAAGATAAAAGGCACATCACTCTTATGACAGCCACCGGCCAGCGCATACCTGTTTGGGGGGAAAGGAAAATTGCAATCAAAATTGGGGACAACATCTATTGGCATAAAGCAATAGTTGCGGATATCGTCGATGATTGCATTATTGGATTGGACTTTCTTCAAAATTACCAGTGTACAATTGACATGAAACATGGAGTTTTGCGATGCAGAAATAGAGAAGTGCCGATAAGTGGTGGAATTCACGGGAAAGTTTGTTGCTTGAAAGACACCGCTCTTCCACCCAGATCGCAGACTCTAGTACCAGTCGCTTTACCTCAGAGCAAGTCAGGCCGTCCATGGTCATGTGCTATTATAGAGAAGTTGGAAGATGAGAGCTCATGGATCCCGGCAAGAGTTATTGTAGGTAAAGCTTCGACAACTATGGTTCCGGTTCTGAATACCAGTAATTCTACTCAAACCATTCGAAGAGGCGAAGTTGTGGGGACTTGTGAAGAGATAGCCTGGTTAAGCAGATGTCAACCGAAAGAAAAGGTGTTGAACAAGGATAAAGAGCAAGCGATGAAACTTTTGGAAGATTGTAAGGAAGATCTCACAAGTTCACAGAAGGCGAAAGCTGGAAATTTACTGTACCGATATTCAGATTTGTTCTCCAAACATGATGGCGATATAGGAAGAACCGGATTAGTTAAGCATAAAATTAATACTGGGGACGTAGCGCCTATTCGACAACGACCTAGACGAATTCCTTGGGCTAAGGAAAAGGAAGTTGACGACATGATCCAAGACATGAGAAAGAATAACATCATCGAACACTCCACTAGTCCTTGGTGTTCGCCAGTGGTACTAGTAAGGAAGAAGGATGGATCTACAAGGTTTTGCATCGATTACCGAAGGCTCAACGATGTAACCAAAAAGGATTGTTATCCCCTGCCCCGAATCGACGATACCCTAGACACTCTCAGCGGTATGAAATGGTTTTCAACTCTCGACTTGAAGAGTGGCTACTGGCAAGTGGACATGGACCCTGTGGATAAGGAGAAAACTGCGTTTTCAACTGGAAAAGGGTTGTGGCAGTTTAAGGTTATGCCGTTCGGGTTATGCAATGCACCAGCCACATTCGAGAGATTGATGGAACGTGTACTCGCTGGATTACTGGGAGAAGCTTGTCTTGTTTATCTGGATGACATAATTATTGTGGGACGAGATTTTGAAGACCATCTGAAGAAACTCGAAGCAGTATTCGATAAACTAAGAGAAGCTAATTTAAAATTAAGTCCGAAGAAGTGCTCATTCTTCAGGAAACAAGTGAATTACCTTGGACACGTAGTTTCGGAAAACGGAGTAGAAACGGACCCGGGAAAAATCACTGCTGTGAAAGATTGGCCAACCCCTAAGGACAAGACTCAAGTGAGAGCATTTCTAGGATTGTGCTCTTACTATCGACGGTTTGTGAAAGGCTTTTCTGACATCGCGAAACCGCTTCATAAGCTAACCGAGGAAAAGAAACCTTTTGTATGGGATAATAGTTGCGAATCGGCCTTCCAAGAACTAAAGAAACATCTCTGCCAAACACCGATCCTTGGGTATCCTGACGTAAAGGGACAATTTATTGTCGACACTGACGCCAGCAATATCGGTATTGGAGGTGTATTGTCCCAGCGGAAGGGTGATGAAGAAGTGGTTATCGCATATTTTAGTAAATCCCTATCTAAACCGGAGAAGAACTATTGTGTAACTCGAAGAGAGCTACTTGCTGTAGTCAAAACCTTACAGCACTTCAAGAAGTACTTGTTAGGTCGTAAGTTTTTGATAAGAACCGATCACGCTGCCTTGAAATGGTTATTGGAGTTCAAGGATCCTGAAGGACAGGTGGCGCGATGGATTGAACAACTGCAAGAATTTCAGTTTGAAATAGAACATCGTGGGGGTAAAAATCACAACAACGCCGATGCACTATCCAGAAGACCATGTGAAGAAGACTGCAAGCATTGTCAAAGACAAGAGGCGAAGGAATTAGAGTCAATTAAAATTATTAGGACAGATTCGGTAGATGAACGTTGGAGCGATGATGCCATGAAGAAAGCACAAGAAGAAGATCGAGACATACGACCCATTCTGGAATGGTTAAGGAGTGGTAGACCAAAACCTAAGTGGTCTGATATTGCTCAATACAGTACCGCTACAAAGAGTTTGTGGGCTCAATGGAAGAGTTTGCTGTTACACAATGGAGTGTTGTGCCGCAAATGGGAAACGACAAGAGGAAATGATAGCCATCTTCAATTAGTTGTACCTAAAATAAAAGTATCCGAGGTACTTCGAGCTTATCATGATGGTTCTTCTGGTGGACATTTAGGGGTAAGAAGAACGCTGATCAAGATCAAGGCGCGATTTTACTGGTTGCATTGTCGAGAGGATGTCGAGGACTGGTGTCGGAAATGCGAACAATGTGCTTCCGTCAAGGGCCCGCAAACCAGAAGCCGAGGTGCAATGAAATTATACAACGTTGGGGCACCTTGGGAGAGAATCGCATTAGACGTAGCAGGACCATTTCCGATTACTGACTCTGGGAACCGATACATTTTAGTAGTAATGGACTATTTTACAAAATGGCCCGAAGCATTCGCCATACCAAATCAAGAAGCAGTAACTGTTGCTAACAAATTGGTAAAAGATGTATTTTGCAGATTTGGTATTCCATTAGAAATGCACAGTGATCAAGGAAGAAACTTCGAATCACAGGTGTTTCAAGAAGTGTGTAAAATCATGGGGGTGCATAAAACTAGAACTACGCCTTGTCACCCACAGTCCGATGGAATGGTAGAGAGATTCAATCAGACTTTAGAACGACATCTAGCCAAGGTTGTAGATAGTCATCAAAAAGATTGGGACGACTATTTATCACTGTTTCTTCTATCTTATCGGACCGCCCTACACGAAAGCATTGCAATGACACCTGCCTTTGCCAATTTCGGAAGAGAGTTACGGTTACCAGCGGATTTGTTAAGTGGTTGCCCACCAGATACCCCCAGTTGTATCACCGAATATGCCAGTGACCTAAGAGCGAAGATGATTGATGTTCACGAGCAGATACGAGATGCAGGGCTACAAGCAAGTGAACGCATGAAAACGCGTTACGACCGGAAGGCGACAGGAACGAAATTCGAGGAAGGCTCTTTTGTATGGCTGCATAACCCACTGAGAAGAAAGGGTAAATCACCAAAGCTACAACCCAGTTGGGAGGGGCCTTATAAGGTTGTAACGAAAATTAACGACGTCACTTTCCGAATTCAACGAACATCTAGAAGTCCAGCTAAGATCGTACATGTGGACCGGTTGGCTAAGTACCATGGCAACAACGATGCTCGAGACGAGCATAACTAAGGAGGGGGTAGTGTCGCGTAATATAGTGTGAACTCGTCATAATAGCACGCCTGTACCATGCCTAAGAACGGCGACTGTCAATTTTTAGCTTATGTCAATTACATGACAGGAACAGTTTATTACAAATTCTAATGTGTTAGAGAGAGACAAAACGCTTTCGGGAAAGGATTCGAAATTACTAGAAACATTTTGAATTTTCGATACTAGAATGTTCTAATATTTATGCATATAAAAAGGCCGGCAGTGTGTCGAGAGTTCAGTTGACATCGAGACGAAGTTAAGTGAAGACTAGAAGGAATACGAAATTGTGGAAAAGTGAAGAGGTAGTGAAGAAGCATTGAGAAGGAGTATTACAGTGCTCGTAGACTAGTGTTGTGTACAGACTGTGCTTGTGTTTTTAAATAATTAAAAGAACTTTGGTACAAGAACGCTATTAATTTCCGATCCCGAACCAGTAGTACGTAACAATATAATAATAAATACATATGTATAAGAAAATGCCTTTGTTGTCACATTTCATAAATTATTATCTATAATACTTTCTTTTATACTCATTTCTATTCATTGCGGGTTCCTCTGCGCATATAGAAGCGTGATACTATAATTTCTCTCGTCCCTTAGAATGTAAAATATATTGAAAGTAGTTCCGGAATATTTTTGGACAATCGATAAAATAGAAAGTTAATTAGTCATATTACATACTGTTATCATATGATTTCGATTTCGCACACATATTTTACAACAAAAGGGTAGTCCCTTTTATTTTAAAAATAGCCATATTAGATGCACTAGAACAAGATATTTAAGTTTTAAAAAATCAACTATAGAATACAAGGAGACTAACTAATTTGTAGCGATTAAAATATACTGTAGTATTTAAAATAGATAGAGCTACGTTTTACTAACAGTTCCTTTTTTTATTTATAAACTAGCGACTCACCCTCGCTTCGCTCGTACCCCCTTTTAGCGTACAATTTACACAAACTTTAAATGTCTTACTTATTTATATCTAATGAAAAGGCCAAATAATAAGTTTCAAGCTTCTAGCTTTCAAAATGACGTAATGTCCATACAAACTGTCATCCCCTATTTCAACCTCTTACAGCCTTTTTTCGCCTTTAAAGCCTGGCTCTAAGCTACCTCCCCACCAATTTTCAGCCAAATCGGTACAGCCGTTGCTGAGTTATAAATAGTGTAACAACACGACTTTCCTTTATATATATAGATAGCAAATTGCTACTAAGGATTTGAAAGATCCGAAACAAAGTTATATATTTTACATAATATACTAAAACCTTTACCGAAACACTCTGGATCCTATAAAATAAGTTTCATGTCTATCCATTTTGTAGTTTTTGCAGTTAGAGCGAGAAAAAACATCTCGCCATTTATTAGTATGTAAAAAGATCACGTTGAGCCATTAACACGCAGCACCATCTAGTTTCATGGTAAGTACCCAAGCTATGAAGCTTGTGTTATGGATACCAGATAATTAGTACACTACACATAATATGTAACTTTATACATATTATAAATATAAACACCTATGACTGGAGTACAAACATTTGTGTTCAAATGAAATCCCCACAGTGGGACTCGAATCCGCGACCGTTGGCATAGAAAGTAGGGTCACTTTGGTCATATTTTGAGCCAAACATTTCGTTTAAGTCATAGACGCGAGGTAATATTGTATTGTTTACTAAATTTTATCCCAATTCGTTCAGCCACTTCAATATACACTCTCATTTTTAATATTAGTACAATTGCATATATCATAATAAGCAAAAGCTTTCCTAATTCAAAATTAGCTTTAGCTAATTCATAATAGTTAGATTAATTATTAGTTTCTAACTTATGAGCGGTGAAGTCAGACGTAACATGCAGATACCCACGTAATAAGTATGCACCTGAGTAATCAAAGGAAATCAAGAATGCAATCGCATCACTACAATTATCCAATTAGTTCGGGAATTGACTGTTCCGTGTATACTGTACACTTCCGATTAACGTTTTGTTTACGTATTAACTTAATGAAAATCTTAAATGTGTTTTTATTTATTTTTTTATACTTATTACCACATATAACCACCTATCTTTTCCCTTTCATCTTAATTTGTTTAGTCATTTTATAGTCATGCGGTCACAGACACAGACAAAATTAAAAAAAAAACAATAGATTCGGCATCTGTATCGATACTAATGACTATCTCAATAAGATTTTCGTAAAAATATTTGAAAGATAGATTTAACTCAGAATTTTGTTTTGTAATTAGCATCATTAGCCGTAATAAATAAGGAAAAAAATAAACGTATTTTTTTCAAAAATCATAATATATTTTTATATTTACTCTTCACTGTTACATTCTTCCATAATGTCATTGACAATTCTTATAATGTTTCTGTTAGCATCTTGAAATTCTTCACTTACCAAGCCTTTTTTTAGGAGAACTAAAGTTTTTATAATACGACTGTGTTTAGAAATGTGTATTTTGGACATTTCTCTTGCTTTTTTTATCGTTATTTTAAGAAAAGTCAACCAATTTTGTGTGAATGTGAGGAATTCTGGCGTTATTTTTAATGTCAGTTGAAATTGAATTAGTACGTGAGTCCATGGTTGAGAAGTTAATGTGGCTACTAAATTAGGATCGTTTTTGTAAGCTATGGCGTGTTTGAAAATAGAACTTAGTGTTTTCCAGCCAGCTGGTGACTGGTTTGTGGTTTCCTGAAAAAAATATTTCCCTTATTTATTATTATGCATATTTAATGTAAAATGTTAAAATGAAATGCATAAGAAAATTTAAATTCAATATTTTTAATGGCCGCCTGTCGTAAATGTAATAATATGTGCCTCTACGCCGTAGTAAGCATGTTACAGTAGAGTAAATATCTTTTGCTATATAAATTATTTATATTATTACTATACAAGGTATGCACTATGCATATTACAAATTTATATAACCTATTAAATATACTAAATTTGTCTTAACTGACAGTAGGTACTATTTTAGCTCAGTGACTAAACCTGCGACTTGTGTAATGTAGAGACAAGTCGTAGTACTGATTCAACACTAAATTACAAATATATTTCAGCACCTTTTAAGTCCCATTGCTGGGCACTGACCTCGCTCTTATTTAAGTGGTATCGGGCAATAGTTGCCGCTCGCCAAGTCTTTTGTAAATTCTCAAACAAGCAAATTTTCATACACTACCTTCCTTTACACTAATCGTGTTGAAATTTATCCATAATTACGCTAATCATATTGATTGCTAATGATTCGCACATGAAAATATTAAAGGTATGAGGTCTAAGATTCGAATTAGCTTCACTTATTTTTCCTATCAAAATGTTAAGGCATTTTGATAGGAAATATTATATAATAATTAAATAAAATATATTATACTCGTAAGAAAAAGAAATAGAACTTACGCGACAACATAACATCATTTGTATTCGAAACATTAACGCCCGTAATACATTCCACTGTTGGTTTACATCTAAATCAGTGTTAAAAGTCAACACTAAAGGCGTATTGATACTAGAGTTAAGTACCATGTAAACTAGCTGTAGTAAGTGAGAGCCGCGTTCGTTATCACTATCATGTCTTAGAGACTTTACTATTAAATCTGTTTTCACTTCTATTATTGATTTCGGCTAAAATTATGTATAAAATATTGAAATATTTATTTATATGCAGTATTCAGCAATTTTAACGTCATACTGCTGGGGGAAGACCTTCTTTGAGAAATCAGGGCGTAGTCCACCGCGCTGGCCAAGTGTAGGTTGGTAGGTAAAAATATTTTTTTTGTTTCTTTTATTTGCTTTAATTAACTAAAAGTCTATTTACTTAACGTGTTTTCACAAACCCTTATTTATAATAAAAATAAATATAAATCGATACATGTTATGATAATAAAATATACCAAATAAAACGTATGAAACTTTAAAATTTAAAATTTTGGGGATTCT
The DNA here is from genome assembly GCA_951802675.2 of Boloria euphrosyne. Classification (NCBI taxonomy): domain Eukaryota; kingdom Metazoa; phylum Arthropoda; class Insecta; order Lepidoptera; family Nymphalidae; genus Boloria; species Boloria euphrosyne. The sequence continues at coordinate 9,680,515 of OX637887.1, forward strand.
TAAACTCTATTTATAAAAAATAAAATAAAATCGTACTTGAAATTTGTTCTTGGCGAAATAATAAACAATGCAAGCAAGTAGCTGTAGGGCGATGCAAGCGACTCTATCGTCCGAACTATTTGTTGCGACTAGCACAGTTGGGAGGAAGCCCACCCGGTTTGTATATGTTAGTAATACTGTTGAAGATTAATATAAAAAAAAATATAAAAAAAAACACATATTATTAGTGTTGGAAATTTCTAATTTTACTTTTGTATATTTTTACCGTCCCACTGTTGGGCACGTGCCTCTTTTCAATACCCCCCAGTGTATAAGACCTTCCTCATAAAATGTTTTCCTTCACCGTAAGAAAAGTGATCAGAAGTTTGTCATAATGTCACAGGTGTGGGTCCCGGGATTGAACCCACTTCACATCAACTCTAAAATCCCCAGTATGAATGTTCTTAACGTAGAAGTGTATTAAAATAATTTCTTTACGGCTTACACAAGAGTAAAATCGTTGAAACTCATTACAAGTTTTCTAATTTCGTAAACATTAAGTAACAAAGAGCCCTCCGGCCTCGAAAGGTACGTAAAGCCTTCGGTTTTGAATAAACCCACCTGATTATAAGACTGACAAAAATAGATAGGGCACGCTATTTTGCTTATAAATTTGTGCTCTATAATATATTCTGTGCAGTAGAACACATGCACGCACGCACGCACACACGCACGCACATACACACACACACAGACACACACTCACTCACTCACTCACTTAGACACACACACACGCACGCACACATTTGTCTTCTATGTTTGTCATACATACCTTTATTATCTTTATGTTCCCGAGATACATCTAACAGCAACAAGCACAGTTTCAAACACACATATTCAAAGTGATTTCTACATTCCATATTAGAATCTGGCATGTTTTTCGAATATAGAGTAGTTATGAGGACGGCTATTTTGATGCAAGTAGTCTGAACGAGATCAGACGGTAGTTGTTTTATTGCTAAGTCTAATATATAGGTTATGTTTGTGTCAGCTAAAAGTAACAAGAAAAATATTAGTTTCGCTTTGACCATTTGAAAATTACATGAATTTTGCAAGTGAATTTTGATGGCTACATTCAAAATTAGTTGACCGATTTCGATGAAATTTAGTACACGGATGGATTTTGAAATGGAGTATTATATGTTATAAGCATCAAGCTATAGCAGTCACTATAACTTAATGTTTTACTTTTAATTACAATCGTATATACTTATATTTCTATTTGGGGATTTGTTTTAATTTTCGGTTACTGATGTTTCGAAGGCTTTACAGTGAAGCATTGCTGTAAAGTTTACAGCAATCATGTTCTTATATAATAGGTACACGTTATTTTTAATATATATATATACGTATATAAATTTTGTATAATTCGAAAGAGGTTCCAGGATTTTCATCAAATTTTGTATCTCAAAAAGATTTTGCTATATAAGTAGGTACGTATATGTTTGAAAAAACTCTAGGTTTAAAAAAAAACTATGTCACCTAGATACTTCATATATAATAAATTACCTAAATTATTATCCCGATCTATTAAGGCATTCGACAAAATACTCGGGAGTAAGGACCAAATTAAATTAGCGAATTCATCTCTTGCATTCTCATCAGCATCTCTCATACACATGTTGAGAGCGTCCATACAGTTTGTTATAATTGTACTATCTTTACTTTGTATTATGATATTTAGAAGTAACTCCCATATCAAAGGCTCTGTAGTTAAATTGCTTGGCAAATTATTCTCGTTTTTAAACCATTCTGACAACTGTTTTAAAGAAATGTTAAAATTAGTTTTGTATTCAGCCCGTTTTAACGTCCCACAGCTGGGTACGGATTTGACATGAGGGGGATCAGGCCATAGTCTACCACGCTGGTCAAGTGCGTATTGGCGGACTCCACGTCTTTCGACAACTTGCTAGGTTCTCTCAGACATGCAGGTTTCCTCACGATGTTTTCCTTCACCGTAAGACAAGTGGTAATTATGTTGGAAATGATACGCACGTGAAAATATCAGAGGTGCGAGACCCGATATTTGAATCCGAACGGGTTTAAATACCGGGTCTCCCCCGGTTTCCTAAGCGAGCACGTTGTCACTGAGTTACCACTGCCTTTATGATTAGAAAACATTAAGATCGCTGATTTTAATACACCAGCGTTTACTATAGACTTTAGGATAACATTACTGACCAATAATTTAGCGCTTTTAAGAGTTTTTATAGCGTGATCTTAGAATAATAATAAAACCTTTTTCGTGTTCCCTTCAATTTTTTCTTGTATAATTCAAAAGATTAGCGTATTATAAGTGTTGCCAGTTTAAACAAATGATAAGGTAACATTCAAGATAAAAGTATATAAATTATTTTACCACTTGTAATCTCAGTATATTAGGGATCCGTAGTGATGTGAATGTCCAGAACAATATGGCTGGATTATGCGTATAGTACAACGAAGGTTCCGGATTTAGTAACGTGACTAGACGATCGGTGGCTTTCTCTATATAAACTCTTTGTTCTAACGATTGCAGCGAGCCGTTTGAAACCGTTGACATCTTATTGTAAAGCAAAATAAAATACATATTACTATTTTTTATTATAAAAAAATAGGAATGAAGATTGTATATTTGAAATATTTTAAAATAAAATTGTTTAATAAGTAAGCCCCAGTATTATTCCCTATAACTATTAGTAACGGTGATAACTTTGCGTCCACTGCAATTACTACTGGTCGTCAAAATCCATTTTTGAAGTGCAATACAAATATCTAAGTAAATTTCTTAATGATTTCACTAAAATTTTAATTTTTTCTTGCTCTATTTATCATTTAAATACTTTATAAAATATAAATAAATAAATATGTTAGGACATTATTACAACAGCGCCATCTAGTTCCGTGGTAAGCTACAAGGCTTGTGTTACGGATACCAGATAGTTGATATACTACACATATAAATTTTAAATACATACATATTATAAATATAAACACCCATGACTGGAGAACAAACATTCGTGGTCAACAAACGAATGCCCCCAGCGGGACTCGAACCCGCGACCGCTGGCGCAGAAAGTAGGGACACTACCAACTGAGCCAAACGTGTCGTCAAAAATACTAACACTGAATAATATAAACAGTTACTTTCCTATACAAAATTACAAATACATACGACTTAATATGTAAAACGGTTACTGCAACTATTTATCGTTCACATAATATAATTCTATTTTTAATTTTTTTTGATTTAGTAAAAAAGATGTCGTAAGGAAAATTTGTTGGGAATGGGAGCTTTATATTTAAAAAATGTTTATTTACAGCAAAAACCAGCCACAGTGCCTTCGTTATATGACCTGGTAATTTTAGATTTTTAGGTATCCGCAAAAGATATTCCACTAAGAACGGTAATAGAGGAGATGTTGATTCTTCGGGACTGAAAAATTTACTTATTTTAAAAATACGTACTAAAAACAATTTGAATCATAACAAATATTAAATATAACATAATCTTATAATAATAGCCAACACTTGATTTGATAATTGATGAAATTTTGTTTATTGATAAGATTTGATTTTATATCTTTCCCGAAAAAGTTAAGTGAAGTTCAGTCTTTTACTAATATATTTAAAAGACAATTTAATACGGTGATGATTACATTATATACACATATTTTTTTATATTTTTATATACAAAAATAAAATAATACTTCTCTGAAGATTGACAGTAGAAATAAATATAAATCAATAAGCTGTAAGGTTGGTTCTTTTGCAACAGTATTCCTATATTTTCCTTATTTTCTATGCCGTATTGTAAGTCTACTAAATCCACCTAAAATTAAACTTATATATTTTTTGTAAATTCGTCGTTAGAGTCAAGTAAAATTATAGTCATATACTTGTTTTCCAGAATATATCAGTTATATTATTATTTTGAAGAGTAAAAATAATAATGGTTAAACTAACAAAAATGACTTGAATTTTTGACTTCAAGTCAAATTAAAACTTAAACAAATCATTGCAAAGGTTTAAAATAACGATCTTCTATGCATGTAAGTATAAGATGAAGAGGTCTTAACTTTTTAAAATTTCAAGAATACGCTTTATTTTTACTGGCTGTATGTTTTTGAAAACATCATTTAAAACTCAGTTTTTATTAGTAGGAAATTCTTAATAATATTTTTATACACATATATTACATACAAGTCAAACAACATAACTCTCTGAGCTCCGCAGTCGGGTAAAAATGAAAATGACTTACTTCAATATCTTTAGTACAAATTGCATTGCATTCGCTATCTTGAACATATAAGTACTTTATAGTTAACGCCTTAAGCATTTCTCCCAGAACTAAAGTGCTAACTTTACGTATTGTTGGATCATCTCTATTAAAAAAAACTATTATAAATTAACATATTTTTTTCTAAATAAAGAACCTATTTTTAATGTGTTTTTACCTCGTTATTAGTGTTTCTGGCAACATTTTTAAATATCCTTTAGAAAATAAGAAATCGCAAAAATCTGCCAAAACATCCGTTTTAGCATTTTCATACATAAAACTGAGAAGGAATTTCAGAAATATTCCATATTCTTCTGTACTTATCATGCTTTGATTGTCCTATGTAAATTAAAAAAAAATTGAACTAAAGTTAATTGTTAAATAAAATGATTTATAAGAATTTTTATTATTTTTTTTTTGACAAAAAAATATTATGTTAAAAAATATTTAAGTGTAACTAGAATAACTCATCTACTCATTAGACTCGTAACGACATCTTTCAATTAGTAAAAAAATATACATTATAAGAACCCGTCTTTTTTTCACTTCAATGGCGAAAATGATTGTATTACATCATTATTATTATATTAATCTCCAATTTCGCCAAAACGGCTGAATGGATATGAATGAAAACGAAATAGATTATAGACTAGAATATGTCATACTTAGGTTACTTTTTAACCCGGAAAAATGTACGGACCGTAGGATCCATATTTAATCTATTAACACAGACAATTCAACCTACAGACGACGCTTTACAGGGGATATGCTTTCGCCAAGGTTTGGCAGTGACACTGCATAACAGCCGGCCCCGCCCCTTTACGTTCCTCAGTCCGCCGTCAACAGTCACAGCGATAACATTGTCCGAGTTATAGTTATAATGCCGTATTGTTCAGTGAAATGGTGTGGAAAGTGTAGCACAACGTCTAGTGTCACAAAAGATGGTATTACATTTCACAGGTAAGTCAAAAAACATTAATTATCCAAAACAAAATATAAAAAGGGCTCGCGTCTTCTTGACACTTATGTCATTTTAGTTTTTTGACATCCCTTTCTTTCGTAGATAAATTAACATAACATTATCTCGCTCTGTCATTAGCACGTGACAACTAGTGATGAGACACAATGTAAACATAAAAATTACGTTTATCGACAAACATATATTAAGATTTGATATTCGTACAGCAGTCTAATGTTGTCTGTTTGTTGTTTTTTGAAGGGAGGGTAATGTGTTGGCTCATATGCCAGTATGTATGAATGAGGGTATGTAGGTATGTTGACTCCTAATTCTTTTGACCGGCTTTAGCAAATGATGTTGCGGACGTTATATGTCATAAATGTTCAAATTGAAAAAATATCATTTGCTTCTCTACGATAATATTGGTAAATCAAATGAAATGTCTCATCACGAGGATTTTGATGGTATGTTACTCCATTTATTTAATTTGTTTTATTACTTTGTTTTTAAGGTTTCCCAAGTGCCCTGAAATAAAACAAAAATGGATTAACGCTACAAAACGAGATGGTAATTGGTTTCCTGGAAAAAACCACGTAATTTGTTCTCGTCATTTCACAGAGGATTGTTTCCGCCCTATCAGTGGAAATCGACGCTTTCTTTTCGAAACTGCCGTGCCTACACTAATGTTGCCATGTTTGGTATGTTATTAACCATATTTATTTTGCATGTTTTAATTCAGTCAAATTAAATAAATTACAGATTACTTTTTTTAGGAGAATCGTCAAAATTTCGCAGAGGCGTCTACTTCGTCAAAATCCGTAACTTCAAACCAAAAAATAATTACACTGGCTACCCAATCAAATTCTAGTGTTAATGCAACATGTATTGCGTTGACTGTAAGTATTTAAGTGATTTATATTATGCCAAAGTACTATGCCTTGTAACCATTCTGTTATATCTAATTGCTTATATGTTCCTTTATTCTATTGACAGACAACACAGAGTGTTCAAAACATTCTTGCCACTCCATCAACTTATGCGGAATCTGAAACTGTAAATCGAGACACATTAACACCGGTCCCACAGCAAAATACTAATGTTGATTCATCTCTGAGCATACCATCTAACTACAGTACACCCAGAAAACGACGGCTTTACAGGGCAGTCATTGATCTTTCCAAAAAGGTTAAGAAAAAAAATGTTGCATTAAAACGTTTAAGAGACACAAACCGCATGTTAAAGCGAAAAGTGCATTCGTTAAAGCACCTTCTAGGAGAATTGGAAAAAAACAATTAATTTCACAAGAAAACTCATCCATATTAGCTGCTATTGGTCTTCAGAGTAAAGAGATTATTAAACGTCAAGTCATAAATGCTACATCAGGCAAAGTTAGTCGTGTGAAATATTCTCCTGCCTGCCAAATTATTGAAAGCGGAGTCTAGTTGAATTGTCTGTGTCTATTAACGATTAGATAGATATTCCTAAATAACAAAAACAAAGCGAGTGTGAATTGCTAATAAATATATTAGTTATTTTAAAAAAAAGTTTTTTTTTAATATATTTTATACCTTATTAAAAATAACCTGTTCTTTTATAACTTTATGTATAGATTTTTTTATTTTTAATGCCGCTTCCTTTAGAGTTGTTACCTCTTGCTCATCAATTAATATTTTGTTGACGAAGTCCGATGGCACCTTTGCTTTTTGTAGTGTATTTATCAACCTAATAAAATGCATTTTGACACGTGATATACTTATTATGGGTAGTAATAAGCTTAAATTATTTGTAGTGTAAAAGTTTTAACTTTTACGAATCAATATCAAATTTTTATTTAAATAGTTTTTATAGCCGTAACGAGATCGAATCTAGTTTTTAAATTTTTTGTCGGTCTGTCTGTCTGTGACCACATCATGAGAATACCACTAAACAGATTTTGATGAAATGATGATAGCTGGTTAATATCATCTGGCTGGTGGTAATATTCGGGTTAACAAATAGGATATTTTTTACTGCGGAAAAAAATCATCTTTAAGAAATTTAAACTAACGTATGTAGGGAAGAAACAGCGTGGAACGAGGGTGAATCGCTAGTTATCTATATGTGTAGACAAACAGATACATGCACTTTTTCAAGTATCAATGCGAAGTAAGTGCATTATAATATATCCGCAGTTGTAACACAGTTATAGCTCTCTCTCTCTCCTACGGCTTCTCGCTCTCTCTGTCACTCTTTCTCGCTCTCTCACTCTCGTGTCCGAAATCGTCATCATCAAAACTTTTAATGGAATTTCTGAACTTACCTAATCGTATCTATTCCAAGTTGACAAGTAACGAGTAGCATTGAACCCATATCCCCATTTTCCCCTACCAAAATTATTCGATTAAGGCCTCCCATTAGTAACTCGAACCACTTATCTAAAACGTCTCCCAGCAAACTTGCTATATTTCCATTGAAATCTAACGACGGTGGTTGGTATGAAATAAGCGCATGAATAACAAATGCACTACACAATATGGTGTTCGATTTGTTATTAATATGTGAAAACAAAGATTTAAGGTAAGCTAATAATTGCTCAGCATTATAAGGACTTTGGTGAGATAGTGCGGATGTTGTTCCATGTTCTTTGATGCTAAAAAAAAAAAATGGAAATGTGTTTCTTATAAAAATGAATATTATAATATAATAAGTAGCAAATCCTTGATAATTTTAAACTACTACTAACAATTTTACGTACTAATATTTTTTATATTATATTAAATTTTATTATAATTTTTATATACCCATTTAATAGATCGCAAATAAAATGCAAGCATCCATCAACAGCGTTAAACGCGTCGATTGCTGTATAGTGTACAAGACTTCGTATTATAGCCGATAAAGCATTCGATGCGTGTTCTTCCTCAAAAAATCGTCTCACACGCCATAATAAACGGATACATTGCAAAATTGATCTATGAATAATAAATACAATAAATACCTAGATATTTTAAAAATTAGTTAAATATACCAGTATTACTACCAGACCCATTCTTATAATATTCACACAATACAATACTATATAAATACAATATATTTTACTTATTATTAACGAGAATAACTGCCTCGGTGGTGTAGTGGCTAACACGTACGGTCACACACCGGGAGGTCCTGGGTTCGAGTCCCGGGTCGGGCCAAGTTTAGTTATTGAGTCTTTCTGTTTCGAAGGCTTAGTAACAGCCCGGAGTTGGGAAGTTGGCGGTGTTTCACCCCCGTGCCTCGGAGAGCACGTAAAGCCGTCGGTCCTGCGCCTTAACTCTCACTGGTCGTGTCGAGCAGTCGTCCCACCGGAATATGAGAGTGATAAGGAACAGAGAGTGCACTTGTGTCTGCGCATACACTCGTGCACTATAATATGTCCCGCGCCGTTGGCTAGTCTCAATGAGATTGGCCGCCGTGGCCGTAATCGGCCGGGAGGACATTATTATTATTATATTAACGAGACACCCGAAATCATCAAAGGTGAGAGATCCCGTATTCGAACCCGCTTCACTCGGTTTCCCGAACGAGCGCATTACTACTGAGCTACCATTATTATATAAAAATTACAGAGGGGCTTTGCTGAGATCAGGGATGATCGTCTGACGTCTCATGAGCGTTGTACAGCCATATATCGTGATTCGTGCACGATATATGTAACAGAAAGAAATATTATTCTGTGTAAACAATGATCGTTGAATTTTTTTTTATCTTCATCTTTCTTCTTTATAATACAGTCGTGAGAGGTGGGGTTTTCATAAAATATTAACAAAAAATACACTTAGAATAAACTTACCGAAAAAGTGCCGAATCTAAATTTGATGTAGCTTCGCAAAGAAATACAGTTATATCGTTATCTAATAAATACTCTATTAGGCGTGTTCTTTCAATTGAAGAACAATTATATTTACTAATAGCTTCGATCAAGTACCCACAGGCTTTACTTTGAGATTCTGTATCTCGAGATGTTAATAATCTTTTAATATCGCACAACACATTTTGTCGCCCATTGGGATTGTAAGTTCGACTAAAATTTGAATTAACTAAGTTATGCATTTATACAAATTAAAATTAAATTATTGTATGAAAAAAAAATAGTTTCAAAAAAGTTCTTGAATATTGCCGCCAAAATAAATAAAATATGACAACAAAAAATAAAGATTATAAAATGAATTTTGTAAGTCGTGAAGAAAAAAATAGTTCATAAAATATTGAATAAGCGAAAAATAAATATGCTATTTCAATTTGAAACTTAGTACCTATTTAAATATCAGTCTTTTTTATTTATATAGTTATAAGTTAAAATTATTGTGTGATAAAAGCATTAAGCAGTTATTTTGATGAAGCAACATTTTCTAATGTCATTCTCATCTGGTTCTGGTTTGCTTTGCTAGGTTTCAGTAAATCTATTTAATTTTGGATTATTTTATCGTTTTATTGTTTCATAGTATAATTGTAAATATTCACTTAGAACCTGGTAATCTCAAAAAAGAATCACAATGGTATGAGTATTTTCATATAAACCAACCAACCAACCTATTGAATACGACAGTTCTGTAATGTACACATAGAAGTGTTCCACCCATATTTAATTCGAATTATTTTTGTTATTTGCAGTCGGTAATGGAATTCCTGAAAGACTTACCGTCATATGATGAACACAACTTCACTTTATTTAATACTGACCATGGCATACGGAATTGTTCTAAAAGACCTTCAATATACCTTCCCACCAAGGATATACCTTCTGAGCAAAGTTGAGTATGAGATTTTATTCGCTTACGAAAGAAAACTATGCTTATTTCGGGTTGGCTTTAGAAGTCGGCCACACGATTTTGGTGTTTTGGGGAGGTGGGGGGTCTAGGGGGGGGTGTTAGCTACCCGATGGTACCACTCCCGCGGCGCGGAGATCCTTATTTTTTTTTTATGAATTTTTTAATTTCGTGTTTTTGTATGCATATAACGGAACGTTTTTCCAAGTAAAAATGGTTTGGTAAGTAAAATGGAACGTAATTATAAGTGAAAAACATTATAAATTTGAAAATAAATAACACACAAAATAAATTTCTACTCAATACAAATAAAATTCAAATTAGAATTAGTTAGTCGAGTACCATAAGCATTACTAGGCCAGATTGGTTAGGTTAGGTTAGAACATGACCACAAAAACACCCGACTTTCAGCTAAACACTAGGCCAGATTGGTTAGGTTAGGTTAGAACATGACCACAAAAATAACCGACTTTCAGCTAAACACTAGGCCAGATTGGTTAGGTTAGGTTAGAACATGACCACAAAAATAACCGACTTTCAGCTAAACACTAGGTCAGATTGGTTAGGTTAGGTTAGAACATGACCACAAAAACACCCGACTTTCAGCTAAACACTAGGCCAGATTGGTTAGGTTAGGTTAGAACATGACCACAAAAATAACCGACTTTCAGCTAAACACTAGGCCAGATTGGTTAGGTTAGGTTAGAACATGACCACAAAAATAACCGACTTTCAGCTAAACACTAGGTCAGATTGGTTAGGTTAGGTTAGAACATGACCACAAAAATAACCGACTTTCAGCTAAACACTAGGCCAGATTGGTTAGGTTAGGTTAGAACATGACCACAAAAATACCCGACTTTCAGCTAAACACTAGGTCAGATTGGTTAGGTTAGGTTAGAACATGACCACAAAAATAACCGACTTTAATATTTTTAATTCTAATTTGAATTTTATTTGTATTGAGTAGAAATTTATTTTGTGTGTTATTTATTTTCAAATTTATAATGTTTTTCACTTATAATTACGTTCCATTTTACTTACCAAACCATTTTTACTTGGAAAAACGTTCCGTTATATGCATACAAAAACACGAAATTAAAAAATTCATAAAAAAAAAAATAAGGATCTCCGCGCCGCGGGAGTGGTACCATCGGGTAGCTAACACCCTCCCCTTCCCCCCCCACCCCCCCAAAACACCAAAATCGTGTGGCCGACTTCTAAAGCAACCCCCTTATTTCATTATTAGTGAAAAGGTATAGTTTATTATATACATGTTGCTTAACATTTAAAGTAAATCCAATTCTTGCAAAAACAATTCTAAAGTTAATGTTAGAATAAATGTGCCTTTATTACACTAAAATTTTTATCAAATAATTAATTTAATAGATTTAACATTGTTAAAATGCATATTTTAATTTAATTCTTTATATTTTTAGTCATAGTGACAGAAAAAACAAATATCCTTTTAAGATATTTACATCAGCAATGGGAGAAAAAGGTAAAATTCTTCACTTGTAATACTATGATTTATAGTAAATAAACATTAAAGTAAATAATAAATATAAATACAATTCTCATCTCACGATTATATCAGTATTGTTATATATAATGCTAAAAAAATACTTGTTTTAAAGTACCTTCACAGTAGTTTTTTATTCAATAGTTATTCAGTTCATTTTTTCATGTAATTTTTAAATTTTAACAATAACACATTTAATTATTTCAGAACAACACCTCACCTAAAAAACGTGATCAAAGTCACATAGAACAAAATGGTGATGAAAGTCGACCACGAAAGAGGCCCTGTCTAACTTCCCCGATCAACTGAAAATATTTGATTGTATCACTTCCTTTGTGCTTCAGTTACAGACTTTGTGAACACTTTGACAGTTTTGTATTAACATTTACAAATGTCACATTTTAAGTCTAATTTTACATTGACTATTGAAATATACTGGTTCTATGTTTTCAAAAAGTTAGCAAACATTGTGCCATTTAGTTATTTTCAAAAGTTTTCTTAAACAATAATATGCATCTTATTTGAAATTATATATATTCATTCCACAAAAAATAAGTTTGCATAATTATTTGTTTGAGTTATGTAAGATTTTTGAATAATTATTTTATTTGAAGGCTTACACTGTGTAAGAATATACATATTTAGTGTTTGCATACTACTGGTAATAATGTGTTCAGTATTTTTATGTGCAGGAAGTAAGGTCTTGCCAGGTCAGGATATTTAATAAATGTAATGCTGACTTTATAAGTATTGGCAGCACTTATTAGAAACTATCTCATTGTAATAATGGGAAATCATTATGATATGTCTGTTGAATGTTGTATAAATTTTCTTAATTTAAGTTTTTATCAATGGCATAAGGTTTCATCCTAAACTGTAAATGTATAAGGACTTAGCTCATAAATACATTATTAAAAAAAAAATATTGTTTTACCTCAATATTCTTCTCTTTGTAAAAGATTATATGTATATGCCATTGATAATATTTTTTAAAATTTCTAAACTGAACTACAATTTTACTTATTATTGATTTATAAATACTAAGGATTAGAGCAACTTGAATGAATCATTGAGATTATGAAGCACATATACAAATAAACAATAGATTAATAATAAATAGTTAAGTTATTGATAGCAATTTTTGTATCATCTTTAGCTCTAGCCTGATCTGTAGTGCTGGATTCAGAATGTTTGCTATCTCTAAAACACAAAATGACAAATATATTTAATTTAAAAAATGTAGCTTTTTATTTCAAGTCATTTATCCTAAAATTGCAGTATCTTTTGTACTGTCAAAATAAGAAATTTTTACTAAATGCATAATATAAAAGTACCTATAATGATTGACATAAGAAACACAATTTTTAGTTTCTTAAATGGCAGGACTGAATTTTGATGGGACTTTCACTGATAAGCTGCTAATGTTAGCTTAGGATTGTGATAACAAAATTAAAACTAGCCCAGGATAATAGAATGGATTCCTTATTACTTTATCCTACTATATTATGAAATATGATCATAACTTATGAGCTGTAACATAGAAATGCTTATTATTTTATGTAATTCTAGACAATTATAAACAAAAAGTAGTTAAAAAATTACAGTAATTACTGCTTAAAAAAATATATGTGACAGAAACACTGCAAAAATATAGAAAAATACTAAAAAAACTAATAGGTTTTTGTTACTGGTGTTGCACATTAAAAATGTTTATATATTAATTATTATTATATAATTTACATGTTCTTTATAGAAACTGGATGTAAAAAAAAACTCCATATTTAAAATGAAAAATAGTTTTATTCTAGTCAATTTTTATTATACTTATTTCACAATTTGCAGAATCAATCCACAAGCCGCAAAAAATGTTGGGAAAGGGTACCTAATGGAATAATTTCTCTTATACTTAATAGTGATATCTTTACACCTAAAACACCAACTCAAGAACAAAATAGCTACTTCATATTGTTTAAATTCATTGTAGCCACTTGCCCTAAAAACATTAACACTAAAATGGAGTTAAAATAAAAATATTCCAATTTAAAATTCAAGATTTGTCCAGCTCAGCAATAACATTAATCTGTAATGTTTTTATTTATTGTAAATGTCTCAAATTTTTTATTAATCTACTTAATCTTTAGCAGGCACTTCAATAACTCGAGGTTTGTCAATGATTCTAGCAGTACGGTTGCCCTTTTCAACAATCCCAATAATCCAGGCCTGATATCCTTCTTGTTTCTCAATATCTTTACAATACGCAGCAGCTTGCTCACGGGGCAAACAAATTAAAAGCCCTCCAGAAGTTTCAGGGGCATGTCCTTGTAAAAGTTGGAACATATTTCCACAGGCCTTTGCAACAGCTGCCATTTTGGCAATTACTGGTAAATTGTGAATAACAAAGGATACTTCATTTTTCTGGTGTGATGCAAGATTTTGAGCATGTCCTAAAAGTCCAAATCCAGTGACATCAGTGGATCCATGGGCGTTGTACTTGTGCATAAGGCGAGCTGCAATCCTATTAAGTCTACTCATTGAATCCATTGCACGATGATAAGCTTTTCTTACATCTTCCTCGGACACTACTAGTTTAATTCGGTTCCAACGTTCTGGTTGGTCAAGCCATTGATGTGCATTAACAGCAACTTGAGTTCCAAGAGGCTTGGTGAGTACTAACACATCTCCCATTACTGCATTGTCTGGTACAATGTACTCATTTGGTTGACAAATAGTGGTTGCAACCCCCCCAATTGTGCACCAGGGATTAATTACAGTCTGTCCACCAGTAACAGACGTACCGGCTTCTAATGCTGAATCTTTAAAACCTCTCATTATGAGGGGAATTACAACGTCTCGTTCCTTCTCAGTCATTTTAGTGGATACGCCAAGCAACATTAACATATTGTCACATTCAGTCACACCCATTGCATATAAGTCGCTTAGTACATTTGCACACGCAATTTTACCCATCATGTAAGGGTCGTCTACTAAAGGGTAAAAAAAGTCAGTCGTTTGTACCAAACAAAGCCCACCGTGCCTGAGTGGTGTCACCGAACAATCCAAGCCGATGCCGATGCGCGGGATAGCCACATGCATAAATTGATCTTGATCCTGTTGAGAATAATCTTGTTGTAAGGATTCAACAAGCTTGGACAAAACATCTTGTGGTACTTTACAACTTCTTCCTTTTAAATCGGCAAACCTGGTTAGGCGAAAACTAGCTTCCAAGTCGTGAGCCACAGGGTCGAATGGCCGACGTAAAGCCAATGCATTAGGGTTACCGGCCATTTCTAACTGCGCTGCAGATAGTGTATCTTGCGCTACACTAGATTGATACGACATATTACACAAAAACAAAACTGTATTTTGAACCGCCTTAGAGTACGTTTGTTAAAAATGCCGAAACCCGACACGCCGCCAAGTGACGCTTGCAAAATGGCGTCTCTTTTACAGAGAGGAAATGAGAGCCAAAAGTTTATACGAATGAAGAATTCTTATTGGTGTTTACAATATGTAAACAAAGAATCTCTGACTTCTATTGGACACAGGATTTTTGACATTTTTAAAGTGCATTGAAAACGTACTTATAAATAATTACGTTTTGTTTCGAATATATTTCTAATGTTGTTATTATTTAGTGAGTATAAATATAATGAACAATTGTAGCACAATAAATTTCATCATATGTTTTTTTATGAAATAAACATCTAAAAATTATTAACGTTTTAAATATACATCTTAAACTTGTTTTCTTATCTGTATCCTGTGAGATGCAATTGTTTTTGTTGTATTAAGCATCCATCCATGGTTTTTAATAACTACCAATCACGTTAAAAAAGGAACTTTTTTTATTGGTGGTTTATTTGGGCTAGACCAAATCATTACTGAGTATTGGCTATATTTTTCAAGAGTGATGTTTCCTGATTCCTCTTTTGAATATTTGTATTTTTACGGCGGTTAATTTTACTGATTAGATTCAGCATTTTTAAAATTATTATTTTTTTTACAAAGAAATTGTAAGTTATTGAATTTGTATTAATATGAAACTTATCAAATAAAAGATAATGGATAAGTTAAAATGGAATAAAGTGGAAAACGAGGCGGGATATCCGTGTTATACTATGTAAGTTAGTGCTACTTTCACTATTCTTTATTTTGTATTTTATACTGAAATAATTTACTTTCATTGCTAATTTCAGAGAATCAACGGGTGAACAAAGTTATGACCATCCACAATTCCGTAAAATTTTAAAATCTTTAGGCGAATTCGATGACATAAAATACAGTGCATATAGAATTGCATTCAAAGTATTTGCATTACAAAGAAGCCTTCAAGGTAAACTACAGTAGAATACAGTAATACCATAAGATCAAACTTCAAATCATTCATATTTCAACTACCTACTTCCTGAAAAATGCTATCTATCTATATCTATTTCTAATTTTAGTTATGTATATGATAACTGGTATGTGGCTAAGGTTTATTTTTTATAGTTAATAAAAATACATTTTCAGTGCCACCTTTACGTATAAGTTCAGGTGTATTCGCTCGACATCAGCTTAGTTTATCTGAAAGCAGCTTATCTCTTGACACGGCAGAACTAGAAGCAGTTTTAGCGGACATATATTTTGCTGCTGAGAAAGAAGGCCTGTTTTCTGGTGATGTGGACTTGGCTGTGGACCTTTTAATAAATTTGTTGTTAAACGTGTATGATGAGTAAGTTACACCCTAAAATAGATTGAAGTTTCAGTCATATTTACATAATTTATTATATTTAACTGTTCGTGATATGATCGGTCAAATATATTAAAAAAAAATATAAAGGCAAGTTCAAAACTAGTCTATATTTACAGAGAAAGAAAAAGTCCTATAAGAGTGCTTGCAGCAAAGACCCTCTTAATTTTGTTAAGTGAAGAGTCCATATCGGAAAAATGGCTGGCCCTAGCAAATTGCAGTGCTGACCACAATGGATGTGTGTCTCCTAAAAGATTAGCCGCATTATTGGTGCATGTAACTGCTTTACCTAAGTACCTTGGTTGTCAGTGTGAGTTTATACAAAGTGATGTGGACTCCTGTTTTGAAAAAGTAAGTTAATTAAAGAGAAACTTAACTAAAAATGATTAAATTTAATATACTGTTGGGTTGCGGTTTAGAATCGTTTGGCAGGACGATGGTCGTGGTAGGTGGGGGAGGTAAGGAGGGGATGCTCCCTATTATCCCTATATAACTCCCATTACAAGGTAATTCATAGTTCCTGAGAAAAAAGGTTTTGAAAATAGCACTCGCCGGCCGCTGCCGCGGCACGCTTCGCTCGGCTCGTGCGATGTGGTCATATATCTAACCTAACCTAACCCACCTAGAAATAACAAAAAATTCGTAAGATTAACCCGCAAAACCTATGTTATCCAAGTCGAAAGAAAGAAAGTCGGACTATGGCACTCGCCGGCCGCTGCCGCGGCACGCTTCGCTCGGCTCGTGCGTTGTGGTCATATATCTAACCTAACCTAACCCTAGGTGGAAAGAACTAAAAATTCTAAGGATTAACCTTCTAAACCTATGTTATCCAGATTGAAAGAAAAAAATCATCATACAACACTATTAATATCTGATAATAAAAACACATTCACACAAATCGAAAGAAAAGCGGAACTAAATTTGGCGCCATTTAACATAGATAAAACATTTTTTTTGACATAATATTCGTACGTCCTTGTCTAACATATACGAAATCGCATTTGTTATCCTACTCTAACAGAGATAATATTACTTAAGTTTTTATTTAATTTTCTCTAAAAATATGAATTACCTTCAGTTGTGATTATTATTATTGTGATCAGTGAATATACCTCTATCAAATATATAAATTTCAACCACCAACTCCTGCCAAACGATTCTAAACCCAACCCTACTGTTGATTTATTAGTAAATGTGTGGATGATCAAAAAATAAAGTGTGTTTTTATAAATGTAGGATTGTATTCATTAAATGTCTAATTAAAGTATATTATGTGAAAGAACTAAGAACTTACTAATTATACTATTATATATATTTGTTATACTTGCTATTATACCAAATTTTATTAAAATCTGTCCAGTGGGCTTCTTGTGATGCGGTCACAGGCAGACAGATAGACAAAAATTCTAAAAACTAGATTCAGTCTCTATATATATGTGTTAATAACAAAAAAGTATTCGATGTACAGATTGACTAAGTTAGAATATTATTATAATATCCAAATAAAAATGAGATTTGTTCAAGATTTATTAATTTTTTGTAACATCATCCATATTCTATTTACCAGAGTGCAGGTATGCTTGGCATAAGTGCACAAGCTGTAGCAGAATGGGGCGCACAACATTGTGCCAGTACTCGCTGGCTCTCTGTGGTGCAACGAGTTATATCCAGCAGAAATAGTTCCAGTGCAAGCGCTACTTGTGTGATATGTTCACAACCACTTATACAGGTTATATTATGTATTTATTACAGTCTTGTTTTATTGTAATATCTGTATTAAATTGAGTTTGGTGTTTGGTTATAATTCTTTTCTTTTTAAACAACTAAATGAATTTTGATGCATTATTGTGTTAAATAAGGTTACTGAAAGTAGTTATATATTGGATGTTGTTGGACCCATTATTATTAATAGTAGTGTTTTATTTAATATATTACAGGTGTTAAAGTTTAGATGCTCAAAGTGCAATACATTCTTCTGTGAAAAGTGCTATTTATATGACAAAGATTCCTCTAATGTGCCTGGTCATAAGAAAACTCATTTAGTTCAAGAAATTATTGATGGAGAGGTAATTTAATTGTATTATTTTTAAATTTAATATCAATTATAAATAAGATTTTGAGCATAAATTAAATATTTCTGAGTTTTGCACTAAATTTTAAGTATTACTATAATATATACATATAAAAGAAAGGCTTTACAAAAATATGTGTTATTTATTAACAAATTTAAATGTTTTCAGGTAAAACCAACTGAGTGTCTAAGCTTTATCAACGGTATGAAACGTTTCTTTTTCTGCACAAAAACAAAGAAGAAGAAAACCAACAAAAAGAATCGCAAAGCCAACAAAAATTTAGTCAACCAAGGTTCTATTAGAAGGAAAAATGAGAAACCAGCTATATTCACTTCTACTGTTGGCAAGGCTTCCGGCAATAAAGCAAACCCAGCGGTAACACTGCAAGATGTCATAAATCAATTAGAAAATGAAAATAAGTAAGTGAAATTCTTTAACTCAACTATCTCAAAGAAACACGAGCTTTCTTTTAGACTTAGAGAGACTTAATATATTTATTACAATTTATAATTATGTATTACAACCTCTGACCAATATTGGTCTTCATTATATTATATTATTATGATGTTATTACATAACATAAAGGATGCCATTATTGGTCCAGATATAATAATAATAATACAGTTTAATTTATTCCATGGGCAGAGTTTAAAAGTTTTTATAATTATGTTTAGTTATTTAATTTATTACTCCATAGAGGCACTCCCCTTCTAGTCAAAAGCCTTCTCTAATCCCTTCTGCTTCTCTTGCATTTCGATATATCCATCCAGAGCTTGCCTATCACTTCTACAATATTATCTACAGGTTTGGATATCAGTCTCTAATGGTGGCTAGGCTCACTGAAACTAGCCAGCTGCAGGAGATATTATCAAAGCCTATGAAACATATAGTCGGCCAATGGACGTGACAGGACAACCCAAGCTGCACTGGCTTGGAAATTCCGTTGGCCGACTATATGTTTCATAGGCTATGATATTATAGTGCGCAAGTGTAAATGCAAACCCAAGTACAATATGTATTCTAGTCGTCGAAAATCAATGGGATGATATGTTGGCACGACTGATGAGGGCTCAGGTGCTGGACCAACGAATTTCCATGATCACCAAGACACTTTGCTAACTCGCCAACAGTAGTCAACTAATGAGAACATTTTCTTTTAATTTAAAGATAGTGTAGACAGAATTAATTTATTAATCATTTAATTTTTTAATTAATTTCAATCAAAAACATCATTTACTTTACTTTTCAGAGTAATCAAAGAGTTGACAGAACAAATAGAGGTTGTGGCTAAAAGTGGCAGTGATGAATTAAAGACCAAAGTCGACCAACATTATAAACAATTGTCTACACAGATAAATAGACTAAAGATGTTAAAGGTGCGAGCGATGCATAATAGTTAAAGCACTTTTAGTTTGTATTACATATTGTAACTACTAGATTTTTAAGATTTTTATACAGTTTTCCAGTAAAACTAAAACATATTATAGTAATCTTTATAACATTTTTTCACTAAACTTTAGGGCTGTAAAATTAATTAAATTATTAATAATGAAATTCAAATAATAGAATTATTATAATAATAATTATTAAACTTTATTTTTTTTAATAAAATGAAGATAAAATATAAATTCATACATATATTAGTACTACTAAAAATTATTTCTTTTAGGATAACCTCCTTAACCCACAAAGTCTACAAGCCGATCCTAAAGCAAATGACATACCTCAAGCATTCAATCTCTTCAGTCCCATACCAATAATTGATGACAAACAATCTAAAATAATCGAAAATGTTAACCAGCCAAGGGTTTTAAGTATGGATTCTGGGAACTTCTCCGTAGCCTCAAAACCAGATAGTCAGAATTTACTAACAATGTCAGGTGACGCATTGAAACCTGTAGTGGTTCATGCCACTTCTGATAGTATATCATCTGTGTCTATGAATGATATGAGCAATTGGTATAATGGTAAGTATTAAATATTGTTTTTGATTATGTTAGTTAAGCAGTAAGCTTATAAATAAAACTATAAATGTTCAAGAACTTTCAAAAATATAAAAATTATTTAGAAAATTGTGGGCAGGCACTGTCTGTATCAAGTATATAATAATTAATAACCGAGACATGAAATCTTGATTTAAGCATTTATTTGAAATTATAAATGAAGCAATCTTTTCTGATTTTGTCGTGAATTTATTAATGTACTACTTACCACACAAAAAAAAACATACATAGAAAAAAAGAAAGTGGAGACTCTTTAAGACTTATCTCTCTTTTTTGGTTCCCGATGTTTCGAATGCTTTACAAATTACAAAAAAGAAATTATTATAGTTAATCTTGTAAATTATACTTAAAAAACTGACTTAATTATGCAAAAATTGCCTACTTCATAAATATAAATATTTACGATGCAAATTTAATCTAGTCTTAATATTGTATATAAAAGAATTAAAGTAATTTTCTACCACATCTATATATTTCAACAACCAACACAACAAACAACCACTTCCAGAAACAGAAACAACCAGAGCAAAAGCGAACACAACCAGCCTGAGCGCGACGGAGCAGCGCTACGCGGCGGACCTTCACTGCGTGGCGGCCAGCAACCACAAGATGCGCGCCCTCAACGCTGACCTCGACACCGTGCTCGACCGCCTGCAGCAGATACTCACACACAACTTCGCTATGGACGGTCTGTATATTACACAATTAGGCATAGGCGGTCTGTATATTACACAATTAGTGATAGGCAGTCTGTATATTACACAATTAGGCATAGGCGGTCTGTATATTACACAATTAGGCATAGGCAGTCTGTATATTACACAATTAGGCATAGGCGGTCTGTATATTACACAATTAGTGATAGGCGGTCTGTATATTCTACAATCACTGATAATATACTGATAGAATAATTTATGAACTATTAATAAATTTATTTTTTTTGGAAACAACTTATTCATTTAATAAATATCAACAAATATCTTTATACATTCCTTATGCCATTATGGTTTCAATGCAATCATTGTACCTACCTTCTCTTAATATCTAGTAGGCAATTAGGTAGTGCAAGTGAAAAGTAAAAAAAGTAAATTACTAAGAATTTTCGATGTCGTGTATACGTTTAAAATGCAAGTATTCTTCTTTTTCATAAAGTCTTGGCAAGAATCGAATCAACCATTGTTCACTTACTCAATTTAAAAATAATTATTTTACAGATTCCTGTTTCGATAACACTCAACTACGTGAAACAGCAAACGAAATGGAGGGATTGCTGGGAACGTTAATTAGAGGTGTGGAACAACGTGCCACGTTGAATGCCTCTAAGGGACTAGTCTAGACTTTAAATATGTATTTTTGTAATATAATATACTATTGACGCAACCTCGCTCTACTCGGGTTCATCCGTGTTGTGTTTTACTTGTAAATATAGATTTCTTAGAAATGAAATATTTTTAGTGGATAACCAGCTAACATCATCCCAAATTTTATCAAAATTCAGCGATTTTGCTTGTGATGCATTTACTGACAGACAGACAAAAATTATGAAACAATAGAATGTAATTTAGAATTTTATTATATGTATAGATGTTATTAATTTTGAACCCTACTGTGAATTAGTACGGACGATAGTCGCTAGCGAATGCGTTAAAGAATTGTATGACAATTTTAAATTTATTTAGTTTAATTGATTGATATGTATATAAATGAACTTACTCTGACTTGTTTTATTTTGTGTTTTAATTTCGCTGGTAACGAATTTTGTTTAGATAAGACTGGACTTATGATTAGATAAAAAGTGAAATATTGTCATTATATATTAATATTTATTTTAAGTTTGAATTCTTTTAGTTGACAAATAGTTTATAAGTAATGACTCTTGTAATTTTAGAAGTATCTCAGTTTTTAATAGTTTGTTAGATGTAAGCTCTCCGTCCCACTCGACCAGGTGCTCAACTTATGTAAGGTTACTTATTGGATCTGATTAAGACAAATATATAGAAAAATAACATGCCATATATTTTATGAAAATTTACATACTGTCGTGTACATTATTATTAATAAAATATATAAATTACGTATATAATAATAAGTGTTAAAATTGTTTTATTATAGTACTTAATTATATTATGTTAAGCGTAAGAGTGATCTATTCGAGAGATAAATTGGTTGTTTTGACTTTACAATGGATACTATCTAGAAATAGATAGAAATAGATAATTCTTTAGAAAAGGCAACGTTTCTAAAAATTCTTTTTTTATTTAAAGTAAGAGAGCTCTTTTTTAAAATTTTTCCTTTTTTCTATTGAGATTCTTTCCTGTGAATTTCTACTTTGGTATATCACATATCTGTGATGTATATAAAAGAAATAATATATACATACATATTACATACTTATTCATTATAGTCATAACTTTTTTTGAAAACACTGAAATATTAAAATATATCAATATAATCTACTTTTATAAAGATGTTGTTTATATAATATCATGATCAAAGACTAATAAATAATTCATAATACCTTGACATTTACTTATAATGCCTCCTCTACACATCTGCAGATGCATCAGCGGACGTCATCTTCGGATGCATCCGCCAACGTATAGAGTTGTAGGTATTTAACGTCCGCAGATGCATCCGATTGAATCCGATTGTTGTCGGTTTTGTGACACGGACCATAGGGTTTTCATAACATAGACTGATGAACCTACAGACGTGCGGACGGCTCGAGGCGATCCATCTGCGGATGTATCTGTCAACAGTAGGTACGCATCTGCAGACGTGTAGAGAAGACTTAAGTGATTCTACTGAAGGAAATACAACTCACTAGCTCTCAAGTGTTATTTTTTTTCCTTATTTCTATATAAAATTAGCTGTGGTCATTTTTTAAATTTATCTTCTACAAAAATTTTTCTTTTCTTTATATCCTATAAAATATGGTTACTGCACATTGTAGATTTTTTTGCTTACCGAATTTCGCCTTTTACGTACATCATTAAAATGAACGCCAATAATTTACATAAGCCAGTTTTATTATTAAAATCTTAAATGATTCCAAAAAATGTACAATGTGCGGTTATTATATAGAACAATTTTATCCTTATAAAGTTAATCTCGACTGTAAATATTTCGAATAAAATTAATCTTAAAACTACAAAACGCAATTCGATTGCAGAAGCACAACCTAGAGTACTTACAATAAAATAATAAAATTAATACAATTTACAAAAAATATGTATAATATGTAATGTATTAATAAATGATACACAAACGGACGGTTTTTTATTTCACTATTACTATCTACATTTGGATATAATTCTCGTTAAAATATTATACTTATATCTACTTCGCAATAGCGACTAGCTTGAAAAAGCTAAATATCAAAATTTATTACATTTTTTTAATTTGAATGTGGAGACCAAGTCGGTCACATTTAGAAATATTAATTTAAAATTGTAGATTCTAATAAAATTTATGGTCGACATTTTGTACCAATACATTTGATAAAACAGATACAAAATTTATCAATATTCAATGTTTTTTATTGACAATTATAATAAAAAGATCGATAATTTAATAGAAAATTCTATATTAACACAGTATAAAAATCTATGCATTATACAGAACCAACCCTAGAGTCGATTCAATTTATCGATTATTATTTTATACCTTTTAGCCTATTTCGCCAAAGTCGTAGTATTGAAAAGACATTAAGTTTATTTATTATCCATATTTTGTCATATAAAATGCAAGACAATGTCAGAATCTTTAATTTTCGTTTTATAAGATCCTCCCGATAGCCCTCTTGACGTTTTCGTTGGAAGACTGTATCGATCAGTAGGCTGTGGTTGTCAAAATAGGTGATGAAAATAATGATTTAATTCCTTTTGCTACTGTTTATGAGATATTTGCAGCAGTGTGTTAGCAGGTGTTTCTCTTTCTCCGTGGAACCGTTTTGATGTATGGCGGTGGGTCCGCCGCGCTCTCGTGTGTAAATGTCTAATCCGTATTGCCCTGAAAAATACATCACTATTATAGATACAAGAAAATGGAAGTAAATGAGTGAAAATGTACTCTTTACTTTGTAAATTCTTATCAGATTTGAGTGAAATTCGGAGTGATAGATAGCTTTTACTTGTACCCTAAAATACCCTTTTTATACGCGAACTAGGTCTTAGATTAATCTTATCTTAAACTGAATAAAATAGTAAAAATAAATAGTAATAAAATAGTAATGTAGTAAGTAGTAGGTAAAATGTTAATATACATCCACGTCAGAATATCGGTTTTGTGTTTAAAGTAATTTTGTATATAATGAAATTATAATTAATAGATCAAAATTCCTTTTTATCCAGCAACCAGATGAGCCATAGATGGTCTTACTCCGGATCTTAGAGTATACAATTAAGCTCGTAAAATTAAAGTTATATAACATTTTCCATATCTTACCTTCTTCCGGGAATGTAATATAGAACGTAACAATATCGTCGGATACGTTTTGCTGTACATATTTAGAGAGGCGTTTCTCGTCGACGCCATTCTTGTGCAGCGTCGCCATGAAGTCAGCGAGTGGCCGCGACATACGGAACTGAATCTCTAGCTCACGCCCCGCGAATACTAGGGCTTCCTGTTTTTATAAATGTTAAATTAATATACATAATACTGCAGTATATTTTGTTACTAATACTGTATAATCTTGTATAGATGCCTATGTGCTAAGCTCTATTTCAAAATATAACAAAAAAGTTTAATATTTTGCACAAAACCTATAATTTCCATCATTATTAATGTTATAATATTACTTTAAGGGTAATTTTAAAGATTCCTTTCCTAAAAAAGTGGGTATAAAATTTCTATGTAAAGGAAACAGACTTAAAGACAACTTTTTTCAACAGATATTTTAAGTAGGCACTTGCCCAGCATGGTAGAATATAACCACTCTGGAAGGCCCGTGCTCAGCAAAGGTACTTTAAAAGTTCTGAATTATTTTCTTTAAGTAAATAAAAGCGTGTTAACTAAATTGCTTTCTTACTTGGTGCGTGATAGGCACGAGCCCGAACAGGCGGGTTGCCTTGGTGGGCCCCCACTCGCCGCTCGCGCAGTCCGGCAACGGTACCATCACCGTTTGTAGTTCTGCGCAGCAGATCTACAACGTTGTTATAAATTTTAAGTTTATTTGAAATTTAGATATATAAGAAGCTGAAAATAAAGGTACCGGAAACTTTCGGATTTTTTCGCAGATTTACTTAGACTCTTGGTAGGTATATAAAGTTTCGAATGCTATAGCGATTATGAGACTTGTTACAGAACTAGAATTTTTTATAAATCTGCAACTTATTTTTGTGTTAAAGAATAAGCGCCAAAGAACAATTGAAAAAAACTGTTTTTCTTCAAAATTCTCTACTTTCAATAAAAGTATCTTTACTTTGACAGAATTATGTAAGTTTTATGTATATAACTAAGTATATTTGTAATAAGAAGAAAATCTTTATTTAAACATAGCAATAACGTCAAATAAAGTTATGTGTTTTACTAAAGCTGACCTTAAACTTGCAAACACTCTTGAACTTCATGGGCTCGCCGGTGAGGTACTCGCGCGGCGTCACCGCGTTGGCGAAGATGTCGAGCAGGAAGGCGCCGCTGCAGGGCGCGTGCACGCGGAACGACACCACGTTGCCCACCACTGACTGGAGGTCGAGAATTCGTATTACAAATCAAAATATACTTTTTTCAAATAGACTATTACAAGCACTTTTACATCATGAAAGAAGAATTTAACGAAGATTACTTCTAAAATTAGCCTTAACTTTGGTTAATTTAAATGTACCTACTTAATATTTAAATACGTTACGTTACACTGTGGCGAAGAAACATTCAAACGGACAGACTTTCGAAATTATTATAGTGTTATGGTCAAATTTTGTATAGAATAGTCAAATTCTAGATATATACACTTTAGAATTCAAGTTGGTGTAAGAATTTTGTTTTAGTAATGAATAAGTCTGAACTCCTACGAATATTTACAAAATAAATAGGCCAAATCGGTTGAGATTGTTTAAATTAAACGACTCTCGTAAAAATAGTATTAAATTAGTATGTCCTTACAGAAATACAAGGACCAAATGTTCAATCCGATACTGACCCTGTGAAAACCCTCTGGTGCTTAAAATAAAACACCAGTGATCCGACCGTGGAATTTCCTATCCGGCTCCGAACAACCAAATCTGGTATGAGTTATTGCTGTGGTCGAAATAGTTCAGAAGGACATTATTATTAGTATGAATAGAATTTACATTTTGTAAGATACCACACCTGCATTACGAATCTCTTAAGACTGACGCCATCGAAGCCATCACCCTCCGTGTCATAGAACTTCAGGTTGTAGTGGAAGATGAGGGAACTCTGCATGTGCGCTGGCATCGCTATACGCATTGTCGCAGCACCTTTGGACAGTACATTTTTTTATTAATCAAATCAATAGCCTTTAATCATAGAGTACATATTAGAAATAAGTACGTACGATTACTATAGATAGTTAATAAATTTTACAATTACGGTATTATAGTTAACAGAAAATTAAAACATGCATAGACTTTTGCATATCATGATAATGTGTTTTTAAAGTTTTATTTACAAATTAATAATTATAGGTGAGCAAATGGTTAATTACCTACAATATGTTAACCAATGGTGTTAGCCGTGAATGATTAACTTACGGTTAACCATAACAAGCTTTTTTAGTTCGATATAATAAATATTTATTAAGTTAGTTGCAAGTGAACGAAAGTTGAGTAAAGTCAGCTCTATAGCGAACAGAAATAATATTTTTGAGCATAGTTTGTAGCATTAAAAATGTACCCCAAAGGGCCAAAGATTTTTATAAAATGTTTAGTATAGAAGTATTTGTAGTTTCATAGTTTAAGTTTAGTTTTTAATAGTTAGTTTTTCATTTCATATTTTATTTTTTTCTTATCTCGTTTATTAACTTCATTTAAAAAGATTTTTTAAAAAATAACAAAATGGACGAAATTCACTTACCAGTAGAATCAGTGAACATTACAGCTTTAGTATTCGGATCGCTGAAGTATAGTCCGTATCTGAAGAACAAGGATCTAACAAAAGGCAGTTCTTCAAAATCGTGAAGGGTGATAGGCGTTTTCAGCAACTGCCAATCTGGCTGTAGTGGGTAGAACTCGTATATGAACTCGCGTGGGTCTGTCAGGAAGTAGTGGTCGTCGTACTCGTATCTGCAAAGGAAGGAATTTTTGGTTTAATATGGTGGTATAAAAGAGAGAGAGAGAGAAAGAGAGAGGGAGAGAGAGAGACGGGAAGAGATTCACACATGGCAGAAGTGATACTTCAGAAAAGCAGCCTACCAGAGATTGAGGTAAATATACAGTATCAGGAGTATTAGAATATAGGTACTGTTTTTATAATATTTTTATCAAGCTTAAAAATTATTTTATAATTTAATGCAAAATGTAATAATACACTTCATATAATATTTATTATACACGTGTATAATACACGTTGGCAATGACGCATTTTCGTAGGTTGCGTACTACGCAGGGGCAAAGACTTATTCTATCTCATAAGTCCTATTTATGAATATGATTGTCTGAGTTATTTGTCTCTTTTTGGTGTCGCCTTTTCGTTTCATCGAATTTTCAAATCGCAACGGTCTAAAGAAACTTCACTACATAAGGACATTGGGTTGATATAACCAAACATACCTCAAGCTATCACTCTTGCCCCGTACTCCGGGTTTTGGTGCGTCTTTCGCATTGACAAGGTGTCTCGCCCCCCAGTTGCACTGCACGAAGCGCCAGGCGCCCGCGACGTACACCGCGTTCCACGAGTTGCGGAAGCGGTTATCTTCGAAGCGCACGCCCGGCTGGTAGCCCGCGGACTTGCTGTAGCCCTTGATCACTACGCAATGGAGGCCGGCGTAGCTGTGGGCGGAGTGGTTTGGTTATCATACTGTTATGAGGTAATGTGTGTATGTGGGTGTGTGAATATCATCATGTATTATAATTTAGCGTGCTAATTAGAATATAATCTGGAGTAACACATCATATCTTATATTTATCAGTATAATATATTGTGCCAATGACGTATTCAACATTTTTTTATCGTCCGTAAGCTGGACCTAGCTCTCTAATCTCTTCAATACGAGTGGTCCACGATGCTGACTAACTGCGAGTTTGCTTAGAATTTTTTATCATAGGATGGGATATCATAGGAAACAAATATGTTATATTTGCTCTATATAAAGATATATAATTTAATAAAAAAAACATCTAAGATATTTAAAGTATAATAAGTGAAAATATATCCATACCTGCACAGTCTCTTGAACAGGACATGGTAACTTTCTGTTCCGTGTTTGATCCCCCTCAATAAGCCTAAGGGCGAATCTCCTCTCAAATTGTCATCGAAATGTATATTATTAAGGTTTTTGACTGTGATCCATCGGAATATGGTGCGAGCTTTTTCGACATCACTTGCGCATCTTCCTACTAATTGCCTTACGAGGTCAGTAAATGTCTTTTGGTCTTCTTGCGCTACCTGTTTCAAAAGTGAACTAAATAATAATATAAACAATTACTTTGCTTTATAATGTATCTGTATTGAGCAAAGTATAGGGGAAAAGCTATGGTGGCGTCAGGCTGCCTAAAATTGTTTAGTTTCAGGTTAGAGTGTCAACACATTATTGGGAAATTAATTTTTTTCAGAAGTGTAAATTTCCCTCAATTTTTAAGTCATACTAGAGAATGTTTATCATGTTAACAATGATTCTAAAAAAATTTAGGGATACTACTCCTGGTTTCGACCTGTTTAACTTAGCTTTCCAAAAGAGCATGTCATCAAAGAGCTGCTTAAAATTTATTCATTTCATTTTACTTTACTTAATCAAATATACAATCTAGTGATTATATTTTTAATTAAAACATCATTGATGTCATTCACATTATGATAAGGAATTTCAATCAATTTTTTGTGTCAACTACGAGTCTTAATTAAAATTACGACTTACGGAAATTGCAATTTTGTCGACATCAGCAAATTCCGCGGGGTCTGTATATATGTGGAACTTAGATACTAGGGGTGGGTGTGGGGCGGGAGCACGCGCGGGGTAGGGGGGAGCCTCCTCCCCATCCAGGTATATGGAAGACGCGGCCATGTATTCAGACCTCCTCTCTTGTATCAGTTCCATCATCTCATGACTTTGCTTCTCCACTAATGCTGCTGTAGCTGCTCTGTAAATGTATTTAACTGTTATTATTGTAATCACTTCATATTATTTAAAAACAAAGTCCTCCGCTGCGTCTGTCTGTTCGCGATAAACTCAAAACCTACTGCACCGATTTTCATGCTGTTTTCACCAATGGACAGAGTGGTTCTCGAGCAAGGTTTTAGTATATAATTTGTCAAGTTTTTGTACACATTTACTAGTGGAATCCTCGGCTTCGGTCACGCTAAATCTAGGGACGAGCCCGAGCGGAGCAAGGACGAGCTCGCTAGTGGTTAATACAATAGTCAACTTCAAAAAGAAGGTTTTCAATTTGGCTACATTTTTGTGAATTAGACAATTTTTTTTTGCTTTAGTGAATGAACTAAGTTATCAAAGGTGTTTTTAACGTATGGCGTTCCTATCTATGTAAGCGGAACCACATTTAAAAGTTAGTAAAGTAATAATAAATCAACAGCCATCGTAGGTAGCACCAGAAACATATTCTACGTATATTGCTGTATTTTATTAGATTCCTTGGCATTATTAATTATACCCACTTGTATTACAATTTGTCAATAATATCGCATTAATATTTAAGCAATCGCAATATCTATAAATAAAATGTACCAAATAAATAAAGCTAGAAACGGTCATAAACTTTGAACACCTCTACGAGTATAAGCTGTTTAAAATATAATTAATGTCTATTCGCAGTAATCAGATATTCCATTCAAAGCAATATTCTCATACGTTTTATTTAACATCCGGTTTTATAAATGAGTTGTAAATGAAAGTGGCTTCTCATCGAGTGACTATCTCTGCAAAGATACCGCGTTGCCATTTTTACGACGTGACCGAGCTTATTTAAATGTTAAATATGATGTAAGATAATTTCTCCAGGCTTAATATTTGTTATTTGTACTGTTTCATTATTGGCAGTTAAAGTACGTATGAACAAGTTGTCGGTATGCGAAATGTCAATATTATAATATCAAAAAATGGTAATAGGTACTTTACGAGCTAAAAACTTTACGCTAAATGTTTAACTGATATTTTTTGTGGATAAAATTGCAATTTTGATTTCGGCAAATATTTATTGCCTAGTTAAAATGATCAGGTATTGGAAATTAATACCAAAATCAAATGAAGTGACAAAACGTAAACTACTGCTTACCTTTCATGCTCTAACATTTTCCTCGTCAAACTCTCTTTCTTCTTATCTCTTCGTAGAGTCATATTCTTCTCCAGATCTGCTCTCTCTTGCTGATGTCGTAGAGTAAGAGCACCAATTTCAGCATCAGGTCTTCTCTTTTTCACTTGCATTTCTTGTTGGAATCTGTTTGTTAGCCGTTCTAGTTCCCTCTCCCATTCATCCTGAAGAACCAGTTTATTATACTTGTACGATTAAGTGTAGATATAGGAAATTTAGAGTTGAAGAGACATTTATGTATCAAAAGAATATTAAAAACTGATGTTGGAATGATATTAAAAGTAGAAAAAGTTATCTGTTTAAAAAAATCATCAAAAAGAAATTTTTTATCCCTAAAAAAATAAGTTCAGGTCACTTTGAGGTCGGTACTCGGTACTAACAAGACCTACTATTTGGTGTGATCATATTTAGTGACTGATGAGAAGCTAAATTGCATACAACATATTCACTTGAATTGAGAAATTAGTTCACAAAACGTGTTATAAGATTTTTTAATGAGGAGCTTTCGAGTTTAGAGAAAAAAGTTTCGAGTTAAAAGAGTTTCGAGTAAAAATTTCTGGTCTGATAAAAAATTCCGAACGTAATTAAGGGCAGCCTAAGCGTTGTAATACGATTTCTGGAAAGGCAAGTAATTTTTACTTTAGTTTTACCTCAAAACCTTAGTTGCACTGAGTGTGATATTATGGAATTCAATTCATCTTTGTCAAATAATAATAAGTATAAGATGATTATAATTGAATAAGTATAAGATGTGAGTTAAAAATAGTAATAAAATACATTTAAATTTAATGTAGGCAAAGTGCATTTAACTCTTTGATTTTGATAAAATGTATGAGTACCTGAATTTCTTCACGTATTCTTCTGTTTTCTTCTTCTCTATGTTTTGAGAATTTTCTGTACAGATCATCTTCTTCTTGTCTATGTTTCATTTCCAATTTAGTTTGTTCATCTCGATCCTGAAACGAAATAAGTTAATATTATTTTTGTGAATCTTAAGAATTTTTCATGTACGAAATGAAGATCAACGGGTTAACGATATATTTTGGCATAGAGGTAGTTCTCGGAAGGATACGGAAATACATACAACAGATTAAGTATTCATTATTTCTATACATCATGGAGTTGTAATATAATAGTTTCCGATAACGATTAAAAAAGGAGGAGGTACTCAATTCGGTGAAATATACGGTCTATACACATTTATTGCACGAAGATATACAAACAAAAATCAATTCTAACTTTTTAACCTATCAAAGGTTATGTCTCAAGGGTCTTATATAAATTTCAAGAAAAAATATTGTCCTAAAAAATGAGATACGTAATTACTTTTAAGTGGTTTTGAAGTCGATGTACTTTTAAAAAAATATAA
Organism: Boloria euphrosyne; assembly: GCA_951802675.2. NCBI lineage: Eukaryota > Metazoa > Arthropoda > Insecta > Lepidoptera > Nymphalidae > Boloria > Boloria euphrosyne. The sequence goes on from OX637887.1 coordinate 9,712,697, forward strand.
ATTATCATATAAAATGTTTAACATGGTATTCACCATGACATATGCGCTACATTTAATGCGATATAAACACGACTTCCGCGTGACGAAAGGTTGCGTACTTGCAAACGATTAGATATTTAGAGTGTGAAATCTTAACGAAATAGTTCTTGCTAAACGGTTGTAAAACAGTGTTTCATGTTCCATGGATCTGACTAACAGCTGTCCACAAAAGGGATGTCTTAACTTATATTTTTATTAATTTTCAGCTCTAAATTCATAAAATACCTACTCATAATCTATACATTATTTTTTCTATCCTGATTACCACTTGTCTTACGGTGAAGGAAAACATCATGAGGAAACCTGCATGTCTGAGAAAAACCTAGCAAGTTTTCGAAAGACATGCTCAGTCCGCCAACACGCGCTAGGCCAGCGCGGTGGACTATGGCCTGATCCCCCTCGCACTGAGGGAGGCCCGTGGCCGTGCCCAGCAGTGGGACTGAAAAAGGCTGAACAAAGAAATAAATCTAGACATAAGTATGATAAAATTGTTACTGAATTCCATCTGTACATTTTTTGAAAAATCTTCTTGATATACAGTAATATCGATACAGAGACCCTAATCCAGACCAGAATTTTTCTTGTCTGTCTGTCGTCAACGCATCACGAAAAACCTTAGACAGAATTTAACTAAATTTGATATTGTGATAGCCGTTTGTCCCTGTCAACCTAGAAGATACTAATAATTTATTGCAGGAAAATAATTCATACCTGAGAAATCTACACTACACGTAACCTACTTAGGGACGAATCGGAGCGATGCATCGCGATGGTGAGTCGGTCTCAATACCCAATTATTAAAATGTATATATTTTATTATATGTAAAAGGCATAAATTTTACATAGTTACATTGAATGTGTGTAAACGTAAGGCTTGTAGGTGTTTATTTAGGTAACTATAAAGATGTTGGAATGTTACAATCAAATGAGAAAGCCTTGGGTTTCTAATATAATCTGGATATATGCGTTAAAAGGCATTAATTATAATGTGTACCTAGCACCTTACACAACCGTAAGGTAACTTGTAACTTACTGTAACTTACTGTAACTTGCATTCGAATAAGTCCGAACTATCTTGAGAATGATTTATGGTGTGGGAACAGAGTTTGCAATTCGAATAACCTTTTACATAATATAATGGACTCATCGCTTTGTCGTTGCCTTCCGGTAATATGGGAACGAAAACTACAACTAACTTACAAGTTTTTTATTGTTCCTTTTTTAAATGCTAGGAAATAGAAATATTTCTCAATTCATATAATAAATCTAGATGTTCTTACACTTGTAAAGACAGAGGGTAGATTCATAGAGTATATTTGGCCCTTTTTAACGTCCCACTGCTGGGCATCAAGTCATAGATCACCACGCACACCAAGTGCGGGTTGGCGGATCTTAGGTAAATGTACATGTCTTTTGAAACTTCCTAAGTTCAGATATGCATACTTAATACACGTGATAATCATGAATAATGATTCGCACATGGAAATATCAGAGGTGCAAGACCGGGAATTTGAACCCGTTTCACTCGGTTGTTAAGCAAAAGCTTTACCACTTGGCAACTGTCTCTAGGTCCAATAGGTCCCTTAATCTATCAAAATGTTATAAAGTTGGCTAAAAATAAACAATATTTCTGTCAGTCTCATACAAAATCTCCATGCACCAGTCCGATCCGGTCCATTAAATACAGGCAGACCAAGTCTGTTGTGTGTTCTCTACGACAGGCCTAATATCATGGTATTGTCATTGAAATAATTATATTTAATCATTTTTGGGTTTCAACTCATGCTCTTTTTTACTTCATAAGTATGATATTGTGTAGTGTAGGTTACTTTATATTGAATGCAAAGTGCAAACGCGATTATTATTTTTTATGATATTAACATTTTAAAAAAAAATATAATATATAAAATGTAACTTGAGGTTACTTCAAAAAGTATAAAAAATGAAGTTTTAATATTTTTCGTATTTTAACTTTAATCTCACACGAACACGATTCTTAGAATCGTAGCTATTATAGATAAAAATATTTTATCTAGCGAACACGAGCAAAACCACGGGCAACGCCTAAGCTAACCAGTTAGTAAATCTAGAAAAATTATAAATGCATAAAACGTAATGTCAATCAATTATCATTCAAAGATTTACGACATGACATCGAAACCAACAAGTGTCGTCCCCTGTGGAAAGTGAAGCGAGTCGTTGAACCCACTGATCGTTTCGATTGATACGATTGTTGCGTACCTGCCTTGAATAGTCCAATTGTTCTGAAGTACATACGGTTATTAAACAATCTGTACTTATAAAAAAAAAGGTTTGTATACTCATAAAAATTCTTTAGTTCGTTTTAGAATAAATCCCACGGGATTATAATATGTAATTTGTTTATTGTTTTTATATTATCTAAAGGAAACTATGAATGTTTGCTAAATATGCTTTTAAAAAATCTAGCAATTTAATAATTGGTTTAAGATAGAATACTACTAGGTATATTTCCAAAATAAAGAAAAAAAAGAGGTACAATAATGAATGTCACAGGTACTTCGACGATTTACAGAGATGATGACACCGATACCGTACAGTCTCAAGTAATAAGTGAATAAATATTTATGTTTCTCACAACTTTATTCAAGGTGGGTTTCATTCACAAATCGAAAAAACTCAAAGCTTACGTCATTATCAGTGTAAGTAGGGCGAGTTGTTTATTTGTCATTTTATATGCGTTTAAAGTACATTGAACAAAAAGCGTGCCATTGTCATTTACTTCACTGCGTATTATGTGGAGATGCAGACTACGTGGCTTGTATGACAATTTCGTGATCATCGATAACAGACTCTGTAATACTGACGCGTTGTTGACAGTACATTTAATGATATCATTAAACTATTTAATTTTTTATCAATAAAAGGCAAACATATTCGACGAAATGGTTTTCGTTCGAAATAATTGCTTTGATAACTGTATATTGTAATCAGTAGCGAGGAACAAACTCGCCGGCCGGTCGTGTTCACTGTTATATGAATTTTAAAAATGCTTAAATTAGTAAGAGGATTAAGACGATTGAACGTGCGGCAATACAGCTATGCTACAGTGATAGGAAGTGAGCCGAACAAAAATGATCCCTATTATCAAGAAAATAAGGCGAAAATGGACGAACTCGTCCAGGATCTTCGTTTGAAAACAAATGAGGCTATCAGAGGCGGTCCCGAGGAGGCGGTTAAAAGGCACACGGCGAGGGGAAAATTGCTTGTGCGGGACAGGATTAACCGGTTAGTCGACGAAGGAAGCGATGTTTTAGAATTAAGCACGTTGGCCGCCACCGATATGTACAAAGGTCAGGTGCCGAGCGCCGGCATCGTAACTGCTATCGGCAAAGTTCAAGGTCAGGACTGCATGATTGTTGCGAACGACGCTACTGTTAAAGGAGGAACTTATTTTCCTATCACCATAAAGAAACATTTACGAGCTCAGGCAATTGCGCAAGAATGCCGGCTTCCTTGCATTTATCTTGTCGACTCCGGCGGAGCACATTTGCCTGATCAAGCGGATGTGTTTCCGGATAGAGAACACTTTGGCAGGATATTTTACAATCAGGCTAATATGTCAGCCGACGGTATCCCTCAAATCTCTGTCGTTATGGGATCATGTACTGCGGGCGGCGCATACATTCCGAGTATGTCTGATGAGAGTATTATTGTAAAAAATCAAGGAACAATTTACTTAGCTGGACCACCATTAGTAAAAGCGGCTACTGGCGAGTCTGTCTCATCGGAAGATTTGGGAGGAGCTGATTTACATTGTCGTCAGTCTGGAGTGACAGATCATTATGCTCAAGATGATGAACACGCTTTACACTTGGCTAGAAATGCTGTAGCTAATCTAAATTGGAATACTGATCGGCGAGCTAGAATCCAAACACAGATCGATGAACCATTACACGATATTGAAGACTTGCATGGAATTGTTGGTGCAAATATTCAAAGGCCTTTTGACATTAGAGAAGTTATCGCCAGAGTTGTCGATGGTAGTAGATTCCATGAATTCAAACAACTGTATGGCGAAACATTAGTATGTGGATTTGCCTTTGTATATGGTCATCCTGTGGGTGTTATCGGTAATAATGGCGTTTTACAATCGGAAGCAGCTTTAAAAGGCTCGCACTTTATTCAACTATGTGCCGCTCGTAAAATACCGCTTTTGTTCTTACAAAATATCACTGGTTTTATGGTAGGAAGGGAAGCTGAGGCTGGTGGGATTGCTAAGAATGGTGCTAAAATGGTGACAGCAGTAAGTTGTTTTAAGGGACCAAAAATAACAGTTTTAGTGGGCGGTAGTTTTGGTGCTGGCAATTATGGTATGTGTGGAAGAGCATATTCTCCCAGTTTCTTATATATGTGGCCAAATTCACGGATTTCTGTTATGGGAGGACCCCAAGCTGCTACCGTTCTGTCCTTGGTAGCGAAGGAAAAAGCTCAAAGAGATGGCAAACCTTGGACGGATGAAGACGAGAAAAAAGTCAGAGGGCCTTTAGAAGCTCAGTTTGAGAAGGAAGGACGGCCGTATTATAGTACAGCTCGACTATGGGATGATGGTATAGTAGCTCCTAGGGATACAAGAAAAGTAATAGGCCTTAGTTTATCCGCTGCTCTGAATGCCCCCTTCAGAGACAGTAAATTCGGTGTGTTTAGAATGTAAGATAAATGTGAAGGACAGCTGTGAATGTGATAAGGCGTGGTATACGATAAGAGGCTGAAAACTGTAATTGTATAATTGTATTATAAAACTTGATTTATATTTCGATAGTGTTATCAGTGCTATTAAACTAAGTTTTTTTTATATATAAATAAATACGTAAGTAACATTCATTTCTTTTTAATATTGCTGTGTATTTTCTTAATTTGTGGATTAAAAAATGTTAATAAAACTGATTTTTTAGTTTCATGATTTTTAGATAACGAAAGAATCATGTGATTATAAAATATAGTTGACTATCATAATCGATCTGGATCAATGATTACCGGCGTGATACTATAGCAACTAAAATAGACTTTAAGCCAAAGAATTAAAGTATATTCTTAAATGGTTTACCATAAAAGGTGGTGCATAATAGAACAATAGTACGATATAAACAATTGTTGTAATACATTAATAATGCAAATGACCTGTGTACGTGACCTCAAATCTACGTAGGTACATGGTGCCACATTTACAGTTAATTATTTAGGAACAAGCGTCAGGTGTTATAGATAATAACTATCATTACAAAAATAACATAACGCTTAATTTGCATAATGAATACTTGTCTAAGCCTTTTATTAACACAGAGGTATCTACGAGTATTAGGTAAAATACAATGTTGTGTAGGTTTTCCTGACAGGAGTTTAAGTTGTGTTTCTTACATTTATTTACACAAAACTAAACATGCTAATGTTTCTCAATGAATGAGTGAGTAAGTTTGTTACTTCTATAAGCAGAAAAGTTAAACGGTTTTAACCGACTTCTTATAAGGAGGTTATAAGTGTGAGTGTGTGTGTGGAGTTCTTTTGATGAATAGTGTACGTCTTATAGACTAGAGACTGGAGTAGCATCTGGAGTTTGCATCTAGAAACTATCAGGTTAATTTCAAAATATCAATTTTTTTTTGGGAAAACGTAGAAAGTTTATAATGACTTCATGCAATTAAATTAAATGAATGAAAATCGGTTGACATCCCGGTCCTTGAAAATGGCCCACCACACACACGATGACATGAAGAAGACTCGGTAAGAATTCATTCATTCATTCTTATTTATAAAGTAGCGGACACCACCCGCTGGGTATAAGTTAAAGTAAATTAAACGGATGTTATAATATTCTAATATAATGAAAGTAGCCTAAGGTACTTCTTAGAACATCAGCTATCTGCGAGTGAAAGTCCCAACAAAATTGGTCCAGCCGTTGCTGAGATTAGCCGCAACAAATAAACAGACAGCACAAAATTTAATAAATACATTTTTTTATGTAAGTACCGTATATATACGTTAATTTGCAATTAAAAACAGACACTTTCATTTTATTTATATGGACCGATCAAATGTAATATTTTATCCTTAAAAAATATCTATTTAAGCATTTGTTTTTCGCAACTAGCAACACTGAAATTTATTTGCATGAATACATACATACAAAATCCTAACTCTGACATCACTGCCAATGAGAACAACACCGTCCATAGACCATACATCATAGATTATATTTTACGCTTTCCAATCTTAGCCGCACGCGCAGTTTTTGCTGCTTACATTCTTCATAAGAAACTCTCCACTTGCTACGAGTATTAACGGAGTTAATTATTGATGATTTGTATGCCGAATGCACATCTGAGTCGATCTGTTTTTGTCCCTCATTGTCTGTGCGGTAATCGGGCTTCAAGAATTTTATGGATACATTCAAATTGATGACATACTCTAGATAGGTGCAACAATGTTTCTCAGTGAACTTAGTAATTTTTTGATTGCTCGGCAAAGGTTTTTATATTGTTATTTAAGCTGCACTACCTATGTCAGACGTTGTGCGTAGGGTCCACCAAACAACATTACGTGTAGACCGTAATTAGCTGCATACTCGTATATAATAGAATGGTACTCTTTTATAAATTGTAGGCTGAAAAAAGGGCTCTCGCTGCCTAGAGGATAAACGATAAATAATAAATATCTATACGTGTAATAAATTTCTGAGTACAGCTGGATTTATAGTTTTTATAAATTTTGTCTGTCTCTCTGTCAGTTTATCTTGACAGATTTTGATGACATTTTGTAAGATGAAGCTGGTTATTCGCGTTAAACTGTGCCCAACCGGCACGCCTGGAAGCCATTAAAGGAAATAATTGAATTGAACATATAGAATACCTTTTACTGCGGGAAAATGCCTGAGAATCCTATTTATTCCTACCTAGTATAGTATTATGTGATCTGTGATTTCTACTAATCTTTAAAATGTATGTCGTACCCAGTGACGAACTCGAGCGAAGCGAGGCTGAGTAGCTAGTAATAAATTGATATGTAAACGAAGTCAAATAGTCAAGTACTTTGCTATGAATATGTGTAATTGTGAACTGATTAAAACCCATTGTGCTGTGCAGTAATTTATCGCTTGATTAGAGGTGGAATTAAAGGTATTGTCGTCAGTAACAACAATTCAAGGCAACAATAGTACGCAGCTGCCTGCTATTAAATGTACGATATGTAAATTCAGTTATTTAACTTTCTTCGAGTCTAAATATGAATGTAAAACGTAAAATGTTGATAATGCATTTTCTATGCTAATTAATGAATATTTAATTTTTAATAATTAATACTGTAATTATTCATATTTTAATTATAGGTTTATAAGATCATTTTAGCAGTTTTAAATAGAAGATTTTGCAGAGAATATTACATACAAACATCCGTACATACATACATACATTGTACATAATTAATGCAATTTTCCTTTTTAAAACCTACTTAAATGAGGTTGCTAAGTATTTTATTCTAAAAGAGTCATTTAACAATAAAAAAAAGAGTGAAAGCTCTTTTAAACGCGAGAAGTAAAAATCAAATGAAAATGCTAGTAAATAATAACCATAGATTATGTAGTGAAGTATTGCCTATAACTAATAATCATTTTTCGCTTAAATCAATTTAGCTTTAAATCAAACATAGCGTTAATTCGTTTTGAAGTTGTAAATTTGATAATCGCTTATAATATTATATTTTGTGGGTGGTGAATAATTGGCTTCATATCGGAGGCTACAACCTAAAGGTACTGTAGAGGCGCTATAATAGTTAAGAAATGCGTTGGTGTCTTTATAGTGTAGCGTTATGGAAATCATATTGTTAGATTTTAATTAATTATTTTGTTTATTTATTCATTATTGTATATTTGATGACACGTTTGGCTCAGTTGGTAGGACCCTACTTTCTGCGCCAGTGGTCGCGGGTTCGAGTCCCGCTGGGGGCATTCATTTGTTGAACACGAATGTTTGTACTCCAATCATGGGTGTTTATATTTATAATATGTATGTATTTAAAATGTATATGTGTAGTATATCAACTATCTGGTATCCGTAATACAAGGCCCGTAGCTTACCACGGAACTAGATGGCGCTGTTGTAATAATGTCTCAACATTTGTAACGTCCCCGTAACGAGGGGGAGCGTATTGTTTATATCATAGTCGCGCTGGACAAGTGCGAGTTGGTGGACTGTACATGTTTTTTGAAAACTTGCTAGATTTTCTAAGATTTGCACTCACGCTGTTTTCCTTCCTTGTTTACTGAATCGTAAATGATTAGCAAATGAGAATATCAGAGGACCTTGCAAAATTCTCTTTACATTTTCCATCATAATTCGTTCTCGGTCTTGTATTTGTCTGGTAGAGTAAAAAACTAAAAACGATGAATCTTACTCCTACTAAGTTTCTTGTATAAAATTATCGATTGATATCGGACACTCATCGAAACTATAGTTTGGATATGTTCCATACTTTATAGCCCCGTAAATCCACAGCTAAACAATGTCTTTAAGACTTTAGTACTCAATTAAGTATCTCCACCTGCCAACAAATAAGAATGAAGCGAATTTTATGATACATCAAAACTTCAGGAAATATTCAAACGCAGTCATCATTTTATTACTTGTGTAGACATCGGCATAATTAAGCAATAAAATACGCCATATAAAATATGCATTTTAACGCACATCATATAGTAAACGACTAAACGACTATAGTAACTTCGACGCAAGGTTCCAGTACAATATTTATAAATATGTGATTAGAAGTTATAATAAGTACATTTGAAAGCATAATCTCAAACAGGAAGCTAACTCGCCATTCATAGCAGCTAATTTTCATCTACACTTACTCGTATCTTCATAGTTTATTCAAATAACACGTTATATAAAGATCCTTTTATATGAGAAGTTCAAGCTTATAAAGACAATTTAAGTGTTTACTGTGCAATTAGTACTTAATTATTAAAATTAAAAATTTATAGTACTTAATGTACTCGTATAACATAATTGGTGCCCTCGAGTAACTAATTAAGGAATCCGATTGGGTAACGCATGTATATATTACCGTGTATCACCATGGGGGCTGATACACCGCCAACTCTCTCGGAGAGTTCGTAAAGCCGTTGGTACTATACCTCCCACCGAAGAATGAGATTGATAGGAATAGAGAATGCACTTGTGTCTGCACGTACACGCGCTGCACTATAATATCTCCTGCGCAGATAACTAGTCTCAATTGGCCGCCGTGGCCGGAATCGGTCGAGACGATATTTTGAAAACTCTTTCGGTAAATTGGCTAGTTGGTTGTTTCGACAACGACGTCATACGACTGTATTATGAAAAAAGGCGAAATAAGAAAAACATGACTATAAAAGTACATAATATGTTTAGGTACATATTTTTAAATACTTGCTACTTTTATTAAACTAAACATAATTATGTTTCATATGAAAACGGTCTCTAACGCTTCGTGTATTGCATTTATTCTGCGTGTGTAATATTTTGTAATTCAAATGGACATTAACAAGATGTCTTGCACGTAATTCCTATTATTTCTTCTCTACATTCCTGTATGCTGCGATTCTATACATAGATGTTGACGTTTGGTAATTATATTGTCTAATACGTTACGACCACCACTGTTTTTGTATATTAAAGGTATGGATAAAGGTTATTTTTAGGAATTTTATTATTCAAATTTAATTATTTCGGGGTTAGAAATAAGAAAAGTTCCATTATATATTATATATTTTGAATTTGAATTCGGTTACTGAAGAATTAGATTTTTTGGCTTCATTTGGACATACTACATACTTTTGAGTAATAAACAAATTAATTACCATGTAAATTGGTTTAATTTATAAGTTAACAAAAATAAATTAAAAAAGCCTTGCGATATGAATAATTAATTTGATAAACATGAAATATTATTTTATCATTTAAAAAGATAAATGTCGAAATAAGATAATACGGTATTGGAACTATATACTTGTATAAATATTTTTATAGATTACCTGTAGGGAATAATGATTCCCTAGAGTAATCAATGAAATATTTGTATTGAAATATAATTATACGTCATAAAAAAATGTAAGGCAATAGAATCGAGTTTGTATGATAAACTACAAAGCGGTAATACCGCGAAGGTACTATCTGTTATACCGCATTTACATTCAGCCGTAGTGAGCAGGGAAGTGGGCAGGGAAGTGGGCAGGACGAGTGTGTAAACGCGATACTTCTCATGCCACTGCCATTGCCACTCGCGCTGCCCGGCGCTCCCCAAAATGGCGCGGGCGGTTTTTTGTGCGGAAGTTAAAGGACCGGCAGCGCGAGCGGCAGCGCAAGCGGCAGTGCGTGTTTACATTCTGCTCCGACGTTCAGTACTCGCCGAGCGCCTGTATCTTTTTAAATATCGAACATAATTATGTATCGCAAAAAGAGACAGCGCGGCCGCTGTAATTATTTCGACGTCTGCCATTGCCGAAACTTGAAAGCGAAGTGAGTGGTAGGGCAGTATGTAAACACACACTCCTCTCGATCCTGCTGCAGCAGTATTTAGGGAATTATTGCCGGCAGCGCGAGGAGCAGTGGCAGGGGCTGAATGTAAATGAGGTATTACGTTGTCTTACACAATCGAACCAATCACTCGCTCTTAATTAACAACTTTCTCCAGTCAATGAACGCCAGTTCAATGCTTACGGCAAAAAATAATATTCAGACTCAAGAGGCCTTATGGGCGGTCGATGTCGATTATTTTCTTATCACATAATTGTTTTTTTGCTATGTAAGAATAAATTAATTACCTTATATATTTGTATTGGAAAAAATGATACATAATTAGAAAAACTTGTTTTTTTAGACGATCGCTGATTACAACTTTGGGTTTTAGTATCAGCAAAAAATAAAATAGAGTCTAGACTCTACACTCACTCTAGAAATGCCAATTTAAAATAATCGATATCACTACCTATAGGAGGAGATTAATATCGATAGCTGTAATTAATTTTAATACAAACAAGTTTTTAATACGTATAAAAAATCTGTCTGTATGTCTGTCAATCTGTGACCGCATCACGAGAAAACCGCTATTAAGATATTGATGCTTGGTATGACAGTTCCAAATCTTGGTCAATATATAGGACACTTTTTACTGCGAGAAAAGTACTAAACGTTCTTCGGGACGAACTCGGGTGAAGCGCTAGTTTGCTAGTTGAATGAATGAAAAAACCAATCTGATTGATGTATACATTAACCCTAAACATAGGTACAAGTAGGCTGTGTTAATAGTTGTCTTTGCCCGTATAAGTTGTAGCAGTTAAACTTTTATTAGTTCAGCCTACTACACGACTATTAATAGGATATAGAATATAAATTCGTTTTTATATTACGAAACAGCTTCCGTCATATAGTTAGTTACCTTATTTCTGTGCAGTATAATAAATTAAAAAATAAAATTATGTATGCATAAAAGGTTTTTTTTTAATTTTTACACAATAGGTACTTGAATAATATAAATAATTTGAGATACTTTAGAAGTCTTAATATATCTAGAAGTCTTCTATGTCGTATAACAATCTATTTCGTGTTGTTATCTAGGAAATCAACAGAGCGTGCTTTTAAATTAAAGTGTTGAAATGGCAAAATAAAATGTCAAGGCATTTTAAGATTTACAAGTAGACACTTGACAATGCACAAGTTAACATAATATTGGGATTGAGTTTAAATATCTATATTTCTGAATCATGATCCTAATTTTTGCGGGACATTGTAACATACTACTTACATCTAGAAGATTTTATTTATTTTTGTTTGATTAAAACCTCCACAAAAAAGTTTTTGAAATATCCGCTCAAAAATTCTCTAAACAGATATTTCAGTTTAAAATATCAAAAAATAGTATTTTGTTTGGTTAGATAGAAGGTTGTTTTTTCATATAGGACGCTTAACAAACATAACATACGTATCGTATAAAATGAGATAAAGGAAGTCGTTAGAGCTCAATGAATTTATGAAGAACAAATATTTATTGCAATACTGATATAAGACAGCGTAAAGGATGTGTTTATCTCTGAGAAAAAATCGTCTAAAGGTATCGTTCGCGCGTGTGGAACCAACATTATGTTAATAAACGCGCTGTGTGGGAACCGCGTAGGCAGGTTAGAATAAGGCAATTTACAATTAAGTCGACTACATCGAGAAAAGAAGCAGTCATATCTGGAAGTGGGCGGCTGTGCTTTGTAAAACCGTGTTTATAGCATTCGATAGGTCAAGGTTCAAGAAGTTACGTTAAAATATCGTAAACTTTACGTGTTTTGCATTGTAGTTTTGATAGTTTTACTATTTGGGAAAATACACATAGGTATATGTAAAACTAATGACGCCATGTTTTTACTGAGGCTCCATTTTTTTCTATTTTATTCAGGTAGCTTATCTTTACATTAATGGATAATGTAACTACGTTACATTAATGGATAATGTAACGTAGTACTACCAATAACCAAATAGATAAAATAGTTATCAAAACTATCAGTACTTATTTTCGAAGAAAAGACAGAAGAGTTCATTCGGACATTACCATCTAGTTTCTACAAACAAACTCACAAGCTTACTTTCCATTGTTAGGGTATAGATATAGCGTGTAATGTCTACATAGATTTAACTTTATATCTACCCACTTTATGCTTTGTTAAAGATGGTGAAAAAAAGTAATTTGTCAAAATCAATTGATATATTTTCTTTAAATTAGAAAGATTCACTAGAATTATATTGTTTAATTGCAATATCTGTATAAGTTATTACTTCTGTCCCTTAAATATGAGAGGGGGCCATAGCCCATTACGTTGCCAAATGCGGGTCCGCAGACGCGTTTTTCGAAAACCAGTTAGGTTCTCTCAAACATTCAGGTTTTCTCACGGTACATTCTTTCACCGTATAAGCAAGTGGGAAAGATGTTGAAAATGATATTCGCACAAGAAAATCTTAGTGGTAACAGACCCTGACTTTGAAACTGCTTCACTGTCTCCAAAGCGATTCATACATTTTTGAATTAGGTACATACGTATTAATATACTAGTTAATGAAAGTCTATATCCTTTTTTGGTGTTTCAAAGAAAGTATGTCCTCATTTTCGTATATTTAGTTTGAAAATTTGGCTTTTGACGAAACGTTTGACTCAGTTTGTAGTGACCCTACTTGCTGCGTCAGCCGTCGCGGGTTCGAGTCCGTTGGGGGCATTCATTTGTTGAGCACGAATGTTTGCACTCTAGTCATGGGTGTTTATATTTATAATATGTATGTATTTAAAATTTATATGTGTAGTATATTAACTATCTGGTATCCGTAACGCAAGCCTCGTAGCTTACCACGGAACTGGATGGTGATGTGTGTAATAATGTCCCAACGTATTTATTTATTATTAAAATTATATTTTAATAAGTATAACTTATATCCGTATGACTGAAAAGTGTTATTACAAAAGTATTGCAAGTTCTCAGCAAATTACAGTTGAGTGTTGGCTGTTCGAGTTTTTGCTCACGGTATGATTTACGCCCGCTTTTGTATGCAGTGTAAACGGTAAATAGACCGCTATTCTCACGGCCGAAGTCGGGTGCATTCACTTGTTACAATTTTTATTATTTAATAACTTAAGTGGTATTTAAGGTTATTTTTTAATTTCATTTAATGAAGTATATTGGAGGATAGGAGATGTAGCCGGATGGGACATCTAAATCTGTGTTTAATTTTAAGTAGTAGGTACGCTAATAACCAATCAGGTATTTCCTTCTATTTTATTTTATCTGCCTCATATTTTTTTCGGGTTTATATAAAATTTTGATATAAAAATAATTTGTATGGCCCATCTCTTCGTAAAAACTTGCAAAAACTTTTATCTATAGCTTAGTTTAACTTTTAGTTATTGACATACAACCTCATTCTAAGTACAAAAGTATTATCCCTAGCGTTTAAATTACATTGTATACGTAAACAGTAAGCAATGCTTGTAGGCTATAAATATTTCGTTGGAACAATGATCGAATACTATAATTAAGCTATTACTTAAACAGTGATATTGTTAACACTTTGTAACCTGAAAGTCAGTCCTAAGTATTTACAAAGAACGATAAGGTACAAAATGACATCATTTCGCTGCAAACTAAATAAAGATGTAAATTTTATTTTCCTTCCACACAACCGGTGCAGACTACAGTGTCCATTAATTTTTAATATATTTTGTTTGTATTACAGTAATTTCTCGTGAGAATTAGGCCTTTGTTTTGTTAGTAGGTGAAGTTTAGAGTGAAAAGTGTGATTGTTAAAATAAGTGCAGTTTGAGAAATAAGTTTCTATTCCACTTTAATTCAACTAAAACACAAGTTAACTTGTAATTTTCGATCAACTTTTCAACCAAGAAATGAATAATATTTAAAATTGTAGTTTACCGCATTGTCATTTACTAGCTGTGCATTTGCAGTCGTATCAGTCGTATGAAATTAGGTATTGCATTATACAGATTAAGCAGATCGCACGCAACCTGTTTACTTGTATTAGTATAAATGTACGTAGCGTTTTCTTAATTATCCATACGGGAATGTTTCCAAGAAGACCTGATTTAACAGGCACAAATTAGTTAAGAGTTCTAAGTAGGTACTGAGCTACATCTTAGCAAAAGCTAAACAATAAACATATCATTCAAAATTGTAAGAAAAAGGAAGGATACAAAGTGGATCTTTGTCACATTTGAGTTTAACAATTTAAAACTGTATCCAAGTGTACCCATGTTAGTTTGGATATACCTAGTTTAAACATCAAACACGTAGTTTCCACAATATTCTTTTTATAAAGAACATCCGTATCGAAGGTATAATTTACTTAAATATTAATGAAAATTACAAGCTAGTTAAAGAAATCATTATTTGAAATCAATATCTAAGATAAACTGTAGCTAACGTAGGCGTGTTCGTATCAACGGCAGGTCCTAGTTCCAACAAAATATTATAATCGGAACGAATGTTATGCAAGCTTAGTTTTTCCCTTCCGCGTTACGATAACAGCCTTGTTACTGTCGCAAGCACAGGCCTATTTGTATTACAAAAGAAGCGATTGTCATTTGGCAGGTAATAGAATATTGCGAACATAATTTCGCATAGTTTTGCTAATGATAGAGTATGGGTTTTAGATAATTTTGTTCTTTTAGTATTAATATCGTAAATTACTTTTTGAGTAATGGTTACAATTACTTCGAAATTAGTTTAAAAGTATTCTACTACGTAGGGATGGAATTTCTTGAAAATTTGGGTCTAGTACGTTATTTTTCTTTTTAGGCAGAAAAATATACCTACAAGCCGGGCTTGTCCAAGCTGGCTTTACACAACCATTTTATGCCAACGAAATATATATACCAATGACATGTACTAATCACTATTTCCGTACCGTGAAACACATATAAAAACATCTGGTAGTTTTCTATGAGCGATAACGTATTTTCATGATTCATTAACTACTACTAATTACAAAATAAACATTGGATAAAAGTCCATGAATAGCAATCTTCATATTTTTTGTTTTAACAGATTGTTAAAACTAAACTTCAAAAGGTAGTGGCAGCCCAGTCGTAATGCGCTCGCTTGTATAACAGAGTGATGCGAGTTCAAAACCGGGTCTCGCACCTCTGATATTTTCATGTTCGAATCATTTCTATCATGATTACCACTTGTCTTACGGTGAAGGAAAACATCGTGAGGAAACCTGCATGTCTGAGAAAAACTAGCCAGTTTTCGAAAAACATGTGAAGTCCGCCAACACGCACTAGGCCTGCGTGCTAGACTATGGTCTGATTCCCCTCGAACTGAGGGAGGCCAGTGCCCAGCTGTGGGACGTGAAAAAGGGCTGAAGACAAATTTCAATAGATTTATGTAAAAAAAGATTCAAAACCAAAACGAAAGTTATGCCTATATACAATAATTTACGGTAACATACGGTCTCTAATAGAGCAGGGAAGGATATTATGACGAAGCTAGACGTATCTAAGATTACTTTAAAAAGTATGAATGTCAGTGATATAATCCGATACAAGTATATCAGGTTATGAATGAAGTGGGCACGGCCTTGCACCCACGCGTGTACGGTACACCTCGTAAGTGCAAGTGAAGTAAAAAATATAAATATTATGAAATTTGCATTATTTTCTATTGTACTCAGCGCTTTTTAAACATCGAAGGTCTTGGGTTCGAGTCCCGAATCGGACCAAATTTATTTGTTGACTCTTTCTGTTTAGTAAGATCAATAACACCCTAGAGTTGAGAAGTTGGTGGCATGTCACCCCCGTGCCTCGGAGATCATGTGAAGCCGTCGCGTCGGTCCTGCGCCTTAGCTCTCACTGGTCGTGTCGAGTAGTCGTCCCACCGGAGTATGAGAGTGATAGTAATAGAGATACACTTTTGTCTGCGCGTATACTTTGTACTATAATATCCTGCGCAGATTGGCTAGTCTCAACGAGATTATCCGCCGTGGCCGGAATCCGTCGGGAGGACATTATTATTAGTACGTGCCTTTCTACCAAACGTGAGCGATCAGGATCATCAAACGCTACTTGTCAATAAATCTACTTGTCTAGCCTTTTTTTTATAAAAGGATGACGTCGCCCTACCTTGCGTTAGCGTTAGGGTTTTCATACATTAAAATTTTTAGCCGACATTAGCTAGGTTACGTGATATTTCCGCAGATAATGTCATTCACATACATTTTATAGCGTTTGGCGTGAACGCTAACAGAAACGTTTGTTTAAGACCCACCGACCATAGTTCATGCCAGTCAAGTGTATGTTGGCGGACTGGACATGTCTATCCAGTATCGTAAAACAAGTGATAATCATATTGAAAATGGTGAAATTTGCATAGATCTAATACTATCTAAAGTAATTATGATTATGTCGAGAGATATGAGTAAAATTACTTCTACTCTGAAAAGTTATCTACTAGACACTAGAACTAGAAAGTAGCGTTCTTTCATTAATCTTTTTGTTTCTGTAACCAAAACGTGTACCTACTTTACCCAACGACCTAAATCTATAAATATATACTGCATATTTATTGCTGAGAAAAATATGGAAATCAAAAATTTAAATAAGTACCAATATTGTAAGATTTTATTCTTGTGGTAGTGGGTACTATATTTCGTCGTCATCGATATTATTACGCTCCTCACGACTTTAGACTAGACCTTTTTGTAGCAAATTTATAAGGCATGTATATATTTCTATTAATGCACAATTTGCTTAATAATAAAACCGAAAGAAACTTTTAAGGTATTACTTTTCTTCTACGCAGTTATACAACATTCCCAAGTACCAATATGTGTAAAATAAGAACATAATTTTGTATTGTAAAGTAACAAAAGAGCAAATGTTGAGTTTCTTGTAGGCTGTTCTCAGCAGAACTGCCTTCTGAGTCGTTAGGTGATTCCTCATTTA
Source organism: Boloria euphrosyne (assembly GCA_951802675.2). Taxonomy (NCBI): domain Eukaryota; kingdom Metazoa; phylum Arthropoda; class Insecta; order Lepidoptera; family Nymphalidae; genus Boloria; species Boloria euphrosyne. The sequence continues at coordinate 9,730,235 of OX637887.1, forward strand.
CATACTGATATTTAATTTAAATTAATTAAAATTGTCGATTAAAAAATTGTAAAAGTGTATTTGAACAAAGTAAATTTTAATTACAATTAAGTTATAGTTTCGAGACCGATGGACAACTTGTGAATAACTTTAAAATGACAATAAGCCTTTAAAAGAAGGCTCCATGCAATGTCAAAGCACTATATCATGGAGCAAGTACAAGTTGATGTCCGGTTTTCACCAAGCGCAAGGATGTATCAACCTCGTTACAAATATCCACTCGTGCGCATGCATTATTCAGCACATCAGGCCTGTCAGCGCCAAAACCAAACTGCCTAAGATTTTTGATGCACTAAAAGTGAATGACAAGTTAATGATGGAAGGACGTTCTTATTGTAGTATTAATTGTATAATAGTAAAATTGAATTCAATGTGGTAAGAGCTTGATATAATAGAGAACTTGATTAGATATCGATACTACTACGATAAAGAGCTTGATATAAATAAAACTCTTCAGCAAAATACGAAAATATAGTTTAATTTAAAATGCCAAAAATTCGCGTAAAGTGAACTCTACTTAGAGACAACTCAAGTTCATCTTTATAAAATATTCATACAATTTTCAATATTTAATCAGTTTCATTGCGCACATGCTATTTCTACGTTAGTTTGCCTCTATAGTCTATGGTTAAGAATATCTTTTGGCTGGTTCTACGTACTCTTACATTATTAATTTTTATCCGGCTGACTTGCAATTTTGCTTTAAAAATAATTTCGAACTGAGTCAATGTAGATATTTTTTATGAAAAATTTATATTACTTATTAATATACATATTAAAATCTAAATCGATTCGATTCGGATTGCTTGAATAGCAGAGCCATAAATAGTGATCTAAATGTTAATCTGGAGTATAAGTTAAGTTTTTTTTTATGGGACAAAGGGGGCAAACGGGCAGGAGGCTCACCTGATGGTAAGTGATCACCTCCGCCCATGGACATCTGCAACACCACACAGCTTACAGATGCGTTGCCGGCCTTTCAGGAAAGGAAGGGAGGGAGGAGCGAGAAAGACGGGAACAGGGATGGGGAGTAGGCCTCCCGAACTCTCACTCACCGGACGAAACGCGACAGCATAGCTGCCACTTCACGCCGGTCTTCTGTGAGAGAGTGGTATAATACGGGGCGTGCCGGCCCATTCGGCTGCTATACCCGAAGGTAATAAACAAGTATAACTTAAATCCGTTGAACAGTTATGGTATGAAGTAATATGATATTCATAGCGTTTATGTATTACTCGTATTATAAAATATAAGCCATATTAAAATATCTTCTCAACATCTATTAAGAAGTTTGTTTTTTTTTTGTACATTGTGCATAATCTATGAATGTAGTACCCTTTTGATACTAAAAGATAAATGAGTATTTTCTTTATATCTGACATGTTTTTTTTTATATTTTGATCTCAAAGTAGTAAATGATCTATTTTTGATCTACATATTTTGAGGTTGAAAGGTGTTTATAGAATATTATTGTTTAAATTAATTATATTTTGTTGTTAATAAGAGAGCGTGCTGGTTGCGCGTAATTTACCTTGATAATGTCATGTAGAATAGAGAAGATGTGATGGAGATTGATTTGTAGTGTACGAAATAAAATAATGTTCCTATAATCTTTATCTATCCGAAGAGTTAACATCTAAAATTGTGATATGTTTTAATCATAATATAATATTACACTGCCCACAGAGAACTGTCACGTGGACCTCGGCCCTCTGTGACACACCGTTTATGGCTACTGTTCGCTGGCAGCTCAATTCGTTTTTAACCTAAAAAGTCGATCGTTCCACGCACTCGGACCAAGCTTGTAAAAATACGCATGGTTTTATTCTGCCTTTTTTTGGTTCTAAGGTGGTGCGTGAGTCATGGTTGGCTCGAAGGACCAAATTTTGAAAATTAATGTTTTTCTTACTTACGTTTTGTGTACATCACTAATCTATATAAGCAAATTGTCTATTTATATAAATAATCTATAGTAAATGATAAAAGCTATAAATGACAAAAAAGTACCTTATATTTTTTAAAGCCTATTACTTGTAAGGTATAGAAAAATCATAAAATTCAGTTAAATATAGTCAAACACATAACAACATTGATAAATAATGTAAGTAAAAAAAATATATAATTAATATACAATTATATTTTTTTTTTAAAAAGAACGTAATAATTATCTGTGGCGTTGCGTCTTGTAGGCTGCAAACAGAAGCTTTGTCGATTTCTCGCTACACTTAATGACTTTCAATCGCTATATAGTTTAAGGTATAAGCAATAGCGTTTGAAATAATTTTTCAATGAACAAAATTTGTACTCCACTAGAAATATGATTTCTTTATCTATATTATAGAAACAGATAGAACCTATAGAAGATATTTAAATATTTTTAGCCTTGATTTTTTGAAAGGACATCCGAGAATGGTTCAATTGTTTGCCTTATTAGTTTCAAAGTGTAACTATTGCTAATTAGTTAAATATTTCCAAATTTATCAAAAATTTATATTTATTATAAAACAAATATATTTCCCTTGGACCACAAATATGCATTCCTTATGCGCACGCGATCGGTTCTAGTCTGCGAGGCAAGAATGTGATCAGTCGATACTGGAAGATGCGCAGTTATTATAGAAATATTTAGCATCTCCATTAAAATATTTTTATCAAATACATCAGTTTATATCGACAATTCAAAAAACAGGAATATTTTACTTGGACGTGCTAGTAGTGTTCATTTTAAGATATTATTATAGAAAAAGTTGTACCGTGATAAAAAGTAGGCTGTGTCTTGGGTATAAAGTCGATACCGAAAATTCATCAATTGATATTTGATATACAAAACTGACCAAAATAAACATTTACAGTACGCGGTAACCTTCACAGTCACTTTCAGTTTAAATGTAATTTATGTTTGTTAAAGTTCTTCTTATACAAATATATCTCTATTTTGCTAGAACGCTGCGGTAGTTAAGTTTTAAAAAAGTCAGTATTTTTGAGAGGAAAAATAAATAGGCACATATTATTTATATAGGTACATAAAAACAACTTTGAAAATTCTGCTTGCACCTTAGTACCTAAATATTATCACGTTAGTTACATTATTTTTACTAATTTAACTATAGAATTTTTATGTTATATGTACCTATAATATAAAACTTATAAAACTCCCTTATTTGAAAGCGCATTTCCTATCAAAATTAACTTTCGCAATGCAAACGTAAATTTCAATTTCTAAAGGAACTTCTTTCCTCTCATCGCCAGTCGCCACTTTCACAGAAGATTGGCGTAAAACATCTCGCTGATGTCATGTCCACGGTGACGATGAAAGTTGTGATAAAATGCCAAACATTACTTAGCGCTAAGTAACACATTATTAATGATCTTGCACTATTATATTTATAGCTAGTACTTTGAGCATTCGTATTTATACTGTATATTTACATATAAAAGTAGGCTGTCTAATCTTTCTTCACTACATAATATTATAAAACAAAGTCCTCTACCGCGTGTGTCTGTCTGTCTGTTTGCATCAATGGACAGAGTAGTTCTCGAGGAAGGTTTTAGTATATAATTTATCAAGTTTTTGCATACATTTACTAGCGAAACCCGCGGCTTCGCTTGCGTTAAATCTAGGAACGAACCCAAGCGCAGCGAGGTTCAGTCGCTAGTATGTACTACATACAGAAAAATATAATATCTTAGTATGAAATTATGAACGTGCATCGTTCATATTTATAAAAACATGTTTAAATTCTTTAAATTACCTCGAAGCAAGAAAATATTCAGTAAATAAATTATAGTAAATTGATTGTAACTAATTGCAAATGCGTGCAAATATTTAGATTTATAACATTCATTGTCTTACAGCTAATCTGCATTCAGACATGCCTCGTTCATCGTTGGTCTACTAATAGCAGTTACGGTTGAAAATGTAGAGGTCCTAGATTCGTGTCCAAGTCGGGCTAAGATGAGATATCGAGTTTAACTGTATAAAGTTTTACAGCAGCGCATAAAATCGTTGATCCTCTGCCTGATCTCTCACCGGACACGTCGAATTATCGTCCTACCGGACTTTTAGACTGACAGGAATAGAAAGTGCATTTTTGTATATTTGTTTAATTATAGCAATACTATGAGTTTATATTGTTCTTAAAATACTTACCAAATAACAGTCAATAGGCTTCTCCCTCGGTCTGTGATACGCTTTTTGCAGTTCTGTTTGCTTAAGCGCGTGCGCAATGTGTAGGGCGCTAGCGTCGAAGCGACCATATTGGTAGTCGGGTGTGTCGCGCGACACCTCACGCGCGGGCGATGCGTGTACGCTGCCGCCGTTAGTCGCGCGGGTTGGTGACACTGTTGATAAAAAAAATCTTATTTTTAGTATGTTTGAAACGAAAGTGAAAGAGTTATAATTCAAATTTGTACTTATATAATTATTTTTTGTCAGTCTTTATAAATTAGACAATGAAAAAGTATGCCTCTCATTCCTTTGCTTATGAAGTGTTTACTATATGTTTACCTTGTCGTAGGTCACAGGTTTTGTCTTTCTATAAGAAGAATAAATGTTTTTATTCAGTTTTTTTGTTGTTTATTTACATACCTACTCTTCTCTATGAGAGGGCAGTCATTTAATTAAATTAATTAATAATGTCTTAAAGTAAAATGTCATTATTAATAACAGTTAACTCATCCCTTGATGAGAATAATTCGCAAATGAAAATATTTGATTGCCCAAGCGAGCGCTTTTGGACTCAGCTTTTTGCTCAAAATAAAATAAAAAAAATGATACTTTGTTTGTTAGTTTATTCTTTATAAAAATACATATATGGTCTCAATACTTAGGTGTATCGGTCAGTAACGGGCGCCTACATATTAGCAACGATTAGTAGCAGCTCGGGTGTACCGATGTAGATCCGCCGTTATGCATGACAATCAGCACGCGTAGTGCATTTTTTTTAAACAATTATAAAAAGTCAACATTTTGTTGTTATTATAACGGTATATTGCTTGTTTTTTCTTTGTCAAACGGCCATACAATACGGTTTGTAGATGATTTAATTATTTGTGACAGTTAAAATCTGATAAAATTGGTAGGTAACCTAATATATAATAAAAACAAAGCTGAATTAAAAATAAAACATTAAATATATAATCTATTTAATATATTAAGAAGAAAAGGTATTTGCCTATATATTACCCAATGTCTACTTTTTCTCGTGGTTATGTTGGTTTCAGGGGAAAATATAAAAGTGTATTGGCGTTATAAATTCGTATTATTATGCCAATATGTAATATTTTTTTGCTTTAGTCAAAATTGCCATATTCAGCAATGTCATCACATGGTCTGACTATAAGTGAATAAAGAAGACACGAATAACTTAGATACGACTAAGTTATTGTCTGTATAGTTTGTGAGGGAAAGTGTATGGTAATAAAAATGTGCATATTTTTATTGCATTTTTAACTTATTTTAAGAAACCTGAAGTTATTTTAAGTTAAACTATTTGATTCAGTAAATGATGAGTAAATAACTTCTATTTGCAATCTAAATATCGTAATATTCCTAGAGTATTGTCAATACCTTAGGAACTTTCATCATATGTAAAGTAAAATTAAGTGTAACTTATCCGTCGTATCAATTATAGCATAACTCCAAAAATATTCCCTATCTTAAGTGGATATGGTTGACATTTGTGTGTCTTTATTTATTCACACCTTGGAATGGTGCCAACGACCTTTTTATATAACCATAAGTCACATACTGTGCCGTCCCGTAGAATTTACCTGCATACCACTCCGAAATAGCCTTTTGAAAAGTATGTCGATTCAGATCACTAGTAATATTTTGTACTTTAATTCATGCTAGCATTTCCGGTTCCGCTCGCGTTTTAAAGAAACTAATTTCTTAAATTTCACATACCGTGTGATGTTTTACAGTCATTTTTAACGGTTATTTCTCAGAAATGAGATATTTACCAGCAGTAAAAAGTATCCTATATTCTGACCCGGATAACCAGCTATCATCGTACCAAATTTCATCAAAATCTGTCCAGCGGTTTTCTCGTGATGCGGTCACAGGCCTCTGTATGATAATAATTATAGTAGAAGAAGAAATATAAATAACTAAGTTAGAATTTTACTATATCATGTCTAGATTTTGTGGCAGTGGTAGCCCAGCGGTAACGCGTCACTTGTATAACCGAGGGATGCGGGTTCAAATCCGGGTCTCGCCTCTGATATTTTTATGTGCGAATCATTTCTATCATGATTACCACGTGTCTTACGGTGAAGGAAAACATCGTGAGGAAACCTGTATGTCTGAGAAAACCTAGCAAGTTTTCGTAAGACATGTGAAGTCCGCCAACACGCACTGGGCCAGCGCGGTGGACTATGGCCTGATCCCCCTCGTACTGAGGGAGGCCCGTGCCCAGCAGTGGGACGTTAAAAAGGGCTGATGATGATGATGATGTCTAGATTTTAGGTAATATTTATAGTTCCTCATGCATATAAATAACTTTGATATAACAAATATTTAATTAAGTAATTTTTTATTTTTTTAAAATATCTTTTGCATTTATGACTAAGTATGCCTTTATTGAAACATCTTTAGCCATTGGTAGATAATATAATGTTACGTACTACTGGTTCGGGATCGGAAATTAATAGCGTTCTTGCACTAAGGATGTTTTATTTCACTACGAACACACGCACAGTTTGTAAACAACACTTGTCTCTGAACACTGTATTTCTCTTCTCAGTACTCCTTTTCAATCCTTCTTCAATAATACTTCAACCAACTCTTCACTTTTCCACTATTTCGTTTCGCTTCTTAGTCTTCACTCAACTTCGACTCGATGTCAACTCCTCTCTCGACACACTGCCGGCCTTTTTATATGCATAAATATTAGAACATTCTAGTATCGAAAATTCAAAATGTTTCTAGTAATTTCGAATCCTTTCTCGACAATGCTTTGTCTCTCTCTGACACATTCGAATTTGTAATAAACTATTCCTTTCATCTAATTGACATAAGTTAAAATTTGACATTCGCCGTTCTAAAGCATGGTACAAGCGTGCTATTATGACGAGTTCACACTATATTACGCGACACTACCCCCTCCTTAGTTATGCTCGTCTCGAGCATCGTTGTTGCCATGGTACTTAGCCAATCGGTCTACATGTACGATCTTAGCCGGGCTTCTTGATGTACGTTGGATACGGAAGGTGACGTCATTAATTTTCGTTACAACCTTATAAGGCCCCTCCCAACTGGGTTGTAGCTTTGGTGATTTACCCTTTCTTCTCACTGGGTTATGCAGCCATACCAAGGAACCTTCCTCGAAGTTCGTTCCTGTCGCCTTCCGGTCGTAACGCGTTTTCATGCGTTCACTTGCTTGTAGCCCCGCATCTCGTATCTGCTCGTGAACATCAATCATCTTCGCTCTTAGACCACTGGCATATTCGGTGATACAACTGGGGGTATCTGGCGGGCAACCACTTAACAGATCCGCTGGCAACCGTAGTTCTCTTCCAAAATTGGCAAAGGCAGGTGTCATAGCAATGCTTTCATGTAGAGCGGTCCGATAAGATAGAAGAAACAGTGATAAGTACTCGTCCCAATCTTTTTGATGACTTTCTATAACCTTGGCTAGATGTCGTTCTAAAGTCTGATTAAACCTCTCCACCATACCATCGGACTGTGGGTGACAAGGCGTAGTTCTAGTTTTATGCACCCCCATGATCTTACACATTTCTTCAAACACTTGTGATTCGAAGTTTCTTCCTTGATCACTGTGCATTTCTAATGGAATGCCAAATCTGCAAAATACATCTTTTACCAATTTATTTGCAACAGTAACAGCTTCTTGATTTGGTATGGCAAATGCTTCGGGCCATTTTGTGAAATAGTCCATTACAACTAAAATGTATCGGTTTCCAGAGTCAGTAATCGGAAATGGTCCCGCCACGTCTAATGCGATTCTCTCCCAAGGTGCCCCAACGTTGTATATTTTCATTGCTCCTCGGCTTCTGGTTTGTGGGCCTTTGACGGAGGCACACTGTTCGCATTTCCGACACCAGTCTTCTACATCATCTCGACAGTGCAACCAGTAAAATCGTGCCCTGATCTTGGTTAACGTTCTTCTCACCCCTAAATGTCCACCAGAGGCACCATCATGGTAGGCTCGAAGTACCTCGGATACTTTTATTTTAGGTACAACTAGTTGGAGATGGCTATCATTTCCACGTGTCGTTTCCCATTTGCGGCACAATACTCCATTGTGTAACAACAAACTGTTCCATTGTGCCCACTCTTCGTAGCGGTACTGTATTGTGCTATATCAGTCCACTTAGGTTTTGGCCTACCACTCCTTAACCATTCCAGAATGGGTCGTATATCTCGATCTTCTTTTTGTGCTCTCTTCATAGCATCATCGCTCCAACATTCATCTATCGAATCTGTTCTAATGATTTTAGATTCTAGTTCCTTTGCTTCTTTTCGTTGGCAATGCTTGCAGTCTTCTTCGCATGGTCTTCTAGATAGAGCATCGGCATTACTGTGTGTTTTACCCCTACGATGTTCTATTTCAAACTGAAACTCTTGCAGCTGCTCAATCCACCGCGCGACTTGTCCTTCGGGGTCCTTGAATTCCAATAACCATTTCAGAGCAGCATGATCGGTTCTTACCAAAAATTTGCGTCCTAGCAAGTATTTCTTGAAATGCTGTAAGGTTTTTACTACAGCAAGCAGCTCTCTTCGAGTAACGCAATAATTCTTCTCCGGTTTAGATAGTGACTTACTAAAATATGCGATAACCACTTCTTGATTACCCTTCCGCTGCGACAATACACCTCCGATTCCAATGTTGCTGGCATCAGTGTCGACAATAAACTCTCCCTTTGTGTCAGGATACCCAAGGATCGGTGTTTGGCAAAGATGTTTCTTTAATTCTTGGAAGGCCAATTCGCAGTTATCGTCCCATACAAAAGGTCTCCTCTCTTCGGTTAGTTTATGAAGCGGTTTGGCAATGTCAGAAAAGCCTTTCACAAACCGTCGATAGTAAGAGCACAATCCTAGAAATGCTCTCACTTGCGTCTTGTCCTTAGGGGTCGGCCAATCTTTCACAGCGGTGATTTTGCTAGGGTCCGTTTCTACTCCGTTTTCCGAAACAACGTGTCCAAGGTAGTTCACTTGCTTTCTGAAAAATGAGCACTTCTTCGGACTTAACTTTAAATTAGCTTCCCTTAGTTTATCGAATACTTTTTCTAGTTTCTGAAGATGGTCTTCGAAATCACGTCCCACAATAATTATGTCGTCCAGATAAACAAGTCAGGCTTCTCCTAGTAATCCAGCAAGAACACGTTCCATTAATCTCTCGAATGTGGCTGGTGCATTGCATAACCCGAACGGCATAACCTTAAACTGCCATAACCCTTTTCCAGTTGAAAACGCAGTTTTCTCCTTATCCACGGGGTCCATATCCACTTGCCAGTAGCCACTCTTCAAATCGAGAGTCGAAAACCATTTCATACCGCTGAGAGTGTCTAGGGTGTCATCGATTCGAGGCAGGGGAAAACTATCCTTTTTGGTTACATCGTTGAGCCTACGGTAATCGATGCAAAACCTTGTAGATCCATCCTTCTTCCTTACTAGTACCACTGGCGAACACCAAGGACTAGTGGAGTGTTCGATGATGTTATTCTTTCTCATATCTTGGATCATGTCGTCAACTTCCTTTTCCTTAGCCCAAGGAATTCGTCTAGGTCGTTGTCGAATAGGCGCTACGTCCCCAGTATTAATTTTATGCTTAACTAATCCGGTTCTTCCTATATCGCCATCATGTTTGGAGAACAAATCTGAATATCGGTACAGTAAATTTCCAGCTTTCGCCTTCTGTGGACTTGTGAGATCTTCCTTACAATCTTCCAAAAGTTTCATCGCTTGCTCTTTATCCTTGTTCAACACGTTTTCTTTCGGTTGACATCTGCTTAACCAGGCTATCTCTTCACAAGTCCCCACAACTTCGCCTCTTCGAATGGTTTGAGTAGAATTACTGGTATTCAGAACCGGAACTATAGTTGTCGAAGCTTTACCTACAACAACTCTTGCCGGGATCCATGAGCTCTCATCTTCCAGCTTCTCTATAATAGCACATGACCATGGACGGCCTGACTTGCTCTGAGGTAAAGCGACTGGTACTAGAGTCTGCGATCTGGGTGGAAGAGCGGTGTCTTTCAAGCAACAAACTTTTCCGTGAATTCCACCACTTACCGGCACTTCTCTATTTCTGCATCTCAAAACTCCATGTTTCATGTCAATTGTACACTGGTAATTTTGAAGAAAGTCCAATCCAATGATGCAATCATCCACGATATCTGCAACTATTGCGTTATGCCAATAGATGTAGTCCCCAATTTTGATAGCGATTTTCCTTTCCCCCCAAACAGGTATGCGCTGGCCGGTGGCTGTCGTAAGAATGATGTGCTTTCTATCGTGTAAATTATTGTCTGCAATGTGTTTCAGTCTTCGGTTATTAATGACAGTTCGTGATGCTCCGGTATCCAGCGTCAGTTTACATGCTACTCCATTGATTGCGCCATGTATTACTAAGGTATTTTCATCCACTGTCTGCTTTACTTCTATTTGTGGGGTTGTAGATACCCCGGCCAGCGCCCACCCCGCAGCTCTGGCTGGAATTAGTTTTCCTGTGGCTGGTCCGATGTACATACAGCCACATCTGACTGTTTCCGAACCTTCGTTATTTTGGGGCAGTTACTACGAAGATGACCCCGCTCGCCGCACTCGTAGCACCTTGGGTTGAAAAAACGTCTCCGGGTGGATAATCCTTCCGTAGTGACCACTTCCCTCACCTTCCAAGCTCTTGTGTCATGGCGCACAGCTTCAACCTCTAAAGCATGAGCGACAGCTTCCTTGAGACTCGTATGGTGTCTTAGGCGTACAGTGGCACGTACCTCCGAGTCGCGAATTCCGTCCACAAAAGCTTGCAGAAGAATGGTTTCTACGGTGGATGGCGAAGATTGATATGCCTTTCGCACGAGCCGCTCAATTTCTACTGACCATTGTTGCAGGGTTTCATTAGCTCGTTGCGAACGCTCTTTAATTTGAGCCCTGTACACGTGCTCCAGATGACTATCACCATACCGCGACTCTAAGGCGTTCAGTAGCTCAGTATAAGTAATATCGCTACTGGGGTCACTAGCACAAAGAGCTTCCAAAACAGTCAAGGCCTCCTCTCGAAGTGCGACGGTAAGGGCAGAACGAGCTTCGTCATCTGTCCATCCATTCGTCTTCTTAACAGTCTCAAACTGGATCTTGAAGGCGGCCCAGGAAGACTTGCCATCGTAGTAAGGGACTTTAAAGGTCTTTGCTGTTGGTGTACTAGTGTCGACACTACGCGGTGTTCCGAGTTTTTCCAAGTTATCGACCCTTTTCAAGGCCTCACTTAGTGTCGTCTTAATTCCCTCAACCTCTTTCTCGACGGCTTCCACCCTTTCCACATTTTGTTGGAGAGCGGCAATGACATCTTTGTGGATGCCTTCCTGAAGTGCGCGCATCTGCTCTTCCTGGCGGCGCGCATTTTCTTCTTCGCGGCGAGCCTGCTCTTCTTGGAGTGCGCGCAGCTGTTCCTCCTGGCGACGAGCTTGCTCCTCCTGGCGACGTGTCTGCTCTTGCATCATGAACGTTATTTGTTGCAAGAGGGCGTTCATGTCTGGCATGATGGTCTGCTGTGCAGCGGTTTCTCCACTAGAAGAACTAGGAACAGAATCCTCCCTTTGCTGCTCCGCCATTGCGCGTGTAGTGACGCCTTCCTTCTCGTGCCTTGGTACTAACGGCATTTCCGATCCCACTTCTGACACCAATTGTTACGTACTACTGGTTCGGGATCGGAAATTAATAGCGTTCTTGCACTAAGGATGTTTTATTTCACTACGAACACACGCACAGTTTGTAAACAACACTTGTCTCTGAACACTGTATTTCTCTTCTCAGTACTCCTTTTCAATCCTTCTTCAATAATACTTCAACCAACTCTTCACTTTTCCACTATTTCGTTTCGCTTCTTAGTCTTCACTCAACTTCGACTCGATGTCAACTCCTCTCTCGACACACTGCCGGCCTTTTTATATGCATAAATATTAGAACATTCTAGTATCGAAAATTCAAAATGTTTCTAGTAATTTCGAATCCTTTCTCGACAATGCTTTGTCTCTCTCTGACACATTCGAATTTGTAATAAACTATTCCTTTCATCTAATTGACATAAGTTAAAATTTGACATTCGCCGTTCTAAAGCATGGTACAAGCGTGCTATTATGACGAGTTCACACTATATTACGCGACAATAATTTTTTAAAAAAATTGTTGTAGTAATTTTTGGCTCAATTTTTGCATTTTGCTATTTTTATGTTTGTTTTTTTATATACATTATTGTTTTTAATACATGCTTAATATGTATTGTGTAATACTTCTCTTAGTTCGAAGTAGGTAAATGCTGCTTGGATACATGCAAATCATACCGAATTGCTTGCATATAATAAGTGATGACTGATGAGTCGACGGTTTATTTCTTAATAAATAAAAAAACAGTAACAAAAATAAGTCTTTTTAAAATATGTTTGAAAAGTATTTGAAGATTAGATGAACTAGATTTTTTTAATAATATGTTGTTAATAGCTGGTAGTAAAACCTATTAAGACTTGATCTACATTATCAATAGACTTCTACTAGGTACTGATGACATTTTATAAGTAAACAAGCAATGTAGGTCGAATTTAATTTGTTTATAATAGTTTAATACGTAATAGAGATTAAATTATAATCTAAATTCTTGTACACACACAAACTATTAAGGATAGATTATATTATATTTTTTTAATTTATTATAGGCATAAATGTTGTTACACTGATTACTTAATAAAATTTGTACTACACACTCGATATTACACAAAAATGTTAGAAATTTCCGTTTTTCTCCTTTTATGGTTTTGTTGAAAAAATCTATGGTGTTCCTGGAATCTTTTGGGTTTTTTATCGTGACAAATGTTTCCTGCGGCGTAGAGATAAAAACTTATGGTATCTATCTTCTATACATACCTATAATAAAATTCTGACTTAGTCGAATCTGTAGATTGAATATTTTTGGAAAATCTGTTTTGAACAGACATTACTATCCATACAAATCCGAATTACATTTTTTTGCCTGTCTCACTGTCTGTGTGTGACCGCATCACGAAAAAATCATTGGACTGAATTTTTGGGAATTTGGTCTTACGATAGCTAAATTATATTATCCGGATCAACATTTAGGATAATGCGGGAAAATATCTAATTGCTAAGAAATTTATGCTAACCGGGATAAACCCAGGCGAGCCGCTAGTATATACTTACATAAAATGTACGTTGGGACATCTACCGCGGTAAGCTACGAGGCTTGTGTTACGGATACCAGATAGTCGATATACTACACATATAAATTTTAAATAAATACATATTTTAAATATAAACACCCATGACTAGAGTGCAAATATTCGTGCTCAACAAATGCACCAACGGGACTTGAACCCGCGATCGACCCGCTGGCGCAGAAGGTAGGGTCACTACTTACCAACTGAGCCAAACATGTCGTATGTGAACACTATTTTACATATGGTATAAAAATATTCAAGCTTCAATGCAAACAATGGTGAAAGGTTGTACTGAATAAAAGTAGAACAGATGATCTACGGGATAGGATTTAACACAACATTTAATTAAATTTTTAAACAGCCGAAGTGAAGTGAAGACATTATTATTTGCTTAACGCGGGAATCGAACCTCACTTCGAAACAATAAAGCTATTAATTACAAAACATTTAAGTTAAAATATAAACAGCTTTTCTAACAGTATTACTCAAGCATACATGAACTCGATAAGGTAGCGACATCTTGCAACATGGCCCCATACATTTCTTCATATGGCAGCAAATAAAATAAAATTAGGTTGGTATTTCTAATACTTGTTAATACTAAGGATAGGAAGTGATTGCCGGACTCCGGCGTATTGCGCGACTTCTATGAATCTTGTTTAAGGCTAAATCGATGTAATGACTTCTAATATAGATTAATAATATACTTTTTAGGGTGGGTAGGAGTGAAACGCGACACACGTAAATTAGCGATCAGCTGATTAATTTAAATTTAAAATTAAGATTTAAATTATTTATTTACACTTTTGTAACATATTATGCTCATGTGAGTATTTATTTACCCACCTGCAAGAATAATCCTGGTACTTAATCCCTTAAAACAATTTTTATAATACACTGAATACTATGGAGTCGATCAAGGAGTCTTTGTCCACGCTGACTGATATGTTTAACACTCGGATGAATGAGTTTCAGCAAGATTTAAACAAGACGTCCTCATCTGTGTCTTCTAGTGCTCTTCCAACCGAGTTTAATAACTTCAGAAACTTTATTGTTTCTGTACTTAATACCTTGCAACGTCAAGTTGAATGCCTCGCATTGGAGGTCGATCGAAATGAAATGAGAAGAAGGCGCAAGATGATTCTCTTCCACGGTGTACCGGAGCACAAAAATGAGGATAGTGCTGCCAGAATCACGACTTTGATCGCGGACCATCTCGATCTGCAGAACTTCTCTACAGAAAGTATTAAAAACTCATATCGTTTAGGCCGCCCCGCTGACAAGCCCAGGCCTATTGTAGTGAAGTTCAGTGATATTAGTGTGCGTAATAAAGTGTGGTTCGCCAAAACGAAACTTAAAGGCACTGGTTTTACACAATCCGAGTTCCTTACAAAGCGCAGACATGAAGCGTTTTTGGAGGCAAGGCAGCGCTTTGGTGTCAACAAATGCTGGACACGGGATGGGTACATCCATATTATTGCACCGGATGGCTCTCGACATCGTGCGGAGTCTAAGCTCGATCTCACCGGAATTCCTAGCAACTCAATTAAATCACCGCAGACAATATCGGTTGCCAAAACAACGGACAAAGTGGTGGCTTCACGGGTAAAGCGAGTAGTTAAAAAATAGTTAAGCTTATTAATTCTTTTGTATATATCCTTTTATATTTTTTAACTTTATTGTTCTTAGGTACTAGGCACGTTTCTTATTTGTTATTGTTTACTTACTGATGGTAAGACCATAGACGAATAATAAACCTGTGAATAAACCTATAGACAAGTGTTACAGACTATACTATAATACGAGTTAAATGTATCATAGATAATTTTGTATTGTCTATGGATAATTAAGGCTGTACACACTATAACATTCTTTTTTTATTATCATCTTTTTTTATCTATATTTGTTTTTTCATTGTTTACTTATATATATTTTTTTGATTCAATTTATATTTTTAATGCCTAATACCTACTATGTAATTCTTTTTGTTTGTTTTTCTTCTTACATTTTTTTTGTTGTTTGTATTGTGAAATTTGTTTTCTTTCTTGCAACTGGCGGGTGAGTAGTACTTACGTAACTTAATATCTATATTTTTATAATATATTTTATTTATATTTATTTTATAATATATTTAATTTATTTTAATATTATAATTACATACACATAATATGACTTTAAATGATATTAGCTTAAATAATTCTTTCTTGTCCTGCATTACTTCCGAAGGCGATAGCAGCAACGACAGTTTTCACAGTATCCTTTCACTTGGCGAAACACTCGACTTATACTTCTCAGATGTTCTGAAAAATTTTAATCTGGTTCATATTAATGCTCAGAGTATTCCAGCGCACTATCCTGATATGTTATCATCATTTACTAGTAAAAATATACACGCTATATTAGTGTCAGAGTCATGGCTTAAACCATGTCTTCCTTCTACATCTTACTCGCTACCAGGGTTTCATTTAATTAGAAATGATCGTACTGGACGAACAGGAGGTGGAGTAGCGATTTATCTACGTTCTCATATTCCTTTTTCAATCGTTAGTATGTCTCAACAACAGGGGAACGTAGAAACCGAACATCTTTTTATTGAAGTTATTTTATCTCACTCCAGAATACTTCTGGGCGTCTATTATAATCCTAGTCACACGATCGATTATTTCTCATCATTCGAAACCCTGATAGAAGAATTTAAACCCTTGTATGATCATACTTTGTTGATGGGTGATTTCAACACGTGTCTTCAAAAGAATGATCATAGGGCAAATCGTCTTTGTTCCCTTATAAATTCAGTCGATTTAAATATTCTCCCACTCAATCCCACTCATAGATTCCCAAATTGCATACCTTCTCTTCTTGACCTAATTTTTGTATCTTCCACCGACCTTGTTGCAAAACATGGCCAGTGCTCTGCTCCTTTTTCTTACCATGACCTTATTTATTTGTCGTTTAAGTTAAAACCGCCAAAAGCAAAATCAAGAATCCTTCTGCAGCGCAATTTTGGTGGTATCAATTTAGAGAGATTGCAGATGGATGCTGATAAAATCGACTGGTCTGCTGTTTCTAGTGCTAACACAGTTGATGAGCAAGTGTCAATTTTAAATTCACTGTTGATCCAATTGTATGACATCCATGCACCGGTTCGGCCTGTTCGTATGAGACATCTTCCGGCTCCATGGCTCACTTCTGAAATCAAAAAACTTCAAAGAAAAAAAATTGTAGCGAAGTCAAAGTACGTCTCTAACCCCAACGATGAAAATAAGGCTAAATATATTAAGGCTCGCAATCGTTGCAATATAGTGTGTAGGGATAGTCAACGACGCCATATCTACAAATCTGTCATCGAAGAAAAGGATCCAGATAAAATTTGGAAGTTTCTCAAGTCTCTTGGAGTAGGTAAATCTAAACATAACATAAATCCATACAATATAGATTTGAATCTGATAAATCAGCATTTCTCCTCTTCAGTTACTATAAATAGTACAAATAAATTAAACACTATTAACTATCTTTCAACTTTACCTACTCCTGATTTTCCATGTTTTAATTTTAGTCAATTTTCCGAAAGTGATGTTGAGAGAAATATTATGGCTATAAAATCTGACGCAGTTGGAGCAGACTGTATAAGTCGCAAAATGATTCTCCCTATTCTTAATCATATCATTCCTTCTATTACTTTCATTCTGAATTCCTCAATCAATCTCAATCAGTTTCCTTCATCCTGGAAAGATGGACAAATCCTTCCTCTTCCAAAATTGTCTAGCCCGTCTTCCTTTTCCGATTATCGTCCTATATCTATTCTTCCTTTTCTGTCAAAGGTACTCGAGCGACTGGTCCACCGGCAATTAAGTAATTTCCTCCACGAGCACAATCTTTTAAACTCCTTTCAATCCGGTTTCCGTCCTTGTCATAGTACCACTACTGCCTTAGTTAAAATCACGGATGACATCAGAGAAGGTATGGATAACCAAAGACTTACAGTATTGGTTCTACTAGATTTTAGTAATGCTTTCAATACGGTGGACTTTGACATCCTGCTAGCCATTATATCTTCTCTTAACATATCTCCTGAGGTTGTTGACTGGTTTCGTTCCTACTTGTACGGTCGCCGGCAACGCATTCGCATTGAAGATTCTTACTCCGAGTGGTGCACAGTTAATGCCGGTGTCCCACAAGGTGGCGTGTTGTCTCCTCTCCTATTTTCAATTTTTATTAATACTATTTGTCCTCAAATATCTTCTTCCTACCACTTATATGCTGACGATTTGCAAATTTATGCCGTGACATCTATGGTTGATTTACCTCGAACAATAGAAAATGTAAACAAAGATCTCTCCTCTATAGCCGAATGGGGTAAATCATTTGGCCTTAACCTAAACGCTGCGAAGTCGCAGGCCATTATTGTTGGCAGTCGTAGGATTTTGACAAAAACCAAGGCAATGCAAATACCTACAATATCGCTAAATGGTGTTCAGATACCCTTTAATGATAAAGTAAAGAATCTTGGTTTAATAATCGATCAACATATGTCATGGGGGCCGCAAGTGAGTGAACTGAGCCGAAAGATGTTTGGAGCTATTGCTGCTCTACGTAGATTGCGAAATTTTCTTCCGATACCTACCAAAGTTGCGTTAGCAAATTCGCTCCTATTACCAATTCTTGATTATGCTGACATTTGTTATCTTGACATCAAGGAGGAGCATTTGAATAAACTTGAGCGACTCCAAAATGTTTGTATACGGTTTATTTTCGGTCTTAGAAAATATGACCATGTTTCCCAATTTCGTAAAAAGCTCAAGTGGCTCCCAATCCGCTTCCGCAGGAATACTCATATTCTTCATCTTCTCTACTGCGTGCTGTTTAACCCTTCAACTCCTTCCTATCTGAAAGAGCGTTTTGAGTTTCTGAGTGATTCCCATACGCGTTCACTTCGCTCTGCTCAGGACCTTACCCTTAAAATTCCTCCCCACTCTTCCTGCTTCTTCACAAATTCTTATACGGTAAAAGCTGCTCGATTGTGGAATTCAATTCCCTCAAACATTAGATGTGCTAAAAGCTTGGATAAATTTAAATGCTTGTTAAAAGATTACTATCTCTCTCTTTAAGCCTTTCTCCTTAGCCATTTCCCCCTCTCTTTAGTCCTGTTTTTTTTTTCATTTTATTATTATTATTTTCTCTATTATATTTTTTTTTTTAATATATCTATATATTAATATATTGAAATCGGATTTACGTATGCTCGTTTGTTTGTATTTGTATGTATGTATGTATAAGAAATAAAAGTTTATTGACATATTTTATCAGTGTGTATGTATGTATATAATATATATGTATTTTATCAGTGTGTATGTATATATATATATATGTATATATGTATGTATTTATATATGTATGTATAATGTAATGTATATATGTAAGTATGTAAGTATGTATGTATGTAGGAATATATGTATGTATCTATGTATTAATTTATCTGTAATAAATATTTCTATTTATGTGTCAAAGCGTGTACACCACCTACTGTATTAAGATAACTTACTCCTCCACCTTAAGGTTGCCTGGAAGAGATCGCTTCCAGCGATAAGGCCGCCTAATGTGCATCTTTTCTTTGTGTGTGTGTTTTTTAAAATGTATTTTATGTTTCTTTTGTGGTGTGCAATAAAGTATATTATTATTATTATTATTATTTTTTACAGAAAAATAATCAGAAATATTGTAATCATATTGTAAAGTACTATTCACCCTCGCTTCGCTCGGGCTCGTCCTTAGGTTTAGCGCGAGCGAAGCTGCAGGTTCCGCTAGTAAATTTATATACAAAAACTTGACAAATTATATACTATATTTCTCCAGAACCACATTATCCATTGGTGAAAACAGCATGAAGATCGGTGCAGTAGTTTTTGAGTTTATCACAAACAAACCGATAGACAGACGCGGCGGAGGACTTTGTTATATAATGCGTAAGATTATTAACTATAGGAACGTGTAAAACTTTTCATATGAGGTTTTATTTCTTTATAGGTCAGAATTATATCAAAAGTACATTAGGGATTTTTATCTCAATCAAAAAGGCTAGGGATAATTGGCCTCTTTACGTGTTTACGTTATTTTCAAAATCGGGTTGATAGTACCTAAAAATCCAAAAAATATATTTTTTAAGCCAACATATTGTATTACGAAACTAGTACTAAAAACTAATATTGCATTTTTTATTAATCATACTTTATTACATATTTAATTATCATGAGGATTTATATGTAGATATAATTAACATAATTTTGTTCGATTTGAATTTTTAGCTTCTGTACATCTTTTGAATAACAGAATAAGGTCTCCCACTGTCTCAGACATAGAAAAATTTTAAAAATTAATTTTTTATGTAAGTAGCGTATAAACTTTCATATGCATTTAGTAAATGTCATAGAAAAGCTGTTAATTTGAAATTACAAACAGACACTTCATTTTTATCTTTATTTTCTGATGTATGGGTTCACATCTATCATTTATATTGCGTATCTTATGCCATAAATGATAAATTGTCAGTTATTTTCAATCATCATCATCATCATCAGCCCTTTTTAACGTCCCACTGCTGGGCACGGGCCTCCCTCAGTACGAGGGGGTCAGGCCATAGTCCACCGCGCTGGCCTAGTGCGTGTTGGCGGACTTCACATGTCTTTCGAAAACTTGCTAGGTTCTCTCAGACATGCAGGTTTCCTCACGATGTTTTCCTTCACCGTACGACAAGTGGTAATCATGATAGAAATGATTCGCACATGAAAATATCAGAGGTGCGAGACCCGGATTTGAACCCGCATCACTCGGTTATACAAGCAACGCGTTATTTTTTTCAATAATAAAACAAAATTTTTACAACCCAAAACATTATGTATTATAATAAGCTTGTAAAATAAGATATCAAATTATTGATTTATTCACATTTCATTCAATAAAATTGCAGAATGAACTACAATTTATATGTAAATTTCGATGGGAAAATTGTCGATTCATATTTACTGGTCCATAGGTTATAACTGCTAGCTTTAGGTCACTGGGCTGCCTCTCGGAATGCGGCTTTTGCAACAAGTTCTTCCGTCCCTTTCAGTCCCGCGACCATTTTCTTATGTTTCAATATTAATGTATCCTTTTCGCTCTTCTGACAAATGACGTTTCTGTCTACTTCAAATAATATTTCAAGTTTGGCATTTTGAAAGTTTTCCGTTCACGAAGGTATATAATTCGTAATTTAATTCGTTTTAGTTTATTTACTTCTATTAAATTTCTACAAGCAATTCCCGCGGCTCTGCACGCGTTCTAATCACTATTAAAAATAGGGTAGAAGGATGAAATTTTAGGATTATAAGTATTTTTTGATGCCAAATCATAAGAAAGTAAAAAATAAAATTTTGGTCTAAAAATAAAATATATGGAGAGGGTCACCCTTATTACCAAGGGGAATAAAAAATAGCCTACGACCTATTCTTCGACCTACCAAAATACACACAAAAAATTTCATAAAAATCGGTCAAACTGTCTTGGAGGAGTTCGATAACAAACTATGTGACACGAGATTTTTATATTATATTAGAAGATTATCATTTGCAATTTTGCATGGACTTACGTAAGCTAGTTAGACAAGAATATCTGCTAATTGAAAGAGTAATGTAAAAACATCAAACATTTTAGATTGCTGATTACAACTCGGTAGGTATTGTAATACTTAATTAAGAGCATATTTACAACCTGTTTCTGTTAAACTTTTATGATTAGTTTGTTTTTGTTTTCAATCTTATGATTGTTTTTAATAGCTTAATACATTTAAATCGGAAATTAAAAGAAAAACAAAATTTAATAGAGTACCTATTAATTAGTACAAGCTCCGACTTCTTTTAAATGAATATACCTATTATATTAATTCGAAGGGGTTTCGTAAAGTTTTCCAGACGAGCATATCCCATTATACGTTAAAATTCAATGAAGTAATTTATTATCGATAGATACTATAGTTGCTATCAATGTTCTTTTAGAAGTTAGAGTTAACGGGTCATTTAAAATACTAGTAAATTGAGAATCATACGAGTATATAATATAAATAAAATTGAAGAAGAAGCATCTCTTTGTAATGTTAAATTAACAGTTTTTCACCTAATGCATATTAAAGTATACATATGCGGTACTTACACTCACAAATCAATTTTAAAAATGTTTGTCTGTCTGTCTGACAGTCTGTTTGTTCCGGCTAATCTTTGAAACGGCTTGTCCTATTTTGACGAGACTCTCGCATATAGCTAACGATATAAGGCAACTTAGGCTACTTTTTTATTAGAAAATTATAAAAACCGTTTAATTTATTTTAACTTACGCCCAGCGAAGCGAGCCGGGCTTGGTAGTAACAGAATAAATCTTAACAATTTCTCCGTTAAACGTCATCATAATTATGAGAAATGTATGAGGTTTGGTAATTTAGTGAATGATTAGAGAATTGAGATGGGCTGTAATTACTTAGGGATTTATTACGTATGCATTCCACCACGCTCTTAGCGTTGCATGATTAGTTTAGTCTCGTAAATTTAGTAACTACATATAAAACTACGGCAGTGTCAGCGCAGTGGTAGTGCGCTCGCTTGAATAACCGAATGATGCGGGTTCAAATCCGGGTCTCGCAACTCTGATATTTTCATGTGTGAATTATTTCTAACATGATTACCACTTGTCTTACGTTGAAGGAAAACATTTTGGCCTGAATGTCTTAAAAAATCAAATATTTTTTCGAAAGACATGTGAAGTCCGCCAACCCGCACTTGGCCCACGTGGTGGACTATAAAAATTTATTAAACGTATAGATGTTAGGTACATTTATTATTATTTATTAATTTTCCCTTGATTGTTATGGAAGTATACCGACATATCACTGGAGGCTTAAAACATTTTATCATTGGAAAAAGCGATACAGTAAACTCGTTTCGATTAGTACCGGTCTTATTATATAATACACTATAATATCAATTATACTCATCGTGTATAATGTATACGCCTTTTTATAATCTGTCGCAGTCGCATAACGTTAAACTAGTTTTTATATTTTTATAGATATTACAGAAATCGACATGTTTGCTTAATCTTTACTTTTTTTATTGATTATATTAAATTGACGATTGCAATACGTAATAAGGCTTAAACAACACTACGCATTAGGATTATTTATCTTAAAAAAGATGGAAGTTTTATAGTGTTTTGGTATTGAAGAAAATACAAACATTCGTAGGTTTCTAGTTACCACTTCAAGTGAACTTTGCACAGGAAAAATAATATTTTTTTAACAAAGTCCTCTAACTTTGATAATAAATGGCTATCAGCTACTATTTATAATCCTGTAAAACCTTCGACAATAGACTCGACCTTGCTTAAGACATATCGGCCACTCACAATGCATGACCTTAACTTATAAAGCACTGTATTTGTGTATCACGTTAGTACTGGCACAGTTGATGAGTCATTCAATTGTACGTCATCTTAAAAATAGTTTATGCGAAGATCATCTGGAATACCACATCTCTGTTAACTTTTCGAATAATTATTTTATTATATGACATATTCTTTCAAACTTAGACTTTGAGTTAGTTGATGGGGTGGCTTGCGCATTAGCGTCCTGCAATGAAAAAAAACTGAAATCTAGTAGGGAGGTGGCCCACTTTAGTGCGAAGTGTACAAAGCGTTGATCCAGGTAAGTACTTCTCTAATAGCAAAGTGGACTATAGAGCAATAGGTACCCTGGCCATGTGGTCTGCTTCAGCAGACTTGCCGATGCGTCGGGACGTCGAAGTTAAATGCGTATCGATCCTGCGACGCCCTATTTGTTGGGGTTTAATGGGTAGTACTGGCTTTTTTAGCCGGTGAGCTTCACATACAGGTGATATGCGTAAATGCATTTACCAATAAAAAATATGCTCTGATAGCAGAGTGCATTGTGAAGCAAACCTATGTTTGTTGTGGTCAGATCCGGCAAAACTGCCCATAGCTCTAAATGTTGAAACTATATAGTGTCTTTATTGGCGTGAAAGTTATATTTTACCATTTTCAGTTGGAGTATTTCTAAACTACAAAAAATTTTACAGGTATTTTTTATTGTACATATCAATATAAATATAATATTATATCGAAATGGCCGAAATGCTAAAAGACTGGCTTTCTCAAAGATTACAGCGGCCAATAACATGGGAAGCCACAGAATTTGTAGAAAAAATGAAAAATGGATATGTCATATGTTATTGCTTCTGTTCTTAGAAGCTATCTAAGAAGTAATTAATGACGATAAATATCATATTATGAGACCGAGCAATATCGATGAAGATGTTAAGAGAAATTGTAAATATCTTAAAGAATGGCTTCGTGATATTGAAATAAATATAACTGATATTGATCTGAACAGTATCATGAATGAAAAGGGCTCTATGCTGCTTCGTTTATTTTATCAACTTTTCCTCCATTTAGACAAGAGACATCGTACTAATTTTATTAAACAAGAAAAAAAGCAACATCAAGTTTAATTGATATAAATTATTTTTAACAAAAAAACAAAAACCGACTTCCAAACATAATAAATCTAAACTAAAAAGTAGAAAATAATACTTTTAAGGACTTTGTTAATTTTGGAGTCGGTGCCAGCTAGATTATGTTTACAAATTGATAGATTAATCAAATTTGTATCTATTTAGGGCTATTTTGCTTTGGCTGGCACCGACTTCAAAATTAACAAAGTCCTTAAAAGTATTATTTTCTACTTTTTAGTTTAGATTTATTAAGTTTGGAAGTCGGTTTTTGTTTTTTTGTTAAAAATAATTTATTTTTAACTTTTTAGCGGAAAGTAGATACGTATTGTGTTAATGACTATAAAAATTTACCTTCTATTATGAGGTAAACCTAATAGCCTGAAAGTATACAACTATCCGTTCATAATTGCGTATTATATTGAAAGAATTTTCTTTAAACTGCTAACCGTTGAGGAGTTGTACCTTCCATCATCAGTTACGGTACGTGACTCAAATATCCATATAGCCTATAAAAGATTCGGCCGAGCATCGTTAATTTGCTCCTAAGAATTGAAGAGTTCCGATACTTTGTCATGGATCCCATCATCAGAACCTTACCAAACTCTCATCAAACTACCCTTGAAGTATACCCTTTCCATTAAAAAAAGAATCATCGAAATCAATCGGTTGGCGTGATATTGAGTTATTCGTCCATTTGTCGCGCAAATACTTAATGCAAATTTAAGACTTTTATGGTTTTCTCATGGATGCCATTATCAGAACTGGAAAATATTAAAATGGGACCACATGGGAAGCACTACCTTTCAAATAAAAAAAGAATCATCAAAATCGGTTCACCCAGCTCAAAGTTATGAGCTAACAAACATAAAAAAAAAAAAAAATACAGACGAATTGATAACCTCCTCCTTTTGGAAGTCGGTTGAAAATAGGGCATCCCATCCCAGAGATTGTACAATAGCGACGCTTTTGTCAACTGTACTTGAACTCTTCGATGACTCTAACGCGCACGCGGTAGGTATGAGGTCACATTTTGTGTTCGGACGACTATTATGCGAAATATTTTTTGGCTTAACACTCTTGTGTGGAATGGCTTCGATTGATTTCATTAAAAGATAAACTATGACATAGTTAATGTATAAAGCTATATAATAGTAAACTAGACTCGTCGCTCGTCTAGGATTCGTCCGTAGATGAAACGTTTGACGGTTAGTATAGTCTATAGATGCGTCACAAATTAGATATTTTCCCGCAGTAAAAAGTATCCTATTTACCTGGAAAACCAGCTATCAAATCTGTCACAGGCAACATACTAAGATTTTTCAAGAAATATTTAATGTACAGATTCAAATCAGTTACAATTTTATTATATTATGTGTAGATTTATAGATGGACTCGTATAATAGAGCTAACATATACACTACAGTTATATAGTTATATCAAGTTACTGCTACTTTTAAGAGACGCACCTAATTTGAGCAATTTTATGAAACCTTGTCTCGTGTTATTATCTTAGAATTGGAATTTGTGACCTTTGACCTAGTGGATAGTGTTACTATAGAAACGTGTTTTATGATGTCCAAGAGTAATAAATATAAAGTTATTAGGTAATAAACATATAAAATATTTATGTTAATATTTAAATATTCGTTTTATTTCTGTTTTAGATATAGAAATACTTTATTAATGATTACTAAAGTTGAACTTTTCCCTACATCGTTTATGAAATAATTTAAATTAAATAATTATTTGCATCATAATTCAAATGATTTTGATCGTTTTATAAAAATATCTTGATTGTTCGTATAAAAAACCAATATTTTCATAAAAAAGGTTTAAATATCTTAGAATAAATTATTAAATTATTTTCTTAATTAATGTTGAAAGTCATATTAATTTACGTATATTATACATTATTTTACTTACCTACTATAGAAATGATAAAACTTACATCCCCTTTTTCACCCGTTTAAGGGATGATTTCTGGGATAACGCCCCAACTTTTCTCACTATCATGATACCAAATTCCATCAAAATCGGTTCACCGGATTTTTAGTTTACATACAAAAGTACCATTTTTTTCTGTTTTAAAGTAAATATTAGATATAAAGTAAATAATAGATATACTAGTATAAAAAAGGTACTTACGTTCTGTTTCATGACTGTTCCTCGCATGCCCCCTTATCTGTTCATTTACGTAGTTATTGCTTTTGGGTACATTGAGAGCACTTCGTATGCCTACTGAAGAGTTATCCAAGTGTCCAGGGCCGATCTTTGGGACGTGGCTCGAACAGTACACTTCTTTATCTTCTGTCCAATGCTGATTGTTGTAGTATGTCTGGAATAGAAGGTTCTATTGTAATATCATTTCTATAAATAAATAAATATGTTGGGACCTTTTTACAACAGCGCCACCTAGTTTCGTGGTAAGAGCTACGAGACTTGTGTTACGGATACCATATAATTGATATGCTACACATATAAATTTTAAATACATACATAATATTATAAATATAAACACCCATGACTGGAGTACAAGCATTCGTGCTCAACAAATGAAGGCCCCCAGCGGGACTCGAGCCCGCGACCGCTGGCGCAGAAAATAAGGTCACCACCAACTGAGCCAAACGAGTCGTCGAATACTATTATTCTGTTTATAAACCAACCAGCGATTCACTCTCGCTTCGTTCAGGTTCCTCCCAAGGTTTTAACCGTTAGTAAGATTTCATACTGAGGCGAAATGTGTTCCGCAGTAAATGTTAACTCAGATAAACAGCTATGATGATACCAGACTTTATTAAAATCTGTCAGGTTTTCTCGTCATGCTGTCACAAACATACAGACAGACGAAAATTGTAGAAACTATAGATTCAGCCTCCGTATCGATAATAATGATTATTTTCTTTAAGATTTTCCTAAAAATATTTCATATTGTGATTCGACTCAGAATTTTACTTTATTTTATATATATATATATATATATATATATATATATATATATATATATATATATATATATATATATATATATATATATATATATATATATATATATATATATAGATAACAGTAATATCCATGGTTAATTATACAATTTAATGCAACAAGTCTGTAAATTTAATTATATGGTGTTTTGACGCCATTCTGTCGATTCGTTCAATTGTCGAGTTCATTACTGGATTCATCCACTACAATACAATGGTTCACAAGCACTGATTAACTCTGTTCTTCTGTTACATTTATGTTTCCGGAACATGTTCATTGTAATTATAACGTGTTAATTATTTTTATTTGTATATCCATACTTAGAATTATAAATGTGAAAGTAATTGTCTGCTTGTTACTTCTTTATGCCAAAATTACTGAACAAATTTCGATGTAATTTGCATTAGCGATATGCCTATCTTATCTCGTGCCGCTCGCGCATAGCCGCGGGTAAAATTTAGTATTATAAAAAAATTGCAGCAGGATGACAGAAAGAAAGACTATTCGGATTGTCTATGGCATGTTTTTTGAATCCCAATTGACTTAAGAAATTTTGATTCATCATTTTATTTATTGACTATATTGACTATGTATATAATTTACTAGCGACTTACCCTCGTTTCGCTCGGGTTCGTCCCTAAATTTACCGCGAGCGAAGCCGCGGGTTAAAATAAAGCCAACTAAAATAAATAAAATTTCTAAAACAAAAGTATTCCTTATAACATTAGCTTTCTGCGAGTAAAATACCCGTCAAAATCGGTTTAGCCATTTCAGAGATTAGCCGGAACAAACAGACAGGCGAAGTTAAAATTATTCTTAGTTAGTTACAACATAAAATTGAAATACTATTCTGTTTCTACAGTTTTTCTTCATTGTTTAATCATATACAATCTTCAAAAGTATTTTTTTTATTAACCCTCAACTCGTGTATTACTTGTTGGATGTTAATTGATTTAATTTAAAAGAATAGAGCATTAATTTTCTCCCAATTTGTAAGCAATAGCCACATGGCCTCCAAAACAATACGCTATATGTAACAGTTATTGGGCTGTAATTATACAATGCAAGCTATGAGTAATTTAACAGGTTAATACCACATGACTCAATGACCACACGATTGCTTTCGTTCGGACACTTACCATATATTATACAATATTGTGGTGGAAATTTAAGTAAAAAATGTAAAAATATAAAAGTTTCTAAATACTTAGTTTAAAATTTGAAATGATTTTTAGTCGGTAAATAAATACAAAACTTTTTTTTTCTCTCTCTCCCTTACATAAAGAGATTTTAACGATTTAACGAACGTTTAACTGGCGTTATAAGTAATTGGCTACTTTTATTTACGAAAAAGAACCTATAAGTAAAATAAAATTGAATATATTTTATTTATTTAAATGATTTTTAATATTATAATTTTATCACATTTGCATTTTGCCTTTGCATTTGCCAAAGCAAAATAACCCTAAATAGATACTGTATATTTGATTAATCTATCAATTTGTAAACATAATCAAAATACCTGGCTGGCATCAACTCCAAAATTAACAAAGTCCTTAAAAGTATAATTTTCTAGTTTTTAGTTTAGATTTATTAAGTTTGGAAGTCGGTTTTTGTTTTTTTGTTAAAAATAATTTTTTAACGAATAAGCTTCATGGCCAGCCTAATATGACGCATACTACGATCTGTAACACTATCACATGCTATATTATAGACTATTACTCACTTTTATTTACCTTGGATTAATCATTACGTTCGATATGGTTTGTGAATTTTGCTTTTGAATATTACGAAAAAATCGATTTCATGTCTCTATGCATTTTATAAAATTCTAACCAAATCAAATCTGTACATTATTATTGTTGCAAAGGCCGAATCTAAAGTTTTTAGTAAATATGTCTGTCTGTCTGTATGGATGACCGAGCTTTGCTCGGTATTTTTAAGAAAAATGTTATTATAATATAAATAAACAATGACGTACTGCTGAAGTAGCTTTAGTGTATTGTGTCGATAAAGCAACAATAACAACCAACAATAATGACATCTATCGAAATAAAAAATACTGTTCGATATTCGAACACATATATTACAATTATCGATAAAGTTGATTATTGAAAACACGAATAAAACTACATTTTCTGAAAATGAATCCTAGCTAGATCGATTTATCGCCCCCTAAATCCCCTGTATACTAAATTTTATGAAAATCGTTGGAGCCGTTTCCGAGATTCAGATTATATATATACAAAAACACTGAAATAATTACGAGAATTTTTAGACTATTTTTTAATTAAAACCAATTTGCAACCGACTTCTAAAAAGGAAGAGGTTCTCAATTGTTAGTATTTTTTTTTTTCATTTTTTATTATTTAATCATTAGGTTTATTTTCAAAAAAATAAATATATTACCTTATATTATATATCATACCTTTAAAGTAAGTTTGGTCCCACACACAGCGCATTTAAAGCAGCCACTGTGAAAGAAGGTGAAGTCTTTCAAAGGACCGACCCGGTCCACTTGGTACACTATTTCGTTGCACCTGAAGCACGTGCTCTCGTAGAAATTCGGCCGGTACATGTTTGCGATCACGTCATAATTAGAAAACACTTCACTTCACTACACTTTGACAGTTTTGTCACTTTGTGTCACTTGTACATTACACCTATATTTTATTCTGTAACATACATATTTTACTGTATTATAATTTATTATAATTCAATGTCTCTGTCTGTATGTCTGTTTGTGTATTTAAATTAGATCTATATTTCGATTTACACGGCTCTACATTAATATCATCATCATCGCCATTTTTTTATAACTTTGACAAAGATAAAATAATATTAATATCTGTCCACGTCAAAGAACAAATCATAGTGCAAGATTATAAAGATTAAAGATGGAGCCATAAATTATAATTCGTTATTAACTTTTTTTTTATAAAAGTATTAAAACATTGTTGTTTAGGAAAATTATAGAGTAGGGTTAGAAAATGTTATGAATAAATTTTAAAAGAGCGAAGCCTATCTAAGTAAGAATAGGTATAATAAAGAATTGCTTGAAAATTTTGCAGTAAGTATTTAAATTTATATTAAAAGTGTAATATATGTGTAATCCGGCAATAAAAAATACGAGAGCTCAGTTAATAAGTCGTAAAAGTGCCTTAACAATAGCTTAGTAGCACGCAATAAAATGATAATTCAAGCACTAAAAAGGAAATCTAATAATACTTTCTTAGATTTATCTTGTAACTCAGTGGCCTGCGAAATCGAGTGAAGCGGGTTCAAATCCCGGGTTTCGCACCTGTGATTTCATGTACGTTCCATTTACAATATGAATACCACTTGTCTCACGGTAAAGGAAAGCATCGTGAGGAAACCTATCTGACAGAACTATTAACTTGTGTAGTCCGCCAACCGCACTTGGTAATCGTGAAGATTCCCCTCATATTGAATGGAGGCCCGTGCCCAACAGTGGGACATAAAAAAGGGCTGAATACAATACTGTATACATATATAAGTAAAAATCGCTTAACTAATATATGGTGGTGTTTTTGCTTTACTAGCAATAGTTAATAGCTTTATCAGGCGATCAATGATTTTAACAACGTAGCAGTTAATCCCAACTTTTTATAATAAAGAAGGAGATGTTTTTCTTTTAATTCGGAAAGATAGGTGACAACGAAAGATGGTACATAATTTGTAAATAAGTACTCGTTTTTATATGCATCTAGATATTAAAACTATGAATATTCTCAGTACATATTTTTTCCAGATTTCTTGGTCTTTGTTTCATTATTAGAGTTACAGTTAACTTATTATCTAACATATTTTTTAAGTTAAAACAAAGTAATATTTACTTTACATTGTATAAAACATTGGACTTTAATTCGTAAGTTTCGGTAGAGCTTTCTTAGCGTGTCCAAAAGTTGGGGTTATTTACGTTCTATTGATTTACTAGCCCCTCGATGTTACTATAGCTTTACATTCGTAGGACACACTGGACATTGAACTAGCAAGCTCTTGTTAAGCATCGCTAGCGAAGAGGTAATCTTACTAAAAACAATGACTTTTAAAATGATTATTTCATATTTCTTTGTGAATAATTATTAAAAATTACACAATTATAAACAAAAAAATGTAAAATACACAAACTGACATAGGTATGTGTGAATTATGTAGTACCTACTCTTTCTTTTTCATACAACGGTCAACTAGCATTTCATTTTCGCTTCGCTTGTTTTCATACTCGTGCATAGTATTCGAAGCGTTGATCAAATAATGACTATTATAGGCTAATTTTTGGTGCAATTTCCATGGCGATCTCAAATTTTTTTGACTATAGAATATGATCGTGATAATGTAGTTTTTGATAGGTGAAACCATGGAGGTTAGATACAGGAGAACCAACGCTTCATACTAAATCATTACCCGTCTGTCTCTGAAAATTTGTAGAGTTTATAGCGCGCTGCCGTCAATAAGTAGTATCTGTCAAGTTAGCTATTTATGAGTACTGTCACTATTGTGACAACGTGAAGTTAGGCATTGAGACAACATAGCGATCGCAGCGCCTCCTTGGTTTGACAATATTTCTGAGACACTACATTCTAGGGCCTTGGTTCTCCTGGTTTCTAATCTCCATGGGTGAAACAATATATAACATTTATCTAGTAGTTTTTAATTTACCCACTACAAACCATTGAGTTATTATAATAACTCAATGCTACAAACAAATAATTTTTTTTTTACTCGTTATAAAGTAAATATTTTATTTATTTTAATTTAATTGATATCAAAACCAACAAATTATTTAATACTGCGCGCTAGTGTTTAGTTAGTAAATAATTATGTCGCGACTCTGCTGGCGGATTTCTTTTCTTCGATCGGTAACCTTTTAAAGAATTAGGATATCATATGCGAAAATGACTTTCGTAAATCCTACTAGTATTCAAATCAGATAACGAACAAACAAACATTAAATGACTTAGTCTTTGCGATTCCCCTCAATCTAAGTACCTACATTTATTACGATTTATTGCGATGCCATGGTATCGCTTTCTATTTGTGCATTTTTTTAGTGTTTGTTAAACAATTTGACGACCAATTTGATTAGATTTGCAATCGAATTGTGTAGTGCGGATAGAAATATGAAATTAAAGGTCATCGGTGACTCAGTTGCATTCTTTTTAACAACCAATTTTGTCCATATTCTTCTATTTCTTTTTTATTATCTAATCAACCCTAATTTTTGCTACTTGTTAAGAGGCATTACACAAATCCATTTAGCAGGGGCAGCAACAAAATAAAACTATAATTTGTGATCTTCAATATACGCGTGGAGGACATTCAGATTGTAGCCAATACAATTGGCCACTTTGATTGGCAACAAAATTGTATCGCGTGGAAGCCGTTTTAGCCTTCAACTTTGGATGTGGAATACCTATATAATCTAAAATCTAAGTATAATTAAATAAATACAATCTATTCAAGATTTTCCATATTAAGAGCGTTATTTGAGCGTGACGAATTAAATTCTACGTACAATGAGCTAGTTGTATACGATATAAGCGCTGTTTATTAGTAAATTAATGATAACCAGCCGCATACCGTTGTAGCACCGATATGCATCTACGTTATGTGCTGAAGCGGAAACTCAAACATGTTTATTAGTGTATCGCATAATTTAATAGTTAACTGTAGGTAACTTCATGTAAAAAAAATTAATTCCTGATGGAAAAAAAAATTAACAAAATAAAAAAATATGTTATAGTATTGTGATTTTGTATGTAATCTAGACTTTGTGTCGTCCTAGAATTTTAAGGACCTGAGATATACATCCTTCGTATTTTTTTAATTTTTAGCTCTATCGATGCACTTCAATATAAAGCTGTATAATTTTTATAACGACAGATAAAAGTTTATAAAAATCGCATTGTTTAGTGAATATCCAACTGTATATTACTCCTTTTTGTCTCAATATATAGAGCATACTGCATACATAATATTATATATTAATACACAAACTTATATGAACATTCTTTTTTCGTCTCTACCTATTTACCGAAATATTAATAAATATTTAAGCAAGTTTATTTTTCTTTTTGACTCATAGTTCTTATCGCATGGCATAGGTGTATTACCAATTAGCTACTCCTTCATGCTGAAACCGCTGTATGCATTTGAATGAAATTTTTTCCACATATAGAGTATATCTGGAGTAACCCTGGAATGGAGAGGCACTCGGACAAAAGGAGGTTAAATTATTAACTAGTTTATATGTAACACTATCTGTAATTAGGTTTTATTGGCTTAAGTTTTAAACTTAACCCATATGATACGAAACTGAGTATTGGAGCGTGTCGAGCGCAGGGCAGTAATGATAGACAGTGTTCTCGAGCTTGTACCTTATTACAATCTACTGTGTTCTGATCGTTCGTAGCTAAAGGCAAGCAAGGCAGAAAGCTAAATATCTATTCCTTATTTAATTTAATGCATACTCGTCAACGTATGAAAACTTTGAATAATTGGTACGTGATAAAACAACATAATAAACAAAAAATAACCATTTGTACGTGGTGAAGTACTCAACTGGTACGATTCGACAGGTACTATTCAACAGGTATTGCCCGCAGCTTTACTCACATTGTCCATGGGCATGTCATTAAAAAAAATATACAGACGAATTGAGAACCTCCTCCTTTTTGGAAGTCGGTTGAAAAGACACTACGTGATAAATATTGTATGCAAATATATAGATTAAAACATTACTGCTAGTTATAAATTTTTCCAAAAGGACCTACCTTTTTTTTACTAAATTTTTTGAAAATTTCGTAAATGCAAAAGACCTACGGACTAACCCGAGAAGGTAAGAAGATGCTACTACATTTACAATATTTTTTTCACCGTTACCGCTGGTCTTTCTCGACATAAAAATATCGAAAGAGATATATCGTTGGCCATAAAATAAGCTCGAAACTAGTGCGATAAATCTAAGAGATATTTTCACAATAAAATACTAGAAAGCTCCGTATCCAATTACTAATTTATTGTTAAAGCAGTAAAGGAAAAATATAAATATTATTAAATAAATTTAATAATAAAAATGTTTATGTTTCTATGTAAATGTATAAGAAATATCAAAAGTATGGAATCATACTTAAAGCTAGTGAATTAAAAAAAATCAAATTATTTTTTTAAAAGCTTAGGCATTTTTACAAAAAAGTGTTAAAGGGATGCAAAATGTAAATTTATTATTTCTTCTTATTTTGATTTGGTGAAAGGTGACCGTTCAGCTTATTAAATAGAGGCTTTTAACTCTACAATAATGCAATAAACAAAGCATGTACAAATTTTAACTAATGGACAGGCCTCCATACATTACTGTATGTGTGTACCGTCAGGGACGAACCGAGCGATATAATATAGGTATAAAACAAACAAACGACATTATTAAAAATAAAAATATGTTTTTATATGCACTTTATTAGAGAATCGATACGATTTTTTTCTAAAATTCTATATCAGTTGACTAATTTTCATTTTAATCGGCTGATTATCCAAAAATTAAAGTGACATCACTCGTCATCTATTTCCTTTTTAGAGTATTATTATAATCATTAAAGATATATTATTTTCATAATATTTTAAAATGTATAAGGCATTTCTGTCTCACAATTTCTTAATAGAAAACGAAAGATCAGATTTTGACCATAAGCAAATGTTAATTTTTAGCGACCATATAAATAATGTAGACACTTTTGTTTAGATTACGTCAGATAACGTTTTTAAAAATGTTATATTATAGAAATATGACTCACCGCTACGCTCGGGTTCGTCCGTAGATAACGTGACCGTTAGATTTCTAAGAAATGAGATATTTTCCTGCAGTAAAAACTATTCTATATGTTGACCCGGCTGACTTTCTGTCATCGTACCAACTTTTATCAAAATCTGTCCAGTGGCTTTAACGCTACTGGTCACAAGCAGATAGACAAAAATTCTTTTAACTATAGATTTGGCCTCTGTATCGCTTATAATGACTCTTTCAATTAGGTTTAAAAAAAAAACAATGTACAGATTTGACTAAGTAAAAAAATTATTAATAGAATTTAAAACTTAGTTTTATTTTATTGTTGGGTGGCTCACAGTCGGTGAGATCCCGTTTTGTTCGATCAATCCTTAGAATGAGAAATCGATAGAGTAATTTTGAAAGTTGTACGATTTATTTTTAATGAGATATCTAACCGTTAAAAGGTACCTAGGCTGCATGGTTCCCAGAGGTTTGTATTTATTATACCTTTGCAATAAATATCAAAACTATTATTAAATTCAATGAATTTTAATTATTTCATGTACATTTTTTTCTGTATTACTTCGAAATTTCGTATATGGATTAGTCAATCTGTGGTTATTGTTTATAGATTTACCAGTTTATAGATAATATATTACATTAAACCTACATATAATAAAAAGAATCAAATCGCGTCTATTATATAGAACACCTACTGCTTTTAAAGTCGGTCAATATCGTCATAACCTACTCGTACAATTCAACTCTGGTTTTTAAAACCAAAAGGTTTCAAATCTATATTATTTTAGAGAAATTCTTTCGCAATATCTGTCGGTTTTACGATCGCTTATACCATATTGAATTGCATACGAAAGTTATAAAGAAAAAAATTGTTTAAATATCAGGATATACCTAACATATAACTACTTTTAAGCTATAAAGAAATTGAATTGAATTGAATTGAAATACTCTCTATCTGGTGTTCACTGGTCAAAAGTAACAGAAATTCTTACAAACTTTCGTATTATTAATATTAGTGTGATTGTGATATATTCATAAATCTTTATGATAATTCGAAATTAAAATAAAACCTTCATATATCCTATGTAGGTGGTTATTTTGGCCAGTCTTGGTCAATGAGTGTAGAAAATATTTGTGGGCGTAGTGTAGGTGAAGTGAACTTTAAAACCACTTTTACTGGATTACTCAATGAATCGCAGGTGGGTATCGGTTCTAAATAGTTTATGTCGTATCATTTGTCATATGTTGTAAAATATATTATTTTATGATGCCGCTTGCACTTCTAGAAGCCACCGAATAAATGAAATGGATTAAAAATATTTAATTTTAAATACGAGACTCTTTATAGAGTGATGCTATATTAATCATCATCATCATCATCATTATCAGCCCTTTTTAACGTCCCACTGCTGGGCACGGGCCTCCCTCAGTACGAGGAGGTTCAGGCCATAGTCCACCGCGCTGGCCCAGTGCGTGTTGGCGGACTTCACATGTCTTACGAAAACTTACTAGGTTTTCTCAGACATGCAGGTTTCCTCACGATGTTTTCCTTCACCGTGAGACAAGTGGTAATCATGATAGTTAAATGATTCGCACATGAAAATATCAGAGGTGCGAGACCCGGATTTGAACCTGCATCACTCGGTTATACAAGCGACGCGTTACCGCTGGGCTACATTAATACTGTTTATTTTGGTTATAATATGGTTTATCCTTGCACCTTAAAGGCAAATCCTTATAAATATTAAATAAATATCTCTTTGAAATTAAAGTTTATACTTGTAAAAAAAAATAGCGCGTAATACGGTGATTGTGATTTTTTAACCAGCTAAGTAAGTCTTATGCTTCAAAAAAGAAGTATACTCTCCATAAGTTTCTTAATTTTCATTAATTAGTAGGTAATTAATATAGTTAAAGCTTAATAAATTTAGTTGTTTTTAGTTATTATAAATTTTTTGTCGAACGATTATTATTATCAAGATCCAACCATATATTTTCTACCAATTTTAAGAAGCAAATAATCATTTCACGAAAATGTAATGTATTTTCATTCATGTATACGTTTATATGATCTCATTCAGTAATCAGTACGGACTACGGAGTCGCTAAATTTATTGGCATGCTGTTTGCCCACATTATAGCGAAGGTAAACCGGAGCGGCTTTAGGCTTAGAACAATTTCAATTCAAAATGAAATGATCTGTTTCATCTTAGTGTCTACTAGAGTAACCAAATTATTATATTATAAACTCGTGACTTAACCTCGCTCCGCTTAGCTTCGTTTATTATGTACGTTTTAACGATAAGTGAAGATTACTCAAAGACGACTAGAGAGAGACTAATATTATTAACCCGTATAACCAGTTATTATCATACTAAATTTCATCAAAATTTGATCAATGGATTTCTCGTAATACAGTCACAGATAGAGACAAAACTCTAAATAGATTTTAATAAAATATTAAAAAAATAACGATATATCCATGATATATATTTTTATTATATTATATAATATGTATGGATGAAATGTATGTATAATGTATATGTAATGTATGTATAGATTAGCAGCAACAACATTTTAGTAGGTATATGCAAAAAGTTTATACATACCTATGTGCAATTAAGCGAAGCTAGAGCACTACTCTACTGTGTCTAGTGTCTACACTCTTATATGAAAATATTTTTATCTTTGGTATTGGAACTGTCTAAGAAGGCAAGGCAATCGTTCGATCATTTTGCAGAAGTGTAAAGTTATGTTTGAGTTCAAAAAAAATAATAATTAAAATGGCGCCAAGGTACCAATACAATATTTTATTTATTTTTTTATGATTTGTAATAATTTTTATAATACGAATAGTGTCAATATGGAATTATAATTTATTTGACGTTATGTTATGTTTAAGCGAATATTAAAAACCCAATTAGAGCCGCGGGGAAACGTTAATATTAGATAAACAAATAAAAATAGATATTAAAATTGAATTTTTCTATGACACGTTTTTTCACATGAACATAAAAATAACCATTTTCTTTAATTATAAGTAAATCTATAAAATAATAACACGTTTTAGTACAATATTAACGATTTTTTAACACTTTCGTTTTTACAGGCTTATAGTTATTACTTACTACTTCTCATTCTTTTGTGAAAGCGTGACTGTGTTATATGTAGATATAATAAATTCGTGGTTTAAATGTTTCAAGTACGGAAATATTAAAAGGAAATTGTATGAATCCACTAGCAACTCTCCGTGGCTCCGCGCGGATTCGTCCCGAGATAGTATAGTTTACTCATAGATGAGCTGCTATTCACATAGTAAAAAATATCCGATATGTTGATTTGGACAAGCAGCTATCACCATGCCAAGTTTCATCAAAATCTGTCCAGTGGTGTTCTCGTGATCCGTTCCCAGACAGATAGACAAAAAAAACTTTAAACTATACATTCGGCCTCTGTTTTTTAAAATTATAATGACTATTTCAATAAGACTTTCGAAAATACATTTCTGTATTCATTATTCAAAAAAAATTGTACATCACTTTATTTACGCGAGAAAAGCTGACTAATGTACTTATTTGCTTAAAAATACTAAAATTCTCTTTAGATAAACATTTAAATGACTTATAAAGTTCAGAAATTCCTACTGGACGAGATTTTACGCTTTTTACATCATGTAAATAATTCGCACATTAAAAGTCTCGCTCTATTACGGCACTCTGTGAATTGCTCACATGGACTTAAAAACTGGTTTTGTGGCGATTTTGTACAAATGTTATTTTAATTCACAAGCTCATGTCGAAGGTTACATTTATTTTTGTATTTGGTTTGGTGTAACTTTGAATTAATTAGGACTTTAGGATTTTTATGCGGGTACTTAATAAGTTCTACCGGCTAACATTGAATATATCGAAGAGTGTAATGGTAAAAACATAAACATTACTTAAATTTTGCTTATAAACGACGACGAGACTCTCTTTTCGTGTAAACGAATACGCTCTACCACTAAGTGTTAATGAACTTACGTTAGTATCTACATCGGCATCGAACACAACCTGTGCCAATCTAAGTACGTAACACAGCACAATAGCACTAACGGAACAAAAACTAAAAGAGTTTATAGAAACCAACGGTACCACTGTTCAGATCTGGCATGATTCTATACGTGCGACTCTCGCAGGGGTCGGTCAGGAACTGCCCGCGATTGTTTACGGTCGGCATCGCGTCGGTGTCATAGATGCATTACCAGATACTGCCTATATGCACTTGTCTCTAAGATAATTTTTCATTATTTTGTATATTCTGTATGGGTAACAGAAAAAGTTGACACTACTCGTATTATAGTGACTGACTTACTTTCAAGTTTCAACTTTTTTACTACGAATTGAAATTACGAATTGTTTTTTATACTCAATGCTTATTTTCATATTAAATATTATGTACATGATAATTTATAAAAATATGTATATGTTTATGACGCATATATTGCTTCCATGATGATATACTAAATATAGATTAAGTAATATAAACTTTTTAAATATGTAGTTTCAGTAACAAATGTTATTTTGAATTGTTAAAAATGTCATTTATAAGTAGGTATATCAAGTTATTAAATAATATATGTAGATATTTATTCATCCTAATTTTTTAAAATATGGACTTTAACTTCTTAAAATAAGCATAACCGTGTTTTATAAACGGCTTGTTTAATGTTACGTAGCTAATTTATTTCAAATTAACCTTAGTTTCATCAGAAAATTATTGAATAATAAATTAGAACTTTAAATACTAAATTAAATCTTAATCTATGACAAACAAAGGTAGCGAAGAAGCGGCGCGGGCAGTACGTCGGGCATTCCGAGCCAAATCGCCCGCTGGAGAAAGTAAACTCTACTAATATAGAAGCCTCATACTCAAACGGCATACAACTTTAACACTTATTCATATGTGATAGAGAATAAATTTGAATAAAAGCTGTAACTCATAACGTCCTCTAATCTAAAAGCTTTTATCTATTTGTCACATCGTTTTGGGCTTTATTCCTTAAGTGTAAAGTTCAAATTAATTATGCAGTCTAATCGACAAAGTCATCTACGGTCAGCAACGCAGGTTGTAGCAATATATTATTAAACATGTATTAATAATGGATGGTGCATTGAGTTGAGGGTTGTATTACAAAAACTTGGTATAAAATATTGTCTGAAACATATCTCTAACTAAAGATATTCTGATGTAAGTCAGTAGGTAATTTCTAAAGCTTATTCAAGTGAAAAGTCTATACATATTATAAAACAAAGTCCTTCGCCGCGTCTGTCTGTCTGTCTGTCTAAACACTAAAAAACTACTGCACCGATTTTCATGCTGTTTTTACCAATGGAAAGAGTGGTTCTCGAGGAAGGTTCTAGTAGGTATATAATTTGTCATGTATTTTAATTTATTTTGTACACATTGAGTAAATGTCGCAAAAAATGTCGTAAATATGTTAGTAAAGTTGTGACTATCGTCCATCCAGCTAAGAACATCTCCTTTGTTTTATTTCCTATCTCCTTAGTATTTATCTCTTAAATGTACTAATTCGATGAAATATCTTCCCGTTTTAACGTGATTCTATTACATACTCGTATATGTATGCGAACTCTTTTCTTAATAATGTTATGTTGTAAATATGTGATATAATGCACTATAATCATATATTCATAGACTATTCATAGACTAGATTATTAGCATTAAACAAGTAGTACGTGCATGCATTGTAAAATTATTAAAACTAAGTTAATTATCAATTTAAAATTTTAATATCGCAGAATTAATATTCAGAAATCCTTAGAACGCAACATTTTCATAATGTAGAGCTACAACTTCCTACTGGTGGTGAATAAGGAACGCTGACAGTTTCGCTATGTCCGTTCGTCCGTCTGTACACAGCCTACCTCTGAGACCTTTAATATTAGAACGCTGTAATTCAGCATGGATTATATATATTATAAATTATACATATATAGGAAGACACAGTAGTAAAATAATATAATTAAATATAAATGATAATTAAAAAATCAGATTTGCGAGGCTCGGGATTTGAACGCACTTTACTCGGGTTTCCAAGCGAGCGCTTAACCACTGGGCTACCACTGATTTAACCATTATTAGTTTCAATCACTTAAGAACCTATAAAAGACATCAACGACAGGAGACAATATATTCGTGGAATG
Source organism: Boloria euphrosyne (assembly GCA_951802675.2). Classification (NCBI taxonomy): domain Eukaryota; kingdom Metazoa; phylum Arthropoda; class Insecta; order Lepidoptera; family Nymphalidae; genus Boloria; species Boloria euphrosyne. Next base: position 9,771,235 of record OX637887.1, read on the forward strand.
AAAAAATATAAATAAATTGTAGTAAAATTATTTATTTACCTCATTACATGCTATCTTTTGTACTCACTTACTTAATAATTCTAACATAATATTGTTTATTTATACCGTATATGAAAATAAAAATTGTATAATAATTTTATTAAAACTCTACATACACGTTTGTTTCAAAGTATAATGTAGTAGAAATTTACTAAGTATTATTTACTTAAATGAATAATATTTAAAAAAATATTTACTATCGACTCATTCTCTAGTTTTTAATTTTTTTAACCGACTTCAAAAAAAGGAGGAGGTTCTCAATTCGTCGGGGACTTTTTTTTTTTTTTTTCTATGTATGTTCCCCGATTACTCGACGATGGCTCGACCGATTTGGAAAATTCTTTTTTTGTTTGAAAGGGTATAGTTTCTAGTTGGTCCCATAGTCACCAAGTCACGATCTGATGATGGGATCCCAGGGAAATCGAAGACAACTCTCAAATTTTATAGGCACTTATTACGTTTTTCATATATTTTCTAAAGCTGTTCAAGTATTTGCGTCTGATAATCATCATCTCCTGTGGTTGAGCTAATGATGGAAGGTACAACTCCTCAACGGTTAGGAGTTAAAAGAAAATTCTTTCAATTTTATACGTAATTATAGACCGATAGTTAAATTCTTTCTGGCTCTTATCAACCGACTTCAAAAAAGGAGGAGGTTCTCAATTCGTTGGGGACTTTTTTTATGTATGTTCCCCATTACTCGAAGATGGCTGGACAAATTTGGAAAATTCTCTTTTTTACATAAACAAAAGAAGTAACTACTTTCCACTAAAAATTTGAAAATAAATTATTTTTAACAAAAAACAAAAACCGACTTCAAACTAAACAAATCTAAACTAAAAAGTAGAAAATAATACTTTTAAGAACTTCGTTAATTTAGAAGTCGGTGCCATCCAAAGCAAAATAACCTTAAATAGACACATATTCGATTAATCTATAAATTTGTAAACATAATCAAAATACCGTTCGAAAGTCCATTGTAAAGGCAAGATAAATCTATACGTCCTGGCTGGCACCGACTTCAAAATTAACGAAGTTCTTAAAAGTATTATTTTCTACTTTTTAGTTTAGATTTGTTTAGTTTGAAGTCGGTTTTTGTTTTTTGTTAAAAATAATTAGAGCAACCCTAATCGTTTTTCCTAAATAAAAATATCTTCCAGTGAAAGTTTTGTCAAAATCTGTTCAGCGGTTTCAAAGATTAACAAAGAGAGAAAAACAGACAGTCAAAAATGATTAAAAAAAATCTTATAAGTTATGAAAAGCAGTTATGTTGATGATACAAACAGACTCTTGAATTTTATATAGCAGTATAGGCAATTTTAAACATAACCCAAGCTTTGCTATATTTTATTATAGACGTAAACCTTATACGTATTATTATTCATTTACAGTATAGGTACATTATCATTATGAGATCCTTATAATTTTTTTGGTACATTTAAAAAATATTCTTGTTTGTATAATTGTTATGAATTTTAAATTAGTAACTACTTAAACTATACATTTAAACAAAAATATTTAAATACTAGATATCTATATCACTGGAGAAAACACTTTTTGCCAGTAACTATGCAGGTAAAGCTATTTGACGTTGCTCCATAGGAGCAATGTCATGTAGAGGGATGGGCTTATGCTTTCTTTCACTTTCGAGGATATCTGTACCCCATGTCCACTGAAAAATGTAAAAAAAAAATATAGTAATAATTTCTTTATATTATCTGTGATATTACAGAAAAAGTTTTTAGGATGTCTTGAAATTGGTACAATTTTTTTTACTATTTTCTATAAATGTAATATAAAACAGTACGAGATGTGTACTTGCAAAGCCAAGTACTGATAAGTAAAATTTCATATAATTTATAATATCGGATGAAAGGAATATGGCACTCACAGATTCAATACATTGCTATGAAAAATTTTTAGGCGCTTAATTTTTATTTAACTTACCACAAGAATAGCAAAGGCGACCCCGAGGGAGTATCCAGCAAGAACATCACTCCAGTGATGTTTGTAATCAGACACTCTGGACAGAGCAGTGAACCAGCTCAGCATCACCGCTACGAATTGTAGAGAATGACGCAACCCTCGCGCGCCTTTCCAGACCATACGCTTTTCTAAATAGAGCTACAACGCAGAAATATTCTATTTAATTATGTATTTAAAAAGACTACATAAAAGCACTTTTTAAAAGTACGGGAATTATAAAAATGAATTAAATGAGACCAAACTCGATCGAAAAAAGTTGTGTTTTAAAAATGTAATAACATACTCGTAGTTACGTGAAAATACCATGCCAAAATCTTTAAACAATACAGACAATGGTAGCCCAGTAATAACGCGCTCGCTTAAGTAACCGAGTGAAGCGGGTTCAATCCGGGTCTCGCACCGCTGATATTTTTATATGCGAATAACTTTTATTTCACATGATTGTTGATTACCACTTATCTTACGGTGAAGGAAAACATTGTGAGGAAAACATGACTAAGAGGGACTAGCAAGTTCTCGAAAGAAATCAGAACTTCGCCAATCCGCGTTTGACAAGCGTGGTGAACTATGGTCTGAATCCCCTCGTATTGAAAGGAAGCCTGTGCCCAGCAGTGGGACGTAAAAATGGTTGAATACAAAACATTTTATATCACAACTTACAGCCAAGTACAACATGGTGTAGGCAGACCACGCAGAGTGTCCACTTAGGAATGACATGTGCATATCTTTAAACTTATCAGTTTGTAGTCCTAAGCACTGGTATTCATCAGGTTGTATGTACCGCTTCTGCCATTCAGGTAGGTTGCAGTCTATGGATGGCTTGCAGACCTGGAAAAATAATGTTATATTTAGATACTAGTATAGACCTAGACCTATATTTAGGCTCCTTTCGGGAGCTTTAGAATGACTAGCTGTAGCTTAAGTGTAGTAGAAAAGTAACATACCTATTTTCCTATTTATAATAGTAGTACTTAGTTATAATATTTTTTTTTGTTTAAGCGATATAATGTTATATAATATGGCGATATATCTTTTTGTAAAAAATACTGTATAAGGTATTCTAGGTTAAATAGTAACAAGGACTACTTAAATTAATTTTTTAATAGTGATTAGAACGCGAGCGAAGCCGCGGGAATTGATAGTAATACGAAATTTAACTGCCCAGCTTGTACTACTCGTATATATTTTTCAAGTTTAACATGTACATTACAAAAAAAACTCGTATAATAAAAACTCCTAAAAACTCGTATAATAGTCATTTGTCGTATTATTATTATCTAATATAAGTGCCTGGAAACGGTAACGAGATAAGACATTCCATTACTATTTTACTAACACGATAATTTTGTTAATTTTGTTAATTTATTTTTTTGTTAGAAATTTCCGTAAATTATATAAGAAAAGATAAAGTTGCTGATCATTTTAGTCCTTATTGATAAATAAGCTAAACCTAAACCTTCGTTGATTCGTAAGTACATACATTACTTTATTAGGGGCTAGCAAACCCGGCCCGCTTTGCTGGGCGTACGCTAGAATAAAATAAACGGTTTTATAATTTTCTAATACAATAAAAGTAGCCTAAGTTACTCCTTATAACATTAGCTATCTGCGAGTAAAAGTCCCGTCTAATTCGGTCCAGCCGTTTCAGAGATTAGCCGGAACAAACAGACAGACAAAAATTTTAAAAAATGTTTTTTGGGTATAAGTACCGTATATACTTTCATATGCATTTAGTAATAAGCTGTTAATTTGAAATTAAAAACAGGCACTTCCATTTTATTTATGTAGATATAAATTGATGTTTTACTTACATCAAAAAAGTGTGGTCTCGGTCTGCCAATAACATTTTTAGCGATATTGGTAGTAAGTTCTATAAAACAGCAACCAAAAGCGAATGAAGCCAAAGTACAGTAGAAGCCTCGAACCCACACTGGTATGCACACGTTAAAAATGCGCTTATTGTCGACCTCTTTGCGTAGTAGAACGAATTCGCATACTAGAAACTGAAAAAAAGAGTAAATGAATAATATGATGACGAATATATGATCAAAAAATGTAAAAATACATAATATTCTTACTTTACGAAAAAATCAAATTGTATACTGGCATTGGTAGCCCAGCGGTAACGCGCTCGCTTGGATAACTAAGTGATGCGGGTTCAAATTCGGGTCTCGCAGCTCTGATATTTTCATGTGCGAATTATTTCTATCATGATTACCACTTTTCTTACAGTAAAAGAAAACATCGTGAAGAAACCTGCATGTCTGAGAAAACCTAACAAGTTTTCAAAAGACATGTGAAGTCCGCCAACACGCACTAGGCCAGCACGGTGGACTATGGCCTGAGGGGGACCTCGTACTGAGGGAGGCCCTAGCCCAGCAGTGGGACGTTACAAGAGCTGAAGACAAGACGAAAAAATGAAATTGTATACGGAATCGATGAGCGAGCCCAATTTATTATATTAAGGTATACTTAGAATTAAGATATAAAGATAATACAAATTATTTTTTATCTACTCGTACCTACTTATGTGTAAAATATTTTTTGTTATTCGAATTAAAAAGATTATTAATTTTTAATCATTATACATGCATCGGTTGTGCATAGGACTTTTGTCGGGTACCTGTTAGGAACCTAGGATTTTACGGGTACCTCCATATTTTATAGAATTGGCAGTTTAACTGTTAACTGTTACATAAAATTCTGCGTTGCATTTACTCATAGGTATCTACTTTAATTCTAATTTTAAATACTTACCTTAATACCTAACAAACATTATTACGTTTTTAAAATGTAAATTAAAAGCTGTGAATGTTTTCTTTTTATTTTCTTTCTCCTTTTACAGAACTACTTTGAATATATCTAATACTTTCTTAGGTTTACGCGAATATTGAACATTATAAATGAATCTATCTTTTCGGATTTAGTCGCGGAATTATTTTGATTTTTGGTTCCCGACGTTTCGAATGCTTTACAGCAATCATGGCCACGGGAGACTCTATTACAAAATGATAAATTTTCCATAGAAAACATATAAATTTAGCTTAGTACGTGTCACTATTTTCACAACTATACCTACTTTATAATTTCATGATATCCAATCTCTTGAAAATTGTTTCAAGGTTAGGTATGTTATTCAATCCCTGAGTCATAGTTGATCGAAGTTGATAATATTACATGGGTGTTTAGATATTATATAATATTAAATACTAGCAATTCCCGCGGCTTCACTTCATACAAGCTGACGCTTTACCGCTGGGCTACCACTACCTAGTATTTCGAGCTGTATACCTATTATTTCTAAAATTAAAGACTTCTATATTCACGGAGGATTTCCAGAGGAGAGAACCGGATAAACGGCTACCTACAAAAAAATATAAGTGTGGCAAGAAACGCTTGACCATGTCTAGTTTTTTAAGTTATAAAAAAACATTCTTTCGTAACTAATGCTTATATATTTAGAGTATATTATAATTATATATTACATACAGGGATAATCGAGTGATGCAGGTTTAAATCCGGGTCCCGCACCTCTGATATTTTGATGTGCGAATCATTTCTATCATGATTATCACTTGTCTTACGGTGAAGGAAAACATCGTGAGGAAACCTCAGTCTGAGAGAACCTAGCAAGTTTTCGAAAGACAGGTGAAGTCCGTCAACACGCACTAAGCCAGCGCGGTGGACTATGGCCTGATCCCCTCGTACTGAGGCAGGCCTGTGCTCAGCAGTTGGAAAAGGCTGAAAACATATATGGGAAAAATATATATTACATACAAATGATTTCACTTACCACCATCATAGGTAAGATTAACCCGACGAGTCTAAGCACGGGTGTGCTAACTGTGTCGGGTTTGTATGGAAACATGAGACTCTCATCTCCGCAAAAGAACCCTCGTTTAAACGGCACCCATATCCAAACAGTTGCGTATATCCCGAACGTTACTGCCAACAAAGGATGATAAATCTATTGTTTATTAAAGTAGTGCTATTATATTTATTTATATTTATATTAAAAATGTTTTCTGTCTTAAAATACTTATGCATTGATCTATTTCTAGACGTTAAATTTTAGCCATGTAAATAACAAACGACCCTAGAATTTTTACCCTAGAATGACAAAATTTTCCTGCAATAATGATTATTAATTAGAATATCATAATTCTTCACCTGAGTTACAAGTTATCATCACACAAAGTTTTGTAAAATCGGTTCTTTTCGCGTTAAACGCACCAATTGTTTTTATTTTGAGTTACTATTTTATTATATGCATAGATTTATCTAAACGATTGATACCATTCTTTGCCCGACGATTGATCCCACAAAAAATACTGCGATTAATCTATTTTTCAAAAACACGATATTTAACTATATTTTTTTATGTATACAAAAGAGATATAGAATAAAGTAAAATATTGCAAGTAGTGCTTTTTTATGTAAGAAAATATTAATTAAATGCTTAATTAAAAGTAAATGTTGATTTATTCAAAAAACACCTTGTGTGGGTGAAGAAACTTTAAACCACGAATGACATTCTGCAAACAAACGCTTTGTATGCTAACGCTTAAAGTTTCTAGCAGTCAATGACTTACAGATTAATGTTAAGTAAAATGTCTTTTCGTAAAGGTACAATAAGAATTGTCTTAAGAATACAAGTTGTGTTTTATTTTTTAATTTAATTTAAATTCACAATTTTTTTTTTATAAATAAGATCGTAAAAAATATATTACTTACGTGCTGCTATTAATGCGATGTCCACCAAAATCTTTTTTAGAATATGTATGGACGCTTCTCTCGACATTTTGTTCGTGTGTCACGAAAAGCTGTCTCACAACAAATGCGTGTGTTCAACGTCTCTAGCCGTAATGAATGAAATAAACGCGACAGCTCTATATATAAAACTTCGGGTCAAGAGATAAGGGAAAGGAAATCTGAGCTCGGTAGTGATTATCTTAATATAAATAGGAAATTGTGTTAATACTGCATTTAATTGTACATTTATTGCACACTGTTGACTTATAAATTAGTTTATTGATTTTTTTTTATTTTTATTATCTATAGGTTTCATTATTTATAAAGATATAGGTATTAAAAATATGAAAGTAGCTCTGACAGTGTGTTGGTTGTCCTGTAGCGCTTAAACCACTGAAGAGATTTTTATGAAACTTGATAGGTAAGATTGCATACTTTTTTAGATTGCAATCATACTTAAAAAACCATTTACCTCTACTGTTTATCATACAATAACAAGCAAAAACTTATATGATATACTACTAAATTAATAACGTATTAAAGTAATTCAACGTTAGTTATGTTTGTTCTTCATTCACTGGTCCATGGTCGCCAGATTAAAAATACTTTGTAATATGATCTAGGTATATCTAGATCAAAAATATCAATTACCCCACGTTGTAAGCGCAATGTCACTAGGCATCTTGACTTGTAATTTCAAAGTAATGCAACCGATACAACCTATCTTCTGCATGTTTGTCATACTTTTAATCGAATTTAATCTTATTGCAGCAATCGCTTCAAAGTACGTCAATTGAACTTATAGTCTATACATTTATGTATTATTAGATCGGATGTAAAATTGTAAATGGCTAATAAATAAACTAAAAAAGAACAAATTTGTTTAATATTTTTTATAAAATTAATCTGCTATGTATCTAATTTTGTGTTGTTTATAATAAAATACTTATTATGTAGTAAGTGAAAAGAACCTGTATACGCATGCGAATAGTTTTTACGGAAAACTCAAGACTCTACCTCGGTCCGCTCGGGTTTGTCCCTAGATACACTTTAACATATAGCATAGAATTTTTAGAAACAAGATATATTCCTACGGTATAAGCTATATTCCTATATATTGACCCGGATAATCTAAAAGCTATCATACCATCAGTAGGATCATACCAAGTTTCTTAAAAATCTATTTTTCTCGTGATGCGAACACAAACTTTGGTTAATTCTCTGTATCGAGAATCATAATTATTTCAAAAAGGTTTTCCGAAAAATTAAGTCTAATACTAATGATTTAAAACTTTATTTTATTTAAGCATTTGTAAAGTTATTGAGGAATTTACTAGAAACCCGATTATTTCTATTCCCGTTTTTGCCCGCGACTTCGCTTGTAAGTTGTATAGAAAGCAGCTTTGGTTTAGGTTTAAAAAGGTAACAGACAGAAAGTGTTACTTTCACTTTTATAACATTAGTATGGATTTCGCTATAAGAATTAATTTAAATGATAGTTTTAAAAAAAGGCTTTGCACATTTAATGGGCCATAAAGCTTATGTCCTATAATAGTCAGTACGTTATAAGTAATATATGTTATTACACTAATAGGTAAGAAAACTCACTCCATTATAGACTTTCATTAACTTTCGTAGGTCTAGTTTTAGATTTCTTACCGCCGCACTCAGAGTCACTTAATTAACCAATAAATCGAGAATCATACTAAAGAACGACGTAATAGTCACTCAGTGACTCTGAGTGCGGTGGTTAGACATTTAAGTTTAGCTTTTCTGTATACATTTATGGTTTATCGCATCGTATTATTAGGTGGATGATAAAGAGAAGTGTATTACTGAAAGTGTAATGTTTGAAAAAGCGCATAGATTCCCGTTGTACGTTCGGCTATTTTTCCGCGTCTCCTAATAATATAAAAATTTACCAATGTTTAAGCGATTCATAAAATTAAAACGTACAAAGTTTCAAACAAAATGTAAAGTCATGTAAAGAAATCGTAATACGCGTCCGAAGATAATGACGCACAAACATACGCAGAGCTTCACATATAAACATATTATTATGTTTACACATTGACGAATACTATAAATGATTTATCACATACATGTTTTATAATATTTTATTTTAAGAAGCAAAACAAAATATGGACGTGTTTAGTTCAGTTCTTTGGGTCAAAAAACTTCGCGAAACTTTTATAAACAACAAGTTCAATAGTTCTTAAAAGTTCATTAACTACTTATATTATAATGAACGCTTAATCGATCGTGGAAAAGGTTTAAATTGAATTAATTATTCATAATTTGTTGTATTTTTAAATCTTGATGATAAATAAAATTGTATTTTATAAAACAACAATTTTTGTCTGTCTGCCTGCCTGTCTATCTGTCTGTTTGTTTGTCTGTCATAATACTAGCAACTCAACCTCGCTTCGCTCAGATACTTCTTAACTTCTCTGAAAAGAACCCTAATTATTTTTCCTAATTATTAGAATAAAAGTAGTTATTCCTTATAAAATCAGCTATCTGCCAGTGAAAATATCATCAAAATCTGCACCTCGTTTCAGAGATTAGCAGGCACAAGCAGATAGACAAAAATATTTTTTCATTTAGTAAAAATCTGTTATGAGTTGATGTTACAAAAGCTTTATGTTTACAAATGAATTAAAATATTCTCCGCAAATGTCAGAAACTAGTTTCAAGTAGGTTCTTTTTAGCCATAGAATGTTTATTTTGCTAAAATAAAACTATGGACAGCTTCCATAGTAAATTATATACTAATAATATTCGTTTGATACTATCAATGTTTAATATTTATGTAGTATATCACATTTATCTCTTGCGTCGACAATGATCATATTTTATCTTATGTTACACTATTATGACGTTATTGAGCTTTTTGTATACAGGAAATAATCTTTAAAAAGATTGTAAACTTCATGCATTACTAGAAATTCGTACAACGTACTGGTACAACGCGCGCAGCAATATAAAAACAGAGTTCACAAACCAGTTGTCAGTATAATTAAGTTAATTAAAAAAACTGATTTTAATGTTTGCCAACGTATGTATAAAATTATAATGTTTATAAATTACTCATATAATTATAAAATTCTAACACCCGGATGGAACGAAGTTCCATTCGATTAAGTAGTGATGTAATATAATATATTAAAAATATATTATAATATCATCTATGAGTTATGGCGTGTGTGCGTTCATCCATCAATCATTCAGGATTTTTTCCGTCTAGCCCCCTTTCGCAACGCACGATAAGGAACTTCGTTCCAAAAAATGTTAAAAATTGAGTAGAGCTTAGAAAAGATTATAATGTTATAGTTTTAATTCGACAATAATTTAATAGAAACATGCTATTACATACTGGGTCTTGGGGTAGACTTTTTTAGTATCTAGCAAATTTTTAAAATGCTCTAGATTATATACATTAGAGCTCTGTGCCTAAAATGACTACGTGCAAAGTTAGTACTAAGTATTGTATTCAGCTCTTTTTAACGTCACTCTAGGACCATCGTCCGCTAGGTTCTTTCAGTCAAGCAGCAGTAATCATAATAGAAAAAATTGCACATGAAAATATCAGAGTTGCGAGACTCAGATTTTAAACCCACCTCACTCGGTTACACAAGTAAGCGTGTTACCTAAAATGGCTAAAATTGCAACTGCCCTCTATACATCTGAAGGTACTCGTAGGTATGATTTTATTTAAAGTTTGCTGAGTTTCTTTCGCCAGTTCTTCACACGTCAGAGGCTTTTTTTTCCGAACTGGTAGTAGACTCATGACATTTAGTAAAAAATTGTAATAATTTTATGCTCAATAAAATATTTTGAATTTGAAAAGATGTAGAATAAGTGTCTTTGGGTTTGCGTCAAACATTTGTTACATAAATGATTTTATTGAATCATTTACCAATTAAAAGTTAAACGCTTCACACATGAGATAAAGAGTTTCGATAGTTAGTACAACACGTGACCAAATAATTAATTATATATAGATTTATTATTGATAGGCATAACAATATAGTTTTAGATGAAGTAGGTACCAACTTACTCCCCCAACATGCGTTCTCATTGTCGTGGTGGGGGGCTTAGTAGTGTCCGGCAATCCGGGCGGGCGCGAAGCCAAGAAACGCGGAGGGAGGGCCCACTTCAGTGCGCGATGTGTCATGCTGGTTGCTCCTGGTATTTATCTGATAGCAGAGTGGACTGTGGAGCAACTCCTTGGCAATGTGGTCTGCTTCGGCAGACTTTCCGGGCCGTCGGCACGTCGTGGTCGAATGCGCAAGCGATCCTGCGACGCTCCATTAAGACGGGGGATGTCTGTTGGGCTTTAGTGGGTAGTACTGGCATGCCGGTGAGCCAAACATCACCACCTGTTTCTTACAGGTGGTATGCGGTAATGCATTTCCTAAAGATAAAAAGAAGGAACCTTCTGACTACCAGCATAAAGCTTAGATTACTATCATTCCCTTCGACTTTAAGCGCTCATTTTTAACTTAATGTCTCTGAGTAAGGTAAAAATACATATTGTTGTCATTTAAATGAGCTTTTTTTGTTTTTAAACGTTTTGTGTCCTAAACGTTTAATAGGTTTGAAGGGACCTTTGCAGAGTTGCTTCTATTTCTTTTGTTTACTAATACTTCATTGCCTCTTCTCTTTTCCCGTGATATCAATGGTTTTTTACCCAACTATGCCAGAATAAGGGTTATATTTTTTGAAAATTATGACTGTTTATTTCTTGGGCACGCTCTATGTATAGAATTTTAAAGTCAGTGTATCTTTTGAGCTATTATTGTTATTCATGTTTCTAATTTATATAATATAATTTTGCCAAGCTATTATCGCAACAATGGTGCAATCAGGCTGACTGATATAAATCCAAGTGTTAATTTCGGCAAGATAGTAAATTATCTTTTATTTATCTCACACTTTTTACAACTAAATATTATCTTACAAATGTAGCCATAAAAAAATAAGTTATTTTTGTATGTAAAGATAATTGGATTGTAATTAAGTTCGTGTCAGTAGATAATATTGTAGGCCATGCACTAACAACGCAGAGCGAGTGTGATTCGCTGTTATCGTGGGCGTGACAACTTGTAACATCACTAGTTGTTCACGCGGTTCTATTTCAAATGATGTATGATGGTAAAAGGTGTGTGTGATGAATGATGAAGTTAATTCCCATTATGCAAAGTATACTCTTTCTAAATTATAACTAAAAAATTATATCTAAATCTATTGACTTCAATTCAATTCTCTTATTAATGGCTTCAAGCGTGCCAGTTGAGCACAGATTACCTACTTCGCCAGTGTCACGTAGAATGGAGAAGATACGATATCTAAATCTATTCAGCAAATTCAGAGAGAAAACGTAACAGCGGGAAAATAATAAAGTTGTTATGATTGCTTATAGTAAATACAATTTTATCTGTTTAAATAATATAAAAAATAATTTTTAGTATGATAATAATATGTTTACTGGTACTTGGCGGTATTGTAACTGTCTATTAATAAAATAATTTCTAAAATCGCATTAGTACTTCCAGAGATTAGGATTAGTGATGCAACGAATACTCCGTTAACGAATACGAATCCGAAGACGAATATCAAATCTACTATTCGGCGAATACGAATACGAATAACTGAACAAGGTAATAAATAGTACACACTCATCTTTTTTTACTAAGATATTTAATAATTTAAATTAACTATTGATAAATTTTTGTTCAAAAAGCACAACATTTGTAACTTCTTAGGCGGTTGGTGATTTTTTTTCTGGTTGTACATACTTAGCGGTCGAAAATAATCTTCAGGTCTAAAGACAGTGCTGGCAAACTACCTGTATATAACTTTACTTTCGTCATCTATAAACCATTAAAATATTTTTTAGCCCCGAACAAAACAAAATAAACTCGTCAAATGAGTTTGTTTTGGGACGATTCACTAACAAGTCATGTGGACGATATCTTTCTATTCTTTATAACAAAAAACGAACAATTAAAGCTATGTACAAATTTCACTTACCAGATTTCTTATATTTCTAAATATAAGGGATATCTTTTTAATATTCGTTTTTAATATTCGAAATGATTCGGCGAATACGGATATTCGGTAAATACTTACTATTCGGCGAAAACGAATATTCGCATTCGTATTCGTTGCATCACTAATTAGGATCTCTATTGACATTAATTGAAGACACATTTGAAACATTTGAACCAAGTTGTCACATTAATGAATAAACCAAGTGGTACTGACTTATAGCAGGGATATTAAAATTCAAATTAAAATAGTACTTATTGAGAGGCGCATTAAGGGTTTGTTTTTAATTTTAAATTAACAGCTTTTCACTAAATGCATATACATAAAAGGATATTTCATTTATAAAAATGTTCGTCTGTCTGTCCGTTTGTTTTGGGCTAATCACTGAAATGGCTGTACTGATTTTGACGGGACTATCACCCGCAGATAGCTAATGATATAAGAAGTAGCTTAGACTATTTTTTAGATAAAGCCAAAAGGTATATAAATAATAAGAAAATTATCAAATTTATTTAGTTTAATTTAGTTTAACTTTCGCCAATTCTATATCATTCATCATTTCCCATCATACCCATCGAATAATCGAATAATATCCGTTCTTTCACATTTTTAAAAAAATTGGCAATAGAAGCTTTTTGAACGTTTTCTGGGATCCTGTTGTAGATATAAGCGTATTTTTATATATAATATATCATTGTCCATTAAAAAATTACTGATTCGGCGTAAGCGAGTCACAGGCATTACAAGTTTATGTTAACTCCTAGTATTAATGCTATGAATGTTGCAGTTCCTGGAAAATTCGTGTATATTTTAATGAACATACATAACATTTTCGTAGGGCCTTTCTAGGGCCTAAACTATAATTTGCACGAATAGCTCTTTTCTGCAGGACAAAAATTGTATTAACGGTAGCTGCATTTCCCCGTAATAAGATTCCATTTGACATAATACTATGAAAATAACTAAAGTATACAATGCGAGCTGTAGCTACGTCCGCGTCAGTAATAAGTTTCTTATTCGCTAGCACCTCAATATTTTTTTTTTTTTTTTTCTCTTTATTAGGTTTACCAACAACTTTACATTTCACAATTACACAAGACATTACATATAAAAATATAGATCTAAAAATGTAAAGCCACTTACAGGTAAACACAGCATGCATTATTTAAAAAATATAATTAGACAGTAAAAGCTTAACATAAAATTTTACATTTTTAGTGTATCTGCCAAGACAAAGAAAAACGTTATACCTTATATGCTATAATAATTACAATAGAGTTGCTTTCATTATTACTTTCTTAAATTTAACTATTGACTGGTGAAAAATATCCAACCCACCAAAATTGTTATATAGACGACACATTCTTGCAATAGGCGAATTAGCACCCATAGCTGTAGTACGACGAGGACATAGGAGAAGTTTAATAGCCTTTCTAGGATACCTCGCAGGTGCATATACTTTAAAGAGAGTAAGTAGTTATGGACACTGAATTTGGTTGTTAAGTAATTTATGTAATAATACTAGGTCTAACATGTTCCTTCGGTCTTCAAGAGAATTTATATTAAATTTCTGAAGTCTTTCTTTATATCCCTTTAGTGAGCTGGACATTCCCGAAGTGAAGGCGAGGTATCGGAGGAAGCGTTTTTGAACTCGTTCGATTCTTAACATATGCGTAGCAAAATGAGGTCTCCATACAGTAGAACAGTATTCCAAGATAGTGCGTACTAAGACGTTATACAGAATAATTTTGGTCTTGATACTGGTAAACTCTCTGCCATTGCGCATAATAAACCCTAGCATTTTCATCGCTCTTTTAACCACGTGGTCTATTTGTGGAATAAACGTTAATTTGCGATCGAAAATGACGCCTAAGTCTCTTACTTCATTAACCTCACGTAGAATATTGTTGCCAGTGGAGTAAACAGAGGGCAAAACATTGACTCTTCTAGTAAATTTAATATGAGAACACTTATTGTTATTTATTTGAATGTTATTATTAGAACACCATTGCATGATCCTGCTAACATCATCTTGTAAAAGCTGTACATCTGTAATGTCATGTATTATTTTTATGAGCTTTAGATCGTCAGCATACATAAAAGGTGCAGAATTCTTAATACAATTGACAATATCATTAATAAATATGTTAAAAAGAATAGGCCCCAAGTGAGATCCCTGGGGTACACCGGATTTCACTGTTTTAATAGCGGATTCATACCCTCCTACCGCCACAAAAAACGATCTATTAGTTAAGTATGATCTAAACCATTGCAATAGGGGACCAGAAATTCCGTACACAGATAACTTATATAAAAGTATTTTATGGGAAACTGTGTCGAAAGCCCTACTAAAATCAACATATACAGCATCAACCTGTTTGTGTTTATCAATCGCATCCGATATCATTTCTGTATAAGTGACGAGGTTGGTTGCAGTAGATCTAGACCTGACAAAACCATGTTGAAATTCTGTTATATATTTCTGAAAATAATGCTGGATATATGGACAAATCAGTGCCTCGAAAACCTTCGCGAAAACACAAAGCAACGATATCGGCCTATAGTTCTGGACCTGAGTGTTATCATCGTTTTTAGCGATTGGTACAACCTTCGCGAGCTTCCAATCATTAGGAAAAATACCGGAAGCAATAGAACTATTATAAATCAATGTAAGAGGTTTGGCTAAATTGTGCGCACATTTAACTATAAATAGTGGAGAGACATTGTCGGGACCGATTCCCTTATACGTATTTAACTTTAATAATTTCGCAAGGACCTCGTTTTCGTTAATTTTTAAAATGGACAGCGAATCACTAAGTACATTCAAATTATTTAAATAATCGTTACATATTTTATCATAGTCACTATTACTATCAATAAAATCATCTTTATAGACAGATGAAAAGTGCGATGCAAACATGTTACAAATCTCTATCCCATCAGAAGTTTTACTGTCTCCATATGCCATAGTGTGGGGATATGAACTTCCTACGCCTCTTTTTCTTTTGATGTAAGAAAAGAAATAATGAGAATTTCTTGTTATTAGTTCTTCTATATTGTATAAGTAACGCTTATGACAATCGTTGATCTCTCTTTCACTACGCTCTCTTAATATTTGTAGTTCTATCTCATCTCTTGGATTTTTATATTTTCTAAATTTTTGTCTTATTTTATTCTTTTCGTTTAACATTTTAATTAGGCTTCGACTATACCAGGATGGGTAATTTTTATTTCTCGGTATTTTAGGTGGTATAAATTTTTTTATTATATTTTTGACGACTGAATTGAAGGTGAAAACCATATCATTTACAGTATTGCAACTTTCAAATAGCTTTTCCCAGTCAATAGTATTTAAGAAATTGTTTATTTCAACATAATCAGCTTTATGGAAATTATACTTGATAATATTTCGATTACATGGTAAATAACTAATATCCTTAATTTTAAATGTAATCTCTAGTGGTGGGTGGTAGACATCGGCTTTGCATAATGCAATGACTGATCCTGAGACCAGACATTCAGGCATATCAGAGAGGACTAGGTCGAGTAGTTTGTCTTTATGGTTAGTTATAGTGTTACATTGCTGGAGATTGTTAACAGAGAGAAAGTCAGAAAGCGATTGGGAGGTTAACGAATTACAGTTAGACAAAGACTTTTTATTTGAGTCCCAGTTCAGAAAGCTCATATTAAAATCTCCAACAATGAGTGTATATCCTACAAGATTATTTTTAAAAGAGTTGTAACAATCGAAGAAGGTATTTAGTCTATTTTTGTCGAAGGGTGGAGGTAGGTAAATCGAACATATGTTAACATTTATAACAGTATTACACAGTCGAATCTCCAACGCTACCCAGATATCTTCATTACTACTTTCACATTGCTTAAGTCGGGTCGATTTTAAGGAATTCCTTACCGCTATGAGAACACCACCGCCGTCCTTTTTTATATTGTTTACTTCTCTATCCCGTCTGTAGACTGTGTATCTAGCATCAAAAAGCTCTGTACTCAGAATGTTTTCGTTCAACCAGGTTTCAGTTAGTAAAATAACGTCATAGTCAGATGCACATAAGGATCTGTAAAAATCAGTTGTTATCAAATCATATGGAGATCCACCTGCGATTTCGTATCTATGATAATACTTACTTAGGAATTTAGTAGACTCTACCGGTTTTAACATTTCCCCGCTTAATACTACACCATTTTCAACAAGTTTAACATTAGGTGATGTGAATTTTACTAATTTTGTTATTTTGTTATTTAATAACAAATTATTCGAATCAAACCAATAGACAACCTTTGAGAGAGCATCGCTTACATCGTCGTATATAAGTAAATTACGTACACTTCACTTTATTTATATTTACCTTAAAAATAAGTGAAGTGTCATCAGCGAACAATACTACTATGTTTGTCCTGCATAAAAATTGCAAATCGTTACATTGTCGCTAATAAGAGAAATGGGCCAATATATAATAGAGCCTTGTGCAACCCCTATATCTAACGGAGATCTCTTACCATTTACATCAACCCTCTGTATTCTATTACTTAAATAGGAATTCAGGAGATAGAGTGTCTTATTTCTAATCCCATAATGATGTAGTTTCCTGATCAACTTCACATGATGCACACAATCAAAGACATT
The DNA here is from genome assembly GCA_951802675.2 of Boloria euphrosyne. Lineage (NCBI taxonomy): Eukaryota > Metazoa > Arthropoda > Insecta > Lepidoptera > Nymphalidae > Boloria > Boloria euphrosyne. Next base: position 9,788,708 of record OX637887.1, read on the forward strand.
GGATAAATCACAGAATATCCCTAGAGCAACCTGCAACCTCTCCCATGTCTCAAAATTTTTAACTAGATCAACACTAGCATCTGCTGTGGAGCGACCTTTTGTAAAGGCAAAATGTTTCTTATGAAGTAGATTGTGTAAAGTATAAAATATAATAACAAATGCCTAATACGCCCCTTGAGTTATTGACTATTGTCGATGAGTTAACAATAAATTAATTATAGCTGAAAGTATAAATAAAATACGTTTTACTGACCGCCATAGAATGCTTCTGTTAAAATATAATATAGGAAGGTACAAGATTATTTGTTAAGGCGCTTGCGTTATTAGGTGCTTTCTATATGTCGACCACACTATTAAATAAAAAGATAGGCTATATTTGTACTTTTTAATATTATATAAATTTTTGTATAAAAGCGAGATTAAAACATAAATGACATTTTGGAATTTATTTTAATAACAGATATAAAAAAAAACATACTTAATTTAAGTTCTTTCCTTATTTCAATTTTTTTTACCTTTAATTATTTGTCAAAATAAGAAATTAAACTAATCTAAACAAGTTAGGTTCATTATAGAGACTGATTTTCATAAATACGTGTAAAGCTATACGTTTCAAAAAATCTATACTTACATATAATAAAATTCTAACTTAGTTCAATATTTTTTGGAAATTCTAATTGAAATAGTCATTATTAACGATACAGAGGCCGAATCTATCATTTGTAGAATTTTTGTCTGTCTATTTGTCCGTCTGTGGCCGCATCACGAGAAAACCACTGGACGGATTTTGATGAAATTTGGCGTGGAGTTGTTTCTCCAGGTCAATATATAGGATACTTTTTACTGCAGAAATTGTCTCATTTCTGAGATATCCATACTAACCCTCAAAATGTAAGAATCAAAATGTAAGAGCCCGAGTGGAGTGAGGATGAGTCTCTAGTTTTATTTATAAATTAACGACGATTATCATATTTTTTATCCTATTTCGCACTTATTTACACCCGACTTGTCAAAATATTGGGGGTCACTTGATATGATAATATATTAGTGTCAAATGTAATATCTGCTTATATATTTAGTTGTTTTTCTTATCAAATGCCTTATGGGTGTGTCGCTTCAGTTAAGATAAGAGCTTAACTAATGTGTAATATATAATATTGATTATTTAATAAATCAAAAATAAGCGCATATCTTTCACAACCGACTTAGGTAATTATTTTAATGAATATTTTCTAAAAAGTGATTACTTCTCATGAGTCTCATATACACTTTGACAAAGTATCCCACCTCTTTTCGCTTTTAGACCTTTTAGTATAGAATTTAGGCTCTATACGCACTGTGATATTTCAACGCTTTATTTTGGCAATTCTGTAATATAATTAATGTAATATTACTTAAAATAAATATATTTACTTCAGCTAAATTGATCTATTTGACTTGTCATGTACCAAAGTCCAAATCGCGCAACAAGAGTCAAAGTGCATGTTGTTGCATCTACCCGGAAGATGTTACATTCTTAATCGACAAAGATCCCAGCCAGCCAGGAAGCGTTATAATGGACAATTGGCATACAGTCCAAGACCAAACATTGATTTGGTTAATACTTTCTTAGATTTATGCGAATATTCGACATTATAAATGAAACTACCTTTTCGGATTTTGTCGCGGATTTATTTTGATTTTTAGTTCCCGACGTTTCAAATGCTTTACAGCAATCATGGTCACGGGAGAGACTGTTTGATTTGGTTAATGAGAAAATGAGAAAGTATGGCGGGGCTGGTACCTTAGACCTTATCTTATAATTGAACTATACCTACGCTTTCAAACTTCGACACCCAATGATAGGTACATATATTACAAACAACACCAGGCTAATTTTGACATATGCTTGAGAAATTCCCTAATTTGCTTATATATTAGCCTTTTATTCGTTTAAACGGCTTATGACATTATAACAGAACACTGTTACGACATTCCGTCGTAAATAGGGTATCATTTTCGCGTATGTTTTGCTTTAAGTAGACCGGGAAAACCATAAATTGTAAGATCTGCACTCATTAACCTTATTCGGCATCATAAGATAGCTTATATACTTATTTGTTATGTAAATAGCTAATGCAAATTGCTGATAATTATTAGTAAGCTAAAATGTAAGACTGGTTTATTCCCCTTGTTCCTCTTGGGTTCGTCCATAGATACTTTCTGGATTTGCATGGATTTCTCAGATGAGTTGTTTTCTTGCAATAAAAAGTATTCTATACGTTGATCCGGATGGAATGACTGACGGATGACGGATGAATGACGGAAACTTCAACAAAACACACAACAGACAGACAAAAATTCTTTTTATAAAAATAAATGTTGGGACGTTATTACAACAGCGCCATCTAGTTCCGAGGTAAGCTACGAGGCTTGTTTTACGGATACCAGATAGTTGATATACTACTCATATATTTTTTTAAATACATACATATTATAAATATAAACACCCATGACTGGAGTACAAACATTCGATGATTCGTGCTCAACAAATGAATGTCCCTAGCGGGACTCGAACCCGCGACCGCTGGCGCTGGCGTAGAAAGTAGGGTCACTACCAACTGAGCCAAACGTGTCGTCAAACAAAACAAAAATTCTAAATATTATAGTGTTTTCATAACATTGATATAAAAATATCAAATTAAGATTTTTCCAACAAATATTTAATGTACATCTGTTACAATTTTATTTTATTATGGTTTAGATAATAGACGCAAATAATATAAAAAAAATAAAACTCGATTACACAGTATGTTATTTTTTGTGTATTCCATAACAGTGATATAAAAGTGTTATCATATAAGAGTCTAAGCTACGCGTATTTGGTGTCGTTTCTTTTTCACGCTGTAACAACAGCTGTAACTACTATAGTTTACTAGCTATAGTAAACGATTAAGCTACTACGATTGTAAACTATAGCTGTAACTGTATGAAGGATTAAAACATGAAGTCCCGACCGAATCCGGCCATAGCGGCCAATCTCGTTGAGACTAGCGATCTCAGTCTCTGCGCAGGAGATATTATAGTGCACGTGTGTACGCGCAGACACAAGTGCACTGTGTATTCCTTATCACTCTCATACTCCGGTGAGACGACTACTCGACACGACCAGTGAGAGGCACGGGGGTGAACCCACCGCCAACTTTCCAACTCCGGGCTATTACTGAGACTTAAGAAACAGAAAGACTCAATAACTAAACTTGGCCCGACCCGGGACTCGAACCCAGGACCTCCCGATGTGTGACCGAACATGCTAGCCACTACACCACCGAGGCAGTATTTAGAAGTACCTATATTGTAAAAAAAACAAGTAAATACTACTTCTATATACATTTATTTTACATTAAAAATCTAGCAATACAATTTAAGTACAAAAATATTAACATCTAAACTTATAACATATGAAATACTATTAAATAGCTGCACGGTGAAAAACTGAATATCAGAATTATTTTATGGAAGTCATTTTAAAAAGAAAATGAGTAAGGTAAAGGTTTAAGTAACAACAGAAACAATAGTGAATAAATAGATGCCTAAGGAGACATATATTATGATAGAAAAAGTAAAAATACTTAATAATTTCATGTCAAATAACAGAAAGCATATTTTTATACATATTTTATATTTTTCTTAAAAAAAATATAATTTATAAACAAAAACTCAAGATAATCAAACAGCGAATCAAAATGTTCATCTAAATAAAACCTTTTTTCGAATTTGTTCTGTTCACTGCTTTTTGGATAACAAATTATAACGCACCGTGTTTAATTTAATTCATCAATAAAGAACTCTATGTGTTGTGCGTAAGTTCGAATTTGTGTTTAGAAAATAATAACTATCGTTTTTTTAATTTTATCCTTTGTGTTTTTAAAACCCAGATTTACATCCATCTCTTTCCAAACGTGGTATTAAGAAAAAGACCTAAGGATATGTTTTTAATTGTCAGTAGAGTTTCTTACAAAGACCAAAATCTTATAATTTTATTTATTAATATAAGAAGATAATATTATGGGACAGATTAAATATAATATAACACTATACAATAAAAACTCACTAAACATATATATTTTATCAATTTATGCAAATATTTTGTTCTTTATTATGTAGTGACTCCGTCTTTCTTTTTTAAATTTATATTTTAGCGAGATTCCGCCAAACTGGTCTAATGATGGAATCAAGAAAGATAATAGAATCATTAACAAAATAAGTAAGAATTGACTACTGGCTCGTATGGTTTGTTTGACAAACCACATATTCATAACATTCATTAGCGTGTTCTTTGTTCTTAAAAACTAGATCTTATTAGATATTTAAATATTTTATTCTTAAATATCTACCGTTTCATTTCGCTCATGTGTCTCTTTCTATGTAATGTTAGACACAAAAAAAATCCTACACTTGGAGCTCAAAGATTAGATAAAATATATCTTCGCGTCAACAACTTCGGAGTTAATTCATATAAATTTAACTTTATTAACTTTATAAATGGCACGTCCATGTAAGCCTTTAACTATTTTTTTTCTTACTGCTATTTTCGTAATCGAACACTTGTGCGAAATTTTATGCTTTATCAGTTGTTGTCTTATGCGTTCTGTTTTCAGTATATTGTTGAATTGACTTCTCAAATGTTTAATATATAACATTTGATACTCTTAAAGGACCGGCTTGTCCGTCTGTCAATCCATAGTTTCCGAGTCTAGGAGTTATGACTATTAACTTATGAGAGACTTAAAAAATGATTTTGAGAGTTACATTTAATATTTTGAAACTACCTTTTAGATACGTCATAAATTAAAAACATTGTCACACTTGTAAAGGTCAAATCGCACATATAAAAATATTGCAATGCTTGAAAAATATGTGTGAAAGGCAGTGGTAGCCCAGTGGTAACGCGCTCGCTTGGATAACCGAGTGATGCGGGTTCAAATCCAGTCTCGCACCTCTAATATTTTCATGTGCGAATCATTCCTATCATGATTACCACTTGTGAAGGAAAACATCGTGAGGAAACCTGCATGTCTGAGAAAAACCTAGCAAGTTTTCGTAAGTCAGTCCGCCAACACGCACTAGGCCAGCGCGGTGGACTATGGCCTGATCCCCCTCGTACTGAGGGAGGCCCGTGCCCAGCAGTGGGACGTTAAAAAGGGCTGAAGACTAAAGACTGTAAAAATATAATAGTTTACTAACTCTGACTTTTCTCTATAAAACTACGAATTGCTCCGCAAATAGAAATATAAAAAGTGTTATTATTATACTGTTTCCTTAATATTGTCAGTCCCTAGGCATTGAATTAATAATTACTAGACGCTAATACTGGTCGAGGTAATATTTGAGGTTGTGTGATTTCCCAATCTCCTGGAGGTCCAAATTTTTTGGGTTTGAGGATAAAAAGAAACTGAAATAGAAGAAAAAATATGATTACTAAACGAAATAATTATAATGGAACTTTTAAATGGTATCTCTTTTTAATTTTTAGTAAACGTAGTGAAGTGTATATAAAAAAAAAATAGGAAAAATGAAAAAAAAATATATGAAATTTAAATTATTAGGAAGATTTTATATGTGACACAAATATTGTATAGATGTATAATTATTAAAGATAAAAAGAGATCTCACACAGTTGGTTATAAGTAAATTTAGACATCAGTTATAAGTATTAGAAAAAATCCTCTGACGTTTATCTAGACAGACCAGATTTTACAAAATATTTTTAAAGTAAACTTAAAAACCAAAGGCCCTTTTTGTTTTTTGTGACAATTTACAGTATAAAAGAATATAAGGTCTAAAACGCTTCTTTATGTTACTCAATTATAGTCTACCATGTACTAAATGCCATCAAAATCAGTTCAGCCGTTACATCGTGTGGGAGTAAGAGTAACTAACCCATATATATTCTTTTGATTACTAAACATTTTTCATCAACAGTTTACACAATGATTTCGATCACCAATATTACTAATGACAATATTAACTTAAATATAGGCGAAATATTGTGTGAGGTCTAGTGATAGGTATATTAACTCCCGAATAATGTAGCATTTACAAACATCAATTATTTTTTAATGTTATACATATAAAAATATTAATAATAATATATAAAAAGTCTATTAATACATATCAACTTACAACAATAATCGCGTATATGGCCCCAACAGCGAAACCAACGGTAACATCGCTCCAGTGGTGCTTATGCTCGACAACGCGAGAGAGCCCTACATACCACGCCCCCATTAAAACAGCGAACTGCACACCATGGCGTAGTAATTTCGAACCCCGCCATTTTCCCTTCACTTGCACATAACACTGTTAGAAAATATTATTTTACTATAAGTGGCAGTGGTAGCCCAGCGGTAACGCGTTGCTTGTATAACCGAGTGATGCGGGTTCAATCCGGGTCTCGCACCTCTGATATTTTCATGTGCGAATCATTTCTATCATGATTACCACTTGTCTTACGGTGAAGTAAAACATCGTGAGGAAACCTGCATGTCTGAGAAAACCTAGCAAGTTTTCGTAAGACATGTGAAGTCCGCCAACACGCAGTAGGCCAGCGCGGTGGACTATGGCCTGATCCCCCTCGTACTGAGGGAGGCCCGTGCACAGCAGTGGGACGTTAAAAAAGAGCTGATGATGAAGTTATTTGCTAGCATCGTAGATCTATAACTAATTAATTACATTTCATGTTTGTCAAATATATTGGTTGGTCTCTAAAACGGCTGGAAAGATTTCGACAGAACTTTTACTGGCAGATAGATAGAGTTTATGTTAAAAAGAGTAACTTTGACATCTTCTAATATAGAAAATGAATTAGGGTTCCTCAAAAAAATCTAAGCGTAGCTGAACGAAACCGAGCGAGGGAGGGTGAATCTCTACTAGATATATAAAGACACAACTTTAGTGACCAAAAGTAAACGTTTTAACCAATAAAGTGTATATTTACTTACAATAAAGAAAATGGCGCTGTACATGGCAAAGCTTGAATGTGCGCTGGGGAAAGAAAGGCGCATTTCTTTCAATTCTGCCGCGTCGGTGTTCTGGCAAGTATACGCTTGGATATAACCTAAGGAGTTTAAATTCGAAGATGTGTCCGGGATCGGTCTGCATATCTGGAATAGATTAACAAATTTGATATTGTATATTTTTTATTAAGGCTTAAAACGCGACGTTAAAGGTCAACAGCGTAAATGAATAATGTGAAATTATTCTCTATTCAAAATTAGCTATGTAAGGTGATGGCTCCAATGGTATAGAAGTTTATGAGTTAGATCACAAAGTTTCTATTGGCGAATTGCCGTGCCTTTTTGGTTTCGGCAACGGCGATCAATCGTACCGAGACAAACTGCGCAAGAGATATTATTCACCACTAAAAAAACGCAAAGTTCTCTCAAAATCAGCGCGAAGTATATGTGCAGGCATACTCTATATCATTCAAGATGGGATGATAATTTCACATGACCGGTGAGAGAACTGACGCAGGCACTGGGTGAAATACCTCCAACTTCCCAAATAAACTCTATAAGTAAACATGGCCCGAATTCCATGAGTACCATTAATTGGTATAAAAAGTAAAAGTCCTGTTGATGTTTGCCATATAAAACATAATATAATATGGCATGCCAAAACACATATAGCACAATTTTAGACTATTCGGTTTAGAAATTACAAAAATTTGCGGTTTCATAAAGTCATGTTCAGTAAAGTTGAGTGAATCGACTTTTCTTAGATAGAAATTCAGAAGAGATTACTTTGTCCAGTAAGAAGTGAATCGGAGATTATTTTATATGCGTCACATCTATGACGCTAATAGGCTAACGTTTCTTATTGACTTAAGTGTAATCTTTTGGATTATTGTATACAACCACGGCTAATCAATCTTATCGATAGATAGAGACTCATAGCGTATAATATTTTTGATATTGTTTTAAGCAAAGTACCTATAGGGCATTATTTACCTACTTAATCATTGCAAAAACACTGTTTAAGCTAATGACCTCAACAAATTTAAAAAAAAAACAACAAAATAGACACAGCGCCTCTAGTACCATGGTAAACTACGAGGCTGGTGTTGTGGATACTAGATTATTTACTATAGGTACATAGTGATATAATTAAATACATGTATGTGACTGGAGTACAATTACGCGAAATATAAATGCACCCAGCGGAAATCGAATTCCCGACAATTGGCACTGCAATCTGAGTCAAAATATTTAAGAAGTAAGAGTCCAATACCATTTTAGCTTCATTTGAAATCTTATAATCTGTAATCGTCACTTTAATACATACATCGAAGAAATACGGTCTAAGCCTTCCAATAACGTATTTAGCGGAGTTGACAGTGAACTGTTGGCAGGCGGCACCAAATGTGAACACTCCGATAGTCGTGTAGCTCTCCCACAGCCATCCCGATATAAGAGAGCCCGATAGGAACTTGTCACCGATACCTTTGCCTCGCTTGTCGCGAACTAATTCGACTAGAATTATCTGGAAAAAATTAAAAAAATGTGGTTTATGCTAAATTTTATAATATTCGTATATGAAATTTTGTATATATTGGTATGAATGGAACATTCATAGTTCATAGTTCTAATAATGTATAAATTCACTATCCAGCTAGTTTTAACATCCCACTACAAAGCACCGGCCTGCCTTTAATACGAGGGGATCAGGCCATAGCCCACTACGCTAGTGAAGTGTGGGTTGATGGACCTCTCACGTCATTCGAAAACTTTCCTTCGGTTCTCTCTGACATGCCACCTGCACTGCAAGCCCGCTTTACTCGGATTCTCAAGTGAGAACTACTGGACTACATTGTCTGTATCTATACAAAATACAAATAAAATTGAAGTTGTCTGATTTAATTTCAAATTAATTAAAGGTATATACTTACGGTATTAATAACAAAAAAAAAAAAACAATTTTTAAAATTTTTATTTGTCTGTCTGTCCGTTTGTTTCGGGTAAATTCTGAAACGGCTAGACCGATTTTGACGGGACTTTCACTGGCAGATAGCTAATTATGTAAGGAGTAACTTAGGCTACTTTTAAACGACTTCAAAAAAGGAGGTGGCTTATTTTAGATATTTTATTCATTTTAACTAGCGGAACCCGTGGGTTTGATGACGTTAAACCTAGGGACGAACCCGAGCGAAGCGAGGGTGAGTCGCTAGTAAGTAATACAAATGCGAGACATTTTGTTAATTACACATATAGTTTGTAAAAGCATTTGCCAAAAGGTGACGCTGTGTATGGGTAGGTATATCTTATTAACTATGGGTGCTATATCATAAATAAGTGGTATTTTACGTATAATGAACATAATCAATATATTTATTATAAAAATAAAATTATAATATGGCTTAGTTTTTATATAGACTTGTAGATTGTAGTCTGAAGATAAACTAAAATGGACTTACGGTAGCAATATTGAAAGCAAATCCGATACCTGCCAGCAGGCCTTCAGATATTGTTTGCTCTTTGAACGGCAATCTCAGACTCACGTCGGATTCGAAGTAGCCGCGATGGTAGGGTTCCGCAAATAGATGAATTATTAGTATGGGCACTGCCACTGTAAATTTGGACATTATAATAGTTTAGTAAAACTTTGTGAAAAAAGTGAAACAAGGATAAACATTTTATTTTTATTACTAAACCAGGGAAGAACCCGAGTGTCTTTTTTTGGGCGAAAATGTAATTCAAATCCGCCCTTAACTACCTTAATGCGGCCCTGTCGCAAAATCCGTTCTTAGAGGACGTCTACTGCCTGCCTGCCTTTTATCTTTACACGTAAAACGGTTTTCGATATTTCGAGATGAGTAGTGGAACTGGAAGAACCTTTCGGTTTTATATACTTGGATGAAGAGTAGGTAGTAAAATATTACGGTTATAAGTAGGATTTCTGATTAATAAAATATGAAACCTATCTTTGCTTTGAAAAATAATAATATTCGCTGAAGATATTTTTAGCATGTAGTACATAATTGATATAAAAAGGAAAGCGCCTTAATTAAGACGTATAAGTTTGTTTTGCTATTTATTTCGCTGTCTATCAACTGACAGTTAGTAATCCTCTGCAGATCGTATTTGACAACCGATCTAGACGAGACTTGGTGTTGGTGTACAGTTTTGACAACATTAAATATTATTTTGTTGTAATATTTTTTTATTTGCAGGGGTAGTTTTTACAAAAAGATGCAAATAGGGGGCAACTACATAACTCCTCCTTATAAGATCCGATTTTAATAGTATTTTTCTATGAAAAAATTTAACTTTAAGTTGGTCTCATTAAAAAAACTGATGAAATGAAATGAGCCGAATTGCTTCTCTCAATGCTGTTTGTGCTCGCGAGGTCAGCTGTTCGCAGAACTACTGGAACCTAATCTACATACTACTTTATAAACTCACGAGAAATAGCACCTACCTGAGACATCATCTCATCAACTTATCAGTTTCTTTACTTTTTGCTTTACATTGTCGCACTTGTAATTCGGATGAAATTAATTCGTTTCTCTGGCCTATTTCCTATCAAAGGTATTTTGAATTTTCATATCTTAAAGGTACTCGAAAGTTGATGATTAAAAATATAAAAAAGAAAGACCATACATACAAGCATTTGTGTTAATAATTTACCTACTTTGTATGTACGGGAATCGAACTCAAAACTTTTGACGTAGTTTAACAGGAAATTCCGAAGTGACATATGCCATATAGTGACACGAGACTACAGTGAAGCCATCAACCTTGATTGTTTAATAAATATGGTCATCCAGATATCACAGTAATACCTAGATAAATATTGTAAAGTACTTTGTGCCATTTTAACCAATGATTCACTGTATACTTGATAATATAAAAAGAGAATGAAACATAAAGTTTTCTTAGCAATTAAGAACGAATTGTGATTACTTTACAGCATTGTTTAATTGCAAGATAAAAATTTTATTAATGAAAGTAATAGACTGGTTATTTAAACAGATATTCGAATACATATGTATAGGTACATTAGTTAAGAGGCGACAACAATTAGGATAATCGCTAGATTAGAGTTATTACTGGAAAACGCCAACAAAAAAAGTTAAAAAATTTCAAAAGGCAAGGGCGCCTGTGGATATGTTCATTTGTAAATAATAAAAAAAAACAATTAGGATACAATATTCTTAAAATTTGATTTACCTACATGTATAGTAAGTAGTAAGTAAATGATGCAGTATTTCTAGACTTAATTTTGGCATCTAAATACGCCGACGTCAGTTTGGAAAATGGACACCATATATAGGTCCATAGGCGAAATCGTTTCTCTTCACCATAGAGAGTACTCTGTCATTGGTTTTTAGCGTTGTACTTTTGGTTAGGTTCAAGACTTTGAAAGCATACAGCAGATACAACAACACACTAAGGCTTCTATTTCGGCTTCCATTATTGTATGTGTATGTTTACATTGGATGGGACTTAGGTTTGCCAGGGCCACTCTGACAACATGCCATGAACTAATCATCGGGTCATCGTGGTATTGTAAGAATTAAGTAAAAATAAAAAATATAATGGTAATAGGCACATGAAAATTCTTCTTTTTCTTCTTAATAAAAATCTTTCTTTGACTTATAAAAAAATCTATTTAAAAGCAAATATTTATTAAGAAGTGTATTTTACTTTGTATCAAAGCATTTTGTAAATTTGTATAGCTGAGTTTATCGCGATTCTATAGCACATCGGATCGAGGTTAAACGCCAATTTTACGGTGCCTTGCCCCTTCCGAGTTCCGTATTATAAAAGGTTACAACCAACTAGTGCAAACAACTAACATTCTCACTGTATCTTTTTATTGCATTACAAAAAATTATGTTCTTCTATTAACCACTAAATCATAAATTTATTTAAATAATCTTTCAAAAATATTTTGCGCCAGAGGTCGCGGGTTCGAGTCCCGCGGGGGGCAAAATTAATTTCATTTCATACATATCACTAAGGAGGCAGAGACACAGTGGCAGGTCAGTGGTAACGCGCTCACATGGGAAAGCAAGTGTAGCGGATTTAAATCCCGGGTCTTGCACGTCTGATATTTTCAACACATGTAAAATCCGCCAACCCGAACTTGCCCAGTGTAGGGGACTATGGCCCTCTTATAATGAGAAAGGTTATAGAATGTAGGCTATCTGCTATCACGCTACAAAATTTATTAGGTGAGCGGAAGTGCGGAAAAAAGGTAGTGAAATACACTTTTACATAATTAATATGAGTTCAAAGACTTTTCTCGACATTACAGTTTATTACTTTGTCATATTATACGTAAAGCATAAGTCGTTGCCTTTTCTCAAGGACATCTAACGGGATCATCTTTAACACCTTTACACAAAATACAAAATATTTATCGAAATGTTAAATAATTAAGTATGTAACGGTCATAGCCATTCAGGTCACTTTGTGGTAGTGTAAAAATTTAAGAAATCATACTTTTTTACTATTTAAAATTTAAATTATTTACTAATTTAACTTATGGTAAGTACGTAGTTCCTACGACAATCACAAAGTTTGATTGTTTATTTTATTCCAAGAAAATTATTTTTATGAAAAATCTATAAAAGACCATCCTTAAAGATACCTATGAGGTATATCTCTATATATAATTATAGAGAGATATAAACATTCTAGCTTGTCACACAAATGAATGCTTCCAGCGGGACTCGAACCCGCGACCGCTGGCAGAGCAAGCTGGAAACTCAACTAAAAGTGTAGTCCACATTAGGTTAATTAGATAGGTGTGTTACTAGGGAGATATAAAGTATTAACTAAATGTCGCTGCCACATATTTATATCTGTACATAACTACCTATATAATTCTTCTGTGCGTGTTATGAAACTGAACTCTTTAAACGGCTGGACCGACTTTGATGTTTTTTTAAGTGGATTAGAGAATTTTTTGGACTTTGGAATCACAAAGCGGTTCACTACAAAGTGTTTATTTAAATATATTTTTTATATTAAAAAAATCATCAAAGCGGTCGTCTAGTTTATCACAACTTATTCAATGAAAAATGAAATTTTCGGATTTAAGACGTGTGTACAAGACAAAGAATGTCGGGTTCGCAAATCAAAGGAGACTCAGTACATGAGGAAGGATGAAACACTATGTACGGTGTAAGTACATTCAACATGTTCGATGTCATACTCGTATCTACGCGAGTGTTCTTGACACTATAAAAACATTGGCCGTCAGTGTGGCTTTATCTTTATATAAATGAAAACGTATCAAGTGGTATTAATATATTGATTAAACGCATATGAAACGTAAAAATTATATGAAATAATATAAAAAATTGTTATAATTTATAAGTATTAGCAGATTTTTTGCATCCAAATTAGCAGATTCTTGCGCAAGACGGTAAAACCTAGAAACGAGGGCGGGATTCCCCAGCAGTGGGATGATCTGGGTTTGCTGTTACAGTATATTACTTTGGTTGACTTTGAAAAGGTCTCAATTCGTTTGTTCGTTTTAGAATAATTGTTAATTGATCTTCATTAAAAAAGTCAACGAATGAATAGTATGTAGGCAGGGCGGCCGGCGGCGGTGTCATATAAGTTTTAAGCACAAATTACTAGTGAAAATACATCATTTTAATGTAATGTACCTGCTTTATCACTTGTTTGTGTGTCACCCCAAAGATATAATGGTAGCCTTCAGAAGCCTGGACATCAAGAAATCAGCTGATCTATGGGGTATATCTGTCAAAGTGGTTAGTTCGGTAATTGATGTTGTTGCACCTCATTTAGCTACTATATTTAATGGCTGTATAGAACGTGGTGTGTTTCCTGATCTAATGAAACACAGTAAAGTTATTCCAATTTTTAAATCAGGTAGTACCCTAGATCCTAATAACTTTAGACCCATTTCAGTACTCCCAACATTTAGTAAAATTTTTGAAAAAATCATACTCGGGCAAATGTTATCGCATTTTAATGCACACAACCTACTTTATAAGAAACAGTTTGGCTTCACAAAAGGTCGCTCCACAGCAGATGCTAGTGTTGAGCTAGTTAAAAATATTTTTGAGGCATGGGAGAGGTCGCAGGATGCTCTTGGGATATTCTGTGACTTATCCAAGGCCTTCGATTGTGTGCATCACGTGACGTTGATCAGGAAACTGCATCATTATGGGATTAGAAATAAGGCACTCAACCTCCTGAATTCCTATCTGAGTAATAGAATACAGAGGGTTGATGTAAATGGTAAGAGATCCCCTGGGGCTCCGTTAGATATGGGGGTTCCACAAGGCTCTATTCTTGGCCCATTTCTCTTCCTAGTTTACATAAATGATTTGCCATTTTTTGTGCAGGACAAACATGAGATAGTATTGTTCGCTGATGACACTTCACTTATTTTTAAGGTAAAACGTAATTTACATATATACGACGATGTAAACGATGCTCTCTCAAAGGTTGTCTATTGGTTTGATTCGAATAATTTATTATTAAATAACAAAAAAACAAAATTAATAAAATTCACAACACCTAATGTTAAACTTATTGATAATGGTGTAGTATTAGGCGGAGAAATGTTAAAACCGGTACAGTCAACTAAATTCCTAGGTATTATCTTAGATTCGAAATTGCAGTGGAATCTCCATATTGAGGAGCTAGCGAAGAGGCTTAGCTCTGCAGCGTTCGCGGTTAAAAAAATTAGACTTATTACTGACATAGATACAGCTCGCATAGTATACTTTAGTTACTTTCATAGTATTATGTCATATGGTATCTTATTATGGGGAAATGCAGCTACCGTTAATACAATTTTTGTCCTGCAGAAAAGAGCTATTCGTGCAATTTATAGTTTAGGCCCTAGAGTATCATTAAGAGATAAGTTTAAAGAAATAAAAATATTGACTGTTGCTTCTCAGTACGTGTACGAAAATGTTATATATGTTCATAAAAATATACACGAATTTCCCAAGAACTGCGACATGCATAGTATTAACACTAGGAGTAAAAATAAACTTGTAATGCCTGTGACTCGCTTACGACGAGTCAGTAATTCTTTTTATGGACAATGTATACGCTTATACAACAGGATCCCAGAAAACGTTCAACAAGCTTCTATTGCCAAATTTAAAAAAAATGTGAAAGAACGTTTGTGTACTAAAGGATATTATACGATTAACGATTTTTTAGAAGATAGTACGCCTTGGGAATGATGTGATCGCCACCAGGCTGTTTCAACCTATAGAATTATTGTTAATTTCAATTTAATTAAAAAAAAAAAAAAAGAAAAAACACTAAGACAAAAAAAAAAACAAAAAAAAATATACATTAGTCCCGCTGAGTTTCTTTCGCCAGTTCTTCTCAGGTCAGTGGTTTCTTCCTTCCGAACTGGTGGTAGACTCATGACGTTCAGTAAAAAATTGTAATAATTTCATGCTGAATAAAATATTTTGAATTTGAATTTGAATTTGAATTGAATTTGTTAGATTATATTATCACGTGACGTTTTTAGACGTTTAGACGTTTGGTACAGCAGTAGGTCTACCTACTCAGTATTTGCAATTGCGGGTTTGATTCCCACTTTAAACAATGACTATAAATAAACCTATATAAAAGTAATATTTATTACAAAATGTTTTAATGATACATAAACTATAAAAAAAATTTTTCATTTGTCGTTTATTCAAAGTCTAATGTACCTAGTCATTAGGCTTTGAAATATTAAAATAAAAAAAAATATTTAAAAATTTGGTGACATTTTATCAACAATGACTTCATCAGCATTTAAATGTACATATTTTAAATATATACCTAAAATTAGGATTTTAATGATAACAACTTTCGCTAGCTACGTCTATGAGTGTTTTAAGCAAGCACTTCATAGACAAATGCTTACAAAGTAAGTATAAACATTTTTATGTAATAATGTACATACCTATGTACCAGGGCCGTAGCTAGGGGGGGGCATTGTGGGGCAATGCCCTACCTTGAAATCACAATGCCCTACCTTACAAATACCAAAAAGTAAAAACTAGCATAAATTATTATATTTAAATTATTTGTTCATAATTGGAGATGAAAAAATGTAGCGATAGGTATCTAAACATTTCCGAACAAACCACAGCTTGTGACATTCCCTTCATATTATTTTGCATTTGAATCGCCATTGACATGAAATCATGGATCTATTTATAATAATATATGTGATGCAGAGAGGATTCCCCGTACCATAGATTGATTATTTTTAACGAAAAAACAAAAACAGACTTCAAAACTAAACAAGTCCTAACTAAAAATGTGTGCGTGTACTAGTGTACACAAGTAAGAAGTGAAACTTCTTTATGACTTTATATATTTTCGAAAAATGATCTACTATAATGCAACTTTACAGAAATTGAAATTGGTTAAATAAAGTTAAATTAGATAAAGTTTAACAAAAGGCTTTAATTATCATAGACATGAATTTACAAACAATACAATTATTTTAGTTTACATTATTACTGCTAAGATTATTAGCAGTAATGCAGCATAGCATAGCATTTCATTAATTGTAATAGAATTATTACTATCATTGTTATCGTTATTATATATTTTTGTTATTAATGACTTATGGTAACTGAAATATGAAATATATTGTTTACATTCCACGAAATTATTTTTTGTAAATGCCTGAAATAAAAGTATTTATTTTATTAATTTTTTATTTTATTTATTTGCACTAGTACATTTCGAGGTAATCTATTTGGCTGTATGGGTGCGTACCTTCGGCTGAAAGATGGCGCGTAACGGATAAATGTGACGCGTAACCGAAAAATGTAACCTTAAATTTTTTTCCAACGCCGATAAAGAAGTTTCACTTCAAAAAGTAGAAAATAATACTTTTAAGAACTAATTTAATTTTCTTTCTTGGAGCCAAGACGGACAGATTACATTGCCTTTGCAATGGACTTTCGAACGGTATTTTTATTATGTTTACAAATTGATAGATTAATCGAATATGTATCTGAAAGGGCACGAGCCCCTTCACCAGAACTCATTTTATTATTAAAATGCGGGTAGATGGGCGTGGGAGAATAATAGATCGCGTCCGATATACAAATAACGTAATTTGATCGGTATGTAAAGAAATATTACAATGAATATGCGATTAAGAAACACTTCGAAATAAAATCGACTTTAAACAATCAAATAGCGGTGTGATGGCGGCAGTATTCAGCGATTCGTCACAAGCGTGGTGCGCGGGCGCCGTCTCGTTCAAAGGCTGCCCGGCGCCCGCCCTGCCATCGACAAAATGACGCTTTACTAGGTTGACAGCTTGTCAACCTGACATCAGACGGAAACGCCGTCATATCTATTTAAAGTTATTTTGCATTGGCTGGCACCGACTTCAAAAGTAACTAAGTTCTTAAAAGTTTTATTTTCTACTTTTTAGTTTAGATTTGTTTAGTTTTAAGTCGGTTTTTGTTTTTTTGTTAATTTAATAATTTATTTTCAACTTTTTACTGGAAAGTAGATACGTATTTTGTTTATTTTAATATAAAATGGGGTAAGGGTAGGGCAACTAAACCACTGCTCTAGTAAGTCAACGAAGTTTCGGGGTAAACGTTATTAGGCAATCGAGATTTGTCCATATATAAAAGATTCGGCCGAGTATCGTTAAATTGTTCCTAAGAATTGAAGAGTTCCGTTACTTTGTCATGGATCTCATGATCAGAACCTAACCAAATTATTTTCGAACTACCCTTGAAGTACAACCTTTCCAATAAAAAAAAATCATCAAAATCGGTCAGCGTGATATTGAGTTATTCGTCCATTTGACAGATTCAGAGAAGAACAAAATCAGTTGATCTGAACGAATTTCTTTGCATTTTTAATAACATGGCAAATCGTAGACTTCAACTGTTTTAAATATTTTTTAAAATTATTATTATCACCCCACACAACAATTAATTATTGTCTCTCTCATGAATCTCTACATGCAACTCTGGAAGTTCAACCATCCTGTTCGTTTGTTCATCGTTCATCGTTGAGGATTTGATAGTTCTTAGATCCATGCTCATTGCTCATTCTCTGTCACAGAAATTATTTGTTTACGAGTAGCTATTGAATGTACATCAATACCTAGAGGTCAGTGATATACATGATTGAATTAGGAGCCGTGCTTCGAGGGCAGACAAAGTATGATGATTTTTTTATTTCCGCCCTACCTGTAATCAATGCTGCCCTACCTCAAATTTGACTCTAGCTACAGCCCTGCTATGTACCTACCTATATAACTAAATAACTCTATTTAGTTATTATTTAGGTAACTCTTATTGTATTCAAACGTACAGATCTACTCGACTGAAATATAATTTATATATTTTTAATTTCTCCAGATAATTACTTACTACCTACAACAAATACTTATTAAAATTCTAACAGGTCCGAATCAGTACATTCAATATTATTGGAAAAAAAAATCTTATTGAAAAGTCATTACTATCGATTCAGAGACTGAATCATAGTTTTCAGAATTTTTGTCTGTCTGTCTATGGCGGCATCACGAGAAACCGTTAAAATGTAGATAGGATTAACCCGAGCGGATCGATTGTTACTTGTTAGTTAAACATACGTTTAGTACAGAAAAAATATTGATTTCTATTGCATTTTAAACATAACTTGCCTACTAGTTATCGGTAGGTAGGTAGGTACTTCATGTAGAAGTTTAAGCTCGATTAAAATTTTAGTTTTATTAGTCGTAAACTAATATTATAATACTTAAATAATATATTAGATAGGTACCTTTAGCATAATTTTTTTACAAATTTTCAATGTCTTACTAATTAATATAAAATCAAAAGCCTAAAAAATAAGTTTCAAGCTCCTAGCTTTATAAATGATGAAATTTCCATACAAACTTTCATCCCCTATTTCAACCCTTTACAGCCCTTTCTTCGCCTTAAAAAAAGCTCTAGACATTATGTGTACCAAATTTCATTAAAATCGTTTCAGTAGTTTTTGAGTTTATTCGTTACATACAAAAATACAAATCTTTCCTCTTTATAATATTAGTAAAGATAAAGACTAGTATAGATAATGTATATGTTCCCTTTAAAAATTAGTTCACCTGAAAATTAGTACTTTTTACCAGTATGAACATTACAACACGTATGTATGTACCTACTCTAAAAATACAATGTTATCTAAGTGCAAAACTGCACAAACAAAAAATATTTATTAAAGATACAAAAGTACTTACCACATGCTAATACAATTACATCTAATATAATCTTCCATATCAACTTATCTACAGCCATTTTTAAAAACACAAAAATATTGTTTTTAACAACTTTAAGCGATCGAGGTCGCTATTATAAGTGGCTGCGAAACATTGAATTGATTATTATTATTAAATTCATTAAAGGCACACGACACTCTGATTCGCAAACGACTTCCCAATGATAAACTAAGCTGATAAACGGGTAATCTCTAATGTAAGGTGTGTTAGTCACCGTCATGGCTTTCAAAGTAAAGGAAATTGTTCCTTATGAACACTCATTAAAGTTCTATATTAAATGTACATGGAAAAGCAATACAATTTTATTGAAACGGTCGAAAAAATTATATATTATGCAGTATTTTTTTATGATTTTTCACCTTTTTTATATTAAAATACAACAAAAACAAAGTTTAGTACCATATGGTCTTGTAATTTAACTGACGTCAGCATTTATGTATTGGAAATGTTTTCCTTCTGAATCAACGCCATCTATGTGCGCCTTAAGAAACTAAACATTGGCTGTAAGATTTTAAGTACATCTAAGAGATGGCGCTGTAGGTTAAAAGTTAACAATAATTGCTCACTGTCGCTGATTAGAAAGAGTATTGTGTTTTTTTAAATCAAAATACTAATCTTAATATATATATTTCTTGTGTGCGTGTGTATGTGACTGAACTCCTCCTAAACGACTGGACCGATTATGATGAAATGTTTTGTGCGTGTTCGAGTGCATTCGAGAATGGTTTAGATTCACAATTCGGTCCACTACAACATGTATTTTTTGAATTAATTAGCTATTTATACATTTACACAATAAATGAAATATCCAATTATAAACAAGTCGTTGCTAGGCAACGTTGTTTTGCGCATGCGGACAGGACAACGTCTGTCGGGTCCGCTAGTTTACTCTAAAATTTTAAATAACAACATAATGGTATGCTAAGTTACAAAATATTTCATGAGATATACCTACGGTTTATAATTGTAGTCATTTTAATTAATAAATATCCTTCATTTCATTTAAATATGAATATTGAATTGACACTATTGAAATGACTGAAAACGTTTTTTCGCATTTCCATACTAGAATTAGTATAAAATATAGAATATTAAATATTCGGTAATATATTTGTAGATCAACAATGTTGAAAGAAAACAACAGATTTCAATCAGAATGTGTTTATTATGCGTTTTAAAATAGCTTTCCTAAATTTATAAAATATGAAAAATAAATATACAATGCAGCCTCAAAACTAGTACCAGGCAGTGTTGCTTAATGCTATTCGTACATATGATAAATAATTTAGGTGCATTAAATATTGTACTTAAAATCTAGCTACAACATTTTAGGCCTTAAATAACAGTAAATATAAAATAATTGACTAAGTTATAAATATTTTTAAATTACTTTAATTTCCCTAATAAGTAGTAAGTGAAACTATATAAATATATGTATTTCTTCCAATTTCTATATAAAATAAAGTAAAATGCGAAAAATTGGTAATTTCTTTTGTTTTTAAACATTCTAAATTCAAACACTTCACAAGTCTTAAGTTTTAGAAACAGATAACATATGGTATAAAATATAAATACATATTTTTGATTTTCTTTTTAGTCTACAGTACATTATTACTGTATATATAAATATTAAAATCATTTGACATTTGATTATATTTCAATAATTACACTTTTCGAAGAACTTATCTAGATTATGCACCAAATAGAACTTAAAAACTACTATAAAATACGTTAAAACTAAAACAACTGCAATTTTGTTTACATTTCTATAATATCACAGAGTAAAAATACAACCCCAGTTCAATACTTGGGTAATTTTTATTTACAAAAAAAAACATGAGCCATATTGTAAAATAAAAAACTAGAAACATTTTCTTCACTCAACTTTGAAAAGTTCATTCAAACGAAATATTATACATCGTGACATTTGAAATGTATATAATATATATAAATATAAAATGTGGTTAAAGTTCATCGACACCGATCAAGTGGCTAAACCATTTTCTTTCAATTTTCAATTTTGTAAAGGTTATTGAAAATATTTTTTTTTTAAAAATCTGTTACAAAATGATGGGAGAAAACGTTACCAAGAAATATTTAGTTATGTTCTTTATTCTGTGGCTTCTAGGCGTGCCATTTGGGCGCAAATTACTTCGCCAATGTCATGTATAAAAAAAAATAAAAAAAATATAAATAATATTTTGCATACACTGATTGTTTTAATATAAAATTAAGCGTTAAGTTAAAAAGTTTGACTTTGACGTAATGTATAAAAATACTTGCTTAATAATTGTACTTGTAAATTTTTGTAGGAAATAAATATAAGAAAGAAATATACTTTTGAAGGAAAATTGTATGTTACATACATTATACATACTATTTTTTTAAATTTACCGTTTTATTGAAGTAAACGAAATAATAAGCTGCCTTTTTAACATAAATACTAAGATGAATATAATGTTACTAAGAAATATGAACATTATCTAAGTAGCTGGAAAGCTTAGCTTTTTTATCTAAACTACAGAACGAATAATAATTATTATTAATTATTACAATAATTTTCTTAATAATAATAATAAATTTAGGTATTATATTCTTATATTAATTCAAAAATGATATTTCCTTAAACATTTTTAATTAATGTATAAAAAATATCATATTTATTAATAAGAAAAAGTTATGTAAACTTTTTAATAGCAACAAGTTTTTATCGTTGGATAGAAATCTCTTTAGTAGTAGATACTACTGTCGATTATTATTACACACATACATACATACATACATACATACATACATACATACATACATACATACAAGCAAATTTTAACACTATAATAAGTGTTAGGTTTGCGATAATTAAGTTTTATGAAGAGGCTGCTACATACCAGATATTTAGATTAAAATTATTTTAAATTTCTGGAATGTAGCATTGATTGGAAATTTCACTATGACTTTGTACTTTGACAAGTTCATTTTTTAATATTTTGTGAAGAATACTATTGTTTAGTTATAAATAATACTTTTATTTTGTGTTATTTCTCAGGGAATATAAAAAGATCATATTTCAGTTTAATGTAAAATGAAAAAAATGTTTGAAATAAGTCGTTTGCAATTTACGACAGTCTTAATTACATTTAAAATATTTTTGTATTGTTAGTGCATTCTCTATTGCTTCAGTATGTGCGGTATATTTAAATAATTTATATATTTACACAAGAATTTACTACCGCCTTAATGTTTAAAGCAATAAGAACTAAAATCGTATACATAAAATATGCTAAACGGCTAAAACCTTTCATAATGTTGTCATACAAGCATTTCATACGTGACGAGACAAGTAACTAATATGAAATATGCATTTGTATGTGTGTCGGGCTGTATGTAAGTCTATCTGTCACGCATATCGCTTAACTTAGTCTTCATTACACAAGTTCGTACACCTTCACTTATTAACATTCGAAATGTGATCTTTTTAATGGATGTCAGTACTATTATGAAATTTCTGTCGCTATAAAATGTATAATTTCTGATTTTAGAAGATTCTTTATAGAATATTCTCGATTTCTTTCTATAATTAAAGTTTTAGTGATTTTGTTCCATAATAGTGTTATAAAAGTAAAATTTAATGATATGTTTATATATTAACTAAAATCATAAGCTTTTTTACTCTTTTTTATGTTTCTTCTGGCTATTTAACCTCTGTGTTCAGATTTAGGTTCATTTTAATATGGCGAATTTTTCACATCCATAATTTATAACAAAAGACTTTATGATCAACACGTTATCACAACTTGCACTCTGCACAGTCTTATGTCTAATATTTCAATATCCATCGCTTTCGTTTCCCATTGTACATTACAATAAATCACTAATCATAAGTTATTTTTCTGTATAAAACGTCTCTAATTAGCTTTTTTTTTCTATAGCTGACGTTCTTTTTAACCTACTTTATATTAAGCCTATGCGTTTAGCCCTTTTTAAGGTCTCGCTGGGCACGGGCCACCCTTTAATATGAGAGAAGTTCACATGTTTCACAAAAACTGGCTAACTTCGCTCAAACATGTTTTCCTTCACCGAAAGACAAGAGGTTATTATGTTAGAAATGATTATCACATGAAAGATGCAGTGTGAGACTCGAGATTTGAACCTATATCACTTTCTTTTCCCAAGCGAGCGCGTTTCCACTGGACTACCGCTGCTTTCTTATACATTATACACATATGTATAATGTATCTTCTTACATCATTACATAAATATTACAAGTCCTTTCATTATGAACCTCTGTAATATTAAGTTTTAAATATATGACATTTAATTTCTGCATAAAATGGACTTAGTTAATAATGTTCTAAAAATAATATAAAAAAGCATATTAATATCAAACTACATAAATTAAAATTATTTGAGAAAGATATTGTATTTTTCATAACTAAGTCCAGCTTCTTGTACAATATTTAAATATTTGAATACCTTTTTACATTTTTACATTTTTATTCCATATGCTTGCCATATTTAGATATAAAACGAATTCTATTCCAACACCAGTAAAAAAATGCCACTTTTAGGGGTCAACGGTTTTTAGTCCTTCGAATTCACAGCTACCCAAAAAAAGACCCACGACACTATATCCAGACGGTATTTAGGGGTTAATTTACAAGTTCATTACTCACATTAAAGGTCCATATATTCATGGGATATCCACGACACGTTTGGGGGTCAGGGGTCCTCGCTTAGGGGGCTATGGACGGGGGAATGTCAAACACCCCGTCCATAACCGACAGATAGGGAGTTGCCATTGGTTGTCAGTTCATTGTCGTGGTTTGAAGTTTGGCGACGCGGGGATTTACGAAGATCAGATATAAATGTGAACTGTGGAACGAAAAAGGATACTTTAATTAAATTTTAAGAACACTTTCTTGTGGTTAAATAAAAATTATATTATTGCTGGCCTTATTTTGTGTACAAAATAGCATTTATTTTTTACTCTATTTTTACTAATAAATCGTAGTCGCGTATAGTAAAAAATCATTCTAATTAATTGCAAATTATAATATTATGTACTTATATTTAAAAGCTAGATATTAAGTATACGTAATATACACACACTTAAAAAGCAATAATTAACATAATTTTCATACAGTAAAGAAATTTACTACATAATATGTAACAAACAAAACAGTACTCACAACAATGATAGCGTAAAGCAGCCCAATCGAGAAACCTGCGAGAACATCGCTCCAATGGTGTTTATAATCAGACACTCGCGTCATGACGGTGTACCATGCCATCATTATCAGTACAAACTGAATGCCATGTCGAAGTAATTTGGAGCCCCGCCACGAGAATCTCTTGTGAAGGTACATCTGGAATTGATAAATCGATAATCCCATTAATCCCATTATTTATATATTACATATACCTACTTGGAAAAGTTTGGATGGATGTTTGTTACTCAAACACGAACGGCTGAGCAGATTTAGATGAAATTTGGCACAAATATAGCCTGAAATAACGCGTAGGTTGTTTTTTCCCCGGAGAAATTTACGGTCTCCGTGGGATAAATATATTTTATTAACTGTAGCAGATATACATATATATAGTCTGTGTAGAATATAGTTTCGTCTGTGGTTTGGTTAAGTTTGATTGGTCTATGGTAAGCATTCACAAAGCAGGCGACCAAAAAAATTGTAAAAATAATTTAAGTTTTCTGAACTGCTAATTAAAGTATCATAATAAGTTTCATCATTGTGTATTTATGTTAAAGTATACACCATATGTTGAAATAATACATTAACTAAACTTTGTATCCATATTATCAAATGCTCATAAGTTAAAAGAACGGAGAGGAGAGACATATAACAAAAAGTTCCTTCAAGACGTGTTAATTCCATTAACCCGCAATTGGCTAGCGTGTTTACAGTTGCAAAAAATACTGAGAATAACTATTGTTATTATTGACGTGACTCTACAAAGTGAAAAGTTGTTATTTTCAACCGACTTCCAAAAGGAGGAGGTTATCAATTCGTCTGTATTTTTTTTTTTTTTTTTTATGTTTGTTAGCTCATAACTTTGAACTGGGTGAACCGATTTTGATAATTCTTTTTTTATTTGAAAGGTAGTGCTTCCCATGTGGTCCCATTTTAATATTTTCTAGTTCTAACAATGGCATCCATGAGAAAACCATAAAAGTCTTAATTTTGCATCAAGTATTTGCGCGACAAATGGACACGACACGACACGACACCGACTCCAAAATTAACAAAGTCCTTAAAAGTATTATTTTCTACTTTTTAGTTTAGATTTATTACGTTTGGAAGTCGGTTTTTGTTTTTTTGTTATATTTCAATGCTTTTGGATAACGCCATCTACTGATAAAAATTAAATAAACTATTATCCTTCTGGTATGCATTACGGGTTAAAATAAACTTTTATGTACGCGTCTAAAGCATGGTCTACATAATTATGTCAGACTAAGACATCATCTAGAACATGCTAATATGTACGTAAAAGCACCTGTTTATGGAATGTTAGGGATTCTCCTACTTATTGGGGCGGAACAAACATCGACACGCTATGAAGTTATGGGGGAGAATGTGTCAGTTCCGTGTTAAAGTACTAACAAGTATGATTAAAAACAGTTAAATTGTTATTTATGAGTTGCAAAGTAAACCGTATACAGTTATTTTTAGGTTGTAACCACTATATATATAGCATTACAGGTTGTATGTATTCGATATTAGAAAGAAATATTTTTTTTTGAAATCTGAGTAGCTTATATCGATTTTAGTATATTCTAGGGCCAAAAATATCCACGACTTTATTAAAATTAATGGTTGATAGTGCTAATTTTTCGCTTGGTTTAAGGCCTAATTTTAGTAGTAGTAGTAGCAGTTAGTTTTTCCATTAGGCCTTTTTAAATTATAGTGCAAAACACATTTTATTATAATAGATTTTTAAGTGGTACTTTAAAATCTTGGCTATACAATATTAAACATATTTTAATAACATTTAATTAAATTATTATTTATATAATAAACCAAAATTTAAAGTTAAACTAAAAATAAAAATATTTAGTATGGTATTGCTTAAAGTACATTCATTAAGATACAAGCATTCCTAGTGACTCCACCTGCGTTTTAAAGATCGGAAACCAAACAAACAAACTCTTCAGCTTTATAATATTAATATAGATTAAAATAATATTCACAGCTGTGACAAAATAATAACTGTTAACTCAAAAATTCATTATAGAAAACAGAAATTCACTTACCGCAAAATAAAGCATAGTATACGCTGAAAATGACGAATGGCCGCTCGGGAAGGACAATCGCATCTCTTTCTTCAACTTATCGTCAGTGCCGAGGCAGGTGAACTTCTCTATGTAGCGCCACTTATTTTCCGGTAACGTGCAGTCAATATCCGGCTTGCACACCTATGGACAAATATAGTAATATTATTATTATTAGCATTTCTAAATTCTTCGATTGGTATTAATTTAGGTTTTTTTATCAATTTATAAATACATTTCGATGTATATCGAATTATAACATAATTATAACATCTAAATCGCTTAATTTAATATTTCATAACTGAACTTTGGTAGTGGGAACTTCTTAATAGGTATTTCTTTCTACTGACATTACCTTTCTTAAGCTGCCTAAAGTAAACATTTACATTACTTACTTACCTTATTTACTTTACCCCTATAGTATTTTATCAACGAAATGGTACTTAAAATAGTTACATTAAATTTGTAAAGAAAACTACCTTTCAGATTTTTCCCGACGTTTCGAATGCTTTACAGCAAACATGGTCATGGAAGAGACTAAGACTCAAGAACCCATAAAGTTTGGAAAATGAATCAAAAAATACCAAAATGGCACCAAAGTATTTTATGCGTTTTTTTCTTTCAAATAACTAATTTGCTACTGTATGTTGTCAGTTATTTTATGAAACTAAATGTTCGAGATATATCGATCAATATCTTGCAAAATAGAATATTGCAAACTTGTTTCCTTCGTGTAAAATTATGAGCAATTATCACGTCATATTCCAGAGAAATGTGCCGTTCTATAATCGTAAGATATCTAAGATTATTACAAAATAAGAGTCTACTTAAGATAATTGCTATAATAGGCAGTAGCCTTAGAATTACAACAGATTTTCTTTTACCTTTTCCTTTACGGCTTTGTGATTGCAAAATTGAATTGAATTAGATGAGCCATAATTATTCCGTCAACTAAGTTATAAATAGTAAATATAGAGGTAACCCAGCGATGATGCGTAATTGTCTATGCAAATACTGCCTATAAATTGAGGTTTAACATATCATGGCTTTGAAACACGTTCAATGCATAATATGTTTTGATGCCTGTAGACTAGAGGTAGGAATTTTTGTAAATAAACTGATTTTACAAAAAGTGTAATACAATAATAATATTAAAATAAAATAACACGGAATAACACAAACAATGTAACATTTGTCGAAGATAGAAATACTGTGTTCCTTATGTAGATGGACGCATTTTAAAACAACAATACGAGTATAGGTAGGTAGGTATATTACCACAGCTCTTTCATATTTTGTTAAGCAATTTATTGCTCTATCTCTACTTAAATAGAGTCTATCTTTAATAGAGTCGGAGTACTTTGCTAAACTTAAATTATACATACAAATCTACATATATCTATTGTATTATATACAAAAAAAGTTTCCATTACCTTTTGTAGATGTAAACGTGTAAATTATCAGCAAATTAGTGGTATATAATTTAAACTTAGCCTGCTTTAAGCCTTTGGCGGATCGCCGCACCGTTGCCTTGGGACATGCGTGTTGTACTTTGTAAACGAATTGCGATTGGAATAATACATTAAGTACCTACTTTGCTCTTCAATTCTCTAAAGGCAAAAATATACTTTACTATTATTTAATTTAACTTAGTGTCATACACTGGCTTCGCTCGGTTGCGACCTTACAGTTAGCTATATTTTGTCCTAGTCTATTATGTCAATTTTAATATTTAGGGTGAAGAAGTAACACACATACATACATATATTTTTATTTGACTTTAAAAGTAAATAGTCTGAGATGCGTAGAAATATATTCGTTTTTAACATGGTGGAGCACACCAAAAGTGTATTGTAGAGTTTATCAAGAAGAAATTATAAAGTTTATCAAGCAATACAACAACAGATGAACTGATATAATTTTTTATGTAGTTACACTAGCCCTAGAAATTAAGTAATTAGGTGTTATTTTAATACTAGAATATCATGTACTTCCCGAGAGATTGGCGTGCCGCAAAAAGTTACCTAGGGACCGTATATTTTTTCGCATAAACACGCCAATAGAATTTACATGTTAAATGGTTTCATAATAATTTATTTTATATTCTGCTATACTATTTTGCTACACTAGATCACTTATTATCACACTACACTGGAAGGTCAGCGACTACTCTCTTTAAAACATACGTATAAATAAAATTAATTGTCGGTTTGTGATGTGAAGTATGCAATCTTTAATACATGGTTATTTATATTAAATTATTAGTATCTAAAGAGCTTGCTTTTTAAAATTTTTGCTTGCCTGTCTTTTTGGTTGTCCGGGGTAATATTAAGAATGGCTAAATCGATTGTAATGGGACGTTCACTGAAAGATACATATTATAAGGTACATATAGGGTAAGGCTACATATAGGATATGTTTTATGTCAGAAATATTTAAGTTCCAACACCATATCATACCCATTAAAAAACACATTTCAATTAAGAAATTGACAAATAATTCGCATATGTGAACGCAAACGAAGCGAGAGCAAATTATTTAGTAAAGAATATAAAACCATATTAAAAATGCTACTTGCATTTTGAAGTTTATCTTTAAATATTAATCACAAGAATGTTTACATGCGCTACCATGTTATTACGATCTTTCCCCATAGTTGCCCATACGTCAATCATCCAATCGAGTTACCGAGCGAGAACGAGTTTTATAGTCGATAATCGTTTTTATACCAAAATCATCGGCATAACGATCAGTTACCATAAAGTGGGAAAATATTTATTTTTCACGTTTTGCATACTAACCCGGTGTAATTTAGTAATTATGCCTTTAGAACGGGTTGGACAGCCGTGGGGTGCTTGTGGAGTGTACGGTCTTTTACTTATTATTTATTTATAACAATATTTTACAAGTTGTTTACTTTACGATCATCTGATTAAGATGTGATGTGGATCGCATTTATGTTTTGCTAACCGTAGTTTAAGTTCACGTTTAAAAGTTCCCGGAACAACTTTTGTGTTTTTGAAGCCATTGATATGCACCTTCGATTAGTCGAAATTGAATGTATAGCTAGTATTTTACCGCGGCTTCACCCGTATTTGTAATAATAAATAATAATGTAGTACTGTATCTTTATAAATCATCTAGGTATGTGTTACTCTACCATAAAACTGTAGTTTAATCAACTAGATTTTGCGTGAAAAATAACAAATTTATTTAGGGCAAGGTCCCAGAGTCGGTAGACTTTACTTATTTTCTCATTAACCAATGTCCCATACATTAATTAAATTGTTAAGTTTTGTATTTAAAGTGTATAAGTATAAGAGTAAAATGGAAAACCATTAATAGATATAAAATCCATGACAGTATAATTCTTATCAATCAGGTGCAACTGTACGAAATTACATTTTATTTTATTATGAGAACGCATATCAATAAGAAGAAATAACGCTTTTTTAGATTCATCGTAAACAGACATATTGATGATTGGTCACGATCACCGGGAACGGCTTTAGAATTTAATCAATTTTAAATTCATTCAATGGATCGTGATTTGTGGTTGCATTGTTACTGCGTGGTATAACTTAAAGAACTACACATTTTTTACCACCAGGTCTAAGAGCTTTTTAAGACAGTGGTAGTCCAGGGGTAGCAGTGGTTAGGCGCTCGCTTGGAAAACCAAGTAAAGTGAGTTTAATGCCCGGCCCACACCACGGATAATTTCATGTGTGAATAATTTCCATAGTGATCACTTGCTTATTATATATTGCTTAAAATGAAGAAATATTGCAAGAAAACCTGTAAATCTGAGGAAACCTAGGAAACAGTTCTTAACAGCTGTTGTGTGTCATTTTCATGTTTTACAAAACTTTCCTTAAGCAGAAGGTGCCCTCAGTTCTCAACCGGTTACTGTGAAAATTACATAGTAAAAAATACAAAAACAAAAGACGTTTTTAAAACCAAACAAAAAGCAAAGCAAGAGAGAATTACCTACTATTCGAATAACTTTAACGAAAAGTTAGCTATACCGTATAAGGTATAAATAATTTTATGACAACCTTTGACCAGTGCCAAAGGCTATGCAGCGTTTAGTTATTTTAGTATTCTTTATTGTTTAAACAAGTTGACTGTTATCTATGAAGGCGATCAGTATTGAATTTGCAAACGAGTTGCTATAAAGTAAACAAAACTAAAGGCATGATTAAGCCATGTAAGAAAACACAAGACGAATAGTCACGATTATTACCTATCTTTTTTAAATATCAAAATTATTTTCTTTCTCAGACAAATATCGGAAGATTGAAAAGAATGATTTAGCAGTTAAAAAAATAAGTTTAATTATATGATAATTAGATCTAAAGTAAGTAATAATTATTTGAATCATAGAACCGAAAGCAGCATTTTGAAATAAGTAACTTTATATGTTGAGAATTTTATTGGAAAGTTAAAAATAAAAACTCAAACATAATCTGCTTTTTACATGTATCTTGATGTTTTATGAGTGAAATTGATTTACTCTGATTGTGACCGAATCTCGGTGTACTACACGGCTGGGATTATAACTGGTTCGTTCTTTAAATGATATCCATTTGAAAAGCGCGACTGTATTATAAAGAGAATTTGAGTTTATTCATAAAATATATGTAGATACCTACAGGTATATAAAAATATTTTATTCTATGTGATATAAATTAAAAATCATAAAGATGATGCAACTACGAGTAGGATGATTTACATGTTTTATAATATTTAATGCTTGATAAAAACTTATCTTTCAGTTTTAATTAAGAACACCATAATTTTTTGTTTGATCATTTATCCCCCATTCTCACGCCTAAAGGCCATAAACAAAATAATTAAAATAAAAAACAGTTGTGTACATATATGACACATATTTTATAATCGTATTTTATATTCATACGTTATATTATATTAGCCAGGCTGTGGTAGCCCAGCGGTAACGCGTCGCTTGTATAATCGAGTGATGCGGGTTCAAATCCGGGTCTCGCACCTCTCATATTTTCATGTGCGAATTATTTCTATCATGACTATCACTTGTCTTACGGTGAAGGAAAACATCTTGAGGAAACCTGCATGTCTGAGAAAACCTAGCAAGTTTTCGTAAGACATGTGAAGTCCGCCAACACGCACTAGGCCAGCGAGGTGGACTATGGCCTGAACCGCCTCGTACTGAGGGAGGCCCGTGCCCAGCAGTGGGACGTTAAAAAGGGCTGATGATGTTATATTAATTTCCAAAGAATTTAGATACGATTTTCAAGATAAAAGTAAACACATACGTGCGATCGTTACGTTATTTAAAAAAAACGTCGAAGAACGAAAAAGTACGTAACAGAATAATAACAAAATATAGATTACACAAATTGCAGAATATAAAACTGGTAAAATATCATGACAGCTACACGTCGTGTACAATTTCTCTATGAAGAAGCCCAAGGCTTTGCATCTCCAGCATGTGGATGAGATGGTCATCCACAGTCTAACAATGTATACAGTCGTCTAACGGAGGCCTCTAGATAGGGCAAACGTGCGGTGCGTGCAAGGAAAGATGCGAATGACGGGATACTTACTGTCAAACTTTCTATATTATTATAAAGATATACTATATATTATGTAATATATTATATTGTATATGTAATAATATGATCGTTGGGAACGGCTTTATGGTTGGTAAGTTTACCATAAAAATTTTCATCATTTGATTCAATTTTCTTGTTAATTGATTCAAAACGTGCTGATGTCACGTAGAATGAAGAATGTCCGAAAGATAAACTCAGTAAAATCTTATATCGTACTCGTAGACAACTCTTGCATTTATATATTTCCGTCAATATTGATCGGCGATCTTACTGAATGAACTTTTACACTGTAGTAATGCGTCACGATTGGCTATTTATATACCGCGGAAATACGTTCGCAGACAGCGAATAGGACTGTGAAAATATTATGACACTTATAATAAAGCGTGCTATTTCATACCAGGTCTTTCTTGGAGGCCCTCAGGCGCTGACAGTTCGTTATTACGTTTAGAGTGATATTAATAAGGCGATATAGGTATAAATTTATGTTTAGTCTATTCAAAAATTTTTGTTACAGATAAATAAGAATAAATAAAAACATATATATAGATTCATGATACAAGTTTTTAAGCGTCTAAAACATTAGTCTCTCCTGTTACCATATTGCTCTAAAGCATTCAAAACGTCCAGGATCCGTCCTTTAAAAACTTTAAAAAAATATTACCGTAGATATTTACTAAAAATATGCTAGAGTCAGCGATAACCCAATCAGCGGTAATTAAAAATATTAAATGAAGGTACCAGCTGAGGTGATAATTTCTTAGAAACTAGTTCAATCATACAGTTAAGATAAAAGTACTTCATTTACTTAATTTGAATTACTGAATTTTTCGTGCGCGTGATACACGATGTCTTCGCCAGTGGAGAATCGATATTTATTTTATCAACGAACTGGTTATCATACTTTATTAATGGAAAGTGTAAGTAATTATGTGTTTAGTAATTCAAATATTTTTTTGAAAACACCAAAAGAAGACTCCCGACTAAAAGCAGTAGATGATGTCATCCACAAACTGGTGTCTCCAAAACGGCAAACACACGAAGACAGGCAAGCTGGGGCGATAAGGGAATTCTTCAGAGTCAAAAGCTCAAAGGAACCCGAGTCGTCACACGCCAGCCGCACTCGTGCCGATATGGGTCAAGTAACACCACCAAAGCTAAGACCAGCAACAAACCCACAAGACCACGCCACAAATGCATTTGTCGAGTTCCTGGCAGTAATCAAAGGAACCAGAGAGGTAAACCTTGCCACCTGCCAAAAAATCATGCAGGCCTACCAGCGAGGAAGTGAGAAGATGCTGGAGGTGGAACTTGACAAAGCTGAGGCAGCCATATACGACAACGACACTTCCCAGGTAATACAAGGGGAAATGTCCGGGTCATATATGGCCG
This sequence comes from Boloria euphrosyne, assembly GCA_951802675.2. Lineage (NCBI taxonomy): Eukaryota > Metazoa > Arthropoda > Insecta > Lepidoptera > Nymphalidae > Boloria > Boloria euphrosyne. The sequence goes on from OX637887.1 coordinate 9,822,272, forward strand.
CTTACAACACCACAAAAGGCTTCGTGGGACTGGTCGATTCGGAGGGGTGTGAAAATACACCGTTAAAATTCGAAACACCCCCTGGAGACCCAATAGTTGTAGTAGCCAAGTGCACGAGGATAATGCTGGACGACAGGATACTCGGAATGGCAAAAACCATTTCGGGAGAAGTCGAAACCGGTGGTGTCCTCGTGGACTGGAAACTACCGAAAATAACGTGGACAAACGGGGTACCCGGGTGCGGTAAGACAACTCACATCATCAGGCACTTCGATGAGGAAAACGAAGTAGTAGCCACCACCACAGTCGAAGGAGCCAGAGACCTCAAAGAGAAGCTTGTGGAACGCTTTGGCGACAAAGCCAAATCTAAAGTGCGTACCATGGCTTCCATACTGGTCAATGGTTTCAAAGAGGGTACCAGGTGCAGCCGCTTAACGGTTGACGAAGCCCTTATGAACCATTTCGGAGCCGTCATCATGGCCGCCCGACTGTCAGGTGCAGAGGAAGTGGCACTCATCGGGGACATAAACCAGCTTCCTTATATCGACAGAGAAAATTTGTTTGAGCTAAGGTACTGCTGGCCAACCCTGGTGACCAACATCACGTGTGAGTTGTCTTGCACGCATAGAAACCCCAAGGACGTCGCGTATGCCATCAGCGACGTCTATGGTAACATCTACTCCTCAAGTCCATCTATCCACTCCCTGCGCATGGAAAGGTACACGGACGCGCAAATACCATCCACCCAACAAGGAACCCTATACTTGATCCACACTCAGGAGGAGAAGAAACTCCTGATGGACCAAGGATACGGATCCGGTGAAGGGTCACGCGTCATGACTATCCACGAAGCGCAGGGACAAACCTACAGAGAGGTCGTCATCGTCCGGACGAAGAACAAGATCCTCCGCATACACGACAGCGTTTCACATGCTGTTGTAGCGGTGACTAGACACACCAACACCTGTGTCTACTTTTCCGACGACGGTGACGACGCGATCGGTAGATTCATCCGCAGAGCGCAGGAGGCCTCAGCGAAGACCATCCTAGAGCACAACCTCAAAATATCCATCTTAAAACGCGACACGAAGGTCGCGGAGGAAGTGCTCGCCCAATTGCGGGATGGGGCAGGGCTCAAAACTTAGCGGGTTAGACTAATAAAAAAAAAAAAAAAATAATAATAATAAAAAAAAAATATAATAAAAATAAAAAAAAAGTAATAATAGTAATTTACTAATAATAATAAAAAAAAAAAAAACAGTGTCGGGCCTCGCCCTCTGTAGTTTTTAAGAAGTAGTATGTAGTACTCGTCTTGAGTTATTATAAATAAAAATTGTAAACGCCTTCCACAAATAAATAAAATAACAAAAGGCACGGGCGCTTAACGCCTGTGGATGAGTACAATAAAAAAAAAAAAAAAAAAGTAATTCAAATATAAATCTCTAATGATAGAAATATATATTTTTTTATATTAAAGTGCCTCTTATTAGAAAAGTCAGTCTGAAAAATAACAGGAAATGATTGATGTTAATCCACAAAGCAAGTCAGTCTGAAAAATAACAGGAAATGATTGATGTTAATCCACAAAGCAAGTTACTACGTACTTTAGAAATGCAGAGATTTACGATTCTTATCTATTATAGATTTCAATCCCAACGTTACAGTGACAAGAGGAATGAGGCACTGAAAGTAAGCCTCCAGGCTTTACAACTGGTTGGCTCTAAATAAAAATTGTATTTGAAAACAAAGCCAAAGCAATTTATTAAGGAATAAAGTTTTTACTGCGTTTTGTAGTAGGTATGGTAAACACAAAAAAATAATGGAAGTCGATAGAGGCTTTATCGATATTGATAAGGCTTCATATTCGCCCTAGAATAGAGAAATTAAACGCTGAAACTTGTTTGTGCTTGATAAGAAAACATTTATAATATATGTATATCCTGCGTTCTATGTAATAATAATATTTTTTTTTAACTATCCACTGCGATAAAATCCAGAAGGTACGTTCTAGCACTAGTATATCACACTACAAAATTTTGAATTTCCGACGTACAAACTATTATTTTAATTAATTTAACTATAAATTTAAATAATTATTCTAGGCAAATTAATTTAATTAAGAACACCGTAATTTTTTGTTTGATCATTTATCCTCCATTCTCACGCCTAAAGGCCATAAACAAAATAATTAAAATAAAAAACAGTTGTGTACATATATGACACATATTTTATAATCGTATTTTATATTCATACGTTATATTATATTAGCCAGGCTGTGGTAGCCCAGCGGTAACGCGTCGCTTGTATAATCGAGTGATGCGGGTTCAAATCCGGGTCTCGCACCTCTCATATTTTCATGTGCGAATTATTTCTATCATGACTATCACTTGTCTTACGGTGAAGGAAAACATCTTGAGGAAACCTGCATGTCTGAGAAAACCTAGCAAGTTTTCGTAAGACATGTGAAGTCCGCCAACACGCACTAGGCCAGCGAGGTGGACTATGGCCTGAACCGCCTCGTACTGAGGGAGGCCCGTGCCCAGCAGTGGGACGTTAAAAAGGGCTGATGATGTTATATTAATTTCCAAAGAATTTAGATACGATTTTCAAGATAAAAGTAAACACATACGTGCGATCGTTACGTTATTTAAAAAAAACGTCGAAGAACGAAAAAGTACGTAACAGAATAATAACAAAATATAGATTACACAAATTGCAGAATATAAAACTGGTAAAATATCATGACAGCTACACGTCGTGTACAATTTCTCTATGAAGAAGCCCAAGGCTTTGCATCTCCAGCATGTGGATGAGATGGTCATCCACAGTCTAACAATGTATACAGTCGTCTAACGGAGGCCTCTAGATAGGGCAAACGTGCGGTGCGTGCAAGGAAAGATGCGAATGACGGGATACTTACTGTCAAACTTTCTATATTATTATAAAGATATACTATATATTATGTAATATATTATATTGTATATGTAATAATATGATCGTTGGGAACGGCTTTATGGTTGGTAAGTTTACCATAAAAAATTTTCATCATTTGATTCAATTTTCTTGTTAATTGATTCAAAACGTGCTGATGTCACGTAGAATGAAGAATGTCCGAAAGATAAACTCAGTAAAATCTTATATCGTACTCGTAGACAACTCTTGCATTTATATATTTCCGTCAATATTGATCGGCGATCTTACTGAATGAACTTTTACACTGTAGTAATGCGTCACGATTGGCTATTTATATACCGCGGAAATACGTTCGCAGACAGCGAATAGGACTGTGAAAATATTATGACACTTATAATAAAGCGTGCTATTTCATACCAGGTCTTTCTTGGAGGCCCTCAGGCGCTGACAGTTCGTTATTACGTTTAGAGTGATATTAATAAGGCGATATAGGTATAAATTTATGTTTAGTCTATTCAAAAATTTTTGTTACAGATAAATAAGAATAAATAAAAACATATATATAGATTCATGATACAAGTTTTTAAGCGTCTAAAACATTAGTCTCTCCTGTTACCATATTGCTCTAAAGCATTCAAAACGTCCAGGATCCGTCCTTTAAAAACTTTAAAAAAATATTACCGTAGATATTTACTAAAAATATGCTAGAGTCAGCGATAACCCAATCAGCGGTAATTAAAAATATTAAATGAAGGTACCAGCTGAGGTGATAATTTCTTAGAAACTAGTTCAATCATACAGTTAAGATAAAAGTACTTCATTTACTTAATTTGAATTACTGAATTTTTCGTGCGCGTGATACACGATGTCTTCGCCAGTGGAGAATCGATATTTATTTTATCAACGAACTGGTTATCATACTTTATTAATGGAAAGTGTAAGTAATTATGTGTTTAGTAATTCAAATATTTTTTTGAAAACACCAAAAGAAGACTCCCGACTAAAAGCAGTAGATGATGTCATCCACAAACTGGTGTCTCCAAAACGGCAAACACACGAAGACAGGCAAGCTGGGGCGATAAGGGAATTCTTCAGAGTCAAAAGCTCAAAGGAACCCGAGTCGTCACACGCCAGCCGCACTCGTGCCGATATGGGTCAAGTAACACCACCAAAGCTAAGACCAGCAACAAACCCACAAGACCACGCCACAAATGCATTTGTCGAGTTCCTGGCAGTAATCAAAGGAACCAGAGAGGTAAACCTTGCCACCTGCCAAAAAATCATGCAGGCCTACCAGCGAGGAAGTGAGAAGATGCTGGAGGTGGAACTTGACAAAGCTGAGGCAGCCATATACGACAACGACACTTCCCAGGTAATACAAGGGGAAATGTCCGGGTCATATATGGCCGCTTACAACACCACAAAAGGCTTCGTGGGACTGGTCGATTCGGAGGGGTGTGAAAATACACCGTTAAAATTCGAAACACCCCCTGGAGACCCAATAGTTGTAGTAGCCAAGTGCACGAGGATAATGCTGGACGACAGGATACTCGGAATGGCAAAAACCATTTCGGGAGAAGTCGAAACCGGTGGTGTCCTCGTGGACTGGAAACTACCGAAAATAACGTGGACAAACGGGGTACCCGGGTGCGGTAAGACAACTCACATCATCAGGCACTTCGATGAGGAAAACGAAGTAGTAGCCACCACCACAGTCGAAGGAGCCAGAGACCTCAAAGAGAAGCTTGTGGAACGCTTTGGCGACAAAGCCAAATCTAAAGTGCGTACCATGGCTTCCATACTGGTCAATGGTTTCAAAGAGGGTACCAGGTGCAGCCGCTTAACGGTTGACGAAGCCCTTATGAACCATTTCGGAGCCGTCATCATGGCCGCCCGACTGTCAGGTGCAGAGGAAGTGGCACTCATCGGGGACATAAACCAGCTTCCTTATATCGACAGAGAAAATTTGTTTGAGCTAAGGTACTGCTGGCCAACCCTGGTGACCAACATCACGTGTGAGTTGTCTTGCACGCATAGAAACCCCAAGGACGTCGCGTATGCCATCAGCGACGTCTATGGTAACATCTACTCCTCAAGTCCATCTATCCACTCCCTGCGCATGGAAAGGTACACGGACGCGCAAATACCATCCACCCAACAAGGAACCCTATACTTGATCCACACTGAGGAGGAGAAGAAACTCCTGATGGACCAAGGATACGGATCCGGTGAAGGGTCACGCGTCATGACTATCCACGAAGCGCAGGGACAAACCTACAGAGAGGTCGTCATCGTCCGGACGAAGAACAAGAGGCTCCGCATACACGACAGCGTTTCACATGCTGTTGTAGCGGTGACTAGACACACCAACACCTGTGTCTACTTTTCCGACGACGGTGACGACGCGATCGGTAGATTCATCCGCAGAGCGCAGGAGGCCTCAGCGAAGACCATCCTAGAGCACAACCTCAAAATATCCATCTTAAAACGCGACACGAAGGTCGCGGAGGAAGTGCTCGCCCAATTGCGGGATGGGGCAGGGCTCAAAACTTAGCGGGTTAGACTAATAAAAAAAAAAAAAATAATAATAATAATAAAAAAAAAATATAATAAAAATAAAAAAAAAGTAATAATAGTAATTTACTAATAATAATAAAAAAAAAAACAGTGTCGGGCCTCGCCCTCTGTAGTTTTTAAGAAGTAGTATGTAGTACTCGTCTTGAGTTATTATAAATAAAAATTGTAAACGCCTTCCACAAATAAATAAAATAACAAAAGGCACGGGCGCTTAACGCCTGTGGATGAGTACAATAAAAAAAAAAAAAAAAAAAGTAATTCAAATATAAATCTCTAATGATAGAAATATATATTTTTTTATATTAAAGTGCCTCTTATTAGAAAAGTCAGTCTGAAAAATAACAGGAAATGATTGATGTTAATCCACAAAGCAAGTCAGTCTGAAAAATAACAGGAAATGATTGATGTTAATCCACAAAGCAAGTTACTACGTACTTTAGAAATGCTGAGATTTACGATTCTTATCTATTATAGATTTCAATCCCAACGTTACAGTGACAAGAGGAATGAGGCACTGAAAGTAAGCCTCCAGGCTTTACAACTGGTTGGCTCTAAATAAAAATTGTATTTGAAAACAAAGCCAAAGCAATTTATTAAGGAATAAAGTTTTTACTGCGTTTTGTAGTAGGTATGGTAAACACAAAAAAATAATGGAAGTCGATAGAGGCTTTATCGATATTGATAAGGCTTCATATTCGCCCTAGAATAGAGAAATTAAACGCTGAAACTTGTTTGTGCTTGATAAGAAAACATTTATAATATATGTATATCCTGCGTTCTATGTAATAATAATATTTTTTTTTAACTATCCACTGCGATAAAATCCAGAAGGTACGTTCTAGCACTAGTATATCACACTACAAAATTTTGAATTTCCGACGTACAAACTATTATTTTAATTAATTTAACTATAAATTTAAATAATTATTCTAGGCAAATTAATTTAAAAATAGCTTTTAATATTAATATGCATTGTAAATCTCTATAATTGAATTACTTTAAAAAATAATTCGTTGACAATTTATGTCCCTTATAATAATCTCATTAAAGTCAGTCTGGTAATAAATCTTTCTATGGTTATAACATGTGTGAAACTGTTGTATGTACGTATAATCGAACTTTGCAACTGGTTTAGATACAACTCAGATAACAGCAATCGTAAAATCATATTTCAAAGATAAAAGGCGGGATGCGATCGGCTATGAAGTTAATGGAGGCATAATTGTATTGGATATTAAATTAAACTTATCTTGATTATGAATAATGATTGCAATTTTAAAGATACTTTTCAAAGGGCTACTATTGTAATGCAAACATTTGTATTTATGTATGTATGTATGTTTTTTAACGCTGAAAAATTGTTATTTCTTCGTTCATACATAATTGTGTTATAGACAAAGTTTTTACGTACGGTGTCTCCCACACCAGAGCGAAGTCAGGGTAACTAGCTAGTTATCATAATAACAGTATGAAGCATCTAAATATTTACAGCAAAAGTATTTGTAATATTTTATCTTTCTTACTCGTATAAGTAAAAATGACAGTTTTAAGTTTTCTGTAACAATAAATTTTATCTAGTTTTCTCATAAAAGCTAATGTCAAGTTAAAGTTAGGCAAGTAAGTGTTGTAAAGTGAACAATGTTAATTTACAGCGTCGTAAAACTTTACCTAGTTGCATACCTAGGTTGTAGGTAGGTCGTAAAATTTTCAACTGCGGGATAATTAGTTTTGCCTTATCATTCTTTTACCTAAATATTCTCTTTTTATCAATGTTATAGATAACAAAGCATTTTCTCTTAGCTATTTTCTTAAAAGAACAGCCTATGTCACTCTCTAGACTCCACCCCATCTCCTTTATTTGCTAGTGTAAACTCCTTTCGAAGATGATTATATGTTTTTTTCACAAGGTGTGAATACGTTATCAGGAATATAAAAAAATTGCCTAACGTTTAGGTTCCTACGTGATTGATTATAACTGAAGTAAGTAACGAGTACTACCCGTTAAATATCCGATGCAAATAATAACAATGAGTTCGTTACAATAATTTAATTGATGATAATTATATACTTAATTATATACTGAATTAATAAAGCATAATAAATTCAACAAGGACTGTTCAAAGAAATTTAACGATTAAACTGGTCTAGTCCTTAACTTCATCTACATTTTTAAAGTATACTTAAATCATTGTCTCTAAATCTAATTTTGTATTAACTTTAACAGAGTTCTTTAAAATAAAGGGGGATTTTAAGCATCTAAATGTCTAAATTTTCACTTTTACAATAAAATATTTTGATTTGTTGCCCCAAATTAAGTTTATAGTTTCATAATACATAATAAGCATGCCCAATATTTTGAAAACGTGTGCGAAAGCAAAACACTTCGAGCGTGAACAAAAGCTACCTTTCAAAATTATTTCGCGGCGTAGTCATAACAAATTTGATGGATCAATCAATAAAAAAATGCTTATAGAAAATAAAGGAATTTATAAGAATTTCCATATATAAATCTAGATTTTTTTATAATAAGTATTATAGTAGACTACAAAATACTCAAACATCTTATTTCGTCATTCTCAATGCTTTAGGTAGGTATCATACGTGCCTTAGGTTTAATAAATAACTATCTAGGTCAGAGCTCAGACACATGTCATTTTCACTTAACTCTTTGTTGCGAGCTACTTTGTACATCCAAAGCTGTACAAATGAATCAAATTGAAGTATCTGATTGTATTCTAAAAATAACAGCCTTTTACAGAATGCATATGAAAATATATATGGTAGGTACCTATAAGAAAACAAAACTATTTTTAGATTTTTGACTGTCTATACATTTATTCCGGCTAATCTCCGAATCGATTGGATTTAAGATCGATTTTGAGGGACTGTACAGTTGACTATAATAAAATTAACTTAGGCTATTTTTTTTTAGAAAAATAATTCAGCTCCACTTACAAAAAATAAAACCAATGAAATTGTGAACTAAATCCGGGTATCCAGAGACGCAAAACAAGGGTAAGTCGCTAGTATAATATAGGTATGGCTGTAAGCAAACATCGTTTAACAAGTGACAATTCTGAAGTGCAATCTCTAAATCAACACGTCTCTCAAATTGCAATGCATTGCTTTGTAAACAAACAATTGATGTGATATTTTATACTTCGTTGAAATAATACTGCTTCACGGTAGAAGTATGCAAAGAAGACGTGACTAAATATTTAGCTGAGCAGGTATCGAATAGTACAGGTCATTACAAAATATTTCTTAAGTTACTTTATCGATTATTATACAATATTTTTAATTTAATTTCAATAACATTTTCCATAAAACACAGATTCAACTAGAATTTTATTATATTCTATTCTATACATAAGTATATGTAATAATAAGTCTTCATTCATATATCTTTAGTCTAAGGTGTTAAATTATTACTACAAAAAAGGGCTTGTATTCTAAATAGCGGTTGAAACCAGTAGGGCGAGTCCAAGTGGCACCTGGCCAATTTACCACACGTTGTTTTACCATGGACTAAAAACAAAAATCGACAACTTATAGAAAATGACACTAAGTATTACGTATTTTGAAAATTACTTTTGAATTCTTACCGCACTTATCTGTTACAACACTGTATGCGTCAAAAATGACTGTAGTATTATTATTAAAGTAAAATTTAGTATTTGTAATGGTATCCATTATATAACTAACGATAAAATATAAATTCAATAATACGGTTTAAAAGGAGAGTTAATGAGACACCCCAAAGTATGTGCAAACAGCGTAGACTTAGCAATAAAACCCCGACATCTTTTATCGTCATAAATTCGGAGACTTAAAAAAGGATAAAACTATGCAAGTGAACAACTATTTTGTAATTAAAATTTAAATTATTGTTTATTTCACGCTCGTCCCACCGAAAGCCTATAATTCTTTTCATATTGTGTTTTGACACACCCACTCTTGTAATTGAATCGAAATCAATAGTAATGCTTCTAATAAATAAACGGTATGAGAATGCCGTTTCAAATGATCTGATCAAATCAAAAGGTTTGCTTTAAAACTAAATGTGTTAGGACTATGATATAATTATATTTATGATAAAAACATGACTGGAGGACAAACATTCACGCACATCACACAAATTCCCCTAGCGGGAATCAAACCCGCGACCGCAAAGCTGACTAACTGAGCCAAGCGTGTCTGCCAGTCTGCCAACGAAATAAACATGGTGAGTTTATCGAACATTTCCGTTTCTATTTCATGAATAAACAAATTATGTTACCGGAAATCCAGATCAGCATATTTATAAAATTATGTGCTCTTATAAGTTAATGGTTTTGATAAGGTGTAATATCAATAATTGCTATATTAACAGTAATTGAATATTTGAAATGAAAATTTCTCACGGTTTTAACAAAATTTTTAGTTCGACATTTCGGATGCAGTACGCAGAAAAACATGTTCGTAGAAGCGAGATTTTTGACTTCTCAAAACTCATATTAAAGTAAAGTTAAATCTAGTTAAATCCGAAATAAAAAAAATTGTGGAAAAAATTAAGGTTATATAGTTTTAATGAATGTAGATACAAGTGTATATAAAATATATTTTCACACAGACGGAGTCAACAGCAACAACTAGTATACGGGTACATATAGTCTACAAACACTTAACAGCGCATTAATCATAGTACTTTCAATATAAACTAAGAGTAACACTAATAGTACATAGTGCACGACACACTCAATTAGTGTCGCGTTCAACGACACTATGGAGCTTGCATGTGTTCATGCAGATTCCGAATATAGGTTATTCTCATACAAAGCTATTTCCGTTACTATATAAATAAATAATAATAACTAATATTACTAAAGTATGCATAAATAATGATATTCATTCATTTCATTACAAGCTTATATTTTTAAATTTTATTTAATTTATCGAACTTATAAATTGTTAAATGCAACAATGACACAATGCTTGTTTGTTAGTTACGTTATAACATCTTTTCTGTAAATTGGTTCAGTACCAATTTATACTAATTTTGGTGATATCTATATTGAACATTGGAGAAGAACAAAGCCTAGCTTTTGACCAAACTTAATAACAAAATGTTGAAACATAGAGTGAAAGTTTCATTTCATTACATCATTTTCATTCGGTTTATTTATAGAAAACCAAGACAAGCCGATATTTTACAATTCAATCAAGTAAAGCGGATCGGGTCATAAAAGTATAATTGCAAAAGGCCAAAATTCGAACGAGTCCAGGTTAGTAGTCTAAAAATCTACCTTAATAACTGAAAGTTTCAAAAATATTTCTGAATTATACTTATGGTTTAAAAATGTGACTTTATGTAAGTTTTAATGATATCCCATTACAAATCAATTACCTATATACGAACTCTTTCTATAAAATCAATGATTCCCCATCGTCTCTAATAATAACCAATTGGAGTCAATAAAAATGTTACGACTACAACCAATCAATCAAACACAGCTGTTTCATAATATATTTTAGATATCAGCAGTATCGAGTTTCAATCACTTCCTAAGGAAGTGCATAGGGAAAATAAATAAAACTAACCACTAACATATCATGTTTAATATACTATTTCCATACTATTTCCATACTTATATCATAACTAGGATTACATTTAAAATTTGTAAAATTTTTATCCTACCCTTTAGGATAAAATTTTTACAAACATTAAATGTCTTACTTATTATTATGAAAAATAATCGGTTGCGAACTTCATCCCCTATTTCAACCCCTTACATCCCTTTTTTCGCCTCGAAAAGTAGCCTATGTCCTTTCTTAAGCTCTAGAGTCTAGACTATCTGTGTACCAAATTTCATTTAAATCGATTCCTTCGTTAAAATTTATAAATATTGCAATACATTTTGGCTTTTATACTATTTAATACCTGGATTATATATAAGATACAGTATATAAATAGATTATAATAATTATATTTTTCTGTCTACAATAAAACATGAACAAAGCAATCAACAATGAAGAATAATTAATATCATTACGGGATAAAACGAATTGAAACAAACACGTGTCGCTTTGATCACAAATAAAATAAAGCTCGATAAAAAATTATAAATACCAAGTGAGTGAGAACTTCAGAAGCACATTAAGCAAAAAAAAAAACAGAAAAATTTCACCTTAAATGGACAATGCTATAAAGAAATAACCATGACACCATAGAAAATACGACTGATATAACTGACATGGCCTGCATTCATGCAGCGATGAATTGTTGGGATTATACGAGACCATATAAGGATGAACTTTTAAGGGACAATATTTCTTTTCACTTTATAAATACTTGGTGGGTCACAGTAAACTGGTTGAGAAAAGAGGTCAAAATAGGGGCGCATGTATTACTATAGAATTGTGTGATAAACGCAGGGGTCCGTGTGTCATAAGTTTTAATTAAAATGGAACATTAAGCTGGATGTCAGAGATGAAAGAGGAGGGAGTTTCAATATTTAGCGTGTAATTGATTGTGTTAACGCGATGGGAATTGTTATAATAAATATCGATGATTCGATAAATGTTGTCACGCACATATATTTATGTAAAAGTGACATCTATTTATAATTGATGTATAGTTTATCGTAATCGATATTAAAAACTTCAATTTAAGTTAATTCTTGAAATATTTTCAATGAAGTTCTTTTTTATTGCAAGGTTCTACAGTCTTACATATATATACACAAGACCAACTATTTTTTTTTATAGTTGCTCACTTGGACATGGCAAAACGGATTTGAATGTGATTATGCGACTAAATAACAATAACAGAGAAAGACACTGGTAGCCCAGTGGTATTGCGCTTGAGAAACCGAGTGAAGCGGGTTCAAATACCGGGTCTCGCGCATCTGATGTGAATCATTTAAATATATGATTATCACTTGTCGTACGATAACGGAGAATATCGAAACCTGCCAGTCTGAGAGAACATAACGAGGCATTTGAAGTCTACCAACCCGCGTTTGGCAACCTCAATCAATCAACGTATTGAAGGGACGCCCGTGCCCAGCAGTGGAACGTTAAAAAGGGCAAAATACAGATATAGAGTTTACCCTGGATACAATATTTTGTAAGTTGCTAGTATTTAAAAAATATAGCATGACCATTAACACTGAACACTTCTAGCAATTATATTTAAAGTTTAGTGTATGATCTACGATATGCATCAAAGCAACGAGAATTATAATTACTAAGCAAGTACCCATTATCCTATTATTACAATATTAACTGAGTACTTTCGTTTGAGATTACCCCAAGGCCTGAACAGCCAGATGTGTTGAGGGCACTTTGTGTCATCTCCACATATAATAAAATTCTAACTTACTTTAGTGGGAACTGTACATTAAATATGAAAAATTTAAAAATGGAAAATTTATATAATTATTAGCGATACAGAGATCGAATCTATAGATTTTTTAAATTTTTGTTTGACTGTATGTCTGTCTTTCTGTGATTGCACCAGAAACCACTGGACAGATTTTGATGAAAATTGGTATGATAATAATAATTAATAACTGGTTATCCAGGTCTGTATATGGAATATTTTTTACTGCAGGGAAATATCTCATTTCTGTGAAATCTATACAAACAGTTAAAACGTATTCTTTAGTAATATATAAAATCCACGAATTAGGTTTCCGGTCTTCAAAACGCGGGCGGAGTCGCGGGAAATGTTAGTATGCAATATTTCTCAAGTCTATTCATTTGAAAAGCCATCGCGTGTAAGAACAAATTAAGGCTCAATAATTATCCACACGACAGCAACACATGAATAGTCAAGTTGAAGCCAGCAGACCTCTTGAATAAATTGCGTGTAATGGAAAGTGAAGTCTTCAATTTAGTAGAGACTGTTATTTAGAATGCATTTATTCTACTTGAATTGATTTAGGTTTGTTGAACAGGTTTGTAATGGGCGGTGCATAATTTTATTAACAACCATCAAGTTGTATTACCATTATTATTATTAAGGCTGATAAAAGCTTTCTATCTAATTAACACAGATTATAAATTAGAATAATGTTTTTTTTTTACCAATATCCAATTTTGAAGGCATAAGAAATTATTTTTACTTCACAAACTGTCACAGAGTATAAAATATAAAACGTACTACGAGTATAATTGTAAATACAAACACTTAAACGTGCACTGCTTAATAAAATCCAGGAAGTCGTTTAGAGAAAGTCAACAAAAAGGAATTGCTCCATCTTTAACGATCATAAACCCCTTTATTGCGATGAATGAGGTTACAGACTAGGTATATCTTGTATTTATGCATTTGTTTGAAATATCCGACGAAATGACAGCAAATGTCAAATGAAAGGACGTAAAAATAAGTCGTGACAATAAAAAGTCCACGGCAGTTTTAAGAATTTTCCAAGACGCTAAAATGACAGATAAGTAATGTCACAATATGTCAACACGAGCTCACGTTAATAATACCTATTTTCGAAATACTAAGAGCATTCATTTATTATGTGGCCTGTCTTCTTTTCCGGACGGCGGCGTTGGATGTAGCCATTTTTTTATTTAAATATGCACTTACAAAATCTATACTAATATTTTAAGCTTGAAAAGTATATGCTAATTTATTTGAGCTACTCTCTAGAAGTGCAAGTTGGATTTTAAATCATTTTGCATTTACTTGCCTAACCTATTCATTGTGGAAAAAATACAGAAGCAGGTATATTAAATTGTAAACTACGCAAGCGAAGCCGCTTGGAGAAGCTAGTTTTATTTGTACATCTGATCAATATATGGAACTATATTACTATCTCAATATATGGATAAAATAAACAAATTTAAAGTTTTTCTCTTCGTTTATTTAAAATAAAAGATTGAAGAATAAGAAAATAAGAGAAGCAGATTTAAATAAAACTAAACCTATATTTTATGTGTCATTACAAATATTTAAATGTATGTAATAAATAAGTAGAAATATTTGTAGAGTTACTAAAAATATCTGCAGTCGAAGAACAACGTAGCAAAAGCACAGTTTCGAGCTTTTACTTAGATAAGTTAAAGTAAATGTAATGAATAAATTTTAACTATCTATAAATTGTCACAATGCAAATGGTTCTCAGACTGAATTGGAAATAGGTTTTATTACGTAATACGTTTGGTGTAATCGTAAATGTCATTTTGTTTCTTTTTAACAATATAACAAACTATAAAATTTTAATCCAAAATAGCTTTTTAAGGAACACGAATAGGCCTGATGCAGTAAAATAGATAATAGATAATTATAAAGATGTAAAGTTAGTTTTATGGTTTTGGAAAGTCATTCATGAAGATATGTTCATTAAATCTTATACAACGATACAATAAATTGTTAGCTGTTGTAATAAAAAGACAAATTTAAAAACTGTTAATTATATACGAGTATAAAGTGATCTTTCAAAATTTTACAAGTATGTTTTTGTTACAATTTTACAAATCGGTTTATCGGAATCCCAATATTGTGAAATACGTGGAACCATGGATGATATTCAAAATGAACGACACTCATATGAACATCGTATAGGTACATTACTACAAATTATGACTGTGCAACAGTATGGCTTGATATCTCATATCCCAGCTAGCAAAGTTGCTTTGTCCATTGCTATTTGCAACACAACATCATGAATATGTTTATACTGTAGAGTATAAATAACAAAATATGTTATTTTTATCACGGGGACGACATAATCACTGAGTGATAAAACTCCTTCAAATAAAAGGATTTTAGGACTTTATGAAAATTTACTTACATTTCAGTGTATTAGTTATTGAAAGAAGATAACAGTACAAAATGAAAACTGATTAACCAAAGCAAATTGTTAGACTTCCATTGCTGGGGATCTAATACATGAAATTATTATATTTCGATAATTTTATAGAATAAAACGTTAGCCTAAACACTAGAATGTGCATTTACTAAAACTATCTAATCCAATCTTATCAAAATGTGCTAAGCCATTAGTCACCTTGCTTTCTGTTTCGATATCTTACGGGAATCAGGCCGCCATTGCTACAGAAGTGAAGTTCGTTTATCAAAACATGCATTAGGATATGATAAATGTTGTTCCTTGATATACATGATTAGAAGGCTTGATAAATTGATTTAAGCGGTTCACGTAATACATACATTATGTCCTAAGACACAGTCGAGTTTTATAACGTTTATGAGAACAGATTACAGATCTATCTTTTTACAAATAAAGGCAAAAATAACTTATCTAGTTTTTTAGCAATACCTTTTATAGGCAGCGATCAAATTTCAACAACTCATAGTATTATATTTCCAAGTAAAACTCAAAACACAGTGGCAAGAGGTGGGCCCTCCCCCACCCCAAACAAAAATTATGGACTTACTACGTTCTAGAATTAGCGTGCCCCCTAAGAAAAAGTGATAAAAAGGCCTGCATATACCTATATATATTATGTACCTGATGAATGGGAGTAGATGGAAATAAACTAAAATTCTCAGATAAATTACTCAATGTTATAGTCAAAAGATTTTCTCAAGGATGTTAAGTTTGGCCAATTGTTTTTTTTATGTCATTTATTTACATAAAATAATCCATCTTAATGTGATTAGGCAATAATTATTCTACCGAGAGATTTTAAAAGCCTTCATTAACTTGTTTTGTTAAATTACAGTCATTTATTACAAAAAGTAACTAAAAGTTATATTACTAATTATAGCTATTACATTTTTTATAACTAAAAAAACTAAATAAGAACTTTCGTAATACTAAACAAAAACACGAAACCATTATTGTGAAAGCTCTGAATTCTAGAATCATCAATAGGTCTACTGATTTTCAATTTCGTTATATTTAAATGAGAAGCTCTCTCTTCCATTCGTTTTCCATTGGTTTCAATTACAAACTTATGTTACAAAGCAAATTATATTTGGTACAAGTCAAAAGCTAAATAATGAACACCTATAGATATTTAATACATAAGCTCGTTTGCGATGTAATATGTAAATATTGTCATAAATTCATTGTGTTTTACTTATTATGTGATAAATTATTTTTTCAAGATTTAAATTTTGAAATATACATTACATAATAAATTATTAAACATTCATTAATAAATAAATATGATAGTAAATATAATTTATTTATTAATAATCGTAAACAACAAACAAAACATGAACACTTATGTTTATTAATTTATTACTTACGGCCTGTCCGCAATTGGAAATTTCACCGCGCGAATTCTATCCTCGCGATTTATTTTCCGCGATCGGAACATCGGGACCTGCATCGAACTGTGAGAAATCGCGCGAAATTTTATTCGCAGTGCGGATACTTCTATAAGATTCCATGTGTTACAGAATTGCGCAAAAAAAACCGCGCGGTGAAATTTTGCAGTGCGGACAGGCCTTTATAATATATTACCTATTCATTAATTTAAAAAATATTTATTTATGTTATACTCAGTCACTTCAGACGTCACAAAGAACTAATAAAATAAATAATAAGATATATCTCTAACGTCAATTTTCAATTCCCATACATATGTTTCTTACACCAAACCTTTGAACTTATAATACAAATTCTATACGTAAAACTGTAGGCGTAAATCTCTCAACACTTACACCATACCGCCTCCACCGAATAGCGTTTCAATCGTCACTGGCTAGATAGCGCTAATTGGTCGTTTGAGAGGCACCGCTAATGCGCCGCTGCAATAAATCCGATCCGATCAACGACCCGACGCGTTGTTCAAGAATCAAGATTATCGCCTTAAAGAACAACAGGGGTAAATTAAACAAACATTTTACTATGCAGGAGTGGACAATAATAATTAATAACCAAACAGAAATGCCTACCCTCATATAAAATATCAAAAATGATACTGGTAGACCAGTGGTATAGGAGTATCACGCTTCATTGAAAAGCAAAGGGGTTCAAACCCCGGGGAAAGTAAATAAATGCCATTTTTACGGACTTTGAAAACATCGTAATGAACAGCTGAACTAGTTGTAGAAAGACAAAGGAACGCACTTGGCCAGCGGCATGGATTAACGTCTAAGCCTCTTGCATTAACGGCATCCCGTGCCCAGCAGTGCGATAGAGAAATTAATATCGAGCTTAATGATCCAAATAGTTAAAAAGAATAGTATAAAATAGTGTTATAACCGGGGACCGATTACGTTCCCGCTTATAGCAATATTATTTCTTTAAGCAGTAACCCGTGTATAAAAAATCTGTTGTAACGTTCTTATGAAATTAATATTACAACAATAATTAGGTACTCTATTGAACTTGTTATCGATATTTTTTGACTTCTGACCTCTTATCAGAACTACTTCAATCAAATCACATCGACCTTGTTATTACATATCATAAATTAAATTCATAATTTTAATAATAAATGTTTGTAAATGTGAAGTAATTTTAATAATTAATGATCAAATGTATAGAATTTGTGGTATTACGATATTTTATTGCATTTTCAATCGACTTCAAAAAGTAGGGGGTTCTAATATCGACTCGTATGTTTTAGCTTTATTAAAAAACGCATGTAACATACATGTTTTCTATTTTTGACTTCGTGATCGTAGTGTTGTATATACTTGCACTTAATTGTGACATTGACCGAAATAATCGGCGGTCGTGCATGTGGATAATTGAAGCTTATCATTTTAACCTATAATACGTATGAATATTAGTATAATGTATATATTAGGCTCCTCCTTAACGCCTGCTTTGCATGAGTCTTTCGGAGATCAGACCATAGTCCACGTTGGCACAGTGAGAGTTGGCAGACTGCACATGTCTTCCGAAAACTTGCTAGGTTCTTTGCGGAGGGCAAACAGATTTCAACGTAAGGCAAGTGTCAATCATGTGAGAAATGATTCGTACATTATAATAACAGAGGTGCGAGACCCGAATTTGAACCCGCTACGTTCGTGTTTCCAAGCGAGTGCGTATTTTGTTACTATTTGGAGGTTTAAGAATATAGTAGTATTAATAAAAATATTAAGTAATAGTTAAAAATTATATTTAGCAACAAAAACACATTGTTCCGATATATTTTAGGTACAACGCCACCATATGAAAGCGAACGATCCCAAATCTATTTATTGAACGGTTATAAAAAGCATGTACGCAGAAATAACATTTCAAAATGTGGCAAATCACGATGCTTGTTTAGATAAAAAATAAGCGGTCGCTTGAGAATGACAGTACAATTTTGAATCGCAGATTGTCACGTAAATGTATGTACTTTAAAGGGCTTTTAAAATAAACGATTGAGTACACGCATATAGACTTTACTTACACATCATACTGGCAGATGTTTCATTTGTCTTTATTATATTTTGAACCGACTTCGAATAAGGTGAATGGTTGTACCTACTTTTACTAAATAGGGTGTAGTTTTTAGGCTGTGGAAAAATTAATATTCTCACAAAAAGTTATAGGTCATTTGGTATTATCAAACTTTTTGTAAGTACTAATAATAATAGGTAATTAATCTTATATTATTTCTTCATTCTGTTACGTTGTGATAAAAATCTAATAATAATTAGAGTGATATTCAATTGGGAGATTTAACAAAGATGCATTAAACTAATGCAAATATTTCTTATCAACTTACCAACACCGAGCAAAACCGCAGTAAACTAGTTAATTAAAAAAAAAACAGAATTATGTGTCGTGGCTGTGTTGTTAAAATATGTTGTGGCATTACTTTATCTCGCGCTTCCCAAAAGGAAACAGTGAACATAGTGTTTCAAGCGACGTAAATTGCTGCTATCAATCAACCGGCACATGCGATAGTCCGAGGCTAGAACACACGATTCCAACATAACTAAGAGATAGAGTTAGCATCTGTGAATTACAGTAATAATAGATGCAATTTAAACAGTGACTATACAATTTGTCTATCGCACTAATGTTTTTTACTTTAACAAAAATCTATACATAAAACTAGCAATTTACTAACAAATAAAGTAGCAAAAAAATAGGGATTGGTGGTAGAAGTATGAAGAGTTACTTAAGTATTTTTTGGTGTCAATATAAGTAAACAAAACTTGGTCTAAAAATTAAACGTAAATAACCAGGAGAGGGCCATCATTATCACCTAAGTCCTAGGGGAATAAAAAATAGCCTATGACCTATTCTCAGACCTACAAAATAGTATACACAAAAAATTTCAAAAAATAAAAAATCGGTCGAGCTATTTCGGAGGAGGTTCAAAAACAAACACTATGACACGAGATTTTTATATATTATAGTCAAGTCACGTTAATAGGTAACATTTGACGTCTGTCAGATTTATCTTCATAGTGAGGTGACCTGCTTAAAAACATCTATTAATGTGAAAGAATCGATACGGACTTGAAACATATGTGAATTTTACTGGAGAAAACACCTCTGATCAATCAGTACTAACCGTTAAAGCGTACCTAAAGATGAACCCGAGGAGCAAATAAAATATTTTATAGTCTTCTACGTGACACAGACGAAGTAAAACCAAATAAATCGAATGCAACTCAAAAATTCAAAGCAAATATCTTTGATTTATTCATTTTATAGCTAAAGCAACACTACTTGAACCATAAAAAACACCATATCATGCGCACACCCTGAATAAATTAGAAATACTGTACACAAAAACGAGGATGATTTCAATGGGTATAACATGAATTGTAAAAAAGTAAATAGCTATCGGTTTACAGTTGGGTGGGTTTTAAGGGGACGAAGAATACAAGGTAAGCTTTGAAAATGCATTGTGTTGTTGCAAAAAATGTCATCTTTTAATTTTCCATTTTTTTGAACGGAGATAAAAAAATATATATTGAAAAATAAATAAAATGCCATGCCCATAGCTTATTTCCACTACAGAAACTGTTTCAATCAAAATTTAAATAATATTGTGTTTTAATAACATTTCTTTAATATTTATTAATGTATTATATTCTTGTATATTAAAAATGCGTCTTTCTAATAAGTACCATATATAATTTCATACATGCGTTAAAGTAAAAATACTTTAATACATACTGTGTCTACTTTCGTACGCGATTGTAGGAAATTTAAATTATTATAAAATAAAAAAATAAATAAACCCCCGACGACATGAAATAATAAAAATAGTATTAGAGGGAGTTGTTACAAAAGTATGTAATCCGCCATCGCGTAGCTCATTTTCAACAAACATAGTAGAACACTCCCGACTAATTCACCTTTTCAAACAAAAGAAAAAACAAACTTATAACATCCCGTCGTTTTTGCGTCGGGGATTATAAATGGTGTAATTTATAAAAAATGACGCTATTATTCTCACTTGCTTCTTCTTATTAGTTGCTCTGTTTGGAAGGTAATAAACATTCCCAAACTGCGACAAGTAATTTGCTAATAGAAACGGATACTATAAATATCGTTTAAAAAGAGACTCGAACCCACGATCTTCATGGTATAAAAAGACCATAAGAGGGCCGTCTAAAATAAATCATTTTCACACCGCAGTCTAAAAGGGCTAACTAGCAAAATAAGCAAAATGTCAGACAAATGCCATGGAAGTTAGAGTAGGTTTTTTTACAAAAGACACTCGTCAGTCGCCACGCATAGTCACTTTGACATTCTGTTTTAGTTGCAGTTGAGATTTATCAAAAAATATATTTCTGTTAGGAAAATATTGAATCAAACTGTTTATGATATTTGAATCAATGTTTTACTCCGATTTTTATCTAGTACATCGATATTATATTGGTTTCAAGGGTAAAACTAGCAACTTATACTCGATGCCAAGTTTTAGCTAATTTTAGTACTAAAGTTAGGCTAAGTGTTATATCCTAGACCTAGGGTCTAGTTCACAATTCAACCAACCATTTTAACGTAAAGGACTGCAACACATACCAAACTTTCCTATTTCCATATAATAGTAATGTGAAGAGTGCAATTGACACCAACATTAATAAATGAATTGTGACTAAATTCATTAATGAATAAAATCACTATTCTTTAATTATAATTAATCAATTCTAAATAAGTGATTGACAGAAATGAATTATTCAAACGTTTTACTTTACTATAAAATCAAGGTAACCATCAAGATATTACGAACAAGTAAGAAAATATTGAGAGATTTGTAGTTTATTATTTTTTAGGAAAACATACAGGTAGCGTTATATTTTTTGTAGATTTTAGTAAATAAGTAAGTTAAAACAATAGTATCAGTAACATTGACTTTATAAGAAAATTTATATAAATACTACTACATTAAAATGTCACGAAATTAGTCTTAAATAAAATGTAGAATACGTTTTAATCAAAGGTTATCAAATAATGCCTATGTATTTTGGGATTTGTCTTGGAATTGGGTCAAATCGACACGTAACATTTATAAATGAACTAACTGACCACACTCTAGCTAGTACTCTATTGATTTGCCTAAATCTTATTGTCTTAAATTACAAAAGGTGATCTTTATTGTTATCAATGAAATAAACTAATAAAGCTCGTCATCAATCATAGGAGCTAAGGTACCGAACTGTTTTGTTTTTGTTTATTAATTTATATATACGAGTAAGTATTTAGCCCTTTTTAATTTTCCACTGGGCACCGCGCTGGTCAAGTGCGGGTTGCTGATTTTCACATGTCTTTCGAAAACTTGCTAGGTTCTCTCAGACGTGCAGGTTTCCTGACGATATTTGCCTTCATTGTAAGACAAGTCGTAACGATGTTAGAAATGATTCCCACTTGAAAGTATCAGAGGTGCGAGACCCGTGATTTGACCCCGCTCTACTCGGTTTAAAAACCGAGCACGTTACCACTGGGCTACCACTGTGTAATACGAGTTTATATTGTTTTTAATTCAAATGTCATGATAACAGATCAAGTAAATACACCTCCGCGAGTGCAACATTAGTCACTTTGACTTTAACGTAGGCGTAGGAAGACTGCAATGAATGGGGTACTATAGCGGGGTCATTTGAGATGTTGGCTTTTAGCTATTTATTGCTGCACGTTGCATGACGTTTATGAATGATGAAGAATGATTTGAATGATAATTACATCTTTTAATTAAAAGTTTATAAAACTATTAAGAGAAACTCGAAATAAATGTTCCTATTTTTAAACTGCCTCTAAAGTCTGTCTTAAAACAACCGTAAAATCTATCTGTTTCAAGTATTTCTAACATACACGTAAAACAACTTCACGTTAAATAATGCTAAAAAGCACAGATATATTGTAAAACATTTAAAAAAAATATTTACAAAACCCTACCAGCATTTTACTGATACATTACCATGTAACATTTTGATACACTAACATCTTTTATAATCTATTATAAAAATAACGGACAAATGATTCAAATCATTGTAAAATAAACATGCACGACGAGTAAAAATATGGTAGGTACATTATTTATATCGGTAATGAGCCGTAATCAGATGTTTGAGTGATCATCGCTCAAATAGATAACAGGGATGCTGCGTTCTTAGGTCGATGACTCTGTCTGCACAATTCGTTCAATGGCTTTTGTAAATACTGTATATTGTTGTGCCTAATACTGAAAAGAACGTTTCTCATGTATCATTATTTTCCTTCTACAATAGCTTTACAATTTATATTTTTCCGCGACAGTTTGACTTAGTTTGCAGTGCGTTTCTTGCTATGTGGTCGTGGGTTCAAGTTTTGGGGGCATTCAATTGTTTGATAAGTAAGAAAGAGTTTGTACATTTTTTCATTTGACAACTTTTCCTGAGACAAGGTTAATATTTTCATAAGCTTACTTAAATGAACATTGCAGTCTTAAGAAGAAAAATATTCTTATGTAAGAACCAGGCTCTATTATTATATTAAGCTATAATATATTCTATTATTTTATGATAAACAAAAAACATTAATACTTATACTTAAACCAAAATACTTATACCTAAGTGTACTTTGGTCAACAAATTAAATATTAACATTCAATTAAAATTACGAGATCCGTTAGCGCAGTATGTCAAATTACCAGACAGAGCGTGTCGCCGGACGTTATTCGTACCATATGCAGTCACATTAACGAAAACTCAGTATGATGAATTGGACGTCACAGAACATCGAATGGCTGACAGAAATGCCACATCGCTTTGTTTAATATCAATTTATTCCGCCCTGATTGCCCGAAAATTCAAATTTTTTTTTATCATATAGAGCTATTTTTACATAAAAGTGTCCAATTAGGTTTCTACATTAACTATCAAAATTTTATATAGAATTTGATTAAAAGCGGTAATTTCTTTCGTAGAGATTTGAAAACAAAGCAAATAAGTTTTCTATTTTCTATTTCATTTATATAATATTTATACTATGATTTAATTGTAGTTTTAAACTGCTGAATTAAATAAACACATATATGACATGATATATTAAAGTATGTTTATTCATAAGAAGAATAATCTCTAAAATTATCTTTCCAACGAGACTTGCTAAGTTAAAGCTCCGTATGGTTTAAATTAACACCAACCGCGGTAACAAACCACCCAGACGATAAAACGTCGCCTAAAACATAACATGAGTAAATATAGACTAAGGGTTAGAATAAATGGATACCGTTCGTAGATTTATGGGCGGGCGACTGACATGTATAAAGTAACAAGTATTAAATTTATTTTGAGGTCATTAGCTTAAAAAAGATCTACAAAGCTGGTGTATCACTGCTATATCTTGGTAGCATTTTGTCTCTACACTGTCAACGAATTACATATTTATATACCTCGGCGCTAACATTAGTCAATTTCTTGTTTATTTATTTGATGGCATCTATTTTGTATGTACCTATGTGTATGCAGAAAATATCTTAAATTAGACGAAGGTTTTTATTTCAGTGCTTTTACTAATGATATACCCTTGAGTTATAAAGAGAGATGAAATTGCTTCCAATTTAGTGAAGGTGCACAAACAAAAAGGTTGTAGGTACACCCAAATTATAACATTTTGAATTATTCTATTCTAAAGCACTTGTAGAACTTTAGTAAGTATCGAGATCGATAAAAATATTATTATTCATCCTATATAATAATTTTTTATAGAGTTATATAGAAAATTAAATAGACCTGGATTAAAATACAAAGCGATACGATGTTGTAAGGAAAGCATACAACTAAACTGTTTCCTAAATCGGTTCATTAGAACCATTAGTGTTAAAGTTAAATACTAACCACAGTAGGTACACGAAGACTGATACCTACATATGTTAATTTGCATAATATTATAATTATCAAAAGCTAATTACTATAACAATGTTTCCTTCCTTACTCATTTAAGCTTAACATAGCGTCAATAAGCTTTACAAGAGCTTTCTCAAAAACGAGTCAACACTAGTCAATTTAAAACCCGTAGCTAATCGCAAGTACAACATTCAATTTGTGAATATTTTATGCGAGGCAATAAGCAATATATCAACTGTTAATTGGCTATTAATATTCCATAGAAGTAAACATATGCTGTCCGTCTGCTATCATCGCTGCGAGCGGTTGCATGATAAGCCATTGATTGATAAAGTACTTCGACTTGAATCTGCCTGTAGTTCAATCTAATTTCCTTGAAGACAGGTAAAATCATAAATTTTTACGCCTCCAGGTCTTCTATGAATAAGTAATTGCGATGCTTCTTTATGATGTTTTCACATAATACTTTGGTAGATTTACGCGAATAAACATTTGCCATTTTAAAGAAAACTATCATTTCGGTTGTTCTTTGTCAATTTACTATGATTTTTGGTTTCCCAGTTTTCGAATGTAAGCGTACGCGCGAAACTTAGCTCTTAGACGTCTCAAAGACTTTCCAAAAGGAATAATTCCATATTCAAGTATATTTGTTGAAATTATAAAACATGTTATGTAATGTGGTTGATTTTTAATTTTTTTTTTAGTTTAGTGGGTAAACTGTCTATAACAACATATTTTTTTAATAATACCAAAGCCTATGAAACATATAGTCGGCCAACGGACGTGACAGCCCAAGCTGCCATACACTGGCTTGGGACATTAGTATATGTATCATAGGCTTTGATAATAATATTTTTGTTTTGTACAAGACAATTTTTTCTTATTTTTTTCTTAAGAGAATATAAAACCCCACATATGTACGGTACTCAATGTATAAGTTGTATTATTCATCTCACGATTTAGTATGTCACAGTTTGCGATTTGGATCAAGTGGCACCAATTAGGTAATTGATGGAATTATGCAAACTGACACTGAATGGGTCATGCGAGTGTTATTTAACACCAGTATCTCGTACTAAGTTTAAAACTCGGTCAAGTCCTATACTTTAATTTTGTAATTATTCTATGGAGTTTTTCTTTTTAATGAACCGGATACAAAAATCACCATGACACGTAAATAAAAAACTGATGATGTCTATAAACAAATAAAATTTTAATCTATAATTTTCTCTTTTAACTTAGCCCTATAAAAAGATATACTAGGTAAAGAAAAATATGAAATGTTCAATTCTCTTGTTAATGGCTTCAAGCGTGCCATATGAAAGTCCCATGACAACTCAAATACAACATGTGTAAATATCACACTACACATACGAGTATACGCTATAAAAAGTATAATTTTAAGATCACAAGCTTCGGCTTCGTACCTAGGTACGTTTTAAAGGTACCTATAGATTATTTAAAAAGTACTAGTACTAGTAGTACTATTATTAAATTTATTTGCATCAAAATCTGTCCAGTAGTTTTTTCATGATGCGTTCCTAGACATACGGACAGACAAACAAACGATTTGGCCTCTGTATTGATAATAACGAGTATTTCAGTTTTTTTTTATATTATGTAAGTATAGATAGCCTCGAAAGCCTCCCCGTCGTAATGTTATATCCTATTTTCCCACGTAAATAATAATGAATAAGCTCTTTAATAATCGCATTTGATACTTTTGTTATTTTTCCATTTTTCTTTATAAAAATAGTCAGCAGTTTCGTAATTCACACGGGAAGGCTCTAGATATTGTATTTTGCTTATTTTCAAAAACGCCTTCCTTTATAATTTTATTAAATATTAAAGTCAGTTAGACTCGGGACGCGGTCGCGGCAATACAAGTATATTTGGGAAGACCTTAAATATACATCGGTAGTGTAATTTCTGTTGAATAAAGTCAGTGTGGTGAAAAGTAGTTTTTTTTTTAAAAAGACACAAGGGGTGCGCCGCCTAACAATTGGTGTCAGAAGTGGGATACCAGAGACGAAGTCTAACGACGTTGAGTCAATAAGACGCTGGTATCCCGAATCCAGGTGCCACCCGTGTCTCTGATCGACATTAAGCCTTGGCCTAAGGCTAAGCCTGCGTCAGCTACGAGGACGACGGTCAGTCTCAGCTTCATAGTCTGAGCCCGCTCCAGCCAACACTACGAGGACGACGGTCAGTCTCAGCTTCATAGTCTGAGCCCGCTCCAGCCAACTCTACCAGGACGACGGTCAGTCTCAGCTGTATAGTCTGAGCCCGCTCCAGCCAGCACTACCACCAGGACGACGGTCAGCCTCAGCTCTAAAGTCTGAGCCCGCTCCAGCCAGCGACTTCGGGTCTAACTCACCGAATCACTCCAATTCCCATAACCGGGAATCCATCATCGCCAGGACTCCGGCTCCCACGGCAGCGATGCGGCTTCAGTTCGTGTTAATGTGAGTTTTTGTGATATATATATTTGGTTTTCAAAGTGATTCGCGTTTCGAAATTGAAGTGGTAATTTTAAGATATAATTCTATATAGCTCTAATTTTTAAAGAAATCTAACTAAATTCATTAATATATTTCATTTTAAATTTTAAAATTGTGTAGTCCAGCATAACATAATTAAAATGTCGGTAAAATCAGAATCAGTAAAGAAAGGCGATGCGTCTGAAAAAATAACATTATCTTTTCTCACTAAATTTATTAAAACTTATAGTGGTGATAGAGAGTCTCTCCCCGCGTTTCTTACAAATTGTGAAAACGCCATAAGCCTAGCGAATTCGGAACAACAGCCGATCTTATGTAAATTTATTATTTCTCAGTTAGAAGGAAAAGCACAAGTTGCCTGTAGTCTTAAAACGTTTTCCGATTGGGAAGAACTCAAATTATTCTTAAGGTCAACTTTTGGTGAAAAGAAACATGCCACTCATTTATTATCTGATTTACAACATTCTAAACAATTACCAGGTGAAGACGTCACTAAATATTCTCTTAGAGTAGAATCTATTTTAACTAGAATACAATCCGACATTCATTACAGTTGTAAAGACGATAGAGAACTCCCAGGCAGAATAGCTGCTATGGAAGATTTAGCGTTAAATTCATTCTTATTAGGGTTAAATCCGTCAATCTCTACCATTGTGCGATGTAAAAATCCAAGCACTCTCAGTGACGCGGTACAGTACGCCACTGATGAAGAAAAGCTTTTTAATTTACTAAAAAATAATTCACGGTCACAAAAACCATGTAATATATGTAATAAAGTTGGTCATAGCTCTAATGAATGTTTCAAAAATAAAAAACACAATTCTAATTTCAATTCTCATCCTCGCACATTTCACATAAATCCGCAATCGAATATTAATAGAAATACTAATCCTAATTTTATAAATATATCATGTAATTATTGTAAAATACCTGGGCATACAATAAATGAATGCCGCAAACGAAAATTTAACATGCAGCGCCGTCGAAACGCTGAGCATGCACGTGATAATACGCCGCGTAACTCTAGTGCACAAGTAAATACAATATATGACCGTGAGAATTTTAAAGAATCCGAAACTTTAGAAAATGATATTAATAATTTAAACTAAGTAGGATTTCGGTTCCGTGTCTGCCGAAATCGCGCTTTTTAAATGACACGAATAAAATTCGTATTAATTCTAGTAAATATAATTCATCTCAGAATCTAAAAAAGGATCTGAGTCCTATTAAACCTAGTTCATCTCAAAATCCAAAAAAGGATTTGAGTCTTATTAAATCTAAATCATCTCAAAATCCAAAAAAGGATTTGAGTCTTATTAAATCTAAATCATCTCAAAATCCAAAAAAGGATTTGAGTCTTATTAATTATAATTCATCTCAGAGTCCAAAAAAGGAGCTGAGTCTTACTAAATCTTTTACATCTCAGAGTCCAAAAAAGGAGCTGAGTCATACTAAATCTTATTATACACCTCAGAGTTCTAAAATAGACCTGAGTCTTACTAAATCTTTTACACCTCAGGGTCCCCAGATGGATCCGAGTCCTAATGAATCAAATACTATATCTCATACTAATTCTAATATGAATAAATCGTCTAAATTTAAATATAAAAATATCGACTCTAAATCTAGCTTAAATATTAATTCATCTAAGCCTAATTTAAGTACTAACTCTAATCGTAGGATTATATACGAAATAAATAATTATAGTAACAAGGTAGCCTTACCTCATACATACTTGTTCTCGAAATACGCTCCAGATAAACTTTGCTTTCTTATAGATACAGGATCGTCTATAAGTATAGTAAAAAGGTCTTCTTTAACTCAAATTCCAGACCTTAGCAATGAAGTAGTCAAGCTAAAAGGCATTAATAGCTCCGAAAATCCTGTCGAAACACTAGGTACTTTTCAGATGGAATTTAATTTGTCTGAACAAATATATGAATATAAATTTCATGTAACTAATGATGAGATAAATTTAACTAATTACGATGGAATCATTGGTAGCGATTTTTGTAATTATTTTAAGTCTAATATCGATTATTCTTCTAAATCTATTTCTATAAATAATTATCGTATTCCTATTATTTACACACAGCCAACTTATATTATTCCGGCTCGATCCGAGGCTGTAATCGAGTGTGGTATATCAAATTACTCGCCTGAATTTTATCATAATAACGAAGCTCTCGTACTCGATCATACTTTAAAAGAAGGTGTTTATGTAGCTAATTGCTTAGTATTTATTAAGCCTAATAGAAAAACGAATATTTCTATCCTAAATACTACTGAATCGGATATTGAAATAAAGGACTATAGTGTAACCTTAACACCACTTGAACCCGAATGTTCACACTCTGAACTTAAACCTTGTTTTAATGTAAGCTCTAATTCTATTTCTAACTCTAATCGAATAAATAAAGTCTTAAGCCTTATTCGCTGTTCTCATTTAAACAACGAAGAGCGAAAATCACTCATAGAATGTTGTTCTAAATATACAGATATTTTTTATCTCGAAGGCGAGCCTCTAACGTTTACAAACTCTATAGAACACACTATTAACACAGGCAATGCCCCTCCTATTAATGTAAAATCATATCGTTTTCCTGAATGCCATAAGGAGGAGGTCGATTCTCAAATTCGTAAAATGTTAGATCAAAATATTATCCGCCCCTCTACTTCACCTTGGAGTGCACCAGTTTGGGTAGTACCGAAAAAAATGGACGCCTCTGGTAAACGTAAATGGAGAATAGTTATCGATTATCGCCGTCTTAATGATGTCACAGTTTCAGAAACTTATCCATTACCTCTTATCACTGACATACTAGATCAATTAGGTCATTCTAAGTATTTCACAACCCTAGATTTAACTAGTGGTTTTCATCAAATTAAAACTCATTCCAAGGACGCACCGAAAACAGGTTTTACTATTTCTACTAATTCAAGCATGTCTGGACACTATGAATTCACCAGAATGCCATTTGGGCTGAAAAATGCTCCCGCTACGTTTCAGAGACTTATGAACACAGTTTTATCAGGCTTACAAGGTCTACATTGTTATATATATTTAGATGACTGTATAATATATAGCCAAAATTTACATGATCATATGATTAAATTACAACTCGTATTTGATAAATTCCGCGAACATAACTTAAAACTTCAACCCGATAAGTGCGAATTTTTAAGACATGAAGTTACTTACCTTGGTCATATCATTACTGATAAGGGTGTCTCCCCGAACCCCGACAAGGTCAAAGCAGTTTCGCAATTTCCAATTCCTAAAAATACTAAAGATATAAAATCGTTTCTAGGATTAACAGGTTATTATCGCCGTTTCATAGAAAACTTTGCTAAATTTACAAAACCGCTTACCTCTTTATTAAAGAAAGATGCTGTATTCCACTGGGACGCGGAACAACAGCAAGCTTTTGAATATCTGAAAGAAAAATTAATTACCGCCCCTCTTCTTCAGTATCCTGATTTTTCACAAACTTTTAACGTCACTACAGACGCTAGTAACTACGCCGTAGGCGCAGTCCTATCTCAAGGACCCATGGGCAAAGATAAACCAATCGCATATGCGTCGCGCACATTAAATCGTCCAGAAGGAAATTATTCTACGACTGAAAAAGAATGTCTAGCTATTTTATTTGCTGTGAAAACTTTTAGACCATATTTATACGGCAATAAATTCAAAATAATTACAGATCATAGACCTCTTGTGTGGCTATTTAACGTAAAGGATCCAGGTAGTAGACTTATACGTTGGCGTCTCAAACTCGAAGAGTACGACTACGAAATCGTTTATAAACAAGGTCGCTTAAATTCTAATGCTGATGCACTATCTCGTTGCCCCGTTACTGCTATTAATACAGATAATTTAAATAATCTAAGTTACGAAAAATTCTTTAAAGATCAATTTACAAATAAACTTCCAATCTCAAATACTGTTATCGAAGAGTGTACTGAAGGTTTACATTTATCTAAATTAAGCACCATTGCGTGTCCGGTTTCTTTAGATTTTGATTACTCAATTCCATATTGTGAAGAAATTTTATCTCAGCTCGAAAATGCTGAAGATCTGCTAAATTCTGAACGCGAACCTTTCACTATCAAATGTGTGAATGATAAAAATAAAACATACTATTTCCTATTTACTAAAATACATCATTACGAACAAACTTTGTTTAAAGATATATATAATTTATTAATGAAACTTAGAGATTTACTAATTAATTTTGAAAATCCAATTACTAACTTAGCATTACCAGACTTTTCTGACCCATTTTCTAAACTAGCTTATACTAAGGTCTATAATATAATAGCCTTTATTTTTCATAACACGAATATTAAAATACATATATATCGAAATAAGTTAATTTACCCAACTCCTACAGAAGTTCCTAAAATCTTAAAAGAAAATCATGACTCGGCTATTGCAGGTCATCCCGGGTCACAAAGAATGTATAAACGCTTAAAAGCTAATTATTATTGGAAAGGCATGCGCTCTGATATAGAACAATACGTAAAGAGATGTAAACTGTGCCAAATAAATAAACCTTTACGATTATCTAATAAAGCTCCAATGGAGATAACTTCTACTTCTACTAAACCATTTGAACGATTAGCTCTCGATATTGTAGGTCCCTTACCTGAAGCAGGTTTCCAAAAATTTAAATTTATTCTAACTTTGCAAGATGACCTTACTAAATTCACATCTGCATACCCCATGGTCACGGCTACTAGTGAAGAGATAGCCCGAAATTTAGTTCATTTTATGTCACTATTTGGTTTTCCAAAAACTATTCTAACAGACTTAGGAACTTGTTTTACGTCAGATTTATTTAAGCAATTAACTGAGATCTTAAAGGTTAAAGCTCTTTTCACTACTCCTTATCATCCGCAAACAAACGGAGCACTAGAACGCTCACATGCTACTCTAAAAGAATACTTAAAATCCTTTGTTAACGAAAATCAAAATGATTGGCATTGTTACTTATTTACCGCTATATTAGCTTATAACACTACGCCTCATACTACTACTAACTTTACTCCACATGAGTTATTATATGGCTATAAGCCTAGCATACCAAATTCACTTTATGAAACTCCTAGCAACACAACATATAATGAATACATTCGCGCATTACAGTATAGGATGCGTTTCAGCCGCGAAAAGGCAATAGAAAACATTATTAAAAGTAAAGAAAGGTCTAAAACATATTATGATACTAATTCCCGCGAAGTCACGTATAAAACAGGTGACATGGTATACTTAAAACATCATCATAGATTAAGAAAAGCACTATCGCCTATATGGAAAGGCCCTTATAAAATAATTAAAGTTCATAATAAACATAACGTAACCTTGCAAGTAGGCCGCAAACGTATTAAGTATCACATTAATGAAATAAAGCCAGCTACATCCTAATTTAGTTTCATATTTCTTTCCAGAATCTTATGCTGTCAAAGCATCTTAGGCCATGGTCTCGTTGAGTCCAGTTTAAAGTATTTAAAATATTATCTCAAATTACTAAAACTTATAATTTAATTCTTTATACTTCTTGGTTATAACTATAATTAATTTTAAATATAACCTACTACCAAATAAATATAACTTACTTTTATTATAGGAAGCTCATTACTATTTCTAATATATTATTAGGGACCACACGGGTAACCAGCCCCAAATAAGCGCCCATATTACTAAATCCAGGGACCACACGGGTAACCAGCCCCAAATAAGCGCCCATATTACTAAATCCAGGGACCACACGGGTAACCAGCCCCAAATAAGCGCCCATATTTCTAAATCAGGGACCACACGGGTAACCAGCCCCAAATAAGTGCCCATATTTCTATATCCAAGGGTCACAAGGGTATCCAGTCCCAAATAAGAACCCATAATTATTCAAATCCTAATAGGATTCTTAATAAAAGTAATACCGTAGAAGTAAATATAAGATATACGAGATATTCTAAGCATAACATTTACTTTTTATTATAAAGCTTGTTACTAACTATACATAACGTTTACTTTTATTATAGAAAGTTCTAACTAACTATTACTAACTATTTCTAATATATTAGATACCACACTGAACTCTATTTTATTTTCTAAGGTTAATATTCTACATCCTAGCGTAATAAGTCCTTTAGAACTTTATAACGAATTGTCTAAGCATAGCAATCAAATAAATAAAAGACAAGATTTTCCAGTAACTTTAAATATACAAAATATTCATACATTAATCGATATTTCTAAGCTTAATTCTTATTATTATAATAATAAAGTTATCTTTGTTTTGCAAATTCCATTAATAACTCCTGATAATTTTATTCTTTATAAAAATTTACCTTTACCTACACCTCATGATGACGCATCTAGCACATTCGCCTTAATTAAACCTACAAATTCTTATATCGCTTTAAGTGACGACAGACTACATTATGCCATGCTGGATAATTTAGATAGCTGTAAGATAATTAATTATAATTATTCTATTTGTGAAATAATTTCTATATACTCTACAATAAATAATCCTAACTGTGAATCGAAATTATTAACGGAGGTCACATTGTCGTTACCTCCCGAATGTAATTCAAAAATTTTATATGGTCAAATTGATATTTGGCAGAAGTTGAAAAATAATAAATGGATTTATGTCAAATCTAAATCAAGTAAATTAACGATTAAATGTGATGATAACATTAATGATTACCCTATAGTTGGTACAGGCATTGTCAAATTATCTACAAACTGTATTGGTTATTCAAAAACCATTCAACTAATACCAACAAAGTCTTACTCCTTTATAATTAAGTCACCATTAGATATAAATTTTGATATTACTGTTGTAAAAAGGACATATTTAATAAAAGTTTGCCATATTTATCGCCAATACCCTTGAATAAAATTAATTTAGAATCCTTAAGATACGCTACTCATGAAATGGATAGTTTAGAGCAACAATTAAATAATTTAGAAAAAGAATCACATTTTATTAAATATGGACCTTATTATTCTACATTTACATATATTTTAATTGTTTGCATATTTCTTTACATATTTTATAAAATTTATAAGTATTGTAAAAAATAAAAATTTATCTAGTTCCGGATGTTGTGTTCAGATATATAATAATTGTTATAACAGTAGAAAATCTAAATCCAAAATGTCGAATTCCTTTGAAATGACACAAGCATCATCGTCATCTGAAGATGATAAAAATTCAATTCAATCATTGCCAAATTATAATGTAATGCGTAAAACTCAATTTACTTCTAATAGAAATCTTAATTTTTAATAAATATTGTCAATGTTATTTTGTATCTTTTTCTATTTTTTAATATTTTTTATAATTTACTGTTCAATCGATTTACTTCAAATAGAAATCTTAATTTTTAATAAATATTGTCAATGTTATTTTGTATCTTTTTCAATTTTTCTATTTTCTATATAAGTTCATTATTTGAAAATTTTATTATAGTAATTTTGTAAAAGTTTTTCCCAAATCTACTTCGCTTATCTTAAAATAGATAATGCTCCGTCAAAAAGGGGGAGCTGTTATATCCTATTTTCCCACGTAAATAATAATGAATAAGCTCTTTAATAATCGCATTTGATACTTTTGTTATTTTTCCATTTTTCTTTATAAAAATAGTCAGCAGTTTCGTAATTCACACGGGAAGGCTCTAGATATTGTATTTTGCTTATTTTCAAAAACGCCTTCCTTTATAATTTTATTAAATATTAAAGTCAGTTAGACTCGGGACGCGGTCGCGGCAATACAAGTATATTTGGGAAGACCTTAAATATACATCGGTAGTGTAATTTCTGTTGAATAAAGTCAGTGTGGTGAAAAGTAGTTTTTTTTTTAAAAAGACACAAGGGGTGCGCCGCCTAACAGTAAGCGCAGGGAACAGCAATCAAATTCCTTAGTTAATTAAGATAGTATCTAACCAACCAGTACTTTTTATGGACTAAACGTTAGCTACTGTTTTGATTAAGGAATTAACGTTTTAATGAAATGTTTATGATTAGTAAAGTAACCGAATAGAATATTTATATTAATATATTATTATTTTTTTAAGTATCTACTGTGTGATGAATTTTGCTTTAATGGAAATGGATCTAAGCGAAAAATAATATAGAAAATACTCTATGTTGCTAGTCTAGATATTATTATATTAATGCAAAAATTACTTTGAAAGACATTACCCCGTTCTTGCGTGGAATAGCACGAAAATTTAAATATACTAGCAGCCTGTGAACACTTAGCGACCTTCTTAATTTTAATATAAACTTTTGTTTTCCCCAAAAACTTTGTCAAATCCTGCTAGTTTTTCATTAATAAGTATACTTATTTAGTTTGAATAAAAAATATAAATAAACATTTTTTTTACAAACCATCATTAATATTTATTTAATTCGTTAAAATTAAATATTTTACCGAGACTAATTAATGATACTGTTATATATCTATATTCTATACCTACTATCTCTCTATATTCAGTAACTTATTAAAAATATAAGCTAAGCGGACCATATTTTCAAAAATGTGCTTTAAAGAGCGCTTTTTTATTTGTAGTAGTACAAATGAATAAGGATTTATACATATTTTTTGTATTCAAACTACTTATACATTGTTATGCTAATGAAGCGTTCGCTTAACCTACATTATACCGCGGAAGTGGGAGATTACAATGACTTGATACTGAAATCGGCTTAAGGACTTAGAGATTTATCACTTCACCGACTTCTCACTATGTTTAGATAATTCGGATTACTTTCATCTTGCTCTATAATACTAAGTTGGAGAGAATGGAATTTTTAATATAATTCGTAGGTTAATGTCGCGCTCGAAAAACGCCGAGCGAAGCTTAGCTCTTCATACTTATATGAAACTGAAGTTTAGTAAAAAGGCAGTAACTCTGAATTTACTACATCATTTTTAAAATAGGAAGCCTAAAGACTATCATACCAGAACGACCCTTGGTAGCAGCCATTATACATAAACTAGCAATTCCCGCGGCTCGACCCGCGTTCTAATCCCTATCAAAAGTAGGGATTGGTGGTAAGAGGATGAAAATTTAGGTTTTTGATGCCAAATTATAAAAAAAAACAACAATTTGGTCTAAAAATACAAAATAAAGAATCTTAAAAGAACCACACTTATCACTTAGGGGAATATAAAATAGCCTACGACCTATTATCAGACCTAACAAATATACATCAAAAATTTCATCAAAATCGGTCAAGCCATTTCGGAGGAGTTCGATAACAAACTGTGATATGTCATTTTTATATATTAGAAGTATATTTACAAGGGCATAACCGCGGGTCAACAGTATAATAATATTGTGTACTTAAAAGAATTTATCAAACAACTATCGTAGATCCATTAGTCTCCACTAGCGTTAAAATGTCAAACAAACATTTGTCTCGATCAGTGTCGAACCCGTGACCCCAAATGTAAACTCAGATACACTTACTATAAAATGCCCGACAGACAGCCCTTTTAAGCTGTCTAACTTAAATATTAAATAATACAGAAATGTCCCATCAATCAAATTACAAGAACATAATTCAGTCTTGTCTCAAAACGTTATTCAAGCCATCATTATGAAAGCTATCGTACAATCAATGGGCAATAATTTAAAAGATGAATATCCTTAAAGGTACCTACTATACTTCTCAAAGGAATGATTGACAAGATAATAAGGGTTAGCGAACGAATAATTATGTGACGTCAGAACCTGGAACTTCTATTTGAGTAAAGATAGAACTCCTATAAAAAATAAACGAATTATTGACATGTTTGTCTGTCTGTTTGTTTCAACTTATCTCTGGGGTACCGGTTTTGATGGGACTTTTTTTATTTTTAAAAAGGATCAAGGTTCCGCGCAAAGACATAACCCTATGAGATTGTTAACGCGTAATTAGTCGCTGGTAATAGAAATTTTCAAAGTCGCTTAATAATGAAGCGGACATTTCAAACGAATGACTTATTAAATATTAATGCTTGAAATTATCGTTACTACACTTTTTACAACCTCATTATGTATTAGATATGCAAAGAACAAGATATAGCTGTAAAGATTTTATCAAAATGGATATAAGATAAAAGGGACATGGTACTTACGTATTACGAGTTTAATTAAGCTAAGAGATGACTACTTCTAATGGTGCATTAAAGCATATAAACCCAAAAGATAGTTCTCTTAAAATAAGTGTGATGAGTGCAGGTTCGATTCTCTAGACTGTAGAGTATCATTCAGTTAAAGTCGTTTTGCCAAGCGAACTCTACATTCTGATCACTACTTACTTTCAATAATTTTGGTTTTTAAGTCGAAAATATAGTTGACCATATGACATATTTCTATGCTCAATGAATTGATTCATTAAGTTATTCGGATAGTTTGCACTATCTTTTTGTCATTGTATGCAAAGCACGATTTTATTAAGTAAAGTAAGCGTTAAGATGGATTGCTATAATACATTTCTATTTGCTGAAAGTAGACCTTTCTGTATAGATGCTTCCATTCTACTATTATAAAAAAAAAGTTTTTGTATATATTCGTAGTGGATAAATTAAAAATTTCGCGGGAAACCGATTTAAATGTATATATAGAAGATAGTTTAAAATCCGGGAAAAAAGCAAGAGAACTAACAAAATTCTACGGAAATTATTCTCAAATGATTTCATACTTATTACGAGTGATATAAGCATGTATTCTATTATAATGTCTTAAATGTGACAAGAACGTGACTAGGGAAACTCAGCAGAACAAAGAACACTCGTCCCACGAGTTGCGACACGCAAATATTTTGCTGATCTTCGTATAATTACGTAAAAGTGCAAAGGCTAGATAACAGTAATAAGAAATGCTTAATGTGTATTATTTTAATAATATTTATAGAGATAAAGTAAGAAAAATGACTTAAGTGTAGCTCATAAAGTAACTGTACAAGTAAATGTATATATTAACTGTGCGATTAAAGTGTTATACGTCGAAGTTGGTTATAATTAAGTTAATATAACATAAACAAGTAACATAAAGAACCAACCATCCTTTTTCATACCCTAAATTTAAAAGAATTTGTACACTGGAACTTAATTTATAATTTAAAGCAAAAATTATGTTTATGTTAATCCGTAACTATTTAACTAGCAATAAGCATATATTTTACTTTGAATGTGTTTGACAAGACACAAAATTGGAAGAGGCAAAATGTATACTGAGATATCTACCCCCAAGGCATACAGCGTCAAGATGTACATTTTAGTTTTGATTTGATTTTTGATTAGTAGGTACTAACGACTGACTTTTCCTATGCTCTGGTGCGTTCCTTGCCACGTTTTTTTTGAGCGTAATCCTAATTCTTTTTCAAAAATATTAGTAGCCTTAATATAAAAATAATGTTTTAAAGCTTCATAAAAAAATAATAGGAGTCGTAAATTCTATCTATCAGTGAAAGACCCATTAAAATCGGTCCAGATGTCCCTGAAATTTAACCGAAGCGATGCCTTATGCCTACACAATATATTTAGTATTTTGGAAATAAGTAAGCAATAAAAAAATACTCACATTAAAGAAATGCGGTCTCAGCCTTCCTATAGTATACTTGGCGACATCGGTGGTCAGCTGCTGGCAGGCGCAACCAAAGAGGAACACACCGATCACACGATACGCCTCCCAAACCCAGGCTGGTACCTCTTTGCCAAGTATGACGCGTGATCTGCCCCCTCTGTAGTCTCGAAGCCTGATCCACTCGGTGAGGCACATCTGTGAAATATACAGAATATAATTTTTTTATCAAAAATTTGTACTTACTTTAAATACTTTTCATAATACATTTTAAGACGCCTCTACAACTAGCTGAGTGGCTCTTAACCTTTTAGGGAGTTCTAATTAATTAACTAGTGTCAAAATCGTGCCGAATTGAGTAATCGCGGTCGTTT
This sequence comes from Boloria euphrosyne, assembly GCA_951802675.2. Lineage (NCBI taxonomy): Eukaryota > Metazoa > Arthropoda > Insecta > Lepidoptera > Nymphalidae > Boloria > Boloria euphrosyne. The sequence goes on from OX637887.1 coordinate 9,861,430, forward strand.
AATTACTTATTGATAATAACATTTAATTGATTACACCTTGTATAAAACATGTCTAAATTCCACAAATTAATACTTTTACTTATTCGAGGTTATCAAATCGCAAACATCATTTAGCATTGAGTTCAATTAGCATTAAAACTCTTTTTATGATACGAAAACTATTTCTTTCAAAGGTTGTGTATTGTAAATTGTAATGTTAATATGAAAAAATCTTGTTTAGAGAGATTAATCACAACAAGTTTCTTTTTTCGAACGACATGAAAAGGCCTGATCCCCTTCGTACTGTGGGGAGGCCCGTGCCGTGGATTATTAAAAAGGGCTGAAGATGAGAAGGCTACTGTTAGGTATAAAATTTGCTAGAAAGGAGTGCTAATATATGAGTTTAAAATAAGTAATACCTAGGTATTAATACTGACAAATGGCTAAGTCTAAATCTCAATAAGCAATAAATTAAAACACTCCATAATTGTGTTTAATATTTTATAATAAAAGAATTTATCACGAGACTCGCGTGTAATGATATCGAAACGTATCATATACGAGTTCATACATAATAATATTACAATTAGTCGCCAGTGCGCGACCCTCGCTACACAAGGCCATTGTAAATTACAGGAAGATATTATGCATTAAGTACTTGTTTTAATACACATAATAAATGAAAAAAATAATCGATTTTCATATAATAACATAATATTATACATGTGTATACCTACCCTAAATATTGTTAGATAATAATCGTTTCGTTTTTTTAAATTATATATTTATTAATATGGGCTGCTAGAGCTGATATCTAGGCTATAAGAAAATAAAAATAAATTTGTATTTTATTGTAGGTAAGTATAATTATCGAAATATTCTAGCTATAAAAGATATATGAAAATGTCCAATCTATAATTACATACAACAAACTGTAGTAATAGTTCTAAGTACAAGAAAGAATCATACTACATATAATTATTTACTGCTTGCAAACGAAAAGATACTCAAACAATTCCGCAGACAATAGCTAGTATAAAAATAAACAAATGTAATAGATATATATGTAAATTTCGATATAAACGTTTCTTCTCTAAGAAATTGTTATTTAAATGTAATCGTATCTCACTACAGAGCGTACCATGCACAATGTACATGTTATTTTATTTTCGTATAAAATAAATGTATGTATGTAATGTACCATAAATATTCTATAGGCACATATTTCGAAATTCTAATAATACGCTGCAGCTTTCATTTCAAGCGACATAACTAAATCGCCTTTCATCAAAAAACCTATATTATATTCAATATTACTTAAAGTTATGACAACGATTTAGACAGCCGTTCATTAAAAAAAATAACTTAGCGAAATTATGGCATAACCTTAAAATAGAGACAATGTAAGTAGGTACGTCCTTATTTTTTTAAAAGTGCAAAAAACTTATTTCAATAAAAAAGAACCGATAGTAAAAAAGAGGACTTTTTTTAATCAAAAAATACAAGATACTGGCGACTTCGCTTTGCTCGAGTTCGTCCCTGAGTATGTTTTAAATGTTAGTAACTTGCATATAGATAGATAGATTTTCCAGCAGTTTTTATAGATATCCCCATTTTTTATATATTTAAACCACCCCTGAAACACCTTCAAAAAGAACGTGGAAAATGACTGAGTCTTTCAGATTTTGCGAGACTAATAAACAGCATATTTCTTCAACTCTGCATGTTTTTATAAAATACGGTGTTTAAAATGATAATATTTATCTGCTACAATGTATATTCACGTGCAGTCTCAGACTATATGGTATATGGAACGTGTTTTGCATGGGTAGAGTTCATGAATTGGAAATACGGTCATAATTTATAAGACCACTGACAGTAACAGAACGTAAGGATTATAATGATTAGATTTCTTAAGGGGGTGATCCACTGGCGAGCAAAACCGCTGGCTCGCTAACGAACTCACGAGCCAAAGGTCTAAACCGCCAATGGAGCACCTAAAAACCGCGGACTTAAAAACCGGCGGACTTGCTCGCTGGCTCGTTGTGCATGCTTGAAATTCTAAAGGGGGTGATCCACTGGCGAGCCGACGAGCCAACGGTTTATACCGTAGGCTCGTTGGCTCGTCGGCTCGCGTTGGTGCTCCATTAGCGAACCAAACAGTCTACTTTCATCGTTGGCGAAGTCATGACGTGCACCCAGACGGACGCGCAGCGCCTGCGGTCGACACGAAAGTAGGCAAAAGACTGTTGGCTCGCTGGCTCGCCTGATCCACTGGCGGTTTTTTAGACCGCGGACTTAGAATTTCAAGCATGCACAACGAGCCAGCGAGCAAGTCCGCCGGTTTTTAAGTCCGCGGACTTTTAGGTGCTCCATTGGCGGTTTAGACCTTTGGCTCGTGAGTTCGTTAGCGAGCCAGCGGTTTTGCTCGCCAGTGGATCACCCCCTTTAGTCCGCGGTCTAAAAAACCGCCAGTGGATCAGGCAAGCCAGCGAGCCAACAGTCTTTTGCCTACTTTCGTGTCGACCGCACGCGCTGCGCGGCAACGTCCAGTAGTTATAAAAATGGATTTAGGCTCGTTTCGTAATAATTTAATAATTAAATTTATTTTTTAATTTAATAATTACATCCTCAAATAATTTCGGTAATCATTTGGTTCTCCAATAAGCTCTGACAGTAAATTTAAATGGGACAAGCGTTTTCTTTCTTGAAGCCAATTTTAACCCACACTTTATGGCGTCTTTTCTTATGCTTTTTTTGCTCTTTCTCCTGATTTAAAAGTATACCCCAGTGACAAAGTAACCGTCTGGGTGCACGCCATGACTTCGCCAACGATGAAAGTAGACTGTTTGGTTCGCTAATGGAGCACCAACGCGAGCCGACGAGCCAACGAGTCAACGGTCTAAACCGTAGGCTCGTCGGCTCGCTAGTGGATCACCCCCTTTATATGTAATATACTTTCCATTTATTTATTAGAGTGTTATACCATACATACTAGGATAAATTATAATTAAAGAATTTTTCATGTATGTATGTTCGTTCGATTCCCTCGTACTGAGGGAGGCCCGTGCCCAGCAATAGGACGTTAAAAGGCTGAAGAAGAAGAAGAAGAAGAAGAAGAAGAAGTATGGTCGTAACTCCTTTACGCCAACAAATTTGGATGAGATGTTATTTAGAACGTATACTCGTAGATTTGGAGTAACACGAGTTACTTTCAAGAAAACCTAAATCACCTTATTTTTTACCATGAAAATTACAATGCCTTTATTTCAATAATCGATTATAATTTTTAAGTCTGTATCCAGAAAGACGAAGCAATTTATCACTGTCTCATAGACTATGCAGATTCTGGAACAAGTTTCGCTTGAATATAAAAGTCATGCAATGAATTGCGTAGTGATAGTCCGATGTCAATTGTTTGAGTCCGAGCTCTTGATTGCATTCATTTGTATAATAAATTCTATTGAAATCCTATAGCTTTTTGTATCGGTACTTATTTTGAATAATGACAACTAGTTTTGGCCCACGACTTTGTTTGTTACAATAATAAATTAAAATCGACTTTAATTGGGTCAAACACCGCAGCTTTAAATTAAGTTCATAATTAAAGTGACTTATGTACATAAGTTAGTTTAAGAGTTAACAATTTTTCTAACGAATCAAACATTTTTTAAAAAAGCTATGAGATACACGAAAATACAGTAAAATAACAAGAAAACTGACTGTCACATAATTTCTTTGTTTCTTTCCTACATGAATAATAACAAGGTCCTCATTACATTGTAAGTAGGTACGCTGTTCAATGTTAAACCTATTAGTTTGCTTCTACCTACACCTGAAGGTTGCCTTTAAAGAAATCACTAAATCAGATAGAATACCGTCTTTTATTGACTTTTTAACTACATTGTACATACTTTTTTCTTCTTGAACATACAAAATATTATTAATATCATAATATGTTAAATACTAATAACCAATATTATTTTTGCTTTGGCTCGTGATATGAATAATTGGCAGCTGTCAGACAATTCGTCGTACGAGAAACAGAAGGCAGCACCTTAGTACCAGCTCGGTACCATACTTCGAGACCTGAGACTGAGAGTCCCATTGCTCTCTGTACGTCATCGTGGTTGAGAGCGTATGTGTTCCTGCGACGCGACGCCCCAATAAAACGAGGAGAGTTCGTCTGGATTAAGTGGGTGGTACAATTGACTTTTACAGTTCATTCAAATTTCCAATAAGTCTCCAGCTCCACATAACCAGTAACCACTTCTTGTATATGTGTTGTACGTAAATGTATTAAAAAAAACCATATAAGCAGTGTCCATCTGTTTCCATAGAGCTGTTAAAGCACGAATGGATACAAACTTTCGTAAAATAAATTTAATTCTTTATTATAATTATAGTTTATTTTATGTGTAAATAAATTTATGACGCCATTATGTTTTCCATCTGACATAATGACATTTTCTTATCATGCGTAGGTACTCTTTGGCTTTCAAATATTTAATCATCAGCTTATGATAAGTGACACGTTACAGATGAGTCAAAATCGTGAAGTACCTACCCATATCTTTCGATTTTTAAGGGAAGGGTTTTATCAGATTTATTATAATATCTACATGACTTATCGTAATATCATCATATGTGCAACTATGAATCATGAATCATCAAATAATAATCAACTTCACACAAGATTTTAAACTTTTTAAATTACCAGATATTGGTTCCTACTATTCCTGGAAAAAGGCGCACCGCGAAAAACAATTAAGCAATGACCAAGCCTATAAATAGAAAAGTAAAAAAAAATAATGTTACGTTTCAAATATATACTGCTGTAGAGTTTGTTTAATTTGGTTGGCGCTAATCTCTGGAACTACTAGTTCGAATTGAAAAATTATACGCAGCTTAAAAAATGCTAAACTTAAGTTTTTGTATAAATATTAAGTCAAGTACGTCTACTTACTTCAAGGGAAACAGGCGAAACTAATGAAGGAGGAAAGATTAGAAGGGATAAGATCAGTAAATAACTGTATCTGACTAGATAGACTGGCATGTCTGCAAACCAATTATTCATATGGAAATCAAGTCTGCAACCAATTGCATAAACTCATGTCACGGCTTAATGTACTATCACGAACATAAATCTATATATAAATATTTAAATACTTATGTAATATCCCCCTCGTGCTGAGGGAGGCCCGTGCCCAGCAGTGGGACGTTAAAAAGGGCTGATGATGACGATGATGATGATTATGTAATAATAAGTAGGTACCCTTTCAAACGCGAGGGGTATAACATAATCGTAAAGATTTCCGCAAATATCCAATTTTCTGCACATTTTTTTTTCAATTTTTCAGTGAATCGAATTAAATCGGTAATCGGTTGTTTACAAGATATGATATGCCCAACGGTAACAGACAAATATATATTTAATATTTATTATTTATGTATATTTGACCGATTTTTGTTTTAAAATGATATCATTATACACCGCATTTTAAAAAACATTTTGAATTTTGCATACGAATGTACATGTGTACATTTAAACAGACATGAGTACCAACACCAAATGTGCATATATTTATATGTATAGATACATAATATTAATAGTCCAGTTTCCTACACAAATTAATACGTTTTAATTTTAACTCTTAAATCGACAACGGGACCTCTACGATACATTTAACTTAAAGAATAAAGTACATAAGAGGATGCTTTTTAAAATAATTACTTTTAACATTTAAGAAGACTTCAAAAATATTCAAATTTAATAGAAGGAATAGTCTGAACTGATATTTTAATATTTTTCATATAATTCCGGGATAATTTAAAACCAAGTAAATCCAAAAATACATTTTTATCACAATTTTTCATCTTGGTAATTTAAAAAACTTAACAGCAAGCATTCTTTTAAGTACAAAAAAGCTAGGGTTTTCTGAATGCTTCGCTTCACTTATTTTTAAGATCATCTATTTATAGCCTCTAAGGCCTAAGCACTTTCAAAGTCGTAAACTATGGCAGATTCTATTTAAAGCAGATAGAACAGATGCTATATAGGTATATGGCCGCATAAACAAGATATAAAAGATTCTGCACGAACTGTTATATACTATTATTATTATATTTATGTATAAAAGTTTTAACCGATTTCAAAGAAAGTATGAAACGTTTTTTATTATATGCTTACGAAACGTGAATCAATTGTCATACTTCTTGTCGCGAATACCGTAGGGTAGTCGCGAAATAAGTGTTTAAATATTATTTGTCATAAACGTGAGGGTAGAACGATGACAGCTAAATAGAATAGATTGAGATTTGAAACAGACGTGTTTGAAACGCGGTCGTGTACGGGACGCTGACCTGATGAGGTGCGAGCTCCCAAGTGAAAGTATTCTGTGGGTGCGAGGCAGATCAGGCGCAACACCGTGTTTGCCAAGTAAGTGGATTTATTTTACCAGCGTGTGATAATGCAGTGGTGTTGCGTGGGAGCCGTGGTTGCTCATAAATTATATTTAGAGTTTCAGTGCAACTAGTGGAGTTGCGTGAGAGCCGTTGTTGCTCATAAATTATCAGCAGCAACTCGGTGGAGTTGCGTGGGAGCCGTTGTTGCTCATAAATTATCAGCAGTGCAACTAGTGGAGTTGCGTGGGAGCCGTTGCTCATAAATTATCAGCAGTGCAACTAGTGGAGTTGCGTGGGAGCCGTTGCTCATAAATTATCAGCAGTGCAACTAGTGGAGTTGCGTGGGAGCCGTTGCTCATAAATTATCAGCAGTGCAACTAGTGGAGTTGCGTGGGAGCCGTTGCTCATAAATTATCAGCAGTGCAACTAGTGGAGTTGCGTGGGAGCCGTTGCTCATAAATTATCAGCAGTGCAACTAGTGGAGTTGCGTGGGAGCCGTTGCTCATAAATTATCAGCAGTGCAACTAGTGGAGTTGCGTGGGAGCCGTTGCTCATAAATTATCAGCAGCAACTCAGTGGAGTTGCGTGGGAGCCGTTGTTGCTCATAAATTAGATCCTAGAGTGTTGAATTCAGTATCGTGAGTTCAGTCGCTCGTAAATCAGTTTAGCGAGGCTCGGGGTGGCTATAGGGGAGGTTGGAGGCCACTAGCGAGGGTACCAGACCCTCATAAATCAGTTTCTTTTTTATTACCAGCAAATCATGTGTACTTACGTCCATCAGTTACATTTTAATTGCGATACGTCGTTATATTCGAGATATTCGTCCAATACCAACGAACTGGGTACCCGGCGCCCAGGGTATTTGGCGACACTTCTATTTTTTTAATAAATAGGTTATAATAATATACAATATCTCAAGGGTGGTCCCATATCAAAAGAAAATTATATACATATTTGTATCCATCTCTAATTAGAGGGGTTAAGGTCATATTCATGATACCTAACACAAATTATATGAAATTATCACATATTTTTTCGTCAATTTAAAATATGTAGACCATATAAAGATTAAAATATGTCTTTCAACAAAATGCATAATCTTAAAAAAATAACCTTCATACAATTTAGGGCGGTTAAAAAAATTCTTACATCAGACGTACCTAAAAAAGTGAAAAACGAAAAACTGAATATGTGTATTTTAAAAATTAAGAAAATTACTAGCATATTGCTAGACAAGATATAGCCTAGTTAAAATACACTATGTAGCAGTAGCAGAACTATCAAATGAGTCAAAGATTATAAAAATAGAAGCAATAAATCCGATTAGTTAACCTTAACGCTTATTTATGGTTGGTTGGCATCTTTAGACATTATTGGTACAAAGTGAGGGCGAGAAAGGATTACCATTTAGACATGCGATGGCATAAATAAGGATTTCTTTGCTATTCCTGTTGTGATTCAGGAAAATAGAGAGTTGTGGAATAAGTTAATTTGCTTAGATGGCAAGTTAATAGCTTTCGAAATGAAACTAAATGGATCGACACTTTAAATTTGAATTTTGTGTGTATTAAAATAATTAGGATACTTCGCGTGTTAAAAATATGTATGTAATGTGTGCCTCATTCAAAAGAATTATGTATGAAACTATCTTTCTATGTGTTATTATTCTAAGGCTATACTAATGTGAAATTAAAGATGTACCTTAGACATAGATAATTATTGAGTAAAGTGACAATAGTAGAAGGTCGTAGGTTCATGGTAGGAACAAAAAAAGGAAGTGATAAAGAGATATTATATCAGAAATCTTATTGTTATAATCTGCGACATGCCAAATATATTCAATTTTATTTCACACCTCAAGCAAAATAATTCTATAAGCATTTGTCCTATTTGCTCCGAAGTAAAGTAAATTATTGATTTATGTTCTTAGCAAAATGACAAATACAAATATCAGGGGTGATTTATGTAAATTATTACGACACATATCACGAGTACTCGACTCACAGTGAGTAAATAGTATGACATTTAACTGATAACCGTGAAATTTGCAACGAGATTGATAACAATTTTATATTTAGACAATGTATTAACTTCCTTATATTTAAATAGAATATTATATGGTTTTTCCCACATAATATAATTTATATGACATAGTTTTTGAACAAATCTCTTTTCTAGTACCTACCTATCAATGGTAGCCCAGTTGTAAAGGGCTCGCGTGGGAAACCGAGTGAAGCGGGTTCAAATCCGGGTCTCGCACCTCTGATATTTTCATAAAACATCTCTAACATGATTACCTACTTGTCTTGCGACTCTTACTCTCTCGTTTTGATTAAGGCGCGTGCCCAATAGTGGACAGTTAAAAAGGGCTGAATACAATATCTTTATAAAATTATAATCAATGAAATAGGAATTGAAGGACTCACTAAATAGGTGCTTTCCATAAGGCCTAACGTCATAACGTTAGTATTTTAAAAGCGTACATCTGCATCGTAAACATCGATCGTAACGATGTCATTGTCATCTAATTTTAGCTTATGGGGGTGCATTGTTTTACTTTTAGGTTCACTTTATTTTAAAACATTATTAACGTGATTTGGTAACAAATATGTAAGTATTTTCCTTATTAGGTCATCTAACTCTGTTATATATGGGTTTCGCAGAAGGTGACGATAAAGGTGGCATGGGGAGAAAGGCCCTCTTAGGATAAGTAAAAAAAACTAAAAATATACCATTCGGAGTGGAAATTTTCAGCAATGTTGCGAGTAGAGGTTTCAATTGTTTGTATTAAGTAAACTATTCAAGTCTTTGCCGAATCAAAAAAATCCGAAACAAATGTTGTTAAGGAAAAATAAGTAAACATCATACAAATGTACTTTAAATTTACTATCACTTAACGACTCGTACTAAAAAATAGTACACTAGCCGAGCAATAAGTAGAATCAAATTAAGATGGTATATGATTTCATGGAGATTCTCAAATACTATCAAACATGATACATCAAATGGCTTTTAAAAAACTCAAAGAGTTGGGCTTCAATCATAATTTACTGGAAAAATTACCAAAAATCTCGCGCTTCCCTATTTCTCAAGTTTGCAATACATAAAATTGCCACTTAAATTTTTGAGACTCAATCTTTCCTTCACGTGCACCGATATCCGCGCAGCTGCTATATGCTTAATACATTTAGATAAAACACTTGTCGTAACGACGACTATCTAGATACGTCGATCGCTTAAGACCATGTGGTAAGCTTTCATGTTATGCATTTAATACGTATCTGTATAGTTGTTATAAAATATATAATAAAATATATTTTTAATATAAATATATTAGTTAATTTTTATAGTTTCAAAGGGTTATAATAAATGTAGTCTGAGCATAAAATATATGTACTATGTAAATTATCTTTATCATTATATGTACATAAAAAATAATGCACTAAGTATGTATGCTTTTAAATAACGAATGAGTACATTGAAAGTAGCATAATTGACTGAAAAAAATAAAGGAAAGTGTGAGACAGGACATGAAAGAGAAAGAGGTCAATCGTGAGTGAGTCGTGAGGTTATTAAACAGCACCATCTAGCTCGGTGGTAAGCTACGAGGCTTGTGTTATGAATACCAGATAGTTGATGCTCTTTACATATATAACTTTAAATATATAAATATATATACATATTATTAATATAACACTCATGAGTCATGACTAAAGTACATACATTCATGCTCATCACACAAATTAATTCCCTCAGCGGGACTCGAACCTACGACCGTAAGCACTATCAGTCGGGCACACAGAACATAACACAAGATCAACTCTACATGCTTTTCTTAACTTATACATATCTATGCTAACCATCCAATTAATTTAAAAGACTAGTTGCACAGTAAAAAATATCAACAGTACGGAAACTGCATACTTAACGTTCGAAACGGCACACTCACACAAATACGCGCATCAACGAGGCCCCTTAGCGGACGCTGCGGTGCTGTCAGTCGTGTGTGCCGCGTTGAGAGTATTACCGCGATCTTTTTAAAGATGCCACGAATTTATTGCGTAGTATACGGCAGTCTGAAGTGACTTTGAACTCTGCTTCATCAAAACCGGAGATTTCGTTTTTTAAACTCCCTACTGATTTTGAAAGGTAAGAATGATTATTGTTTTAATCGATATCAAATAAAAATAGTCAACAATAATTATAAGTTAATAAAGTAATTAAAATAATTAATCTTTTTTTAAATCGACACCTGAATTATGAAACTGTATTTTTTTCTATTTTTGCCAGTAAGGATCACGATCATAACCGGTTATTATTTTATTACATAATATTATTGTTTTTTTGAGATACAACTCTTAATATTAAACTGTTCCGCTTTACAAACTATCATCTTTTACTGATATAACACCATGAGATTATACCCATTTATATTTTATTTGTAAACTACTTATGTATTTCAACTCGATTGTTAGATAACTACAGAAAACAAAATGTTTTAATAAATAAACAATTTCAAAAACATTAAGAGCGATAACCCTAACACTCCAATGGAGCGTAGGTATTTATTTTGACAACTAGGCCTAGTTTCCATACTGGTTGATATTTTTACTGTGCTAGTTGTGTGAACGTTCTAAGAAACGCTCGCACGATGTTTTCGAACCATCAAATAGGTGACGTGCGACAAATCTACCTATTGCATAACAAATTATGTTTATGTAAAGTACATAATATAGGTATATGTATTATCAAATGATATATTAACACTATTATTTACAAAAGTTTGTTTACGTCACAATCACACAGAACGGTGAAATTGAGTCAGAAAAACAAATTACATGATTAGATACTTACATCTACATAATATATAAAAATCTCGTGTCACAGTGTTTGTAATCGAACTCCTCCGAAACAGCTTGAACGATTTTTATGATTTTTTGTGTATATTTGATAGGTCTGAGAATAGGAAGTAGGATATTTATTATTATTTTCTAGGTGATAAGGGTGGCTCTCTCCGGATTTTTAAGAGTAAGTTTTTATTTTTTTATGATGTGCCATAAAATAATGTTTAAAACGCGGGCGAAGCCGCAGAAATTGCTAGTAATCGGCGAATCCTGGGCGAGTCACTAGTATACTATGATCCATATATTTCGTGATTAGTAATAATAAAGAATAAGTCAAGTACTAGTATTACTATATCTATCAATCGTTTAGTAAAAACCGGTATCTTTCCGGTGTAAAATACAAATGTAATTACATTTAATCATAATATGGATACGACGAGAAAGTAATATAACTTGTATCGGTTTCCAATGAAATTGATCTGGAATATCATTGTCACTTTTTCCGATAAATAATAGAATTTTATAAATGTAGAATTGATCTCGCCACCGGATGGATCATGTGGACGGTATACAATAAAAATAATGTATCGTGCATTTTTTTCTTTTTTTCATACTGTTTTTTTATGCCTGTCTACCTCTCACAGGAAGCAATGAAAAAAGTGCAAGTTCTTAATATGCTCGTCGATTCTAACTGATCCCAAGTAGTCTCAGAATATATATATATATATATATATATATATATATATATATATATATATATATATATATATATATATATATATATATATATATATATATATATATATATATATATATATATATATATATATATATATATATATATATATATATATATAATACATTTTGGGGTCGAATTGGTACATTAAATTTATTGAATACTAGTGACTCACCCTCGCTCCGCTCAGTTTCATCCCAAGATATGTTAGTATAGACTTTTGAGACATTACATATTTTCCCACAGTGAATGTATTCTATATGATAACCCGGAAAAGCAGCTATCATCACATCACATTTTATCTAAATCTATACAGTAGTTATCTCATGATGAGGTCGCAAACAATCGGACAAAAATTCTAAAGATTATAGACTCGGACTCTGTATCGATAATGACAATTTCAATAAGACATATAATATAGTTAAACATATTTAATGTACAGACTCGTAGAATTTTATTTCGACTTAGAATTTTATTAGGTACCTATAAGTAAAGATAAAAAGCACTATTTATTAATACATCGATTTCATATGCACATTTCCACATCAACACATCGCTAATTGCATTACAAATGAATACAAAACCTTACAAAAAAAGCGGCGTCTAAGCATTGTAATAGCTGATAATGGACCGACTTCGTTTTTTATTATCAGAGGCAAAACGAACTCCGTACAAACACGTTAATGGAAAACAAATATTTAGGAAGAGATCATTATCGCTGAGTAAGCAAAGTGTAAAACGTTGAAACTATTTTCGAATAGTCAATAAATATCGTCATTTTAGTCGTTTTTACAGGTAAAGTAACTAGCGTTCATATTATGTGTGTTGAAAGATAAAATCCTCGTTAATTTAAAAGTCTTGTTCGTTAGTAATTTTTATTATTACTAGATACTACTACTAGGTACTATAACTTTAACGATTGCATTATGTGAGTTCAATTAGTTCTAAACTGTGAAAAAGATAATTAAGTAATTGACAAAGGTGTTCGAACTTCTCTTTCTATGGTGTTCCAATTTTACTCAAAGTGACTAAGTGAAAGAAGTAGTGCTTTAATAATTAATAATCTATACATATAATAAAACTGTAGAAAAGTCGTTTTTGTACATCAAAAAAAAATACAAAAAAAATAGCCAGGGTGTTAAAGGACAACCAATAGAACCCATTTCCAGCATTTTTAGAATTTTTGTCTGTTTGTCTGTTTGTCTGTTTGTCGGTTTGTCTGTTTGTCGGTTTGTCTGTTTATTTATCCGGGCATCACGTGAAATGTACGAAAGCAATGTAGATAACTTTTATACACAACGATTAAACGTAACTTTAAGTAACATTTAGTTTTTGTTTCATTGCAATCGGTTCAGTCTATCAAAAGATATTTGAGTTTAAAGTGAAGAAGTAGAGAAATTCCAGAAGTAAAATTAGGGCTATGTGCATTTGATCTCACAACTTCAAGTAACTTTTATACACAACAATATGTGCGTAAGTTGAAGTAACATTAAGTTTTTTGTTTCATAGTAATCAGTTCACATCTTATAAAAAATGTAAATTAATAAAATTATAATAGTGTTTCCGAAGTAAAATATTAAAACAACTTAGACTGGACTATAACTAGAGATCAACTGCGTGCAGTATTGTTCGATAGATGGCGTTGTGCGTGTGAAGTCATTTTCTGAATCGCGGTGTTAAGATTTTCCTTGAAAGAATGACCTTCGCCCATGTCTGCCGGCTATCTTTGAGTTTTTTTTTTTTTTTTTATGGGACAAAGGGGGCAAACGGGCAGGAGGCTCACCTGACGGTAAGTGATCACCTCCGCCCATGGACATCTGCAACACCACAGGGCTTGCAGATGCGTTGCCGGCCTTTCAGGAAAGGGAGGGAGGGAAGGAGGAGTGAGAAGGACGGGAAGAGGGATGGGGAGTGGGCCTACCGGACTCTCACTTACCGGACGAAACGCGACAACATAGCTGCCACTTCACGCCCGCGCCGGTCTCCTGTGAGAGAGTGGTACTATACGGGGCGTGCCGGCCCATTCGGCTGCTACCCGAAGGTAACCGACTCCAAAATTAACAAAAGTCCTTAAAAGTATTATTTTCTACTTTTTAGTTTAGATTTATTAAGTTTGGAAGTCGGTTTTTGTTTTGTAGGAGTCATTAAAGTTCTGTCTTTAAAGAGGTTTGTCTATGTAAAGGTCTTGAATTAAATTGATAGTATCGTAAATCGTTCGTTCGTTAATTCATTATTTCGTTTTATCTTTCAAAAAATTTTGGTTAGTTAGATTCGGTCTTAATTTCGAAGTGCGAAGTAAATAATAACTTGCAATTTGAGTCAAGTAGTTTTATTTACTTCGTAGTTAATCGTTTATTAAGAAGCACTAGCATAAATAAATAAAAAATTATTTGTATCGGTATCCTCCAACAGCGCTTCGCACTAAAAAATACATTGTTAAGTTCCGACATCAACGCGAACGAAGTCGCGGGCACAGCTAGTAAAAAATATGGGCAATATGGTGCCCTAAACCCAAAGGTGATCCTGGATAGGTACGTAACAGAATTAGTTAGGTATATAAATAAATAAATATTTTGAGACGTTATTACAACAGCGCCATCTAGTTCCGTGGTAAGCTACGAGGCTTGTGTTACGGATATCAGATAGTTGACATACTACACATATATAATTTTTAAATACATACACATTATAAATATAAAAAACACCCATGAATGGAGTACAAACATTCGTGCTCAACAAATGAATGCCCCCAGCGAGACTCGAACCCGCGACCGCTGGCGCAGAAAGTAGGGCTACTACCAACTGAGCCAAAGGTGTCGTATATTAGGGCAGAGATTCAAAGATTTGAGCAATTATTATCTGGGAGATATTAGATTATTATATTAACATTTAAGTGTTTAATATGAACGAGCACTTAAGTTTTTCTGTCACCAGTAAGATATTATAAATAAAAACCATTCGTTACGAATATGCGAATACGAATAATACGTTATACGCCACCTAGGAGCATGAACGAATTGAAGCTAAGAAGATAGTGTAATCAAATAGATCTATCGACAATGTTTATAAAATCTTTAGTTATAATGATTTGAATTTGAATAAATTATAGTATAATTTTATTTTATTTAGGATAACCAACAAAAGTTACATTGATACGTTCATTATTTGCATTTACAAATATAGGGGTGAATGCACTTTTTCTTATAGGTTACCATATCATGCAATAATATTTAAAACGAAACATCAAATGTATCTATTAAACATTAAAAGTAGTTTTATAAAATAATTGTTCATTAAAATAATTGTTCATTACAAATTAAAATTAATAGCCTAATAACATTAATCACATTAAATTAAATTCTAAAAAAATATAATACATAATAATAATAAAAAATTGAAAATTATAATAGAATTGTGATGAATTCATAATTAATAGCATGCTTACTCAAAAAAAAGTTTTAAGTTATAAATTGTTAATTGAGACGAATGAATTAGATATATCAACAGTAAAGATCACTGTAGAAGTTATATATTTTACTAATAAACACATGTCTATAAAACACCCAACTACTAAGTTTACGAAAAAAATACATAAAACTTTGTTATTTGGCACGACTATCAAAACAGCAACGTCAACGTAAACGTTTATCTTCATGATGAAACATCAGAAGGCGTGAGAGATACAAAATATCTGGAGATACGCCAAGCCTTTATCATCGGTCAAGGTGACGAAGGAAGAAAGGACGACCTTTCATAGCAACAGATAACCTCCGTGAAAAATTAAAATATGCTTGAGTAGAACTTGCTTGAGTAGTAAAAAAAAGTACATAATATCATTTTATTTTCAGCATTTAAAATAGTTTCAGTGAATACCTCTTGCTAGCTTATAGATGGCATTGACTGTCAATCACGTCTGTAATAATAGTTTAACGGCCACACTCATAGTCACATAATGAACTATTAAGTCGAGAATTGTCATACTAAAGAACGTCTTAATGGTTAATTAAGTGACTTTGAGTACGGCGGTATGACAAGGTTTATTTTCCTGGCCTGAACCATTTTCCGTCACGTCAGTATGAAGGTTTTTGTGTGATATTTTAAACTAATCGAAAACACTTTCAACTAAAAACTGATTTACATAATCTATATTAATAATTCCGTGACGGGGTACGGTAGACTCGATCGAAACCTTAGCTGAATAATAAAACATGAAAAAATAAAGATTTCGAGTCGACAACATATATCCGCAAAATTCGGATTGTCGAGTATTTCGTTTAATTCTAATGGTGATAACAGACAAATCGCAGTCGCCATATTGGCCACTCAAGCGAAACGTCACTGACATCGGATGACACCTGTGTTGCCAGAAGGTTACATTTCTTACATTTTACGTAACTTTTAATAAACTAATAAAGTGCAGGTCACATATTTTAATAAAAATATTTAGAATTTAACTTAATACATTTTATGTAATAATTAATAATGTAATAATTCAGTTTGTTTTTCATGCTTATTATTCCTTAATTTGTGTTTCAAGTGAAATTATGCTTAAGTTATTTCAAAAGCGTTAGGTAATTTAACAACCAATATAATTTGAAATATAATAAATAAACCCCCTTATCTACATATTTTACGTTTAATTTAGTAGTTCACTTGATAAATAAATAATAAATCAATCTCTTCAGTAAGATGAAGTCGTTCAAACAGATGTTAACAGATGGCGGTATTTTATATAAAAAATCCTTAAAACGTATTGTACTTCGTTTGTAAAATATACTGTTAAAAATAATAATATTTTTATTATTCAATTTGAGTAAGTGTTAATTGTATTTTGCTATAATATTTTATATATATATTATATATATATATTATATATATTTAAAAAAATAATGATAATTTATTACGTTCTTTATTTTTGTGAATTGTTTTATAAAACTGTAGGTTAAACTGTAGGCCTCTGCTAAAATTTCATTCTTCGCCAGTCGCCACTGATACACAATACTTATTATTATTTGAATATTTATTTAATATTTTCGGACAATCTGAGGCATATATAATGAGTATACGCTGTAACATTATACCTATATAATTAAATTTTAAATAAATAAAATGTGTTTAATTATACACTGCAGCCCCTGTTAAATATTTTGTACTAGCGACTCACCCTCGCTTCGCTTGGGTTCATTCCTAGATTTAGCGCGAGCGAAGCCGCGGGTTCCGCTAGTTTAATCTATAAACTTAGACACCGTAAGCATAATGCAGCTGTGTAACATTCTCTAATACAGTTACATGTAATAAAATAATTAGCGCGTAAAGATCAAATCTACACATGTAACTTGAATACCAACAAATAAAAATATATAATAAAAAAAGTCGATATTTACTAGTATTCGTCTGCGGCTTACCTAATCATCAATGCCATTCATAAACCATTATTAAGATGCCCATTTCAAATTAACAGCTTTTTACTACATGCATATGAAAGTTTATACGGTACTTAGATTAAAAAAAAAATCAATTTTTTTTTGTCCGTCTGTTTGTTCAGGCTAGTCTCTGAAACAACTGGACCGATTTTGACGGGACTTTCTTAGCTTATTAGTTCATATTAACAAAAAATAGAAGAGAAATATTATTTATTGGCAATGTTTAAAGTATCAAGACGTGTACTCATTTCCTAATTTCAACGGTCAAATTCAATAGATGTAAAGAGCAGGTGCATTTATGTGGATAGAGATACTAATCACACCCTTTCGCCTCACTAACTAAAGCGGAAGGCTGTAGAAAATTAATCTGTCAAGTTAGATTTAAGTTAGATTATAAATCAGTATTTAATTAGTTTTTTGATACAAGAACCTTTTTTGAACATTTTTTTTAATGAAAATTCAAAGCTTAGTTTGTACGAGTATGTTTTGGATAGCTGGTGCCGGCCGGTCTAGAGAATGTTTCTATTTTTAGAGCAATATTGTTGTCTAAGAATATTATGACTATGGTTGGTTTTTGGAACTAGGACTTTTTTATATATTTAATATTGAACCCAGGGGAGGATAAACCATGAAGGTTTTAGGAATTTTAGACTTTTGTTTCGTATCCTAGAAGTATGAGTCCTTTGAGTATAATTGCTGAAAAGAATTCGAAACGTTGAGAACCAAAACTCAATCCGCAGGCAAATCAGAAATATTTACTTATCCACAGTAATGAATATCTTAATTTGCATCTTGTTTAATTGGTACTACTATATTATAGCTGCAAACATGTCTGTAATGTAAACGTAATTGGCAACTGATTTATTTTCACACTGCGTGTGAATCAACATTTTATGACTTGTAAAAATTGAGAGGCAAAACTTCTGAAAGAAACGTGTGCAGATATTTATATAATTTAACTTTGCTTATTGTCGATTTGTATTTGGGCCATTTATATTATTTCAAGTACTTAGAAATAGAAAAATAAAAAAAAAGTAATGTAAACTTAATTAATTATAAAAGCTGTGTTAGGACTTCGTGGTCTTCTCTAAGCCTACTTTCACTTGTTTAATAAAAAATTTTTACTACTATTTTTCACTAAATTATTATTTCTAACTACTTATGTCATCGTCTACTTAAAATAACTGGATATTTATCAACAAACTCATATTAGCTAATGTCGTTTACAGAGCCAAGACCTTTTCTTAAATTCCTTTTACAAAATCCATAGAGCTGTGAATTAATAAAATAAATATCCGCTACAGTGAGCAAACCTGTTCGTATGATATATGCTCATTTTTTAAGTTTAAAATATCAGTTGGAATTACCACTAAGTCAATATTAACATTACATAGGTACAATTTTTTTTTACTAAATCAATGAAAACGTATTTTTCCCTCCGAAGCAAAGATAGGTGTTATAAGTTTGTCATGTCTGTCAGTGGCATCATGGGTCCTAAACGAATAAACCGCTTTGATTATGGAGTTGATTTTTCAAAAATTACGTGGTCGAGTTGGGTCTTAACTTTTCGATTATAATTTATTCAGGTGTTTGATGATAATCAGTTCGTCTCCTACTTAACACAAAGTTTTACTAACTTTCACATATTCCGATTGATTTAAAAGATGCATGTTATATGAATTTGATATTTATAATTCGAAATCATACATCCAATGAGTTATTTATTGCATTAAACATGTATCAAATACGGTTAGATGACTTCTTAATCAAAGTAAGCATTTAGTCTTTATTACGAATGATATAAGATACAAAATCAAAAATTGCCAGAAATGCCACCCGCAAGCGTTCTTAAAATATTTGGTAGCGATATGATACTTGTTAAAGAATATCAATATAATTTATAGCAAACAAAATATAGATCGTAATATATCCAAGAAAACATAATTTTAGACAGTGACGTCAAGTTGTTGTAGGCTTCACTCCTTGCGCGCGATTATATTTCTTACCTATTATAATAATGGAGACGAAATATTTATTTTTTAATATTTGACTTTGAAACTATTGAATAAGTCCTATTCCATTTAAACATTTTACTCATGTTTTCTGGATTTTAATTTCTAATATACCAGTCAAAAAATTATCTTTAGTGCAGTGTGTATTGCAATTTGCAGTAACATTTTTGTTTGACTACACATTTGGCTGTTTGTAGCGATACTACTTGTTGTACCAGCGGTCACGGGTTCTAGTCCCACTGCAGGTATTAATTTGTGTGATGACCACAAATGCAGTGTATTAATGTCCCAACATGAATAAATATATTCATATTAATTTATACCTTTCAAATCCAAATAACAGGTTTAAGCAAAAATTCTCACGGTTTAAGTAGGTATGACGTCTGAAGGTGCTCAAATTGTTCGACGTTATTCATACATTCGAAAAGTCACGTCAGTGCACATTAAGTCTCATTAATCATATTTTTACGAATTTTTAAGATTATCTCAAGGGACAATTTAAAAAAGACTTTAAAGGAACCACTTTTTTGACATTGTTAACTATTTTTTAGTTATTTTGAAATCATACCGATTTCACCTTTTCTATAAAAAAATATCATAGAGTTATAATAAGTATTTAAAAATCAAACATAGTAAAAAGAAATAAATTTTGCATTATAAAAAAAAAGGTTTTAAATATTTATACGTATTATACAGGTACTATACTTTCTTAAAACGCGAATTTTTGACATTTTAATAATTGAAAGTATCTTTTCGTCTTTTTTCGCGGATTTATTTTGATTTTTAAAATGCTTTACAAATATCATCATTATTTTTTCATAATAGATTAAATATTATACATTCTAAACAGGTACATAGTATTTAAATTCAGGGTGTAGTTTTAGTTTGGTTTGGTAATAAATGTTACTACTAAGTCGTATAAATTAATATTACTGCTAGGTGTCGTCTGTGGTCGAATTTCGGGCCATTGTTACACAGACTTGAACGTGAACAAAATACTCATAAATAATAAGTAATTAGTCAAAGCGTTATGTAGGTATGTGAATGAGGAAGCAATGTGTGCCTTTATTTCACCTGTTTTTTTGTGATCTTGACGTGTGTCTAATTTTTTTTAATTAAGGACTAATTAATTTAAGGAAGGAGGATTAATTAATTTAAGGACTTAAAAGTATTATTTTCTACTTTTTAGTTTAGATTTATTAAGTTTGGAAGTCGGTTTTTGTTTTTTTGTTAAAAATAATTTATTTTTAAATTTTTAGCTGAAAGTAGATACGTATTGTGTTAATGACTATAAAAATTTACCTTCTATTCTATCGGTTCATAATTGCGTATTATATTGAAAGAATTTTCTTTAAACTGCTAACCGTTGAGGAGTTGTACCTTCAATCATCAGTTACAGTACGTGACTCAAATATCCATATAGCCTATAAAAGATTCAGCCGAGCATCGTTAATTTGCTAATCGGTTGGCGTGATATTGAGTTATTCGTCCATTTGTCGCGCAAATACTTAATGCAAATTTAAGGCTTTTATGGTTTTCTCATGGATGCCATTATCAGAACTGAAAAATATTAAATTGGGACCCCACGGGAAGCACTACCTTTCAAATAAAAAAAGAATCATCAAAATCGGTTCAACCAGCTCAAAGTTATGAGCTAACAAACATAAACAAAAAAAAATACAGACGAATTAATAACCTCCTCCTTTTGGAAGTCGGTTGAAAAAGGCTGAATATCATATCAAATTTTTTTAATTTAAAACAATTTAAGTTGAACAAATTACTTCGATAATGTCTCGTCGAATGGAGAAAATAACCTGCATTTTTTAAGTTCATCATGACAGCTTTCAAAACAAGTCAGATATAAGTATTAGAGGCATCCACTTTAAAACTTGAAAAGCTGGACCATAAGATTTAGATGATTCCAGTACCTATAGAGGAGACTATTTTCGGGACTGCTTTAACTCATTACTTACATTATTATTATTTATCATAAACCGAGATTATCGCTGAAGTACCTTTCGAAACTTTGTTTAGACATTATTAATTTATACAATAATAAATTCAGTTGTAAGACTCGCGCGTTCTCATTATCCCAATATAGTTTCACTATTTTCGTAACGATATTGGTTTATGTTTATCGTTGTAATAAATTGAAACATTCATCTGTTTACCATAATATGTTCGATTTTATACATAAAATATTTTTATTATACCTGACGTTGTCATAATGAAAACCATCTATATAATAACATCTGAGTTGACTCTATATGTACCTACATAAAATATTTTTGGACAATATTATTAAAATATAACATTCTCCTTTTTTGAAGTTAGTTAAATAGTGATTTAGAGTGTTTTAGTTTTTAGAGTGTTTTATTTGAGTGCATCACGAGAAAACCACTGGTCAGATTTTAATGGAAATTGGTATGATGATGACTGATTTTCCGCGTCAACAAATAGGATATTTTTTAATGCGGGAAAATATTACATCACTGAGAAATTAGGTACTAACTGTTAAAACGTATGCAAGGAACGGATCCAGAGTTGGACCGAGCATGAGTCAATAGTATATTTAAGCTTAACCTACTTTCTTGTAAGTTACATACGTGATACGAGTACAAAAGCAAAAAACCTTTTGACTATAAAAAAATTCAAATCTCTAAAATAACGATGAGACGGTCTGATATCAGCTATAAACACAACTTAGCATTAAAAACCATAAAATTCTGTAGGCTGTGGAATCCCACACTCAGTTTAAAAGGAGATTTCTATCTAATTGTCGTACAGATAAAACAAATAAATGTATATCAGAAGCATCTTAAGGGCATAAAAAGGCTTTATTATAATTTTATTTCACACGATATGGATAAAAATCGATAAGGCAGACCGTCTGGTACTGCCTACTGTGCTCTCAACACGGGTCTGTATCCAGACGGCTATTATATTATCCGAAAATGATCATCGCGTCTGATATCAAAAACAAGCTACTTGGTAAGCCATTAATAAAATTAGGGTAATAGCATATATATCTAAAGTTTTTCTTTTTTTATAGATAGTTTGACATAAGCTACGTACGAATTATTAATTCTATAGCTAGTAAGCTCCTATTAAAGGAAGGCCGTGCCCAGCAGTGGGACGTCAAAAAGGGCTGAATACAAGCTAGTAAGAAACATATTTAAGGCAATTAAGTATATAGAATTATTCAATTATTATTATTTGTTTCTCATATCCAATCTCTGTAACCATTGTACAGGTATATACAAGCCGCCTACTATTTCGAAACTTTCTCAACTCTCACGTTTTACAATCATTCTTTAATGTTGGTACTAGTTTTCCAGAAAATAACAGAGTACAATATGTATTTATGTAAATATTAAACATCCTTATATAGTCGAGTATATGACTTGACACCGTAAACCCTTTGTAGTTAAACTTAACCAATACGTGTGTAAAAGTTATAGAAAGAAGATAAGCGGTAGGTGACAATAAGTAATGGCCGACCAAAAACCAAACGTAGATTATAAATAATGACAAACTATCGTCTATCGAGTCTTGGAACTCGAGTAATTCACACCTTGTAAAATTAGGTTGGGTGTAGACGTAAGAAATTCTTTGGTAAGTCACTATAATATCAAAAGTATACACTTGTGACATGTAAGTATATTTTTTTATTAGTGAAATATTCCACAGGCATTAAGCGCCCGTGCCTTTTGTTATTTTTTAATTATTAACCGTTTGGCGTTTTACAATTTTTTCGATACTTTAAACTAGCGATACAAACTAGCAATACATACTACGACTTATAGACTATTCGAACGTGGTCCGACACCGACTTTATTATATGCTGTTTTTTATGTAGTATAGGTATATGATATAGGTGAATGATGTAAACAAGATAACGTGTACTTTTAAAAGTAACTAGAAGATTTTTATAACAATATAGAGATAGAAAGATAAGCTCAGATGTGTTTTGTCAGTTTAAAGACAATATGTAGAAAATCTATAGAATATTTATTAAAATTTCATTAATTTATTTACATTATATTATCATTTTCGTATGAATAAGAAATTGCTTAACATTGTTAAACTACACTATTAAAGTTTCGAGAGCTCTTTATGATATCCAGAAATCATCTATTTTGATAAAAATACATTCAGACATTGTCTATTTTGAACGACCTTCAGCCCAAAAGTCACGCGAACTAGAGATTATACTGAAATAAGTCGTGAAAACAGCTCATATCATAGCATATGCTCGAGCATTTGCAAGCTCAAATATACTACATAAAAACTATATATTGTAGTAAACTGTATCGGCTATATTATTTTTGGGACATTGTTACAACAGCGCCATCTAGTTCCGTGGTAAGCTACGAGGCTTGTGCTACGGATACCAGATAGTTGATACAAATACAAATTTTAAATATGTACATACATAATATTATTAGCAAAAACACTCATGACTGGAGTACAAACATTTACTCAACAAACGAATGCCCCCAGCAGAACTTAAACCCGCGACCGCTGGCACAGAAAGTAGAGTCACTACCAACTGAGCCAAACGTGTCGTTATTACACAAATACATCAAATTTAACATGCAGTTAGACGCACCCGAAAAAAGCGTGGGCATATCACTATTATAATATACAGCTAGTCTTACTAAAAACCATAGACTATTCAAGAAAAAACTATTAACTACTGCCTTTTAGTGACCTTTACATCAACCTTAATAAATAATAGTAAGGCATATCCGAGTAGCGGTAATAGTGGTAGCTTCCTCACA
Organism: Boloria euphrosyne; assembly: GCA_951802675.2. Taxonomy (NCBI): domain Eukaryota; kingdom Metazoa; phylum Arthropoda; class Insecta; order Lepidoptera; family Nymphalidae; genus Boloria; species Boloria euphrosyne. The sequence goes on from OX637887.1 coordinate 9,885,613, forward strand.
GAATTACAGACTGACATTAATTAATTTATATTATAATGTAAAAATGACGATTCAAGCAATGCTTGTAAAAGTCTATTTGAAGAAAGAATACCTTTTTTGATTTGATTTGAAAAAAAAACTTACCGTAAGCACAGGAAGACCGATGCCAACAATATACAGCATGACGTTAGTGACTGTTGATTCCTTGTATGGGTGTTTGAGAGATTCATCGTCACAGAAGAAGCCCCGCTCGTATGGTGTACCCCATAGATAGAACACCAAGATTAGAAAGCCAACTGCAACAAAGACGGTATATAATTAAAATATGTTACAAGCACTTTTTAAACGCCACTTAAATAATACAGAAAAATTAAATAACTGTGAAACTATAGAATCGATTCTAATATTGAAAAATTGCTACTAAAGCTTCGATATATTTCTTGAATTTTTCTCATATTTAGTGTTCTTGAACGAACAACGTATGTAATTATAGCATTAAAACAGCTTTTAGTTGATACCGACAACTGCTTTCTTGACTTTTCTTGCAAAACAACGCGTGTAAAATACCAAAATCGCGCACAAAGAAAAAAAGGAAAGCTACTTTTTTCTTTAATACGTACATTTTTATAGCCCCAGATTGCATAATCTGATCTGTCTGTTCGCGATAAACTCAAAAACTACTGAACAGATTTTCATGCTGCTTTCACCAATGGATAAAGTGGTTTTAAAATCAAAATCTAGGGACGAACCCGAGCGAAGCGAGGATGAGTCGCTAGTTCTCTAATAAAAAGTTGTGACTACTATAAATATTGTCAGTTTTTTTATAAAGTTAAATAGCTTAATGACATGCACGTACAAAACCGCGGGAATAAACTAACTAGTTTATAAGAATAAATATAAATTCTTTATAATATTCTTACTAACTAAAAACATATGTACTTTAAAAGATTTTATAGTTCTGTATTAAATCACGTCAACAATCAAAGTTGGGAGTCATTAAAATCAACAGCGAGCCATCAAGGGGGAATTTAAATTGGTGTAGACTGATCCCATTCTAGCATTAGCCATTGTTTCGATTGTTTCTTCTCCAAACAGACGGACGGACAAAAAACATCAGGTAGGGGACGTCTTGTCAAAGATATAGATTGTATAGTAGTGCCTTTTATTACATTTATTATTTTATTATAGTTTTATTATACCTATGCGAATACTTAGGTTTTTTTTACATTTTAACTTCGTCACGGTATTCTTAAGTAAAATGTAAAATAAAATAGAATTTATTAGTGATAGTTCTGATGAACGAACCGTAATTAGTTATAAACAAGGCAGAAAATCTTAGTTATGAAAAGCTTAATTTTGTGTAGAGCTTATAATTACCCAAGCGCTTCTTATAAGTATTGAACATAAAAACTTTGTATAAAAATATAAAAATTGACGCTCTTCTAGTAAAATAAACATTCAAAATCGTAAGGCAATCCCTTTGTTATTGATCTCGGTTAAAAATAACAAACACCCCATTATCGTTAGGATGCCATGTAAAGTGAGGCTGAAGCTTTCACAGTAAGCACTTAATAGTTATTGGATTTCGCTCTTGTTAAAGGAAATATTGAATATTTTAAGCTTTTCTCCATAAATTACAAAATAAGCTTAATAAAAGCTCTTCTATAAATGGTATGGACTGCGTTTGTTTTTACTTTTATATGATAACAAAACAGAGATTAACATATTTATTTTAAAGGAAAGTTTATGAAGTAAGGCATTACATATTACAGATTTTAGGCCATTCCAATCTTAGGCAAGAAAATTATAAAATTCAAACGTAATAAATCATCTAAATATCCGAGAAGTTCTAAAACGGAAAAACAGTTTATAATATCCGCAAAAATGGATCTGTTATTGATTACTATTTATGGAATTTGCTGTGGTTAGATAAGCTAAATTGGCCTTTTTTATGAAATAATGCTGGAATAATAACGAATTTAATTAAAAATAGATTAAGCATTACAATTTATAAATTCTATTTATATAGGAACTCGTATAAAAACCGCTATTTTATAGAACCAATACTATTAATAATTTAAATAACACTTCAGTGAGCATTAAACTATGAATCACTATGGCAACCCCATAATTTAGGCCGATGACCTCTTACATCAGCGGGTTAGATTACGCGGTTACAGCCATCGCTAATGTAATTTTCGATAGATTTGACAAGATTGCTTAGAGTAACTAAGACATATTTCGTAGCAATATTGTTATTAAAAACTTGTGATCATAAAAAAATGTATAAAATATTTTTATATACATATAATATAATAGTTTACGAACTTAAGCTTTTTAATACTTGCGTAAGTATTTACTATATACATTCTAAATCACTCATCTTACTGTTTATTTATCGTAGATCGATCAATAACTCCCTAATATAAGATTGTAGTCTTTTTTTAATGTTGGGTAACGCATACCACCTGCATACATACAGGTGGACGGTGGTGATGGGGAGACTCACCGGTTAGAATAGCCAGTACTACCCACTAACCAATAGAACCTTGTTTAATGGACAGATGTTACCTTCCTAGTTTACTATATTATACTATATATTTCAGTTAATTTCGTTTTTTTAGATTTCTTCATAGAAAAGTTACACATGTGTTTTTACACTAATTGAAGAAGAAAAAATAAAAAAACGTTATATAGAAATAACATAAGTTATAGAATCATAGTCACATCTTATATTCTTTTATTTCTATTCTTCAAGTCTTACAACTTGCTTAAGCTTATATGCTTGCAAGTTTCAAATGGCAAGAGATACTTTTGCTATTTCCTGTTTGGCGGTTCCTTTTAATGCGATAAAAACTCTATTACATAGTGGATTTTAATATACTGAGTTAACTACTATTGATACTAATAGAGATGATCAAGCACTAGATACTAAACAGTGTCGGTAATTTCAAAGAAATTTTTTTTTATCGCCGTAATACTTTCTTAGGTTTACGCGAATATTCGACATTATAAATAAAATTACTTTTGATTTTTAGTTCCCGACGTTTCGAATGCTTTACAGCAATCATGGTCACGGGAGAGTCTCACGTCACGTCCCGAAATCATTTATAGTAAATAATAAATTTGTATGTATGTTAGTTAGGTCTTCAAGTTTTAACTGGCTGGACGGATTTGTATGAAGTTTTGTACATCTGGAGTAACACTTGCTAGTAATAAAATCTACCAAAAAGTAGCGTTACATGTATGTTAAATTATATATGCATAATAATATCGAAAAATACATAATACTTTCTTCTACTAATATAATTTTAATTATCCATTTAACGCTTAGTTACTGATAGACACGTGTTTTCAATACGCGCCAATACTAGTCAATGTCAAGGCCTCGGTCATTCATCGTAACAACAAAATATAATCTGTTTGTTATAAGTTACCAGTTTTACAAATAATAAATATCGTTAAATATATAAAATTACTTTTATAACGGTTGAACTTGCGATTACATCAGAATAACTTAACGCTATTCAATATTATGGTAATACACTATGCATCAAAGAATGAATAAATAATGCATATTAAATTTATTTGTTATAGAGTATAAGTTAATATATTGTTTATTTTATAAATAACAAATTTGATTGAAATCTTTACAATATTTTTCTTAAAATATGTACGTATAACAAAACCTTAACCTTTGCTTATCTTAAAATGTGTCCGTCTAAGCATCTTTTTCGTTTAAAGCCTAAAGAATAATATGAATAAATCAAATTACCAAATAAAGATATCTTGAAAACTCACTACACTCGCACTACTAAAACATCTACTGAAATCGACATAAAAATCCACCATGGTAGTTGGTCAATTGTTCTAATACTTTATGTATTATGTATAGCCATTACCCAGTCCAAAAGGCTTTTTTAAATGTTCTTATCTATGTAAATTTATTGAGACAAATTTTCCTATCACACGTTAAATCGTTAATGTGATCAAAATCCCAGACATTATTAAAAACGTAAACGTCGATCGATAACAAATAGTTATTTGAGCGTTCCTTATCGTAATGTTAACAACAAAAAGGAATTTATACTAGAAAGGTGTAAAAGCTGATAAAACTACTGATACCGGTAGATTTAAAGTCATAACAAACATTAAAGTATGTTAGGCAAATGACATTAACTTTGCGCTTTTCTAATTCACATCTTAACTTTTGTGGATAAAGTTCAAAATCTAGTAGCAAAGAAAGTAAATGTATTGTGTAATGCTTAAATTTCAGTAGTTGCCAAACTGCGGTCGACGACTCGGTGGATAATTTAGTATGAAAATGTTATACGTTATTCAAAGCCGGTTTTGCATCGGACATTGTTAGATTCCATCATAAATTGTTACTGTCCATGTTTAACCACACATTTTTTAAAAATTTAATGCTGTTTTGTAATAGATCGTTGATACAGCATATATATCACTTTAAATAGGCACATATTATAAATATAAACATACATTACTCGAGGACAAACATTCGCGCACATCACACAAATGAAATGAACCCACGACTGTTGGCACAGCAAACACAAACTCTACAAAATTTTAGTCTAGAAAGAAAAGATGAATACCCAATTTTAAAGACACGAAGAAGTATTCTTATTAATGAACAACATGATATGAAAATGCTAGGTATTTTATATCTTCACGCATATTTCCGAATGTAGAGTTTTTAAGGAACAATAAGTGTATTTCTAAAATACTAATTTTTGTTTTTGAAAGGATATGCATAGATTGTAAATTGAATTTAGAAGCTTTAAAATATAAGTTGAAAAAAAATTTTCATAAAAAGGATGTTTCACATTCAAAGTGTCCTTATACCTACTTACCTATGCAGTAGTATTACATACTCAGTATGACCTTAGTTTAAATCAAGCAAAAATTATACCAAAACCCACAGCAAAAAATATGACTCTTTGTGATATGCATGACACAATCTTCGCCCACAATGATAAAATCTACCTCCATATAAGTAAAACTGAAATGTCATTTATTGTAAAGCGCATAATTTTAGAACGGGTGGACTGATGCGTTAAATTTTTTGTAATATTCGTTATTGTTCGATTAATGTCCTAAAAGTCCTTATAAGGATAATGGTGCCAGACAAATTGGCCATTTCGACAAAACCAGAAAACACTTATAGAAGGATTTGTGTATGAAATCAAAGATTACAAACTTAATTTATCGATTAAATAATAATTAACATCTGCTGGATCAGCTAGTGAGTGTCTTAATCAATGTACATAGTGAATGAATGTATTATATGAGGAATGTATTAGAATTTATGAAAAAAAAATTGACTTTAAACGGTAAAGTTTTCTTTAAAGATGTTCTTCCATAGTGTTTGAAATTATAAATATTTGAAATATTTACAAGAATTATGACGGGATCGTAGGAATTTATTCTGAAAATATGACTTCAACTGTAAAGTCAGTTTTATAGTTATTTGATGCTAGGAATGATACGTAATATATAACAAACATGCCAATCAAGCTTGTTGTTACTCCTCGTATTTCGTGGAAAATAAGATTATGATTCGGGCTTTAAACTTTTTATCAACAATAAAATGTTAAATTAGTGTCGTTTCATGTTAAATCAATTTAAATATTATTAAAAAATTTCTCGGATTGAAATTTTAAATATCCTCCATAACAGTTATTTTGAGAATTTCCTAAATAATAACATCTGCCTATACATCTAGACGTCTAGATTAAGATAAATAAAATTGAAGTGTTTATTTGTAATGCCAAATTAACAATTTTTACTAAATGAATATGAAAGAATATGCGGTATATATAATAAAAATACAGTTTATAATATAATTTTTATCTGTCTGTCTGTCTGTCTGTTTGCTCCGGCTAATCCCGAAAACGGCGAAGATAGTAAATTTAGCTGCTATTTAAGAAAAAGAATTAGGGTTCACCCAAAAAAAAATAAACGTCTATAAAGAATAATACATATAATACCATCAATAATGTTATATCGAATTTATATTTAAATCAAAACTAATTTTCATCGATCTCCTGTATAATTTACGATTTCATATTTAGCGGTCATTATATTGAAACAAAACTCGAAATATCGATTAAAAGGGCTTCTACAATAAGTGTATAGTTGCATTCGACAATAATGATCGTGTATGGAGTATGTTCAAATAAAAACAACCATTACTGCATGAATGGACCCGCTGTTGCCGTCTGAAACTGACCTATTACGGAAGGCAATAGCAATAGGCTGTGAATAAAAGCTATACTTGTAATGGTAATGAAAAATAGTTTTGACTTTATTAAAACCAATAATATATTTAATGTAGTAATTAAAGTAACTTAAAAATAATAATATGAATATCAATAAAAAATATACTTAATAAATTTTATTTAGTTCATAAATAAATTACTAAGACAAAATATATTTAACAATATAATATAGATAGAAAGCACTAGCATTATGTCATTCAACCAATATCTGATTGCAATCACAACACGTAATGGGGTTGATCACTTAATGGAGTCGATCGCGCATTGACCCCGCCGCAGGATGGAAGCTGTTGATACATTTGTTTTGGGATATACTCCCATAGAATCCTTGTTACGACACAATCACGGTATTAATACTTTTCTCGTTTATAATAATATAAGGTTAAAAATATAATAAAGCTTAATTTCTCACTTAAAAATCAGCACTAGCTAAGTAATTAAAAAAAATCAAACAAACTAATTTTTATTCTATTCTAAGCAAATGTGTGTTAACTGTTAATTATACCTATATATTATGTTAATTCTAATTTCTAATACAAATATTACTAGTGTAAACGACGGGTGTATATATGAACACTCAAACTGTTATACACTAAATTATTCCACCTTTCTTATGTCGCCATACCACATATATCACATTATACCATTAATAACGTTACTTAATTATATAACAATTCACTTCACGGAACTTTAATACTTTACGCACTGTCACTAATAGCTAAAGCACTACAACGTAACTCGCACAGGAATAACCCGCTCTTAACGACAAACTTCGTATTTATGGAGAGTAATCAAAGTGGGGGATGACAGCTAAGTTGTCATAACACTGTTCAACTTCCGGGCTAAAGATATTACTGACACGGCCATCCTGCACGATGACTGTCCCAGTCACCCTATGAGTGTGGATCTAAACACAAACAGTATTCATATATATTATTATAATAAATGCCAATGATCATTTGCCAACAGTTGCATTGTTAAACACCAATGATTGAACCAAAGGCCACCTGCACTTAAAGAAACTTTGTTGCACTTAAGTGTCCCAGGCTCGCCTTTACACCAACCAAAGATTAGTACTTAGTAAGGCTACCTGTACCTAAAGGAACACTGTCACACTTAGCGTACTAGGATAGTCTTACATTCATAACTGCTTGTACCTAAAGGAACTCTTTCTCACTTAGCGTACAAGGACAGTCTTTAATTCGTAACCTCTTGTACCTAAAGGCATATTGTCACACTTAGCGTACAAGAATAGTCTTTTATTCATAACCGCTTGTACCTAAAGGAACTCTGTCACACTTAGCGTACAAGGACAGTCTTTCATTCATAACCTCTTGTACCTAAAGGCATATTGTCACACTTAGCGTACAAGAATAGTCTTTTATTCATAACCGCTTGTACCTAAAGGAACTCTGTCACACTTAGCGTACAAGGACAGTCTTTCATTCATAACCTCTTGTACCTAAAGGCATACTGTCACACTTAGCGTACAAGAATAGTCTTTTATTCAAAACTGCTTGCACTTAAAGGAACACTGTCACACTTAACATGCCAAGCAGAGCCTGAATAACTGTAATACTAAGTACAATACATGTCATGATTATTTTTAAAGTTCAGATTAGACTCGCTGAACACTCATAAATAATAAAGAAGAACCGTAAATAAATAACACATACATTACCAACACGGAGCATATAAATTAAAAAGAAAATTAAGGGTCCATTCAGTGTCCCAATCGTCTATACAAATACAAGCAGGGGCGTATTTACCCTAGGGCCAAGGGGGCCATGGCCCGGGGCGGCAGGCTCCGAGGGGCGGCAAAGCCAAAACTATTTTTTTATTTTGAATGACATTGAAACATTTAAATAAAAAAAACAAAAGCTTCAAAACCTACAAATTGTTTACAATAGGTCAACTACCATCCATACTATCAATCATGCATCAGCCTATCGCCATTCACTGTTGAACAAAAACCTTTTTTATTTATTTATGAGATTTTAGCATTAACGTATACACAAGTAGTTATGTGAGACTCATTAACCAGAAAAAACAGTACTACCCACTAAATCCCAATAGACCTCAACCGTTATAATGGGGCGGCGCAGGATTGCTTGCGCATTTAACCACGACGCCCCAATGGCCCAACAGTCTGCCGAAGCAGACCACCCAGCCAAAAGGATGCTCCACAATCTGCTCTCAGAGAAGTACCAGAGGACTGCTGAACAAAGGACTCGGACCCCAATGAGCGCCAACCAGTCTTTGCAGTCCGCATCTATCCACTGCCCGCCACCTTTCTTAAGTCATCGTGCTACAGGTCCATCGTGCTACAGGGCGTCCTACACTACGCTTACCAACACGCAGTCTTCACTCTAACACGTTTCGACTCCATCGACCATCAGTGCGCACACATGACCAGAACACTTCCACTACAGAGAGCTAATTTTGCACGCGATATCGGTTACTTTAGTTCTATAACTTAATTTCGAATTCTGTCTGCTAGAGAAACACCAAGCATTGCGCGTTCCATAGCTCGCTGAACCTTGAATTTACGTTTAGGCTCCTTATGTCATTACTGATAGCATGCACTGGTTAAATTCCCTGATCTTACGGGATTGTGGGATCGATGACTCTAGAAAATGATGTAGCTTCCCAAAAGCTGCCCAACCCAAGCATATTCTTCGGGTGGTCTCTTTCTCAAAGTTATGCCGGCCGAGTTGTATAGTTTGGCCAAGTATATTTACTCCTGTACAACTTCAAGAACAGCACCATTCACGATCACTGGTCTCGGGGATACACGACCTTTCAACATGATTTTGGTCGTCCATATTCACTCGTCTTGAAGAATCATTTAGACCGTTTAGCATTTTTTTCAAATTCAGCAGAGTATCCATGAGCCATGATGACTATGACAATGGCAAATCGCAGGTGTATTATATTCTCCATTAATGTTGATGCCGCATCCGTTCTAATCGTTTTAATGACGTCCTCCAATGCACAGGTAAACAGTTTCGAGTAGATAACATTCCAATTTCTTACCCCGCGGTGTAATCGGATTGGCCTTGTGCTTTAACTTTGTACTTGGATGGTCATCGTTGCAGACTGGTATTTAAAGCATAGTAGTTGGTTATATATTTCTGCATGGATTGTAGAATCTTAAGGAAAGCATTTAGTTTTACATTTTTTTTTGTATTTATATTAGTTATCATGTAAGTGGAAAGAAAGTATGTAACTAACTTTGTATAATATGTACGTAGCTTAAAATAATATTTTTTTTAAAGTTTTAGTTACTATTTTGTGTGTATTTATTGTAGTTAGTAAGCCTTATTTAATAAATAAAAAATAATAATATTCCTCGTAGTCCACAAACGCTAGGCTGATAGATGCTGATTAGGAAAGTCATTGATTTTTTGGGCGAAACGATTCGTCATAACCCTTGAAATCAACTTATATACAAGGTTCAGAAGAGTCACAGGTCAGTAGTTCTTCAATAGGGGTTTATCCCCCTTCTTTAAGAACAGTACTAAACTGCCTCTACTCCGGTGTAGTGCCATTGTAAAGAACTGAATTAAAGAACTTTGAGAGCTCTGATAGAACCTTTGTTCCTGCCGCTATGAAGAATTCTGTTGTAATTCCGTCCTCACCTGGAGCTTAGTTGTTTCCTTGGTGTCCAAGAGCTAATCTCGCCTACGTCGATGTCGGGAAGCTCAACTTCGTTCAATTTTCTGTTCTTCGTTCAATGGCGTACCAGTCTGGCTCGGAGACCAGTCTGGATCCTCCACGTGGTGGGACTCAGTTGGAAATATATGTAAGGAGTAAAGATTTCGAGGTGACGGTTGAACCTTGTGAGGTTCTAGGCTTTGTCAGGTGACAACGGCAGCTGTGAGAATTGGCAAAAATTTTTCGTACCCATATTGGGTTCTATAGCATCCTCAATACTTTGGGTATTCGCTTGTCTTTGATTATTAGGTATTATTAGATTATTAGGTATATATTATTAGGTACGCCTTATTAGGTATCTCACATTCCTGTCAAGTACCTAACGCTTAGACTGTGTGGTATTTACAATCGAGCGTTTACGCGTTACATTCGCAGTCAGCTTGCTTCTACATCACTATGTTAGTCTAAGACCGCGCACGTTCAATTTTGATGCTCATATTCAAAGATCCTCTTACAAATCGGTGATCACTGTCGATTTTAACCCTGTTAATCACTGAGACAGAATATGTGGCTATTGTTCGATATAATGTCGACTTCGTTTTCTGTAGTATTATCGGGGCGTTTATCAGGTCCTATTCATATAAGGCCTTTTCTGGAAAAAATAGTTCATCGTAAAAAGCTTAGTCTAATTCATATGAGACTTTTTCTCGAAAAATTAGTTCATCGTAAAAACCAAGGGCATTCCAGGTGCCTCGAGGAAGTTTACTAACATAACATAACATCCATACTAATAATAATAATATAATGTCCTCCCGGCCGATTACGGCCACGGCGGCCAATCTCATTGAGACTAGCCAACGGCGCGGGACATATTATAGTGCACGAGTGTATGCGCAGGCACAAGTGCACTCTCTGTTCCTTATCACTCTCATATTCCGGTTGGACGAATGCTCGACACGACCAGTGAGAATTAAGGCGCAGGACCGACGGCTTTACATGCTCTCCGAGGCACGGGGGTGAGACACCGCCAACTTCCCAACTCCGGGCTGTTACTGAGGCTTACGAAACAGAAAGACTCAATAACCAAACTTGGCCCGACCCGGGACTCGAACCCAGGACCTCCCGGTGTGTGACCGTACATGCTAGCCACTACACCAACGAGGCAGTTTATATACCATCCATACTAACAAGTACCTAAACAACATTTGCGTTTAAACATATATTTTTTTTTAAGTAAGTACTTTTTCGTCACTTCATGGGGCGGCAGAGCTAATTGGCCCGGGGCGCCAAATCTGTAAATACGCCTCTGAATACAAGCCTTCATATTTTCAGCGGCTATTTTAGAAGCTGGAGAGGCTTACGCATATATTAAAATTACTGGCTTCTGTGGTGGCTTCAATATTGCTCTCTTTTTGACGTGACAACGTCTTAAATTAGGTTGCGGCTGGGAGTCACTTATGAAAAAGTGTAACGCTCGGTAACGTTACGATGAGTCACCGAACGAGAGAGAGGCCCGCCGAATGCCTTGCGTCTCTCTCCCACTCAACTATGATCGGTCTGCCGCGCGCGCAGCACTAGAGAATTATTATATAATTATATCCTATTGTGCAATTTAATTATATTCATATCAATAAATATTCTACCGAGAAAAAGACGTTGTCACGTAAAATCTTCGCCCGTAAAACCGACTTTACAGGCAACCATTTTTTGCCTATAGCTGCTAGAAGAGGATTGTGAGCGAGCCCAATTACGGCGTGATCTGTTTCTTCCCATAGTTCACATCCCGCTTCTGATGTAAACGACGGGTGTATATATGAACACTCAAACTGTTATACACTAAATTATTCCACCTTTCTTATGTCGTTATACCACATATATCACTTTATACCATTAATAACGTTACTTAATTATATAACAATTCACTTCACGGCACTTTAATACTTTACGCACTGTCACTAATAGCTAAAGCACTACAACGTAACTCACACAGGAATAACCCGCTCTTAACGACACACTTCGTATTTATGGAGAGTAATCAAAGTGGGGGATGACAGCTAAGTTGTCATAACACTGTTCAACTTCCGGGCTAAAGATATTGCTGACACTAGCAATCCCCGCGGCTCCGCCCGCGCCTTAACGATAAAAATTTAAGGTTATAAGATTATTTAACACTAATCATAAAAAAGTAAAAATAAAAAATTTGATCTAAAAATATCTGAAGAGGGCCACACTATACAATTAGGGGAATAAAAATTAGCCTACTACCTATTCTCAGACCTATCAAATACGCACAAAAAATCATAAAAATCGGTCAAGCCGTTTCGGAGGAATTCGATAACAAACGCTATATATAGATAAAAAGAACCAGGAGGATAGAATCAGGTCAGACTGATAATGTCTACGGCTAAAACTTATACTTTACTTAGGTTTTAAAATGATAATGAGTGTAAATAATAAGAAATTGTTGAGGTAAATAGGTATAAAAGATAACCTATTTTGTTTTATATACCAACAGACGCAGCTACACGTTCGGCGTCTTTACATTTTTTTTTTATCTTTGGGGTCTCTCAAGATGGAAATTTAAAAAAGATTTAAAAAAAAAGAAAGGATTTATCTATACTATCTTTAAAATTGAGACAAATATCGTTATGATTGTATCGTTGTAAAACGTTGTTTCAGATATTATTCGGACCAACATCACACGGGAATTTTATTCATTAAGAAGACGTAATCGTATGTAGTGGGCATACTCCTTTATCTTGTGACCTAATGTTTTGGTTTTCTTTAGCCTCCTAGAAAGAAAAAAATAATCATTTTCATATACAATATGGTAAAAAATATATAGTAGACTCATGACGTTCAGAAAAAAATTTAAATAATTTCATGCTGAATAAAATATTTTGAATTTGAATATACATATTACAATTTATATATTCATATCATCAACAAGCAAGAAACCCAAACAACAATCTTATATGTGAACAACTAAATTCAAGAATAAGATAAACAAAAGTTTCAAAACTAATTCCTAACGGTGGTGTCGAATGTAAACAATAAAAATATATGACTTTCATGTAACATGTAAATAGGCTCCAAAGCATACGATCATATTTATCATAAATTATAATATCAATGAGTTTAAGACAATGTATAGTCGGAACGTAGGTGTTGTCAAAAAATATTTCACTTAAGTCAAAATAAGGTGCTCTCCAATTGTATTTACAAATTAGGTGCGGTTTGTTCAAGATATATTCCTGTAGTTGAATTTATTACAGCATTTTTTTTCTTATTATATTTTTTTTATGCGACAAAGGGGGCAAACGGGCAGGAGGCTCACCTGATAGGAAGTGATCACCTCCGCCCATGGACATCTGCAACACTGCAGGGCTTGCAGATGCGTTGCCGGCCTTTTAGGTAGAGTGGGGAGGAAGGAGGGAGAAGGATGGGGGAAAAATGGGGAAAGGGATGGGAAGTGGGCCTCCCGGACTCTCACTTACCGGACGAAACGCGACAGCATACCTGCCACTTCACGCCGGTCTTCTGTGAGAGTGGTACTATACGGGGCGTGCCGGCCCATTCGGCTGCTACCCGAAGGTAACAAGTATGGCACTACCACTTTAAAATTAACTAACTAGTAAAGTTTGTAACTCTAGGTACCTACGTGTTAAGTCTTTGTACGGAATGCTTTTATTGTAATTACTTTATATTTTATCTCGCTCTTCTAACCTTTTAAACCTTCTTGGACTTCTACAAATATTTTTTACCTAATTTTGGTTATGAAAATGGTTCAGCTGAGTTTTTGTGAGACAAACGTCAACTAATTTTTATATCCAGGTATAGATTTTATATGCAGTTTATTTGGTAGGTGTAGATAATTTTTACAGCAGGAATTGATACAAACACAGTTCTCTACAGCGGAGTTACTTTAAAAGAGTAGCGAAATCAAAATAAAAGCGGTTCGCAGATTATGTACTGTAGTTCAGAGATTCACCCAACATTTTTTTACTTCATGACGGCATTTCGAAATGATTTAACAACTAGACTTTTAATGGACTGATAAGTTTAAGTTACGAGCTGTGTTTAAAATCAAAGCTTTATGTACATATAAACATCAATAAACTAATTCGCCTAGCCAAAATTTAAAATAATCGCGTGAAATGAAATATCTTCTTTCGTACTATTTTTGTAAGTCAAAAATTGAAAATCATGTTGCGCCAAACAAGACCTACATTCGGAAAGCGTGGTGCACGATATTTACAAAAATGACTTATAGTTTGCAGTAAAAAAAGTGGTAGTCATTATATATGTAGATCAGAAAGTAGACCGTTACCGCACGCATACGAATCTGAATCTGCTGCTCGGAAATATGTTTATGGCCTACCTATAGTCTATAGAACGTTATGTGGTAGAAGTTATGGGTGTTATGGTTTTTTCTTATATTGTAAGTAAGACAAGCGTTCGTTGGATTATGCATCTATCACGCAGATAATAGAAATGTTCCGATATAGTCTATCCGCTGGGTGCGTAAGGCATGGTGGGGGAAACAAAAGTGATGTCAGCGCCCGCTGCGGACCAAAACAGAACTACGAGTGGCTCTTTATTATTTATGACCATAAAATAACACGTGTGTCAGTTTAATTAAATAAATAAAATAAAACGGGTCATCAGAGTTGTTGTGTAGTCGATTGCAAAAATACTAGTAGAAATAGTAATTGTAAATTTTATAAGTTTTCGGTTGCCAGACAATGAAGTGATGGTTTGCTTATTAGATATAAAATAATTAATTATTGGGAATTTAATTGTTTTTATGATCGAACAATCACCAATAGTCGTCGAACCAACGATAATTGATCAAAATTATTTAATCTGAACGATAAAAATAAAGATATCTAGTAAAGGGGGCCAACTTAAGGGTGAACATTTGTTTAATTAATTATAAATAAATAAGAGACGTACAAACAATTTCTACATTCGAACATTAACGAACAAACGACGAACAAATAATTAAAAATAAAAAAAAACCGTAAATCAAAAAAAGTTGGGCCAACCTAATTCACTTATTGAGACTTGTTTTAGTTGTTGTATTTATTTTACTTACTGTTTTCAGCTGACCCACGGAAAAAAAAATAATTTAATGTACACTCTGTGTAATATATCACATTTAACATTGAAAAATTTTTTTTTCAAGTTTATTTTATTTTTTCAATAGCTATTTGGCATACAATACATGTATATTTTCTCAAAAGAGCCACCGTGAGTTGTATCGTTAGATGGCGCTAGAGTCACGCACCCAGCGGATAGAGCGAGTAGATTCCAAGGGATATACCGTTTAAAAAAGACACTTTGAGGGTGACATACTTCAAATATCTTTAAAAGTTTAAATAAATGTTTTTTAAATTTAATTTTTTTGAGAGAATATTAAGTTTCCAAAGGAAGTGTTTATTTGCCAAAGAAGCCATAAAAAGTAAAATTTTAGTGTATAACTTCTAATATATAAATATCTCGTGTCATAGTGTTTGTTATGGAACTCCTTCGAAACGGCTTGACCGATTTTTATTAAATTTTTTTGTCCTATTCTCAGACCTGGTAGGTCGTACGCTAATTTTTATTTCCCTATGTGATAAGGGCGGCCCTCTCCAGATAGTTATTTTTTTATATTTAGACCAAATTTTGATTTTTTTACTTTTTTATGAAATGACATCAAAATTCTTATAGCCTTAAATTGTCATTCTTCTCCCACCATCATTTATTTAATAGTGATTAGAACGCGGGCAGAGCCGCGGGAATTGCTAGTAATATGTAATATTAAGACACGGCTAAAATTAGTTACTAAATAACTCCTTAGGGCGCAAAAAATAAAAATAACTCCCAAGTCATCGCAGACTTATTAATTACACTGGCGCCCTTATAAAAAAAGATGTAACAGAATGTGATCACTCTATTAAAACAGCAATTAATCAAACTTTTGAGCAGTTGTGCCGACTGCGATAACAACTACAAACGTTATTGAACTTGACCTTAACATGCGCTTTATAACAATAATAAACTAATAACTACTTGCCCTGCTACGTTCCAAGTTATAATCTATCTGAAATTAAATATCATCCAAATCGGTCTAGACATTTTAACATGAAAGAGTCATAAACATACAGACAAAAAATTTCGGATAAAAATATTTAATAAAAGATCGAACTAAAGAAAAAGAATTTCATCTTAAGAAAATTTATAGATCTAAGAGCCTCTTACTGCAATGTGGCATGATTTGATTGGCATTTTATTTTGTACTTAGAGTATTCAGGTTCGATTAATGTACGGACTGAATTTTATATTGACTTTGCTCGTTATTTTCGATTTAGACAAATTTTAAATGTAGGTAGTTCTTGCTTCTACAACTTATAAAGGTATTTTCTTAAAAAAAAACTAATTCAAAATGGAACAGAAAAGGGGGCCTAGACAACCGACATTCGTTATGAAGCTTCGATTTCTACAATCGTCATCGCTTAAACGCTGGCGCTGCGTATGCATCTTGAACTTTAAATCACTAATAATTGGAATGAATGTACATTGCCTACCATCATCTACTCGTTGACAACAGATCACGTGACATATCTAAAGCATATGTCAAACCCATACATTTTGGACATTTCTACTATCGTTTTCGATAATCGATTGTTACATTGTCTAGGTCCTCTGAAACTATTAGACGACGGCGCGCCGTCTTTTTTTTTTTTTTTTTATGGGACAAAGGGGGCAAACGGGCAGGAGGCTCACCTGATGGTAAGTGATCACCACCGCCCATGGACATCTGCTACACCACAGGGCTTGCAGATGCGTTGCCGGCCTTTCAGGAAAGGGAGGGAGGGAGGAGGGAGAAGGACGGGAGTAGGGATGGGGAGTGGGCCTCCCGGACTCTCACTTACCGGACGAAACGCGACAGCATAACTGCCACTTCACGCCGGTCTTCTGTGAGAGAGTGGTACTATACGGGGCGTGCCGGCCCATTCGGCTGCTACCCGAAGGTAACAAGCATGGCACTACCACTTGAAAAACTTGCGTTGCTATGACACCTTTTTACTTTTTTTCTTTAGCTTATGGTAAAATTAGTAGCTTAGATTAGCTGTTTCTCAGGTTCTCATTCAACAAACAAACGTAATAACTTGGCAATTTTATATTATAATAAAAAATAAAAAATACTAAATATGCAGATTATATTTCCTACATACTGTATGTCATTTGTGTCTATGACAAGTCAAAAGATTACCCATCAAATTCAACATTTCCATTCACACAGCTGTAAAAGCGTCGTAAATCGTCCGTCTTGGCTCTAGAGGTCGTCAGAAGCAATCATTAAAACTAGAGTGTTAGTAGGGCATTCACACTGCTAGCTTCTATTTGTTACTTTGCAAAAGGAAAACACTAAAATATACAACAGTATTCATATTTTTGTTCAAACATAGTATCTGTTAAGTTATAAAAAAATGGGTAATCTATACATATACTTAATAATAACTTATAGTCGAATCTGTACATTGAATATATTTTGAATATTCTTATTGAAAGGAGGTAATTGAAAGGAGGTATCGACAGAGGCCGAATATATAGTTTTTAGAATTTTTGTCTGTCAGTCTGTGACCGCATCACGAGAAAACCACTGGACAGATTTTGATGAAATTCGGTACGATGATAGCTGGTTATCCCGATATAGAATACTTTTTACTGCTGGAAAATATCTCATTTCTGAGAAATCTCAATTAACCGTTAAAAACTGGCAGTAAAACATCACACGGTATGTGAAATCTAAGAATTAAATTTCTTTAAAACGCGAGCGGAGCCTCGGGAAATGCTAGTATAAGGATAAAATAAGGTTCAAATTGCTATTAACGCACCTTAACCAACTTTTAACTACATATATTTTAACTGCTTCACCTCAAGGTTGCCTGGAAGAGATCACTTTGGGCGATACGGTCACATTCTGTGTATCTTTTTATTGTAAGTATTCTTTGTATCTTATTTTTGGTGTACAAAAAGTAATTGAATTGAATTGTATTACATATTGTTGTTCGTTCCTTCCATTACGGACATCTATTTAATAAGTGAATTTTTATAAGTAGGTAGGTTATATACTATCTATAAGTAGAATATTTTTTTAAACTGCATAAAATAAATAATTATATTATATCTACAATCAAGGAAGGTCAGGAAGGAAAACCCGACTTATTTTTATATAGTAGATAATAACTTATAGTCGAATCTGTACACTACATTGAATATTTTTTGAATATTCTTATTGAAAGGAGGTAATTGTTATCGATACAGAGGCCGAATGTATAGTTTTTAGAATTTTTGTCTGTCTGTCTGTCTGTGGCCGCATCACGAGAAAACCACTGGACAGATTTGATGAAATTCGGTACGATGATGGCTGGTTATTCTGATATAGAATACTTTTAACTGCTGGAAAATATCTCATTTCTGAGAAATCTCAATTAACCGTTAAAAACTGGCTGTAAAACATCACACGGTATGTGAAATCTAAGAATTTAATTTCTTTAAAACGCGAGCGGAGCAGGGGGAAATGCTTGTATAGAGATAAAATAAGGTTCAAATTGCTATTAACGCTCCTTAACCAACTTTTAACTACAAATATTTTAACTGCTTCACCTCAAGGTTGCCTGGAAGAGATCACTTTGGGCGATACGGTCACACGGTTCTGTGTATCTTTTTATTGTAAGTATTCTTTGTATCTTATTTTTGGTGTACAAAAAGTAATTGAATTGAATTGTATTACATATTGTTGTTCGTTCCTTCCATTACGGACATCTATTTAATAAGTGAATTTTTATAAGTAGGTAGGTTATATACTATCTATAAGTAGAATATTTTTTTAAACTGCATAAAATAAATAATTATATTATATCTACAATCAAGATCATCAATATCTTTATCAAAACCTCACCTAGAAGAACCGTGACTCTACAATCGGTCACTATAAATGATTCATGATCGGAAGCCGCCAGTGCGTGACCGATAAAAATTATGCTATTATAGCCACTTAACCGGGTGACCAAGTCTTTGAAATGTTCTTTATTAACATATCAACACGCTAGAAGCTTACTTTTAATTAAAAAACACAAGTATCCCTCATCTGTAAGAGAAAAATATTTATATTTTATGTAGTTAACACTTAACAGTACACACAACAAGAAAATTGAAAATTTTTATAATAAAATAAATTTTATAACAAAATAATCAGTTATTGGAATCGTTTCGTTTCATTCTTCTATTATTTTATAGAACTTTTAAATTTAATACTTGTACTTAAAATAAATCTTAAATCTGTACTAGTATTATTATTTCAGTATTATAAATTCATTTATTTTATACTTTTACAATTCAACCTGAGAAGGAGTCAAACAAATGTTAAATTAATAATATGACCCATTGCAGGTCCCGTACAAAGCAACTCACGAACATGACTCGGAGACAGTTATGGTAATCTAAATTAAAACGATTATATTTAACTTGTTACTAACCTAAATATGGCATCTTTAATAGCCTAAGTATTACCAGTATTGTAAAAGCAAACGTTTCCTCAAACATTTCGATAGTTTAGAACTACTGTTAGTGGGTAAGTTAATTTTATGCTTGTGACCTATTTTCATTTCGCTAGGTTCTCTTCTATAAAAATGTTTGCAATAAAAGATAACTGTCAGCGCTGCTTAAATTTTAAAAGGACAACCTACAATATACCTACGGCGATACAGCAGGGCAAATTTGAGTCAAAGTAAACAAATAAATATGCATACATTGACGCACCCAAAATAAGCGCGAGCGAGTTACTAGGAAAAACAAATTTTAGATATTATACCTATTCCTAGCTTTTTTTATTTATTTCATATGTACCATCTAAGTAAGTTAAACGTAAAGCGTCCTGCGGCTTGTATAGTCTTAACAATCCCTATAATTAATTACAATGGTGGTACAAGCACGTTTGAATACACATTGTTCTAAACCTTACCATGACAATGGGCTCGTACGATCAAGAAAGATTTATGACATTCTGATACGATTGTCTGGAGCTATTTGAATGCAATGGGATTAATGGTTTTAGTTGGTTCGAACATTCATAACCCAAAATTATATAGTTGTACAACTAGCAATTTCCGCGACTCCGCCCGCGCCCGAAGGATAATAATTTAGGATTATAAGAATTTTTTGATGCCAAATCATAAAAAAGTGAAAAATATAAATTTTGTCTAAAATAAAGAATAGAATATCTGGAGAGGGCCACCTTTATTACCTAGGGGAATAAACATTTGCCTACGACCTATTCTCAGATCTACCAAATACCTATACAAAAAAAACATAAAAATTGGTCAAGCCGTTTCGGAGGAATTCAATAACAAACACTATATATACTAATGTTAGATTTAGAATTAAAATCTAGAAATATTTATAATCATATTTGCTATTTTGTACCTGACTAGCGACTCACCCTCGTTTTGACCCTAGATACATTTAAACGGGTAGCCTATATAATAGTATTTAGTATCTCTTAGTTAAAACTTGATTGATCCCCGATACGAATTGTCATCACCGTTTTCAGCCCCGGAAAGGATGTTTTGGTGATAAAAAACTATCCTATATCCTTCCCCGCGTCTCAGACTACCTTCATATTAAATTCCTTCTAAAGCGATTCATTGAATTTTTAGTTTATCCATTACAAACATTTATAATAGTTGTAATATCGTACAAAGAACACTTAAATTATAATAATATAATCAATAATCATTCCCTTACCGCCTTAGAAATCTATTAAAAAGTATCTTTAGGTGTGAATGTTTGAACTTATATAGCTCACGACTCACGATTCATATTTATGTACGAACTATTCGCAATTACATCCATTAGGTACACCAAGACCAGAAGATCTTAGATTAAAAAGAGTTTTATGAAAACTTTCTCTATACCATTGATATAAAGTGCAAAGTCTGTTACTTATAAAACAGCATTAATTCAACACGCGTAGGTGTGGGATATTAAGAAGTCATAAATCTAGTAAAGGCATCATTTTCATCTTTGAAGGGACACGGCGCTTGGCTTTTTATTTCATTAGGCGGAGATAAAAGTTGAAGTTGATTTATTACCTGTGATTACGGCTGAATAATTAAATCGGAGAAATTATTCGTCTGTTTGTATCCTATCAATTTGTTTGAATATAAATATTTTATAGCTTTCTTTCTTTCTTTTTTTCTTTCTTTCTTTCTTTCTTTCTTTCTTTCTTTCTTTCTTTCTTTCTTTCTTTCTTTCTTTCTTTGTATTTGGTATAATTAAACATACTAGCGACATGCTCTGGGTTCGTTTCAGCCTTATTATATATACCTATATGGTTTTTTTTTCGGATCGGACTCATCTCATTCTCACACAAACGGGTTAACACAAAAACTACTAATCTATTATGATTTATAATTAACGATAAAGAAAAATATGCTATACATAATATAATGACAAATATAGAAATAGCATTAAACGTACTTTCTATCACATTAGAAATTCATACCAATACACACTACAAAGCATCGCTTCACGCACTGATCATAATCGGGTGTTATAACCAATTTTCAAGTAGTTACATCCTAACATTCCCGACCAGACTAGTATCTACAATTAGACCACTGCGGACGTAATAATTTCGTAGCTTCCTCTGCAATTCAATCCAATGGTATTAGGGCCAATCTAGCGAATTGCAGTGAAAAGTACTGTAAAATTGAACAATGCACGTTTTACTAGTAAGTATAGTTTTGGTATGCGTAAGTATATATGCGGTAACGCAGCGTAGAGCTTGTTTGCGAGTAACCAGTAGTTTGGAGTTCCTTGAGATTTACTAGATTCTATTATTAAAGGCATAAGTGAAGACACTTATGGGTAATTGACTAAGATAACTCAACAATTTCAGTTAAAAATACGAAATAAAAAAAATAAAGCTGTTTTCATATGTAAAATACGATTAAGGTACCTATATCTCTAATTCGTTTCCTCCCAAATAATATATTTGTAGTACGTTTATACATGCTTCACCAGCAGTCGCGGGTTCAAGTCCCGCTGTAGGACATCATAATCATCACCAATATTACGAATATTTGTACGTCAAGGGGTATCTATATTAAGAATATATATTGTATGTAGTGTATCAACTATTTAGTATCCAAACTCAAGCCTCGTAGCTAACCAAAAACAATACCTTTTAATAAAAAGAAAGTTAAATATAAAAATGCTTTTTAGTTATATTTTCATTTTTATTACTTAAACTGCTAACCGTAACATAGATTATCTTGTTAACATTAACAATTTGTAAAGCGATTACACAACTATAATTTAGAAAACGAGTTGATTTGTTGCCCATCATTGATAATCAAGTCTTCAATATACAAAAAGATAGTAATGGGTGGTCCATTTGTCATCTGAGATATAATCGATTTTATAGAACTTTCAAAAGTGCATTTATAGTATGGGATTATGCAATCGAAAACTAATATTTTTCAATGGTTTTAAGACACTGTTTGTTCGTAATGATGATGTAAAAGATCGAGCAAGATGGAGGAGACTAAGTCGAAAGGTAATATCCGTGATTAATGATAGGATGAAGAAGAAGAAGAATAATGTGTATGTTTGTTTGTTTGTCACTCCGCTGAAACGGCTAGACCGATTTGGATAAAATTTTATATACAAATCGACTTTGTCTTGAAGTAACACACTGCACACAGTATAGTTAAGCAGCAAAGAACGATGTGAGGTATAGTCACTGTTAATTAATAGTTTCAAATTCGCATTGTCGGATGTTGGGTATGAAATAGCCCACATATCTTGATCTCTATTTCCTATCTAAAAATATTTGATCTAAATTCATACAAGAGTGAACATTATATCGTGGTTACTTGTTAGGATATCATATTCGCGAGAAAACAACACGCTAAATGTCAGTTATACTCGTATTAATTTCAAATAAAACTGTGCCATTTATTTGGTATTTAATTTTCGCTAGGCTTTTCTTTTTGTACTCGACCGATTCAACTTTTTGTGTTTATCTAAAAATTAATATATATTTTACTAAAAATTAACATAAATTTTAATATATGTTTTACTACGGGAAAAAAATAATGATTTGTGGAGTCTAAACTTTAAGCTAATAGAGACATCAAAATAATGTACCAGAAAAATGTTGACTTAAAAAGGGCCTACATAAATGTCAGAAATGTATTCTAACTTCTAAAGTCCCCTTGCAATAACTAAGTACTTTTATATTTAAAAAGTACCTCGACGAACCTGAGTAAAACTAGGATTTGTCGCAATAATGGCGTCTAAACAACAACTAAACAAGTAATAGGATCATATTTATCAAAGAATTCTATAGGAACACAGCGTTAACACTCAGCATACGTACAACGGTTTAGTCTACGGCTATAATATAATTTCCCGTCACCACCTTACTTAATTGGTCATCGGTCTAGATAGGGCACAAAGCCCACACACAGGATGCCATCGTTTATATCTCCGGTATATCAATTGAGGATACTGAACATAATCTTGGTATTAGCTATAATATAAAGGGAAACAAGTATTTAGTCTCAATAATTTACTTTATTGAATTAAACAATTTAATAAAACTTGTACAATAATATTATAATTGAGAATTAGCGACAAACCCTCGCTTCACTCCGGTTCGTCCCTATTCCCTACTAACTAGATACGTTCGTTTTAACGATAATACAGATTTATCAAAAATCAGATATGTTTCAGCTTATTTCTAGTATAATATGCAAATATACACATTTTTCCTATTTAACGATTCTGCCTATTGATGTAAACCGTATTGATCTCCGTTGCGTGTTTAAAACGTCTAAACGTACAGACGGCGGGAAGCGAATTTGTTTTATACTTTGTAGAGATTACACTAAAAACCATTAGCTTAACCATTCCAATTGATATAATTCATGACGTTCGATAAAAGTACATAATATAATATATTAAATAGAATTTAAATTCACGAATTATTGTTTATTTAACCGTACAAAAAATAATAATTTCTACTGCATACCAACGCATACCAACATAATGTAAATAACATCTTGCACATGTATACCTTCACCTCACCATCTTAACCAATAATTTTAGTGTTTTCTTACGAGATTCGTATATTTATGTCATTTCATGCACATATTCTGAGAACAGTAATTGATTAAAATAAAAAGCCACATACAACCGGTCATATTCATAATTTATTCACGGTGCTGCGTTGAATTAATGACAGCCTCGTGTTGACCGACCGTTGCTTGGCCTATTATGGGCATGACCCTGGCCTTAAGAATACGAAATGTACTTGCGACATTTAGTTAGATGGTATAAGATTTATTTAATAAGAAAATAAATGTATATAGGCTCAAGTATAACGAAAAATGAACAAGGTCTTGGCTGAATTGCATACTTCATTGAAGTCAGTTAAAAAATATCTCCCAAGATTTTAACATCTACAAGTGCTTTACCAATTTCTGCTAATGGCATCTCATAAATCCATAACGATTTTGACTTAATTAGGCGATATTTGTAGAGGGAATTAATAAAACATAAATGCAAAAATATTTCATGCACAATTTTTACCCTACCGTTACCCTATCTTTCCATCATGTATATATACCTACTTACCAAAAAGCATATATGCATAGGAAGTTTAACGAAGACTATATAGGTATGTCGTATTATTTTTGACAGTGTAAAAATTAAATATTTGATAAACATTCTGATAAAAAACACGAAAAAATTTCTATATTAGAAGTAGCGTTTGCTTTTGACAATGGCTCGACTGTTCAGTTTGAAATGCTAATAAGAGGTAGCGATTGCATCAAGTGGCACGGATATAGCAACTGATAGTACGCACAAATATTGACGACTTGCTTTATACGTGGGAACTTGGGAACTGGTATTCGTAATAACATAATACGAAAACAACGCTAATTATAATGATTTCATACACGAATGAGGTAAGATAACTAAGCCCAATTTTTCCTTGCTTTTTCAAACAGAAAATTTAATATTTAATCATTTAAAAATCTAAAAGGCTATAAAATCTACATTTTAATTAAGTCAAGTATCTATAATCCAAATTTAAATTCTATTTACATCTCAATCTAACGCTTTGAAATTTCGATATAAGCAAAATCCCACATATAATACTATATAACGATATTAATGTATTTATTGGAAAAATTGCATACTGGAATGAGAAACAGATTGTGTCAAGTGGTTCAGATATTATATCAAATGACATGCGCTAAAATCGAAGGCTATGTTCTGTGGGAACTACGAGTATAACACTGAAAACCAACTGTAAAATAAGGCTAAGATATGATTTACAAATACTGATATGAAATTGTTTGATGCAGATTATATTTAGCCTGCAGATGCAAAGAATATTCTAGTTAAAGTAAAAACAAATCACGATTTGTTATACATTAAGTCCCTCAGCGCGCAGTTTGTATGTAATGTATTGCTTCGGGAGTCTCTAAAAGTACTGTAAAAGTTTACGGTTTTCACGAATAGGGTAGGATATTTATTACTTCCTAGATATTTATCTAGGAAGGTTATAAAATGAACATCATTATGGTAAATTAGCATAATTAAGCTTTGCATGAAATTAGTAATATTATAAGTCCTATCAAAAACTTTTGTAATATAAATATCTAAGGGCAACATTTAAAAAAACAATATAAAGTTACAGGTGTAAAGTACATATGAGAATGTAGTATTTTATAAAACTTTGCCATTTTATCTTGCAGTTTCTTTATCTGTAAATAAATGATAATATGCTATTTGTAACATAAATAAAAATAGCGATCATGACTTTTCCTCATAGTATTTAAAATCTAGCAATAAGCAGTAACACTCTACTTTGTCGTAGTGCAGTTATTAAGTTATTTAGATTGTTAATTGAAATTTGAAATAATCGATTAACTTTGCGAATAATTGTTTAAAGGACATTACGGTATTGATAATGAAGTAGGTAATTTATTTAAGGTAATCATACAAATTATTGTTAATTAGGTACTTAATTTACAATACAACAAAAATAGATATAGGTTAATATTTAAATGAAAACATATTCTTACGTAATTCAACTCAAACTTTAAAAGTTGAAAGTCATATACCTATTATTCCTTATCAAAAGATGCAGCGAAAGGAAAATCTGAAGACCATTTCAAAACGTTTATATTTCATTAAAAGCTTAATGAGATAACAACTAACACACATTACGTTGTACCTGCAGTAACTAATTAGTATTTACTAAATGAAATTCAAGAATTACTAATTAATTTAATTAAAATAGAAAAAATCAATTTCGGTTTGTACGTAAACGTATGATCTTTAGTTCCCTATCTTTAGAATGCTTGCAATCATGATCACGGAAGACTCTACTGGGAGATTTTTATTTAAAATTTTAAAATATTAAATTTACTCGGATAAATATAAAATGTCTTTTTTTATTATTCGATCTTTCGCGTATCCAAGTGGGCTCATTGATATTGCCGCTAATTGTTCAGTGCTTGTTGGGACTTAAAGCTCACATGCATTAGGCAAAATATCTTCTCCACTTAAAACTGATCTCAGAATTTAAGTGTTAAGTAAGTACAGGCGATAACAAATTCGACATTAAATTAAAAAAAAATATGCTCGATGTGTATTAATTGCATGGGCTTAACGCAGTTGTAATTCTTAAAATAGAAATAGACTTTACAAGACGTTTAAACGAAATAACCTGAATACTTAACATCTTACATTAATATAAAATACGCATACGTACAATTGTATATAAATATATAAATGGCCTCAGAATGCGTGTTATTTTCATTTTATAAAAAACTTGACATGACGTGAAATTGGCGGTAAACGAGCTGTCATATTATTTTTTAATTTTTATGCTAAAGCATCCTGCTATCACGCCAAAGTGGTATAAGGCCTCTTTAACGGATACAGTTAATCTGACAGGTCGGATGTTTTGACAGCGCCGCAATTACCTGCCACTTTGTTTGGCTCACTGTACCAACCGTTCACATCCGTTGCACTGATCTGGGGCTTAAATTGACGAGATAATATGTGGTAAATTCAAAATAAGAGCCTTAAACATTTTTTATATTTCACATTACATTTTCGTAAATACAATGTTTCAGTATATAATTTTTATTCTCATTAATCTCTACAAGAACAGGACAAGTTTGATGTATCATATCTATTTGAGTCTGATTTAAGGCAGCAATGGGATTTCCTGTTATTATATAATATAATATTTTTATATTTTACTTGTCTTTTTTTCAGATATATACATTTTGTTGTGATTAAATGTAACCTACATGCTAGTCCTATTTATAATCTATCTTTGAATAAAAAAACCATCAAAATCTATTGAGCAATTCTGTTGTTAAAATACGCAACAAACATTTGAGTAAACATTTCTTACTTTTATTCACCCCACAAATTTTCATATTTATATATTACTACAATTGCTTAGGATTTTTAGCTACATCTTCATCCATTAGTTAATTATTAAAAAAAATAATAAATATGTAATGATCAATTTTTAACAATGATCACTGAAATTAAAATAATGATCAAAACATGTTTCATAAATACGTTGTCATTTAATTTCTTTATTTAATTTTCATAAAATGTTGCTCGGTGCTGGAAACTCACCATCTCTCTCTCCGCTCGGGTTTGGCCCTAGATACAATTATTAGTTCTCTCAAAAATTTGATATTTTTAATGCAAAAAAGTATCCTAGATGTTGACTTTATAAATCATTATTGAAATTTTAAAAAAATTATTGAAATAAAGAAATATTTAGTTATTGTCATTATGTATTTGAATAAATAACACAAATAGACATTTTTAATGTAAAACTTAATTAATTTGACACATACACTTTATCATTGGCTAATCAAATTAATTTTACAGCATTTCTGAGTACCAAACAAGAGAAGGCCAATGATGAATGAACGCACTTGAACATCAATGCATTCACTGTATGCAGTGGGAACATTTGCGCCAATGTGAGTAAACTTTGTTAGTAGGTTTTTGTTACATAAATAAGAATATTGGAATAAGGTTACATCTCCCTTTTTACTTTCAATTTACAAATGAAAAATATATGTAAAAAACTATTATATTTTAGATTTTTTAAATTCTAATAGATAACATATTATGAATAACTAAAAATAAAAATATTATAAGCTTAACAATCTTATAGTTTTAAAATAAATTTATTTGAGTTAGTTAGTTATTTAATAATGTTGTTTATTCTTCAGTACAATGATTAAAAAAATGCATGCATTTTGCTACAAACATATATTATGTATTACAATATTCAGATAGTGACTAAATAAATACGTTATTTAGCAAGTCTATTATTTGTGATAAAACATGACATAATTTTGTATGTGTTTATCTTTCATAGCGCGAAAACTTTTTTGCCAACGATAACAGAAACTAGCCTGGGTGTATATATAAATTTATTTTACTGTAAAGAGGCAAAAACTTAAAACAAATAATTCAGTTTTATCTCTTTTAATATTTTTATTTTAATCGGCCTTGAGATACGTTTTCAATGTCAATGAACAGTACGGGGAAAACAATTTGATTTATACAGTGAAACGTTAATCTAAAAGCATAATAATCAGACAGGTGCTAATATTCAATCAAATCAAAATTGAATAAAAGAAAACAAAAAACTTACCGAAGAAAAGTATCATAAAATCCAGCAACACTTTTCGCAATAAAAATTTGGAATCACGATCAATAGATATTGAATGGGTACGAGCGTTTGGCTTGCGATCGTTTCTCTCCATTTTTGTTATCAATTATTTGTCCAACAGTTTTAATTTTAAATAATTATAAATATGTGAATTTTCGTTTCACAGACGTTACGAAACGTCAAAGCAGACTGAGCGCTAAATGTCACCGTCACACACGTCAAACACGGAGCGCATGCGCGCGTCTACTGCCGAAGCTACAAGGCACAGAGTAGCGCCATGACAAAACCGCTGGTGCATTCATAGCTAATTAATTAATTGAGTTAAAAATAAAAGCCATCATTTAATAGCTTATAAAGTTGTGTTAAATTACCCAATAATAATTACTAGCACCTTTTTAACAATTACCCATATGGATGTAATTTATGGTTTTATAATGACCCTTATTAAATGATATCTTATGAAGAATTATTCGTTTTTTTATAATAATACTAGCGATTTGCCCTTAATTTTATTTTTTTGGGTCAGAATCCAGATTCTTTTAATAAAATAATAGTAACCTCGTCTACCAGTGAAACCGTTTCGATGATTAGCCGGGACAAACGCAATAATTTTGAAATTGTTTTTTTATTAGTAGGTTACCTACTTCTAAGTGTACCGTGTCTATATCTTAATGTTTCTTTCACATGCTTCTAGCAAAAAGTTGTTACTTTGGCATTACAAACTTAAATTTAAGTTAAATTTTATTTACATGTCTAGATTGTGATATATGTATTTTTAAGAAAACTTTTATTTCACCTTTATTAGGGCAGAACTATGTTTTATTCGCAAAATTAACGACGTATAGTCATTATAAAAATAATATTTAATTGTATTGTAAGTGTCAAGAGTTAGAGTTATTAAATTTATTTTTTTACAATTTATAAATACCTGTACATATAACTTATAACTACTCTGTGCATGTTTGCACCTTATGATTGCTATAAAATGTTTTCATTTTTCAAAAACTTGTGCTTAAATGAAAATAATAAATATATAAATAAAATAAAAACTACTGCTACTTATTTTTTTAAACTACTAACTACGTATTTCATTTTTTTATGTATCATTTTAACTTCGTTTACTTTCTAGTGTTTGAATGACTAATTTATGTAGGCTGACAATATACTCATTGTATACAAGCACAATAAATAATTATATAAAGTTATTCCAGTAACTTATGGACGCAACAGACCGACAGATTAGAAACTTAAAACTTAATATACCTACCTACATCATTATAATAAATATCAGTATCCTAATCTTTCGCTGAAACTGAAATTGAATCTGAACTTACTTTGCCTATAATTTTGCCACATACTGTAGATTTAAATACGTAGTACCTAATTATAAATACTATTTACTGGTAACACATTACACAACTTAAAAATGACATCTGCTAACACATAATAAGTCCTTAGTTATTTAGACTAGAAATTAGAGGTAATTAGGTAACTTAGTTAGTGGTTCTGTATTAACTGTATATTGAATGACAAATTACAATTATTATACACAAACATTTAAATCTTTTAAGGCATAATGGAATACAAGGCCCGGCCGTGCGGTGGTTTGATTCAAAGTCAGGCGCATCAGGCGGCACGAAATAGCAGCATTTTAGTAAACCTTTTAGATACGGAACTTTAATGCAAATTACTTATTATTTTTAAAACTTGCACTGTCTAGAAAAATCTAGCCTGGACCGTGAGGTCCTGACTGAACAAATATTCACTAGCTCAAGAAGTTCCTATGTACATAAATCGAATAAAAAGAAAACACTTTTTAAATATGTTATCTGTAGAAATCAATTTAACAAAATCTACCAAAAAAAAATATGATGCCATTACTAAATAAGAATGAAAAAACTACGTGTCGAAATGAAGTCATAAAAATGTTATATTTCTGGATCGATTGAATTTCACAGATGAAATTCCGAACTACGCACAATAACATAACACTGCTTGGCTTAACTTCGTCTTATTCTATTCAATGACAGCCGTGAAGATGTAACGCGACAAGCTTATGTCTAGGTATTTTAGGGTTCAGTAGCTTTTTTCTTTTTCTGTAAACGATTTATAATGTCTATGAGACTTTGACTTATTGAACATAATTTTTTGGGTCATATCCTATCCAATAAATAAATAATCACGAAAATCGGTTAATTTCTTAGTTTAGACTTGAGATTAAGTCTAATTTAGTATTGAATTAAGCCCGCTTTTCTAACGATTTTCGTTCTTGTGCAAAATGGACAAACAACGCTATTAGTAGATACTGTACCTAATGTCATTGCTTAGTACTCATTAGTCATTACACTTATAATAAAATTTAAAAAGAAACACTACAGAACCCTTCTATAAGAGCAGGACACACTTGACCAGGTAATAGCAAAAGCTTGCCGCTTCAGTAGTAATCGGTAGCTTTGAACTGACACCTGTGGACCCTTTAGTCCCTTTAATATTTACTTTTTGTGAGTTGGTTTCGTTTTCAAAGAATTTTTTGTGTGTTTGAATGTAAACTCCGAAATATGTCACTCCAATTAAATTTACTTCATTTATATTTTTTGTTCAGTATTTTCTTTGAGTATTAAGTGAAGCTTAGTCAAAATAAAAATAGGTACCAGTAGAAACACGGTATAATACCAGACTATTGACGCTTGTTTTCGTCCAATAGTGGCGTTATCGAAGTACGTTAGGAAGTTTTTTTTAATGTTTATGGGGTATCCATTAATTACGTGAGACAATTTTGGCAATTTTGCTAACCATACCATAAAGTCTAAAATGACGTTTTACCCAGGTTGTTTAAAGCAAAAGCAGTAAAAGAATGGTAAATATTTTTTATTAACTTAAGTAATACATTTTACAAATATTGCTCTTCAAACAATCATTCTTCTTCATTTTTTAATATAATTTTAATCTATAGCTTCCTATAACAAACGAAAATTGCAGTTATTATTTAACTTGTCAAATTTCCTCTAACAATAGGGTATTTTACTCCATATGTAAACCAATCTAAAAATATATTTCTATTATTCTGAAGATTTGGTCGTGCATCTGCGGTCACAGTCAGGGTACTTGAAAGAAGCATGAAAAACTTGAAAGCAGATCTTTTATGGGTTCAGATTAAAAAATCTTCAGAACATAGTAGTATTAAAATATTATCTAAAGATACAATGGAACCTACTTCCAGGTAGCTGCCAGAAAGTTTTAACCCATCAACTGGCGCGGGGACAATATAGATTTATAACAATTGAAAATCTATTGTGTCTCGTATGTTCGCGTTGACGGGTTAACGTCCAAATATATTTAAAATTTTCTTCAGTTTGAAACTGAACTGTTAGTATGACTTATGTGGTAAAATGTGTTGATTGCATTCACGTGTTCCCACGTGTTGATCTTCTTGAGGAACTTCAATCAATCACTATTGGAGACTACTGTTTAATATTAACAGATTTTTTTTTCATTCAATGAAGAAATTGTTATTTCCTTGCTTGCATCCAAATAGTTTCAATATATCCCGTACCTATATTCTCTATATTTTGTTCTAAATTGGATGATTCCATGAATGAACTTTCATTGCTTTCGAATTCCATCTCAACTGAAATATTGTCTACTTCAGTCTTTTTCGTACTTTGAATATCACTCTGAGATACATATTTACTTGATTTGAAATCCTCCAATTTCTCCAGGGTCTTTCCTACGCATTTGGTATAAGCGTTAATCCCGAAGTGTTTGAATCCATTTTTTATGTTGTCAGGCATACTGTGGTCTTTTAATGTTTCATTAAGTAGTACACAAAAATTGGTTTTGGTTATGGCGGAATTTGAATCTTCTTTGCCTAAAAATCTTCCAACGGTACTTTTCCACTGTGTTTTTAATGGATCAAACAAACTCGCGTCAGCTGGTTGTAATACGTGTCTGATGTTTGGTGGAAGTGCGTATAAAATGATTTGCATATCCTCGCATGCATTGCTAAGCATTAAAGACATATGTACCTTACGACCGTCCACTAGTAGAATCACCGGTTTTTCAATATGGTTCTCTTCAATCCAGCTATTAAATTCGTTGGTAATATATTCAAAGAAAACATCGTCTCTCATCCATCCTGTTTCTGTTTTGCCCAAGCACCATTTTGAAGGCATACTGTTTACTACTGCTTTCGGTGGTCTGACGTACGGAAACACGACACAGGGCGGGCTTATATTTCCATATGCATTAAAAGTCAATAATACTGTTATTGTATCTTTTTCACTGCCTGGTTTTATTTCGTATACATTCCGGTATCCTTTTGGTCCTAAAACTTTGCCTGTTTTTGGACAAAGTGGAAATTTGCTAACTTCTCCATTGAAAATCCTTTTGGGATGATTAAGAATATCCTTCTTTCCAATACTCTCCAAAAATTTCTCAAAATCTTTAAACCATAGCCTGATGGACTTTTCTGTGACTTGCGTTTTGGCCTTCTTAATTCCTTCTGCATATTTTACTGATATTACCTTATTTCTTTTTAAAAAGTTTTGAAACCATGTTTGACCAGGCCGACCATCTTTAAGTTTATTTTTTATCCCATAATCCTTAATAATCTTTTCAACAGTGTCCAAAATCTCCTGTTTTTTAACCGGAAATCCACATTTCGAAATATTTACCAGCCATTCAACTACCTTTTTCTCACCCTCCTTTCCTAGTACTGGATCTGGTCCCCGTTTTTTTAATTCATCCGTAGAGCGTCCACTTATTCTATCTAATATTGTGCTCTTGGGAATGCCGTATTCTCTACAAATTTGCCTAATTGATTTCTTTTTTTTACGAATTTCAGCTAAAGCTTTTTTGAAAACTTCTTCAGTGTATAGAGATGTAGTAAGTTTTCTTTTCGTTTTAGGCTTTGATGGACTCATCTAATTAAAAGAAAAAATCTAGTTAGTTTCATACTAAAAGTTTTTGATAGGAATATGTAACATATATGCATTTACTAGCGACTCACCCTCGCTCCGCTCGGAGAATCCCTTACGTACTTTACTTAACATTTTTTAGAAATGAGGTACTTTCACAAAGTAAAAAGAATATTTATAACAAATTTCATCAAAATCTGTTCAGTGGTTTTCTTATGATGTGGTCACAGGCAGATAAACTGACGACACTTCTTAAACTATAGATTCGGCCTCTGTATCGATAACAATAATGATTTCAATAACATTTAAAAAATAGTTTTATACATTAATAAGAATTTTGACTTTCAACACATAGATAGAACTTCACCAATGTGCATATAATTTTATAAAATATTATGAATAGATTTAATTACAAGAACATAAATTGTTATTATTATCAAAAACTCTAAACTAGCATTGTCTAATGTTTTATTTCCGAATTACGACATCCTTAGTTTTTTATTCAGTAAAAAGATATCAAATTAATTACGAATTCTGGCCATTAATTAGTGCATGTATAAGATTTACAATAATAAATCAGATTGAACTAGTTATAGCACAATTGTTAGGCCAGTATCCGTCTGCCCGGTCGAAAACTAGAATATAAATACAATATAGGGACACTATTACATACAGCGCCATCTAGATCCATGGTAAGCAACGAGGCGTGTATAGAAGTTCTAGAAAATGCCGTGTTCACTTCATTTTAAAATTAAACGGGAAAAATTTAATTATAATGTTAGCTAGCGATGTTTAACAGCACATTTTTTATATCTACAAGTGGTTTATAAACCTATAAAAGCAAAAAAAAACTATGAAAATCTTACCGCGAAAGTTATGGGACGCCACAACTTTTTTTTTAATTTTTACACGTCTGTCCTCGTTCGTTGCGCACAACAGATTACTTAAATATTGAGTTCCGACATTGTATGAACGTAGAAAATACGTATGTGTGTGTCAGCTGTTAAATATATTTAAGTTTGTATATGAAAACTTTTTTAAGTGTGCGTATAGCGGTATTGTCATTTCTCGTAATTTTAAGCGATTGATCTGTGAAATGGTTGAAAATAGGCGCTGGACGGCGAAAAAGCGTAATTAGACCCTGTACATCAGTGGCAAACCGCAAATCTGACATTTTGGTACACATAAGGCCTGTTTTTTCGGTAAGTCTTAATATACGAAAGTTCATCTCGCAAATAATATTGTTTGAGAACTATGGAATATGGATACACCGCACTCAGTATGAAAAACAAAATATTTTATTGATTGCAGTCATGTGGGAATTGAATGGACTATGGAAAATATGAACCCTTCACCATTTATGTAAGCGCTAGAATAATACAAAAAAAAATGTTATTTAAGAACAAATACGCATTTACGTACTTATTATTAAGATTTAAAATTAAATAATTTAAATTAGATAGGGAAAGAAATTAGAAATAGGAATCTCACCAATCAAATTATTGGATTTTTAATTTAATTATATTAAACTGGTGGTTAAATGTGTAATATATTATGCATATTATATTATGCATTATAATTTAAATTTCAATATCTCACAAAGAAATGAAAATAAGCGACATCTATGAAACTAACGTGTCAACTAATTTTCTCCGTGGCGCCATGTTTAGTTCACTTCCAAAACCGCTAATTCTATACTATACTATAGATAGATGGCGTTGTAGCAAAGTCGACAGAACCTTAAAAATAACTATAATAAATTAAATGGTACATAGATGGCGCTATAAGTTGCTTCAACAGTTAAATTATAACTGCATACTGCATAGAATAAATAGCGACGCGACTCACTTTTGCAGAGTTTCGCTACGTCGCCGCACATCTTAACGTACGATCCAACTGTTAGTAGGTATACAATACATAGAGATGGGATTTTTTCCTCAGGAAATATATGTTGAACAGCTATCATCATAATATTATTGTTAAATTTAACCAAAATCAGTTAAGTGCTTTCCTCGTAATGTTGTCAGAGACAGACAAAAATTCCAAAAACTTTATTATTGTAGAGTTAAGTTTCTCTTCCCTTTAAAAATTGATATAATTATTGTATTATTTAATGTATACCTAAATTAAAAATTAATACTCATTAATTACTATAATGAACTCAAAAAAAAAATAGTTTTTTGTCTGCGCTGATGTTAGAAGATTTTACTGTTTTTCATAAGCCATACAACATATTTTTCTTTCCTCTATGAAATTGGAGAAAACATCTAAAGTGGCCATTGATACTGAAAATAGTCAAGTTGATAATTGAAGCTTATTAACGTATTTATAACTTATTTTTTTTATTATGTATAAAACATTACTATAATTATTCACTGAAGTTGATTGAGTTAAGCGAATCTCCAGAAACTCTTGTTGATTTAAACTTTATTTTGTATCACATATAAGTCTCACAGAACCTATCATATTAAGAGTTATGATCGTTAGATGAGGTTATATTTTATTGTTTTTGTTAATATGCTTCATGATTTATAAATTTTGATAAAAAATTATTAAATAATATAAACTGATGAGATAGATGTTCTTGTTAATACCATCTATTTTTCGATATAAGTACTTTTAAGTGCCTACATGATAGAGGGCGCTTTTAGGATGCGATGGTAGAGCAATTGTATTAGTATTTAATAGATTAGGGATATTTTTTATTATTTAACTAGTAAATACAAAATGTTGTAATTCAATTTTAAGCTACTTCTAATTAACGGTTGACATGGATAGTTGCTTTAATGACTTTTATAAGAAAAAATTTCGTAGTGGGAATAATGGGTTTTACTTTGACTAGGTCCCATAGAGTTATCTATCTATATCTATCTATACATATTATAAAACAAAGTCCTCCGCCGCGTCTGTCTGTCTCTCTGTCTGTCTGTTCGCGATAAACTCAAAATCTACTGCACCGATTTTTATGCAGTTTTCACCAATGGATAGAATGGTTCTCCAGGAAGGTTTTAATATATAATTTGTCAAGTTTTTGTATAAATTGGCTAAAATATAATGATATCTGTTGGAGGTGTCGGAAAAATATAAGCCGTCTGGGAGCTTTCAACGAAAACGCTGACTAAACCTTTTGAGATATAACTAAATGATGTATGGTGGAATTGTGTATCTTATATAGATCTACAAAAAAGTCCGCAATGGCATATGTATATCTATTAAGGATAACATACTATATCGAAAAAAGTTAGGAAATTTAAAACAACATTATACAATTAACGGCGTTTGAAGTATCATGTTATGACCGTTGCCATGGTGCGAGCAATTCATATAATCAACTCAAATATATAGCGGGCGGTGCGAAGTAAATATATACAACACGCACCTAGGGGCGAACCCGAGCGAAGCGAGGGTGAGTCGCTAGTATTATATAAATGCGAAAGGTCACTCAGTCACTCACTCATCACGTCATGATGAAATTTGGGAGGCAATTAGCTTATAGTTAGTAGTAGCAAAGAACGGTTTTTCGACAGAGCCGGATTAAGGAGGTGGGCTCTCGCAAGCTTGTAGATAGTCCTTCATTTTTGTGCAACTAAATTTGGCGGGGAACACCTTATAATTCTTATAACTTATTTTGTTTTTATTATATATAACTACCTATTAAAGTAATAGTTTTCATTAAAGGATAATTGTATTTTTATAATATATAAATTAATATTTTGCCATGTTCAATATTCATTCGTCCAATTTAACTAAATATAAAATTTAAAATAAAACTACCTTTTGGGATGTTTGAGCGAACTTTTAGTTCCCGACGTTTCAGCATATTATTGAAGGGCAAAGTAGTTTCATGGATAAAACTTTGCCCTTCATTATTATCATTTATCTGATTCCAGAGAAAAAATCCGAAAATATAGTTTTATTTAAATATAATAATAATAAATTTCTAATTCCAAACTAATATATTTAAAAGTTAATATATTTTTTGGACAATCTTATTGAAACAGACATTATTATCGATAGGTTGGAGACCGAATTTGTAGGTTTTAAAATTCTTGTCTAACTGCTTGTCGGAACCGCATCCATTGGACAGATGTTGATGAAATTTTATATGATGATAGCTGGTTTATCCGTCTCTACATATTCAAATTGAAAATATTTTCATGTAGCAAACATTGTTCAGCAATAAACATTGTTCAGCAATAAATTATTACAATTCATTACTGAATTTCATTAATTGTTTACTAATATGATGCTTTTTACTGTGCGAAAATATCACATTCAGGTACTTAGATAACAAAACAACTTAAAAAGTGTAACCAAAGGGTATCGATATTGTTCAGTAACTCTACGTACAAAGTGGATTTTTATCCAAAATAAAATATATTCATACTTTATGTAAAAAGTTTTTAAGTATATCCGTGAGGTTACGTCGAAGATAATTGACAATTGTTAATTAATGAACATTTAATAGTAATCATTTAATATTTTTCTAAATATTTATTTCTATTAGCTTTTAAAAAAACGAGACCACCTGCAGAAAGAATGAGTTTTCGAAGGATACGTTACCCGCATTTAGTGATTGTACCCGCGTGGGCTATTCTCTAATCCATCTAGCTTTCCACAATGACATTAACAACAGTAGTGGGATGATGTAAAGGCTAAGTAAGAAAAATAAATAAAGAGATATACTAGTAGGTAAAGAATTAGTATGTACATACTAACCAAAAACGTTTAAAAACTACCAAAGTAATTTAAGTAAAAATCATACAAATTCTTCGCTCCCATACTTGCATGAACATATAAAATAACATTAGTCCACACTACAGAATCGTAATACATCGTTTGTACTCGTGTATGTACATATTTAAAACGTCCTCTTGTCGAGATGTCCTTACTAAAAATTCCATTTGCGTATAGAAAATTTAAACTTATGTATATAAAGTACGCTTTGACAGCGACAGGATAATCTGGTTGAGCCCGCATAGGCGTGGTTATCTTTGAAATCGAAATGTTTGCGCCGAGACTCACCACGCTACTTTGATGGATTATGTTAGACGTACCTACACGGCAGGAGATTAACTCGCGTTTGATGTTTTTTAAAACGTTTATAATACTAACGTTTATATGAAACGGTAGCATATCTTTTGTTGCATTACCAGTGATGGCTTCACTTTAAGCGTGCACTACGGTTTTTAGGCGGTTTTTCGACGGTTTGTAACTTGATATCTACGTCAATTGTATAATCGATTGAATTATTTATTTTATAATCCATAACTTATATATAAGAAAGTCTCGTATTTTTAAAGAAACATACTGGCCTAATATATAACTAAATATGATTTTGAAGTCGATGTATCATTATTGGTGAGAAAAAGGTGTTTTATTAAAAATATGTTTTTGCCATATATAAAACTAGCCTTTCGCGCGGCTACGCTCGCGTTCTAAAGGCTGGAAACCAAATTCTTTCGTCCTGCCCGTCCGTCTTGCACGCAGTGATTTTGTTGCGAAGTTATGTTTAAAAGTTTACCGTGAAACTGTGATATCTCGAAAGAGCAATTTTGTTCAAAATTAAATACTTGTAATGAATAATTTATTTATTTGGATAAGGATTAATAGCATATTTATTAAACACCTTCACAAATAATGCATTATCCTAAAACAAATTTGATTACCATAAAAAAGGTTAAAACAAGTCAACCTTAAAAGATAGTCATATGTTAATACGAACTTTTTTTTAGAACTTTTTTAGAGGAACAATTCCGTCATACATAACTTTTGCATAACTTTAACCAGTTTACGCAGCGCACGCAACGGAAGCTCTCAAAAGGAATATTTTTCTTCCATTTTTGCAACATTTTTAATTGGTGCTCAGCTCCTATTGATCGTAGCGGGATTTAATATAGCCTATAGCCTTCCTCGATAAACGGACTATCCAACACAAAAAGAATTTTTCGAAACAAACAAACAAACAAACAAACGAACGAACTCCTCAGCTTTATAAATAGTATAGATATGAATTGGGATAAAAGTACCCCATAGCACTTTCTAGTACATAAGCTTTCTATCTTTCTTTTATTTATGAAATAATGTAGGTATGTGCAAAAACTCAGTTCGTACGTTTACGTACATAAATGTAATTTACAGAACAGTTTTTTTTCATTTGATATTAAAGTCGTAAAAAGTAATCCGTGTATTGTGTTTCTTTCAAAAAGCTCAGCGTTGACCATCAACGTCTAGATTCGGCGGAATTTTATTCTTCAAAATAAAACTAAACTGTTTGAGAATCATAGAATATATGTGGAAAATAATGATATATTAACAAGCTAGTCCATTATTCTATGAAATTGTGTTGAATATTCAAAAGTGTGAAAGTGTGCTCTGCGACATTGAAGTTACAAAGTAATGCACTCCACTGAGTTTGCCTAAAGTACTAATAGAAGCAAGTTCATTTGACTTACAAAGTATTTAAAAATATGTTATTAATATAGGTATACCAGATACCTACGGAATGGGTGAAGTATTATTAAAACTAGGAAGACCATATACTTATGTTTGGTTATTTTTTATGGTAGGACTACAGCTTTTATATCACCTAGAGCTTACCCTGATTTCCCACTAGCACTTCACCATCGCTTTGCTCGGTATCGTCTCTATGTGTGTTTTAATTTTTCCGTCCCGTCCGTTTCAAAGATTACCAAAAGACTGACATATATAACTTAATGTTAATAATTACGTTTTTTTATAACTTCCGTACGTATTTACATTATCATTCAGTAATTTTCATGTTACAAGACTTTTGTACATGTTACTTGAAATTTTTTTAGGTAGGTACTAAGAGTACTTGTATAGATAACGAATTAGTCGTTAACGAGTCTTAGTCGGAAAATCCCAAAAACTCCTTTGAGCCGACACTGGAGCTCATGTATTGTATCAAATTATTGATATAGGTACTTAAATCGGAAAATAAGGTATAAGTAAATAAAATTTGAGATTACTTTGCAAAATTTAATTATTTAAAAGTAGGTATAAATCGCATTACGCGAGTCAGGTACCACTACTATGTTGTCACATCATCTTGTTTTCCTAAATTCACTTAGTTCGCTTTTTCCGTACTTGACTTTTCTATTCTACTGAGGTACAACATCTATGTTACGTTACTATTTTTAATAATTTTGATCAAATTCCGAATATCACGTTATAATCATAAAACGTCGATGACACTGGTACTTAGTGAAAATGAGGTACATAGAATTCTACTTATATGAATATACACGCTTGCATATTACATTTATGCAAAAATGCCCTATACTTGCTTTTTTGTGTTTTACCAGACATCCTTCAGCGTGTTACAAATTAAAGAAGACCTCATCTGTGGCGCGACAATATCTACCGCACATGCTACTTAACATAAAATTATCATAATTATGGTAAAGTCTAGTAACAAAACAACACTTCATCTTCTTATTAAGGCTCTCATATTTTAGAACAAAAATAAGGTACTGGTAGCGGTTTTTTTTTCGCTTTGCCTTTTTAATACTTTAATACTCGACAGTTTTATTCTGCTTAAAGTAAATATTTATATGGAATACTAACAAATCGCCTTGGCTCCGCTCAGGTCCGTCACTACGAACTTTAGGTTAGTACGAGTGTCATCAACTTTTGATTGCCAAAACGTGGTTAGAAGCTTGGTTTCCATGCACATTGGTCAATATTATACCTAATACGTATGTAGATGTTGATGTGAATTATATAATATTAAATGGATTTATTTAAAACAAAAGACAAACAAAATACAGACAGTACAAACACTGACAGTTTCCAGTCAAGATTAGAAGTATCATATATTAATATTTAATGGCGGCATTTTTAATTTTTTCAAATATAAGTAAATGAGAGCAAACTGGAAGTAATACTTCCAGTTTACTCTACATACTATGTGCTCAAATAAAAAATAAATTTCCGAATCGGTTAATAAACTTCTTAAGTAACAAACATACAAAAAAAAATTGTCTGTACGGTATAATATCGCATCTCTAAAGATTTGTCCAAGATGTGTTATGCTAACCGTTAAAATGTACGGACGAATCCCAGTTGAGCGAAGTTTCTAGTTCATTTTTAAAACAACAAACAAAGATAATAAACTTTATGAAAAAATTTTGACACGACGTCTGTCGGGGTGGCTAGTTATAATAAAAGTTTTTTTTTTTTAAGTTGGAACTATGGCACGGTGCTTTAAGCTGAGTGTACCTTTTCTTGGATTTACGTGGTCAAAACTATCTCTAAGTCAGAGATTACAAGTGAAGTCTGATTAGAGATAACCTCATGTATTAAGTATGTAACCATTTTTATGTATGTCTACATATTTATATGTATGTATCATTGACCCCTCAGCAGTCTCAGCAGGCAGCTGTTATTTGTAACAAAAGAAATATACTTACTTACTATAACGAAAAAATACTTAAAGATTGTTTCATATTTTGTAATTTTTACTTATTTCTATATAAAATGTATTTGGCATATCTTCATAATAGGCTTTTCTTTTGTAGTATATGATTTTAATGCTCAAATATTTTCATACGGAGACTAGCGTATCTTTTTCTATCGCATTTTGCCTTTAGATGCGAAGTTATTTATTCAGATTTGTACATAGATGCTATAATATATATGAAAAACAATTAAAACAAATAAAACAATGCAATAAATAAAAAAAATAAGTAAAATTTGTTTGAAAACTCGCGTGGTTTTATTAGAATATTTTGTGATTGAAGTACAATACAATTTAGTTTCATTGAGATGATGTGAAGTGGAAGGGTTTGAAACTAGTAATAAAGACTTCCCCTAAGTTTAATGCTTGTTATAACAATTTAAGTATAGCTATTAGTAGTCCCTATCAACTTGTACAAATAACGTGCAATTTTCAATCAGAACATTCAGTGTTTCTGTTCAAGCTTATTTAATAGCTTTTTAAGAAAATTAGCCTAAAATTTGGTTATATTTAAACGAACTGAAAATATACGGAATGTGATCAATGGTTGTCTTTTCTCATACGTTTAGCGCCGTTCGGCGAACGCTAACGCCGTTGCTTGTAAACAATGTACCTAGGGTAAATATTTTTATATTAATTTAAATTGTTATACATATTATATTAATTTCTTAGAGATTCGCGAACATTTGATATTTTAAATAAACTAATCTTTTCGTATTGGTTGATGGTGTAACCGCGACCATGATTGCTGTAAATCATTCGAAACGTCGGGAATTAATAATCAAAATAAATCGGTTATTTTATGTGTATCATTTGCCATTATGCGACGTGTGCTAAAATCAGCCACAGCTTAACTTACAAGTAGTTAATATTTTAAACTCCTTGTTTTACAAATTATCATCAATATATAAATATGTAATTACAAAAATAAATAACATAAGAGCATTATTTCGTTCATTTTTTATGTTGTCTATTAAAATTGTTATTATCAGGTTACAGGTATATCCGCAAAAAGAGGCTAAGTTAGGTTAGGTTAGGCTTAGGCAGGACTCTATTATCTACCGACGCTCGACGTTGTTTTCTGAGACTTGAAGTAATAACAATAATAAATTATTAAGTACTGCATTGACTTTATATCCGTATCAAAACCCAATTTTCTTATTTGACGTCACGGAATTCAAACCTAGTACCCACTAACAATTTCCCTAGGGATTACTTTCAGTTTATCTTATCGTGTAAGTGAAGTACTAGAATTTAAATTAACAAATCTAAATTCAACACATTTATAAATAACTACTGACAAGAATGTGTAGAATATTTAAGCCGGCCCACGCACAAAATGATTTCTAACTCAATTGTACCCGATAGAAAGTTGGTCCCTTTTGCATTTACAGTTTCCTTTTACCTCTATAGCAGATATTGTAGCGAAAAGTTCACAAAAAGGTTCGTTTCACCAAATATAGGACGATATATAAAAACATACTTATTTATACCTAACGTAGGATTTTAACACATATGCCTAGATAATACTTATACCTAGATATATATGTATTGCATACAATAGGCATATAGGTATTATGTACGTTACCTACCTACGTATATTATAGGAGCTATATTTTTATTAGCTTAAATAGCTTTTTCCTAGGATATTAGTATATTGAAAATTTAGAATATTATAAGCTGAATGTCACTAACTGATAAACTTAACTAATATGTTAAATCTATTGTTTACATAAACTATTATAATGACTATTATAATATTATAGGTAGTTCTATAGGTATATTTACAACAGACTAAATTAAGCACAGATAATAAACAAAAAAACATAAAGCCCCAAAATTCGAAAATGAAACGTAATTAACATCGAAAAGAAACAAAACGTAAACCGGAACAGCGCGATCCGAATTTCAAGCAAAGCAAACGCAAATTCCTTCATTACAGCCAACAATGCCTACAGTCGGCTACATACAAATAACTGGCAGCGACCAATTTAAATAACAGCCTCGCAAAGCTGAAAAACAACCCGTAACCAAAGTTGAGAATAAATTAGCATCCACCCCTACCCCCCTTCGCCAATGTGTACATTGTGCAAAATATTATTTGCCTTGCCAGACAATAATAGGATCTATTGCCCCGCCCTGACATGTTAGCTTTGAGGGGCCCCGCCCAGGCCGTCTCGCACTATCATTGGTGGAGACCGC
Source organism: Boloria euphrosyne (assembly GCA_951802675.2). Taxonomy (NCBI): domain Eukaryota; kingdom Metazoa; phylum Arthropoda; class Insecta; order Lepidoptera; family Nymphalidae; genus Boloria; species Boloria euphrosyne. The sequence goes on from OX637887.1 coordinate 9,929,941, forward strand.
ATCCGTCTCTGTCACACGCGTCCGCCGACTCTCTCGCACGCGTAGCTTTTTCCTCGACGCCCGAGGGGTAAATGTTTTGGTAGGAAACACACACGAGGGTTTTCCAGAGCCGCGTATTGTCGGGGCGTTTCGTTAAGAGATATTTTTTACGCGCATTTTATTCGGAGATACCTGAATTGTGTGTTAGAATTCGCTTTATGAGATTTTTTCAATAGGCAGAGTCCTTTAAGGCAGGATTAAAGGATCTTTCTATACGTATCTCCGTAAACAGTTACTTTTCCTCGTTTTGTCAAATCCGTTTAATATTTTCGTCGTCTTTTTTATGTATTTTGATGTTTTTGTTATATTTGTATTTATGAATTTTATTTTAGTATAGTAATTCTTATGGACATGTTATATTATTATGATAGTTTTTACTAAATATTTTAATAATCATACTTAAAATTGCTACTTTTAAGTAAGTTAAAAAATGTAATGTGCTAATATTAGCAATAGTTGTAAAAATATCCAAATGGGTAAGTACATGGGTAATATTCAGAAGTAAACCTCATTTCGCAATTATATGCGTACAATATTTGTTATTCTAGTGGAAGCTACTAAAAACTATATAACAATACAATATCAAATCAACTTACAACCAAATAAAAAGTCCCGCCAACTCAAAATAAATACCGCAACAAAGTTAAATCGATAGCCTAATAATTATTAGTCAACGGCCTGAAATTCATGCACAAAGCTCCGACCCGCAGTAATAATAACGACAATTGTTGTGTTTACTGAAACGTAAACGAGCGGAGTGGGTGACCCCCCGGAGGCGGGGCCTGCGGGCCGGCCCTCGCGCCGCCGGGGCCCGGTGCAGTGCACGTCGCGCCTCGAGCCCGCCCGCACCTCTGACATGTGACGGCACAGCATGGAAGACGACTTGAGCATGTACCGCGACATGATCATCGAGGGCGATCTACCGCTTGACTTAAGACCACCGCCGAGGCTCTATCTACCCCACTATTTACGTGACGACCGCGAGGAATATCCTCAAGATGATACATATGTGTCGGTAGACGAAGATACGCCAGATTTACCGCCACCATCCAGTGATTCTGAAAGATACGACGCGTCCAGTCCTAGTGATAAGCCGAGTTCGCCCAAGAAAGCCAAACAAAAGTCCTCGTCGCAACTCATCAAACCGCCCTACTCTTACATCGCGCTAATAACGATGGCCATCCTGCAGTCTCCGCACAAGAAATTGACGCTGAGCGGGATCTGTGAGTTTATTATGACTAGATTTCCATATTACCGTGAAAAGTTTCCAGCATGGCAAAACTCTATCCGTCACAATTTGAGTCTTAACGATTGTTTTATTAAAATTCCCCGGGAACCTGGCAACCCCGGGAAGGGAAATTACTGGACGCTAGATCCGTTAGCTGAGGATATGTTTGATAATGGTAGTTTTTTGCGCCGTCGGAAGAGATACAAGCGGCCGGCGCCGTCTCTGCAGCACGCTCATGCAGTGGTTGCAATGCTTGCAAGAGAAGCGTATGCCCCGTTATTGCCTTTGCCGTGTTATTTGCCGCCGTCGCCCTTACTGTCCTTGCCGCGCCCGCCGCCGGCAGCCTTGCGACCAGTGCCTCTTCCACCGCGGGTCCCAGAAACCACCGATACTCGAGGAAAGAGGTCCAGAAATGGTTTTTCGATTGAGTCTATAATTGGTTCACAAGATAATCAATCAGAGCCCCGTAGAAGTGCCTTCTCGCCTCTGCATCAAGCCACCGGCCCGCCGGACGACTGGGCGAGATGAATGTTTAACGGGTGTGTCTCTAATGCGAGTCATTTTTAGAACACGCCGACGGACTGGTTTTAAAACAACTATTGAATTTGTTCTGGCGGTTATATTGAAAGTGTAGTGTCATTTTTGGGAAAATGTACAAACGTACACGCGACGGATATTTTATTAAATAGTCAGTTTCGGTTGGAATATATTTATTATGACCAAAGCAATCATAGTTACCAGGTATTGCGTATTTTTATAAGTGTTTCATGTAAAATTGGAATATTCAAAATTTGCAGAAATATCTACAGCATGTTCAAAATGATAATGCTTTTTAAATAAATATTATGAATTTCGTCCGCTAATTAAATGTAAGATAAAGATAGAGTGTAACAAAAATGACTTTTTATCGCGAGTTTCTGTAATGAAAGAGGCTTTAGCGTTTATTACAACCGCTGTTTGTTTTTTATATTTTACTTTCAATTTCTGTTTTACTTCAAATGTCCTGTTTGTTATAAGTTATTTTCTAATAATTTTGAAAATGTAAATATCAAAACTTAATTTCTAGCATTACTCTAATAAATATTACTAAAATAATTTATAAAGAAGGCGGTGCATTTTTTTTAATTCAGAGTTTAATTTCAAAAAACTTGCGATGCCTGTATATAAATTTAAATCTAGTCATTCTTTGTACAAAGTAGGTAAAGTATAGAATTGTAAATATTATGTAATATTTCGTTAAACTTAGATAGCTAATAAGTAGACTTCGTTGAGTAAGAACTATTTTGCCAAAAAAATCACGCTGTATTTATTACGTTCTAACTGTAGTATATTTTTGTGTAACTATTAGTATTAAGATACAAAATATATAACTATAGAATATAATATGAAATTTTATTTATTTTACTTGTTACAACATATTTTTAATCTTCTCTAATATATAAAAATCTCGTGTCACAGTGTTTGTTATCGAACTCCTCCGAAACGGCTACACCGATTTTTATGATTTTTGTCGTAGGTCGTAGGTTATTTTTTATTTCCCTAGGTCATAAGGGTGGCCCTCTCCAGATATTTTATATTTTAATTTTTAGATGAAATTTTTATATTTTTATATTTTTTTGTGATTTGGCATCAAAAAATACTTATAACCCAAAATTTTCATCCTTCTATCAACGCGGGCGGAACCGCGGGAATTGCTAGTTTACATATAAATTATTAAAAAATCTGTGTAAGATTGTTTTGATATCTATCTAGGAATAAGTTTTACCGTTTCACTTATAATAATAAAGGTAAATAAAACTCTTACATGAATATACTTTATAGTCTGTACTTTTAATTACATGCATATATAGAAGTACTTCACTCTCGTAGCTTGTGGTGTGATATAAGATAAATCTATAACCTTTCTCAATGAGTAAGGTTTGAATCGTTAAAATAATAAGTATTTCAAATTAAAATTCAAAACGCTCTAACAACAAATTACAAGTAAACAAACTTAAAAATTCTTCTAAAAAAAGTAGGTTACATAATATTATTGCATCGTACGAAATAAGTCAGAAGCGACTTTATTTGTTAACTAGCAAACCTTCGCTGGGCGTAAGTTAAAGATTTTTATAATCTAATCTCCCGTTAAAATAGATCCAGCCGTTTCAAATATTAGCCGGAACAAATAGACCGACAGACAGACAAAAATTAAAAAAAAAATGTTTTTTTATGTAATTATCGCATATACTTTCATATGCATTTAGTGAAAAGCTGTTAATTTGAAATTACAAACAGACACTTCGATTTTATTTATATTTACTGATAAACGTTTTAAAATAAACCAATGAAATATCTATATATACATTTACTACAAAGCATGCGGTATCAACTTGTAGGTTACCTAAAAACAATGTTACAGTAATATTAACATCAAATTGTAAATGTTTGTAGAAGATTTGCACCAGTAAAGAGTTTGTTTAAGCCTGCTAATTTTCTTACATCAGCTACAATGTTGCTGGTATTTCTAGGGTTAGTACTTAACTTATTTTTATTCCAAAATATTTAATAAGCGTCTTGTCTAAATATGAAAATATATTTCGTGTGTAATTTCGAAAACAGCTGTAACTTATTTCATAAAATTTTGTAATATAGATAAGGTTTTGTTTTTTAATAAGTCTATAAAGCTATCTTTTTAGGAATAAAACAATTTTTATTGAACTACTAGCAATTCCCGCGGTTCCGCCCGCGTTCTAGTCCCTATTAAAAATAGGGTTTGACCGTCTAAGTGTTTTTTGATGCTAAATCATAAAAAAAATTTGGTCTATAAATAAAAAAATAAAAATCTGGAAAGGACAACCCTTATCACCTAGGGGAATAAATAATTAAAATAGCCTACGACCTATTCTCAGACCTACCAAATAAACACAAAAAAAAATCAGTCCAGCCGTTTCGGAAGAGCTCGATAACAAACACTCTGACACGAGATTTTAGTAAGTATTAGATGTAACAAAAAACGGCCTTCTAGGTACTTTTCGTAAAAAAATGTCTTTCTATCTTGTCTTTGCAGAAATTGAAATAGTATGTTTGGCCTAGTTTAATAAATGGCTGAACTAAAATATATGCCTAAACAATAATTAGGCATTTTATTGACGAGACTATAAGACTTGTGCCTATGTCGGGTTTTCAGAGATCTCAAAAATCTGTAATTTCTAAACACCTTATTTTTCTGGTCTAAAATCAGATCCGATGCGCTTCATCCGCGACTCTTTTCGCTTTATAATCTCAAAAGCGGTCGATCGTAGTAAATATTATTTAAGACTTATTAAGAAGAGAATGTGAAATTAATATATACTACATCAATATAATGATTTTAAATTAAATTTTGAGCAAAATAAAAAAAAACAGATTTCCATTGCCATTTCAGTCCGGCTGTGGGCTATAAAACTTAAAAAGTATCTTTCGAATTAAGCTAGTAGATCCATAGATTAACAAAATCATACAAAACAAACAACCAAGTAAACAAACTCTTTAGATTTAAGCAGTCAAAAGCATTTTTCTCTCATTTATTTTGATTTTTGGTTCCCGACGCGACGTTTCGATTGCTTTATACTGTTTATAGCAATCATGGCCACGGGAGAGACTAAGGTTTTACCTAGACGTCTCAAAATCATTAAATACCTACTTGTTACAGACAACATACCTAAATAGTTTTTAAAAATAATTAAGAAATATATATTATAAATACAAAATACACCGGTGACGCAAGCGAAGCGAAGCGAAGCGAAGCTTAGTCTCTAGTTTATTTTATTTATATCGAGCTAATAATAACAAGACTTAGAAAGTATTTTTATTCAGTTTATAATAAGTTTTCAAATAAAAAGAACATAAATCACTTGGGTTTAGATATTTTTTTTACATTTATGTTCTTTCTTTATTTATTTACTAACAAAGTTCAAAATATGTAAAAAAATATAATATAAAAAACATGTAAAACAATTACTTAGAAACTAATTTTATGAGGAAGATGTAGGTAAAGAGGACGTTGCGTTTTGTTAATAAGTGATGATCGATTTTTATTATTACCATTTTCTATATTATTCGGTATACTGAAGAGGTCCATTGAACTATTAGATTATCATTACTTTATTTTCTTTCAATAAATAATAAAGTCTTTTAGAGCTAAGTACCTATATTATTTTATAAAAAAATAATCAGGGAATACTTTTAAGTCCAATTTATTTTGGAATTGAAACACTAGTCTAGTTTTCGAAAGCCATGAATTCTAATTTATTTTCTTTAACTCGTATACACCTATCTTTTACTAAAAATGGTTCATAAAGGTTCCTTAGGTGGTACTTTAGTGACCACAAGTGTCTATAATTTCAATCCGTTTACATTTTTCCATTAACTAAGCATACATAAAAATCATATGTCTGTTCGTGTATCAATATGGTAAATGTAACCAAAAACAAGAACTAGAAATAAAAACAAAATACATAATCTAAACGTTTTCAAACGAGCAATAAAAATTTATATAAAACAAATGGATATAAAAAACATACAGACGAATTGATAACCTCCTTCTTTTTGGAAGTCGGTTAATAATTTTAACTTCTCCTAGCCCTAGCAGTACTATTCATTCACATCATGATATTGTTTTAGCAAATAATGGAGAAATGCCTGTTTTATCATTCATCTGTCACTGACAGACTGTAACTAAATGTTTATTTGCGCTTATTTACCGATCATGACGCCAAGGTTGTTTGTATTTTTCTTTGAAATTACATTATTATGCCTATTTATATTTGCGTTAAAAATGTTTTTTTTTTATTTTGTATCAAATTATTGCCACTGCTTCGAAATAATAGCCTCAGACCAAAGAACAACAAAGAAAACAAAGCGGGACTAATATCTATATATATAAAAGAACGCTTAGTTACACTATTTATAACTCAACAACGACTGTACCGATTTGGCTGAAAATTGGTGGGGAGGTAGCTTAGAGCCAGGAGACGACTTTTTAAGGCAAAAAAGGGCTGTAAAGGGCTGAAATAGGGGATGAAAGTTTGTATGGAAATTACGTCATTTTTAAAGCTAGAAGCTTGATTTGACGTATCAGTTATAACCGTTGCCATGGTGCGTGCAATGGTAATTAAAACAGCAAATATATTCCGGGTGGTGCGAAGTAAATATATACAACACGTACCTAGGGACGAACTCGAGCGAAGCGAGGGTGAGCCTCTAGTATACTATAAAACATTTTAAAAATATGTTTTTGTATAACTACAATGTGAGTAACTTATCGCTAATCAAATGGATCCCAACTTTAACCGCCGCACTCATAGTGTTTTAATGAACCATTAAGTAGCGAATCTAACTAACGTAAGACTTAATGTTTCATTAAGTGACTTTAAGTGCGGACGTATGGTCCTCTAATAACCGTTATAGAGTTTCTGTATTTACACACTTCCATCATCAGACTTCGATGCTATCAAATTATTGTTTGTCATCGGTATTACACATCACTTTTAAAGTTTTGAATCGATGCGATAGTATAAAGTATGTACAAATAACAAACTGTAAAAAATTGAGTTTGAGTTTGATTGAGTGAGAGATTGAGAGAATACTAAGTCCAAAATTAAATTACATCCACACTAATATAAAAATGTGTAAGTAAATATGTCTGTCCCCGTTGAAACAGCTGAACAAATTTCGATAAAATTTTTGCAAGTATATAAAATTAGTCTTCGAAACTAATATTACCTTCGATTCATGTGTGCTCGTGTCCCTACCTGCATCAGTGTAAATCCAGCTTAAATCGTTAAGGTTTTTTTCTTCAGTTCTCTAACCCTAGCCGTTTTCTTTTCTGGAGAATAGTGTACTTACGCAAAACACACAAAGGAACAAATATACTTTAAATTTTTGTAATTTGCAACATTCAGGGGATAATTTTATCACAATCTAAGTCCGATCAAAAATCATAGAGTACATATACAGTAAAGCATGATGGTAATAAGGTAGGGGCTTTAACCTTGTTTTTCATTTACATGAAAATTTTATTGAACAAATAGTTAAGTATGTAAATGAACAATGTTGGCTTACTTTGTATTTTTAGACATTCGAATGTAACAATAGCAAGTCATGTGAAATAAGAGTTTTTTATCTATTATGATGTAAAAAAGCTCAGACTAATTAAAGAGTAGACGTCAGGCTAAAATAAAAACCGAGTTATCTATAATTTACTCATTTAGGTCAGTTAGCATGGTGCATAGCATTATATATATATAGCATAGCATAGCAGGTGTCAGTGAAACAAAACATGGCGATTTGTTTATATTATTTTTAAACGTGTCACAAAGCAAAAAATGAGAAATGTCAAATGGTCACCTTTGGTCACCATAATATAATGCTAACAAATACAAATGTTCTATTATCAACCTATTTTTTTAGTATTATGTCTTGTTCATAAATGTCGAGAGTTTGTCGAATTCACTGATTGAAAAGGGATGTAATTATTATTTTCTGTATAAGAAAATAATAATTACATTATTAGTGCTCTGTTTTTCATCGACATATACACGACAATGTCGATGATAAGCTCATCGCTATCCAAAAATTAGCTTGTGACAACCTGTTTAGTAACGAAAAAGAACTGCATTATATTATGTCTCTTTCCTACGCACTTTTAACATCGTAAGTAAAAAAAAATAAACATATACATTTCCATGCTGTTATGGTTCCTGGTATGGTTCCATGCTGTTATGGTTCCTAGTAAAAAAGTTATAATTCCACAAACTAACCTTTCGTTGACATATCTAATACTGGTTGTTATGCCTAGTAATGGTTATAATAATGGTTGTTATTAAATAGGTCCGTGTGTTTATTTTTCGTTTTTTTTATTGTCGCTCGACAAGATGACTCCATGCCGCCTGATGAGTGGAGTCCAGGAATGAGATCAATCGGTTCCGAGACATGATCTCGATACCGATCGACCTCACCTCGTTGGCGTGCTCATGTGCTTTTTTATGCTCCGTTTAATGATAATGAATATGTCGTCCGTTTATTATATATATGTCCGTTTAGTGATATTGAATATGTCGAAAGCTTTAAAAAGTGATGTGAGAAACGTTATATTACAAGTCTTAGATTTTATGATGGAGACTTTATTGAAAAACTTTCAACTGGCATCTCATGTTTTCTGATAGAATAACAATTTGAAATGTTCGAGAGAGAGAGAGAGAGAGATCAGGGCTCTTTCGAAGTTTCTACCCCACAAATAATCTACCCCAGGATCCACAACCACATATTGCAAGACGAGTGAGGTAGTTCAAAATACATACTATGTTATACGTGTGAATCAGTTCACAGCAGTAAAAATAACAGTGTGTTGTTTTATTTTATATAACAACTGTGACTCAGGACAGCACGTGATAAAAACAAAATATTATAATTATAAAAAATCCACAGTCAAATACGATAAAAAGCAAACATTCATCAAGACACTTATCACATTTACAACACAACGAAAACGTATTGCGAAATCATACAAATAGACGAGGAGACTCAAAAGTACATATTTTCTTTTCTATTTGCTCGCGAGATAAGCATTTGGGGCATTGTTTAAGCTTTAAATTCTTCAATCCAACAAAAACGTATTTTTCGACTCGTTGACACAAGATATGTTACGAAAAGTTCATAAATCTTAAAGATAATGTTAGAGCAAATTAATTTAACCCGTAATTCTGTTGTTTTTTTACTCTAACAATAACTAAAAATAGTTTACGTCATTTGGCAAATTCCATGCAATATATAACTTTTTGTTTTATGTCAATCTCAGACCTGTAATTATTATTTAAAAATAATGTCCTCTAAACTGATTTAGCCAATATCATTGAGAAAAGGCCGCTGTGCCAAATATTAAGGTGAATAAGAGTATACGCAAAGTGTTTACGCTCTCTCAATCTTTGATGGCATGACAGTTCAACACGATCGGTCGGATGAAGCGCAGGACCAACAGCTCTACGAGACACGAGGACACGCTACCACGTACAAAGTACCTATTATATATTGCATGTAATAATGATGTTTTTAAACATCTGAAAATGTAATATTCTTTTTTTTATGTGGCAATATCTATATGAGAATAAATTGAATTAGTCGAGTCTGCCAATTATTATTATAGTTTAAAATATTAAATATCGATTTATAATGTAAGGTTTGCTAGGATTTGTATCGGCTGGCATAAACTTCACAAAATTAATATCATAAATGAATACTCTCTCTTTAACTAGTATTTGTGAAGTCGGCTTTTTAAAATAACTTTTAATGTAGGCATGGTAGTAGCAAAAAAGAAATGATTTTAAAATTTATATCCTCTATCCTATTAAAAACATCCGTTTGTTTAGAAAACATGTTTTTTTTTATTTAAATGAAACCAATTTTGAGACATCCAATTAAATAAGAAATATCGAAATCGGCCTACGCTGTAAAAAGTACTTAATGCGTGATCTAACATAAAAAATCAATAGGTGAAAAATTACACTTAGACTTTTATTTTCAAAAAATGGTATTAAGTTGGAAGTAAATACTTTCAAACGAAAAAGAATTTTGCAAATCGATTCATAATTCTAATTCTAAGAAGTATTTGCGTAAAACCAAAATTATGATTGGTTTATATAACTAGAACAGACTGTTTTGAAAAATTGAAATGATGGGATGGAGGTTTTTTGATCGACTTCACGTTAAGCTCTTGAAGGTTTTATTACTAGTCACTGAAGAATTTCTCCATCCACCTCCTGGCTCTATTATCAGGCTGGCTAGTCTGTAATCTGGCTAGATCAACAGATAATCAAACTTACGCCCAGCGGAACGGTCGGTCCGTAAGTTAAAATAAATAAAACAGTTTTTATAATTTTCTCATACGATAAAAGTAGCCTAACTTACTCCTTATATACTTAGCTATCTGCAAGTAAAGGCCCCGTCAAAATCGGTGCAGCCGTTTCAGAGATTAGCTGGAACAAACAGACAGATAGACAGACAGACAGACAATCACAACACAAACATCTTTTCGAAATTGATTTTTTGATGTAAGTACCGTATATATACTTTCATGTGCATTTAGTGAAAAGCTGTTAATTTGAAATTAAAAACAGACATTTAATTTCTATATAAATAAAAATGAATATTGGTAAGCGCATAACTCAAGAATGGCTGGACCAATTCGGCAAATTTATTTTTTTGTATATTCCTTAAGCCACGGAAGGTTTTAATACTTTGGCAGGAAGCACCTAGGGACGAACCCGAGCGAAGCGAGGGTGTGTAGCTAGTTTTGTTTATATTTACTGATTGAATTAATTAACAACGTTTAAGCAATTTTGAATATTTACATAGTAACTATGTAAGCCAATTATTGGATGTAATTAAAAAGTAACACTCACACTCACTTTTATACTTTTAATTGAAGCAATTTCAAACGTTTTAACATCTACACAAATAGACAGATAACTTTTTTGTTAATATACGAGTTAATAATGTAAAGACGTATTTATAAAAGAAATTCATAACAGAGTAGATTTAGAATCAGTAGTACGATATATTATACGGCATTCTTATTGGAACTAGACAAATATAGTGTGGTTATACAGACATTAATATCCGTAGATATTAAACGCTCTACTTAAATATAAGCGAAGTTTGTTTGTGGGTTTCGTATTTTATTGTAATGTGATGCAAATTGTTTATTTATTTCTAACACAAATTTTTTTATCTATGACTTTTTATTGGAGATGGATTAGATATGAGTACGAGTAAGTGACCTGAATACTTTTTGACATAAAGTATTCTTAAGATAGAGTCAATTAATTGTTATATTATATACTTATGTGTGTAAATATTAAAGAAAAAATATTTTTTGTATTATTTTATTTATTTTGTTAAAATAATGTAGAATTTTTTGCCTTTTAGTTGTTAATTATGTTAAAACGATATATTAACAAAGTTCCACTTTCTCTATCCCGGTTCTTCTATGAGATAAGCGTGTAAGTATCATATTTATATCACGGAAACTTAGTTCAAAAGTCACTTTTATTACTTTTGTAAAGCAATTCTAATAGATATGACAGAAACTACAAGGTTAAAGTGGTCTTTCTCTAGATCAACATATACGCTTAGTCACATTATTATTAACTAACTAATCTTTTCTCTCTATCTATAAAAATTTAGGATATTGACATGTCATTCAAATACAGCTTCTTATGTTAGCAATATCTTCTTCATATTTTCAACAGTATGTGACATTGGCAAAGTAAACTGTGGTCAACTGGCATGCTTTCAAGCCATTAACAAGGTAATTGAATTGAATAGATCTAACAATTACCGAGATTTTGTCATTAATTATGACATTGAGTAATTGATTAACCTTTCGCTTCAATACAAATATTACCTACAGGTCATTGTGAAGAAAGCTTAGGTATTTTTGGATTCCACAGGATCGAGATTTATTCAAGCATTCTTCGTGTGAGGTAAGTTAAACAAACATGACACAAAGACAGTAAAAGCTGTGCTTATCCTTATCTACGACAAGCGAATTACGTCATAAGGAGGATAATATTATGGGTGGTCTGCATATCTGTTATTTCATAGTTTAACTATCAGATTAATCTTAGCTACAGCTTTAAAGAAAAATATTTTTTAGGATATTTTCGCAGATGAATTTTGAGTGATGGTTTCAGAAGTATTGAATGCTTTACTGCAATCATAATACAGGAGATAATGTCTCTAAATAAATTCGTTAATTAAATTTTCTCTTGAAAAATATTTCCGAATAACCAGCTATAACCATAAAAAAATCATCAAAATCTTTTCAGTGGTTTCGTTGTGATGCGATCTCAAATAGACAGACTGATGGAAATTCTAAAAACTATAGATTCGGCCTATGTGTCAATAATAATGAATATTTTGATAAGAGTTAAAAAAAATAATGTACAGATTCGAGCTAGAATTTTATTATATAATATATTGATGTTATTTTTGCGTATAGTAAGATCGCGTGCGTTGTACACACTGCTTCTAAATCAGTTAAACTGATTTTAAAAGGATTTAAATTGCCTTATACTCGTATAAGACTAGCGACCTACCCTCGCTTCGCTTTGGATTCGTCACTTGTGAATAACAAAAACAAATCTATTCCAGAGAAGTCGTACATTTTTACAGGATTAAACTAACCTATGTTCAATTCCAGACTGTATTATAATCAATGTGCCGTTTTGACATGATTCAATAACTAACATCCATCCATTATAAAAAAAAATCGTAGGCACTATTTTTTTAGTACGAATACAAGTGAGGACTGAAGCGTGATGAGTATAACTAGAAAAATGAATTAATAATGAAAAAAAAAAAATATTTTGATATATTACAGCACAATCTAGTTTCATGGTAAACTGCGAGCCTTGTTTTATGGATATCGGATAGTTGATACGCACATAGTTGATATAATACATTTATATTATGACTTTTAAATACATATTATTAAGTTTAAATATAAACACCTATGTCTTGAGCACAAACATTCGTGCTTATATAAAAATAAATACCCCCAGCGGGGCTCTAACCCGCGACCACTAGGACAGCGGGTCACTACAAACTCAGCGAAACTTGTTGTTCAGATACCGACAAACATATATATTTTTTTAATTTATTATAATATCATACTAAGTATTTATCAATATAACAAATACTATACTATACAGCTTATTGATTAATAATAATCATTAATAATGTAAAAGTTAAAATATATTTTTTACAGGAAGGAAGTAGCGATATGTTAGACTACAATATAATAGTCATAACTTATCTTTTGAATGTTGGCAACGAAATCAGGCGTAAAGTGTAAATCCCTGATATTATACAAGGATATTATCCTCGTGTTTGTCAGCAACGATCAATTTCTTATAGTTATCGATTCGAAATCAATTGAGGGTGTAATTTTAGTTCTTGACCGGTTTACGCCTTGGTTAATTTTAACAAAAGAGTGTTCATAGAATTGAAATGTAGAACTGGCACAAAATTATTTTATATTCAAGTTACTCTGGGAGTATGACTTTTTTATATAGTTAGTTCGATAGAGGTTTGATTTTATCTATACATATAATAAAAATCTGAGTGGAATCTGTACATTAAATATTTTTTGGAAATGCTTAAATATTAAATAGTTATTATTACCGACACAGAGGCCGAATTGTTTTAGAATTTTTGACTGTCTGTCTGTGTTCATTGGACAGATTTTGATAAAATTTTCTTATACTAAGCTAGTTTAACCGAGTTTATATATTGTAGAATAGCGTTTACTGCGGTTTTTTTTAATATTTAGAATTTATACGATTCACTAAAATTTGCTAGTTATAATTATAAAATTTTGTTATTTACTCTACAAAATAAATTGAATTTTCTGAGGAAGCGAAATGCAAACAAATTAGCGACAAGTATTTTATTAACTTGACATATATCTACAAAATATTTTAAACAGCAAAACTAATATACCAATTACATTACGTATTCTACATATTAGCACATCTTTTAATCTACATCACCATACAAGTAAAGTGCTCACGTTGCCCCCATGATTTCCCTGTCATTACACAAGTATCGCACAAATGTATCTATTATGACTGCACAATAGTCCTCGAACACATGCGTCGTAGCTTCGATTCTTATTGAATTTGTATGAGATGTTTTGTCGTTTAAGTGCCCCGCTGTTAATGTGTTATTTTGTTATTTAAAATGTAAGGTTTTGTGAGTTACCACAATGGAATGGTAGTGAACGCTTTTCATTGCGATTTACTTTTTATACTTGAAGATCGATTACAAATGCAGAAATTTAAATATTAAGTGTCATGTTCATCAAATGTATTATTTGGTTATATAACAAATGTTAAACTACAATATGTATATTTTATAAACTGCCATGGACTTAGTTGTTAGCATGTACAGTTGCACATCAGTATCTGTAAGTAGGTTCGAGTCTCGGCTCGATGTAACTAAATCAAATCTCGCGTCACAGTGTTTGTTATCAAACGGTTTGTCCGATTTTTATGTTTATATGTACATTTGGTAGGTATGAGGATATAGGTCGTAGGCTATTTTTTATTTACCTACGTGATAAGGGTAGCCACCTTTATCACCCTTTCCAATTTTTTTTTCTTATGATTTGTCATCAAAAATACATATTTATATATTTTCATCCTTCTTCCACCAATCGATTTTTAATTAATAGTGATTAGAACGCGGGCGGAGCCGTGGGAATTGCTAGTAGAATTATAAAATAAGTTCAGGTCGTGTGACGTCACAAAGCTATTCTTACAAGTGCAACTTTAAAGTTCGTAACTTTTTCATTTGTGGATATATTTTAATAATATTTTCATATTTTGTTATATTTCAATTATATTCTTAAAGTTAATGTGGTAATCAGGATAGAAATAATTCGCACATGAAAATATCAGAGGTGCGAGACCCGGATTTGAACCCGCATCAGTCGGTTATACAAGCGAGCGCGTTACCGTTGGGTTACCACTGCCTTTTTTTTTAATTTATTAATTAATAAAAAATGGGAATCTTCTCCTTTATCATGCGTACAGAATTCGACAGTAAAACCTTGCCTCGAGTGCGCCTCGTGCGTATAGCATAATTATGAGGTATGCTGTCCAAATTCATCCTGGATACTGCGGGTATCGAACATACTGTTTCGCCAACTCTTGAGATCGGGGTTTTTAAAGAAAAACCAAGGACTTTTCCCTACACTTTAATTTCCTTAAAATTGATATTCAAGGAAATTCAACCCTCAATAATTATTTGAAGTGTTATGAGTTGTCGCCGAAACGTGATTCCGAGACTTATTTATTAGAGAAAAATCTACACTTTAAAACATGTTGCAATAGCTGACTTGAGAGAACATAATGTCTTGCGAAATAGTTAAACAATTTGTTATTTATTAAAAAAAAGATTACTCCAGCATATACATATTATATGTTAAGGTTATAACAATACGTACTTGTACATACAAACTGTCGCATTTACTATATTAGTCCGATTGTCTTGAACTATTACTATTAAAGATGTTTGCAAAAGCTTATAGTAAAATCAAAGTAAGATCACAGATCACATAATACTATACCTACTAGGTAAGATAAAGAATTTGAGGATAATTGTTTTGAAACTGAGTATAGCTAAAAAATTATTCATATGTGAGTATGTGTGTACTATACATATAACATAAAATGTTACACACATAACTTAATAATTAAGGTATATATTTGTGACAAATTATGTCCCACGTAAAATAAATAAAATGTAAAAAAAATTTTTGTTTGTTTGTTTGTAGCCTAATTTTTTAATTGATTGATAGATAAAAATAGATAATTTTGCAAAATAATTAGGATAAAAACTATCCTTTCTTTTAAATTGAAATAAATTTATTGTAAAAAAAATACGTTAAGATCAGATTATTTGTTTTCACGGACCAATCATGTGCTTCTTTTAACATTGACCAAATTTTATATCGTACACAATGGATAGCAGCAAAATAATTTCTTTTTTTTACATCACAGGACCTAATTCGATGTAAGTAACAGTCCCTAAGCAATTTGCAAATCAGAACATGTATGACACATTCATATTAGGAAAAGAGACCCTCTTCGAATCTAATAAATGTCCCGTCTTGATGGACACAACAATTTAGGAAGGCTTTGATTTCCACTACCGTATTTATATTATTAAATAAGATGCGAATTGAATTTTCGAACGATATTCTATTTTATATAGAAAAGTCGTTAGTAAAGTAACAGAGTACAAAATATTGCCAATAAATCTACACTTTTTTGATAAAAGGTTGCAAAAATGCTATAGTAAAGAAAATTAAATAAGTATTTTTAGAAATATTTAAGATAAAAAAGTACGTCAAAAATATTTTAATAATATAAAAGCCAAAGATATTTTATTGTGTTCTCAGTTCGTTTATAAGTTGTATATTTTAAGGATTCACTATTATTAAAATTATTATTTACTATTATTGATTCAAGTTAGTTTTAACAAACTGAGATAAAGTCAGAGTGTGTCGTTGGTACGTAAATTTATTTGACAACATGTCTGGCTCAGTTGGTGACTCTACCTGCTGTGCCAGCGGTCGCGGATTCGAGTCCCGCTGGGGACAATCATTTAAGTGATACTATAATTTATACTCCAGTCATGGGCGTTTATATATTTATAATATGTATTCATTTAAAGTTATGTATGTGTGGTGTATCAACTATCTGGTATCCATAACACATTGTCTTACTAGGAAGTAAATAGTGAAGTGTGTGTAATGCCGCAATTTATTCATATTTAAATTATTAATTTTTTCAATAAATAGTTACTACGAGTATAAATAATATTAAACATCTTTTACTCTCAATACAAACATAATTGAACGATCATCAATTTAGTTATTCTTAAACAAAGTGCTTAAAAACGTGTGCAAATCTTGATTAATTCTACGAGAACATTCTTAAGGCGCATGACATCACTTCAGTAAGACACATTAAAGCACCCCCGTTTATTACAATGAAAATTAAGAGACCCAGTGACAGTGTGGACGAATTAAATGAATCTCACTTACCCCTTATCCGCTTCGACTATGCAAAATAATATTTGAGCTAATTTCAACCCTTAATTTGGGGTGTAAGGTTGAAAATTAAGTAACATCCTTTGTTGACAATAGCATTGCGTTTGATCGCAGCATTATCCTGACAATAGTGCTTCGCATTGAACTCACGGCGACTAAAACGTGATAAGCCATTTTCTATCTTATTTCTAAGGTTTAGAGCTTCTTTTTTATGGTCAAAAATGACAATATCACCACAGGGGTTGAAAAAATCCAGCCCTCGATTGTGACGCCCCGCGAAGTAAGCTATGATCTGTTCCTATACTGTCTTGTTACGGTAAAAGTGATACAGACGGACTTATTTAAAAATGACTAGGTACTTTATAGTTAAGTCCAATAGCTGAGTTTTGAAAATGTTGTATAATGAAGTATATTGATTTTACTTTCAGATTATTGTGAAATATTTCAGTTGACAAAAGTTTTTATCTCAATATGTTTTTATTTTGATTTTTTATAAAGATAACTAAAGAGTTTCTAAATATAATTAGTTATTATAAAATATGCATAAAAATAATACAAAAAGTAAAAAAAAAAGTTATAGCAAAAATCTTTAATAAAGAAAATAGAAAAAAAAATTACAAGTCATCAACCGTTTTTTAAACAATCCTCGCAGTTGCGCTGCAACACAGATTAGGAACTATGAATAGGAGTAATGAAATAAATATTTTGCCGGTGGGGCAAATTCGATAACGCCTGGATGCTTAAACCCCCAATTTGTTCGGTCGTTTCATAAAACATCTAAATTGTTTGCAGTAAAGTACCATGAAAGTATCGTGTGAGATTGGGCGGAAACTTGGGCTGGTTTTATTGGTAGCTTTAAAATACATAATTCATTTTAATGAAGACCTTTTTTGTATCTCTACAGATGAAAAAAATAGAAGTGTCTAACAGCTTTTTACTAAATGCAGATGTTTTAATTTATAATATACACAAGAAAAATACGTTTTTTAATATTTGTCTGTTTGTTTGTTCCGTTAACCTCTAAAATGACTTGATATATAGACAGACTTTCAACAGATGATGTTATGAGAAGTAAGTTAGGCTACTTTATATATGAAAAAAGATAAGGGTTGCGTAGAAAAAATTATATTTACCTATGGACGAACCCGAGAGAAGTAAGGGTTTGTCGCTAGCATGTCAAGGGAAGCTTATTTATTAGGGGTTTCACATATTTTCCAAAGCTTACTAGGTTCTCTCAGACATGCATGTTTTTTCAGGATTTATTCCATGACCGTAAGACTGGTGGCAAACATGCTGAAATGATTCGCACGTGAAAATATCACATGTACAAGACCCGGGATTTGAACCCGCTTCTCTCTGTTATCCAAGCGAGTGCGCTATCACTGAACTTGTAGTGCCTACACGAAATATATTTAGTTTAGTCACCTCCCCTACACCATTTATGTTAAAAAAGATTTGGTTTTTCATGTTTCATATTTTTATTTAATACATTTTTAAAGAAAATATATAGGTATAAGCTATATAGTTTTTTACCTCGCTTCGCTTGGCAGCGTCCTTTGAAACAAAACAGTAGATTATGTTGTCCACCAGGTCATAGGCATTAGGTAATATTAAAATTTACCTTATATATTTATAATTATAATTATATATTTATATAATATAATTATAATTATATATTTATATACCTATTAATAATATTCTCCGACCGATTGCGGCCATGGCGGTCAATCTCATTGAGACTGGCCAACTACGCAGGAGATATTATAGTGCACAAGTGTTCGCGCAGACACAAGTGCACTCTCTATTCCTATCACTCTCATACTCCGGTGGGACGACTACTCGACACGACCAGTGAGAGCTAAGGCGCAGGACCGACGGCTTTACGTTTCCGAGGCACGGGGGTGACGCACCACCAACTTCCCGACTCCGGGCTATTACTGAGACTTGCTAAACAGAAAGACTCAATAATTAAACTTGGCCCGACCCGGGACTTGAACCCAGGACCTCTCGATGTATGACCGTACATGCTAGCCACTACACCAACGAGGCAGTTAATATACCTATTACCTACATAATATATATGCTAAAATGGGTAACTAATAATCGTACACACATAAAATTCAAGCGTATTCCATTAAATTCCAATCCATCAAATTCGACTGTTATAAACCCATAAAAGAAAAAGGAAATAGATTTAAAATATACTCGTACAAAAAAAGTTCAAGTACAAAAGCTTAAAGCCTTTAAAATCTAAAACTAAACATGTTAATGTTTGCCGAAGCGATCTGGTCCCGGGAAAGCGCATCTGCTAAGCCTTTATGTACACTGCCTCTTGATAATATTTTGTAAGTGATAGATGATATAAGTCTTAAACTTAAAAAGAGTTTTGTTTGTGTGTTTATGACATATCTGTGGAACTACTGAACAATTTTTAACACAATCAATGCCACCGACACGCCTAGCGTGTTCATATTAATTTTTAATATTCAGATTATCTTTCATAGCTAAATAATTATTATAAAAAGAAAGACAACAAGTAAGTTATAATGTTGATAAAACATGTTACTTATGTACATATTTTTAGTTTCCTATTAACTTTTATTTAATTGTGTTTTAGCAACTTAAAGCTCCTATTTAAACTTTTGCATTTTTTAATACTAACTTTTGTTTATGGGATAAGCGTGACTCCATTTCGAGTACGAATAACAAAATGCGATGTTTATGTTATACTAGCGAATATTACTCGCTCTTAAAGAAGTCTTAGTAAGACCAGCATACCAGAAACTATTTTTATAATTTTCTAATACATTAACAGAAACCTATGTTACTCCTTATAACATTAGCTATCTGCGAGTTCTAACTGCCTCGGTAGTACTACACCACTAACGACTAGCACGTACGGCCACATGACATCGAGAGGACCCGGGTTTGAATCCCGGGTTGGGCCAAATTTCAGTATTGAGTCTTGCTGTTTAATAAGCGTCAGGAAGTTGGTGGTTTATCACCCCCGTTCCTCGGAGAGCACGCAAAGTCGTCGGTCCTACGCCTTAGCTCTCACTGGTCGTGTCGAGTAGTCGTCCCACCGGAGTATGAGAGTGATAGGAAGAGAGAGTGCCTTGAGACTGCGCGCAAACGTGTGCACTATAATATCTCCTACGTAAGTTGCCTAGTCTCAATGAGATTAGCCGTCATGGCCGAATCGGTCGGAGAGAGTATATCTGAGAGTGAGAGTCCCGTCAAGATTGACCGAGACAGCCAGACCAAAAATTTTAAAAATTTTGTTTATGGAAGTACCGTATCAATCGTATTCAAATTAACAGCTTTTCACTAAATGCATATAAAAGTATTATATGCATTTAGTGAAAAGCTGTTAATTTGAAATTAAAAACAGACACTTCAACTTTAATTATTATATGTAGTATGTACTGATTTATTTATCGACGTACAACGTCCATAAATAATCAGCACAGAAAACTCTACAAGATATAGTACAACAGTATGGCTTAAGCATAGTTTTCTAAGGGTAGTGCACTGCATAGCCTAGTTTAACAATTAAGAAATCTAAGTACTCGAGAACGCCTTTAAAACGCATGTAATGACCCTCTACCCCACAGCAAACAAATCAAACTCCCATTGCATACCCCCGAGCGGCAATTTAAATCTTATTTGTAGTTTTTAGTTTGCCAAGTAAATAGATTCATCGAGGGAGAGCGATAGAGTATAGGGTATCGCCTGTTTAGATTAAATTTTAACTGCCAAATGTAAGTATTGATGTAATTTTAAATCCTAAGTGTATTTAAGGATTTGAATGTTTTTATTTTTGTTTATAGAATAGATTTAAACTGATTCAATTAAATTCTTTTGTTATAGAGAAACGATTTATTTTAGCACAATATTCTTACATTCTGTAAGTTTTGAGTTCGGAAATTAGAGTAATTCTTCTGCGCTATAGAGGTCTTAAAAAACAGTTATACCTAGTGGTTCATGGTTACTTATGGTGGTATGGTACACACGCAGTACAAACACATAGGTTTTTATTAATGTGAACGCAATACTGTATTTTCATAATTTATACACATAACATTAGTTAAAGGTTTATTTTTTGAAATAAATCATTATTGGATCTACAAAAATAATAGGAATTATAATTATAACGAAATTTTCAGATTTTGAACATCGGTAAGGACACATTAAGATTTTACCTAATTTTTTACTACTTAGTGAAATTTACGTTAGGTTATGAAGAAAAGGTGTATACCGACTGCCTTATTATATGACATTTTTGTATAAATTTTTGAATTTGGCCACTGAAATTGAGTAATTACTAATAATTTTATAACTAAAGAATTAGTACGGTCGTCACCAGTTTTATTGAGAAAAAAATACTACGTAGCACGTACATTGTACTCGTAGATACAAATGGGCGATCCCCTTCACCATCTCAACGGCTTCTTCCTTCACTTTCCCTTTCAAATAACTTTTTAGTGACATTTCATCTGATATTTCGGACTCTTATCTTATTTTTCAGTTTATTATGACTAACAATTAAAACTAAATACGATAGTTAAACTGTTTATAAACGATTTTAAAAATCAAGTGTGAGTTCATATCTAATTTCAAATTGAAAATTAGCATATTATATTGCTTTTTTTTTAAAAAAATATTTGGACTTTTTAGCAATACAACTACATATAATTGTAAACTTATAATTATTGTTTATTTTGACTTAAATCGATATAATATTTTAACCCCTAAGTCAGAATATAGGATATATTTTTCTTATACATTATCACACCTGATGAAAGGTAATTATGCGGTCTAAGGTGAAACGCGCATGCCTAGCAAATGCCTATTCACTCTCAGAATCTAGAATATAGAATTTAGAATATACAATTAAATTATTCATTAATTTATTAATTATCTATCATTATAATTTCATCGAACATCGGACAAAAGCACTACAGATTTATTGTGAAATTGCATTCTCTTGCAGTCTCATTCATTTCCATATGCCTCGTATCGCGAGTGGAATCAAAGTCAAAACTACTTAAAGTTAGTATCTTACTTAAAAATATTAATATTCATCATCCATTTAATATATGAATATCAGTAGTGCATTTGCAATCATTTCTATGAGATCTTGGAGAGGGTTTGGATGGAAAAATTCGAAACATATACAGTATATGGTAGATAAAATATGATAAAACTGTGAAATATGTAATAGGATTTTTCTTATTCCTTTACATATTATAGATTTCTCATACAAACTTTAAGCCACATCTTCACCCTATTAAATAAAGTAAGTAAATGTAAACTACAAAACAGTTATGTTTTACTTTCTTAGTTTTGTTTGGAACCCTGATTTTTAAGTTATTATGCCTCTATATTTATTCATGGCTTAAGTTTTAAGCGATCACTTGCGTCACAGATTTACCACTAGCAGGTCCTAGGTATAAAATGCCCTGATAAAATGAATATGAACTAAACAGAACCGAGCGAAACCACGGGCAAAGCACTACCTTAAGTTCAATACGTTAAATATAGAACGAGATGCGTATAACGTTACGTAGCATAGTACAGTATAGCCTCGATGCTGTAGTACTGTCGGCGACATCATCCCCCTCAAGTATTGTGTCCACACAATATAAGCGCAAATAAACCGGATCTCTTGCCGCGCCCGGATGTACAGGCGGCTTTAGTACGCGTGCTATGGATTGGCTGTTGGCTGTTTATAAGTATATTACCGTAATATCTTTAAGAGACTCAAAATGTCAAAACATATAAGAAGAATACTGTTTATACTTTTTTTCGATAAAATTCAATATAATATATTTATTCTCGAACGTAGAACGGAATATTTAATTTTTTTATGTTTCTTTTTAATTAGGTAAAATTATTGCGTTGCGTTACACAAAAATCAAACCAGTGATCTCCAACATATTTCAAAAACTCATATATAAACTCATATTCCATATTTAAGAATTCATATGGTATATTGTGTCTACGTTATAACTTATAACGTTCACAAATTAGTGTTATTATACTTCTCACTAATATTATAAATATCAATGTTTAGACATTTGTTACTCAATCACGCCTGAAAGACTGAACAAGTATGGATGAAAATTTGTACAGAGATAGAATATAGTCTAGAATAGCTCATAGCATTTTTATCTCGGCATAATACATAATTCCAGTTGGATTTGTTTTTGATATTCACTAGAGACGAAGGACAATGAGTTTTAATATGGTTTTTAAAACTAAGTAGTATTTAATTTCGTATTCGTCACTTATCTACGTACGTTAAATTAATAACCTTTTATTTATAATGATTTATCGCAAAGAAATATATCTTTATATAGAAAACTTAGGAGCCATTCTATAACAGTCTCACTGTACACGTATGAAAATAGTGCCTTTCAGTATGATGACACATTTTCAAGTAGACTTTGAGCAGCACAAGTGAGATTAAGCCAGACAGCGGTTTCAGCGCATGCCTATTACATATACCTAGGTATGAATAAAACAAAGACTTTTGTACGTGTTAAGTCGGATTTGAGACTTGAAGACAAATATTCGTATACTTATACTATCCTTCTGTTTTAAAGTACTAGATATCTTTCTCTTTACTTGTAACGTATAATATGGTATGTGAAGATTTTTATTTTAGGTGATGAATGAATATACTTAAACATTTTTCTTTTTAACTAAATAGTGCTGGTAGCCCTTTCTAACGTCGCACTGCGTGGGTATGGGTAACGGTTCTCTTGCAATTAAAATGCAGGTTTCCTTACGATAAGGAAAACTCCTTAAGAGTATGACAAGCAGTGACAATGTTGTAAATGATTCGTATTTACATGAAAATATCAGAAAGTTGCGAAACCCGAGATTTGAATCCGCTTCATTCAGGTTCCAAGCGATCGTATAGGTATATCGATCGATAGGAGGCCTATGTCCGGCAGTAGGACGTTCAAAAGGGCTGAATATACTTTTTTTTAATGATGTCACACATCCTTACAGTAAAACTTGTCTTGAGTACAACACTACCTCCATAATCTTCTTAATCCGATCTGATAATTTCTTTATGGTATTTTTAATGGTACTGGATCACTGCCAATTGATCAAGAGAAAGCTTATATCTGGGCGACCGAGACCGATTGGCGTTTTTTTGTAAAATATTGTTTTAACGAAAACTATATAAAATTGCATAAACATACACATATGCTCGCAGTTAAAATAAAACTTAACCTTATTTATAAATAAATTTGATACAAGATTATTAGCTAAAATAATACTTTCTTAGGTTTACGCGAATATTCGACATTATAAATGAAACTACTTTTTCGGATTTTGTCGCGGATTTCATTTGTTGATTCAGAGATTTCGGATGCATGATTCATACCTACACTAGTAGGTAAGCACTGTCTGTAACAAGTATATAAGCCTCTGAGACGTCAAATACCTTAGTCTCTACCGTGACCATGATTGCTGTAAAGCATTCGAAACGTTGGGAACTAAAAATCTAAATAAAGCCGCGACAATATCCGAAAAGGTAGTTTTAGTTAGCTAAAAGTTCAATATATTTAGAGGAATGTAATAAAATTAATAAACATACATACTTGTTATAACTAGCAACACTTACTCGTACAAGTGTTAAGTGATATGAAGGAAGGCGCGTGGCAGATCAAACGCGGCGCGTGCCCTACACCTTGCGATCTCGATAGCAATATTTAATTTATCATCACTTTGTGTTATATAGATACATACTTGTATATGAATAAAAAAGTGATATAAAATGCTATACGCAAGGAGATTCTATTCCTTGTGTTACCGACTATAGAAATTATTGATATTTATTAAAGATACATGCAATGATTTAATATGTTATGAATCTATATCGCGTAAATATTTTAATAGTATATTCACGTCAAAAACTACATAATTATTTTCTTAACAAACAAAGACTTTAGTTTGACCATAAACTTAAGGCGACATTAACTGCCCGCGCCCTTGAGCATACACTGCCGCCCGTCCCCCCGGAGCCCCGCTTCAACGCGCACTAAGATTATTCGAAAAAACAACCCAATCCCAAACAATACAAATAAAAACCGTATACTAAAATATGGGTCATTAAATTGTCTTTTATATGATTAAAGTTTCATGTAAATACGGCCCATAGTTTTTGCGTGAATGTCGTTTTTTTGTCCGCGTTAGACATTACTTTACAAATTAATTACACTATGTTATTAAAATATAATTTCACATTTTCACATATCAAATTATGAATAAAATTGTCTAGTATAACATATATGTTTCATTTTGTCATGTCATTTGTCATGTTCAATATAAAATCATTAAAAGTCGTTTATCTGCGCCTTAAAGAACTCTATGGTTTTCACTAAGAAAAGGGACACAAGATGAGAGCGGGAAAAACAAGTCGATTCAAAAGTGTCAGATAGAACACAGAACACAAAAGTAGATTTTAGAAATGAATTGTATGAAGGTGTTCATTAACAAAGTATTGATAATAATTTGCGAAACTAGTTTTTGTTAATATATGTTTTAAATAACGGGGCTTTTATTGAGGTATCTAACACTTGCGACTTCAATAGTGCACTGTATAGCAAATTCGTCATTTCCGAGGGTTTTAAATGAATTATAGATAACCTATTGCCATACTTCGTTTTGCTAATACCACACAGATAATCTGTGAAAATTCTTATTAAAAGACACATCTGAACTTTAAGATCATCTTCATAGGACATCTCAAAAAACGTGGTTAGTTGATTCAATTACTTCAATTCAACTATGTTTCTATAAGAAAGTCTTCTTTAAATTCCCTTATTTATAATACACTACAAGTTATATAGAGTGCAGTTGTATTACAATAATCTTTTAAAGTTTAAACTATTTAAACTACTTGAAATATAAAAAAGTTAATGATAACGAAAAGCATTTGTCAAATTTTATGAATACAGCTTTATAGACAAATTCAGTGCGAATAACAAACACCCCTGCGGCGACACGCGGCCTGATAATTACATTCTTGTAATAGATATCAATAAGGGGTGGCTTTGAGGCGTACAGTGTATATATTTACTTCATTTTCATTATTAAATAAATGTTTAAATTATAGTATTACATATATAATTCCTTATATGCGTATCTCTAATATATAACAATCTAGAATTACAGTGTTTGTAAACGAACTGCTCCGAAATGGCTTGACCAGATTTTAAGGTTTTTTGTGTATAATTGTTAGGTGTGAGAATAGGTCGTAGGATATTTTTTATTTCCCTAGGTGACAATGGGGCCATTCCAGATTTTTTATTTTTAGACAAAAATTTTATTTTTCTTTTTATTATGATTTGGCATCGAAAAAATACTTATAACCATAAATTTTCATCCTTCTAAAAACGCGGGTGGAACCGCGGGAATTCATAGTACTTGTATAAAGGTAACAACATTCCCTTGCCCCACTTCAGTGTCATTCTCAATCTAAAATATAAGCATTATAAATGCGAAAGTTTGGATGTATGGTTTTTTATTACTCAATCATGTCAGAACGGCTGAACGGATTTAAATGAAATTGGGAACCGATATAGCATAGTCTGGAATAGCTACTCATTTTTTGGTAAACATAACAAGTCTAGAGTGGTTTTGACAATGAAGGATCATAAAATATAGAGAAATATACATATTTCAATTTTTACATCTATAATTGTCATTTAAATTAACACGTAGGGTGAAATTTTTCAAAATATACGACACCAAGTTGGGTAATAGAATAAATCGATTCTGTATTGCAGAATAATAAAATATTACAACATAAAAAAAACATTTTCAATACAATACAAACATTTATATAGGTAAAAGTTTTATCATTATGTTACTTACATACAAACATTGACAACGTAATGCTTTCCTTTGTGCAGTTTAATTAAACGTTGTCGAATTATAATTTTTTTGAGACTTTTGAAAACATGCTATTTCTTTTCAATAGCTATTTATTTTGCATTTTTGTATCTAATATTTAGACAACTTTAACAATAATATATTTCTTAGTAAATAAACGCTGAACTGTGGCTCGTGGACGTTAAAAAGGTTTGAATACAAATATCAAACTTAATTGTATCCTCAAAAAAAGTAGTAAATGCCCTACATAGGACAAAAGCAGTCCGATAATATTATGTACACAGGTTCTAATATATTTTATACTAGCGACTCACCCTCGCTTCGCTCGGGTTCGTCCCTAACGTCAAAGAAGTCACGGGTTCCGCTGGTTAAATTAAATAAATAAATAAATATGTTGGGACATTATTACAAAAGCGCCATCTAGTTCCGTGGTAAGCTACAAGGCTTGTGTTACGGATACCAGATAGTTGATATAGTACACATATACATTTTAAATACATACATATTACAAATATTAACAACCATGACTGGAGTACAAACATTCGTGCTCAACAAATGAATGCCCCCAGCGGGACTCGAACCCGCGACCGCTGGCGCAGAAAGTAGGATCACAACCGACTGAGCCAAACGTGTCGTCAAATAAAATAAATAAGATTTCTAAAATATAACCTCCTACTTTTTGAAGTCGATTAAAAAGTAGCCTAAGTTACTCCTTACATAATTAGCTATCTGCCAGTGAAAGTCCCGTGAAAAACGGTCCAGCCATTTCAGAGATTACCCGGAACAAATAGACAGACAGACAGACAGACAGACAGCCAAAAAAAGTATATGCATTTAGTGAAAAGCTGTTAATTTGAGATTAAAAACAGAAACTTTAATATTATTTTTATGTATAGATTTAAATGATGACAAGTAAAGTTGAAAGCCAAGACTAGCTATAAAGTATAATATTCTGCGTTAGTGCTAAAAATAATTTAAAAACGTAAAAGCATAACTGACGGAATAACGGAATAAATTAAGCGGCGGCGAGCCGTCGGGAGCAGACTATTAACGGAATCGTGCTAAGTGTTAACTCTCGAATAATGAAAATTATTCATCCCCTTCTTTTTGAATACCGTTCATATTGTAACACTACCGGTGTATAATTAAATTTTTGTTTTTATTTTTTTGTAACTATATTAGTTTTTTTATATCTAGTGTACAGCTGGTCGTAGGCAATAGTACGAAATAACAAAGCCTATATAACCTGTAGGAATTCAAATTTATAAGGTTTATGCATGGTTTTTATAGCACAAATTGAGATATATTTAAAAATTTACATATTTATATGTTACATACAACTCTATCAATAACTCTATAGCAATTTGAAGCGGAGTTTTTTTAAATAAACATTTTTTTAATTAAATTGCTGACGAAAACTTTTATTACAGTAACCTAAAGTTCTAAACACACTAAGAAACATAATTTAGTCAATAG
The DNA here is from genome assembly GCA_951802675.2 of Boloria euphrosyne. Lineage (NCBI taxonomy): Eukaryota > Metazoa > Arthropoda > Insecta > Lepidoptera > Nymphalidae > Boloria > Boloria euphrosyne. The sequence continues at coordinate 9,958,239 of OX637887.1, forward strand.
CTTTATTTCCATGTCAGAATCTCTTGCAAAGCAAAGGACAGCAAAATTTTAAGGTAAAGGTATCCAAATGTGAACACCCCGAAAAATAGGAGTGTGAATCCGTCTGCTTTATAATTGAAATATTTATAATTGCGCCTCGGCTTCCGAACGGTATTTCGCGGAAAATAAAAATACGAAGTGTCTTGCCATTTGGTTTACGTTGGTCGTTGGGTTTCAATGATAAAACTCACTGCTATCAATTCTGATATAGAATAAAATGAACTGTATTTATGTTTAATGTTTGTATTAGAATATTTTCAAATTAAAGTTCTAAATCTAGTAATGTAACAATAATATTCATTACTTTTTCATAATATGACTATAATTAATAATAAATATTAAAAAAAAAGATTTAGAATTGAAGTTAATTTTAAAAAGTTACACCAAACGGGTTTCACGAATTATATAAAGTGAAAATGAAAAGCTCTCATAAGCGATTTAATTATAAAATACAATAAATGTTACACAAACAACATTAAATGGGAAAAGAACAAGTTACAAATTTTAATTACAAGTTTCTATTAATTAAAAAAAAACTGAAAAGTTTAGTTATAAAGCTTACATCTTAGGAGAGGGACAATGCGATAACTTTGAGCTAGTATATTTGTTAGGTAACTGGGTAAGTTAAACCAACGAACTAACGTTAGTGTTACAGTTTGTTAACCGAAATTATTTTAAACAATGGTTTGCTTCAAATGATGTTTTAGAATAAATCAAAAATGCGCAAGAAAGGAACAGTTCAAAATTTTGTTTCTTTCGTGGATCTCATGAATTGTATTCAAAAGGAATTTTAATATATTGGTGTTGAAAAAAGATGTAAAGCTCTTAATCAACTTATATTCTATCCAAATAAGTCATCTTTGTCTAATATAAGATAAAAGGAATGAAAATAAGCTAATTTTTGTCACTTTTTAAATACTTTGTTTGGTTTCTTTATAACTTATGTTTGATGATTTTCCAACTCTACGCACTAACACGCATGTTGTCAAATTAAATGGCAATTATCTCAACACCATCTTTATATCACTGCTCCCCCGCACGTGCCCGATCTGAGCCGATATTAGTTTTTTATTTGACTATACGCCCCTTCAAAGTTGACAACATGTAGCATTGTAAAACTACAATAAGTACATCTATCGGCCAACTCTACCAAATATGAAATAACCCTTTATATCTGGACAATAAGGGTGATAAGCAACCTTCTTTTAGTGGACGGGTCGTATATTATGTTTGCACGGACGTTGTTTGTCGTTTACTCATCGGATATTACTGCTGCGTTTGAGTGGCGTACTATTTGACAATGTTCTTTGAGCTAGCTGTCCATTCCCATGGAAATTGTATTACGATGAGATTTTGTTGTTCTTTACACAGTTTTGAATCTCGAGTGGATGTAAAGTGTTGATTATGCAATTTAAAGTTAGTTTCTTTTGTGATAATGTGGGGACTATAGGTGGCTATTTTATATGAGAGGTGAAATTTGTTTGTTTGTAAGGGAATATTAAACCAATTTTGGTAGTACTTTCAATAATAGAAAGTCGTATCCTTTGGTATTCATTGAAAATAGAGTTTCTGATGATTCTTACATGTATAATTTGTATTTATAGTAAAGAATTCTTTTTATGTACAAATACATTATAAATTGCGTATAAAAGAGCGATATCTTAGTTTACGAAAATTAGAAATATATTAGAAATATAATATTTACAGTGATGACCATACATAATATTTAGAACTCTTTAAAGTTGAATCTTCAATAATTCTTTTTTCGCTTTCAATGTTTAAAGTCAAAACGTTCCCTAATACTTAAATTACACGTATTTCGTTAATTATCTTATATCAAATTTCTATCAAATTTATATTAAACAAAATCATCATCACTCATTACTATTGAAATAAAAATGTCTGTCATATTGTAAAAATAGCAAAAAGATTCCAAAACGAATTTTAAATTTAAAACACAAACCTATCAATAAAAATTAAAAAAATAATCGATAGTCACTTCTTCCGTTGAGAGTACACTTTTTCTTCTTAAAAAAATGTCCAAGACTTCATCAAAAAGGTATTTCATTAAGTCTTTATCGGGGTTGAAAGAAAAGATCGCACATTCTCGGATGCCATCGACTTTTCTAATGAAGAATGTCCATTTTAAAGGCCTTTCTTGAGTTTCCATTGTTTTTTGTATTGCCATTCAATGCTCTTTTTGACGCTTGAGAAATGTTGAGACTTCCTATTTATTTTAGTTAAGTGAAGTTATCTGTATGTATTATACAGTTATAATATTAATCGAGATATTATATTAAGAACCCATCAATTTTTATAATAGGCAATGGTAAAAATAGATATTTAAAGAGCACATTATAGTTAAGTGACAACTTAAGTCTTTGTACCATATAATGTTTTAAATAATCGATAAATTATTAAAAATCTAAATTTATCACAATATTCATATTTTAATGAAAAGTAAAAACTAATATTAGCTATGTTTGTGTTTTTAATTGTTTGTAATTCTTCATACAAGCAATTGGGTTATTCTAAAAGCTCTTAGTACTTTCTCTACATCACCTTCAACTCGCTCTTTTTAATTGCATTTTTGTTGACCAATCATTCTTTTTTTTAATAACCAAACAATCTTTCACGTTTTCTTCACTCATATAACAATTTTATATAAAAGAATCATGTAAAATATCACGTTTTAATTTAAAATAGAAATAAAATACATTTGTCAAGCAAATTCTGGATGAAAGCTAGTGTTAATTGAAACCTAGATGCAAGAGTGATTGAGAATAAATAATGCGCGTAGGCATCAAGCGTAGTGTCCATTCAACGATATTAAACATTCATACCATCGTTCGCTGTAGGTTTCAGCGTCACTATTCGCGAGACTATCGTAAAGTTTTTATTTTAAAATGACGAAATTATGTAAATTTTTCAATATGGTTCTAATTTTTTATGCTATTATTACTTAACTTTAATAATATTTTCTATTCAGATTTTAGTATAAATTCTCTCTTACATACTCGTACCTATAGTTTGAGCTTTGTAGGAACGTAGGTGAAAATCGATTGAGGTTTCGAGATATTGTATTTTATTTTGATAATTTTAAATTACTAGAAATTCCCTTCCTAATCATTATTAAAAAATAGGTATTAGTGGTAAAAGGATGACAATTTAGGCTTATAAGTATTTGTTGATGCCAAATTATAAAAAAAATTAAAAACAAAAACTCTGAAGAGGGTCCATCATTTTCACCAAGGGAAATAAAAAATATCCTACGACTTATTCTCAAACCTATCAAATAAACAAAAAAATCATAAACATCAGTCAATCCGTTTCGGAGGAGTTCGATAACAAACACTGTGACACGAGATTTTTATATATTAGAAAAAGATAAAACTATCTATTCGGATTTTTTCACCGAGTTTTGTTTTTTGGTTCCCGAAGTTCGGACTGCTTTACAGCAATTATAAGCAGGCAGTCACAATCTGTAACAAGTATATAATATCATTGAGACATCTGAAACCTTAAGCTCTTCCGTTACTGTGATAATCTAAGAAATTAATAAACTATTAGATCATCATTATTCGCAGACAACTTTAATTTTACATACTTATAGTTATTTTGGCGTTTTTAGCGATACATTCTATTTTTTTCTCCATAAAAATACATCATATAATTTCACGATTTATTACAAACATTCAACAATACCTATTACTGTAAAGTATATATACCGAGTCTATATATTTCAACAGATAGAGAAACAGCTCTCCCACTAAGTGATTTGTCCGCTTGCGTGCATTATTGATGCGCCGATACATCCCCCGCTTCTATCCCAATTTACCAAACCATATACATATAGCTGTAGTAGGGATAATAGACTGCAATTGAGGAAAACGATTCGAAGGATCGCGATTTGCAAATTTACTTAGGCGTGTTTTAATAAAATTCCCTTTTCATCTTATTATGGTTGGTAGGTTACTATATCCTCCTTCTTTTACCTTCTACGTAATACCAGATTTCGAAGACGTATTACTCGTACACAGTACTTACTTAGGTTATAATAGGTTCAATCCTATATCTTTATATGTAAGGTCTTTTTACGTAAACTAATTTTGTAGTAAACAGTTTTCGTATAACTTTAATAGTTGGTGTGGCACTCGCCTATAAAGCTCTATGTCGATTGTCAGCTTTTTTTTCCCGATATCTTACACAAATATTAAATAGGTATATGAAATAACTCAACAACACGATGAATAATTATTATAATACATGTAAGCCTTTCTCATGAACTTAATCCTTCTATTGGTTAAAACCGTATATACTTAATTTTTTTTTTCGACAAACTAATGTAATATGATGTTTATTATTTGAATGCAATAAATAATAATAAAAAATATGACTGAGGAGCTTTGTCTTCAAAAAATAACCTAAAATCTAAATAAATCAAAACACGTTTGCTGTTGATAAAAAGGCGATATAAAGTTTTTGTTTGCCTTTTGTGCTTTAGCATCTTCCATTATACTTAAATTTTATGTAAAGTACAAAATGGCTTTTACAACGGATTGGTAAGACGCTTTCGCTTCTCTTTATTATTTCGTGCATCTTTCAGTTACTTTAGACGGCATTCATGTCGAAACTCTAGTGCCTTAGAATAATAGCACATCACATCAAAATTTACACTTAAACTATACTGAAGAAACTTATTTATGTTTTATAATTTATATTCATATTGAGATAATGTGTCACAATAAGATTCAGATTAGATAAATACCAATTAGTAGGAAGTTCAACTATTTTAATTAAGTCTAACTAAAATGTAATTAATAGATAAAATGTAATTAATTAATGTATAAAAAAAATAAGGAGATTTAGAAATCATACCTTCTCATCTCATGTAATACTTATTGTTTTTGTCCCATTCTATCATTATTATAGAATCTGCATTATTATTAAAAACTTTTATTTCTTTTATTTGTAACTAAATTTGTTTTTTGTAACTAAATTTCTGTCTGAAGGTAGATAGTAAAATTCTGTAATGGATGTGTTAAATTGATTAGTTGTTAGTTAATTTTGTAGCGGATTTTACATAGATCTGATAAAATTATGAATTTTGATAAAGTTACATAGAATTTTATATTATTGTAGTGTTAAGTTCGCATACTTATAACTTATAACGAAATACTTATAACGATGGTCGACCACTACGCATCGCGTGCACAGTGAAGTGAGACTTATATCTAACTATTTATTAATGAATAAAACATCCACGAGCAAAGTCGAAGGCATAATCTAGTAATAATGTCCTCCTGATCGATTATATAGAGCCACGGCAGAAAATCTCACTAAGACTTGCCTGTAACACTGGAGGTAACATTATACCTACTTGTAGTACACAAATATGTAACTTTCAAAAGTGCTCCCTTTATATTTTTCACTCGCAAAGTTCAATAAGACGTTAATTATTCGATACGACCGGTAAGAGTTGAGGTGAAGGACTTAAGCAAGGGGCGAAACACCGTCAACTTCCCAACTTTGCTATAACTGACAATTTCTTGACAGAAAATCTGAATATCTTTCTAAACTGTGACATCCAAATATACTCTATCTGAAAAAGAACTAAGCTTGGCCCGTAACGGACTCGAACCCAACTCCTTCAGGATTTATAGCCTATACTAACCACGAAACCTAGGTAGTAAATAATTTAGTATTTAGCATATGTACGTATAAAGCCTGATTTGAATTAGCAACAGCTCAGCTATTTCCCAGCCGCAAGTTTCAACAAACAACGCTACCACTACGCATCGCGTGCAGTTGAAGCGAGACTCAATTTGATGACAAGGGGAGTGACGCGCTGATGGCCTAATCGTGTTCGATGTGCACCTGACTAGTGGTATATAGAGTATGCTCTACTTAATTAATTATTTATCTCGTAAATTAATAAAATGAAATAATATTTTTTTTATAATTTAGAACAAATATGTATAATTTATTATTAATTTTATATATTATTATTATTTCTGTAATATTATTGTATGTATGTATGTATGTATGTATGTATGTACTCGTATGTATGTATGTATACATATAGTATTTTACATTAGTATTTGTAGTTATATACTCTCACGCCCGCGTACAAAATAAATATATATAAAAGCCAAAAATATATATAATAAACTTACATACATACAAATAAATAAACATACTTAGACATTACATAAATAAATATTATACTGGGCGGAGGATTACACCCCAGCAGGGGAGACCAAACGGCCAGGGGTCAGGGCGACAGGTTGAGTAACCGGCGGACTATCCTAGCCGAGTCTAGCAGCACCGCTTTTTGCATCCTGGCTGCGAGCGAACTGTCACGGAACCCCAGTCGCCTCAGATGGTGAGCGAGGCTAACTGGGATTAAACCATTATCAGATATGACAATAGGGATGGTTTCAGTGGACTCCACATATAATAATATGGTATAATCAGTTATAAGTCTCACATTTTAACAATGTATTAATATTGTGATAAGAGTTTTGAGGAAAAGAATTGGCTTTAATTCAAGAAACTCGATTATTTTATATTGACAAAAAAATAAAATAAAAACAATACTACAATACTTAATTTTCAACTTATTCAACATTAATTTTTCATACATAATTGAATAAAGGAATAGAATAATATTTTTTTAATAGCCCATAAGAAATAAATTATTATAATGTAGAGCATACTTCCCTCAGTTGCCATAGACCGCAATGTTCTCACTAAAGTTGCTATCACCTCGCAGCTAACCGAGGCCGCAAGTTTGCAACACTTTTCAAGTCGAGCGAGTTTTGAAAGTTCAGGTCACTTCCACCTTGCAGTTGAACTGAAGAGGGATTAACATGTTCTTATCACTTGGCTTTTAAACTGCGGTTTTATTTTTACTTATTGCTAGACGAGCATTACTGCCTCTTGTGAGAGTTTGTTACACTTCAAGCGAGTGCTAACTGTATTTTTGTTTATATTACTTTGTACGAGAATTTCTAAGTGGATGAAGTTGATGCAAGTTGAAAAACGTGATAATAATCACTGCTTTTATGTGTTTTGTTTACTTTTCTGTATTTATAATTTATATTTATCTTAATACAATTAATTTAATGATAAAATAATGAATTTTATGTAAATATTATTTCCCAACGTTAAATAAGTAACTGCTTTTCATTCCTCATTATATTTTATCTGCAACATTCCTGTAGAGCGAAACGCAAAAAACGTTTCAGCAAAATTAAATTTCATACCATATTATTTTGTTCACAAAAATCATTATCCGTTTACGCTTTCGCTGGCAATTATTTTAATCCGATAGCTAGCGCGGCTCGATGCGGAATGAAATAATTTAATAGCCCCCCGGCTCTCCCCGCGCGGATCCAAGATGGCGCCGGGGCGGAGCAGAGGGTGGGGCGTGCCGCCTCATTTGAATTTCGAAACCGAGCTTTTCGAACGTGTGCTTGAATTTCCAAACGGGTTTTCGGCCAATTAATTCCAGAATAATTCGGTTTCTACCGCTTCCATTTAGCTTTATTGTTGCTTAATTGGTTATAATGTGGGGTCGTTTTTTGTTGTACTGTTGCATGTTGAATTATGGATGTATGTAGTTGTACTTTAGTTATATATTCTATTTAAATAACAGAACAAACAAGATAAAAAAAGAAATAGTTCATTATTAAAAATATTTACCGATTAAGTCCATTGTTTTTCGTATAAATAAAAAATTTTCTAATAACTTTTGAAACTCACTTCACAACCGTTTAATCGTAACGATATAAGCCTCTTAATAGGCACGGAAACGCAAACCCCAAAGTTGAAATGTTCCATCAAAAACTAATCACGGCCGCGAAAGATTCAAACAAGTCGCTATTCCGAACAAAAAGCCTCATAATACGTTCGCTGCAAACAGTGTATTGTTAGAACTTTCACAATATTATGTAGAGTGGTGTAATGCCGCACAAAGGCCCTCCCCGCTCGGTAAATAACGCTTTGTTCTACGAAGCCAAATTTTGACAATCACTAGCTCTCTCGGCTATATCTATGTTTGGTGAGCTTCAGACAAAGACTAATGTGATGGTACAGAGATGTGCTTTAAATTTTTTTAAGTTATTGTACTTAATTTCGGTTTTTTTTAATTAATAAAGATATTTAAAGCTGAATATTTATAGCCTTAATTTTTTTTTACTTGGTTCTAAATATCATATTAAACATTTTTTAACATATTTTGGTCAATTGCTAGACGAGATCATGAAAACTTTTATTTTATATGTACTTTTGAATCTACTTAGTAGATGAATTAATTTTTACAACGATTCCATATATATTCCTTAAATTTTCATTCATATTTTTAAGGCTAATTAGAAGAACTTTAAATAAAATGTAAGGTAAACGTTATGGTACGACTCGCATTTACCTTTAGAAATAAAAAATAAAAAATACTTAAAATTCGGCACAAAGGTATAATGTCAATAATTTTAACATCCAAAAATTTGCCTTGAACAGTTTTCTTCACACGTAGTTTAAAAAAAGAAATTTCATCAGATAAAAAAAAATCGGAAAAACCGAACCTTATAAAAATCAAACCATTAATCTATGACAGTTTTCTTTGTGTGAGTAGGGAGGCACACCCGGAGGGAGGAAAGTAGGGACTTACCCCGCCAGTCCAATGTTGACAATTGATGGATATCTCTTGTCTTCTAAAGGCAGGATTAATGTGCAGGCGACAATGGTGACGATTCCTTGAGGATTAGGCACTTGAAAGTGCGAAGATTCACTCCAATAAAATGTTTTATGGACGTCAACTGTGAGTGACTGTTGTTGAGAAATTCGGTGCGAAGTAAAACACTGTAAAAGGTCATCCTGGTGAAATTCGAAAGAATTTGAAATAGAGAGATAAAAATAAGTTATTTTTTTAATATAATTTATATATTATGAACACGATATTATTAAATTGTTTTAAAATTAAGACATTTATGTTTTAAAAATTTTAGAAATAGAAGTTTGTAAGTTAAATGATAAACTTTGGAAAGTAGTTTACAGATTAAAATTATTGTTTTTATGGAGCACATACGATGTTTTTTATAATGGACACACTGTAGCCACAGATAATGTAAAATAATATCTGAACGTAAATAAATTATATCTTGGATTCTTAATTATAATAATGAAAATGTACAATAATAAACTAAAATCAAACTTTAACTAGTCCCAAAACCATCCTAATAACCGACGAACAGAATCCCAAACATAATTTCGTCGAACACGACAACGTTATGGTTGACATCGTTTATTGCCGCCTATACACACAAGTATGTCCAGCGACATTATTGACTCGTCCAATAAGCGACGGACGCGCGCCTTTTGTCAGCGCCTTGCAAAAGTATGGAGAGACATTTCCTATTTCTTATTAGACTTGTTTAGTCAATTTGTTCTTTTTGATTCGTTTCAAGTTAGTGTTGCTAGAAATTTATGAGTTTTTGCTTATTTAATGTGGATATTTATTATTTATCTACTTTGGTGTATTTAAAATTACAGACTGAACGTGTTTAAAGATAATTTCTTTGATATTTTCTTAAATAAATTATCAATATGCCACGTATAATTACTACATTAAGTAGGTATTGACATCAGCCCTTTTTAACGTCCCACTGCTGGGCACGGGCCTCCCTCAGTACGAGGGGGATCAGGCCATAGACCACCGCGCTGGCCTAGTGCGTGTTGGCGGACTTCACATGTCTTACGAAAACTTGCTAGGTTTTCTCAGACATGCAGGTTTCCTCACGATGTTTTCCTTCACTGTAAGGCAAGTGGTAATCATGATAGAAATGATTCGCACATGAAAATATCAGAGGTACGAGACACGGATTTGAACCCGCATCACTCGGTTATACAAGCGAGCGCGTTACCGCTGGGCTACATTAAGTATTATGTAAGCTTTATTTTCTATGCGGTTTTTAAAACCATTTATGGTCCATAGAGTAATCATTTTAGTCCGAAATACATAGATTAATTTGAAGACGGTGCGTGCTATAAGATATTGTTGCCTAAAAAATACTTATTATAACGAACTTTCTTTTAAAGCTATTCCTGAGTTAATGTTGATTAACATTGTAAACAAGTTGAACCTTCCGACGACAAGATAACATTATGTAAGCGTTACGAATATAAATTTTATTAATTGTTTTGAAATAAATTTAATCTACGTCACTGAATTATAATAATATGCTATTCTTATATCCTTTATTTATTGTTAGATGTCTATTCTTAAAATGATGTCATTTTTATTGGAAAGATTTTTGAAAGGCTAACATAGTTTGTTGCTGTCTATACTCACAACTACGTCCAACGACATTATTGACTCGTTCAATAAGGGACGGACGCTCGCCTTTTTCAGTGCCAAAGAAAAGTATGGAAACACATTTATTTCTTTTTAGTGAAGTTATTTTGGTAACACAAATTGTGTAGTAAGTACATGTAAAATATGTCATATAATTAATAATTAAAATATGAAAAGTTAATACTTATTGGGATACTTATTATAATTACTTTTGAGTATGATAACACTTTGTTGAAAGTTCAATGTAAACAACACAGAAAATCAAAGTATATACGATGCTAACAACAAAAAACCAATTTTTAAAATTTTTGTTATTCTGTCTGTCTGTCTGTTTGTTCCGGGTAATCTCCGAAACGCCTGGACCGATTTTGACGGAACTTTCATTGGCGGATAGCTAATGATGTAAGGGGTAACTTAGGCTAAGTTTTAACCGAATTCAAAAAAGGGGGAGGGTATATGTTACATTTTTTTATTTTTTTAACTATCGGACCCGTGACCTCGCTGATGTTAAACCTAGGGAAGAACTTTACACCTAAATGCAATAGACTAATTCCCTTGTAATTTAAATTGAATATTGTTGTTTTTTTCTATATAACTACAAATACGAAGTCTCTCTCCATAGTAATGTTAGTGTCCGTGTTATACCGGCGCATTCCGTCGCGTGATTAAATGAGCCGCCGGCCATCGCGCTATTGCCGACATCTTGCGAACACGCGCAAATGTGAACCCTTGTAATATTGGAAGGCGAATGTTATTAACATTCTAACATTATAAATAGAAGTAAATAAATTATTGTTTCATAACTAAGCTATTCTATTATTAACTAATTCTCTCTTTTTAAAGTTATTTTGTTACTCCTTTGATAATTAATAAAAAAAACGAGGATGAAACTTAGATTATAATATTAAAGGGTGTGTAATCTGGGCTTATTTACCACGTGATCAAAAATACGGTTAATTACTAGATATTTTGAACATCTACTTTTTAATTTTTCTTTATTTTTTGTAATAATGAAATACATTCTATTATTTAAAAACGCTTTGGTAATTTAGCTTCGCTTTGTAATTATTTAATGAATTCTAAGAATTCCATTTTAATGTAGTAGTTATAATTACAGCTATAGATATAACAAAATTGTGAGTCGAATCTCTACATTAAATATTTTTTGAGAAATCTTTTTGAAATAGGTACTCATTAATATTGATACAGGGGTTAAGACTATAGTTTTTAGAGGTTTTATTTGTCTGTCTGTGATCTGGTTATTCGGGTAAACCGTAAACATATAGGATACTTTAGGTTTTTCAGCTGGATAATATCACATCTCTGAGAAATCTGTAGTAACCGTTAAAATGTAGTACCTAGAGAACGAACTCAAGCAAAGTGAGGGTGACTCACTAGTCAATAATATATTATAATTACAAGCAATTCCCGCGTTTCCGCCCGCGTCCAAGGGATAAAAATGTAGGGTTATAAGTATTTTTGATGCCAAATCATAAAAAAATAAAAAATAGTAATTTAGTCTAAAAATAAAGAATAAAAAATCTGGAGAGGCCACCCTTATCACCTCGGGGAATAAAAAATAGCCGTTTCGGAGGTGTTTGATAACAAACACTGTAAGTGTCTGTGACACGAGATTTTTGTATATCAGATGACATAATAATCGACAATAATTTTGCCTTTAATGTCAAACAGCTATTTAACTTGAAAATATGTGTATGACAATACAATTATGTATGTTAAATACATACAAAACCATCAAAACGATTTAATAATGGAGCCAAGAGGTGGACAATGGGAATTTCCAATAGCCACTGAAAATTTCGAATTTGGGCTAATTAGATCGACGAGTCCCATAGGACTGGTGAAGACTGAAGTGTTAGTGAAGAGCATTTAATGGTTGCAAAATTATAATTTCTTACATTTGTTTCAACTGTATCATTATAAGTTTAGTATATAGGTAATAATAACTACACATTATAGTTTATTTTATCTACTATATTTTATTTTAACTCCCGACTTTATAAGAATAACATATTGTGTATTGAGTGCCTGCCTTTCCATTCGTAGCGATCAAACTAATTAATTTATTTTAATTTAGTTATTTTTTTAATGATTTTTTTATCTAGTTTACTTACCTACTTTTTAATTTAATCGAGTATGTTCTTAGCTGTAAATCAAGAAAATCTGTAAATCCTTTTGCAGGATATCAGCCTTTTCTAGACGTTTAAAGGATATGAGCAACTTCGTGTTAAAATACAGCGGTTATATTAGGCTCATTGAATATAATTCAATGAATAGACTTTTGTGATGGATGTTTTTAAACTTTTTATTTTAATTCCTACTAATAACTTTATTTAATTATTAGTTATTATATTTAACCATACATTCATTCTTCATTAAGAAAGGGATAGAAAATGTATGTATTAACACAAAAGAAAAATTGTTAAGTCTTAAGCTTTCCCCACCAAGGCATCAAATTATATTATATACATTTAGAAATACATTATATATTTTTATTTATAAGTCAATTGTATTTACAATTGGTAGGTCAGTCTCGACTTTAGAGATCACGACACAAATTCATTCCGACGCGACGGTTTCTTTGTCAAATTCATTAGTACCTACAGCGTAATTTATAGATAGCAATAGATTGCTAGATTTTAGTTATTCGCCTGCCCTAGATTGGTTTAGATTTAGCACTTTTTGTTTTTAGCATTAATTCATTTATAGATTGGAAAATGTCTGCGTTCTTTGGATACATTATTAGTCGTTACCTAATTATTTACCTTAATTATTTATTTAGGTAAATTAAAGTCTTATTTGTATGATGCACGATAATCTATTAACTTATAAATTGCCATGCTTAACTTTATCCGTACCTACAAGATGAATAAAAAATAAAAATAACTCAGCAGCACTACACTATTTACGTTTAAAAATAGAAATATAATTTTAAAAACAGTACTAATGCGTGAAATATATGAAAAATATTACATTAAATATGTTACAAAGTAAATAAAAATATAAAAATATTTAAAAGGCATCAAGACGTCACGTTACATAAACAATCGTTAATAGTACTATCTGTTATATTATAGCAAAATTACACGTATTTATTATGAAGGCAAACATTTAAGACAAAGCAGTAGAAGCGGCTGAGGGAACATTTTTCAAAGTAACAAAGCGAATATTGGAGAGGTTCCACAAAAGCCACCCGGCGGGCGAAGCTTGAATAATGATGTGCCGTAACGTCTTGCTATTTAAAGGTTTTCGTATTTAACTAATATCTAATATAATAGTATGTTATATTCTAATAAAAATAACTAGCTGACTTATCCTTGTGTTACTCGGATTTTAGTTAAGCTCTTTTCACATAAATAATAATATTGACCAATTGCAAATAATAAGTGTAGTGTTTTTTATTTCTTGTTTAGTTTTCTTTGAAAATAAGTTTTTCTAAGTAAAAAGAAAGTGGTGATAGTTAGATGAAAATAGGCTTGAATAGGAGATAAAAATAGGGTTTTATCTTCTTAACATCACTAATGGACATGTATTTTTTTGTCATTCAGTTGCAAAAGTGTATTAACTCATAATAATGACTTAATTAATTAATCATAATTACTAGTATTATTTTATTTATTTTAACAAGCCGATAGTCCCCATATTGAAAAAAATAATACTTTGTCTTATTAGAACGTCTTCTCAAGTTTTTTTTCCACATGGCTTTCAGTGCTTTTAAAATAGAAGCACAAAAATGAAAAACTAACTTTGACTGCTTAAATCATGAAAACTAAACATTAAAATATCTACAGATAATAAATAATATACAGGACTATTGTCTATTACTTTAAAGAATGTGATAGTGAAATCTACTGCCCGAAATTCCAAAAGCAACCACGGGTAACGCAATCACCACCAAAACATCGATAAAGCTAAATTACTAAATAATTTAGTTTATCAAAAATCTCCAAAATATCGATACATGACTGACCATCCCTAACGACTGACTCAGCTCCGCCCAAGTGCCTCGTAGTTACATACGTAGGTGTAATTGTTTGTAAGTACATTTTTCTTTGAGGTTACTCTCTATTAAACTCAAAGTCAAATAGGACGCAATGGGCTCAAACCACAAAGGTGTAAGAGATGAAAGGAGATGTTAATTGTTCCTCAAATTATTATGAATTTGATACACGGCTAAGTCAAAGGGCTGTGAAATTACGCTCCCATTTTAAGTAGTCGCTGAACTTTGATCTTAGGTACGGGTAACTTGGGCTTAAATGATTTATTAAGTGTTGTACACTAATTTTTCTATCTTAATATACACCTTATTAATTATGTATCTGCTTTGGCTTAGTATTTGTGTTGGTGGCAGTGCTATGTGAGATTTGTGGGAATGTCGCACATTTTTCAAATATTTATTAATCTAATATCGTGTAATTAGTTAAATTAGCTAAAATGCTTACAGGATTTTCTGCGATTGAAAAGATAAGTGCAGTAAATTTGTAATTTGGTTCCATAAAACAGCGGTTTGTTTCAGACACTAATTAGGTACCTAGTACCTACCTAGTATTTAAATGTAACAGTGAAATGAACATATTATGTAATAAGTTTTACAAAAGCTTATTTAATTGTGTATTTAATTTTAATATATTTTAAATTACTTATATTATAATCTTTTTATGTACATCTATAATTTCTTATTTTCTGGGAATTTAAATTTTCAATTTTTAAAGACTAGAGAGACCCTAGACTTGCTGCACCAGCGGTCGCGGGTTAGAGTCCCGCTGGGGCCATTTATTTGTTGAACACGAATGTTTGTACTCCATTCATGGGTGATTATATTTATAATAGTATTTAAAGTCATATGAGTATTTTATCAACTATCTGGTAACCATAACACAAGCCTTGTAGCTAACCACGGACCTAGATGGTGCTGTGCGTAATAATGTCCCAACATATTTATTTATTTATTATTTATCAATCTCTCCCGTGACCATGATTGCTGTAAAGCATTCGAATCGTCGGGAAACATAAATCTAAATTAATTTGCGACAAAACCGTATTTTTATTTTCTGTTTTAACCGTAGTTTTATTTTAAATGTAAAATATTCGCATAAAAATTAAATTTTTTATATAATCCATATTTAGGGAGATTAGTTCTCAGTAGCGTCCGGCGACCCCCAACCGGATGCGAAGCTAAGAAACGCACATGGAGTTTACCCACTTCGATGGAGGTTGTGTCATGCGGGTAGCCCCAGGTACTTCTCTGATAGTACAGTGGACTGTGGAGCCCCCGCGGCTGTGTGGTCTGCTTCGGTAGACCTGCCAGCGGCTCATGATTACGACGGAGGTTTCGTTGGGGTTTTAGAGGGAAGTACTGATTTTAGCCGGTGAGTTCCACATAACCACCTGGAAGTATGCGTAAATGCATTTCCCAATGTTAAAAAAGAGCTATCAAATTAACGACCGGCTCCTGTGAAAGTAATTATTATTGTAACGATTCTATCGACAAATAACAAATATCGTCGTCTATATTGCGTTTAATACCTTAATTAGGACTAAACTTTAATTTCTGTTTACATTCTCTTTTGTAGTCCTATTATTAACGATGGAGTTTCTCACAATAAAAATCCCATAAGCTGCACTAAGACGCTTACCCTTAGTGTAAATATTTACCAGCGACATGTGTTTGCTGTGATTTCGTTGGATTAAACGATTCGATATATCAACTGTTCTAGGATTTTGATTAAGGTCATACAAAACTATTAAAGTTTAATAGTTATTTAACCTTATTACCGTTTTGGAGAAGTGTGTGGTTGTAACCATAAAAATACATATTGTTGTATTTTTATAAACTAGCTATCATATGCTTTGAACCGATTTAAAATAAGAGGGTTATTGAATGTATTTTTGTGTGTGTTATGACAGAATTTTTGTTGGTGAACTGATTTTGATGATTCTTTTTTTATTTGAATGCTGGTACTTTTTATGTGACCCCAAATAAATTTGATATCTGTATCTGGTTAGGGATCTATAGTAAGTATAGGTAAATGAAAACTATCAATCAGTCATTTTTAACCTTTAAGAATTTAAAGTTAAAAGTTTTTTTCAAGTTGGTTATTTACATAAAGTATAATCTGTTATTGTATGTTATTTATTTATTAAGTTTTATTTTCCGGCAAGTTACAACTCTTCTTTAAGTCTTACCTTACCATATTCGATAGAGGATGATGAAAGGATTTAAAAAAATATATATGACACATAAACCAAACAAAAATGCTTAATTTCCCATTTTGAATTCAGTCACAATAAAAAAAAACCAAATCTCTTTTACCGGGCATTTTATTTTATTTTTTTTTTTTTTTTTTATGGTACAAAGGGGGCAAACGGGCAGGAGGCTCACCTGATGGTAAGTGATCACCTCCGCCCATGGACATCTGCAACACCACAGGGCTTGCAGATGCGTTGCCGGCCTTTCAGGAAAGGGAGGGAGGGAGGAGGGAGAAGGACGGGAGGAGGTATGGGGAGTGGGCCTCCCGGACTCTCACTCACTGGACGAAACGCGACAGCATAGCTGCCACTTCACGCCGGTCTTCTGTGAGAGAGTGGTACTATACGGGGCGTGCCGGCCCATTCGGCTGCTACCAGAAGGTAACAAGCAAGGCACTACCACTTGAAACGTATCTGCTCCATTATAAATATTTCTACGCGACATTGGCGAAGTTCACTCCAACTGTCACGCCTAAAAGTTACCAAAACATAATAAATAATAAGAAATGAATGGAATTGGAAAATCAATAATATTAACGCTAACAGTGTTTTTTTTATTTCTGTACAAAATTGTTTGCTTTTTTATTTATAATATTATAATTTATAAGTAAACGCCGCACTCAGAGGCACTTAATGAACCATTAAGTCAAGAATCTCCATACTAAAGGACGACTTAATGGTTCATTAAGTGACTCTGAGTGCGGCGGTTAGTTCTTATACATCTCAAAACACATGCAAGCAAGCAATAAAAATTATAGCCATATTTAATAAAACATATTATAAGAGGCACATCGATTCGAAAACAAACAATATTTATTGCTCATAAAGAATCCCTTACAATACGCGTATTATCCTCAACTACGCCATCTGCCGAAACTCTATTTGCTTGAACTATTGGGAAATAAAAACTAATCGATTTTGGACTTTAATTATGAAATTTTAAGGATGGTTTTGTGTTTTTTTCGGTTAATATCTGTAAGAAATGTATGTAAAGTCAAACTGGTGAGCTTCCTCGCGGGTGGCCCTAGCCAGATGTGATGTCACCTTTTGGAGCGATAAAATGTTTTGTTTCTATACTCAAGGTATTAAGAAAATATTATAGGAATAGGAGCTTAATGTTAGTAAATACCCAATAATATTACTAGAAAAAAGCTGAGCTTTGTGAGGGCTCGCATAGTTTTTCTAACGGGTAATAATGTTACAGCGATGTTAACTCTTTGGTTTTCTAACAGATGGCGTTAGTAGTACAATAATATTCTATACGATGAACACAAAATTGTTAATGTTCTTTTTTTAATATTTTTTTTGACAGATAACACATCTAGATATGAATTTAAATTACTATGTTAAAGCACAAATCTATAAGCGTGATAGTTTTTCAGTAAAATGTACCACGAAATGCTCAGGTTGTGGGACAGTGTTAGGTCTCGCTTCATTCGACAGTTTAGTTGGATGGATGCTTATTACTCATTCACACCTGAACGACTGAGGATCAGCTTAAAATTTTGACTCGAGAATAGATTATAGTAATGTATAGCACATAGGTTACTTGGTAAAATAAACGGTAGCCATAGAATATATTTGTTTTTGTTTTAATGAATACTTATTATTAACAAATAAAATAGCGTCATGAATGTTTAATTAAACATATTGAATATTATGCTAGGAAAATTTTAAAAAGAAGAAATTATAAAATCGATATTAAAAATGATATAGATTTTGGTGCGCCATTTTATTGTCTCTATACAAAGGAATTGATGTCGCTATAATCCGATTCATTAAACACTTGCATAGGACAAGTGCCGTAATAGGATTAGTTGTTTTGAAGCGATTATACTGTGAAGGGAGATTGACAATTTTGGTGCTAATTTTTACATTAAATTTCATAATCCATATATGTAGTCTTAAATAATAAATTTCTACAATTTAAATTCACTATTTATTTAAAAACAAAAATGAAAATTTAGGTACAGTTTTGTGGGTAGGTACTGTCTGTAACGACTATATTTACATATTTCATTCGTCGACGTCTAAAATATTATTCCCTCCCATGGCCACGTGAAACAAAAATTTAAATAAATCCTCGAAAAAATAGTCCTAGTTTAATTTTAAAATAAATAATAGTAAATCTAAGAAACTCTTAAACTGATCATCAGTACAAACACCTTACAACTAAAATTAGCGTTAGGCTTTCAATTACTTCCGAATCTACATAGTAATATATTAAACATACTTGTACTTATTAGTTACTAGCGAGTCAACCTCGCTTCTCTCGGCTTCGACTCTAGGTACCCCCTTTATTATACATTTTTTTTTCAAACTTTGAACGTCTTACTTATTTAATATATCTAATCAAAAGCCTAAAAAATTTCAAGCTTCTAGCTTTAAAAATGACGTAATTTCCATACAAACTTTCATCTCCTATTTCAACCCTTTACCCTTTTCGCCTTGAAAAGTGCTCTAAGTCCTCAGACTCTAGACTATCTGTGTACCAAATTTCATTAAAATCGGTTCAGTAGTTTTGGCGTAAAATCGCGACAGACAGACAGAGCTACTTTCGCATTTATAATATTAATAAGGATTATCTACTTGGCTGACCTATTATGGCCTACAGATAGGTCCAGTGATGTGATTTAAGACAATGAAGTACATATATACACATTTGTATACTCTATATTTAAATGAGAATCGTATAAAACGACAATATCTTACATTATTAAATTTGCAAATTGGTAAATATTAGCTTACATCGGAAGCTCTACCTTGACTTAGAACACTACCAGATGGTCATTATTAAACCATATTTATATTATATTTATATATATAGCCTTTATAGATAGATAATCTCAAGTCATTTTATAACATCACGCCCTAACCATTTAAATGTAGGGGTGAATGCATATTTTGATGTCACCACAACTCATAAATTATAGTATTAGGAGATATTGGAATTTGTCATTCGATGTTGCTTTATTGCAATTGACATGTGGGTAAACTATTAATTTAATACGGCTATGAATTATTTTTAAACCTTCGTGTATGTGAAATAGTTCAAAAATTCTGTGGCAGGGTAGAAAAATCTTTTATAACGTCTATCAGATATAAAAATGACGACAGGTTAACCCGATACAACACAAACCTCATAGGTTTGGTTTAGGCTTTTTCAAATATTATACTTATTATATATTACTAGCAATACCCGCGGCTCCGCCCGGAAAATTTTGGGTTATAAGAATTTTTTGATGCCAAATCATAAAAAAGTGAAAAATAAAAATTTACTCTAAAAATAAAAAAATAAAATCTGGAGAGGGCCACTCTTATTACCTAGGGGAATAAAAAATAGCCTACTATCTATTCTCAGACCTACCAAATATACACACAAAATTTCATAAAAATCGGTCAAGGAGTTCGATAACAAACCCTGTGACACGAGATTTTTATATATTAGAAGATTATCGTTTTTAGAATTAACATTGTCTTATATATCTCTCTATTCTTCAGTAATGATATTGTAGTTCTAATTTATTAAGCTTACCTATTAAGTCGGTAGAAGGAGTAGACCTACCGAGGAACCTACTAAATATTATAAGTAGGCATTAGAAACTACTTTTTGGGGTGAGGAATTTTAAAAGAAATAGCCGAGGGAAAATATTAAATATGGCTTTCGTTTAGATGATTATTTGATTAATTTTATGTGATTTATAATAGGGATGAACTTTTATTAATGGTCAATGACTTAACAATTTATTATGGTCACTGTGGGAAAAGTTAGAATCGAGTAAATATACTTGCATTCGGTCAAAATGTATGGTAATAGAAATACCAAACAGAATTAGTTAATTTATACCCCTAATTATTTTTATGTAGATGCTCTTTTCAAACTAAATTCCTATGATGCTTTCCCTTTCCCGACACAAAAAGAGTGTATGTGAGTAAGCTAACGGATGCACCGATTTTGTTATCGTTATCTTTGTTTGAATGACGATTTGCTCGAGAGAGTTTTAATTATAAATCGTCTTTCTTTACGGTAAAATGATATGAACACCTTTCACAGATCTAATCCATGCGTTTAGAATCCCGATTCCCGTCGCTTCAATAACATTGTAACGACATGATGATCTGGGCCTGATGACGCTGCACGTCACCTGGAATTTGCAAGATACTCAACTCTTTACTAAAATACCACAGATATATAATATTTAGACTCATTGAAAGGCCTTTTGAATAGGTTATGGGTAGGTACATAATGTTTGGTTGGCTGTTAACTACTTTCTAGTAGGTCTATATTAGGTATTACGTTATATACCTACTGTGCTGTGCTATTTAAAAAAGACACAATTTTTTCCTTCTTTTTTACGACTGGTAATTTAAAAATCAATATTATACTTATTTAATAATATACTCGTTTATAACTTATACGTAGCAAGTTACATATTCATAGATTCATTATTCTTTTCAATATAATAAAGATAAAATCTCTACCTCTACTCTATCTCTACTTTAACTGGGTTCGACAAAACAATGGTACTCACAAAAATAATATTCAGCCTTCGAAACTTTAAATGGCATGAAATCAAATAAAAAACGACGATATACAAATAATTGCGTTAACTCGCGGCACTTGTGTTAAACAATGGGTTTATTGGCGCCAAAATCAGGGTGCATACGCACTTGACCATCTGTGAAAGCGGAATACGATTCGATTATTTTTATTTTTTATTCATTTATACGTATGCAAAGATTTTTGCGAGTTATGCCAAGTTTTATGCGGGTTTTTGAAAGAGTCTTATATGTACCTACGCTAGCTATATTGGTAATTTTTAAGTGCATATCATGTATGAAGCTGGATAGCAAAAAATAAAAATATACCATACTTATTTCGATTGTAAATAAACATTCTGAAAATAACATAACATGAAATTCAATTAAAAAAAGTCTAATTTGTATCGATCTATATAATTTAAATATTTTAGGTATTTGATATTATATATTTCTAACTTATAAAACTCTATGTAAACTTGATAGTAATTCTAAATTCCCAATAATTTATCTGGTAGTCGTAGCGGTCAAACATTAATACATTTTATAGCCGGCCGTTATTGCCGATTTGTAGTGCCCATTCGAGAGTTATCGAGGGTGGAAAGGATTATGCCATTACAATAAAGGGTGGTTAGGTTTAATCACCGCTGCTGGGGCTTTGTTCTGAATAGTTAAGTTTGGCACAATCGATTATTGCAACCGAGTTTTCCATCCCTTTGCCACGTGAGTAGGTATTGAAAAGAAATCTAGTAGTTAGCTTCCTACTATACATTACTAGCAATTCCCATGGCTCGGCCCGCTCCCGAGTGATGAAAATTTAAGGTCACAAGTATTTTTTGATGCCGAATCATAAAAAATGAAAATTTGGTCTAAAAATTAAAAATAAAATCTGCAGAGTGCCACCCTGACTCACTGAGAGATCACAAGAGGGTAACAAACACTGTGATACGAGATGTTTGTATATTAGAAAACTAGCTGTGCCCGCGACTTCGTTCGCGTGGATGCAATGTATTTTTAAGTGCGAAGCGCTGTTGGAGGATACCGATACAAATCATTTTTTTTTATTTATGCTAGTGCTTCTTTATAAACAACATTAGCTGTGGAACGATCAATTCAAATCATTATCAATCAAAATAAATTTTCCATCTTCTTGTACGGGGTATGTGCCATCGCCTATTTGTAACAATAAATTGGAAAACTCCTGAGCATTTTCGCAGCCTCCTAACTGTGCACGCATATTTACACTCAGTTGTGTAGATGAGTGAGACCAAATTCACATAACCCTAATTTTACTTCTGGAATTTCTCTACTTGTTCACTTTAAACTCAAATATCTTTTAATAGACTGAACCGATTGCAATAAAACAAAAACTAAATGTTACTTCAAGTTACGTTAAATCGTTGTGTATAAAAGTTATCTACATTGCTTTCGTACATTTTACGTGATGCCCGGATAAATAAACAGACAAACAGACAAACCGACAAACAGACAAACAGACAAAAATTCTAAAAATGCTGGAAATGGGTTCTATTAGTTGTCCTTTAACACCCTGGCTATTTTTTTGTAATTTTTTTTTGATGTACAAAAACGACTTTTCTACAGTTTTATTATATGTAAGTATAGATTAGACTCTTATTTATCGTATCAGTAAGATATGTGATTGGATATAGGTAAAATATAAAATATTATTTACAACAATGGATACGGATAAAATAAATTCTTCAATGCGTATATCTAACAATTATTTGATTTCTTTTCAAAAAGCCAACTTAATTACTTTTTTACGGTAAGTAGGTATAAGATTGATTTTTTTCTGCGCGTTGTTTTTATACAAAAGTATGCGTTCCTACGTCTGTGTCGCCATCTTGCATTGCAGTCTGTAATAATTATAACGACGATTCTATATAAGCATAGTGTCCGAGTTCGTACCGGCTACCTTGTATGCCGGAATATATTATTGTATTCGTATTTTTAGTCACTTTAAAAATTAATGAATGTCAATAGATTACATATCTATTCTAATCTATATATAAGGTAAAGGTCATTTACTCATCACGACATCTTAAAAACCGCTGGATGTATAAAGATGAAATTTTGGTAGGGAGGTAGTCTCGTAGTTAGTAGTAGTTAGTTAACTACTCGTAGCTAGTCGCACTTTTTTCTATTATCTATATAAATAAAAATTAATGTAGGTAAGCGCCTAACTCAAGAATGGCTGGACCATTTCGGCTAATTTATTTTTATGCATGTTCCTATAAAAGTCCACTGAAGGCTTTAATAAAAAAAAAAAAAAATAATCGAGCCCGAGCGGAGCGAGGGCAACGCTAGTCTATTTTAAAAATCTGGTTCATAATCTATTCTAATAATTATCTTGGTAAGGGCTTCAAAACGTGCCAGTTGAGCACAGATAACTTCGCCAATGTCACAATAATATTTTCGCAGAGAACGTATAAGTTTTTTAAAAGTGTTCTTTTCTATTCTATTCTCTTATTAATGTTTTCAAGGCGTGCCAGCTGTGCACAGATTATTTCGCCAATGTCACATAGAAGGAGAAGACACAGGATTAAATTATAATTGATTTTACAAGTATCCGATTGTTGACTTGACTTGACTAGTTTAATGGCTTTCAGTTGTGCCAGTGAGGCACGATTGATTCCGCCAATGTCGCGTAGGGTGGAGAATACACGGAGGAGATTGATCGGTGCGGTTGAGAATAACAAAACTTGACTTGACTAGTTTAACGTCTTTCCGTTGTGCCAGTGAGGCACGATTGATGCCGCCAATGTCGCGTAGGGTGGAGAATACACGGAGGAGATTGATCGGTCCGGTTGAGAATAACAGTCTCAATTTAATTTTGGGAACAGATGAAATAGTCAGACTTTCACTGTTACACCTTAACCTAGAACAACACAAACATTTAATGTTAAACTAAAACTACAGCTGTTAGTAACTAAACTAATTACACTAGGACAGACACATGATTTATTTACAACTTAATTTTATTAATTTCAAAATATTTACACAAAAATGTACAGTGAGAGCTAAACACCAACATCAACAAACATTGAACATTTATGGGGCGAGGAATATCACAGGGAAGGATGTCTTATATAGGACGAAGGAGTTTCGGGCAGGAGAAGAGGATGTGGGAAACCGTGCCTTCGTCAAGGCCACATTCACACAATGAATGGTCACGAACTCGGATTTTAGCCAGGTGAACAGGTGTACACGCATGACCAAGCCGAAGGCGACAGATACTAGATGTGACCCAGCGACTTGCAAATCTGTGAAGAAAAAACCATGGGCGTCTTGGGATATCAGGTTGAATGGTTGAGTAAAATTTACCCTTCACCAATTTTGATGAACTCCACGATAGGCTCCAGGACTTGTCCATGTGGGTTTTGGTTAAGGAGCGGAGGTCTTGACAGGAGTTTTTGAAGTGATCAAGGGCACCTGTTTCGATTGCAGCTTTGGCGCATGAATCCGCTGTCTCGTTTCCTGCAATTCCAGAGTGACCCGGAATCCAAACAAGCAAGATATGCAGACCCTTTTGACTACACGAGAGCAAAGCCTCTCTGATCTTAAAAACAATAGAAATCTTCAACCTGCTACGAAAAGGATTTTCCTTAATGGCTAAGAGACAACTAAGGGAGTCCGTGAAAATGACTGTCGGTCCTAGGTCATGAGAGAGAGCGAAGAGGATGGCTTCCAATATGGCAATAGCCTCACCAGAAAACACTGATGTTTCAGGGGGACATTTAAATTG
The DNA here is from genome assembly GCA_951802675.2 of Boloria euphrosyne. Lineage (NCBI taxonomy): Eukaryota > Metazoa > Arthropoda > Insecta > Lepidoptera > Nymphalidae > Boloria > Boloria euphrosyne. Next base: position 9,983,207 of record OX637887.1, read on the forward strand.
TAAGACGATTTTGAATTTGGGGATCCAGCAGGCAGCACCAACACAGCTGGACGGGGAAAGTTTGGAGGCATCTGTAAAAATAAGATAATGATTTGACCAATTTTGATGAACCATTTCTTGAAATTTGAACTTTGTATCAGGATCACCTTTTATAAGACCCAGATCTGTGATAATGGGAACACTATAGGTTAGGGCTTTGAAGGATGTAGAGAACAAAGGGTTGATAAGAAAGGTTAAGAGGGGATTTGGGAGATTGGAAAATTTAATGAAGCTGTCCAATAGGAAGGAACGTGGGCAGTTTGGGTTGCAGAGTTGGGAGAGCTTGGTAAGTTTAGGCCAAAGAGGATGGGATGATAGCTGTAATGATTTGATAACAAAACGATCGCATAAAAATTGTCTTCTGATTTGCAAAGGGGGATCAGCGCACTCAACCTGTAGGGCATTGGTGGGTGATGATTTCATGGCACCTAGGATAATACGTAGGCTTTTGAATTGGATTTTATCTAATTTTTGTGATAAGAATTTACTTATAGGGTCTAATACAAACAAACAATAATCTATATGGCTACGAACGAGGGAATTATAAATTAATTTTAAGCAGTAGGGATGAGCACCCCACCACACTCCTGAAACTGCTCTTAAAACATTTAGTGAATTTTCACACTTTTTGGAGATGTACTCTATATGGGAAAATCCGTTCAATTTAGTATCGAGTATTATACCAAGAAATTTTGCCTTGTCCACCAGGTTGATACGTTCACCCGCATAAACCAAATCAAAAACGGGGACTTGTCTTTTTCTAGTGAAGGTGACTGCCTGGCTTTTGTTTACCGATAAGGATAAACCGTTGTCAGACAGCCACTGGCCTAGGTAGTGCAAAGCAGAGTTAAGTCGAAAGGATATATTTTCAATTGATTTGGATCTGTAATATAAAACTATATCATCTGCGTACTGCAGGATGTTGCAAAAACTATCAACAGACATATCGAGATCGTGAGTATAAATACTGTAAAGCAAGGGACTGAGGACAGAGCCTTGAGGGAGGCCCTTCCAGACGAGTCTGGGAGGAAGTACAAGTAGTGGATGTCTCACAGATATTGTTCTGCAAGTTAACATGCTACATATGAAATGAACCATTCTTGGCGGAATACTCAGCTGGAGCATTTTCTGCCTGAGTACTGGAAGAAGGACATTATCATAAGCAGACGCTATGTCCAGAAAAATACCTACAAGGTATTCTCCCTTAGCAAAAGCTAATCGAATGTCTGTTGTAAGTAAACTCAAACTGTCAGTTGTGCTGAAACCCTTCCGGAAGCCAAATTGGGAGGGAGACAATAAGTTTCTACTTTCCACTAACCATTCCAGCCGGTTTTTCAAAAGATGCTCAGTAATTTTAACCAGGGTAGACGATAAAGCAATGGGGCGGTAAGAATTACTGTCTAGGGGATTTTTGCCTTGTTTTAATATTGGGATAATTATTTGGGACTTCCATGATTGCGGGACGATTCCTTTCATAAACAAGGTGTTAATTATGTTGAGGAAACAAAGTTTTGCTTTATCGTTTAAATTTTGAATAAAGGAGTATGGAACGCCATCTTCGCCAGGGGTGGAGTCCTTTAACCCATTCAAAGCACATTGAAGCTCAGAAAAGGAAAAGGGAGCATCCATATCATCCGCAGAAACAGCTGCCGTAGGAATGAGAATACTGTTCTCACAAGGGACAAATGGGGGAGCGAGTTTGTCAGCAAAATCACTAAGCCATACAGAAGGATCATTGGAGGGTGGGTTATGAGAGTTAAGGGATCGGCGAAATTTTTTCAATTGGTTCCAAACTAACCGAGGGGGAGAGCGAGGACTAAGGGATTCACAGAAATGCATCCAGTTAGATTTTTTCTTTTTTGACACCAAGCGTTTAAACTTAGCATCTAGTTTTTGATACCTGATAAAGTTCTCAGGGCACATTCTCAGAGAATATGCCTTCTCTGCTTCTGACCTTTGTTCAGCAAGACGTTTGCAATCCTCATCCCACCAGGGGGTGGAAAGCAAATGTGTTTTTGAGGGGAGCTTTATGGGGAAGTGAGTGTTTGCCGAAGTTAAAATAGCTTTAAGAAAAAGTTCATAACAAGTTAAAATATTTCTATCATCTTGAGGGTCAGGAAGGGAATCAATCATGCTATCAACGGACTCGGCATAGGAGGAGTAATTGACGGATCGGAGTTTAAATTTCAATAAGGGATTATGGTTAATGGGAGGGGAGGGTTGATAATTCATTGAGAGGATGATAGGGAAATGATCACTGCCAAAAGTGGATGGAAGAACATTCCAAGATAACAAAGAAGCAAGGGAAGGAGAGGCAAAGGACAGGTCAATAGCAGATTTAGGATTCTGGCCCGGGTATACCCTACGAGTTGGTGAACCGTCATTGAGGATGCAGAGATTGGCATCATCAAAGAGGTCCAGCAACAAAGGAGCAAACCGATCAGTGGTATGGGATCCCCAGGATGTGTGATGAGAGTTAAAATCTCCCATGACAAGGATAGGACTGGGTAGAGCGGAAAGGATGGAACGGAGTTCAGGAATAAGGGAGGGATTAGGATGAGGTATATACAGAGATACAAAGGAAATGTCACAGGATCTAACAGCAACAGCATTGATGTGCTGGCTGGGGGAGGATAGGGGGATTTGGGAAAAGACGATTGAGTGCCGAATAAGGACGGCACTACCCGCATATCCATCACTTCTGTCATCCCTCAAACAGGAGAAACCCGGAACCCGAAAACGGGAACCTGGGACTAACCATGTTTCAGAGATGGCAATAATGGAAGGATTATGAAGGCTGATTAGGGATAAGATTTCGTCTTTCTTTGGACGAATACTCTTACAATTCCACTGAAGGAAGCTGAGTGGGGCCATTTTGGACGATAGTGAAGAGTCGGGAAAGTGATTCGGCAACGTGGGACGGTAAGGGCATATCGCTACATGTAGTAACAATACTGAGGATCATTTGTATAAGGTTTTCTAAAAGGTTTGTATTATATGAGGGAGCAGGGCAATGAGGGTTGTTAAGAGCACAACCATTAGGAAGAGATGAAGGGAGGTTAGCAACAATGGATTGGTGAGCTTGTTTATCGAACCCTTTGCCTAAGGCGGCTCTGGGACGAGGAGAGTGCGTTACCGTTTTACGATACGACCAATTAGGTGAAGAAGGAGATTGTGTTGGGGGGGAAGGGGTATATACGGGGGGAGTGAACATTTCCTTTGCCATCTCTGCATATGACCTACGAACAGGAGGGTAGCGAGAGGATGCTTCCATGTAGGAAATGTTGTCTTGGGACATGTCAATTTTAATTTTTAGTTGTCTGAGGTACTCAGGACAGTCCTTTTCAGTTGTAAAATGCTTACCAGAGCAATGTAAGCATGTTGCATTGTCTTTAGAGACTTCACACGAGTCGCCTGTATGAGATTGTGCACACTTATAACACCGTGGCTTAGACCTGCATTGTGCCTTAATGTGGCCAAAACGGCAACAATTGAGACACTGGATGGTAGGTAGCCTATAAGTCTCAACGGGTAAGGATGAGTGGTAGGAAAAGATTCTGCTTGGAAGGACTTGGCCTCTAAAAGTTAAAACGACGGTTTGAGTTGGAACCCAAGTCAGTGAGTCTTCCTGAGTGACCTTGCGGTTCAGTCTTCGAGCTTTCATGACCGCACCGCAGCCAGATGGAAGCTCTAATGACTCTACTAATTCCTCCATGGACCATTCCACTGGAATACCCTTTACAAGACCCATTCGAGTTATGTTGAAAGTTGGTATCGTAGTAATGAACTTACACATGGTTACAATAGGGTTCTTTAATAATTCATTAGCAGCTTGAGCTGTAGTAAATTCCACAGATATTTTGTTTCTCCCTATGTTTTTAACACCATCTTTAATAACAGAGCCAATTTTGTGAGTGTGTAGAAACTGGCCAAACTTTAAAGCGCGTATAGTAGTTCCTGAGGATGGGTCCGGGGTTTCACGTGCGACATGGACAATGAAGGGACCGATATCGTCATCAGTATAACTTTTAGGGCCTTCGGAGAAGGATGGGTGGGTATAGACAGATTGAATGGACGGACTAGCTGTAGAGGGGTGAACAATTGTTTTCTTGGTAGTATTATCATTGTGACCGTTATCTGCGGGACGTTTTCGTACATTTTGTTGAGAGCGAGAAACAGTTAAAATTTCAACATCATCCATAACATCACCAGGATCCGGAGGGTCCGGAGGGCGGTCGAGATCCATTTCAAGAAAAGATATTTGTACAAACTAAACTAAAATATAACTAAACCTACTTAACTACTTACTTACCTACAATATATATGTTATTAAAACCACAAAACCCGAAATAATCTACTATTTACACTGTAAACAATATAAGAAAGTAGCCAAAAAACACCACAATCACAAAAACACGTGTATTAACCACAGCTAACGCCAAGGCGAATCTATCCGATTGTTAGTACTTATTTAGAGATTGACATTGACAGTAGATAGTTGGTATGACGTAAGGCGTTTGATAATCAAATATGACGTTAATGGCATTAACGTAATCAAATTATTTTCATACAAATGTAAATCTTTTCTTATCATGGAAAAATGACTAAATAATTATTTAAAAGCAAAATAGGTGATCCTTAAAATGTGGCAGTTAATGCATATGCAATCTTGTCAGCTTATGCGACAACGGTTCGTGTTAACAATTATATGATTACAAATATATATTATATTTTATTATTTTCAAACTAATATCAAGAGAATTGAATTGAACATTACTTAAAAATAGAATCATCATTATAAGTACTCATAATAGAATAAAATAGCATAGAATTATAATGAGAATTGATATGGCTAATATTGTAAACATTGTTTTTCAGGTTAGTTTCACTTAAAAGTAATGGTCACTTAGCAAATTTTATGAAAAACAAACCATCAGAAGCAGTTAAACGCTATTTTTCAAATGCTAAAACTGCAGCTGAAAAGGATTTGAAATCAAGAAATAAGATACTTTTTATTAACCCCTGGAAGTTGAGCACAGGTGTTAGCTTAGGTTTAGCTGCACGACTATTATATAATAATGGCATTGTATATTGCAAAGCACTTCCATCTAGAGTTATACAGCGTAGGCCAAATATCCATGAAGACAGCGCTAAGTTTGACTGGAAAAGATTTTGGGAGTACCTTCTCCCTCATAAATGGCTTTTAGCAGCGGCTGTTGCAGTAAGTAGTTAAAATATGTAATTGAAAAAATAACTCTTAAGGTAATTCATACAAGAATATAAATTATAACAACATTTTTCCTTTATTATAAGTGTGTAAGAATTTTATTTTTATAAGCATTTACAAACTAAATTTTAATTAAATTATTAATTACTTAAGTAAAATATACTTACAGTCTGCACTAGCTGTTGCCTTTCTTAATGTCTACATCCCTGCAATGTTGGGAGTCATAGTAAATATATTGGCAGGTATGAGGACAAATCCTTCAGTTGATTTCTTGGAAGAGATAAAGATACCAGCTTTGAAAATGGTCTCATTGTATATTGGGCAAGTAAGTTGTCTTTATAATGATTAAATTATATTATGTATAATATATTTTTGTTGTTTAATAACAAAATCTATTTATTTATTAATTCATGAGCAAAATGATAAGTTTTTGAGAAGTTTACTGTCCAAGTATTGAAGTAGTTAGTTGTTTCTTATGTTGTATTTTATTTTATTTATTTTTTCAGGCAATATTCACATTCTTTTACATTCATTTATTAGCCCAAGTTGGTGAAAGGGTAGCGGCACAGATGAAACAAGACTTGTTTGTGTCAATACTTCAACAAGACATGGCGTTTTTTGACCAGGAGAGAACTGGTGAACTTGTCAATAGGTAATTTACTTCAGTTTTTTACAAGGTAAAATGACAAAAAATAAAAATTTAATAATATATTATATGGCAACTTGATTTAATGTATTTACATTAAACCTTAAAATTTATGCACCACCAATCATACATTCATTTCTAAGGGTATGTAAGAAACCTGTCAGTCACTCTTAACAATAATGTAAAATTCTATTACTTGTTCTGCAACCCAATTCAGCACCTGCACCACGTCTTTCATATTTCGACATAACTTTTGTGTAGTGACAGTATCGTAACATCCAGAGTGCACCATGTTAAAAACATTATGTATTCCATTCCATTCGCCGTACTTCGACAGTGGAATCACCTTAGGATAATTAGTTTGTAAAAGTTTAATTAAAGCAGTTTATAAGTTAAGTTCCATTTCATTTGCATCCTCTGACTGTGACATCTATAACTTACTATTAAATTATTTATTAAATACATATTATATGCATATCTTACTTAAAACATAACTTTTGTATTATATGATACATCAGAAGTTAGTCCATGTATAAATTGATATTTGTAGGTATGAATGTACATGTAATTTATAATACTTGTTTCTAAATTTCAGGATAACAGTAGATGTGCAAGACTTTAAAAGTTCCTTTAAACAAACAATTTCTGGTGGTTTAAGAGCAATTACTCAAGTAAGTTGAATGGAAGTTTTTTCATATTAAAATTGAGAATTTATTGACAAAAAATACTATTATTAATTCACTATGCTTAATAATGTAAAATACTTAATTTTCACTCACTTTTTGCTTGTATGGTTACATCCATATGCTTAAAAAGTTTAGGAATGCATAAAGGACAAACATTCAAACATTTATTTTTATTAACACACATAATACTCCACAATCCACAAAATCACACAACCTAAGCATTTTGCGGTACACTTTATTGAAAAACTATCATGCCTATAGATTTGTGCTTTAACATACTTATTATTAGTAAATTAACTATTTAAAATGTGTTATCTGTGAAAAAAACTGTTTAAAACCATTAAAAAAATGAACATTAACAATTTTGTGTTAATTGGATTCAAATTCAAATTCAAATTCAAAATATTTTATTCAGCATGAAATTATTACAATTTTTTACTGAACGTCATGAGTCTACCACCAGTTCGGAAGGAAGAAACCACTGACCTGAGAAGAACTGGCGAAAGAAACTCAGCGGGACTAATGTATATTTTTTTTTTGTTTTTTTTTTTTTGTCTTAGTGTTTTTTCTTTTTTTTTTTTAATTAAATTGAAATTAACAATAATTCTATAGGTTGAAACAGCCTGGTGGCGATCACATCATTCCCAAGGCGTACTATCTTCTAAAAAATCGTTAATCGTATAATATCCTTTAGTACACAAACGTTCTTTCACAATTTTTTTAAATTTGGCAATAGAAGCTTGTTGAACGTTTTCTGGGATCCTGTTGTATAAGCGTATACATTGTCCATAAAAAGAATTACTGACTCGTCGTAAGCGAGTCACAGGCATTACAAGTTTATTTTTACTCCTAGTGTTAATACTATGCATGTCGCAGTTCTTGGGAAATTCGTGTATATTTTTATGAACATATATAACATTTTCGTACACGTACTGAGAAGCAACAGTCAATATTTTTATTTCTTTAAACTTATCTCTTAATGATACTCTAGGGCCTAAACTATAAATTGCACGAATAGCTCTTTTCTGCAGGACAAAAATTGTATTAACGGTAGCTGCATTTCCCCATAATAAGATACCATATGACAATCAATAAGTTTAACATTAGGTGTTGTGAATTTTATTAATTTTGTTTTTTTGTTATTTAATAATAAATTATTCGAATCAAACCAATAGACAACCTTTGAGAGAGCATCGTTTACATCGTCGTATATATGTAAATTACGTTTTACCTTAAAAATAAGTGAAGTGTCATCAGCGAACAATACTATCTCATGTTTGTCCTGCACAAAAAATGGCAAATCATTTATGTAAACTAGGAAGAGAAATGGGCCAAGAATAGAGCCTTGTGGAACCCCCATATCTAACGGAGCCCCAGGGGATCTCTTACCATTTACATCAACCCTCTGTATTCTATTACTCAGATAGGAATTCAGGAGGTTGAGTGCCTTATTTCTAATCCCATAATGATGCAGTTTCCTGATCAACGTCACGTGATGCACACAATCGAAGGCCTTGGATAAGTCACAGAATATCCCAAGAGCATCCTGCGACCTCTCCCATGCCTCAAAAATATTTTTAACTAGCTCAACACTAGCATCTGCTGTGGAGCGACCTTTTGTGAAGCCAAACTGTTTCTTATAAAGTAGGTTGTGTGCATTAAAATGCGATAACATTTGCCCGAGTATGATTATTTCAAAAATTTTACTAAATGTTGGGAGTACTGAAATGGGTCTAAAGTTATTAGGATCTAGGGTACTACCTGATTTAAAAATTGGAATAACTTTACTGTGTTTCATTAGATCAGGAAACACACCACGTTCTATACAGCCATTAAATATAGTAGCTAAATGAGGTGCAACAACATCAATTACCGAACTAACCACTTTGACAGATATACCCCATAGATCAGCTGATTTCTTGATGTCCAGGCTTCTGAAGGCTACCATTATATCTTTGGGGCTTACAGGTTTAAATTTAAATATTGCATTACATTCTTTAACGTTTTCCCTTAACAAAAATTCTGCAATGTCTGGAGACGAATTAAGAGATTGCGTTGTTGACCGTGGAATGTCAGTGAAAAATTTTTCAAACTCAGATGCAACTTCTCGTTCTGAGGTAATAAAATTATTATTAATATTTAATTTATAATCGAAGCTACGATCTGTGACTCTTCCACTTTCACAAGCAATTATGTTCCATGTCATTTTGATTTTATTTTGTGCATTTCTTATTTTGTCTTTAATATACAAGGATTTTGCCGTGTAACATACTCTTCTAAACATTTTTGAGTAGGCACTTACAAAAGAAGCAAACGATACACTATGATTATAGGCTCTTTCACTGTACAATTCGTATAGCCTTTGCCTGCTCTTGCAAATGCCAGGAGTTGCCCATTCACCAAATGTCAAGAGACCCCCTGAATGTTATTCCCTGTGTTTGGCAGAAAAAAGCGTTTGAGAGCGCTTACAAGCGCTGAAAACAAACAAGACAGTTTTGTTACTGTTACTGTTACTAAACACAGTTGTATTACTAAAGCTATCTGTTGGAAAACTAAAGTCATCATTTAAAAAAACTTTAAAAATATTCCCCATTAGAAGAACTATGCCAGCCCTAACAAAGCTCAGCTTTTTGCTACTTTATAAAGATAAAAATTATATTTATATAAAAAATAAAATAAAAGTAGAATGTAATTGTTGTGTTAATTCTAACTAATTTTTTTTATATAACTTTTTCACGCAGGGTAGATAATATACAATTGCTTGAAAGATATCAATAGTGATAGGAGCACCTTTGCACACTCTGGTTAGCTTTTAAGATATTATTTGTTTTATACATGGTGTACTTATTTTGCTTAAAATAATAATGTTATTTGTACCAGATTTATTTATCTAATTATTTTATTCCTTAGATAAACTTTATTATCTACAATATTATCAATTATTTTTAATATATATTATGTAATAGTTACTCCTTTAAATTTAAGTAAATGCTGTAACACCTGTAAAGGCGAATCATACCAAACTGATATGTCGATGTGATAAGTCGATCATGTGTCTTTCTAAATAAAGAATAATAAAATAATAATAATTATTATTTGTAATAAAACAGGAATGTCTATGACTTAATATTTTATTTAACATATTCTATTGTAATATCATTGGTTTTGAAACCATTGATTTAATTTGATTTATTTATGGCGTATCCCTAAAAAAAGTAAGCTTCTATGCAATATTAGTATGATATCTAGTAGTTTTTAACTAACAATCTTCATAAAATCAAAATGGCTAAATATATTTTCATTTAAATTTCTAATTAGAATGTTTGTGGAATATTTTCATTAAAAAATCATGTTATACCTTAAAATCTTTAGTTTTATTTAAAGTAGTTAAAAGTTTCATTTTTTTTTTCAAATTTTAGGTCGTGGGATCTGCAGTGAGTCTTTTAGTGATAAGTCCACATTTAACAGGCCTGACTATGCTCTGTGTGCCGTCGGTTGTTATTGGTGGCACATTTATTGGCTCTCTACTAAGAAAATTGTCTCGAGATGCGCAAGCGCAGGTAGTTTTTGAAGTTATACGTATAGTTGGTATGTTATCAAAAATGAATGATGAGAGTGATTTGCTGTGATGTGACAGATTTAGACAACAGTAAGATGGTTATAATATTAGCATCAAACGAGGACTATATCAGCGTAACATAATAGTGAAGTGACATCAATGTAAATCCAATATGGCGGACTAAGTCGTTCTATAGAAGTTTTGCTGAGAAAAATACGAATGTAATGAAATAAAAAAAGCTTATATGTACCTAAATTCTTTAAAAAAGAACTATGACGTGCGTAAATAAGTGCACAAACACTTTTTATTAGTATATCACTTAATTTTTGCATTGTCTGTTTTTATATAATATAAAAACAGATATACCTAAATTCTTTAAAAAAGAACTATGACGTGCGTACATAAGTGCACAAACACTTTTTATTAGTAGATCACTTAATTTTTCATTATCTGTTTATATATAATATAAAAACAGATAATGAAAAATTAGTATACTATTTAGTATAATTATAATAATATTATAAGATATACTATAAAAAGTTAAAGGTTTGTACCTGTTTCAGTTCTTGTATATTTATTTTATTTATGTAAGTTTGTAGTATAATTGTAAGTTTGCTTGCAACCAAAGGGTTGCTCATATGGTCCACTCTGCTATTACACCTATTACTGCCTTGGTGGTGTAGTGGCTAGCATGTACGGTCACACACCGAGAGGTCCTGGGTTCGGTCCTGGGTCGGGCCAAGTTTAGTTATTGTATCTTTCTGTTTCCTTCAGTAACAGCCCGGAGTTGGGAAGTTGGCGGTGTTTCACCCCCGTGCCTCGGAGAGCATGTAAAGCCGTCGGTCCTGCGCCTTAACTCTCACTGGTCGTGTCGAGCATTCGTCCCACCGGAGTATGAGAGTGATAGGAACAGAGAGTGCACTTGTGTCTGCGCGTACACTTGTGCACTATAATATCTCCTGCGTACTTGGCCAGTCTCAATGAGATTGGCCGCCATGGCCGGAATCGGTCGGAGAACATACACCTATTACATCTTGAGACTACATAATCTACAAAATATGTCCCATCACTAAGCAGGAAAAATACACAGGATTTTGCATGTAACCAAATAGAGCTACAACCCTAAATTATTTTTTTAAAGTGATTTTGAAGTCAATGTTCTGCTTTAGTTGAATATAGGTTTTTGTTTTCAGATCGAGAAAACGACATTAGTAGCAGAAGAAGCAATAGCTAACATGAGAACGGTAAGAGCGTTCGCGGGGGAAGAGAATGAAGCGAAGTTGTTCGCAGAAGAGTGCAATGTGGCTGCCGATCTTAATATGGAGTTGGGTCTCGGTGTTGGTTTGTTCCAGGCTGGGACCAATTTGTTTTTAAATGGGTGAGTTTTTTTGTTTGTAAATTATACGTATTTAAATGTATTTTGTGTCCTGTTGATCCATGTACGTAGAAAATATGAAAAAATATTTGTAGGATTTTGTACTGTTTTTTTTTATGTAATACTAGTGAATCACCTTCGCTTCGCTCAGGTTCGTTCCTAGTTATAAGTCGCGCAACGAATTAAGAGCGCTGACCTTGAATGCGCAGAAGTTAATTTTTGGGTATATGTTGCGGGACGCGCGGGAGAGGCGTGCGCTATTGGCCCGATCAGTTCCCGCCGCTCCCCCGCACCGCACGGACGTCCCGCTTACCCTTTATACAGTCGCGCGCGCAACTACCTTAGCAAACTTTTTACATTACGTAATTATATATAATATATATAATTTATTTTTTAATTATTAAGATGCCGAAAAACAAGATTTTAACTCGGCAGGCAAGAAAAATGGTGTACGAAGTTAATAAATTTATTAAAACTGAGTCACATGAATTTATATGTGATATAAAAGAAATAAAAAAATCAATAATAGGAACAAATGTTTCTTGGAATTTTTTATACATTTTTAACTAAATTTATTATAATTAACGTTGAAAATGTTCTAGTTCCATAAAAAAATTGAATCAAAGCATAGACTTTAGCAGTGTTTACCTATTAATTTATGCAATTAAAAATTAACTAAATGAGAAAATAATAGTGTGGATATAATACCTATTCGAAAATTATTAGGAAAAATGAACCAAATTTAAATCACATGCATGTTCGCTAATAAGAAATAAAAAATAATTAATACACACAAAGAATTTCTGTGCATGATTGTACACATGCGCCGATTGCCCCCACTAATTTCCTCAAGCGATCTTAAACCATCGCGCGACCTATACGTTTTAACTGTTAGTTTAGATTTTTCTTTCTTTCTAAAACATCCTTTATGTTGACCCAGATAACAAACTATCATCATACTAAATTTCATTAAAATCTATCCATTGTTTTCTCATGAGACGGACAGACCGTCGAAAAATCTATAAATTATTATAGATTCGGTCTCTGTATTCACTGTACAGAGTCTTGGTATAGCTTATATTTTTTGTTTAATATAAGCTATACCAATAAAAAAATCTAACTTTTTTTATTTTTTAAATCAGTATATAGGCTTATATAAACGTAATTAAATACTGCATGCAATGTATAATTTTATTTTTAAAATAATAACTTACCTTTAACGCCATTCCTTCAATGCAAAGTCCATATTTTTTTCCAATAGTCTTACTTGTTTTGTTATCAAATATGATTTTCTAGTAAAAAAACTATCCCGCAAACTAAAGCTAATTTCATATTTTAATCTGCTTTATACCATATAATTTAACTCAACTCAATATATTCCACAGTATGGTACTAGCGACGATGTTCCTCGGGGGGCACTTCATGTCCACGGGGCAGATGTCAGCCGGTGACGTCATGGCGTTCCTTGTCAATGCCCAAACTGTGCAGAGATCTGTGGCACAGATTTCTCTCTTGTTTGGCTCCGTAGTGAAAGGAGTCAGTGCTGGTGGGAGGGTTTTTGAGGTGATTATAGCCTTTATTTTTATGTGTATAGAGTTTAATCTTGTTGTGACACAAAAAAAAATACTCAGGGACTTGAACCCGCGACCGTTAGTACAGCAAGTAGGGTAACTGAGCCAAACATGTCGTCGTGATAAAAAGTTTTTCGTACATCTTAGGCATCTAAAGTCAATGCCAAAACTGTGCAGAGATTTATGGAATAGATATCTTGTTAGGCTCCATGGTGAATATGAACTTTATTTATATAGTAATTATTATTTTTTTAATTTTATTGTATTATATTTAATTTTATTAGTTTTTTATTAGTTAGAAAATTATCCAAAAGGGATCCTAATTTTAATTAATATAAAAAAAATAATTTTGGGGGAGAATTTGTTTTAATTACCTCGGTTATATATTTACTATATGGCTAGCATGTACGACTACAGATTAGAACGTTCTGGGTTCGAGTTCCGGGTCGAGTCATTTGTAAATATTGTATGCCCACTTGTACCAGGAAAACAGTATTTCTAGATTTCTACATTACCATAAGAAAAAACAACACTTGTATAAGCTTAAAAAGTTGAAAGTAACGGTTTTCATTATATTAACTCAAAAAATAACTAAACTTAACCATTTTTAAAATGTATTTCGCAGTACATAAATAAGGAGCCCCAAATGGACACTTCAGGCACAAAAACTATCAAGTACCACGAGTTCCACGGTGATATCGAATTCAAAGATGTCACATTCGCTTATCCAACAAGACCAGACGCTGTAAGTCATTTATGTTCATATAGTTTACATACTCGTAGTAGTAGTGTTAATACTTAGGTTTACGCGAATATTCGTTATTATAAATGAAACTACCTTTTCGGATTTTGTCGCGGATTTATTTAGATTTTTAGTTACCGACGTTTCGAATGCTTTACAGCAATCATGGTCACGGGAGAGACTAAGGTATTTGACGTCTCAGAGGTTTATATACTTGTAACAGACAGTGCCACTCACAATTTACAAAAAATTTCAAAATGGCAACAAAGTACCTTATAAAATATAATAATATAGAAATAGTGTTCTTTCGAAAACTTACTAAGTTCTTTCAGACATGCAGGTTTCCTCACGATGTTTTCCTTCACCGTAAGACAAGTGGTAATTATGTTGGAAATGATGATATGAAAATATCAGAGGTGCAAAACCTTGGACGGGATATGAACCCGTTTCACTCTGTGTCGCAAACGAGTGCGTCACCACTGTACCACTGTTAATTTTATTAGAATATTGTATATATAAATATGGAGATTTTGCTGTGTGTTTGTTACTTTTAGTTTTAACGTTTTCAGATAGTTCTACAGAATTTCAATTTGAAGATACCTGCGGGGAAGACCATAGCGATAGTGGGTACGTCCGGAAATGGAAAGTCTACCATCGCTGCTCTATTAGAAAGGTAATTTAGTTAAGTGAGGATTCTCAATACAGTGTATTTTTTAGGGTTCCGTAGATAAATTTCAAGAAAATCTATTATATTGATGAACTGTCTTTTCGGATATTTTCACGCATTTGTTGCATTTTGAGCTCCCGACGGTTCAAATAACTATCGTGAGAATGATTGCTGTAAAGAAGCATTCAAAACGGTTGATATATAATGTATGAATTAATATGAAATGTGCTGATATATGAAATGAAATGAATGAAATAAATTCAATGAAATATGCTGATGTATAAAATGAAAATACTTTTATTTAAAAAAAAATGTAGTAATTTGTTAAGTGAAAAGTAGTAAATAACATATCTTTAAAAATTGGACTTAGATTTTTCTAAACGATTCGTCGTGATTGTAAGGTGTTCAAGTACTAAATATTTTTATGTCTTAGATAAAGAAATATTCGCCGTTTTTTGTAATTAACAAAGGGATACTGATACTCTAAATTAAGTCATATAATATGTATAACTAGCGACTTGCTCTCGCTCCGCTCGAACTTGTACACCCTATATTTAGCGCGAGTGAAGCCGCGGGTTCCGCTTGTAAATGTATACAAGAACTCGACAAATTATATACTTAAACCTTCCTCGAGAACCACTCTATCCATTGGTGAAAACAGGATGTAAACCGGTACAGTAGTTTTTAAGTTTATCGCGAACATACAGACAGATAGACGCGGAGGACTTTGTTTTATAATATGTGATATAAGAGATGACAAACACATCGTCATACATAGTCTGATACATAACGCAAGCGGAGTCACAGAATAAAACTAGTTATTATATAAATAGTACAAATCAAAATACTCCATTTTGATGAATTAAACTGACCAGTTAAGTTAAACATTTTACATTTTAATAATTGAACATCTTTTTACAGATTCTACGACGTGAATGCAGGTTCAGTTACTATAGATAATATAGATATCCGTGATCTCGACTGTCGTTGGCTTCGAGGCAGAGCGATAGGCATAATAAGTCAAGAGCCGGTGTTATTTGCAACCACTGTGAAAGAGAATATTAGATATGGAAGACCAGATGCTTCGGATGCTGAGGTGAGATCTACAGATCAAATAATACAGTATAATAATAGTTTTTTTTTAAATAAAACTTTATAAATCAACTTTTCGTATATTCAACCGACTTCAAAAAAGAGTTGTCAAGTCGACCGTATATTTAATGTTTTTTGTTTCGTTATTTTTATACGAATATATTTCCCTCTTCAGGTATATGAAGCAGCAAAAACAGCGAATGCCGACGATTTCATCCGCAATTTTCCGGATGGATACAACACCATGGTAGGGGAGAGGGGCATGTCCCTCAGCGGCGGACAGAAACAGAGGATAGCCATAGCGAGGGCCGTCCTCAAGAACCCTCCTGTCATGATATTGGATGAAGCTACCAGGTATAATATTTATATCATATCGTCAGACTGTAATTTCGCAGTTTACAATCCCGCGAGTAAATGAAATGCACCTTTCATAACATTCACCCATCAAAGTGGGCTACTTCCCAGTACGTTTCTTGGCTTCACGTCCGGCTGGATTGCCAAACCCTTATGAGCCCTTCCACCATGACTAGATCAGAGCGAGAAAGTTATATCTAGTGATGTGCGGGATCCTTAAAAATGTATATCCGCGGGCACGGATACGAATACGGATATTTAGTGTCAAGATCCGCGGATACGGACACGGATACGGATCTTTATTTTCTCACTAAGAAATAAAAAATAGTCTGAATGGTTTTTTTTAAATTATACTACTTAATCACATAATCTAAGTTATTATTCAGTATTTTATCCTGTCAATTGAATTTAAAAATTAATAAAAGATCCGTAAAAGATCCACGCGGATTCGGATACGGATACGGATATCCGGAACATCACTAGTTATATCATCCCGAAATATTATTTAATACCGACATTGTAGTGCATCGGCAGTATTAACACATTTTTAACCAACTTAAAAAAGAGGTAATATGTTCTTCTGTATATGTTTTTTGTTATATCATTTCCAGTGCCTTAGACTCGGCAAGCGAGAAAGTGGTCCAGACGGCGTTGGAGACAGCATCCAAAGGCCGCACAGTATTAGTGATCGCGCACAGACTCTCAACAGTCATGAATGCTGATCTTATCGTTGTATTGAATAAGGGGAAGATTGTCGAGGTAAATTAATTTACTTGGGTTTATAGGAACTGTCTTGATGGTCTAGTGGGTAGTGTGGACGGGTTCGAGTCCCGGATCGGACGAAGTCCAGGTATTGAGTTTTTTATTAAGTAATTGTTAGTGCTTTAGGAAGCAAGTGAAGCCATTGGTCCTTCGCTTAATCTCTCACTGGTTATCATACTAAATTTCATTGAAATCTTGCGATAAAAACCCTATGTATAGACATTGAATTAAATTATTTTTCTTAATTTTTGATAATATATTGCATATGAAACATTGATCTTTGGTATTTAGCAGTATGAAATTTCATTTAAAATTATACTTAACTCAGACTTCAATGTTGTTATCGAAAAATTATAATTACTATATTCTTACCACTCACTCTTCATAGAAAAGAAAGAGAAGGAAAATATAAAGATGAAGTTACATTTAGTGTATTTTCACAGATGGGCACACATGAGCAGTTGAAGAAGCAAAAAGGACACTATTGGAACTTAATAAAACAGCAGGATCAAGATACAGAGTCTAAATCATTATGAAAAGACTCAGAAGAAAAGTTCACAGATGAAATATTTTCTAGCAGTAAAAAGTATCCTACATATTGACCTAGATAACTATCGTCATACAATTTTATTTAAATCTGTTTAATATCTTGCTAGTGATGCGCTCACAGACAAACAGAAGTCCTAAAAATATAGTTCGGCCTCTGTTTTGATAATAATGATTATTTTAATAAGATTTTTCAAAAAATATTTAATGGACAGATTTGACAGTTTTTATATGTAAAGATTAATATAGTAACAGCCTAAAAAAATAAATGAATAATTTAAATTAAATTCATAAAAAAGTGCGTGCGTACAAAGTACACATGTCAGAAGTGAAACTTCTTTATTTATAAATTTAACTCACTGTTTACACACTGTTTAAATACTAATGATATTGTCGTTTCATTTCAAAAACAATTCCTCACGATTACTAGCATGAGCAGCCGTCATAAGTTGGGCTGTATATTGTAATACTTTTGCTACACATAACGTCACATTAAAAATCCCCGACTTGCGGTGGGCGAGATCCCCGACCTGCGCATCTTGACCGTCTGAGGCATGGAAATTAGAGACCAGGACCATCACCCTAGAATGTAGTATCTCAGAAATATTGTCAAACTAAGGAGGCGCTGCGATCGCTATGTTGTCTCAATGCCTAACTTCACGTTGTCACACTAGTGACAATACTCATGAACAGCTAACTTCACAAATACTACTTACCGACGACAGCGCGTTATAAATTCTACAAATTTTCAGGGACAGGCGGGTAATGCTTTAGTATGAAGCGATGGTTCTCCTGGTCTCTAACCTCCATGGTCTGAAGGGTGGTGGCGCTAACTCTTCCCCGTCTCTGAGTGCCTGGTACTTGTACTGGTACTCGTTTATATTTTATACTAATCTAAAGCTTTAGATTTCCGAGACTTAAAACTTCAAGGTTGCGTTAAACGTTTAACGCAACCTTATTGGAAGTCGCATAAGAAGTTTCACTTCAAAAACTTGCTTTGATTTTCAAATACTGCCAATTATATATAATAAGGAACAAAGTAATAATATGTTACTTAAGCCTCCTCTACACGTCTACAGATTCGTCCGCAGATGGATCGCCTCGAGCCGTCCACATGTCTGTAGGTCGATCAGTCTTGGTCTCAGTGAAAACACTTTGATCCGTGTCACAAAACCGACAACAATCGGATTCAAGTCGAATGCATCTGCGGACGTTAAATACCTACAACTCTATACGTTGGTGGATGCATAAGAAGATGACGTCATGCATCTGCAGACGTGTAGAGGAGGCATTACATTAGTAAATGCGAATAAGTTCAATTGGCTATACGTTTGGCTCAGTTTATAGTGACTCTACTTGCTGTGCCAGCTGCAGTGGTCGTAGGTTCGTATCCCGCGTTCAGTCCTGAGTGTTTTATATTTATAATGTGTAAGCACCGAATTAAAACGTTAGAAGGGCACTGACCTTGAAAACCGTGGTAAAACTGCGATAAAACAACTATACCGACAAATACATGTTGTCTCTTTTACTCCCGAGTAAAACTAAACGTTCGTTCTCATTCACTTAAAATGACAATATTGTTTCAATGGGTTAAAGACTCACGAAAATAACAAATTGTGTTGAAAAATCTTGTACTTACCTATGGCATGATACTCGATTAGCTTCGTTGGTGTTCCTTGAATTATTAGTACACATTTTGAATGCGCAAGACGGCATTTTATGACTTTTTTTAACCGACTACAAAAAAGGAGGAGGTTATATGTTCCACTGTATGTATTTTTTTTATGTATGTTCACCGATTTCTCCGCCAACTGTGGGCCGATTTCAAAAATTTTTCTTTTGTTCGGTAGGGTATAGTTCTGAGGGGGTCCCATTATCACAAAATCAGGATCTGATGATGGGATCCCAGGGAAATCCAGGGCAACTTTCAAAATTTATAGGCACCTATTATGTTTTTGATATATTTTCTAAAGCTTTTCAAGCATTTGCGTCTGAAAATCGTCATCTCATGTGATGAGCTGATGATGGAAGGTAGAATTCTTCAAATGTTATTTTGTATCTGTGTTCACCGATTTATGCGTCAATTGTGGGCCGATTTTAAAAATTTTTTTTTTTTTTGGTAGGGTATACTTCCAAGATGTTCCCATTGTCACCAAGTTAGGATCTGATAATGGGATCCTAGGGAAATCGATGGCAACTCTTAAATTTTATAGGCACTTAGTACGTTTTTCATATATTTTCTAAAGTTTTTTAAAGATTTGCATCTGATAATTACCATCTCATGTGGATAAGCTGATGATGTAAGGTACAACTCCTCAACGGCTAGGAGTTGAAAGAAATCCTTCAAAATCGTCATGAATTAAAGAATTTAATTCAAGACATTTTAGTTTTTTGCCTTTTTCAACCGACTTCATAAAGGAGGAGGTTCTCAGAGGTTCGACTTGTATTTTTAACCGACTTCAAAAAAGGAGGAGGTTATATGTTCCGATGTATGTATTTTTTTATGTATGTTCACCGATTATAATGTATGTTCACCGATTTCTCCGCCAACTGTAAGCCGATTTCAAAAGATTTTCCTTTGATAGGTAGGGTATATTTCCACAGTGGTCCCATTGTTACCAAGTCAGGATCTGATGATGGGGTCCCAGGAAAATCGAGGGCAACTCTCAAATTTTATAGGCACTCATTAGGTTTTTCATAATATATCCAAAGCTGTTCATATATTTAAGTCCGGAAATCTTCGTCTCATGTAGATCTCATGTAGACCTCTAGGAGTTAGGTGGAATAATGGACGTGATTTATTTAAACTATTTCGTATGGGGAATTTAAACATAAAGATGACCACGTAGTTTAGTTACAGTTCCTGAAATTTGTCGTGCCGCAACACCCGTCAGAGATGCTTCTTCCACAATCGTTGGTTTCAACATAATATCCACGGTTGGAGCATAGCAGCGCCTGATATGTTCAACAATTAATTTTAATTGGAAAGATTTTCCTCTGCCTGCACCACCAGTTATAAATAATAGCAAAGGCAGATTATCATTTAATCTGTGGTCGCTCTCAATGGTATTCGATACTTTTTTTAGTAAATCTTTTTGTTGAACATTCAGGCTTCTGATTCCACTTATAAAAACTTCGTTAGGCATAGCGCTAGGATCATTATTTTCAATGAAATCATCATGATAGTACACATTAATTTGGTCTTCAGCGTAGATCACATTATGTTCTGTAGAGGCATTATCATCGTCACTATCTTGGTTCACAGTGTTGAGTGCTACAGCCTGAACCAGAGCTTGTTGAATAATTTCCTCGGCATGGGTGAATTGTTCTACAGATAAGTCATGTAGAAGAGGTCTTAACTCTGATTTTCGGCGTAAGAAACAAGCTTCAGCTGTTTCCCCCTCTTGAATAAGTTCACTTTCATTACGAAAAGGAATGTGCCATACAATCATACTATAAAAAAATCCTTCTCGATCACTGTTTACAGTGTAATAGCGAGTGCGTAAAACTGCTGCCTGATTTCTGATTCGCATTCTTGTATTATCACGCAATTGAATATATCTAGTACTCTCGTTTTCTTGGTCTCTTAACTCAATATCACCGTCATCATCGTTCAAAAATGTAAGTGAAACGGTTTCATAGCGAACGGCGAATTCAGCTAAACTTATCTCTTCCAGATGGTTTGGTCTTTGTTGGTAGCGATCGAATACAGTGTTGAAAACCGATGTTTCGTCTTCATTAAATCGTAGAAGTCTGAAGCGCTACTCCGGACGACAGCTATTTACGAAAACAGTTTTTCTTGTACACATCTTTAAAGGCAAATGGCACAGACGGTACGCCGCTTCTGGGGCACTAACTAAACGTTGACCGAGAATCGCCATTGAAACAGCAAACAACTGCTTCCACACATCATTAGTTTGACGTTTCGCTTTTTGTACAACTTCCCTCACAACATCGCCACAATCATTGGGTTCGCATTTGCTAGCATACTTGGCAATATAATATGCAACAGCTGTTACAGTCCCACAAGGTTGTACGTCCATATTTGCTTTCCAAATATTAGGAAGTACCGAATTATAGTTGTTAATCATAACTTCTTACTTAGTTCACAAAACCGTCCATTATTATGAAGGCCTTACTTATAGGCCTTGGGAATCCAAAACGACAGTAACCAGATTTTCGATCTTTATAGCATGTTGTGGAGTGTTTGTGAGTTTGTAACCTTTTAACCAGCTCCGCATTATCACCGTCAAGTGAACAGGATACGACTTGATCAATTACTCTAAGGCCTTCAGGAGTATCAAAATCGGGAATAGAGTTGCACCACAAAAGCATATGCAAATGCGGGCTTCCTCTATTTTGGAACTCTATTCTGTGCCAATAGTCAGCAATAGCAGCTCCTAAACAGTCGGGATTCATTTTCATAAATCTTATGAGTGCATTTACACGAAGCGTAAACTGTCTAGCTACAACTACAGGGTATTTCTGTACGAGTTCGAGTCTCTGATCAAATGGTAAGTCTTCAACGGCATCCGGCATAGCATCACCATGTCCATCTGCAATCAGTAATGCTTGAATCAAGTCCGGCCAATTGAGGTCGTTACAAGAAAATGTAACAAACCATGTTGAAGGACCAATACTCCGCACCATGGCAATCAACTCAGCGCAACATTTTTTCCAATATGCAGCCGATCCTCTTATATTTCTCATCGTTAGGTGCATATTATCAACAAGACCTTGAGGTGTATATTCAACTTGCTTCATTCGACAAGAAACGGAAACACTTGCCTTTGCTTTAAAATATTCTACAACCGATAAAGCGAAAAATAAATAGTCGTTTCTTTGAAATCTTCTATCACTGCCCATAATTCGGGCCTGAAAATAATCAAGAGCAGTGATAGAAATTTCTCTGTGTTCACCAAATCCGTTTTTTCCATCAGGGAAAAGATAGTACCAGCACAGCTCTTCCATTCTTCTTTCCCTTTCTAGGTTGATTGGTGGTGCGGTCTCTTTGCACATCAACAACTCTAAGTTGATCGTTTACTTCGTTTTCATTATTAGTGGTGATAATGGTATATAAATTCGGTAGATCTTCGTCAATAGAATATAGTAAACTTGTTGAAAAAATAACTCGCCTTTCTAAGTTACTTGTATGTGCTCCTATAGGCAGTACCGGAGTGGTGGAATCTTGAGATACATTGCAAATAGTGTTGAGAGATGACACAGGCTGTGAAGTATCTTTGTTCCGATAAGATGATACTGTAGATAGGCTTATATTGACCATACCTTTGAAGTTCTTTGTACCTTCGGAACACGTGTAAACAAGTGACTCCTGACTTACCGCATGATCTACGTTAGGAGGTCCACCATGTAATAAATCAAGATGTGATGTTTGAAAAGTAACCTGTTGTGGTACCTCTCCCTCTTCAATATCAATAGAAATGAGCGTAATGCAATATGTGTTCAAAAAGTTTTCGTTACCTGTATTTATCTTTAAATTTTAAATGTTTACAAAACGCATGCAACATGCTGTAATTCTAGATGACGCTTTACAACCTTTTGGCCCCCTAGCATGAGAATCAAATAGCCAATAATATATATTGCCAGATATATTTTGACATGCAATGGCAACGGAAATTGAGTTGCTTGTAAGGATTCCACAGCGGTGATTCCTAAAAAAACTTATTAAAGCATTTGCCATATTAGGGAAACCCTCGTCACTCTGATCTCTATCGATATGTCCGTCAATCGAGTTATTGTTTTGCACGTCTAAATTTAGCTATTGCCCATTAAACAATAAACGCGGCAGAATTTCTCTTAATGCTAGATATTCAGCATTTAGTTCCCCAGAATCAGGATTATCACGTGCTACAATACATTGGCTATAGAAGGTATCCCCAATAATTACTATGTAGTCAATATCACTCACTGCCCATGTATTTGCATCTGATAAAACGAATGCAGCACAAGCAACTGCTGCGACAGCGGTACATTGCTTTCCACGAGAGTCTATGCCAAATCGATGATTCCCTTGATGAAACGAACCACGTAAAATAGATATATTGTTGTTTATATTTACAAACCTGGATTGATTTTCTTGTACCGGCTGTACAAGCAGTTGTTGAGGTTCATTAGTCTCAAGTTGGACGTTACCGCAATCTTCATGACGTTCATTAACCTGCACTATTTGTGAAATATCGTAATCTAATACACGATCAAAATTTGGTACGACGTCTTGGTATAGGTAGTTATGTCTTAGTAGCCATTGTAGAGCGGATCTTATTCTTTCAATATTAACATTAAACTGTCTTTGCTGTTGGAAGTTTTCCCGTGATTCTACTACAATAACTAATCCTGCACTTGTAAGCGGAAGTGGTAATTGCTCAGCAACTTCCACAAAGTCTTGTGCAAATAAAACCACTTGTTCCTTACACAAATTTTGGCTAAACTTGATTTGAACTTTAATAATTTTAAGAAACGGGATCATTCTTGTAAGTAGGCGTTGTTCTAAGTCTGACAAACACGCTGGCTCTGGTGGTGTAGTTGCTACGTCCATTTTGTTCCAATATGCTTGGGCGGGAACTTTATGTTTACTCAAACTGGTAGAGCATCGAAAACATGTCACAATTTTTAACAAATCATTAGGCAGTAAATTTTGCCGATGTAAAGTTTTCAATTGGCATCTCTGCTTGGGGTACAATAATTTTCTACAGATACTGCATGACACATCTGCAAAAACATTAATGGCCGATAGAAAAGTATCCTCCCCTATAAATCGATTTCTGCGTTGTGTCGCACGCATGCTCTCCAAGCGATTTCGCCTCTGCTCCTCATTTTCAACCCGCAAAATTCCATTGTTACGCTCTCTATTTGTAGTCAGTCTTTGTATACGTCGATGGAGATTTTCATTTCTAAACCGTTCATTAATAACATCGATGCGATGTTCGCGCTGTTCAGGAGTCTCATTACACAACCGTTTGCGAATAATATCCAGCCGATGTTCACGCTCTTCGGGAGTCTCATTAGCAAGTCGGTCTCGTATAACAGTTAGACGATGCTCGCGTTGTTCAGATGTCTCACCGCTCAAACGTTCATGGATACGATTGAGTCGCCGGACCCTATCACTTTGCGACTCGTGTGATAATCGAGAGCTCATGTAATTTCTCATCTGAGATAATCGAACATGATAAGCCGATGGTGATTCCTGGGAACGTGATAAATTCCGCTTAGAATTTTTGGATAGACGTTCCTTTTTTTCTAACGCAGATTCTTTGTTACGATTTTCCCTCATCCGAGCGGCACCTTTCGTTAGCCATGGTGCTGTACGTACTTAAGATAATTAATTATTAATAGGTATGCTCGTTGTTTAATATAAAGCTTAAACAGATTTGAAATTAGTGACATATAGTAAGTTACTATAATTAAATCAGCTAAATAAAAGGCACACTAACAATGGAAAAATAATTTATTTAAAAAAATATTAAACCGACTTCAAAAAATCTGCACTAAAAAGAGAAAAATAAACTGAATTAGATTAGATTAGAGAGATTAGAACAAAATGCCTACCTACCTATTCAAAATATAATAATACCCTATTCTATAGAAACATAATATATACAATATTATTTTACTTATCAAACAAGCTATATATTTACAAATTCTGTTAATTTATACTATTGCAATGAGACAAATCTTACCTAAACCTATTATTATCTATCAATATAAAATATTATCGAATGAGCTAGGTACCTACTAATCTGTTTGAAGTCGGTGCCAAGCCCAAACTAACGTTTTAGTTCGGTGTGTGTGTGTAAGTATTAAAAGTTATGTGTAGTGTATTTAAATAATTGGTATCCATATTACAAGACCTGTAGCTTACCATGGAATTGGATGGTACTGTGTTTTAATTTAAAAAGGCTTTATGCAAAATTACCGACTTTAAAAATGGATAATTTATTTCTTGTTCCTTTCCGCGTAATAAAATAAATGTATAATTTATTGCTGAAAGTATTTTTTTTAATTAAATCAAATTATTTATTAAAAACTTATGAAAATTGGGTTGTAGGTTAGTGATGGTTTGAAATTAGAATTCATAGGTATAAAATATATAGGTAAATGGTAAAAATGTAGTATTTTTTATATGAAAATGGTTAAACTTTATTTTTTTTTATTTTTGCCCTATTTTACGTAATATAATTTTAACAAGGCGGATCAAAAATAATTGCTATGCTAAGACATTAGGTATATCCTTAATATTCTATCCTGGATATCAGGGATAGCAGAAAGTATTTAATATGCGACATGATTATTATTTATATTATCAGTTACGTAACATGTCACTTTAAACAAAACCACGGGTATTTACTAGTCTTTTATGTAAAACTGGGAAATGCCAAATAAATTTTACTTAAACTTTAAATGCATACAAATGGATCCGAAATCCGTAAAAAGTATTTGATTCAATTAAAATTAAAACTAGTATTGAATAATAGTAATTTCGTTTTCTTATATTCTGCTGACTAATGTTATTTAAAAGTGCACTATAATTGCGACAAAATCCGAAAGAAAAGATAGTGTTGTAAAAAAAGTATTACTTAATAGTTTTAGTGAAGACATTTTTTATTAATTTTGTGAAAGTGGTATTATAAAACAAATATGGCTGTTTTTTATTTACAGTATAGTATGCATTGTTAATGATTTAAATTATATCAGACGTTATCATGTAAGTAAATAATTTTTTTTAAAAAGGATAATGTTTTATTTAGATTGTAACCTATTAATCCATATTTTTTTTATTTTTTCTATGTTATACTTTAAAGTATTTTTGGGAGAATATAGTATGTATTTTTAATTTTATTTTAGATTGATATATTTTGCTTATTGTTACTATTTCATTGACTTAAGTGTTTCATTTTTATATTATTGAAATACAGTGGAGTTATAAAGTCGCAACTTCAGCCATAATTTTCAATATAATGGGTCATTATGTATATACATACACACACATATATATATATATATATATATATATATATATATATATATATATATATATATATATATATATATATATATATATATATATATATATATATATATATATACATACATACATAAAAAATAGACTGGTAGTTATTTTAATGAAAAAACCTTTCCGAAGAAGTATTTATTGCATACAGGATCACCAAAATTTTGTACAGTAGTAATTTTAAATAACACTGACAAATTATTTACATTACCTATTATTAAACTATGCTACGTTTATTTTATATTTACAAAATAACAACTTTAGAATTAGTCCTTAAATTCAAGTATACGTAGGATTTAATCTATTTCTATGATATTTTACCATTATTTTCAATTTATATGGCAACACCATAGTACTAATGATTATCGTTAACTTAGCCATGTTATGAGTAAAATTAATACATTTTTTGTCTTTAATGGATTTGATGTGAAGTTTAAATATATGGAATAAATTAATAAAATAATTATGTAATAAAATTGACATTTTTTTGTCAATTTGACTGTCCGTCTGTCACACTTTTGATTGTTTGTAGGGACAAAACATTATGAAAATGACCGTTGCCTATTATTTTTAAACATGCCACATTAACTGTACAGTGGCTTTAGTACGATATCGACGATATTTCGAAACTATAACGGATTTTTAATTCAACCATAATTATTATGAAAGAACAATGTGTTCTTCTTTTACAATTTAGCTTTCGTTTCGAAATATCATTAATATACGTACTAGATCCTTAATAAAATTACTTAAAAGTCAGAATTAGCCTAGGTTATATTTCTTTGGAATTCATAACCTCAACAGTACTAAATAATTTACGATCTGAAATTGAGAACAAAATATGCTTGATTAGTTCATATTTAATTGACCATAATGTTTTGTGTTGAACATAGATTAAATTAGTAGATTAAAAAATATTACAATTATGAGAGGCCATTTTAGTTATTTCGGTATAAACTAAAATGAGTTTTATTCCTTAATGAATAACATTTATTTTTTTTATTAATCTTTAAAAAAATAATCAAATTGTATGTAAGTAGAACCGAAACATAAAATATTACATTTGTCAGCTACAAACATTAAACCAGATTTTTTTTAAATAACATAAGAGGTTCTAGTTGACAAATATATATCCATTCAATTATATATCTACTATGTAAATTCGAATATTAATTAAGTGCTTTAACTACATAGATATTTTATTATTTATTATACAATTTTATTTTAATAATTTAATTTAGATATAACTTTAGCCCATATCAATAATTTTCAAAAGTTTCAAAAATGGAAATATTAATTACAAAATTAATTAAAAAATTAAACAAGTCTATTTTGGTCTTTAAAATGTTTCTTACAACTTACAACATACATAGTAAATAGATGAAATTAAAAAAAATGATTCCTTAAACACATAACCCTCCTTCGGGGTTTGCTGCAGTCGGGTGTAAATGACAGAAAAGGTAGACCGTTTCAAGTAAGAAAAGTGTAGTAATCAATGCCGTTTGCATCTTTATTTTTATATAATAATCTATGCGGCGAATTTTTAAATGTATTATTAATCTATACACCGCTGACGTCATCGCAGGCCGAAGTGGATCATCGTGCACGTGAAGAGTAGGATAGTAATGCTAGAGGTAATGCCGTGGATCGCGCTGTTCCGACGAAGGATTGCAGCCATTTTGTTGCCTGAAATTGTAAAATTTATTCTTATTTATTTTAATTCATATTATGTTCCCTTTTGGAAAAGCGTAAAATTACATAATATGTCTTTATCATCAAATAGTCATCGACGGTTATCGAACCCGCTACCTTCAGAATACTTATAGATCACCAATATCAGTACATTTGCACACGCCTATGAAACATTATAGTCGGCCAACGGACGTGACAGCGCGTCAACCTTGGCTGATGTGTCCCAAGCGAGTGTATGGCAGCTTGGGCTGGCTGTCACGTCCGTTGACGTTGCTTAAGTTTGAGTCCATGCCAGGTGTCCATGACGCTAACCAAGTGCAGGTTGACAGACTTCATTCACTCGAGCATACAGGTTTCTCAAAATTTCCTTTATCGTAAGTCAATGATAATCACGGCTCAATAATTTTGACACACGATCATTTATTGTTAATTACATAGTTCAAAGTTACAGCTGAGTTAGTCAAAATCATAACTTACTGCCTTCCGACACAAAGACGTGTATTGACGCCGGCTCTGTGTTACTTGCACTGCAAGTGTAGTTGCCCGAATCCTTCAATGTCGCGCCTCGAACAGTTAGCCTCGACTGTGTTCTAGCCCCCGGCTCCGTCTCCACAGTGATACCTCCTCGAGTTGCGTCATAATTAATCATCCTTTCGTTATGGTACCAAAATACGTATTGGGGTGGTGTAGGACTCTGAAATTGATAAAAAGGGTTATATATCTTAAAAAGGTTCTAAGTGGTTATGAATTGGGTAAAAATTGTATGCCTTATGAGTAAATGAGTAATTCTTGTATGGTATATACATTTATTTCGTATATCTCAGAAAAAGCTTTAACGATTTGGATCAGATTTTGTTTTAAGATAAGATTTCGCTTTTTAAGCTTACCTATTTAGGTGTTTTTTTTGAAAAAAATCTTTATTTTTACATATTTCCCGAAAAATACGATTTTTAAAACGCCGAGCGAGGTTTAGTTACCCTGATGATGTACTTTATGTTGACAGAGTACATAATGTTTAAGTATTTTTCTACTAAAGTAAGATAGGTAGTTGGTACAAAGTAATCATTTACAAAGATGAAACGTTTACAATCTACTAATGCCTATATCTACTTTAAATATTAATAGTGGAAATTTAATCTATGTAATTATAATACCAAATTTTTTATAATCTGTGACATTTTTCATTATGCTAGTAGGTATATATTCCCTCATGTAACTGTGGATCAGCTCAAGAATTTTGATTGAACGGATTGAATGCACGCTTTGGCTTCACATTTCACAATCCAATCAGAGCTAATATCGACTAGGTTAGTTATAAGTTTATTCAGTGCGTGCGATTTGGACTTTGGTTTCAGTACTTTCTGTTTTCCTATCATTAAGCGTTAATTCCTGGTTATAGAGTATTAAAAATTATTTACAATTAGTTTCAGCCCGCGTATTTGAGATATGCAGGGCGGGTTTCAAATGAAACCTATGTACGATATGAACCATGGAATTTGAATCAATTAAGTCATTTGTTACATCGTTCATAGCTAGCTTTAACTTTAATACTTCTTAGGTTTACGCGAATATTTGACCTTATAAATGAAACTATATTTTCGGATATTGTCACGGATTTATTTTTAGTTTTGGTTCCCAACGTTTTGAATGCTTTACAATAACCATGGTCACGGGAGAGAGACTAAGGCTTTTGATGTCTCAGGTTTAAAAATACTTGTTACAAACAATGCCTACCCACAATTTACAAAAACGAGTATACATCTTCATGTAAAACACTTTTATACGGATAAAAACATCAAAACCAGTAAGAATTTTCGAAATTTGAAAGTTTTACACAAACAAACATTATAATTTTATGTAGGTATATAAATGTAATACATCTCAAATGGAATTATTCAAAACAAAATAT
This sequence comes from Boloria euphrosyne, assembly GCA_951802675.2. NCBI lineage: Eukaryota > Metazoa > Arthropoda > Insecta > Lepidoptera > Nymphalidae > Boloria > Boloria euphrosyne. The sequence goes on from OX637887.1 coordinate 10,013,102, forward strand.
TTGCTTCATTTTAATACTGTTGCTTTAAAGACTAAGTTAATAAATGAATTAATTAAGATAAATCGTACCTGCAAGCAATATTGAATCGATACGTATCGGATTTATCTGATAAATTAATTGGTTTCAAAAACAAATCTAACATTTCAGTTTTTAATTAAGCATTGAAGTTAAACCAATTAGCTGTAACAAGTATTGACGTCTAGAGGTCAGAGACTTCATTATGGATACTCTTCACAATAATAATGCCTTTGTAAATAAGACTCAATGCCTAAAATGTGTATGAAAGTACAAAATACGACAGGATAATTGTTAGGCGCAAAATAAATGACTTTGTGTGTCTTAAGTTTTGCGTCTGATCATTTTCCCAACGCTGGGCTACTAACCGCAATACGGTTAACTCGGGTATCAAATTCGGAATATGCGACGTACAACGGACATGAATGATGGTCAATATTGAAGAGATTCTATTAAATATTATTATTACAACGTATTTGCAACCTTGTATTAGGATATACGTACAACTGTCATAGCACAGATTTTTAGATTGACTAGAATTACATACAATTACATACCATATCTACATAATATACCGGAGATAGCGTGTTAGTTCTCTAATGGTTAAAGCTGTTATAGTAAACAGGTTTGTGTGATGAAAGATATTCTTAATATGAGTCTGTAACTAATGCTGTATCTTAGGTATATAATAAAAGTAGTTAAAAAAATGCTCTACGTTTTAGCTTTCAAAGTCACCTAAATATTACAAATCAATGTTGTCTTCTTTAAAATTCACCACGTGTGTGCGAGACGGAAACATCATTGGGAAGTCAACATATGTCGGGTGAATAAGAAGGTGAAATTATTACCTTAAAATATAGAATTTTCGCTTCGAAACGTGATATTTTTTAAAATCCAAGCAAGTATTTGCTTTTTATTTATAAATATTGTACATGAAAGTGACTTGTCCTGACAGTCAGCTGTAATTTTAACAAAATTCTTACACACACAGTACTACTTTAGCATCACTACATATTATAAAAAATCTGTCTGTCTGTTCGCGATAATCTTAAAAACTACTGTACCGATTTTCGTGCTGTTTTCAACAGTTGAGAAAATGATTCTCGTGGAAGATTTTACTATATAATTTGTTAAGTTTTTTATAAATTTACTAGCGGAACCCACGGCTTTGCTCGCTAGATAACAATAAAAGTCATTTCATACAAATATGTACAGTTACAAACCTTTTCAACGATGCAAATAAGGTGTATCACACTGCCCATATCCACATGGTGTTCACCAGAGCCTAGAATGAAGGCTTCAGGGACGACAATCTGTAGCCTGACGTAATGGGAGACGATGCCAGTGCGAGTTGACACCTGGAAAACAATAAAAGTTGATTCTAAAAACAAAATCTTGGATATTCTTCATTTCACTTCATTCACTCATTAGTGTAAAATCAGTAGTGATAATGATATTTTCTTTTTTGCATTTTGCTTTATAACTTTGTTGACGTTCGTTACGTGTAAATATGGTGTGTGGAGAACGATTTGTATTTTATGGAAAATATATGATGATCTAAGTAAGAAATATGATAGAATAGCATGTAAATATTGCATTTTAAATATGTTAATGAAAACCAAAATCTTAACTTATCTTCATAAAAGTTAAAAATATTATAACCAAGTCGACTCTGTTTATCTTATAATTAAATATTTTTTGATAAATCTTACTGAAAGACATTAACATCAATCCAAATGGTACAAATCTATAGTTTTTTGAAGTCAACGCCTCTGTAAAAGCATCTCGAGAAAACCACTGTAAAGATTTTTGGTATGATGCTACTAATAGGACTTCTTTAATGCGGGAAAATAAGATCTCTCATCTTTAAGATATTTATACTGTTAAAAACTACCCCTATTTTAAAAAATTACCCCATAGCGAACTCGAGCAAAGCGACCACAAGTCCTCGCTTATTAAAATTGTAGGTACTATTTTAATCAAAGAGATCTAAAATGCAATAAACATCATGTAACTTTCGCAAGAAACATCTGGTATAATAATTTTCTATCTAATGGTTTTAAATTTTTCGGGAAGCACATTATAGTAAATTATAAAGTAATTTAAAGTTATGTTCATGAACCGTAAAAATTACTGTCGACATACTCCGGCCTTCTTGGACAATGTGCCAATTTATCATGCTTAAGCATGCGAAAAAACCTTTTGCCTCTTCACGGGCATTGATCACGGAAATTTCAGGATTTTGGCTGAAATATTTTGAAACAAAAGTTAATAAGAAACAGCGATACAGCTGATACATATTTTGCTTGTTTACAATAATTTGATAAAATTGCCTTTTCGGACTTCTCGATTGCTTTTATGAGATGGTCTGTTCTTTTTCTTCTTTCCCGGGACCATCCCGTGGAAAAATGCGAAAAGATAAGAGTTATTTTAAATAAGTAAGTTCTATTCGTAGTGACATTAGCTGAAAGTTTATTATATTACAAATTTAAATATTTTTATTTATTTAGATTGTATATGTATTCAACCCTTTTTAACGTCCCACTGCTAGGCACGGGCCTCCCTCAGTACGAGGGGGATCAAACCATAGTCCACCGCGCTGGCCTAGTGCGTGTTGGCGAACATCACATGTCTTTCGAAAACTTGCTAGGTTTCTCATACATGTAGGTTTCCTCATGATATTTTCCTTCAACGTAAGCTAAATAGTAATCATGTTAGAAATGATTCGCACATGAAAATATTAGTGGTGCGAGATCCGGATTTGAATCCGCATCATATCCAAGCGTGCGTGTTACCACTGGGCTATAATTGTCTAGATTTTATACATTATTGATAAAAAATGAGTGTAATTTTAGACATGTGATTAAGTTATATAAATCCCGTTATGCAATTTATAAGTATTTACGTTAATCTTTGAAGCTTATCAGTTAGCATTTACTCTATCAATGGTTGTAACATTTAAATAAAGCTTAATGAGCGCAATTTTAAAAGCTCCCGCTATAATATGTCCATATCTGTTTCTATATACATATGAAAAGTAATATATTATATGATTTAGTTCTTTTAATTTTTCGTTAATGAGTAACCTTGTCGCAATGCGGACGGATCTTTGTTCAGTCCACCATGCTAGCGTGCGGTTTAGTGGACTTCACATGTCTTTTGAAAACTAGCTAAGTTCTTTGAAACATTCAGGCTTCACACGGTGCTTTCTTCCCCATAGTTATAAGTATGTTAAAGATCGCACATTGATATCTCGTGCTATGCTCGGGATTTGAACCCGCTTCACCGCTACTTCATTGCAGCACCTATACTGTACACTAGCAAACCTAGCCCGCTTCGCTGGGTATAAGTTAAAATAAATTAAACTGTTTTATAATTTTGTAATAAAATAAAAGTAAGTTAATCCTAATAACATTAGCTGTTTGCGAGAGAAAGTCTTGTCAAAATTGGCTCAGCCGTTTCAGAGATCAGCCAGAAGAACAGATAGACAGACAAAAATTAAAAAAATAGATTTTTTAAATATGTTCTCCGACCGATTCCGGCCATGGCGGCCAATCTCATTGAGACTGGCCAAGTACGCAGGAGATATTATAGTGCACAAGTGTACGCGCAGACACAAGTGCACTCTCTATTCCTATCACTCTCATACTCCGGACGACTACTCGACCCGACCAGTGAGAGCTAAGGCGCAGGACCGACGGCTTTACGTGCTCTCCGAGGCACGGGGGTGCACCACCACCAACTTCCCAACTCCGGGCTGTTACTGAGGCTAACGAAACAGAAAGATTCAATAACTAAACTTGGCCCGACCCGGGACTCGAACCCAGGACCTCTCGGTGTGTAACCGTACATGCTAGCCACTACACCACCGAGGCAGTTTTTTAAATAAGTACCTATCGTATAATATACTTTCATATGCATTTAGTGAAAAGCTGTTAATTTGAAATTAAAAACGGACACTTCAATTTTATTTAAATGTACTGATGTACTGATTTCTACAACGATTTGAGAACGTTATAATATATTTTGTAACTTATTTCGCAAAAGCTATTCTTATCTATTATAAATCATTCTGAAGGCGGGCCCTTAGGGCCTTGTTTCTAGCATCCTTAGCCATTCATTCACCGTACGCTTAAAAGGCAGGCTACAAAAGGTATGTTAACAGTCTCAAATACGCACACCCTTTTATTTTCTACACGTTTGTAAGCAAAAAACTGAAAAGCTCTTCAATATGTGAAATCATTATTTTATGTAAATACGACATTTCATCTGCATACGGCTACGGCTTAAACATTTTGGCTGTCTTTTTTCTTGTTTTTATTCTAGGAAATGGTATCTAATGGCTTGAATTGATCGTAGAGCGTGAAAGTGACTATTTCAGTTTGTATGGTAATTTGTTATTTTTATATATTCGTAACTAGCGGATCTACGCGTGATATTTCAAACTGGCGGTGCGTGGAGAGTGACGTATGTTCTCAGTGTTGTTCCCAAAAAGATGTTGCATTGAATGATTTTAATATGTAAATTTTATATAAAAAATATATAGATATCCCAAAGCTTGAAATTGGAGAAAAACATAATATTTGCCTATTGTCTAAATATACAAATAAGACAATTTGTATAGATTTATTTAATATTTTATAAATCACTAAGGCTTGTAATAGTAATGTTAAAAAAAAACAATCACAGAAAAATATGTTCCGAATTTTGTACATTATATAAAGGATTATTTATATAGTCTCGAATTACATGTCTAGTACACTGTTATAATTTGTTTAAGGTGCCTCACTAAAGGATGTATTTTTCTTTTCCATACACAAGAAGCCGCTCGAGTTTCTCCCTAGATGTAGACACACAGAAGGAAATAAAAAAAACTACAGATTCGGCTTCTGCATTATTTATAATACTATTGTATATAATACTCTTTCTGAAAAATATTTAATGTACAGATTTGTCTAAGTTAGAATTTTATTATATGTATAGATCAAAACAAATATCCTTATTAACATAATCCAATATTAAGGAACGTGCGAAAAAAGCTATAAAGGGTAGCTTTTAGTGTTTAGTGTGTGAGTGTTTTAATTAAATGGATACTGCTGTAACATACGGACAGTCACTTATATATAGATACAGAAATCATTTCAATTGCAATCAAAAGACACGTTTCTTGAACTCAATTGAAATTATAACTTAAACGAAATAGAAAGACTCCATTTTATTAGAGCCGTATAACCCAACTGTCCCCACCCGTCTCCATTACATTCTATCACAAGTTATGAATCCACATAAAGCAGATTTACTCTACAGAGTATATTGTGATCACGTTCCGTTCTGATTGTTTGTTCGTTGTGTATTCCCGGATCTTTGTTCACATTAAAGATAATTGGGGTATTATTTTTATGTTTATTTAGGTCATATGTTATAGTTCGTAGGTAGAATGTATATGAAAATGGTAGAGTTTCTTTGATAGGCAAACAAGCTAAACATATTTATGGCTAATTTTCGCAATATTATTTTCGTCATAGCAATATGACGACTCTAGTTTCTATCTTAATTGTATAGTAGTACAAATTGGCCCGATATTTCACTGAAAGGCACATTGTCTTAGTGCAGATTACTTTGGGAATCGATATACTTATTTTTCCTTCTATTTAATAGAACGATTTGAATTTGTAATACTGATAATATAATGTAATATTTATGTATGTACTAGGTACTCAACTGCAAAACTCAGAAAAAAGTGAAAGTTTTAAGTAAGCATAGGCTGTAGAAGTTAGGTTATATTGAAATAAAATGGGAAAGCAGTCCAATTATAATTATTTATTAAGAAGAAAAGATTTGGTTTGGTTAAAAGTTTGAACTATAAGCGGTGTCAAAGCTTTTTTTTTTTTTTTTTATGGGACAAAGGGGGCAAACGGGCAGGAGGCTCACCTGATGGTAAGTGATCACCTCCGCCCATGGACATCTGCAACACCACAGGGCTTGCAGATGCGTTGCCGGCCTTTCAGGAAAGGGAGGGATGGAGGAGGGAGAAGGACGGGAGTAGGGATGGGGAATGGGCCTCCCGGACTCTCACTTACCGGACGAAACGCGACAGCATAGCTGCCACTTCACGCCGGTCTTCTGTGAGAGAGTGGTACTATACGGGGCGTGCCGGCCCATTCGGCTGCTACCCGAAGGTAACAAGCATGGCACTACCACTAGATTTAACTGTTCATTTCTTAACTCAAATATTATAAACTTGATTGAAGTTACGAGTACATGTTACGGCCAGGTATTTGATTAGTTAATATTGGCATATCTATTGTCAGAACACCGTCATCCTCCCTCTAGGACGATTGGTTGTGTCAATTTGTATTAATTAATTAATTAGTCACGTCATATGGTATATTTTAGGTTTAGTTTACAGAGTATACGTAATGGTAGGATTTCGAATATATATATTTAGCGAATCTGATGGAACGTTTCGCTCAGTTTGTAGTATCCAAGTTGCTGAACCAGCTGTCGCGGGTTCGAGTCCTACTGAGAGCATTCCAATCATGGGTGGTTAAACTATGTATGTCTTTTATATTATGTAATATCTAATATCTATAACACTAGAATATAGAAATAGATATCATAACGTTCGTGTGTTCGTTTTCGGGGTTGAGTCACAAGAAACAAAATTATATACGCGAATATTTAAAATATTAAATAAAACTCTCTTAAACAACCGAATCTCAATACATTGAGAAGCAAAATTCAAAATAAATCCGTGCAAAAAAGTTAATGGCTTCAAGCAAGAGAATTGAATTGAATTAAATCTTGACAATTTGAGGAAAATCTTTGGATTTTTTCACGGATTTATTTTGAATTTTGCTACTCAATGTTTAATAATTATGACCGAATTTCGATCGACTTATTCATATATAACAATGTATGTATGTCGTGATTGTGTATACTCGTACAATGATTTATAACCCACTGGTTGGCCACAGTAAAAGTATATAATATTAAAACATTACAATGCAGTTTCCGAACGATAGTTAAATTTTTAGTTATTCGAATATTTTTATAGGCGAGGCTTGCACATTCAATTTTCTATGGTAATCCGTTAGGTAAAATAATAAAAAACGAAGCACGCGCCCGCTTTATGTGCCTTTGATTTTATTCCGTGAACTTTTTGTATGAGGGTGAAAAGAATATGGTGGAAAGGTAAAATAAGCAAACGCTAGTATCTACTATACTATGTTACATACTTTGCGAATATGCAGTATTATTTTAATTAAAATTTAGTGTTTCGCGAATTATAAGCTCCAGTTTATTTGTTATAAAGTATATTAGATCTAAGGCAGTGGTAGCCCAGCCCAGGTAACGCGCTCGCTTGGATAACCGAGTGATGCGGGTTCAAATCCGGATCTCGCACCTCTGATATTTTCATGTGAGAATTATTTCTGTCCTGATTACCACTTGTCTCACGGTGAAGGAAAACATCTTGAGGAAACCTGCATGTCTGAGAGAACCTAGCAAGTTTTTCGAAAGACATGTGAAGTCCGCCAACACGCACTGGGCCAGCGCGGTGGACTATAATGGCCTGATCCTCTCGTACTGAGGGAGGCCCGTGCCCAGCAGTGGGACGTTAAAAAGGGCTAATAACATAACAACAATACAATCAACGCACAATCAAAAATGTAATTCTCTACTATAAAATTTATTATATTTTGTATTTTTTTTGTTTTAATAATAAAAATAAAAAGTTTTACTTTATAAATAATAAATTTAAGCGTTTCTTTGTCTTCCATTTGCGCAGTATTGGATAAACAAATAATTGTATTTCACCTTCAACGTTAGTTAATCGATGTTTGTATGGGTCTGGAAAGATTAATTAGAACCAAAAACAAAACATTGATAAAGAAGATTTAACTACAGCTCTAAACAGAAGAAAGCTGCCTGTAAACACTTGTTTTCAAATATATTTTTACTACTATTGACATGGAAAATATATACTACGATTTATATAGGTACAGAACGTAGGAAACCCGGCCCACTTCGCTGGGTGTAAGGTATAATAACTTTTTTTTTTTGGTTTTTTTTTTATAATTATCTAATAAAATAAAAGTAGCTTAAGTTACTCCATACACTATCTACTAGTGAAAGTCCTGTCAAAATCGATTCAGCTTTTTTATAGAATAGCCGGAACAATCAGACAGACAGACAGTCAAAAATTTGAAAAATTGACTTTTTGATGTAAGTGCGGTATAAACTTTTATATGCATTTAGTGAAAAGCTGTTAATCTAAAAAAAAAATTGTTTATATGTACAGATGTACTTATAAGTAGATACCGTTAAACGTGTTGAATTAATTTGTAGGAAAAAACGAACTAAAAACATAGTCAAGTCGGTAGTGCAGTAAATAAAATGATCAGAAAACGCTCCAATTATTTTTATATTATACTGTTAATCGTTATTACTTTATTATACGTGCAATGTAAATGCATGCAAAATTTCGAACATTTATAATAGTATTTAAACTGACGAAGTATTTTTAGCGTCAAAGGTATATCGTAAAGTGTTGTACAAAATTTCAGCGCGCCACAGTAAAAGTATATAATATTAAAACATTACAATGCTGTTTCCGAACGATAGTTGAATTTTTAGTTATTCGAATATTTTTATAGGCGAGGCTTGCACATTCAATTTTCTATGGTAATCCGTTAGGTAAAATAATAAAAAACGAAGCACGCGCCCGCTTTATGTGCCTTTGATTTTATTCCGTGAACTTTTTGTATGAGGGTAAAAAGAATATGGTGGAAAGGTAAAATAAGCAAACGCTAGTATCTACTATACTATGTTACATACTTTGCGAATATGCAGTATTATTTTAATTAAAATTTAGTGTTTCGTGAATTATAAGCTCCAGTTTATTTGTTATAAAGTATATTAGATCTAAGGCAGTGGTAGCCCAGCCCAGGTAACGCGCTCGCTTGGATAACCGAGTGATGCGGGTTCAAATCCGGATCTCGCACCTCTGATATTTTCATGTGAGAATCATTTCTATCCTGATTACCACTTGTCTTACGGTGAAGGAAAACATCGTGAGGAAACCTGCATGTCTGAGAGTACCTAGCAAGTTTTTCGAAAGACATGTGAAGTCCGCCAACACGCACTGGGCCAGCGCGGTGGACTATAATGGCCTGATCCTCTCGTACTGAGGGAGGCCCGTGCCCAGCAGTGGGACGTTAAAAAGGGCTAATAACATAACAACAATACAAACAACGCACAATCAAAAATGTAATTCTCTACTATAAAATTTATTATATTTTGTATTTTTTTTGTTTTAATAATAAAAATAAAAAGTTTTACTTTATAAATAATAAATTTAAGCGTTTCTTTGTCTTCCATTTGCGCAGTATTGGATAAACAAATAATTGTATTTCACCTTCAACGTTAGTTAATCGATGTTTGTATGGGTCTGGAAAGATTAATTAGAACCAAAAACAAAACATTGATAAACAAGATTTAACTACAGCTCTAAACAGAAGAAAGCTGCCTGTAAACACTTGTTTTCAAATATATTTTTACTACTATTGACATGGAAAATATATACTACGATTTATATAGGTACAGAACGTAGGAAACCCGGCCCACTTCGCTGGGTGTAAGGTATAATAACTTTTTTTTTTGGTTTTTTTTTTATAATTATCTAATAAAATAAAAGTAGCTTAAGTTACTCCATACACTATCTACTAGTGAAAGTCCTGTCAAAATCGATTCAGCTTTTTTATAGAATAGCCGGAACAATCAGACAGACAGACAGTCAAAAATTTGAAAAATTGACTTTTTGATGTAAGTGCGGTATAAACTTTTATATGCATTTAGTGAAAAGCTGTTAATTTAAAAAAAAATTGTTTATATGTACAGATGTACTGATAAGTAGATACCGTTAAACGCGTTGAATTAATTTGTAGGAAAAAACGAACTAAAAACATAGTCAAGTCGGTAGTGCAGTAAATAAATGTAAATAAAATGATCAGAAAACGCTCCAATTATTTTTATATTATACTGTTAATCGTTATTACTTTATTATACGTGCAATGTAAATGCATGCAAAATTTCGAACATTTATAACAGTATTTAAACTGACGAAGTATTTTTAGCGTCAAAGGTATATCGTAAAGTGTTGTACAAAATTTTATTATATAACTTTTCTTGCATTTAAAATGTTAAAATAGCAAATAAATAACATCCCAGTAATAATAATTATGAAATATGTGAAAGTTTGTAAAATTTTTAATGTTTGTTACATAATAATTGGTGTTTCCACGTTGGACGAATTTTGATGTCACTTGGCATATAAAATATAAATATGTTGGGACATTATTACAACATCGCCATCTAGTTCCGTAGTAAGCTACGTTATGTGCTTGTGCTACAGATACCAGATAGTTGATGTACTACACTTATAAATTTTAAATACATGTACATATTATAAATATAAACACCCATGACTGGAGTACAAACGTTCGTGATTAGCAAATGAATGCCCCCAGCGGGACTCGAACCCGCGACCGCTGGCGCAGAAAGCAGGGTCACTACCAACTGAGCCAAACGAGTCGTCAAATGCATAATATGTAATGTACATGACTTACCGCCGCACTCAGAGTCACTTAAAGAACCATTAAGTGGGTCATTAGTATGGATATTCTCAACTTAATGGTTCTGTGACTCTGAGTGCGGCGGTTAAACAGTAGGTAAATAAAATGTTATATTTAAAAAATATATATTTAAATATCATTATTATCGATAATGGGACCGAATCTACAGTTTTTAGAATTTACATGTCTGTATGTGACCGCATTATGGGGAAACCACTAGACCGATTTTGACCAAATTTGGTATGTTGGGTCTTGGGGTCAACTTATAAGATATATTTATTGCGGGAAAATATTATTATACTACCAGTACCAACGGCTTCGCCTGCGCTCATAGTTTCAAGCTCGCTAGAAAAAATAGTATAAAAAGTATCCTATGTTACTTCTAATACCTCTAAGAATATGTGTACAAAGTTTCATGATGATCGATTTAGTAGTTTTAGCGTGGAAGCGTAACAAACAAACTTACATTCACATTTACTTATAATATTAGTACAGATAGATAGATTAATTTTAACTGCTAAAACGTGCTTGTACTTACGTGTACTTAGGGTAAAGACGAGCGGAGCAAGGGTGAACCGCTACAGTATATTAATAAATTCTAAATGTTAGGAAAAAGATAGAGAATACTTTCACATTTCTACGAGAAAAAAATGCCTACAGTAATGTCACTATTTGCCTGTTTTTCCTCTCAGTGCTCATTTCGGAGCTAACACTAAGCTGAAATGATACTAATATCGTAAATATAAAAAGTTATGTATTGTAATTTCGGAATGAAATTCTTGTGAAATTCGGGAGTAAGATATATACTTACTGCTATTTTATAACCTATGTATATCTAATATACATGCGTATATAAAAATATCGAGTCACAGTGTTTGTTATCGAACTTCTCCGAAACTTCTCCTACGATAAATCGTAAAGCGCAATTTACCTTTTATTCAAACAACTTAAATTTAAAAAAAAACATTTAATTTCATAAACAAACTTTATGCATAAACCGTGAACTATTTTAGATAATGGTACGGAGCCCTTCGTGCGCGAGTTCGACTCGCACTTGGCCGATTTTTTATGTTTTTGTTGTGCATTTGGTAGGTCTGAGAATAGGTCATAGGCTATTTTTTATCCCCTAAGTGAAAAAGGGCGGCCCTTTCCAGATTTTTTATTATTTATTTTAGACTAAATTTACGTTTTTTATATTTTTATGATTTGGCATCAAAAAGCTTTTATAAACGAAACAATCTCTTAATATACGTTCAACGCCATCACCGCACTAACCACAATCGACCAACTGAAAATACACCGCAAATGGAATTGGCTGACATCCTCCGAAGGATTGTAGAGGTAATTTAATACTTATTGCAAGCAGTTTAGTATTCTACATTCGAATTTAGTTAGTAAGTTAGTAAATACGTTAGGAAAATTTGAACCAAATTTGGTTTCTTCAGTAAATAGAGGTATTGAAACAGCCGAAGCTAGAACATACTTGGATTTCAACATAATCTAGATTAATTTGCATATAGCACTTATATATTATGTATGCTTGTTACCTTCGGGTAGCAGCCGAATGGGCCGGCACGCCCCGTATAGTACCACTCTCTCACAGGAAACCGGCGTGAAGTGGCAGCTATGCTGTCGCGTTTCGTCCGGTAAGTGAGAGTCCGGGAGGCCCACTTCCCATCCCTACTCCCGTCCTTCTCCCTCCTCCCTCCCTCCCTTTCCTGAAAGGCCGGCAACGCATCTGCAAGCCCTGTGGTTTTGCAGATGTCCATGGGCGGAGGTGATCACTTACCATCAGGTGAGCCTCCTGCCCGTTTGCCCCCTTTGTCCCATAAAAAAAAAAAAAATTATGTACTAAGGCTTTTCTAACATACCACTGGTGTGCAAATGCCACTCTTCAATACGAGGTGGATCAGGCCATGATCAACTACGCTGGCTAAGTGCAGCTAGGCCGGATATCTTGTGAAAACCATATTCTCTCAGACATGCAGTTTTTATTACCGTAAAACAAGTGGCAGGTATGTTGAACAATGATTTGCACATGAAAATATCGGTGGTGCGCAACCCGGGACTTGAACCCGCTTCACTAGGTTTATCAAGCAAGCGCGAGCCATATAATATTATAGATACTCGTACATTTAAGTGAGCGTAAGTTTCTAATCAATTAAAAACTGGCTTCTTTAAAACCCACATTGTTAAAATCAGTCTTAAAATAACTTTGCGAAAGTCAATAGTTAGTGACGTCATTTAAAAATCACAAAAAGAAAGAAACAGAGTATACAACAGTATTATATCGTCGCATGGCTAACTTTCCAAAGGAATACGATATGGAGCTTACCCAACAAAGCCGCTCTACTAGTGAGTTGGCGTGTGTGACAAGTTGAGATGACTTCTAAGACATGTTATTTTCCTTGAGATTGAATTTTAGGCTACGAAAGAATGGATCGTAAAGAATGATTTCTTTGATATTCGTATGATTTATCTATCTTTACATCTGTGTACCATTTAAAAATTATTCCCTCATTTTGAATCCATAATAGGTAAAAAATACGTGATTATTTTTGTTTGTTTCGGATAATTTCCGTAACTAATGTCGGTATTTAAATAGTATTTATTTGTTCTGAAAACTAGAAGAATGTGGTGTGATTTACATAACATTTAGTTTTTACCATTGTAACGTGGGTTATCATCGTAAGTATCGGGGCAATTAATAACAACCTTTGAGTAAACCTACAATGCTTGTATCAATATGTATTAGAATAAAATCTTGTAAATGACTTTTTAAGTAATTATCCTCAACCGATACGTCTATAATTTTGCAGACACATTTAGTGTACATGGTTAACTAAATAACGTCATTCTAAGTCCAAGATGGCGTCTCCCAAAGATGGAGGGATATAATATTATGTTTTTTATACACTGTCATGGTGTACTTACTATATGAATATCAAATGAAAGGGTTTGCTAAGATCGGTTAACTTATAATACTACATATTTTATAATATAATATATATATATATATAGATATATATATATATATATATTATATTATATCTATATGAAATGGATTTTTTTATATTTTTTCTTTCTGTAAACTGTTCGTAACTCTACATAATTGTTGGAGATTAAATTTCTGTAAATTATTATAAAAATCAATCAGGCCTTTTCTTTTTTGATTTAAGTAGCAACACAGTCGTGAGACTGTGAAGGGAAGCCCAGGCCCAGCAGTGGTATAAAAAGAAATAATTTCGAGGATGACATGACAGCTAAATGAAAACAATTTCTAAAATTACAAATATCTCACAATATAATTCAATATTGTGTCCCATTTTTTCATTCAACTCTCGGCTCGTTTTTCATTCCAGTATTAATTAAAATTTTCACATTGGACGCTCCGGATTACGTTTGAGCTCGAATAAATTCAATTGATAAATAAAACAAAGCACCATTATTTTTTGATCATCCTTTTCATCATCTCGCCCTTTATGACGAAGCGCTACCTCCATTATTTACAACACCGTGTGTACTCCTCGGATATGACGTTTTATTTGTATCTGCTACTCTTATTTTTATTGTGATTGGTTATTATGTAAATTAGAGCAAAAATTTTACGTTGTGGTTTCATTTTATGTCATACCCATTTCGTATTTTTTTTATTATATTCGAAATGCGAAGCTACCGTGAATTTGTTTGGCTTATCCCTTTAAATGGTTATTATTTCAAACTACCGACTGACCCTGGCTTCGCATGGGTTTATCCTTAGTAAAGAACTCATTTTTTTCTCTATAATAAAAACTAGTAAGGTACTCCTTTTACCATCAGCTTCTGCATGTCTGAGAGAAGCTTGTAAGTTTTCGAAAGACAACCCGTACTTGGCCAGCGTAGACTATGGCTTGATCCTATTCCTTGATAATAGAGGACTGTTGATGCTTAAAAAAGGGCTGAATACAATACATTGTTTTTATTGAAATCTTCTATTGAAATATATTACATTTCACATTATTTTACTAATAAAAAAGGTATGTTTGCTGTAATACTTAGCTACCTTTGTTAAAATCATATCGATAAACGTATTTTTATATGTTTTAACTAACAGGTAAGTCACAAATTAAGTCTAAGCAGAAAAATATACTTAATTTTTATAAATCATAGAGCAAATAATGCTGAACTTATACTTGTAGATGTAATTATATATTAAACGACATTTTTTTTTAATTTCTCTACCATTTTCATAGTAATTAGTGGAGCGAGATTAGTTTTAAAAAGTTTATACAAGAAACTCAATTCATACGTAGGTCTAAGAGCACTTCAACGTTATTTACCCCTGCGTAGCGACAGCCATCTTGAGAAAAGGCCTTTGCCCTCTGAGTAGAAGCCATATAAATACGCAATATGAGAGACAGTCGTGTAATCTATACGTATAATAAAATTCTAACAGAGTCGAATCTGCACATTGAATATTTTTTGGAAAATCTAATTGAAATAGACATTATTATCGATATAGAGGCCAAATGTATTATTTTTAGAATTTTTGTCTGTCTGTCTGTCTGTTTGTCTGTGGCCCCATCACGAGAAAACCACTGGACGGATTTGGATGAAATTTGGTATGATGTTAGCTGGTTACCCGGTCAATATATAGGATACTTTTTACTGCGGGAAAATAACTCATCTCTGAGAAAAATACAAAAAGAAGGTTAGAAATAAAACCACGCTTGCATTAACTTCTTTAGAACGCGGGCGGAGCCGCGCGTATTGCTAGTACATATATTTTGTATTTATAATAATATTAGTTCTATGTTATAAAATATTCTATGAATAACATAACCAGCTTGTTTTAGGTAATATTTTGTTCTGGTAATAAGTTAATTAATATCAGAAATAGTACATTTTAGATAACACATTTATGAGCTTTTATGAGAGCTTTTATAACTAATGTTGCAGTGTTTGATTTCTGTCACAAATTAATATTAAATCGCACGTACATATGTATGTTTAATTAACGTGAAATTGTTATTGAGTTTGTCATATATTTTACTCGTTAAATGCTTCTTATTTGTTTTGATTTTGAAATAATTTATTTTTACGGACTCCGTCTTATATAGACGTTTTTCATTATGTACTCTGAGATGGTAATAATTTTATCGTATATAAAAAAATTGTAATATATACACGCAGTACTATCTGGTTCCATGGTTATGATGCTGTGGATGGATACCAGATAGTTGATACATTACAAATACATAATCTTTAATACATACATAATATTATAGAATAAACATCACAAAAATCAATGCCCCCAGCGAGATTAGAACCTGCGATCACTGGCACATCAAGTACACTACCAACCAATGATATTATATACAAGATACGCCACAAACGCACCAAACGCGTGCCGTGGATTGGTTCCATTTGTAACCAGTCAGTCTAGTCACCTGTCATTGCGAGCACGCGTGTCGAATAGCTGTCTCTTTAACTCTTACGCTTTGCGTATTTCCTGTCGCACTTATAGCGTGTGTTTAGATGTACAATGTTATTAAATGTGTATGTGTGTGTCGCGGAACAATTATGTTGTGCGTGCAGTATGAACTTAACACATCTTGTATATAATATCATTGCTACCAACTGCACCAAGCGTGTCCTCAATATATACCATATCGTAACTTGATCATGTACCATGGTTACCCTACCCAAATAGGACGTGTTCACACGATCTGCCGCTAAATAGACCATTCATAAGTTGTTTTTATATCTACTAAAGACCTTCTTTCAGATTTATCTTAAGATAGCGAGTTTTTTGAAAGTCTTCCAAAGTTAAAGATACTCGATTCGTTTGTATCTTTTTTATATCTTACCTTCTATCTACCCTCAACAGTCGTTACGTGTAAACTTCAGACAATAATGTATTGCTTTAAATACTTTTACCTCTTAAAGAGGAATTGAGTGTGAATTTGCTATGACCAACGTAATTAAGACGTTTTGTTAAGACGGGTAGATTCGGTTAGTTTTTAGTGGGTAGTACTGACTTTTCTAGCCAGGGAGCCCCCCACACAACCACCTATAGGTATACAGGTATGCGTAAATGCATTTTCCAAAATTAAAAAAAATCTTTTTAGTGATAAAATTGTTATTTCATCTCTCTAAATAATATCAAAGAAAAACCTGAGTATATTTTCATATTGCCCGTAATTTTGTACGAATAGTTGCTACCGAAGTAGTTTCAGTCAGATAATAACAGTAATGAATGTAAACAGATATTTAGATGAAGAAATATTTTTATATCAGTGCTTTACTGCTTATTAAAGTTGTTTTTATCGGACTACATGAGCATTACTGGGAATAAGATAACTTTATTACGGTGAGTAGTAAAAGTTACGAAATAAGTTATTCTCGTAAATGTAAAAAGTAATTGGAATATTTATTTATATTACATACTAGCGATATACTTGCGCTTCGATCGGGTACTTTCCTAAGTTTTTAATAAATAATAAATAAATAAATATGTTGGGACATTATTACAACAGCGCCGTCTAGTTCCGTGGTAAGCTACGTTACGTGCTTGTGTTACGGATACCAGATAGTTGATACACTACACATATAAATTTTAAATACGTACATATTATAAATATAAACGCCCATGACTGGAGTACAAGTATTCGTGTTCAACAAATTATTGCCGCCAGCGGGAGTCGAACCCGCGACCGCTGACGCAGAAAGTAGGGTCACTACAAACTGAGCCAACGTGTCGTCAACTATAGGTATACATGTCATCGCGGCCTTTTCTGTTGGAATTCTTGGGGTCTACAAAGTTTTCTATTACATTGTTCTGATGTAGACAAAAATATTGACCAAACAGTCAACAACAATATGGGTGTCTTCAAGGCAAGAGTAAATAGGTGGCTACTGAATTAGTGCGACTTACCATCTACAACTACGTTACCACTTACCATCAGGTGGAATGTAGTCAAGCACTAATTCAGAATAGTATAAAAAATGTATGTATGTAAGTTAGGCTTTAATAAATGGGGTTTTATCTCTTGAACTCTTGAACCCTAAATGAAATACACATTAACAAAGTAAATATTATACTTAATGAGTTATGTTTTTTAAATAAACAAAGATTCAAACGCTACTTTGTATTTTCTAAATGAAACCCTTCTCTCATTTTTTGAAGTTTAAATAACCAAAAGCTTTAAAAATTTAGATTCAGGCTAAAACCTCTTAAATAATTATTTGTTTACGCCTCGTTCTCCCCTTACGTTACATCGGTAAAGTATACTAATGGAAAAGCTAAGGCTTACTTCACACGAAATGATTTTTTGTATTTTGTTTAATTTAGTAGAATAATATGATTAATCAGGTAAGATTACAATCTCCATTATATAAAATCACTATATTACAAAAGAATGTGTATGTTTCTCCTTATTTTCCACACAGTTGAAAATTTTTGCGGTAATAGTTTATGGTCCAGAGAGTGGTGTGTTGTTTTTCTTAAACCACTAATAGATTCAAAGAGATATTGCTATTTAAAAATTTTTTATGAATCCCGAAGTTACTGCAACGAATTAAAATAAGAATCCACAATCTTATATATAAAAATGAATTGCTATTCGTTAGTCTCGCTAAAACTCGAGAACGGCTGGACAGATTTGGCTAATTTTGGTCTTGAATTATTTGTGGAAGTCCAGAGAAGGTTTAAAAGGTGAAGTACCTAGGGACGAACCCGAGCGAAGCCAGGGATAGTCGCTAGTCGCTTATAAAATAAAGTCCCTTTGACGTGTCTGTCTGTTTGAACGAGATTATCCCAAAAACTACCAACATCACCTTTTCAACAAGGACAGATTTCATGTGGAAGGCTTAAGTGTACAATTAATCAATTTTTTGTGTAAATTGCCTGAAATATAACGATGACGCTAGCAAATACTTATTACATCAATGCATATAATAAAATCTAACTAGGTCGGATCTGTATATTAAATATTTTTTGAAAATCTTATTGATATAGTTATTATTATCGATAGAGGCCAAATCCATGTACCAACCCATCACAAATACATATATATAGTATAGAATGTATTTGTAACATTCGAATGCAAAGTTCATGTTTAGTATGCGTAGGGTTGAAACACAAGGTAAGCTTTTTATACGGCACCTCGTCCCCTATGGCTCTTTAAAGGTAAAATATCTCTCGGTTTGTAGCGTTCAAATCAGGTTGTAATTTATATTTTATTTTTGTTTTGTTCTCTATGTTCTATAAATAATTAATGAGGTTACAGTCTACGGTCTACGAGAAGCAGTGGTAGTCCAGTGGTAATACGCTCGCTAGCAAAACCGACTCAAGCTGGTTCAAATCTCGGGTAATTTACCTCTAATAAATCTATCTACGAACCATTTCCCAATATGATTACCACTCGTTTTACGGTGAAGAAAAACATCGCGACGAACAACAACACAAACATCTCAGTACATTTTGTTGTAAAAGAAGATTTTATTTAAAATACACTATGAATCCTTAAGCAACTCTAAAAGAAGGTTATCTCAAATTCTGTTTCAATTTTGATATAGATAAGGGTTTTATTATCTTATGTTGTGTTTATTATATTATGTTCAAATCTAACATTTGATTATTCCGAATTTTGGTAAGTTGTTCAGTGCGAGGATATTTAGTACAGGAAAGTTAGGAAAGCTAATCAGAACAGTTGCGAGGGTACAACAAAACATATTTTTCATAATAATAATAAAAAATTTAGGAGCCCCAAAAAACTATATAAATTAGTTTGAAACTCTTCCATTTTATTCTACCCTAGACTATATTAAATTTTAGTATGCGAGGGACCTAAGCATACGTTAACTTTTTTATTCGAACTTCTGTCTCCTACCGACCCTTGAAAGGTAAAATGTCATGGATGTAACCGTTGTCGCATTCGCTTTGAATTGTAAATTTCGTAAGGCAGGTTTGTGCATATCTACCCTAAAAAGGTCGGGATATTGCATTACTCCTACTATTCTATAGCGTCACTTATTTAATTCATTCGTAAGCCAATATTTTACTTGTACAAGAAAACAAGTAATTATATAAATATATGCATATCTATCTATACATATTATAAAACAAAGTCCTCCACCGCATCTGTCTGTCAGTCTGTCTGTCTGTTCGCGCAAAACTCAAAAACTACTGCACCCGATTTTCATGCTCTTTTCACCAATGGAAAGAGTGGTTCTCGAGGAAAGTTTTGGTATATTATTTGTCAAGTATTTTAATTTATTTTGACGAATATCTTAGAAGTAATCGCAAAAAAATACGGACGCGAGAATAAAATGCAAGCGCTGCTTCAAGCGCCGCTTCGCTTGATGCAATCGCTGACCCTACCCCGCACCGTCTTGCCTACTGAGTGCCTAGACAAAGTAACAATCGATTAGCGAAAGCGATAGTAGAAAAGTCCAAAATGTATGGGTTTGACATATGACTTAGATATGTCACGTGATCTGTTGTCAACGAATAGATGATGCTAGACAATGTACATTCATTTCAATTATTAGTGATTTAAAGTTCAAGATGCATACGCTGCGTTTAAGCGATGACGATTGTAGAAATCGAATCGCTTCATAACGAATGCCGGTTGGCTATAGGCCCTGTTTAGCTAATAGCTTTGATTTGGCATCATAAAATACTTATTAAATTTTCAACGTTCTATCACCAATTCCTATTTTTAATAGTGATTTGGACGCTGGCGAAGCCGCGGAAATTGCTAGTGTAATGTGTAACGAACAAAAAGCAATATTCCTGTGTGTGTCGAATTTTACGATATCATGGGCTTTCATTTTTTCGTAGAAACATACTTATGTTTCTAAAATTAAATTAACCTACCATACTCTTTTTGGCATTAGTTA
Source organism: Boloria euphrosyne (assembly GCA_951802675.2). Taxonomy (NCBI): domain Eukaryota; kingdom Metazoa; phylum Arthropoda; class Insecta; order Lepidoptera; family Nymphalidae; genus Boloria; species Boloria euphrosyne. Next base: position 10,033,636 of record OX637887.1, read on the forward strand.
TCTACGAGTAAATGTGCAGTCGAAATTGTTTAGTCATTTCGGAGTTCAGCCCGAACAAACTATAGATTAAAATACAAAATGTCCAGAATAAGCCACTGGACTTATAAAAAGAAAACATTTACAAAAATAGTTAGGCAGTAGTAGTTGTTAGGCAGTGGTAGTCCAGCGGTAAGGCGCTCGCTTGTATAACCGAGTGATGCGGGTTCAAATCCGGGTCTCGCACCTCTGATGTTTTCATGTGTGAATCATTTCTAATATGATTACCACTTGTCTTACGGTGAAGGAAAACATCGTGATGAAACCTGTATGTCTGAGAAAACCTAGCAAGTTTTCGAAATACATGTGATAAATCGATTTTTACAAAACTAAATCGGAGTTACGGCTCAGAAAGGGACGGATTAACGGTCTGAAGTGCACGAAATATAAAAAAGATGTACAAATGGCTGAAAACAAGGAAAGCTTTTTCGACATTAAAGGTTCGATTATTAACTATTTGTAAACCACAAAGGGTTTTGAGTACTTCCTAAGCTTAGTTGCTTCAAGAGTTTAACAAATAAAGCTTCTGAGTGTTCTTCACGAAAATAAGATAACGTTATCAGACGTTTACGACACTTAGTACAAATTTCAGAGAAATTTCATCAGGTATATATGTTGCATTGTTCTCAGTTACAACGCGTTTTAACTAGTCAAAACTAGTTTAGACGAAACGCCTTAGTAAAGACTAGAATTGATTGGAAGATTGGAACAAAAATGTAACCGTCGTTACTACGCGTTATAACTGAGAACGGGTTTTAACTGTAACATATATATTTAAAGATCGGTGACCCATAAATGACGAAGGTGTAGCGTAAAATATATGTATAGTGTATACATATAATAAAATTCTAATTGTTTTGAATGTATATTAAATTTTTACCTGTTATCGCATCACGAAAAACGACTTGAAAATTTTAATACAATTGGTATGATTAAAGTTAGGTATCCCAGTCTACATAATATAGAATACTTTTCGCTGCGGGCAAATAACTCATCTATACTAATGGTCAAGGCAGTGGTGGCCCAGTGGTAACGCGCTCGCTTGGATAGCCGAGTGATGCGGGTTCAAATCCGTGTCTCGCACCTCTGATATTTTCATGTGCGAATCATTTTCTAACATGATCACCACTTGTCTTACGGTGAAGGAAACATCGTGAGGAAACCTGCATGTCTGAGAGAACTTTGCAAGTTTTCGAGAGACATGTCCGCCAATCCGCACTAGGCCAGCGCGGTGGACTATGGCCTGATCCCCCTCTCATTGAAGGGAGGCCCGTGCCCAACAGTGGGACGTTAAAAAGGGCTGAATACACTTATGGTAAAAACGTTACGTGCGAATTCGAACGGAGCGTCAAGCGTCAACGGTCAGTCGCTAGTTTTATTATAAAAAATAATAATTTTAGGCTCTTATTTTGGGAACGAGTATAGAGTCCCAAGAGGTCATTAATTAATTAGATTAATGAGGAACGTGAAGTTCTACCGTTTGATTATTTCTTACTTCTGTAATAATTTACAAGCGCCTTAATACTTTCTAAAATATACGCGATTTTACGATTAAAAAAAACTAACATTTCAGGTTTCATCGCAGTTTCATTAACATTTTTTGTTCCCTACGTTTCGTTTGCAACAAACAACCAGTCATCTTCACTAGAGCATATATATGTAAATTGTAAAAGAATCAAAAGTGCTTCTTCGATAAAAGTAAAACGTTGTACAATCTGTAATCGATAGTACTTTTCTTGGTATAAAGGGGACTAAATCGTTAATCGCATTAAGCCATCCGAATGTATGGGGCCGGAGTTTCGCCTTTGTTCCTATGCAGAATAGCTTAAGAATATATTTGAACACATATTAAAAGTTGAAAGTTACGTAACGTTCTTATATTATTTGGTAAGTGAAAATAAAAATATTCTGTATATGCTATTTTCCATACTTAATATTATATGTGTGAAAACTTATTGTAGGATGGATGGATGTTTGTTCACGGCTGAACAAATCTGGGTGATAGGTCTGGGTCCAGATTATGATAAGATATGACATAATTATAGATTATAGACTGGAATAACACTAAGTTTACTTATTATTTTTTGCTAACAGTTAAAAAACAGCTCGAGAGCAAAAGGAACTAGGTTTGATTTTCTTTTTTTTAATATACGAGAGGTTATCTTATTAGCTTACTTCCAGATCCTAAGCTCGATTTATAGGATTGTTTAAAATATATTCCAAGACCTTTGTTTAAGAGAAAGTATTAAAAATTGATTTATTATTCTAAAGAGACAAATTTCATTTTTCGTAACTTTTTCCAGAAATAAATAAGGCCCTATTTATTTTCACAAAGATTTTCTAATACAATATTTTACTCCGTAGTAGGCACTCTTAACTTTAGATTACGCAACGCTATTTAGCTAATTGAAGGCAGATAGGCCGGTCAGCTCTGTGCTTCCATTTTCTTTTTAAGTAATTAATGACTACAGTGAAAGTATGAGAGTGTATACACTGAATGCTTGTCAGTAGAATATCCTTCGACGGACTTCCGGGAAAGGCAGGTATTATTAAATTTAAACATGGATGTGAACGTGAATTTACTGAACATATAAGCGAATATAAATAATAATATATAATTATTGTTGAGAAATTTAGCCTACTTCGCAAAAAAGAAGTAGTGAGTATTCACATTACGCACACATACATACACGCACACTCGTTACATGCTTGTTGGTTCATTTTTCTAACAGTCCTACCAACTCTTGTAATTTCTTGCAAAGATGTAGTTTGCATTTGTAGGTAAAGTGATACAAGCTATTTTTTTTATCTCGTCACTTAAGGATCTTTTAAATTAAAAAGTTAAGCAGACAAAATAAAATGATTATTTAAAGTGAAAATGCGGCCCTTGCACTTTAAAAAATTCTGATTAATTAGAAAGTAAAGAGGGCTTCTGAGAACGGGAAAGGACCTATAAAGTCGTTAACACATTTAGTAAGCGTAAGCGTTGTAGGTATTATCATTTGCATTGAACGAAGATCTATGCCCAGCAGTGAGATGTAAAAAAACTGCATTATTTTCTTATAAACCTATCTAAAACTAGACAGTATAACAATATTATTCAATATCAAAGAAATGCTCAGCAAACTTTAACCAAAGCGTAGAACTTTCCAATCGATTGGCTTAAACGCAAGCAAATTAAGGGCTTTACTTTAGAACTAAGCAATTTAAACTCATTTTTAACTTCCTCACTTACGTACAAAGAAGGTAATCGTCTCTCAAAATGAATATAACATGAAGGGAGTATCTTACATATCGTCCCTGGGCGCTGAAGTCATGCATGCGGAATAATTTTGTAGCAAAGGCATGAATATTTTACTCTTAGTACCGCCGTAGCACTGGAGCGCATCTGGTTACATGGTTTAAAGTGGGTTTGTTTAAAATTTTCTATTTATTACAATATCTTTTTATTAAAAAGCCGGTTTAAATTTTGGCAATACTGTATACTGTGATGGGTTTAGGATTCGATTCCTGGTTAAGGAATAAGTAAAATGAAGAAATAGATTATGATACAAATTTTTACTTAGAATGTGGTGTGTTTAATCTATACATATTAATACATATGTTATAGAAAATATTTTTGAAATATTTATTAATATCTCTCTGTCTTTTTGTAAAGGCATCACGAGAAAACCACTGAATAAATTTTGATGAAATTTGCTAAGTCTTATATATAAGTCTTTAAATAATATAATCTAATATCTAAGTCTTATATATAATCTAGCAATACCCGCGGCTCCGCCCGCGTTCTAAAGACGTAAATGCAAGCGTGGTTTTATTTCTAACCATCTTTTTGTATTTTTCTTTAAGATATGAGTTATCATACCGAATTTCATCCAAATTCGTCCAGTGCTTTTCTCGTGATGCTGTCACAGACAAATAAACAGACAAAAATTCTAAAAATAATATATAGATTTGGCCTCTATATCGATAAGAATGACCATTTTAATTAGATTTTCCAAAAATATTCAATGTACAGATTCGTCTCATTTAGAATTTTATTATACGTATAGAGTAAAATTATAGTTTCTATGTTTATATTCTTGTACGTGTAACCAAGTAATTCATACGCTTAGGTGAAGCTTTGGTGATTTTTTAAAATAATTCGCGATGATATTTAACTCAAAAAATGTCCTAAATGAGTTCAAAAATCATTCATCCTTTGGATCACACCCTATCGCAGCGAGCTTAAGTCGCTGGCATACAATAAAATACGTAAATAATAGTAATAATAAGTTTATAAGCACAGAATTAAAGTAAGAATTCATTTAAGAAACGTAAAATGTATTCAAATCTGTAGTAATAAAGTAGGAGATAAAAATTAAATTAAAAAACTTGAGTCGAATGTAATTATCATAAAAATATACTATGTTTGTTCCCTCTCAGACATAACGCTTAACGGGGTAAGTTCCATCGTGCTATATTAAATAGGGAAGCGGCATATTGGACATAATGTAAAGAAGCACTAGTTTCATAACGTGACTTTATTTCAATATAAAAGTATTAAATAATGAAAAATATTGGGACATTAACGCAAATATTTGTTGAAGTAAAATGTTACTTTGTGTTTATTTTTATGACGTTTGCTGATTAAATACAAGCCAAGGTTACTTAATCTATCTTTATGCAAAATTTCATCCAAAACTGTTTAACATGGACGTGAATAAGTAAAAAATATACCTTTGAAAATAAGACAACACAACTCGTATTAATAGTACGAGTAGTAGTTCGATCGTCTACAGTAACAAAAAATTGGGCAGTGTTGTGGGACACCCATCTTCGATACGCATATCGAAGAGGTTCCACCTTCCAGTGCGTTTCTTGGCTTCGCGCCCGGCTGAAATGACCAAACCATGACATGGACAACATTAAGAAGCTTCGTTAATAAAATAAAAATTGAATAAATGACAAAATGAACAATAGTTGAAAAACGCAGCATTACTAGCAGGAGATTTACATATTTTTTGACAAACCTATGCAATATTCATTAATTTAACTTTGTTTTTATAAAATTCACTGCGTTTTCTATATTTAAATGACATATGTCTATATTGACAAATGGTTCCAGAACTTTTGTTTAGATAAACATTCGATTCAGCGGAACAAACAGAAGTTTTAATTGCTATTGGTTTAGGTTCGGTTAGACTCCAACCCAAACGTTACCAATAACGGAAGATATTTTTCAAAAAAATGACATTTTAACAGAATTTTTATCCTAGTTTTAAATGCGACAGTGCATGTACGGCACACAAACGTGTCTATATATGTGTGTCTGTGTATATATATTATTGAAGATACGTTTGGCTCAGTTGATAGTGACCCTACTTTCTGCGCTAGCGGTCGCGGGTTCGAGTCCCGCTGGAGGCAGTCATTTGTTGAGCACGAACGTTTGTACTCGAGTCATGGGTGTTTATATTTATAATATGTATGTATTTACGATAGACAAAAGTCGCGGGAGAAAACTGGTGGGCATGAGTGTGTTTTCCGTGATAAAATGTAGATTCATCATCATTCATCTGTCATTTCAGACTAAAATTCTGTGCCAAGTTTCAACCAGATCGGCTGAACTGATTTTGGCGTGATTGAGTAACAAACATCCATCCATTCAAGGATTTGTAGTATTCCTCATATAAGTAATACAGGTTGAAACCCAGTAATCAAACCCAGAGAAGATTTATTTATATTATGTATATATGCTTCAGCTTATTAACATATTTTTGAATACTACGAGTATCACTCAGTGAAATACGTGCTTTAAGTTTAAATGACTTGAAATCTACATTTATATTAATTGACGTAGTTTAAGTAAATGTACAGTAATAACAATTAATAATGATAACGTTTGTTGTAGAGAGTTCCTTTCACTAAGTGCTTTTAATTAGAATGTTGGGCCATATTGAAATCATCTGTTTTAAATTATATAATAGTTCTGTAGTGTAACAAATCTTGTCAAATGTGTCATTGTACGGAATAAACTTTGCAAAAATTTTACTTCCACATCGGACAAAATTTAGAAAATTGGTTCATTTTATGATTTACCATTGAAAAAAATTCAAAAATTTCCGCAAACGAATTATTTTAAAAATTACATTATTACATTACATTGGAAGCTTTAAAAACAGCGTGTAGATTGTTATGAACGAAAAACTTCCAACGTGACTACTATTAGCAAATCCGACGTGAGGAAATCTGAAAGTCTAAAATAACCGAGAATAGTTGTCGAAATCTTGGAAGTTCACCAACTTGAATTTGGCCAGCTTGGCTATCCCAATCTCTCTCATATGAAGGAATTTAAAAGAAAAAAGATTGTTTCTATATAAAATAGTTTTGGGTTATAAAAAGAAAAATAATATTTAATAGATATACGCATGTATTTCGATATTATATATACAGTAAACGAGTTTATTTAACAGTGGCAGTTAAATAAGCTACATTATTTTTAAAGATTCTTGGTTATCAAGTAATAATAACCACTTTAGTTCTATTTCTTAAGCACTTCGATTCTTATTTTAACTTTAAATATGCTAACTCTGACTTTAAGCCAGGCGCTTATTCGCATTTTCTACTATTACCGACTACTTTCTTGAACTATACACTTCAGAAACGTTCAAGATTTTCAACCTTTTAGCATAAGCATCGTTATATATTTTCTAATAGGGCTGAGCTTTCTTATTTCATATGACAATTTTGTATTTAGCTTGTATAAGAACGAAGATTACAACGAATATCTTAAAAAGTTGTGTAGTAAATGAAAAAAAAATGCTCAATTGACCTTTCCAGCTCTATAAGATGTGAAAAATCACATCAATCGACCTATCTTCATATCCACAAATTTCGTTTTTAATCTTTTCGAATTTTGCCACGGTTTTAGGTAATAATAGGTCGAATTCGAATCGAATTTCGATTATTTTTTCTTTGCTCAATAGTACGGAGCTCCATCAAAATTACTATTTTACTGCAAATATGACAACTGACAAGAAAAACAGTTTTTTTTTTATTTTCAATTATTCAATAATTATTAGAATGGTATTTAGACTCGTACACTAATCAGAATAAATCTACGAATTAATCCGAAAAGACACTTATTAAAGTAAAAAGTTCAATAACCAAGATAATGTAAGGAAGTAATATAACATTAATATATGGAAAATATAGACAAAAGCTCGTTAAGCTTCCTGTAATCTAAGCTCCTTATAAAGCGACAAATCCTAGCAATCTTTCATCACACATTCTTTCTCAGAGGCAATAGCAATTTAAGTTATAAGGAATTTTTACTTCGCTTCAACTTTTCTTTAGCGTAAGCGTCTTTCAAGTATTCTTCCTTGCTAGTTAGTTCTAAGTACGTTTCTTCGGAACGAGATAAAACAAACTAAGGAACGTTTAACACTCGTTCTTTGAGCTTTGCAGGACTTTGTTTTAAATTTATTTTTATATAGCCTCACTAGGGATTTTTTTAAAGACATTAGAATTAATATAGGTAGTTTTTTACATATATAATTTTTTATAAACTTATAAATAAAATTATATCGTTGAGGCACTTTTTGATTTTCAGCGGTAATTTTTATTGAAATCTATATATTGTTCAGGATTCAACTCTGAAACTCTGAACATCATTGAGCTGTGTTTTTGTGTCTACATAAGACCATCCTTTCGGCATGTAAAATCTATGAATTTAACAAAACACTGAAAGTTGGTCTAAAATATTTGACGATACGGCGTAAAATTACGGCGTGAAAAATTGTAACTGTATTGAATCTATACATTAAATATTATTTATTGAAAACTCTAATACAAATAGTTATTATTATCGATACAGAGGCCAAAATTATAGTTTCTTAGAATTTTTGTCAGTCTGTCTGTGTTTGATTATATCCTGAGAAAAGCACTTAACCATTGAAAAGACTGTCATGGAATTTAGAATGAAGATAGCTAATTACCTGGGTCATATAGGATATTCTTATTGCTAGAAAGTACATCATCTCTGAGAAATCTATACATATAATAAATCTGTAGAAGGGTCAATTCTGTACATCGAAAATATTGAAAAAATAAATAGCAGGGGGTGTTACTGGATCGATACCAAACCTAAATATGCGATTAAAAAAATTTTTGTCTGTCTGTCTGTCTGTATGTTCAGGCATCACGTGAAAACTAACGGTTCGATTTCGATGAACCTTGGTATAATTATACCTTATTATCCTGGGCATAAAATGGGATACTTTTTATCCTGGAAAAATACGTAGAAAAAAATAAACCTTAATTTTTCAGTTTTATCCATAAACGTTGTTCTGTAGAACCGCGAACACACGTTGCGTTCACAATCGAAGTCGCGGGCACAGCTAGTCCATATTAACCGTTGAAACGTACCTAGGGACGAACCCGTTTAATAATTTCATACTTAAAATAGCCAGCTCATGAAATTTTCACGAAAACCTTGTTAAATACATAATTTAGTTTGAAAATAAACTAAAATTACGAACAATATTTACATATTACAAAAGCATACACGAACTACGAAAGTTCCTTTCAGGTAACATAATAATTACGGCCCACATTTAAACTAATTACATCAGCACTTTCTCAAAGCACTCCCTGCGCTGTAATAAAGAAAATATGCTAATTATAATTATAAACACCATAAATGGTAAATATGATATGAAAATTAGCCATCTTGAATTTCGTAATGCCTAAGTTAATTACCGATTAGGATAATATGTAGAAACGTCTTTAGTACGAACTATATTTAATGACACGTTTGGCTCAGTTGACTTTCTGCGCCAGCGGTCGAGGGTTCGAGTCCCGCTGGCTTAAAGTGGTAGTGCCATGCTTGTTACCTTCGGGTAGCAGCCGAATGGGCCGGCACGCCCCGTATAGTACCACTCTCTCACAGAAGACCGGCGTGAAGTGGCAGCTATGCTGTCGCGTTTCGTCCGGTAAGTGAGAGTCCGGGAGACCCACTCCCCATCCCTCCTCCCGTCCTTCTCCCTCCTGCCTCCCCCCTCCCTCATTTTCCTAAAAGGCCGGCAACGCATCTACAAAGCTGCAAGCCCTGCAGTCTTGCAGATGTCCATGGGCGGAGGTGATCACTTCCCATCAAGTGAGCCTCCTGCCCGTTTGCCCCCTTTGTCACATAAAAAAAAGGCAGTCATTTGTTGAGCGCGAACGTTTCTACTCCAGTCATGTGTGTTTATATTTATAATATGTATGTATTTAAAAATGATGTGTGTAGTATATCAACTATTTGGTATCCATAACACAAGCCTGGTAGTTTACCACGAAACTAGATGGCGCTGTTAATAATGTCCCAACATATTTAAAAAAATATATATATATTATACCGACCTACAAAACTATAGGTTTAGTATTGTTGTTGACTCCGGAAATCTTGTGAAAATAACATAAAATGAAAATGGGGATGGAAAAATGAGGTGGAAGTATTGTAGCGATAATTAATTATATAAACAATGTAAAACCCGTCATATCTAAATGTATAATTTGCAATATATAATAAACTAAAGTATTGTCTATCTTTTCATAATTAACCGTTAAAAAAGGACAGCGATAAAAGTCAATTTACTAAACTTTTTAATTATTTATATTTTTGATATAAATTTTTAATTATTTATAGTTTGATATTTAAAAATAAATCAAAAGAAGATTCAACAATCTCTCACATTCATGCCACCCAAAACTTTTTATTACACTTAAGCTAGCAACACCATCCATGCATCCTTTTTATATTTTTTCTACAATATATTTTTATGCTGTCAACTTAGCATTCTATTATCTGTACAGTTATATATGAAACGTTCCCGCCATTTCTCGAGCGCACTTTTCACATTTGCAATTTAAATGACGTGGATATAAAAACCTCCTTCCCGGGACTATTTTCAGAGAATTGCTTTACTATTAAGTTGGCAAAAAGATTTATCTAATTATAACGTTAAGATTTATTTTTCTGTTTTCTTTTATTTTCGTTTTGAATAATATAATTTCTAAATGTAATTACTAAGAATTGTTTCTAAGTAAATGGCTCTCAGCTTGTATAATGAGAAGATAATAATTTTTATGTTAAAAGTAGATTCCTTTATACATTAAAAGTATGAAATTTAGTAGGTCTTTTTTTGTTTTATTCTACAGGTGTGCGTTTGAGTCTAATTTAAAAAGTAATAAATGTTTTATTTAAGAAAAACATTAAGATAATATTTAAGAAGTGCATTATTGCGAGACAATGCGCTAAAATTGTTTGCAAATGGATTTTTACTGTATATATAAATATATACGTATGTTCCTATACATATCTATTATAAATACTATATTATTTATTACTTTTAACCAACAATTAAACTTTTTATACAAGAATGATCTTTTTTTTGAAGTCATGATTACACTTTCACGAAAATACTTTAAATCATTTTTAAGTCATACGGCGCAAATACTCTTGAATAACTTCTATAATCCAAGCAAGTCCCTATATGTCCTAGTTTTAATAACAGTAATATCGAAAAGTCCGGTACGCAAGCTTTCCAAACAAAAAAAGCTCCTTTGAGCCCGTGAAATCCGTATAGATACAAACATAATAATATTATAAAGCATGACATACACTGTTTTGACTCGAAAATACTCTTTCGGAAAACAAAACTATATTACGGCTAAACTAAGTAAATTTGATTACCTGACATTCATATGTACCATTATCCCTCTTCTGAACGAACTTGATTTGGAGGGTCCAATCCTCGGACCCTTCTCCGTGGAGTACCTGTAATATTCTTACATTAAATATTTTCTTTAACACAGATTCTATAATGCATTTATAAAGAAATAAAGCGGAAAAGGAAAATGTCACGAGAAACAGCTTTTACGTCAGGAAACTCGATTGATCAATCTTAATCAAAGTGTCGGTTCTTATCAATTCATTTGGTATTGGTATTTTGTACAAAATTTATATAATTGTTGATAAAAGCTATTTAGGTTTACATGACGTTGATAATTTCTGTCATTATCTTGTTTCATGTATATACACGTTATGCACTATTTTATATACTCGTAGGTTCAGATTTCATACCTTCATAGAAATATAGACAGAGTTCTTCTTCATTTTTTTTATTTATAGCTAAATTATCTTTCAATTTCAATTTGTTGCATTGAATTTCAATTGTACTGATGATTCAATATATTAATGTTTTCAAATGAATTCTACAGATGTATGTATTAAAAAATCATATAGTTACAAATGAATTTAGGTTTAAAAAGTGTAAAAAATTATTCGTAAAAAGAATCTCAAGCATTTTTGGAAAATTTCAAAATTTCGTTACATAAAATTTTCATAGTACTATATTTTCAGAATTTTGGAGTGAAATGATTTTAAAGAAATTTAATAAAACTATTATTAGTATAAAGCTAATATATAATAAATAAACGAACCAAGTCATGTAAAATGTCTAGTATATAAGGCTTTATATCATTGATCCTGTATAATTAATCGTATCGATCGCCCTTTATTCTGGAAACGTGGCCGACGTGATGTTCTCTTAACTACTTCAGAAACGTAACATTTATCAAGCAATGGAAAGGAATACACATTATACATATTAATAGAAACTGTGCTTCTATTAGATATTGTTAACAAGTACTTTACCCTCGCTTTGCTCGAATGATCAAGACAACTTGTATTTTTAGTGTAAAGGCAGGTAGTGTTTTTTGGCAAATTCGATTAGAAACAGTTGCATACAATAGTGTGTGTATAAGTTATAATATTATTACCTACGCTCCAATTACTACGTATTTTGAAAAAAATTTCATAAAGCCATGGAAGTTATACACATGTTTTACATTACAGTTTTAGTGCAATTACCTGGATAAATGTAGGTGATATATACCTACATTGTAGGCGTAAGTTCAGTCCTTCATTTGTCTATCTGTCTGTCAGATATTTTGGTAAAATTAATAGAACATTTACTACAGGAAAATATCTCAGATTTGAGTTTACACTAAAAGTTAAAACCCGAGAGAACCGAGGATAAGTCATTAGTATTATATACTTCTACAATTAGTACATGAATATTTAACTTTAGTACTAATCAGTGTAATAATTTTATGTAATCCATCGTTAGTTTATTAGATAGTTATCTAAATTGTACTGCAGCATCACATTTTCACAAGAGCCGTAGAGCGTTAATACTGTGGTTTTCAATTCGTGTCCATTTAGTGTTCAGAGATAGTCTAGTTCCCTAATTTTCTAAATAATTATTATTTGCCTAAATTGTATTTACTACCGCATTGCAGGGAACTGTGAATGTTTATGTTTGTAAAAAAAAGAAAAAAAAAATCGTTAATAAGTTATAGTACTTGTAGTATTAGAGGTGGTCCATCCCATATGCATAGTATGTTTGCAAATGGATATGATAATATTATGTCTTCACTTTAAATTCGTATGTCTAAACTATGCTTTATTATAAAAATTGTTTTTCCAATGACAAGAATACTTATATTATTAGAACATTTACAGAATTTCTATTGATAATATATATTTTTTCTACGTTGAAGTTAAGTGATAATAAAGTCTAAAGGAAATCTACAAAAAGGTAAAAGCGAGTAAATCATTACTAGATAGGGAACAAAGACTGAGTGAAGCCTTTATAATAGGTCTTGATAGCTAAACATGTTCCCCGCCGTCTCCGCCGGCATGAGGAGTTCGCACTCCAACTCTATTGAATAATTCATGACAAAAATCTTAGTAATAACTGTGATCTATACCGGGATTCAAACCTAGGACAATCTACAGGCAAAAGATAGCTAGCAGCTAGATTAGCGTTTAGGAGATATTTTGTAATATCTGTTTCTACATTTACAAAATCTGAAGTGTATATTTACAGATAATATCAGTTTAATACTATCAACAATGCTTTTATATAAGCTTAGAATATTTTTTGGGCATTGTCGCAAAATCCATTCATTAACCACCACTCTTGAACACGGAGCGACAGCTCCGTTTTCCGTATCCAAAATAATGTAGGTACATATTATTATTTAATATAACAGACACACAGACAAAAAGAAAGTGGCGTGTTTTTGTAAAAAATGATAGAAAAGATTTATTCTAAAAATACAGACAGACACCTTTAATATTGTTTAAAAACCTAATTCAAACAGACAAAAATTGCTACATATTACTCAGTGAAAACTATTCTTATCAAATTACCACGAGGGCGAGAAATCCAGTATAATGTAATAAGTAAAAGAAAATCGATCCCATTTTAACAACGCTGTTATCTCCCGAGATATCAGAGCTGCTGATGTATCGTCTTTGGCTCTTACAATCCGATATATATCACGTCCAATCAATCTAACGGGCAAATTACGTGCGATTGTCGTATGTATATAACCAGCCTTGAGTGTCTCTTTAACTACTGATTTATGCTGGATTGAACCATTTGTTAGACCAATTATGATGGAACGGTTGGATAAAAGGGTTGTATTAATTATTATCAAGTTAAATCATAAAAAAATGCTATAGTACTCGTATATAGTATGATAGATAATATATTGAAATGTTAATAATTCGGACAAAATTATTCAAAACCACCTTTAAATAGGATGATACTGTTATTAAACTAACCAAAAAGACAACTAGGCTACCAACAATGATATTTTTAAAAATAAACCAACAGAGTAACGACCTAACAATGCTACCACGATAAGTGTCAAAACACAACTACCCCCCGATGCCGGTTATGCATCGACTTTTATAGTTTTTTCCCCACTCCAACATCCTCTTTTCTGTCCATATTCCACAATAATTTCACTATACAAAGAAAAATTTTAATTTAACTAATAAAACTAAGAATTTATCTATAAAGGAATAAAATAGAAATAATACTGTACCTGAAATCGTTCGTCATTGGTGTAAGTAAATTTCCCAGAGCTCAGGATGTGCCAATCCCTTTTCCTTACCCAGGACACTTGCTGTAAAATGAATAATAAAATAAGTAACTTTTTCCCAGTAAATATATTATTATTTATTAAATACAAAACACCTGTAAGAATTTTCAGTGATACATTAACATGATTGAATCCTTCGAAAAATAGCATGGGAAAGTAACCTCTTAATATAAGTCTGAACCTTAAAAATTCCTTAAAAAGACAATGACTATACTTGGTATGACTCGGGAATGGAACCCAAGATCGCCAGATCTGCAACCGTATAATAAATAATAAACGAAATAATGATCTGACTGAATAATTAACTAACGAATATGTCAAATAATTTTTTTTTTCCTTAGGTAGGACTCGAACCGCGATTTACGTTGTATTAAAAACCTTAGTTTTGCTTACAAAATCGCTTAAATTTTCTTTTAATTTTCACCAGATTAGTAGCGTCCGCATTTAAGAGGCTAATTTTGTGAGATCAAATGGCATCGTTAAGCTGAGTGCACACAGCGGATGTCTTTGTTATTCTAGACCCTTGTTAAGACAACTCAATTTTGTTTTGATAACAAAATATTATGGTATAACACATTTACTAAGTAGTTAGCAAGGAATAATAAAGAAAATGCTACACCAGTTTTTCATTTTTGGGCTAGAAAAATGACGGATGGGTATAGAAAACTGATCAATACCAGATTTGGAATTTCTTTTTTCATATGATTGTGATAGTCGCAACAGCTACTAACAGCTTTGCTTTTAAGTCCTTTTTTTTTCTTTTTGTTCTTTTTATAGTAGTAGTAGTTTTATAGTCCTTTTAAGTTCCAAATTCAAATAGTAGCTTGGATTTACAGAAATCATCCCTAATCAGTCTACCTAAATCCTTACTAATATTATAAATGCGAAAATAATTCTGTCTGTCTGTCGCGCTTTCACGCTAGAACTACTGAACAAATTTAAATAAAATTTGGTACACAGATAGTCTACAGCCTCAGAAAGGACATAGGCTACTTTTGGAGGCGAAATTACGTCATGTTTAAAGCTAGAAGCTTGAAACCAATTATTTTGGCTTTTGATTAGATATAAATAAGTAAGACATTCAAAGTTTATACAAATTTTATACTAGGGACGAACCCAACCGAAACGACAGTGAGTCGCTAGTATTAATTATAAATTTCAAAAATTAAAAGTATTCAACTTGTAAAAAGAATCTGTGGTGACTACGTCCCACATTACGCCTTATACCAAATAACTTTGTAAATAATGTATTTAATTTTAAGCTTGTAATTTAGCTGTACGAGTATTTCTCACGCCTGTGTTTTATTATAAGGCCGTAGTCATTAAGTTAGAAAATATTTTTACTTTGAGTTTATTACCATTTCTTTTATCTTATTCGACAATTATATTGTTTACCTTTGTATTCGTTCTTTGCAATGCCGATTATTTGTGTAAGTTAATATTTAAAAGTTTATTGTTTCTCATAACTCTGTACCCATGTACCATTACTGTAATTGCTTTATTACTTGCTTCACTGTTATTGTTTTATTGCTTTCTGTTTTGGGTATTCACTTTTGTCTTTTTAAGTTAGCCGACACCGACCGCTGTAGTATCTTTTAATTTTTACAAAGCTCCGTATTCTTGGGCAGTTCACTCGCAACCACGGTCCGGGTCGGTTCACTTAAACTACTCTTTGCCTTAATTGTTGATTAATATACACTTAATTGAGTCTACGAAGTTATCATTTCCTCTCCACTAAAACCTTACGTGTATAGCCCAGTCAGAGCGCCGACATTGGTGACCCCGACGTGATCTTTCTGTTGTCTAACGTGCGCTTGGGTTTATTAGGATTTTGTTTCGCGCCGCGGAGTTATTATTAGTGAAAAAGACTATTGTATTTAATAGACAATTTGTGACATTTGTTTAAGTGGTAGTATGTTATATAATTTTAAAATGACTGGAATTAGTCAGCCCAAACTCGTGGAAATCGCAGACCTCGTCGCGGAAAATATGAGGCTGCGGTGTGCAAGGCCATCGTCCGCCGTATCAGCGGAGGAACGCTTGGGGCGCATAGAGGATGATTTATCGTCAATTAAAGAACTCGTAAAGGACATGGTACAACTGCAAGCTTCCGTTTATAGCGCAGAGCGAAATGCTATGCCGCGCTCACGCAGCCATGCACGCTCGCGATCATCATCGAGGACCCGACCAGAGGGCTGGTTATGTTGGTACCACTTCAAACACGGACCGAAGGCTAACAAATGCGTGCAACCGTGTGCATTTAAACCACACGCGCAGCAGGGAAACGCCGGCGGGAGTTACTAGCGGCGAGTGACGTCATCCCGCTTAATCCAACGCGTCGCATTTTTATAACGGACACTGACAGTAAGGTGACATATTTAATCGATAGTGGAGCGGATCTCTGTGTTTATCCGAAATCATTAGTTCATACGGCTCGCAAAGTCTCTGCCTATGAACTAGTGGCCGCCAATGGAACACCGATTGCAACATACGGTACTGTCGCCTTGACCCTTAACCTCGGACTGCGACGTGACTTCCCATGGGTCTTTGTTGTGGCTGATGTATCTACGCCAATCATCGGGATGGATTTTTTAGCACACTATAACGTAATGATCGACGCAAGGAACAAAGGCATTGTTGACGCTATCACTCAGCTTACGGTTAAAGGACACGTGGCTGGGTGTAAACAAACAACTGTTAAAACGGTAAACGGCACAACACCTTATCACGATCTCCTAGCAAAGTACGTTGATATTACGCGCCCGGATGGAATCGTGAAAGAAGTTAAACACAACACGAAACACCATATTTTAGTGACACCAGGGCCTCCTGTAGCACAGAAGCCGAGACGTCTGGCACCGGATCGCCTTATGGCAGCTAAGAAAGAGTTTGACACGATGGTGAAGTTAGGCATTGCGCAACCATCTAAGAGCCCGTGGGCTGCACCGCTTGTCATGGTACCGAAGCCACCGGTACGCGGTAAGCCGGAGACACCCGCACCGTTCGCCATGGCTACACCTGGAGAGGCCACGACGGAGGAGCACCGGCCTTGTGGTGATTATCGCCAGCTGAACGACCGGACGATACCGGATAAGTACCCAGTGCGACATATTCAAGACTTTGCACAGTGCTTAAGTGGTAAAACAGTGTTTACAAAGTTAGACTTAGTGCGTGCGTTTAATCAAATACCGATCGCAGAGGACGATATACCAAAGACAGCTATAACTACGCCATTCGGACTGTTTGAGTTTAAATATATGACATTCGGTCTTCGGAATGCGGCTCAAACGTTTCAACGATTTATGGACGAAGTGTTACGTGAATTAGACTTTTGCTATTGTTACATAGACGATATTTTAATCGCATCAAGTGATGAAGCCGAACATTTAAAACACTTAGAGACTGTATTTGATAGATTAAGACAATACGGTGTTGTGATAAGCCCGGCAAAGTGTGTGTTTGGTCAAACCGAGATTGAGTTTTTAGGTTACCTAGTCTCAACGGTAGGTACCCGACCGTTACCTGAGAGAGTAAACGCGATACGTACGTTCCCGCTACCTGCCACCGCGAAAGAGTTGCGACGCTTCTTAGGTACGCTTAACTTTTATAGGAGGTTCATACCTAACGCAGCGGCTAGTCAGGCCAGCCTAAACGACCTCATAGGTAGTAAAAAAGGCAAGACACCTGTTATTTGGACAGATGAGGCGAGGTGGGACTTTAAAACGTGTAAAGAAAGCCTAGCCAAAGCAGCATTGTTATCTCACCCGCTTATTAACGCCGAGTTAGCTATTTTTTCGGACGCCTCGGAGAAAACAATAGGAGCGACTTTGCAACAAAAGGTAGATAACAGTTGGCAACCTCTCGGATTCTTTTCAAAGAAATTGACCACAGCTCAACAGAAATATTCAGCATACGACCGCGAATTACTAGCGATCTATGCTGGTATTAAGTATTTTAGACATTATATCGAAGCGCGTCACTTCAGTATCTTCACAGACCATAAACCTATTACCTACGCCTTTAGGAAGAAAGAGCAACAATGCACGCCTAGGCAGTTCCGGTACTTAGACTTTATTGGTCAATTTACTACGGACATACGTCACGTTAGCGGAGAGCTGAATATACCGGCTGACATGCTCTCACGTATCGAATCCATTCATAGCGACATCGATTGGGAATCTCTCGCGGTTTCACAGAGAAATGACCCACAACTTAAGTCATTAATCGAAAACAATTGTTCGTCATTGCAGTTACGACTTATTCAATTACCCGGTAGTAATAAGCTTATCTATTGTGATGTTTCGACGCAGGTAGCAAGGCCGTATCTTACAGAGCCATTCAGAAAGACCGCTTTCCTTAAGCTACATCGGAATTCGCACCCGGGAGGTAAAGCCACTACCAAACTTGTGTCTAGACGTTTTGTATGGCCGTCCATGAATTCAGATTGTAAACAGTGGGTTAAAGCTTGTTTAGATTGCCAACGATCTAAAGTAAATCGACACGTCATTACCTCACCCGGAACTTTCGCGCCGCCGTCGTCACGCTTTGATCACGTACACATAGACATAATTGTAATGCCGTATTCTGAGGGATACCGTTATTGTTTAACTTGCGTTGACCGATTCTCTAGATGGCCGGAAGCTATTCCTATTGAGAACCAAGAGGCAGAGACTGTAGCTCGCGCGTTTTATTCTAATTGGATTGCACGGTTTGGCATCATGTTAAACGTAACGACCGATAGGGGTCGACAGTTTGAATCACACCTGTTTAGAGAACTTAATGCTCTAACAGGTACGAAACATTTTAAGACTTGTGCCTACCACCCTTCCTCTAATGGTATGGTAGAACGTTTTCACCGCCAGCTGAAGAGCGCAATAAAATGTTACGGTTCTAGGCACTCTAGCTGGACGAAAATTCTACCAACGGTGATGCTAGGTATTAGGGCATCGTGGAAGGAGGACCTTCAAGCTACATCCGCGGAATTAATATACGGACAAAGCCTACGCCTTCCCGGAGAGTTTCTAACGGCTGGTACATCGCGTAGTACGTCACCGAGTGAGTTTGTTAAAGAGCTATGTAACAACTTCAACCAGCTCAGACCTATTTCTGGTACGCAACACGGCAAGAAAAGTACCTTTATTTATAAAGACCTAGCTACAAGTAGTCATGTATTCATTAGAAACGATACGGTAAAGGCACCATTACAACAGCCGTACGATGGGCCGTTTAGGGTAATTAGCAGGACAGACAAAACCTTCGTACTAGACATTCGTGGCCGCGAGACCACGGTATCTGTCGATAGGCTCAAGCCAGCGTACGTGTTGCGGGAACCGGAACATCATCCCGATAGTAACGTAAGCGATGATCCACTCGAATTTTTCGTTCATAATAACCGGCAACCTCAGGAAGAAAGCATGAATCATGATTCGGATTCGAACGCCGTGCCTGAGACGATCCCTAATAGTGTAACGTCAGATTCATCGGACATGAACCTACAACGTGCGGTTCCACGCCGGTCTGGTAGACGCGTTCGTTTTCCCGATTACTACCAGGCTGGTTTGGCGTGATTTTTCGTAATTCAGTATTTTCATATTTCATTACTATAGTTCGTTATTTTTGTATATGTTTGTTTATTATTTTTTTTGTCACCTGAATTACTGGTAAGGGGGTACCTGTGGTGACTACGTCCCACATTACGCCTTATACCAAATAACTTTGTAAATAATGTATTTAATTTTAAGCTTGTAATTTAGCTGTACGAGTATTTCTCACGCCTGTGTTTTATTATAAGGCCGTAGTCATTAAGTTAGAAAATATTTTTACTTTGAGTTTATTACCATTTCTTTTATCTTATTCGACAATTATATTGTTTACCTTTGTATTCGTTCTTTGCAATGCCGATTATTTGTGTAAGTTAATATTTAAAAGTTTATTGTTTCTCATAACTCTGTACCCATGTACCATTACTGTAATTGCTTTATTACTTGCTTCACTGTTATTGTTTTATTGCTTTCTGTTTTGGGTATTCACTTTTGTCTTTTTAAGTTAGCCGACACCGACCGCTGTAGTATCTTTTAATTTTTACAAAGCTCCGTATTCTTGGGCAGTTCACTCGCAACCACGGTCCGGGTCGGTTCACTTAAACTACTCTTTGCCTTAATTGTTGATTAATATACACTTAATTGAGTCTACGAAGTTATCATTTCCTCTCCACTAAAACCTTACGTGTATAGCCCAGTCAGAGCGCCGACAAATCAAATAAGCTTAAAAGCTTCAATGCTTGTGTTATGGATACTAGAATGTAATGGTACCAAAAAAAAATGTTGAGCAAAATACATCTTTTAGAATGAATGCTTCATATTATATTTTACTAGCAAACCCGGCTCGCTTCGCTGGGCGTCAGTTAAAATAAATTAAACAATTTTTATAATTTTATAATAAAATAAAAGTAGCCTAAGTTGCTCCTTATAACATTAGGTATCTGAGAGTGCGAAAGTTCCGTCAAAATCGGTTCAGTCGTTTCAGAGTTTAGCCGGAACAAACACACAGATAGACAAAAATTTTAGAAATTGATTTTTGATGTACATACCATATATACTTTCATATGTATTTAGTGAAAATTTGAAATTAAAGACAGACACTTCCATTTTATTTATAACTAGCGACTCACCCTCGCTTCGCTCGGGTTCGTCCCCAGTAACCAGTGTAACCTCTTTAGTATACTTAAAAATTGCGTAATTTCCATATATAATCGCGTAAGAAACGCTTTCATTCGACCGTTTTTTCTCCGATTCACTTTGCAAAACGGACTACCACGTAAAAGCCTTTTTATTTTTTGGTTTTTTATATGACCTATGACACTCAGCAATAACGTGGCTTTCTATTGGTGAAAGAATTTTTAAAATCGGTTCAGTAGATCCCGAGATTACCCCTTACAATTTAACAAATATACAAACACACAAACTTTACTTCTTTATAATATTAGTATAGAAGTATAGATATGTAGGTACTGATCATTTCTATTATGTAAATAATTCTTAATAAGGTCAAATACAAAATGTCTTTGTTTTTCGTCGGTTAAGATTTGATTTATTATGAGAGTGTCTTGGAAGTAGGATTGACCTTAATGATCTAGAGTCTTTCTACACCGACTGTTGAAAGATTTGGGATCTGTTTAGAAAACTAAAGTTGGCGGATGAACATAAATTTCATAGTTCTTTCGGCTGCAGTCCCTCGTGTGTGTTCAAGTTGTTTTTCTTAGTTGTTTCGTTCTTCAAAGAAATCTTTTTATTGGAATAAATGTTATGCGTTATATAAAAATGTTATTATACGAAATGAAATAGGTAATTCTTTATTTTCTTTTTTATATTTACTTCTATACGTATAAATAAATTTAAAACGTCTGCTTGTAAAAATAACATAAAAGCTTTACAATTTTTAACAGCGGTAACGCGTCGCTGGTATAACCGAGTGATGCGGGTTCGAATCCGGGTCTCGCACCTCTGATATTTTCATGTGCGAATCATTTCTATCCTGATGACCACTTGTCTTACGGTGAAGGAAAACATCGTGAGGAAACCTGCATGTCTGAGAAAACCTAGTAAGTTTTCGTAAGACATGTGAAGTCCGCCAACACGCACTGGGCCAGCGCGGTGAACTATGGCCTGATCCCCCTCGTATTGAGGGAGGCCCGTGCCCAGCAGTGGGACGTTAAAAAGGGCTGATGATGATGATGATGATGATGTGTCTTTCTATCTGTTTATTCCTAACTCTGTAACGACTGGGCAGATTTTGACAGGACTTTCACTGACAGATAGCTAATGTTATAAGAAGAAAGTTATGTAAAAATTTTTGGTTTATCTTTGAAAACGAATAAGGGTTCCGCTCAAAAAAATAAAAACGCATGATGATATATCAAGACTTATTTATGAATAAGCGTAATTAAATATGAAATCAAAAATTATTTTATCATTAATCTAAGCCTTAAGAATAAGGAACTTTTTCCATTAGTCGTGGAATTTCGGCCATTTATATCCATTATTTAGGACAGAATGTGATTAAAATTCTTCCATATTTCGAATAATTAAAGCACTGTTTATTAGAAATACTTATCTTATATTTATTTATATTAAAGACCAATAAAATGAATTAAAAAACGTGATTTTTAAAAAGATACTGATAGCTCAGTAAATGCTTGGAAAACTAACGCTTGGAAACGAAACGCGTTCTAATCCTGGGCATCGAACCTCTGACATTATCACTTTCGAATCATTCAACATGATTTCTACTTACAGTGAAAGAAAACATTGGGAAACCTGCATTAGGAGACATAGAAGCTATGAAGTTTTCAAAAGTTATGTGGAATTCGCTAAACCAAACACTTGACTTGACCCTTGTAGTCTGTGACCAGCAGTGGGATGTGAAAAAGGTCTAATATGGAAATAAATATACAGCCTTTTTATTTGTTTTAAGAAAAAAAAATCTTTTAATGAAAATTTTGTATTGTCATATGACATCATAATAATGACGATTAAGTAAATCTCCATTGATACGAAAATAATACTTTTTTACAATGCAACAAAATAAATCAAATACATCAATACATGATTTAAACACATATCATCTAAAATAGAAAAATAAATATAATAAAAATATCTCTTATATCTAAACAGTGTAAACATACCCCTCGTTCACTCAAGTGTCCCACAAGACAGTGTAGATAGGCGGTGCCGCCTAGTTGTGCGGTCACGTTGCTTACTGAATTGTTCGCGGTGACGTCTGCCGGCGCCTGCACTGTGCCTCGCCAGCCTCGAGCTCGCGACGTTCCGTGATGACCTGCAAAGATATACATTAGCTTTGATTTACAAGAGAAATGTATATTTAGGCTATTACTTTAAGCCTAATGACAAATTATATACTAAAACCTTCCTCGAAAACCACTCTATCCATTGGTGAAACCAGCATGAAAATCGGTGCAGTAGTTTTTGAGTTTATCGCGAACAAACAGAAGGATAGACGCAGCGGAGGACTCTGTTTTCAACCGACTTCCAAAAGGAGGAGGTTATCAATTCGTCTGTATTTTTTTTTTTTTTTTTATGTTTGTTAGCTCATAACTTTAAACTGGGTGAACCGATTTTGATGATTCTTTTTTTATTTGAAAGATAGTGCTTCCCATGTGGTCCCATTTTAATATTTTCCAGTTTTGACAATGGCATCCATGAGAAAACCATAAAAGTCTTAAATTTGCATTAAGTATTTGCGCGACAAATGGACGAATAACTCAATATTACGTCAACCGATTTCGATGATTTTTTTTTAATGGAAAGGATATACTTCAAGGGTAGTTTGATGAGAGTTTGGTAAGGTTCTGATGATGGGATCCATGACAAAGTATCGGAACTCTTCAATTCTTAGGAGCAAATTAACGATGCTCGGCCGAATCTTTTATAGGCTATATGGATATTTGAGTCACGTATCGTAGCTGATGATGGAAGGTACAACTCCTCAACGGTTAGCAGTTTAAAGAAAATTCTTTCAATATAATACGCAATTATTGACCGATAGTTGTATACTTTCAGGCTATTAGGTTTACCTTATAATAGAAGGTAAATTTTTATAGTCATTAACACAATATGTATCTACTTTTCGCTAAAAATTTAAAAATAAATTATTTTTAACAAAAAAACAAAAACCGACTTCCAAACTTAATAAATCTAAACTAAAAAGTAGAAAATAATACTTATAAGGACTTTGTTAGTTTTGAAGTCGGTGCCAGCCAAAGCAAAATAACCCTAAATAGATACATATTTGATTAATTTATCAATTTTTAAACATAATCAAAATACCTGGCTGGCACCGACTCCAAAATTAACAAAGTCCTTATAAGTATTATTTTCTACTTTTTAGTTTAGATTTATTAAGTTTGGAAGTCGGTTTTTGTTTTTTTGTTAAAAATAATTTTATAATATGTACTAATATGTACATTTACCGGTGGCGGTGACTTTCCTCATCGTCCCAATGTGCCTAGCAGTAATGTTAGTGAGGTCACATTTTACCCTAAGGGAGGTACAAAAAAAAATAATTATTAACAAAAGTCATAAAATAACCACATTTGTGACTTTAGTGTATTTTAATATTAAGTTAATTTATTCGTTTATAATTTTTGTCAGTGACCTATTCCCTTTGCTATTTTACGCTTGTTCTTCATGCAGGGTTAACTAGAAGAGATCTCATAGAAATTCTGGCAAGTCCACCGTCATTTGCATAATTTTATGTACTTTTTTTCTCATTACTATTTGTACAATAAATAATAATTATAGAATTTATAATTTTATAAGTCAGGTTTCATTTTGCTTTTTGTTTAAGTAACCATTTAAATTAAGGCAGTGGTAGCCCAGCGGTAACGCGTCGCTCGTATAACCGAGTGATGCGGGTTCAAATCCGGGTCTCGCACCTCTGATATTTTCATGTGCGAATTATTTCTATCATGATTACCACTTGTCTTACGGTAAAGGAAAACATCGTGAGGAAACCTGCATGTCTGAGAAAACCTAGCAAGTTTTCGTAAGACATGTGAAGTCCGCCAACACGCACTGGGCCAGCGCGGTGGACTATGGCCTGATCCCCCTCGTACTGAGGGAGGCCCGTGCCCAGCAGTGGGACGTTAAAAAGGGCTGATGATGAACCATTTAAATTAAAAAAAAAACATTTATCTACACCAATGTAGTAAAAAACAAGCAAAAATATTTTCGAAACGAAAATAGCATTGTGTTATAACGTATCAGTACATTTCTACTATGAATTTTCGTGATGTACACACAATACTAAATGTCAATAAAGAATTTCAAATGTTGCATTGTGCATTCCGTGAAGTGAAATAGATTTCTTTCCACAACCATTTACGTGCAATACTAAGCTTTCAAAATTTGTTCAGAATAATTTTCGATTTTGTACTGTAAATTGAAAATTTAAGCGGCAGCAAAATTTTCATGCTTCTAATGTGTTGATTTATCCGGCTTAACACTTCATGAACTGTGGATTTTGTGCGATATTTCCTTTATTCTGTTGGTTACGCCAAATGTTTTAGAGGCAATTTCGTTTCAATCTTACTCGCAGTTCATTTTTGCATACAAAGATTTGTTAAATGAGGTGATTAAGACTAAACTTTCACCCACTTGTCGACATTGGACCAAAATCAATGATTCAAAATTTCAAGAAAACATACTCGTAAAATGATTTTTATAAAGAAACGTTTCCATTTTTATATTACATGAAAGAAATAAGAATTCGAGATTTTTGTATACCAGAAAAGCACTTTAAGTTTTTATTTATTTAATCTTGGTTTAAGAAATATCATATTATAATATTGTCCCTTTTAAGATCATTTTCCTCACATGTTAGTTAAAGTTTCCTGCCATTAAAAAAATATTATTCGAATTGAACATACAAAAACGGGTTAATTATAATTTTTAAAAGAAGGTTCTCCGTTCTTAGTTATACAATGAGTATCGCCGATTAAAGTATCATGCAGGTTTAATGTAATGGAGGTGAATTCGTCCAAACCAAATCACACACAATGTATTTACTGTCTATAATATTTGTAACAGTTAAAGGTGTTTCTTAACACTTTACTTATTTAGTGAAAATGAAAGAGTTTTCTGCAGTAAAAGTTAACCTAAATGTTGAGAACAGTAATAACACAAGTTATTACACAAAATTAAGTTAAAATGGATTCAGTATTTTTTGCGAAACACGCTCAGACACAAACACATATGTATATAGACAAGAATTGAATAACTTGTTTTGCGGTCTATAGTCCGTACACTATATTTTGCAGTCATTGTTTTAAAAAATCTTTAATGGACAGATTTTGCTAAGTTACTGTTTTAATTATATGTAAAGAATTGGTATGCCTTACGTATATCTCCTGTGGAAGATGTGAAGAGGGGCAACATAAAGAAGACAGCAGCAGCGAACGGTATGCCCATCCCGCCAGCCACTCGCCATTTCATCTGAAACAATATTGATCATTGTTATTATACTTAAATAAATTAAAATTTTAATAAAAATACATCCTCAATACACTAACCCAATACAAAATTTATTTCAAAGAGCCTTAACTCGATATACCTGCAGTATTGGAGTAAAGAATTTTGTAGATCAGCCAACAGTATAAGGTCAAGGTTAACATATCGTTGCAATGTCATTGAAGTACCAACGTAACAGGTACGAAGTTTGTAATGGAAATTATTCATTTGGAAGTTGCACATATTCTTTTACTGTTTAGAAAAAGGCTGATAACACTCTAAGGAATGAACAGATTTTCTTTATTTAATAGCTAAGAACAATGTATCAAGTACCTTTAAAAAATTTAAATGGGTTTAACATTTTGGGTACTACGATGACACAGACAGACACACAGATACACTGTGTGATAAGTGTAGTGTTAGACATGTTAAACTGTACGTCTGTAATTCCTGCAATTGATATATTGGTTTATGTGAAATACTGTACTGCTCAAAATTATCGATCTTCAGAATCATTTTCATTAATAATTATCTAAAGAAACTCGAGATGAATCCTCTGAGCTCGAATATTGTGCATAAGACTATAACGTACAAGGGACTAGCACGGTGGACAGGCTCTTTTCGTCTGGAGAACTCAGCAATGGGTCGAAAAGGGCTATCTGGGCTACATAGTTACTGTTATTAATAGGCAATCAATTGAAAATTAATCCAGTAAGAAATATAGATATTAAAAAGCTCTTATTTTATTGATAAAATAACAACAATAAAAGGAAGATAATGAACAAAATAAATAAATATGATATACATTGTCCATAATTGGTTTATTTAATTGAAGTGTTTTGGTGTTGATCAAGAAATTTTCGAAACTTCGTTATTATTGTTACCCATCAACCGAATGGACGGAACGAATCAAGTTTTATTCGTTCCTCGAAAAATATTTCTCCATTTGATTCCGAATAAACGATTCTATTGTATGCTGTGTTTACTTTAATACGTTTTTGTGAGAGGCAGAAGAGAAATTTGTTTGTATAAGAAAACTCGCAATGGCTCTCAAGAATCTTCAGAGAATTCAATGTTAAATATTCGTTTCGATTTCGATATCTGTTAAAAAGTTAAAACTTTATTTCTTTTTCATACTGTATGTAAATTATATGCATTCTGTGGACAGATAATTTATATAAAAAATCTGCACTAAGAAGAGAAAAATCTAAACTAAAAAGTAGAAAATAATACTCTTAAGAACTTTGTTAATTTTAGAGTCGGTGCCAGCCAGGTATTTTGATTATGTTTACAAATTGATAGATTAATCGAATATGTATCTATTTAGGGTTATTTTGCTTTGGCTGGCACCGACTCCAAAATTAACAAAGTTCTTAAAAGTATTATTTTCTACTTTTTAGTTTATATTTTTCTCTTCTTAGTGCAGATTTTTTGAAGTCGGTTTAGTTTTTTTTTAAAAATAATTTATTTTTCCATTTTTTGTGTGCCTTTTATTTAGCTGATTTAATTATAGTGACTTACTATATGTCACTAATTTAAAATCTGTTTAAGCTTTTTATTAAACAACGAGCATACCTATTAACGTATGTAACGTAATAGTAATTAATTATCAGGTCTACCGAAAGGGGGGGGGAGGGGGGGAGGGGGGGGGGAGGGGGGGGATGGGGGTGTGATGTTGGTGTCCAAAGAGTACTTGATCTACGACTACTGTAGCTGTAACTAAACTACGAGCTCATATTTATGTTTACATTCCCCATACGAAATAGTTTAAATAAACCACGTCCATTATTCCACCTAACTCCTAGAGGTTAATAAGAATTACCTTCTATTATCATATTAACGTAATAGCCTGAAGGAACACAACTATCAGTCTATATGTAGGTATAATTTTAAAGGAATTTCCTTTCAACTCCTAGCCGTTGAGGAGTTGTACCTTCCATCATCAGCTTATCCACATGAAATGGTAATTATCAGATGCAAATCTTTAAAAAACTTTATAAAATATATGAAAAACGTTCTAAGTGCCTATAAAATTTAAGAGTTGCCATCGATTTCCCTAGGATCCCATTATCAGATCCTAACTTGGTGACAATGGCAACATCTTGGAAGTATACCCTACCAAACAAAAAATATTTGTTTAAATCGGCCCGCAATTGACGCATATATCGGAGAACACAGATAAAAAATAACATTTGAAGAATTCTACCTTCCATCATCAGCTCATCACATGAGATGACGATTTTTAGACGCAAATGCTTGAACAGCTTTAGAAAATATATCAAAAACATAATAGGTGCCTATAAATTTTGAAAGTTGCCCTGGATTTCCCTGGGATCCCACCATCAGATCCTGATTTTGTGATAATGGGACCCCCTCAGAACTATACCCTACCGAACAAAAGAAAAATTTTTGAAATCGGCCCACAATTGACGGAGAAATCGGTGAACATACATAAAAAAAATACATACATCGGAACATATAACCTCCTCCTTTTTTGAAGTCGGTTAAAAATAATGTGTCACAATGATTATCTCAGGCACATCCCTAGGTACGTTTTAGTTATTATGATGATATATTATATTATATCCTAAAGTCTTCCTTAATAAACAGGTAATCTACTGCAAAAAGAATTCAACAAATTATATTAGTATATTTCCTGAGATTTAGCATGATTTTATTAAGCATGCTTCTAAATAAGCGTGCTTAATAGACCAGGGTAGAAGCCTATAAAAATAATAAAAAGTGAAAAAAAATAATAGTAGGATGAAACCCATTGTAAAAGGAGGGGAATATTATAAAAATGAAAGGAAAAATAAATTACGGGCAATCTGAGGTCGGGAAGGGGGTAGGGGGGTGTTTTAAGGGTAAAAAACTGTTTATCTCGATTTCCAGCAAAACTACAAGTCCTATGGAGAAAAGTTAAATAGCAATGTTGTAGGTAATAAAAAGATCTAAAAGTTCTGTATATATACTTTTTTCACATAACCTCAAAATTTATGTGAAAAATTCAAAACACCAAGTTTTTGGTTTTTTATTTTTATCTTTTACAAAAAGAAAATATTTTTCACGAAATTTGGTGAAAACTTACCTTTAATTTATTTTTCCTTTCATTTTTATAATATTATCTTCCTTTTGTAGTGGGTTTCATCCTACTATTATTTTTTTTGGATTCAAAAATTATCGACATTGGTCTATAAAGCAATAAATTGAACACACATGCTATTTAAGCACGGGCTGGTTCTTTGGTATTCGACATTCTAGCAAGTTCTCTGCCAGTAAGCAAGTGAAAAATGGAAAACCAAGTGACTTTTTCCAGTAGACTTTGACAGTAGCATGCCCAAAAACCGCACGGCTGTCGAAATTTGAGCATGCTCGAAATAAGCATGCTCATTATTAGCAATGTTTCGACACACATGCTACTAAGTAGCAATTGCTCAATAGTGGCATGCTTTCGTGCTAGTTATGAGCATGTGTAACTGTACCCTAACTGTAACCTTAGTTACAAACTCACCCTGTATATTTATAATATTAGTATCTATTATTTAGATTTGTAAAATAAATTTAATTTTGCAATTTTAAGCCGAACTGGAATAGTTTGTGATCATCGCATATTTTTCTATTAATTGCAATGGATTGAAAAGTTAAGTAACTTGAAATAATACTCGGAAGATATTTTAATTATTTTTAAAATATAGCGCTCGTAAAATATTTATGGATCGTCAATTTAACATAAAAATTTTATCAATAATAGTTTTAACGATCTATTCGGAGCTTCAGCTAAAAGATACAGCAAGAAAGTTAGATATAGCTATTTACTGTACAAAAGACAGTGTTTAATTATCCTACTTTACCAACAACGAAGCATCCTGTCTTGTACATCCTACGTGATTTTGGCAAATTTGTGCTCAACTGGCACATTGAAGCGTTTGACGATAAAATTGAATTGCATAAAAATTTGCACAGTGGTTTAACTCAATGGAAATTAATGGAACAATATGCTCTATTCAATAATTATATAAGTAAAAAAGTCCTCGGATTACATTAATATCACGTAGAGAAAGCCGAATGGTTCAACTAGTAACTTTTGTTACTAGTTGAACCATTCGGCTTTCTCATTGCATTGAAAGAGTTGCCTCGCTTATTCAACGGACTATTTAAAATAAGTTTTTTAGGTTAAGGGCAGTCTGAATAATATCGGTCAAATGCCTCTCACGAGTTTTACACGAACGAACCTTTTCAGAGCAATTTTCTTTTTATTTATTCATCCAGTAAATCTCGGCCAGAAGATTCTATCGTAATAAATTGAAAGTGTTTGCTCCTAAAGAACTGCCATTTTTTAACCGTCGTTTCATACATTACGTTATATTTATCTCCCTTCGTGAATATAATTAATTAATATGAATTAATGAATGCGAGTAAGATTAATTGTTAGTGAAAGGTGCGAAAGAAATATTATCATTGTGATGGCGGTTGGGGGTTAAATGTGAATGTTCAGATTCTACTAGACTCTGCTTACTTGGTAATTTTTTTAATTACATACACATAAAAAAATATTTTAATGTTTGCTTATATTTTCTTAATAACAGCTTTTTTTACGATTTTTGTGTGTCTATCAGCTGTCCGTCTGCATGTTTGTTTCGTTTGATCTCCGAAACGGCTGCACTGATTATAAAGGAACTTTCTCTGGCTGTCAGTGATGTACGTATCGTACTAAGGGACGCGCCCGAGCAAACTGAGGGTATGTCGCTAGTTCAGAAAGTAAACTATTTTCGTGCTAGTTTTTATGTCCATTGAGCTGTTATAGCTTGAAAACACATAAATTTAAGCTTTTAAATTATTAGTGTCATTAACATGATACCCTCCAAGCTGGAAGTTCGTCTGCGTTGGAATAAAAATAATGGATATTGGACTTTTTGATTAAAAAAATTTCTATTATCTTTATCCCGTGGGAAATTCTATATATAACAGTAGGTAATATAAGAATAAGAAAGCTCGCTTTGTTCAGAAACATTTAAAGGTTAGTATTCGTATATCATAGATAGACTACTAGTATCCCTTACATGAGAAAGGATTGATTCATTACCCTTTTGACCCCCTTAAGGGATGATTTTCGGGATAAAAACTGTCCTATGTCCTTTCTAGCAGCTCAAATTATCTTCATAGGTATCTCATCTAAATCGGTTCAGCAGATTTTTATTTTGCCATTACAAACAAACACATTAAAAAAAATGTTTCCTCGGCATTTTAAAATGCAGAATATTATTTTCTTACTATAAAACTTTCATTCATTAATAAAACAAATTAAATAACATTAAATAAAGTATCATTTATAATAAAGTATCAAGAATATTAACAAGTTGTTGTTAAAATACCGTTTACATTTCCGAATTTAACTGGATATTTCATATTGCTAAATATTTAATCAGAATCTCGGGTTAGTAAATCTTTGATCTTTGAAGTTCGAAACAGTTGATCTCTTAAAATTATCTTGTTACATTCAGTGACTTGAAATATTAAATGTATATTTGGGTTATAAATTACCGCAGGCTTGTTTTCACAGTAAATTAACTATTAAATATCGATCGCATTCGCTTTAGTTTATTTAAGCTTCTTTCTAGGAGTCAAACCTTCACCCTCGCTTCGCTCGCGTTCGTCCCTAAGTGCCAAATTTAAAGTTTGTAACCCAAAAAACTAAGGACTTTTATACAAAACTACGAGAGTCGCAAAATCCGTTTTGATCGGATGTTTAGTAACTACTAGGTAGTTTATAACTCCTGCTAAATTACAAATTTATACGTAAAGTGATTTTCGATATTTCGTGATGAATGAGTGACATTTAACTTATAATATATTTAAATTGTACTGAAATAATTTAATGCTTAGGTCATAGAATAATAAGTGTTATTTAAGCTTCCTAGTTAAAGCTCCACACAACTATAAAGCTTTTTAAAGGTCACAGTAGCACATGTCGTTTGTAATTTCAGATTTCTCTATTCTAAAACCGATTTCTAATTCGCATTTTGTCTTTTCACAACAGACAAAAACTACCAGTAATTTAATTACGTGTAAAATATTTGTTGAGAGAATCTTGGTATTTCAGTTTCTTTTATTGCGTACTTTACGTAACGAAAATTCGCAAAGGTATTGCGAATGATGAAAGTTCTAGCGTTGCTTCGGACGCCCTACGAACGTGCCTGGCCACAATGGACGAATTTGCGTACGTGTTTTATTCTTCATTGGACCATATTATTAAATAAATTGTACGAAATTTTCACATTCTTTGCTTAAAAAACTAATAAATAAAACTAAAAAATATTTTGTTAAAGTTTTTTTAAACTATATTATTACTAGCATTTCCCGCGACTCCACCCGCGCTCAAAGGATGAAAATTTAGGATTACAATGATTTTTTGATGACAAATCATAGAAAAATAAAAATTTCGTCTTAAAATTAAAAGTAAGATATCTCGAGAGCCAAGGGTGGCCACCCTTATCACTTAGGGGAATAAAAATAAGCCTACGACCTATTCTCAGATCTATCAAATACACACAAAAAATTTCAAATAGAGTTCGATAACAAACACTATGACACAAGATTTTTATATATTAGATTTTGCTTGTGTTTTGGTCTTGAAGATGGCTTAAGAAGATGTCACAGCAGAAATGCCAACGTGTGAAAATGATAGGATTAGTTAGTCTAAGTGACATTGGAAGTAAATTGTTCCAATATTTACTTATCTTACTTAAGTACCTTAGTACCAGGCTTATAATATTTATGCTAGAGCGGAATTATTATGCCTCGTTTGTTAATCATCAGTAAAAAGAAACGATTTGGAGTTATTTTTTAAATAGTTATGATCTGAATTTTCGCAAGGTAAGGGATTCGCTTGATTCTTTTTATTATAATATATTTTTCTCACCAATACGAAATCAGGTCAAACAGTGAGGTGCAAACTCTAATTATGGAAAAAAGTCGGTGCTCAACCGCTATATATTTTTATGTAAGCATTTCGATTCGATAAATTTGACATTTTTACATCATTATTGTATTGTTAAATTAACATATAGTGATTTTTATACAAGAAAAAGTGTAGGGAATAGTTAGGGTTGTTAAAACGAAAAACCTTTAAATTTTTTTCTACTGTAAACAATAAATGCCAGGCGCGAATTACACGAACAGTTAAAACTGTTTCCGGTATGCTTAATTGCATTCTCCTTCAGCGATAAAATTCAATACTTTTAAATAAAATGCTGCTATGTTGGTATTTTCTGACCCATTTATATCTTGCATAATGATATCGATTCTGCTCTCTTCAATGTCCCACGGCTGGGAGTGGGCTCAGACCAAGTCATATATTATCAGAAAGAAGGGTTCGAGAACTTCATACTTCTTTGAAATCTAGATAGATTCTGTCAGACATGCAGGTTTAACACGATGTTTGACTTTTTAGTGAGCAATAATCGTGCAGTTGTAAATTTCTGATTGCATTAGACTACCTTTTAATTGAAGAAAATAGGGTATATATTATAACTATGTAAATATCTATTCTAAGTAAGCACGTACGGACGATCCCGAACAAATAAGGATGAGTCCCTAACATATTTTATAATATTAGCCATGACTCATGAGCCCCCGCAAACAGCGAACTTTCGATCGGCCGATAATATGGTCGGGTAAGCGCACACACTGGCCCGACTAAACAATTGGGTTTGGTGGATGCGCATACTAGACAAACTATCGTCCGACAGCTCTTAGCCTACGATCCCACAGCAAGATTACTACGTTCATCGGGTATTTGATTGAAATCTTAATTATACATTATTATATATATTTTTTATAAAATATTGTAAACAGGAGAATATGGTTTGGCCAGGTTGCGATTTATTATATTTTTGTCTTCCATAGCTGTATAATAATAAGACTACGGGACTTAAATGCTTGAAATCGTAAGGGTTAAGTACCTTATTGCTGAAATTTTGATTAGATCGCATT
Organism: Boloria euphrosyne; assembly: GCA_951802675.2. NCBI lineage: Eukaryota > Metazoa > Arthropoda > Insecta > Lepidoptera > Nymphalidae > Boloria > Boloria euphrosyne. The sequence continues at coordinate 10,067,670 of OX637887.1, forward strand.
AGCCGTGGGCACTGACAGACTTACTATCTATATATCTAATCTCTAATTGTCAAAGTAATCAGAAACAGACTATTAATTGTTAGCCGGCTTGACAATAACATCAGTAGTTCTCTCTCACAATGTCATCCACAGAAGAGGCTGGAGGCAAGTACTCATAGCTTTATGGAATAATTATAATCTTCTTTGTGGAGTTACGTTGTACTTTTGTTCCATCTTACGTAGATTTCCATACGTGCCTTGTAAATTTATTTCTAATATTATTTTTGCTTTAATTTTCCAACGGAAATATACACTTCACACACATTATTGACAAAATTGGCGAAACATAACGGAAATATTTTTTTAGGTTTACGCGAATATTTAAAATTATAAATGAAACTATCTTTTTGGATTTTGTCGAGGTTTTATTTTGATTTTTGATTCCCGATGTTTCGAATGCTTTACAGCAATCATGGTCACGGGAGAGACTAAGGTATTTGACGTCTCAGAGGCTTATATATTTGTTACAGCCAGTGCCTACCCAAAATTGACATTTTTTTTTCAAAACGGCATCAAAATACCTTATAAAATTTTAATTCTACATATTTAAATTTACATTCAAAAAATAATATATTTTATACATATTATATATTTTTTTTTAATTTTTTAAAAGTTGGGAAACGAAAAAACCAGTCAAAATCCGAAAAGCTAGTTTCATTTATATTAATAGAAATATTTTCAAAATATTGGTAGAGACTTTAAAACGAGATCAAGGTTTAAGTGATACAATTTTAACCATCGTTAATGAACTTGCTTAAAAGTTCGAGACTCGTACTTAGGTTTAGGATGTCACATGTACAAACATCTTCAAGTCACGTTTAGCAAAGCTTATTTGCTCAAAGCAAGCAAGCAAGCTTTTAATAATGTGATAAGATTAAACTCTTGCAATATGTACATGATGCAGTTACGAGTGTGCAACAAGTGTTAGTTTACGTTTAATTTAAAATATAACGTGTAAAATAACATTACTTTTGGCCTAACAAAAATAGTTCACTTTTCGAAAAAAAAAACACTACTGTATGGTTATACTTATTTGTATAGAATTCGAAACAGATATAAATCCTAGATCAATATAACTATTTATTCGACTTTACATACTTTTTATTGATGTATTATGCCAGTAAAACGGTCCAAAACTTGTAAATAATAAAAAAAACATACAATCGAATTAAGAATTTTCTTCTTTATTTAAAGTCGGTTAAAAGATGAGACAGGTAAGGAAAGTGTCATCACATCTGCCTACAGCTTAGGAATAATAAATAACAAGTATAACGAAAATATTGCAAAACATAAAAATGACATTTTGAATAATTCTAGCATTATAAAAAGCTTACTTCGTTTAATGGCAACGTTAAAGTGAAGAAACATTGAAATAAATTACAACTCTGTGGCCCAAAGTACGAAATTATTAGGGCCAATAATTATATAAAATTACTTATTTACATTCTTAGAAGGTACATTTGAAGTTCGTCGACCCACACATGATTTGCGTAGTGGACTCTGTCTATCATTAGAGGGACTTAAAAATGCCTGTGCCCAGCTGTGGGATGTTAAAAAAAATATACAATATATTATGCTATACAGGATATTTGGTTGTAAAACATAATTAAAAATATGTTATGACTGGGCACGAGCTTCCCTTCAACGCGAGGGGGATCAAGCCATAGTCCATCATGCTGTGTGCGTGTTGTTGCACTTCACATGTTTTTCAAAAACTTGCTGGGAACGTGAGGAAACCTGGTGGAAGTCAGGTTTCCTCACGTTTTTTCCTTCACCGTAAGACAAGTGGTAATCATGTTGGAAATGATTCGCACATGAAAATATCAGAGGTGCGAGACTCGGGATTTGAACCCGCTTCGCTCGGTCACTCGAGGGACCGCGTTTTGATTAGGCTACCATTGCTTATAATACGTTATTTTAACATTTATTTTTGTAAATAAAATGTTTAATTTAGTATTTTCAATAATATTTTATATATTTATTTATTTTAGATTTGAAGTAAACCTCTTGAATACAAAAAAAATACGTCGACAAATACAAGTAAAACAGGTAGTTAACTGTTTCGTCTTCACCTATTTAAATATAGATTGGCGTAATGTTAAACATAAATTACCACTTTTGATGTATTTTACCCTACAGTCTCAAGAAGACGAAGTGCGGCATCGGGTATTGTTAATTTGTTACTCGACAAGCATCTCAATACTAGGGTCCATTGAGACTAGAATTCTTCATTCTAATCTCGCAAAGTGAGCCTTAAAAGGATAGATAGAAGTACTTTTATATTTACATAATTAATGATACAGTTTTTTTTTATATTGAGTAAAATGTGCTTGTATTAATAATAATATGTAAATTATCTGAGTTCGATTTGAAGACAGACAGGCGACAGTTTTTATAATTTATTAAGATTTCAAGTGTGTCAAAGCAAAACAATATATTTATTTTATTCTGTAAAGCTCCTTTAAAAGTTTAAAATATCTTAAAAACCATAATAATTATATACAAGCGATAGTAACTTTGTCTGTTTGGTTCTTTGTTACATTTTCACTCATAACATGTGGTCGCTTAACCGATTTAGATAAAATATGGTAATGTTAAGACCCCGGGAAGGCCAAAGACTAGTTATCTCATTAGGCATTAAAAAGTGGGGTTAAATTTTGTTTGTGGAATTAATCATTTCTCAAATAAGGTTTATGATATTATTTATGTTATTTTTTAAAGTGCTTAGCTACCGTTCTATAGGTCTACGTATACATTCAAGCTATTCAAGTCAATGCCTTTTAAATATTTGGGTAACTGATATTAAAATAAAAAATAAGAATAATCCATAGACGGCAAATATTGTAATATAAAACATCTTCATATCTTTACTGCATTCCTTTTCGTCATAGTTTTGCGCTGAGATCGTATAGATAACAATCTGAGAGCAACGTCATTGACCTGATCAATTTAAAGAGCCTTACTGACGTTTTCTATTAAGCCCTTTCACGAATTGCTAAGAGTCATTAACTTTTGTAATAATATATTTTTAAGTAAGCGTATTTTGACTGAACTGAGTAGAAATCATTTTAAACAAAATAGATAAGCTACCTAGCTATTTAATTTACACACAATTTATAAGGTACACTGTCGCTTCGTGGGGAATCTAAAATACTAACTATCAAACTGTCTTAGTACAAACAGACGGTCTGAAGTTCAACAAAGCAATTATCTTGTCTAGGGCCTTCGGGGCAAATTGTTTCAGGCCTTTTTGTTATGCGAACTAATGTTAGTTTTTGTTAAGGCTTAAGTCGATGTTTTAATAAATAATTAAAATTTATAAATGTGTTGGCAAAGTATTAGGCATACATTGTTATTCATTATTGTAAGTGGTTACGTCTTATGTATCGCTAACTTATACAGCTTTGAGTGAATTAAGTCTATATCATACAAGCATTGATATACTAGGAAAAAAGGTGTAGATAAGTCATACGCGCTCAAAAAGTGGCACACTAAAACTAGGCTATTGGCCTACCAACGCGTTGACGACGCACTGTCGAGAATTATATTTGTCTCTTTTTCACTGGCGATACTTGAATCATGCCATCCTATTTTGACGACTAATCGTAATGTAGTGTGTTATTGCAATATTTTTAGTTATTCTGTATTCATGTGTGCGTTAGTGTGCCGTTTTTGAAGATAGAATGTCGTTTAGGTAACGTATCTACACCTTTTTACTTATAATATCATTGCATACAAGCGACTTATAAATTGTAACGAATTGGTTGGTTTTAATGCTTACTTTATATCTTTAACTATTTGCCTGTGAAAGTTCCATCAAAATCAGTCCAGCCGTTCCAAAAAGTAGCGGAAACGAACTAAAAAACATTTAAAGAAGTGGTTTTTTTTATAAATGAACCATATTCTCTCATATGAATTTAGTAAAAAGCTATTATTTTGAAATTACAAACACATTTTAGTTTTATTTACTTTTAGAAGTCATATACTAAAGAATTGAATTTATTTATTTAGATATAAAATAGTCGATGTTCTGTGCCAAGTTGCAAAACGGAGCGAGGTTAAGTCCGTTATATAATATAATTTATAATATTTGTATTATCAAGCTTGTCTATAATAATGTATTATAATAATAAAACAATGGCTAATTGAACACAAACAACACATTAATTGTGAATTTCTATATTGTTAGTTAATGAATAAATAAACCTTAGCAAAATATGAATTCGTTTAAACATAAACGGTTACTATAAATTTCTTAGAAATGGTTTATTTTCCCACAGTAAAAGTCCTGGAGGTATGATTTTATAGGCAGCCATACACACACATGAAAATCTATCGAACTTTTAAGCACAAAGAGAATATTGTTGTAATGTATAATATGTATTTATGATAATATATAGTAATACTAGTAATACCCGCGGCTCCGCCCGCATTCTTATCAGTGTTAAAAAATAGAGATTGGTGGTAGAAAGATAAAAATTTTTGGTTATAAGTATGTTTTGTTGCCAAATCATAAAAAAATAAAATAATTTTGGTCTAAAAATAAAAATTAAATATATTGAGAAGGCCACTCTTGTCACTTAGGGAAATAAAAAATACCCTACCAAATATACGCAAAAATTTTCATAAAAATCGGTCAAACCGTTTCGGAGAAGTTTGATAACAAACACTGACACGAGAATTTTATAAACTAGAAGATTGACAGAAAATGGAGTGAATGATTTATAACAAGAAGTTGTTAAAATCATTCAGTCTATTAATTCAAAATTTTGCTTCGAAATGTTGCCGAAAGGTTTGCTAAATAAATGTCAACTAAAACTCTTTAAATGCAGTCGGTTATTTCAAACTCTTAACATTCTTGAAGCGTAACCATTACTATTGTCTGATTTTCTTTTATATGCTAATTGGTTGCTCCATTCATCTTAAGATTTATGTAGAAGAAACTCTGAACTATTGAAAGGTTTCTTTATTTGTAAGCTTCTTTGAATTGAAACACGTAGTGCTAATATTTTCAAAATATAATAAAATTTTGAAACAAATCAGTCATTATTATCGATACAGACGCGTAACTTTTAAATTTTTGTCTATCTGTTTATCTGTCTGTGACCGCATTACGAAGAAACTACTTGACAGGTTATATTTGACAATAGGTGGTTATTCGGGGCAACATAAGGATATTTTTACTGCGGCAAAAAATATAATTTCTGTAAAATATATCTAACCAAACCTTTAAAACGTACCTAGGACCCGAGCGGGACGAGGGTGAGTAGATAGTTTAATATATTTTACCATATTATTTAAGTCAAAATTCATTATTCGCTTTTTAATAAAGTTACTAAACGACATGCCATGCTTGTTACCTTCGGGTAGCAGCCGAATGGGCCGGCACGCCCCGTATAGTACCACTCTCTCACAGAAGACCGGCGTGAAGTGGCAGCTATGCTGTAGCGTTTCGTCCGGTAAGTGAGAGTCCGGGAGGCCCACTACCCATCCCTACTCCCGTCCTTCTCCCTCCTCCCTCCCTCCCTTTCCTGAAAGGCCGGCAACGCATCTGCAAGCCCTGTGGTGTTGCAGATGTCCATGGGCGGAGGTGATCACTTACCATCAGGTGAGCCTCCTGCCCGTTAGCCCCTTTGTCCCATAAAAAAAAAACACGTTTGACTCAGTTGGTAGTAACCCTACTTTCTGCGCCAGCGGTCGCGGGTTCGAGTCCCGCTGGGGGCAATCATTTGACACGGTGCGGGTGCACTTGTCTAGCGTAGTGGAATATGGCCTAATACCCCTCGTATTTCAGGAAGGCCCGTGCTCAGCAGTGGGACGTTAAAAAGAGCCAAATACAACTAGTTTAATTTGCAAATTAATGTGTATAATCATTGTATATCAGTCGATTTTATCAAAACAAGCTATGAAAATATTTTAAAAAAATAATTAAAACTTTTAAATTACTTCACCATAGTAATGTTAAGTAGGTCTTTACAAAAACATTTGTTAAAGCTGTTATCGGACGTCTGCATCGCCCATTGCGCTTATCAGCTCGAACACTACTCGTAGTAAGACGTTATTACGCTAAGTTTCCTTAATCACCACGCACTTTAAAAGGAATCGCTATCATTTAAAGTTTTTTTTACTAGGTTTTTATATTGTAATTTTAAAATTACATATCTAGTCTTATATAACTAGTGACTTACCCTTGCTTCGCTCAGATTCATCCCTATGAATATTTCAACAGATTGAATCCCCATACAAAAAAAACTGTGTCTAGCTTTTCGATTTTCAAGCTGTATTTTTATTTCCCCTACACTTGAACCCCTGATATACATACCTCGATAGTGGTACATGGTAGTGCCATGCTTGTTACCTTCGGGTAGCAGCCGAATGGGCCGGCACGCCCCGTATAGTACCACTCTCTCACAGAAGACCGGCATGAAGTGGCAGCTAAGCTGTCGCGTTTCGTCCGGTAAGTGAGAGTCCGGGAGGCCCACTCCCTATCCCTCCTCCCGTCCTTCTCCCTCCTCCCTCCCTCCCTTTCCTGAAAGGCCGGCAACGCATCTGCAAGCCCTGTGGTGTTGCAAATGTCCATGGGCGGAGGTGATCACTTACCCCTTTGTCCCATAAAAAAAAAAACAAGAAAAGTATTATTCAAATTGGCATTTTTGAGTTTTTTTTGACTAAAGTACCTGCAACTATTAATTTTTATATGTATAGAATTAATGGATTCAACATTGAGACAAGCCATTTACGTAGTGCACAGTGTGTGCAAAAACGCAAATGAACGAGAAATAATAATTTTCACTCTCAAAGTCCGATGGTCTGACAATTCACCATTTGTTATCAAAACTTACAACTCCCGCTGTAACTGCAAATGTTTTTACAAAAAATCTAATTACTGTTTTAAAACTATTCGATACAACTTTAAAATTGAATTGAAAAGCCGTGTTTACTTCATATAAGTTTCTTTTGTTTTTTTTTGAATAATATGTTGAGGTATATGAGTAACCCCCTTATTAACTTTTAACTAACTGCTCTAAAATTATAAAAACCTAACAATTATTTTTTTTGCAACAGAGTTTGCACGAAGCACTTATAATATATGTATATTATGATAGACCTAAAGACTTAGTTGAAAGTCGTGTAACTTATAACAAAATTCCGTAGCAGCGTCTTTCCTTCGTCCTTTTAGTCTCTCTAGTTTCTGCACTTTTAGAATATGGTAATGAAATTTTGTAAGTAGATAACGATCGAGCTGTAGAAATTTCATTCAATATGCGGTAGTTTCATTAAGGACCATTCCATTAAAAGCTCTTTTCTCTCAATATCAAGCTTAGAGCTACTCTAAATTTAAAATTTAGAGCAAGTGTAACTTGTAAGTATAAAACTATACTATTATATGTTTCTTATTTCTCAGAAAGACGTTTGATTTGTAAGTAAATACTTTAATTATTAAATTTAACCAAATAAGGGGCATAATGAAATTATAATAGAAGTCTAGTCTACTTAATACAAGATTAATTTAGTATTACATTAAAAAGCTTCTAAAATTTTGTAAGGGTATTTGAACTGTTATTTCAATAATATTATATATTCAAAAAGTTCGTTTTTCAACCGACTTCCAAAAGGAGGAGGTTATCAATTCGTCTGTATTTTTTTTTATGTTTGTTAGCTCACAACTTTGAACTGGGTGAACCGATTTTGATGATTCTTTTTTTATTTGAGAGGTAGTGCTTCCCATGTGGTCCTATTTTAATATTTTCCAGTTCTGATAATGGCATCCATGAGAAAACCATATAAGTCTTAAATTTGCATTAAGTATTTGCGTGACAAATGGACGAATAACTCAATATCACGCCAACCGATTTCGATGATTCTTCTTGGCACCGACTCCAAAATTAACAAAGACCTTAAAAGTATTATTTTCTACTTTTTAGTTTAGATTTATTTAGTTTGGAAGTCGGTTTTTGTTTCTTTGTTAAAAATAATTTATAATATATCATAGACTGTACTATTTCATGAAAAAGTAAGTGTAAAAACGAGCTTTTGAATTGCGTGTGAAAGCTGAAATTAAAACTTGGCCGCTTAATGATAATTGTGTTCACTGAATTGTAAGAAAGCAATTGCTTACAGCTTTTTTATTGTTTCCTAGTCTAATTATTTTCGGTTGGAAGTAAATTAGGAAATTTAATTTACTGTATAAAGTTATGTTCGGGCAAAAATATAATAATAACAAAATATATGCGTGTACATAATACGAGAATAATAGTAGAGTTAACACTTATTCTTTTCTTTGGAGCTGTTCAGACTGACATTATTGTTTCGGTATCGTTTAAAAATGAAAACTTCGAAGCACTTAAGTGGGAATCTCTTTAATATTACCATTCTAACCGTTAAATGAGTTTTTTTTTCTGAAATTAATATTGGTAGTCTCAGGAGTTATAAAATTGTTTATGTATTTACAATAAAGGAAATTACAAGTAAACTTAACTATAAATACAAAGCAAAAGGAGGAGGAGTTATTAAAAAAGTATCGATAATATCTTTACCCTTGGCAAAGTATCACGCTTATACACATGTAATTACTAATTTACAGATTTTAAAAACATTAATTGTTGTCTCACAGTAAAAGAAAACATTGGGAGGAAACCTGCATATTATAGAGAATCTAGCAGGTTTTTGAAAGACGTAAATTCCGCCGATTCTATCCGTGGACTATGACCTAATACCCTTCTTATTGAAAAGAATTGATCCCCCTCATTGAGAATCCCCCACCCAGTAGTGGGGGGTTAAAAAGGGCTACATACAATGTTATATACACTGTGCTTCAATTAACCCCTGAGATGTACTAAAATAAATACAGAAAATCATTCAATGCTAAAATCAACCAATGACTTCTAGTGAAATAACCATTTCAGTTCAGGCTTAAGCCATCAAGAGTCAGTAAAATTGCCTTTTTCAAACATATATGCTATTTTCCAATTTCCCAACTAGGAATATAGGCATGTTCAAAAGAATGTCGTTCCTAACACTCCATATTCAATGTTCACGGTAGAACGATCAAAGTAGTTAATCGCTTGAACAACGGTAGGTTATGGCTGCACCATGGAAACTGACCCGTTTATTGCGACTAAAAATCTCCAAGCGAGCCCAAATGAAAATTGTAAATTGTAAGTATTGAATTCTTTAATTTTATACTTGAATGCTGAGTCTTTGTATTTTTTATCTTTATATAGAAAGAAGTTTTCGAAAATTTCTTTTATTCAATTATTTTTATGAAGTGATTTAGAAGATAGTCAAAAAAATGAAATTATTTAAATTTGAGAGAAACCCTAAATTAAAAGTAGGCTAAGTTATACGTCCAACATCAACTCCTTATAACATCAGCGATCTGTCTGTCTGTGTCTAGCCATTTAAGAGATTCACCAGAAAAAACTGACGTTCATATAGACAAAAATATTATAAAATTTGATATTTAAAGATCCGTATATAAAAAGTCACATAATATGCATTAAAACGAAAGAAGGGTCGGTAGTAAACAGTATATAGAAAACGTATTAATAACTCGAGTTAAAAGAAAATCTAAGTCTGAATAATAGGTTACGAACACATATATTTCAATTAACAACGCCGAATTCTCTGCAGTACAACATATTATTCTCGAATTATAATTATTTAATTCAACGATACGATACGAGTATATCTTTTTTAACTAGAAATTACATTAACTGAAAAATTCCTTTGAATGTTATGGTTTTATAATACTAGTCACTCATACTAAGATTCGTTTAAATGGTAAGTAATGATTTTTATAGATGATATATTTTTCTGCAGTTAAAAGGTATCCTATTTCGGATAACCGGCTATTGTCATATCAAATTTAAAAAATATATATATAAAAACTACTATAGATTCCGCCGCTGTATCGTTTAGAATTAATGTTTCAATCAATGATATTATATACAAGATACGCCACCAACGCACCAAACGTGTGCCGTGCATTGGTCCTATTTGTGACCATTGCATATAATTTGTAAATTTAATGAATCAAAGCTTGTTTCCAAACGATAAAAGAGATAGAGCATTGCTTAAATCACGAACTATTCGTGGCTGTACTGATTACAAATAGCTGTCTCTTTCACTCTTACGCTTTGCGTATTTCCTGTCGCACTTATAGCGTGTGTTAAGATATACAATGTTATTAAATGTGTATTTGTATATCGCGGAACAATTATGTTGTGCGTGTAGTATGAACGTGACGTATCTTGTATATAATATCATTGATTTCAATAAGATTTTACAAAAAATATTGAATGTAAGATTCGGCTCCGTGAGAATTCATTATATGTACAGAATATTGAAAACCTCTTTTTCGAATCAGTCAGAAGCAGTACTACTTCGAGTATTAAAAAGATCTCACAAACCATCCGTTTCAATTGTGTACGGGTGAGCGATCAAAGTAGTCAATCGTTCGGACAGTGATACCGTCTCCGTACTGTGTTAGTTATGCTGAGGAAAAATGTCATTCATTTAAAATATGATTTTGACTTATAATGCTTGCATTTATTGTTACTAGCGACTCCCTGCCAAATTAAAAGTTTGTAGCACAAATAGTTAAGGACTTTTATATAAACTTGCGAGAGCCTTTAGACGTCCTTAATACGGCCCTGTCGCTAAATCCGTTCTTAGTAGACGTCTGCTAACTATAAACTACTTCCATGAAACATTTTATTTTTTACATCAAGCGGTTTTCGATATTTCGTGGTCAGTGAGTGAACCTTTACCTTTTATATATTTAGATTTTATGAATTCTTCATCCCCTCAAAGTCCCTCGTCCCATCGATGTAAACTGTTTGTTCATGTTTGAGTTTAGTCCTCTGCGTTTTCTACGTAAATATATATGATAAGTACATAATATAAATGAATTAGATTAAATTAATATTATTTGTAGAATAACTAAAATTTCTAATTACTTATATTTAACTAAGGTTTTTATTATATTTAATTGTGCTGTCTTTTGTTGTAGTATTTATTAAGGATCCCCTTGTTTTGCTTATTACAATTTACTTTAGAAACATTTACTCTTATTTTACTGATCAATACCATTACTATGTCCAAGAGTTTGTTTGCATGGATCACATGGCATAATGTGCATACATTTTTAATCGCAATACGAATTTACTATAAGTGAAGAATATAGATAATAATGACATCTAGTAGATAGTTTTTTTTTTATATTTGACCTAATCATGATTTTTTTATAGATTATATATTTATGATTCTAATACATAACATAGTAATATTTTTATATACGTACGTATATATGTCATCTTATCTAAGCGCCCTAAGTAAAAATATTTTTAGATCATCATCATTATTTTGAAAGCTTACTGAAATCAAAACGAAGAGATTTATTGGTGACTAATGTCAGCGAAGTGACAGTACTTTATGACCGATATCAGCAAAAAGCCACAGATCGAAAGCTGCAAAAAGAAACGGCCTTTACAGCTGGCTTTTTACTCTGCCAAGTGACCTCCTTTACTTATTTTTGGCAACAACACTCGAAATAAATACGCCTAATTAACAAACTTACGGCTTTCCTCTGTATTTTTATAATGCTTGAATTCACATGCATTTCCATAATCTATTGGATACATTAAATATGTTTTATCTATATTATTAGAGATAAATATATGATCCTTATTGATTCATCAGATTGTGATGATACTTTGGTAGATTTAACGTTCCAAGCAAGTTTTTTTGCCTAGAAAGTGTGTTTTTGCATATATTATCTTTGCGTTCTATGCCATTCTAAACTATTTTTCCCTAAAACCAGTAAAGGCCGCTAGTTTATAACAGATTTTGAAAAAAAAGGTTTGTATGAACATCGTGTTTAAACATAAGACTAGTTTTTAAACGTCTTTTATATGTTAAATGTGGAGTAGTACGAGTACTTATAATATTTATGTGCTCCACTAGCAGGAAAAAGTATAAGTAATCCTTAATCCTCATATATTTAGTTTGTGTCCCTTTTTCACTCAGCAGGGGGTAAATGGTCAACATAACTTTATCAGAAATATTTTTTCCAGAAAGTGACATATTAGTATGCTCTTCCTTATCAGATTCTCGTAGTACGAAATGCATTGTATTTAATAGACATGTATGTATATATTTGTGCAACAAAGTCAGTTTCATGAAAAATCAAAAGTTTAATCAATATATAGTATTCGTGAGAAATATACTCATATTACTTTCTTTATCACTACATATTATAAAACAAAGTACCCCACCGTGTCTGTCTGAGCGTGATAAACTCAAAAAACAACTGCACCGATTTTCATGCTATTTTCACCACAGGATAGTGGTTCTAGAAGAAGGTTTTAGTATATAATTTGTCAAGTTTTGTATACATTTACTAGCGAAACCCGCGACATAGCTCGCGCTAAATTTAGGGACGACCCCGAGCGAAGCGGGAGCGAGTCGCTAGTTACGAGTAATAATAATAATATAATAATAATAATAGCCTTTATTTCAGATCAACTTAACCTAATAACAATATTTTGCAGCAAACTTTAAACCTAAATTAAATTAGAACTTAAAATTAAAACTTATTCTAGTATTTGCTGCTTTTTGATCTTTTGCAGATCTGTTTGCCAATCGGCAAAGGCCTCCTCCAACCTCTTCCACTTCTTTCTAGAGCTACTCTGTGCTATGTCATTCCTGCCACTTCTCTTATATTAGTTACGAGTATATTATATAAATTTATAAAAAATATTTTTTCTCTCTACAATATACTACTCTATAGGTAAGTTCCTACTTTAGGTTAAGCTATTACTTTACGTTTTATGTAGAGCATCTTACTCGTACTTTCTTTGTTTTACGAATTTGAATTTTATCTTGCGAGCTTAACGTTTAAGCTGTTTTAAGTTTTATACACTACGTGCCTTGTTAACGAAATTAGCATCTTCTTAAAAGCATATTCTGTAAAGTAAGTCACTGTAAAGTGTCCATGTTTTATTTTTATTAAAAGGTAGTTTTCTTACAAGCTGTGTTAATTTCTTGCGACTTTATTAGCCTATTTCGCTTTTCACTTTTTTTGAAATTTTCTGCTTCACAGTGGAGTTATTGGCTCTTTTTTAACGCTACAGAGCTAGGTCTTCTGAGAAACGCAGGTTTCCTCACAATGTTTACTTTCGCCGTATACAATTGGTGAACAAGTTAGAATTTTCGCACATAGGAATAACACTGGTGTGACTTCCGGGATTTGAACCTACTTCACTCGATTTAACAAGCGAGTGCGTTACCACTATGTCAGTCAGTGGATAAACCATAAAAATAAGTATAACTATTATATTCCAAAGATTCTTTCTAAATCTTAAGGATGATCTTCTGTTGAAATCTTAATCTTGACGATTAAATATTCATTTTTAATTAACTTTATATCAACTCTACCTTTAAAAAAATATAAGTAATACAAAGTCTTGTAAATTCTACCAACATTAATGATTAAAGGAAATGTGACACTATTGTCAAAGGCTGTTTGTTTTGCTTTGTCTGTTTGTACTTGTCTATTAGGACACTAATTTGCACTGCTCCGTGTTTAAATACTTCAGAGATGTTTGAAGTGACCGAAATAGCAACGTATTTACACTTTCAACGTATTATTTACGATCTTGTTAATTATTTCTTCCTTTTAATTATAAATTGTTCTCGCTTTGAGGATAAAGAATAATGTTATTAGAAGGAATTGATATTTTAAGGATTTTTCAAAGAATTTCTTAAGAAAATTTATGTAATTGAAAATTATTTTTCAATTTTAAGTATTTAAAACATTAAAAACTGTTAATTTTGATTATCTTCAAAGAGAAAAATAGACAAAAAATGATTGAGGTCGGTAAAATAGTTTTAGAATATAAAATTTACCAATTAATATAGAAAACATGTGAATGCTTATAGGCCCCTAATATGTTTCCTTCTATTGACTCCATTAATGTCGTGTAGACATATTGTAAAATAGTATTTTATAATTACTTAGTACTTTCTTAGGTTTCCGCGTATAAAACATTATAAATGAAATTATCTCTTCGGATTTTGTCGTGGATTTATTTTGATTTTTGGTTCCCGAAGTTTCGAATGCTTTACAGCAATCATGGTCATGGAAGAGACTAATGTATTTGATTTCTCATAAGTTTATATACTTGTTACAGACAGTGCCTGCCCACAATTTACAAAATATTTCAAAATGGCACCAAAGTACTTTATAATACTTTATAGTTTCTTTCTTTCTCTCATTACTTTTTTATATATTTTTTGCAAGTAGTATACGATGATATATAATATAGAGAGTGTTCAATATCTAACAAAAATATCTCTTTTAAAACTACGATGAATCCCATGATGCTAGAAAATGTTCGTTCCAATAGCGATGAAGCGTTCATTAAGAGCTTTCAAGTTATACATAAACCTATCACTGAGTCATGTAACTTTTATGAATATATGAGTGATTTTTCATACTCATGACTATGTTATAGAAAAGTATACCAATAAAAATCGTATAACAAAAGCCAGCGTCCGTCTTATTTGCACTTCGCTAGTTTTTCTATTTAGTTGTAGTCAAACAACAGTTGAATGGTATCGAAACTTCAACATGACCGAGGAAGCGAGTACTGTTAAAACTTTTATGGTGATGTATGGTTGAATGGAAATTTAGAATTTAAAACTATCGATCGTAGCTCGTTTTTAAAATACGTGTGTCTGTACACTGTATATGCATGAATAAGTTTACATATTTAATAGAAAGAATTGGCATGTGAAAAAGAGGTCACTTGACTATGTGGGGAACTTGGCACTACATCTTCCTAGACCAGTCCAGAGGCAGACCCAAAACTAGATGGAATGATGTAGTATCAAAGAATATAAAGGAGTGCAGCCTTTCCGAAGACGTCTCCGATAGAGCGAGGTGGAGGAGTGAAACAAGGAAGGCTGACCCCACCACCATGTGCGATATATAGCAAGCAAGAAAGAGAGAGAGAGAGAGAGAGAGAGAGAGAGAGAGAGTAGGTATAGCATGTTTAAAAACCCAATTCAGTTTATTTAGACGGAGCAACAGAAAAGAGATTATTTTAAAATCTAATAAATGAGACACTAAATTAAACCTAAACTTGTATTTTTTTGTTATAAAATACTCGAAAGCCATAAATGTATCCGTACTAATATAATGTTAAAATTTGACTTTCAGTTTCGCAACATTCATTTTTTAACCTTGACATAAGCACTACTTGTACTGATGTCAAGGTTGTTTATATTTATAATATGTATGTATTTAAAGCTATAAATAATGGCATAAACTATCTGGTATCTGTAGAATAATTATTACAACACAAACATATTTATTTAAAAATATTTATTAATTAAATATTATTTTTCCAATTTACAGCTTACTCAGCTTCAATCACGTCAAAAAATTTTTTATTTCAATAATTTTTTTTCTAAAGTCCTAGCTATCTTTTAATTACTTTTGACTTTTAAATTATATGAGAAACAAGCAACTCACCCGGGTTCTTACCTAGATTTAGTGCGAGCGAACCATGAGTTTTACTAGTTATATACTAAAACCTTCATCGATAACCACTCTATCCATTCGTGAAATCAGCATGAAAATCAGTGCAGTAGTTTTTGAGTTTATCGCGAACAGACAGACGCTGCGAAGGACTTTGTTTTATAATATGTAGTGATATTTTTGTATATTGTATATAGTTCGCGAGTAAAGGCATATGTCAATAGAACAGCGGTATGTCGTCGACTGGCACTTGTTTAGAATAAAAAGCGCACGTATAAAGTTCAGTCACGCAATTTTTGAAACTGCAATTCAGTGAGGTTGAAAATTTAAAAATTGGATCAACAGAAAAGTCGATTATTGGCAAATAAAATTCCCCGAATATTTTGAAAATCTAATGTTTACATTTATTTTGGTTAGTTATTGAACGTTATATTTACGTAGAATCAACGCTATATGTACGAATATGACGAGTTAGTTGGTGATTAATGATTTAAATCAGTTATAGCGACCCTAATTGCTATGCTAGCAGTCGCGGGTTCGAGTCCTACCGGCGGTACCCGAATGTTTGTACTCCAGTCATGGATGTTTATAATTTTAATATAGTATGTATTTAAAGTTACAGTACCTGGATGACCGAGCTTTGCTCGGTATTTTTAAGAAAAATATTATTATTATTCGCCAATAGATGTCGGAAAGAGTCATATTTTTCTGTTTAAGTGGCAATATTGGGCTCCCCAAACGCCACCTTTTTGTTATTTTCTTTCAATAAAAAAATAAGTTATTGTTTAACTTGATTATCGATAAAGTTGATTATTGAAAATACGATTAAAACAGCATTTTCTGAAAATGAATCCTAGCTAGATCGATTTATCGCCCCCGGGATCCCCTGTATACTAAATTTTATGAAAATCGTTGCAGCCGTTTCCGAGATTCAGATTATATATATATATATATATATATATATATATATATATATATAGTTATATAACATACGTCTAGTGTATATATCTATATATATATATATATATATATATATATATATACACTAGACGTATGTTATATAACTGTATATTCATTTGGTCTTACTATTGGTATATAACTATGTGGTATCCGCATTATTATTATTATACTAGCAATTCCCGCGGCTCCGCCCGCGTGCTCATTTCTATTAAAAATAGGGATTGGTGGTAGAAGGTTGAAAATTAAGGGTTATAAGTATATTTTAATGCCAAATCATAAAAAAAATATGGTCTAAAAATGAAATAAAAAGATCTGGAGAGGGCCACCCTTATCTCCTAGGGTCCTAGGGGAATAAAGAATAGTCTACGACTTATTCTTAGACCTACCAAATATTTATATACACACAAAAAAAACCTACCTCACGTAAAAATCGGTAAAGCATTTTCGGAGCAGTTCGATAACAAGCACTGTGACACGAGATTTTTATATATTAGATTAATTATAATGTCCTAACATACTTATTGTATTTATTCAATAAACGAGAAGAATAAAATAACCTTGATTTCTTTATATTTGTACGAGAATGATAGGTAGGATATAAACGAATGAATGAATCCTTTTATAAAAATACAATAGTTCGCTAACGAAGGCTCATTAGGAAAAAATATTTCGTTGAATCCGGTAACAAACAGATTATTTACAAATATATTATTATTTTTTTTTTTATGGGACAAAGGGGGCAAACGGGCAGGAGGCTCACCTGATGGTAAGTGATCACCTCCGCCCATGGACATCTGCAACACCACAGGGCTTGCAGATGCGTTGCCGGCCTTTCAGGAAAGGGAGGGAGGGAGGAGGGAGAAGGACGGGAGTAGGGATGGGAAGTGGGCCTCCCGGACTCTCACTTACCGGACGAAACGCGATAGCGTAGCTGCCACTTCACGCCGGTCTTCTGTGAGAGAGTGGTACTATACGGGGCGTGCCGGCCCATTCGGCTGCTACCCGAAGGTAACAAGCATGGCACTACCACTTGAAAATATATAATAAGTTATCTAATTATTACTATTATACTTATCTATAATAAGTTATCAAATATTATATATATTATATATTAAAGTGTATGCAAACAATAAAACTAACCTTAAAATACTATTAGACAGTGTTGAAATTTTTACTGCAGATATAGGCATGTCGTTCGGGCTGGATAAATGTAACATACTTCACATAACTGCTGGACATAGAAACCATACTGATGGTAACGAGCATATACTACTGAACGGAAACACCTTTAAACAATTAAAATTAGACCAAACATATAAATATTTAGGGATAAACGAATCTGGCAAGATAAATCATAGCGATATTAGAGACCAATTAACGAAAGAATATTTTAGGAGGGTTAAAAAGATAACGAATTCTTACTTAAATGCGCGAAATTTAATAAAGGGAATTAATACATATGCTGTACCTGTTTTGATGTATTCATTTGGGGTGATTAATTACAAAAATAGTGATATAAAAAGGATCGATGTTAAGACACGAAAATTGCTAACAATCAAGAAGGCTCACCAACAGAAGGCAGATGTGGACCGAATCTATTTACCCATATCAATGGGTGGCAGGGGATTAATTAATTTAGAAAATTTGTATAAAGTTCATATTTTGAAGTACAGACAATATTTAGAACAGAAAAATGATTACCTAATAGAAGCAATAGTACAACATGATCAGAATAGAGGAAAATATTCAATTTACAAAGAAGCAGAAGAAATAGAAAAAGAACTCAAATTAACGCCGGGAAAAGATCACACAAAATTAGAAATAAAAAATAGTATAATAAAGAAGCAGAACGATGCCTGGAGAAACAAGAACCTGCATGGGCAATTCCCTAAAAAGGTACTCGACCTTGCCAATGTGGATAAAGAGCTTACTTTTAAGTGGCTGAAGAAACAACCTATTTCGCCAACATTGGAATCGTCTTTGTTTGCAATACAAGATCAGGCAGTGCTTACGCGCCAGCATGAACGCGACATATTAAAAAGAAGTACAGATGGCAAGTGCCGCTTGTGTGCGAATAAAGACGAAACCGTCCAACACCTTCTAGCAGGATGTGAAAAACTCGCCGGAACATATTTTGTAAAGAGACACAACAACTTGGTTCAATATGTCTTCTGGTGCTTGGCCAAAAAGAGCAAAATCGAAGTCGACAAGTTATGGTGGAAGGAAGAACTCAAGCAACCGACTTTAAAAGAAAATAGTTCAGCTAAACTAATATGGGAAATCCCCGTGCAAACTGACGTCACAATCACTCATAACAGACCAGACCTTATTTATATAGACAAACAAAACAACCACACTTACCTTATTGATATTTCTGTACCGTCTGACTATAACATTGGAGCTAAGGAAATAGAAAAAATTAGCAAATATCATCCGCTAAAAGTTGAACTCTCCAGGTTATGGAACACCACCGTTACAACTATCCCGATTGTCGTAGGAGCCACGGGTGCAGTGACGAAGAGCCTTAAGCGGTATTGTGACAAATTAGATGCAAACATTAACATTCATATACTCCAAAAACAAGCAGCATTACACTCTTCCACTATAATTAGTAAGGTACTTGGAGATACAGTTTTCGTAACACGACCATCGCAATTACATCAATCACACACATCACAATCAAACACACAATCAACGACCGCACATCATTCATCCACTTCTCAATCAATGACACAACAATCAACCGATCAGCACTCATCTACAAGTCTTTCATCTACATCTGAAGCTCTTGCTCAAGAAACGACCAATTCAATGCAATCTTATATTTCAAATGGGGAATAGAACAGGATTAACACTATACACTAAGTATCCTTTTTCCTGAGGGTCTCGGGGCGGGATATTTAGTTAAACCACTAACGCCATCTGTTAAAAAACCAAAAAGTTAACATCATTGTAACATTATTATAATACCCGTTAGACAGTTAAGAAAACTACGCGAGTCCTCACAAAGCTCAGCTTTTTGTTAGTATACTTGACACTTGTACATTAATATATGTATGTTTTTATAAGTTCTAAAACACATACATACATAATATTATGTAAGTCAAAGTTTTTTTAAAGTCAGATATTATGTCGATATAATATTATTTATATTATATCAACTGTTATTTTGTCATTAAAATAAAGAAAAAATCTTTAACAATATTATTTGACCTTACTATATTTTAATATGAAAAAACCCTAAAACTGTTCTACCCCCATTTATTTTTCACCCTCGACAATCAACCCCCTGCTCCTGCAAAAATGTGAGCCCCTTGACTCATTATTTCTGCTAGCATTTCTACTCAATTTCACAGTCGTATTATATTCCATTACAATTTAATACATCTTTTATATATTTTTTATTATGTAATTGCAATTATTTTATATACATACATTATTATTATGAACTAATGTTACAAACTAAACTAAAAATTTAACCGTAGGGAGCAACACTGCTATAGTGCAGTTGCCTACATAATTGATCCCTTAAATATGCAGGTAGCTGAATGAGTTGTGAATTCTCCATCAGCAAGTTTGTAGATGATCTTGGAATGTAATTTCAAAGTTGCTTTTATTACTCCTATTTAAGTTATGTTTTGTTATGAATTTAGGAACACTAGTAACGCACCCTCATTATTGTAGTGCCTTCCTAGGTCCTAAATTAGCCTGCGTACTATTACAGGGAAAAGTTTATCTCTAAACTAAATTTCATCCAAATCCGTTCAGCAGTTCCGCAGTTATAGTACTGCCTTTGTGATGTAAAGAGTTCTAAATTCGAGGCCTGGTTTGGCCAAAGAAAATATTTAAGTAAAATCTCAAAAAGTTTTTAGCAGGGAGCTTTCAATAACAGCCAGGAGTTTTGAAGATCGTGGTAGTAACACTCATCTCGTAAGCACTAAAGCTACTTATACTGATCTCTCTCTCACTCACTCTCTCTCTCTCTCTCTCTCTCTCTCTCTCTCGGGTTATGACGGCTTGCTCTGGTATCAACTCAAGCACATCGACTCTGTCATATCTACCTTTCTCCTGACGGTTCTCTATGAGGTGAGGACATTGTGATTATTGTTTTTCTGGAGGGTACTTATTTCACGGCTACTAGAACACAAATAATCCACCAATAGGTGAAATTATCTCTAAAAGAGATCAATACCAGTCAATCTGTTTATGTCGAAGAAGATGTTATCGGGCAACATAGTGTAAGAAATAGATATACAAGAAATAAAAATAATAATACATTTTATATCTAAAAAGTATTTAAATTTATATATGTACCATATAATTTACATATAATATTGTTGAGACTTAAAATTTTCTTTAAAGGTAAAAAAATGTGGGAAAACCTAGTATAGTATGAGTAGAGTCGTTTAAAAAGTAATATATCTAATTAAGCCCATATAGTGTCTGTAAGAGAGATTGAAGAAAGAATCCCCAATACCTTTTAAACGAAATTAGAGCGACAATCGATAGATCAGCGCTTTGCCCTCATTCCTCTTCCTTCGTACCCATTAAGCTAACCAAGTTACGATAACGTAACATTTTATGGAGTATCTTTTCCTACTTTCAGTACCTTACATACTAAGTATCGAAGGCTTTTAGGAGGCGAGATAAGATTACTATTAGAAAATAATGCACATTTTTGAAAGTGCTCTCACGACCGAAACGACTGCTCAAGCTATAAAATAGAACTGCTTTTTAAGCCAGTTATTGTAATGTTTTTTTACATATTTTTTGACTTTAAGGTCTAAAGGTCAAGAGGCATGAAATTTTATCATGCTACTTTAAAAATTCAAGTTTGTGTGAGTGTATTTTGTAGTACACTAACAGAAAAAGACTATGATCTAGATTCTAGATTTATTTGTGTCAGGTCTTCAGTTCTTTTTAACGTCCCACTGCTGGGCATGGACCTCCCTACGATCGTACGTGGGGGATCAGGCCATAGTCCACCGCCCTGGCCTAGTGCGTGTTGGCGGACTTGTATAGGTGGTGATAGATAATAAATATTATATACTGAATGTAAAATAAATTTCTTTTTTCAACAAGTTAATTTGTTTGTAAAGAACTCTTAATGCAGGTTTTTATCAAAAGTTTTTGGAAGAGATAACTTTTTCTTTGAAGTCGCTTTATTTATTCAATTATTATTTGCTTTTCATACTTTTTTTACTTTCATGTCACGAAGTTCAATATAATACTTCCTTCATTCTAAGAAATTACGTATTACTAAAAGCTATATCAATATAATATTGTACATATACGTACTAAAACTTCTGTGAATGTGAACTTCCATTCCTTACAAATAAACATACAAAGAAAAAATCCTATTATATAATTTTATAAAAGCGAAAGTTTGAATGGTTCGATGTTTGTTAATCGATTATGCTAGAACTGCTGAACGAATCGGGATAAAATTTTACTAAACGATAGAATGTAGTCCTAAATAGGTTACTTTTTGTTCCAGAAATTGTACGATTTCGATGGGATATATGCTTTTGTATTTTAATAGGAATGCGCGAAATGAGTACTGTAAGAGATGCCCAGGATTGAACTTTGATGTTAACAGATACCTTTTCCAGGCAATCTTTGTATACCCTAATGTGCGATACAAGAAGATATTATAGAGTAGTAGCGACTTCGCAATATACTCTATGCTCGCTTCGATCGGGTTCGTCCCT
Organism: Boloria euphrosyne; assembly: GCA_951802675.2. Classification (NCBI taxonomy): domain Eukaryota; kingdom Metazoa; phylum Arthropoda; class Insecta; order Lepidoptera; family Nymphalidae; genus Boloria; species Boloria euphrosyne. Next base: position 10,089,927 of record OX637887.1, read on the forward strand.
AGATTTAGCGCGAGCAAAGCCACGGGCGCTAGTATATCTTTATAAATTATAGCTTTTGTGATATTCTAATGTGTAAGATATATTATTGTAAAGTTACATCAAAATCCATTCAGTAGTTTTTGCGTGAAAGAGTAACAAACATACATCATTCGCGGTTATAATACTATTAGGACTAGCAGCAAGTATGGGCGTACACACAACTTACACTGTCTATTACTTATAGTTCAACAAAATGATTCGTTAATGAGGTGGTCGGCTTTATGTGCTCTCCAAGGTATAGAGGTGTATCACCATCTTAATCCATAAAAACCCCAATTTCTTAAAAAATACCCTAACATATGGGTCTTGTTTCGACTTAGGTCTTGATTTCAGGTAGAAAATACTATGCAAAATATGTAGAATAGTAGACTAGTTACTTGGGCTTGGCTTGGGCTCAATAATTTATGTAAATAAAAATAAAAAAGCCTTCTATTTCCTCCGTACAATATTTTCTTAGCGTTAATTCACACCTTTTACATATTAAAATACATAAAAATTTTAGAAAAATTCTTGTTTTGTCTTCTTTCACTATCCGATTTTATTAATTCACCTCATGTTTTCGATGTTTGTAAAGCGACATTAAAGCTTATCGATAAGATTAATGTCAAACAAAGTGATTAGGATTTCTTCTAAGAATTTCTTTTGACCTTTACTCAAGAATCTAATATCCTTTGTATAACGAAGGTTTTAGAAAAAATGGTTTTATATTTATGCTTTTAGGAGCGTTTGATTTTTTCATATAAATATGTTATCAATATATTATTACTATATTTTTGATGTCAAGTAGAATTTATAAGAATTACAATTTAATTTAATTCGTAAGTCTTACCAAGAATCTTTTAGCAGATAATAGAAGTTTAAATGTAAAACGAAAATAGCTATATAAATTATAAATATAAAAATGTTGGGATATTATTACACACAGCGCCATCTACTTCAGGGGTAAGCAACGAAGTACCAGGCTTATGTCACGGATACCAGATACCTACACATAATATATATCATTTTTAAATACATACATCTTATAAAATACATAAAGTATAAAGAACCATGACTGGAGTACAAAGATTGGTACTTAATAAATGAATGCCCCCAGCGGGACTCGAACCCGCGACCCTAACGCCAAATGTGAAAAAACGTGTCGTCAAATAAATTACTAAACTAAATTAGGAAAGTGAACATTTCATTCATTTTAATTAGTTTTAAGTCGTTGCAAATTAGTCGTAGGATCCAGTACCACTCGATAACCACCAAAAAGTATATCTTATAACAAAATTAATTACCTACATTTTAGTCACTTAACGTTTTTAATTTGATAATTAATTTACAGTAAACTGTAATACTTTTTCATAAAAATCTAAAAGAATTTTCAGCTAATTTCTGATATAAAACTTACCTCTTCGTTAAGATTACTACAGCACTTTTCAAGCTATTATTGTTTTATTAAAAAAAAACTTTTTAGGAGAGAGCTAATGTCAATCTTAATATATTTTTTTTGTCTAATATCAATAATGTCTTCTAAACTATTTTCACACTGATAAATATATTAATAAATACGTGTATGCGTGAATTGAACCCATTATCAATGTCTAATTATTTAATTCAACGCCGCCCTTTAACAGTTGGGCGGTTTAATAAAAGAAAACACAAGTCTTATATCGATTACACTCCTATATGACAGCCATAACTGATCAAAGTTCGCCTTTGTTCTATAGATTGCCTATCAACTTTTTATTACTCTATTTCGCTATGCATATTTTTGAAGTCGAGTATACTTTGCGTATGCAAATTCAATTAATCTATTACTATATGGGTTGTGTGGAGAAGTTTTATTCATTATTTAATTACTTAAGTGACATTAGTGTGATGAAGTAAAAGTAAAAAAATATTACTATATTACTATACTATTACCCCAGCTGTGAAACAAAAATCTTGTAGTGTTCTTGTATTACTGTATTATTATTAATTTTTTGCTATTATCTTATATATATATATATATATATATATATATATATATATATATATATATATATATATATATATATATATATATATATATATATATATATATATATATATATATATATATATATATATATATATATATATATATATATTTTTTTTTTCTTTCTGCCTGGCATTAATCCCGGCTAGTACCAGGGTCTGCCTTCCGACTAAGTCTACTCCACTTTGCACGATCGTTAATGTCATCCAGGATAAGTCCGTTGGCTCTCATGTCCTGCTTCACGACATCCAGCCATCGCTTCCTTGGGCGTCCAGGAGGTCTAGTTCCAGGAACAGATATATTAAGGCACTTTCTTCCAACATAGTCCTTAGACCGACGCGCGACATGGCCATACCATCTCAGACGACGCTCTTGGAGCTTATCCGCTACGTCACGGACCCCGAGACTACCCCGGATGAACGTATTGCGTATGCGGTCTGCCCGCGATACGCCACACATCCACCTCAGCATCTTCATTTCCGTGACGCGAAGCTCCTGAGTGTGTCGAGATAGTGCTGGCCAACACTCGCTCCCGTATAAAAGGACCGGTCGGATGATGCTCTTGTATATCTGCTTATATATATATATATATATATATATATATATATATATATATATATATATATATATATATATATATATATATATATATATATATATATATATATATATATATATATATATATATATATATATATATATATATATATACAACTTGATAAACCAAGTAAATAAATAAATAAATAAAGATTCATTTAGAATAGTGTATAAAGTAAGAATTTTATATTTGAACTAGCAACACTTTTGCTCTGCCCCTTCGGACCTAGGTACGTTTTAACGCTTAACATAGGTTTCTCAGAGATAAGATGTTTCCCCGCGGTGAAAAAATCCTGAGTAGATGACCTATTATCAAACCAGTCAAGTGGTTTCCTCGTAATGCGTTCCCAGACATAAGGACATATAGACAAAAAATTAAAAACTATAGATCCAGCTTCAGGATTGATAATAATTACTATTACAATAAAAAAAACTGTAAAGATTCGACCTAAAATATGTTTTGTTAATATGTTAATATGTTGGGACATTTTTACAACAGCGCCATCTAGTTCCGTGGTTAGCTACGAGGCTTGTATTACGGATACCAGATAGTTGATATACTACTCATATAACTTTTAAATACATACATATTATAAATATAAATACCCATGAACGTAGTAGAAACATTTGTGGTCAACAAATGAATGCCCCCAGCGGGACTCGAACCCGCGACCACTATATTATACTAGATCTATATTTAGAGACTCAATCTACGCATTGCTATCCACATTAACGTATTGAGTAATCTTTATCGCTGTACAAAAAATGAATTGCACGATTCTACGATTTTAATGAATTATAAATAAAGTCAGTATTTGCATGTTTTATATTTCGTTTTCATTTTGAACGTATTTTTTTTAATTCATTGAAGTCGAATCAGTATCTTTTTATGTAAAGTAACTGTATTGGAATAACGAAAAATACGCGGGGTAAAGCAAAACTTTACGTAAAAAATATCAATTTTTTTTACTTTTATTTAAGGCTTATCAAATATTTAAGTAAAAATAAAGTTTATGAAGATAAAATATTATAAAAATTAAATTTTTCTATGATTTATCAAAATTGTATCGAAAAATCTTAATATTAGGGTAAAATACGTAAAATATTTAACGAATTCCTTCATTACTTTAATCGATGGTCATGAATCTTTGATGAATTGATTAGCATCGCGTAGGTTTCTTACAAAAACGTTATCGTACTATAAGTGGAATTGAATGTATACGTGATTTGCTTTTGAACAAATCCAGGATAAGTCGCTAGTTGTGTAAGTGTTATGAATTTTATATCTAGTCTTGTGAATTTGGACCAGAAGTGCGCTTTGTAAAAAAACTATTTAATTAAAATATCAACTTATTTGAATCTCTAAAACGAGAAAGATTTATTTAAATTATCTTCTACTAATTATTTTATGCATATAATCATAATTTAATACTATTTGGCATTGCCATTCAGCAGGGAATACGACATTCTTGCCGCGGATACGACTTGTTCAGTAATCATTAAGTGTAAATTGGCTTTGTATTTATAGTTTAGTTTACTTGTAATGAAATAATCTATTTAGTACATCCGATTGCATCCACTTGTTCCTGAGTAAAGGAGTGACCAACATACACACGTACAATCTTCCATAATAGTTAGATGATTATAAATCATTACACTTTTTTAGTCGGTTAATAATTAATAACTAATCTACGTAAAATAATGACACACTTCTTGTTTAAATTGATAACAAGATAGCAGGACGTAAGTAGCAATAATAAAAATTGGAATTCTAAGCGCCCGTTTTTAGGAACTGTATATTAATTTGTACTTTTAAATATGAAATATGGTAATGTGATTATTTTTCTAACTCAATAATCTTTACGAAAAGTAAAATTTGCGAATTTATATTGTAGTTGTTTTATTAGGCTTCTTTGATACAATGGCTGTAAAGCAATCCATTACGCTAAAAAGCGTTTGAGCAAGTGTCAGAAAAACTACTTGTGTTTTGAAATAAAAAAATATTTTTTATCAAAATTAAAAATAAATCTAGATATAAATTCCAATAGTAACTATAGTTGGCTCGACCTAGGATTCCAACTCATGACTCTTGGATCGGCAGCTCTTTATGTATCATTAGATTAACGATCAAAAAGACAATATTGTACCTTGGACTATCATAATATTCTCCAGAACAATTTCGATCGTGACGGCCAATCTCATTGAGACTACCCAACTGCAAAGGAGATATTATGTTGCACTAATACGCGCTATAGATACAACCCGAAATTTGTACCTAGGACCTTTCGATCTATGGGAGTAAATGCTAAACATTTTTTAAATGAAGCCAAACTTTAATAAGATTTCTTCTTCTACTATCAGTCTTTTTTGAATTTAAAGTAAGTGTAATATATAAAATACGTTCTATATATTTCGCAAACAAAATTGCATCATTTATTAGGCGGAAACCCTGACACGTTTAAGTCATCAATTATCTAATGTATTAATTATATACTTAAGCGAAACATGTTAATTATTCATAATTGAGAACATTACAATTTGCTCAATTTGTTAAGAAGGATGATAGCTTTCAAAGAAGCTTTTAAGCAGATTTATTTTAATAATTTCCATAAGCTACACTTAGTCAATAATATTACTTAATTTGTATATTATTTAATAACATTTTTACTACCTCGGTAGTGGCTAGCATGTCCTAGGTTCGAGTCCCGGGTCGGGCCAAGTTTAGTTATTTTATAGTCTTTCTGAGTACTAAGTCTTAGCAACAGCCCGGAGTCACCCCCGTGCCTCGGAGAGCACGTAAAGCCGTCGGTCCTGCGCCTTAGCTCTCACTGGTCGTGACGAGTATTCGTCCCACCGGAGTATGAGAGTGTCAGGTATAGAGAATGCACTTGTGTCTGCACGTACACTTGTGCACTATAATATCTCCTGCGTAGTTGGCTAGTCTCAATGAGATTGGCCGCCGTGACTGTTATCTGTCGGGGGGACATTATTATTACTACTATTTTGCTTTTAACGATTTCATACTTCCTAAGTACATTTATGCGATTATTAAGACCGTTTTATTTAAAAATCTTTACAGATTTAGTTTTTCCCCATATTATTCTTTGGAAAAAATGTACCAAAGGTTTTTTAATGTCAACGTAGAATAATCGCGCCACGACCCTTACAATAGGCACTAATAAATATGTAAATATGATCCGAAGGCAGAACCATGAGAAAACGTTAGTTTAAAATACAAAGTATTGTAATAATAGAACTAAATTACGATTAAATAGTAATAAGCTTGTTAACTGTAATCAAGCAATATTATAAATTTAAAAGTAAAATTTATATAAGTGTAAAACAGTGCGTTTGGTTGTGGCACGAAGACATAAAAATAATATATTACAGACTAAATGTAAACCAAATTACATTTATAGGACATAGAATATAAAATAAAAACACAACAAATAATATCTGTTGTAATTAGCTAATGAGAGACAGTATTTATTATCATGACCTAGAAAATGAGTATAATGAAAAAGAAAGTATTAGTCCAATGTGGGGACGACCTATAAATTTTCACATATCTGAGTTATGTGCGGGTATTTCTCTAATGAAGCGTTCTAAGCACCTAGAAATTACCTAAGCGCTCGTACAATTATCCAACGACCGCAAATTACAAGTCGATTGTAACCAAGTCGTTGATTACACTGCAAATAGTTTTGATGTTATGGCTCTGATAAGCTAACAGGCATTTCGTAATGACCTAAAGTTCGACGTTTATTTATTTCTGTACTAGTGCTTACATTGTAAGCTTATAGACTTAGACTTAAGTACTTTTATAAAAATTACAATTTACTCCTAGTTAGTAATGGATACTATATAATATTATAATAAAATTCTAAGTCAAACATTAAATACTTTTTGGAAAATCTTATTTAAATAGTCATTGTTAACGATATACAGCCAAAATCTATAATTTTCAGAATATTTTTATGATTAAATGATTGTCTAACCAGATACTAAATCGCTTAACTAGAAAATATCGAGACCTACTATACTATAATAGGATACTTTTTGCTGCGAGAAAACATCACGGGAGCGAACCCGTGCGGAACGAGGTGATTCAATCCTTACTAATATTATGAATCCGAAAGTAACTCGGTCTGTCTGGCTGTTTCTGGCGCTTTCACGCCAAAAACTACTCAACTAATGCAAATGATATTATACATAGGACACTTTTCAAGGCAAAAACGGGTTTTAAGGGGTTAAATAAGGGGTGAAAGTTTATTTGAAAATTACGTCATTTTAAAGCTAGAAGCTTGAAACTTATTTCTGTGGCTTTTGATTAGATATAAATATTATAAATGAAACTACCTTTTTGGATTTTGTCGCGGATTTATTTTGATTTTTAGTTCCCGAGGTTTCGAATGCTTTACAGCAATCACGGTCACGGGAGAGAGTATCCCGTGGTAGTTTCATTTATAATGTAGAATATTCGCGTAAACCATAAAAGTATTAGATATAAATAAGGAATACATTCGAAGTTCCTAAAAATTTTACACTAAAGAGAATACATAGGGATGACCCCGACCGAAGCGAGGGTAAGTCGCTTGTTTACCTATACATTATAGTGTACCATTTCGGGTAAAACTCCATGCTTTAGTTTAACCTCTAAGTACAAATTATACATATATACATATTACATATTTTATTTCTTAGTATTTAACAAAAATAATTAATTAGTTTTAATTATTATAGTTTACAGGTATATTAGAAACTCTATATTATAAAGCAGTAGAGATTGATTTTTAATTTATTTTAACGTGAATCTCTGGAGCTTCTAGTTTGATTTGAAAATTTTATAGTCTAGAATCTATTGAGAAAAGTTATTGGCTATCTGACACCGCGCTAGAAGCCATGCTATATCGCATCTTAGAAGCAAAGCGTTTATATAACTAAACGCGCAAAAGTTACTGGCATTTAAAAAAAATATTTACAAATTTAATTTACATATATAATATATAACAAGCTAACCCGGCCCGCTTCGCTGTTATTAAACGGTAAATTAAACGGTTTATCTAATTTTCTAGTAAAATAAAAGTAGCCTAAGTTACTCCTTATAGCATTAGCTATCTGCGAGTGAAAGTCCCGTTAAAATCGGCAAAGCCATTTCAGAGATAAGCCGGAACAAACAGAAAAAAAATGATTTTTTGATGTAAGTACCGTGTATACTTTCATATGCATTTAGTGAAAAGATGTTAATTTGAAATTAAATAAGACTCTTCAATTTTATTTATATATACTGACTATCATATTGTACTCATTTCGCTCAGGTTTCATATATCTCTGAGGCATAGGAGGGTAAAACCGCTAATTTCCTATCTGTTACTGTGATTTTCTTGAGAGAAATACTCAATAACTAACTTGACCCGACCTGGGACTCAAATCCACAACCTCCAGACTCAAAGCCGTACATATTTTGCTATTATATACATATGAACAAATAAATTTACACACCTATTATATATACCTATTATATATGTATATAATTATTATAGGTGTAGGATTAATTCACTATTTATACATTCTTACATATTCATGAACAGTTAAACACAAACATGTCATCTTCAAGCTATTATTCAAGGGTTATTATCGTGTTCCCAAAGCTGTGGTTTCAGTTTAGTTAAATTGAGATAATCATCCATTTGTATTGAACAGTATTTATTGTTTATTGTTATTATAGATTTAGCGCGAGCGAAGCCGCGGGCTCCGCTAGTTATATACTAAAACCTTCCTCGAGAACTATTCTATCCATTCGTGAAAAGAACATGAAAATCGATGCAGTAGTTTTTTAGTTTATCGCGAACAGACAGACAGACTCTCGCTCGCTTCGCTCGGGTTCGTCCCTAGGTACCCCCTTTAGCATACAGTTTCAATCTTCTAGCTTTAAAAATGACATAATTTCCGTACAAACTTTAATCCCATATTTTAACCCTTTACAGCCCTTTTTTCACCTTGAAAAGTAGCCTATGTCCTTTCTCAGGCTCTAGAGTCTAGAGTCTAGACTATCTGTGTACAAAATTTCATTAAAATCGGTCCAGTAGTTTTTGAGTTTAAATACAAAAATACAAATCTTTCCTCTTTATAATTTTAGTATAGAAGTATAGATTAGTATAGATAAGTAGTGAAGTACTTAATACAATCTTGTAAATGCTTCTATTATAATATTCGTGAATATATTATTCAGATGATAATGATAGATTCATTAAATGGTGTTTTAGTTTGTGATAATATCTTCGATAATTGGTTTCGATATGCTTGTACGGTATATTTCTACATTATGTATTTGTTACGGCTTACTTCCTTGTATAACAATAATTGTATGTTTTCTTTTTGTCGCACCGATTTTTTTTTTAATAATTCTAATGCGATTAATTTAAATGCCATTTTGCGCGATTTTAGTTTAGTTTAAGCAATTTTTTGCGATAAAATCGCTAAATTGACAACACTGGCTTTATTATCTTAAACTTTAATGTTACATTCGGTTTGACCTACGGCGATTACTTTCTACTATTTTGAATAATTTTCCACTTATATTTGCAGTTTGTATTTCTTAATAATTATTTTGTTAATAAAAAACAATATTTTATATTAAGAATATTGGAATAGGCTTAATTTTAAAGTATAACAATGATAAAAATATTCTTTTTTTGTAGCTTCATGGTGTTATAATGGAAGCCTCAATGGGTTTCCTTAATAGTAGAAGTAATTCTAATTTTCTAATAGGCTAATAACTAATCGAGGTAAGTTATGTTACACCATCGATCATCATCTTTTTATTAATTTATTAATGTTTGAACATGGTTTGGTGTGAGGGAAAATATTCGACAAATAGATAGTATGTCTAGGAGAAGAATTTCTTTAAAAATTGACAATAACTGTTGGATATGATTGAGAAAATTTTGAGAGGACATGTGTTTATATGTTTACAACTGCGTAGGTGGTGTAGTGGCTAGAATGTACGGTTGCACACTGGAAGGTCTTGGATTCGAGTCCCGGGTCGAGCCAAGTTTAGTTATTGAATCATTCTTGGGAAGTTGACGGTGTTTCACCCCCGTGCCTCGGAGAGCACGTAAAACCGTAGCTCCTACACCTTAACTCTCACTGGTCGTGTCGAGCATTCGTCCCACCTGAATATGAGAGTGATAAGGAACAGAGCGTGCACTTGTGTTTGCACGTACATTCGTGCACTATAATACTCGTATCTCCCGCGCCGTTCGTGTTGGCTAGTCTCAATGATCAACTATGTTTTTTTGTCAATTCGTTCTTTTCGTTTAATTTTACTTTTTACGCAGTCGGGCTCATTATTATCCTTAATACTCGTACATTTTAGTTTTTTTAATAAAAAAATAGTACAATTAGACTGTTCGAAAAAATAATAAGGCTTCATATTTTTAATTCTTTTTATATTTATAAAATTGTTAAAAATTAAATTTACTAAAATAGAATAAATTTAAACCGTAGAATATAGTGATCTCGATACATTGATAAGTACCTAATGTCGTAACGAATGAAAAATTAAACGCATGACCAGTTATATCGATTTGTGAATGAATGACCTACTTCAGTAATTGCCATATTTATCAGAACTAATGGTGTAATAAAACCCTATATTCGTTTTGACTAAAATTGGTCTTATTTCTTTGACAAAATATATAATTACACTATTCGGTATATTTTAAATACTTTTCGTAAGCAATGAAATGATTTTTTTGTTATCTATCGACTTACCCTTCTTCTGTAGTGTTGGTTAAGGAAGCTATACATATTATTATTCCCAACGTTGTATAATTTAATTTTTTTTTATCGAATTCAGCTGCGGTTTCCAAAAGTAATATTAATATTGTGTAGCTAATCGATTCTAAACAAAAATACTCAATATCTAAATTTGGCCCGACCCGGACTCGAACCGAGGATCTCCGAATGGCATGCTAGCCGCTACACCACCGTGGCGTTTAAAAAGCGTTCATATTTAACTACAAAACACAAAAAAACATAACATGTTAATACTATTTAGCGTTAAATATACGTTAGTTTACCGTTTTAAAGAATTTTAAATTGAATCCTATGAATGTAATCTGCGCAAATGGCCCTAAGAAGATTTACTTTACAGGAAAATTTACCGTGTGGGAAATTCTTTTCCTGTGTTTCTATCTCAACGATGTCGGCGTTGATTCTAGGAGACAGTCGGCATCGTCTTTCAAAGAGAATAAATTGGTTTGTTCCGGGCAAGATATCACGTGGTCTTATAATTAATTAATTTTCTTAATCGTTTGTTTAATTAATACTTTCTTAGACTTACGCAAATATTCATTTAAAATAAAACTATCTTTTCGTATTTTTTCTGTGTATTCCACGACATTTTGAAAGCTTCATATTAATCAATTGACGACACGTTTGGCTCAGTTGGTAGTGACCCTACTTTCTGCGCCAGCGGTCGCGGGTTCGAGTCCCGCTGAGGGCATTCATTTGTTGAGCACAAATGTTTGTACTTCAGTCATGGGTGTAAATATTTATAATATGTATGTATTTAAAAATTTATATGTGTAGTATATTAACTATCTGGTATCCGTAACACAAGCACGTAACTTAGCTTACTAGAGAACTAGATGGCGCTGCTGTAATAATATCCCAACATATAAAAAAACTCATGTTATGTCTCTCTCGTGACCATAAAGCGAGAGAAGCAGAAACAAATCACTAGTACCTACTTCTGCATAATAGATATAAGAATATTAATATTACTATAAAATCTGATTGCTTTATGAGTTATTGTACAAAGAAATAAGTAAACACATTTCAAACCTCAATCTTTCATAATATGAATGAATTATAAATATTTTATAAGCTTCATCGAAACTAGAAAGCTCACTAATAGTAAAGAGCTTTGAAGAAGCTGACATGAATATGAAAAATCAGTAGGAAATTCAAATATCTTGACGTAAGTCCCCTATCTTTAAACACACGATGTGTTAATAAAATAAAGCTCTCAGCTTTCAAGTCAAGACAACTTAATAATGCAAAGTGAGTGTTAGAGGGCGTTGTTTTTGTCTTGGGCATTCAGTTTAGGTGACCTAGAAACTGTAAAGTAGTGCAACAAAGTGTCACGTCTGAGTCGAGCTGTGGAAATATTGGATATTCTGTCATAGTTTACGGTTAAGAAATGAACTGGTTAATATTTACCCTTAATTAATCTATTTAAGTATTTTACATTATGTTTGTAGGTTAATTGTTAAATTTTAACATAAATGTAAACGCCATTAAAGAGCATTGACTTATTTTAGCTTCTCTTGGGAGTTTTTTGTATATATTATATTACTTTCTACTTGTCCCCGTAACTGTGCTGGGGCAGTTCCTTGAGGAAAGATTTCCTTATGAGTTACACCTGGTATACTATTCATGAATACATGTTATAACGTATGTATTTATACGATACTTATAAAAAAATACAGTTTTTTAACCGTTTTTGTTTGTTTGTCTGTCTGTTTCTTCCCAATTATCTCTGAATTGACTGGACAGATTTTGATTGGGCTTGCACTGGCATATAGCTGATGTTTAAAAGAAGTCACTTCACTCTCTTTCAAAATAATTAAAACGTTATTAGTGTATTAAATGTTAAATTAAGCGTTAATCCAAATGTATTGCACAAAATAGATGCGAAAACAACAACAATTTTCGCAATAAAAGTCGAATGGCAACATCAGCATAGATATGAGATCGTCATTAGAAAGACAATATCGCTATGTTCATTTCACCACAAAGTACGAGTCTCATAACCGAGTTTAACCCCAATACGTATTGATGAAAGTAGGTACTACTGGAGACATATCTGTGGATTTAAAATTTAATAAAGCAACCGTTTGATGTTGTCAAACACCGTTTGTTGAATATAAGTAATATTTAATAAAAATATGGTAAAATAGGCATTTTGCATATATTTATTATCTTTTATGAAGTAAATGAATTAAATTATTCTAAATATTTTTTGTAACTCGGATATTTGTATCGATAAAAATCATATTATATCACTCGCCGACTGTCGTAAAGCCCTAAAAATTAATGTGACTTAATGTGAAGGTTAAATTTTAAGGGAAGTTCTGTTTTATATCATTAGTAGTTGACACTGTAATTAGAAATTGCCTTGAAAAGTCCTAAGGCTAGTAAAATTCTTAACAGAAAGATGCATAAACTAAACTTGGCTCTACCAGGGATTGGCAAGTGCTACCGATAAGAAATCCTTTACAGCACAATTACCTACGAAGAGAGAGTGGGTTATAAGTATAACGTGTCTAAATGCAGGGTAACTTGACTGTTTTTATATCGATGAAAATTAATAATTTACTTTATACCTAATTGGCTTAATTAAGGCCGACGTGTCGACTATGCGCGCGAAGAGCTTTGAAGTTCCGCACAATAATTTTAATTGGAAGTGCCTACTTGAAAAACAAATATACAAAAATACGAACTACAACAAACTGGCATTGTTTTTAGAGAATTCTAAATATTACAAGCACTATAGTTAGGGAAGTGAAACATTTGTAAGGAATCTAAATAAAGTAATATATGGTATAAATAAAAATACAAGAAATAAGGATAAACTTGTAACACCCAGTTTTCGCCTTCAAAAAGTAAATAGATCGTTTATGGGGCAAGGTGTACGCATGTATAATAAAATTCCACAGTCCATATTGAGCTTGCCTTTGAAACAATTCAAATCTAAAATTAAAAATACATTATAGAATAAGGCTTATTATAAGTACTATCGCGGAATACTTAGAAGATGTAAATGTGTGGGATTAATGTCTTGTTGTGTCTCACGTAGGATAAATGGAAAAACATTGTAATGCAATAAATATTGTAATGAAATATTTTTTGAAAAGAGCAACTGTTGAGTTTCTCGCCGGCTCTTCACGGCAGAACAGCATTCCGAGTCGGTGGTAGCTTACTCCCAAGTCCCAGACTTACAGACTGACATTTAATTTAAATTTAAAGTTTAATCATGTAAAAGTGACGATTCAAAAGAACTTGTAAAAGTCTATTTGAATAAAGAATATTATGATTTGATTTATATTACTAAGTACTTGGGATTTTTTATAATCGGTTTTTCTTATTAAAAATTGTCGTTTATTAACTGAATAACTAGCTATTATAATACCAAATTTCATCAAAATATTTTTAGTGGTGTTCTTGTGATGCATTCGCAGACGGACAAAAAATTTTGAAACTATAGATAGGCCTATGTATCTGTTATATATTATTATTTGGATAAATTTAAAATGTAGTGGTTGCGCCCACAACGCTATTGCAGTATTAGTAAAACAGTGTGTATCCAACTACCAAGCTTTTCACTCATACCTGTCTGCATACTTAACAGTATCAGTAATGATGACTTTTAATAAGATTTTTAATAAGATTTTTAAACTTTACTCAAATAGCATGTGATATTGTATAGTTACTATATAAAGGTAATTCTGACAATGGTAATCGGACACTGGTAATCCCCTTACTTGGGAAACCGAGTGAAGCGGGTTAAATCCGAGGTATTTTTTTTAATTTAAATGGAAAACTTTCGAAATACTTTATAACCGCCAAACCACACTTGGCAGGCATCGAAATATTCAGGCCCACGCCCAGCAGTGGGATGTTCAAAAGATGTGAATACACACATACACTTCACACCATATATGCATCTTTTATTTTATGCTGGTTTTCTCTATGATTTTCAATTTAAATCCACGAATCAAATATTTACTATAGAATTGACGAAATTACATTCAGAAATTGTAAGTCAGAAAGACATTAATAAGTCACAACATAACCTTTAGTAAACATGGGTCGCATGACACTGTACTAACATTTGATATAATAGAGCTTTTTCTATCAATATAAAAGCTTCGTATTTTTAACCAATACAAAAGGCGATACTATTTTCGTCTTTAGTCCGTCAAATACTTTCTAGGTCGCGCTAATTCTAATATATAAAAATATCGTGTCACAGTGTTCGTTATCGAACTCCTCCGAAACGGCTTAACCGATTTTTATGATTTTTTTTGGGTTTATTTGATAGGTCTGAGAATAGATTGTAGGCTATTTTTAATTCACCTAGATTATAAGGGTGGTTCTCTCCAGATTTTTTAGTATTAGATAAAATTTATATTTTTTATTTTTTTTATATAACCCTAAGCTTTCGTTTCGTTTCGCGCGGAGTCGTGAGTATTGCTAGTTTTATATTTTTCCAGTACAAACATTTACAATAAATTATATATAATGAACATAAAACACCATACTTCAACTTCTTGGACATTGCCTTAAATTCACTAAACTGGTATTATTTAAAACTAGCTTTTCCCGCGGCTTCGCTCGCGTTCTAAAGACTGGAAACATTAGAATTCTTTTGCCCGTCCTCGCGTCTTGAACGCGGTAATCATTATTTTGTTTCGGAGTTATATTAAAACTACAATATCTCTAAAGCTATTCATTTAAATTAAATTAAATATTTGAGATAAGTAACTCGTTTATTATCTAGTAATAAGGATTAATATCATGTTTATAAAAACACCTTCGCAAATAATGCATTGTCTTAAAACTAATTTTATTACCCTTGAAAAGGTTATAGAGAGTCAACCTTAAAAGATAGACATATGCTATTGCGAACTTTTTTTTCGAATTTTTATTCGATTTTTAAATTATATTCGAAATTTGGAAAACGCAAAGGAATTTAATCAATTACACCAAGAAATCTAAACAAAATTAATATAATTGGAACAATTTCCTTAATAGGTAATTTTGAAACCGCTATAATTAGTCGAATCGTTCGTAGTGTCTAATGAAGTCTGGTATAGGCGAAACCTAAGAAATACCAAGGGTTACATTTTGTTACAGGGCTTTAGAGCTTTATGTACGTGTTTATAGATTAAACTAGTGATTCACTCTCACTTCGCTTGGGTTCGTCACTACCTACATTTTGAAAATTACTATGTTTCGCATAGATGATAAAATATTTGATTATTTAAAAAGTTCCCTAAATGTTGACCCGAATAATCAGCCATCATCATATAAAATTTAAAAAAAATGTGTTAAGTGGTTGCTTTGCGATGCGATCACAGACTCATAAAATTTAGAAAACACATCAATTCTCTTCTCTTCTTCTGCATTCATAATAAATACTATTTCTATAAAATCTTCTTTAAAAGTGTCTAAGTTTACCAAATTTTATTTTTTAACCAACTAAAACTTTATTATATTTATAGATACATCTTCGCTTCACTTCATATTCGTCCCTAATGAGAAAAAACAATCTTTGCTTCTTCCAAAGAAAACGGCTGGATAGATTTCGATAACATTTACCATATAGCTTATACGACCTGGAGTGAATTATAAGCCACTGTTAGACAGTTGAGTTAGCCATTTGGTAATGGCTTAACAATTTCCTTTGGAAATTTGTACAATTTACTTTAAAATTAAATAAATTCGATACAACTTTTCAGTCAAAAAGTAAGAACAGTCGATATAACCGTAACGTAAAAGTTTGTGCCATTAAATATTTAGTGAAAGTTCACTGGAATATGCTGATAATAATAATTCTTACTTCAAACTTTCTTTTTCCACAAAACGGTAGGTCAAATTCCACTTTTCAGAGTTTGCTGAAATTTTAACTATTCAAAGTTTAAGATCGAAGCCTTGACTTTTTCATAGTTTCCGACACGGAAAGTTGGATACTACATGGAAATATAAAAGTAATATCTAGGTATCTGCATTTAATACAAATTATTTGCGAGGGAAGCGGGTTTCAAATCCCGGGTCAATATGATTACTACTTGCCTTACGGTGAAGGAAAACATTGTGAGGAAACCTGCATGTCTGAGAAAACCAAGCAAATATTTGAAAGACATGTAAAGTTGCCCAACCCATACTTGACCAATGTGGTGGACTATGGCCTGATCCCCCTCATATTAAAGGGCGGTCCGTACCCAGTAGTTACATTATTAATGACTCCAGATCACGTATATATACTAGGTATCTCTATCAAGTGCTCCGTTAGTAAAATTGCATGTAATAAAAAATAATCGCTTTAAACTACAGAAGATGCCAAAACAAAGTACTTACTGTTGATTAAATGAAATTGTACGATAGACACGTTCTATTTTAATATACACGACGAATTCTTTAATTTACAGAAGCGTATATTCCTGTCGAATTCATAGTTTTTCATATTTTTATTTATTCACACTTGGTAACTCGGGGGACTCTTGCACAAAGTACTTGCGAGTAATGCTTCCATTAGTCAGATTTGATTTTAACCCACAGGGATGTTATTTGATTTCTGTAAAGTTTACTTCACGCTTGTCGACTTATTTTAAAAATGTATTTTAATTTCATTTTGGGGTGTGTGTTGTGGGTTAAAGCGATGTCATAAATCTTGGGGTTTATTTAAGTTGACAAATGCTTCATATCGGTAATGTAAATGGAAGGTAAACTATGAAAGCACTTTATAGATTTGATTTTACACGATCTTTCATATAGTTTTGTTTGTTTGTTTCTTTGAATGCATTAATATCAGGAACTACTCATCAGAATTGAAAAAATCTTTTTTCATTAGAACTCATTTATTGAAGAAAGCTATAATATAGTATCGTGTAATGAAAGATAAAATATAGCTTTCATTTTTAATATAATAAACAAAAAGACAAAAAGTTTTTAGGTCCACCAGAACTAGAATTCAGGACCTCACGAACTTCAGTCATATGAACCACTCTGAAAAAAGAATTAGTAAAACTATACCTATGAACGATTTAAATTAAGGTTAACTAAGTATGATACTAAAATATTTTTATGTCAGAGAATATTGAAATTCGAATATTTCAAGATTTTCGTTTGTATTGCGAGAAGCAATACGCATTTGCGAACCACTCATTATAATTTCAGATTCAGTATCCTTTGAGGGCGGCTTACTTCTCATTAATATTCTACGAAATATATTAAACAGTTCCTTTTTGATATAATTTTCATTAAGTATATAAACCTCTGCGACGTCAAATACCTTAGTCTTGCCCGTGACCATGATTGCTTTTTTTTTTATGGGACAAAGGGGGCAAACGGGCAGGAGGCTCACCTGATGGTAAGTGATCACCTCCGCCCATGGACATCTGCAACACCACAGGGCTTGCAGATGCGTTGCCGGCCTTTCAGGAAAGGGAGGAGGGAGGAGGGAGAAGGACGGGAGTAGGGATGGGGAGTGGGCCTCCTGGACTCTCATTTACCGGATGAAACGCGACAGCATAGCTGCCACTTCACGCCGGTCTCCTGTGAGAGAGTGGTACTATACGGGGCGTGCTGGCCCATTCGGCTGCTACCCGAAGGTAACAAGCATGGCACTACCACTTGAAGTACTTGAAACATCGGGAACTAAAAATCAAAATAAATCCGCGACAAAATCTGGAAAGGCAATTCTACTTGTACTTTAAGCAATAAATTGGTATAACATTTTAGTTAATTTCAAACATATGGTTAAAAGGAAATATATGTATAATGTTGTATAAAAAATAAGTTAGTGCTGTTTAGCCACGTCTAGCTAATATTCCGAATGTGAAATATGATAACATTTTCGCGTATAAGTAAAGTATATTTGATCAGTGAAAATCTAACTTTATTTTCCACATTTCAAGTACAGTAAAATCTATCTATATCTATATCTATATCTATATATTATATAAAAGAAAGTCGTGTTAGTTACACTATTTATAACTCAACAACGAATGTACCGATTTGGCTGAAAATTTGTGGGGAGGTAGCTTAGAGCCAGGAGACGGACATAGGCATACTTTTAAAGGCGAAAAAGGGCTATAAAGGGCTGAAATAGGGGATGAAAGTTTGTATGGAAATAACGTCATTTTTAAAGCTAGAAGCTTGAAAATTATTATTTGGCCTTTTGATTAGATATAAATAAGTAAGACATTTAAAGTTTGTAAAAATTGTACGCTAAAAGGGGGTACGAGATAGGGACGAACCGAGCGAAGCGAGGGTGAGTCGCTAGTATATGATATAAATAAAACAGATGTTTAGCTTAAAAGTCACTTTAAAATATGTGGAATGAAAAATATTTTTAAGCGATGTTAAAGCACCTAAGTTCTTATTGCGAGAAATGATTTACAATAAGTATTTTACGCGATATCTTGTGAACTGGTATTATGAATAATAATTAACGTTTCATTATTTCATACACTGTACGGAGAATAAGTATTTAAATTTTTTACTTTTATTGTAGGCTTAAACTATTTATTATAGATTAGTTTAGGATTTATTTTAGTTTTTTTAGTTTTCAACGTTTCGAATGCTTTACATCAATTATGGCCAAGGCAGACAAATGTTGTAGATATTTTTAAAGTTTATAACTCATTATATAGTTGCAAACTAACTCATTACAGATATTGCTTATTCAAAAAACAAAATAATAATAAATTAACAACAGAAAAATGACACTAATGTTAATTTTACTTCTAAATTTTTTTATTAAAAATAAGAAAAAAACATAAAACCTTCAAAATAACTTCTTTTCTCATACGTACTACTATTATTCGGTACTTTATCTATTATTTATCTTGAAAAGAAATTCTAAATCTATAAAAAAAGTTACAAAAGCTCCTAAATTTTTATTACTTGAGATATTGACAAAGCACTCCATAAAACGACTCCTAACGCCATTATAACGCGTATTTTAAATTTTCACGCGTAACTTGACGTTATTTCCCATATGATTGCCGGCCAAAGATTACTGCGATGGAAGATAGAACCCTTAATATTTTATGAAGGAATTGAACGGGACTGTGTGGTATAAACGATTTCTGTTTTTATAACCAAATATTTGAATAGTATTTTTATTGGCTATTTTTGGTTATTAACACTATTATTGAATGAAACTTCTTATGCGACTTTCAACAAGGTTGCGTTAAACGTTTAACGCAACTCGGGGTTTTAAGTAACGGGAATCTAAAACTTTAGATTAGTATAAATAGTATAAATATAAGCGAGTACCAGTACAAGTACCAGGCTCAGAGTCGGGGAAGAGTTAGCGCCACCACCCCTCATACGGTCAAGATGCGCAGGGGATCTCGCCCACCGTAAGTCGGTGATTTTTAATGTCACGTTATGTGTAACAAAAGTATTACAATATACAGCCTAACTAACTTAATAAATGTATCAATAACCTGCTGATTTTTTAAATAGAATCAAAAAAGTGTTAAAAATTGTCATGTATTACAAAAATATCCGTTGTGACTGACTTTTTTAGTGAAAATTGTATTAAAATCGATTTAGTCAATCTTTAAACCTTCTCATTTTACTAAAACTCTTTCACACGATACAAATATCTAGAATATGTTATTAACAGTTAAGTCATATAATAACTTAAGTATTTCTTTTAATATATTATTCACAATGCCTACTGGTAAATTAGACAAGTATTTGTCTCGGCTGGGAATCAAACCCAAAGCCTCCGAAACTTTATTACTTCTATATTACTATTCAGACTTCGTTTTTTATGATTTTCCGAGCCATAAACATAGAGTTTATAACTTGTGACGTTTATTCGCATCAACAGTTTTATGCCTCGTGCTATGTCCATTGATTGAACTTAATAAATGAATATATAGGGGATCAATATACGGATTGATAGACAGACTTACAAAGTTATTGCTGTGATCTGAGAATATTTTGAACGTTTTTTGTTCATTTTGACGATACCATATATTATGCCCTCATAATGACCTAAAACTTTTGTTATCACTTTTTCGTACCTCAAAAGAAAAAAAGGAACACTAATAGCATAACTTCATGGTTATCCATCTGTCTGTCAAGATTTTATCAGAATATCTTTGAGTTATGAAAAAAGTTAGATTTCTTAGTCAACGCAATCAAAAGATATATGTAGTCAATTATGGCGATTTTGACACATTAAAACCTATAGGATACTTCTTGTCCACTTATCACGTGTGGTAAAAATATAGGGAAAAAATCGAGAACCGTTTTGTCGTAAAAATCTGCAATTTTTAAAATTGTATTTATACTTATGTAAATTTAATTTAATATATCATTTCATTACGCTATACCGAATGCAGAATCCTCAGTGCGTAAGTCAAACTCGCACTTGACTTGTATTTTCAATAATCCCGAATGTGCTTAAGGGAAAGAGTTCGTTTATAGCACTAATAAAAACTAATGAACAATGAATCCAACAAATGAATCAATGGTAGGCCGATGGTAAAGCACACGCTTGGAATGCCAAGTGAAGCACATAAAGACTAATATATTTATTAGCGATTCTCTTTTTGACCTATTTCCGAAATTGAGGATAATCTATGTAAGTAATTTAGTGTTTGTAATCTACTATATAAAAATAAGTCGGGTTTTCCTTCCTGACGCTATAACTCCAGAACGCACGAACCGATTTCCACGGTTTTGCATTCGTTGGAAAGGTCTCGGGCTCCGTGAGGTTTATAGCAAAAAAAAATTCAGGAAAAATTTCAACAGAAAAACGGGAAAATCTTTTAAACTATACTAAAGAGGTTACACCTGGGGACGAAGCGAAGCAAGGGTGACCACTAGTTCTTTATATATGTAATGTCATTTTGTTACTTTAAATTATATTTCAATAAAGCTACTTCTATTGTCATATTGACTTAATAAATATTTATATTACGGATGATAGTAAATAATTTATACAAACCAAAAATGGGTAGTGTTAAATTCAAATAATGAATATTATAAGTGCATATTGTCTATAATGGCTTAATTTTTTTATGGCGAAATACACCAGAAAATTTACGATTTATATCATAAAATGTCATGTTTGAAAGATGATAAACATCGTGAGGAAACCTGCATGTCTGAGAAAACCTAGCAAGTTTTCATAAGACATGTGAAGTCCGCCTACATTCACTAGGCCGACGTGGTGGATTCTGCGCTGACACCCTCGTACAGATGGAGGCCCGTGCCCAGCAGTGGGACGTTTAAAAAGGGTTGATGACAAACAGTATTAGGAAACTGCCTTGTATTTTATTCTTCTAATAAATACTAAGCGGAAAAAACACCTAAGATATGCTCATTTCTATAAAACAAGTCTGTTAAAATTGTAATCCTTACATTGTTTTCCGTTTTACATTCATCGTCGAAAAATAAACTTGTCAACTTGTCTCGTATTATCTCTAGAGTATATATATATTGAGGATAAGCTTTCGGTATACTAAAGCTTAATGTTACAATGACTCTTAAACCTTAAAAGAGATTACATAATGGTTTAAAAAGATATATTTTTGGAAACGAGGATCTAATACTCTTAGGTCCAATTTTACCAAAGTAGAATAAATTTTATTCCTAGGATAAAACTGTTATTTACTCTCAGATAACCATACTTTCATTTCACCAACTACTTATCCTAAGCATAACAAAGTTATACGAGAGTAACTCTTATACTACCAATTTTGAAGGAATAACCGGCTTATTCCTCAGATAAAATCAAAATGGTGTCAAATTTTATGTCAGCTGAGCGCTTAGAGTACATATTACTGAACGACTATTAAATAAATAAATAAATATAAATTAGCATATAAGTTAGCACTTCGTTTTCTTTTAAGAAATTTTTTTAAAAACAGTAAGCACAACACAAAGCAAACTAAATTAAATTTAAACACCAGGCAGCGTGACTTTACAGATAGTTTGTTTGAAAATAGTACTGACACATTGACACAAGCTCAAAGTGACGACTAAATTAAAAATGTTCTGTTATGCTATACTGTACTGAGACCATGACAAGCCTATTTAATTGGTCTGCATTCAGTTATCTAAGAATAGTAATACTAGGAGTAACTTTTTGTCATTACAAAGTGGTGAAACGTACTATAAGTTATTCAGAGAGTAAATGCAGCGAATAATTTTAAACCTGGCATAGTTATTCTTTGATAACGACACCATTGGTGAAATCGACCCTTAGAATGACATAAAATGTTGAATTGAAATTCTATCGATCGATTTTAATAATAATGAGTTGTAAGCGATATCCCAGTGGTAACGCGCTCGTTTGAATAACTAATTGATGCGGGTTCGAATTCGGGTCTCGCACCTCTGATATTTTTATGTGCGAATAATTTCTAACATGATTACCACTTGTCTTAAGGTGATGGAAAACATCGTGACGAAACCTGTACGTCTGAGAGAACCTAGCAAGTTTTCGAAAGATATGTGAAGTCCGCCAACATACACGTGACCAGCGTGATGGTCTATGGCCTTATCCCCTCGTATTGAGGAAGGTCTGTACCCAGCAGTGGAATGTTAAAAATGGATTCCTAATATAAGAAGGGATTAAATAAGACACTTTGATGAAAACATTCTAAATCTAAATAAATTTCTACTTTTAATATATCTCAAAGAAAAATCCACAACAAAAACATAACTTCGAAGCGTTCTCACTAAATATACTGTGTATTTTCTTATTTTTTTACGATATCATAAATTTCTTGGCCTACGGAAGTTTACTTTCCGATCGCGAAGGTTATTCGGTACAGGAAAATGATTTTTCGCTAACAAAGGAAAAGAATTAAAAGAGGCTCGGAAAGGCAAACTTTCATTGGTTCTTTAGATTAAAACATAATATGTACACACTGTATAATATATTATAATACATATTAAACACTTCTATCTTGAACATTAGTTTGCTCGTCTGCCATCTTACATGCCTTTTGAGTTAACAAACAACAAATTAAATAAAAAAACCTTATTATCGTTATTATTTAGATAAGACTAGCGACTCACCCTCGCTTCGCTCAAGTTCGTCCCAAGATTTAGCGCTAGCGAAACCGTGAGTTACGTTAGTTATATATAGTAACAATAACCTTCCTCTATCCATTATTGAAAAACAGCATGAAAATCGGTGCAGTAGCTTTTGAGTTTATCGCGAACAGACAGGCAGATTTTTAATGATAATATCATAGAAATGAGGATATAATTTGTGAATTAATATTAATTATCTATTTAAAAAAAATTAATAGCGCAATTTTGAATGTAAAATGTCAACTTAATTCAGTAATAAAGGTTATTTTATTTTATTTTATAAGTAAAAAGCACAGGGAAGCATAGCCCATATAGCAAAAGTTGTTTTTGTAGTGTGTTCCATTCTTTTATCTGGCCAGGTAGGGCTAATGCCTAGTTATATAAAGTCCTGCAACGCCCCCTGAATCTCATAATTGGATGGGTGGGCGTCTATTAAATAGTATACCAGCGATAAGCTAACCTTTTTGTGGAACGATGTTCTTACTGAGGTTTTCCCTAAGTACTTTAATACGTGGCTTTTCAAGAATCGTGTCTTCAGGTTCCTTTATAGCCCACTCTAAGTTCTTGCTACTAATTATAATAGAATATACATTAAAATGATTGCTGTTGGTTAGTCGTTATTTAAAAAATACTTCCTTGAGTCCCTGCATCATTAAATTACAATCTATATACTAATAATAGTAAATTTATAAAAATGCGAATGTAAGTTTGTTTGTTACGTTTTCACGAGATAACTACTCAACCGATCATTATGAAACTTTGTACACATATTCTTAAAGGTATTAAGCTTTTTTTGGGTGGGCTTGAAGCCATGAACGTGGGCGAAGCCGTGGGTACTGCTAGTATAGTCTAAAACAAAGTCGCTTTCCGCGTTTGTACGCTTCGATCTTTTAAAGTACGTAACAGATGTAAGCGGTTTTCATCGATAGATAGAGTGATTCAAGAGGAAGGTTTTATATTATGGTAGAAAAAGGTCGATAACGTATCTCTTTTCAGTGAAATCTATAGTAAAATTTAAATGTATCTAGGGACGAACTCGAGCGAAGCGAAGATGAGTCGCTAATTGCTTATAAAACTAGTACTGGCTCATTTGATGTTATATGTATCATTTAATTATAATTTACTTTAGCAATAACAAGTAGTCGGTATTACAAGGAATTTTTTTTTCCTTAAGCCATTTCAAAATATACCGAATCGAAACGTAAATCTTTAATCTACGAGTATATGCTCAAAATGAAAAACGTTTTACGGTAGAATATTTGAAGATAAAATCAGCCTGCCTTAAATAAATCTTTAACCTTTCTAGTATAATGCATGCATACGTCGCCATATATTAAAATAATCTTTAATCTCTGATATTAATCGTAGGCCCAACGTTACCGTCATCGGTTTTAAAGGCAATGAGACATAACCGACCCCCTAAAGTTATTAATGTAGGGATCGCGATTATCATTGCGGTGTAAACTTTATCGAGGACGTTACAATATTTTATGAAATATAATTCAATTTTTATTGTCTTAGATAATATTATACGTTTAGAATAATTTATGAATTGTAATTGTTTATTAATTTGTGACGTCAAAGCGTCAAGTGTGATTTGGAGTACCATATAATCTAAACCAGGTCCGAGCTACATCACTATTATAAGTCAAATATATTTTTAATAAAAAAACTTACAGATTGTTTCTTATTCTATATTATGCTTCAATACCACTTGCTGTAGAGACCCTTGGCTCACAGAATCGTGAAAAGATATCGTCCCAGATCCAATGACCTTACTGGTGACGAGCTAGCACGTTTTCGCTGAAAGAATCGGCATTGCCATTCAGTGGAAGAATGTAGCTTGCATTCGTGCCACCATTCCACGCGGACATGACTTGTATACTCGTAGTAATAATCCATACTAATATTATAAATGCGAAAGTAACTCTGTCTTTCTGTCTGTCTGTCTGTCTGTCTGTTACCTTTTCACGCCTAAACCACCCAACCGATTTTGCTGAAATTTGGTATGTAGATAGTTTGCATTTATGAGAAGGAAATAGGCATATTATTTTTTGGAAATTCAACCCCTAAAAGGGTTAAAAGGGGTGGCAAAGTTTGTATGAGAAAAATATTTTTATTGCACATTTTTGCATGAAACTTTGAATTAAAGCTTTTTAGTACAAATGATGAAACACGTATTTCAGGGTTTTTTGAAATTCACCCCCGTTGGGGGTTAAAGGGGGTGGCTAAGTTTGTATGGGAAATTTAATTCTATTGAAATATTTTGCGTGACACTGAAATAATGCTCTGCAATACAAATTATGAGATACATATCTAAGCGTTTTTTGAAAATCAACCCCTATTGGGGTTAACGGGGGTGGCACAATTTGCGTAGGAAAAATATTTAACACTAATTTTTACCATAAGTCCATAACAATGAACCACGTACATCAGTTTATCATTAACGAAAAACACACAAAGAAATTATGTTACACATAGTAGCAAAATTGGTTAAAAATAGGAAATAAGTTTTAGAAAGCGCAGCAGTGGCGGCACGGCAGGATGCTACACAGTAGTTTTCAGAAAAGAGGGCCAGAACTTTAAATGGGGAATCAGTCCTTGGTACATTATAAGTAACAATATATAAGCAAAAATGTTTATTTTATTCACTCTTAGCGCGAGCGAAGCCGCGGGCACCGCTAGTTAAGTATATATTTATTTTGAAGTATATTTTTAATTTACTATTGTAGTATATTGTAAGTTCAATACGTAGAGATTTCATAATACAATCTATTATATCTCATAGACAACTATTTTTTTTATGAGACAAAGGGGGCAAACGGGCAGGAGGCTCACCTGAAGGTAAGTGAATACCTCTGCCCATGGACATCTGCTACCCTGCAGAGCTTGCAGATGCGTTGCCGGCCTTTTAAGAAAGGGAGGGACGGAAGAGGGAGAAGGACGGGAGGGGGGATAGGAAGTGGGCCTCCCGGACTCTCACTTACCGGACGAAACGCGACAGCAAAGCTGCCACTTCACGCCGGTCTTCTGTGAGAGAGTGGTACTATACGGGGCGTGCCGGCCCATTCGGCTGCTACCCGAAGGTAACAAGCATGGCACGACCACTTTAAAAACTAGTAAATCCGTTCCATTCATAGACATGTTTAAAGGGTTTGTGAAGATCTCATAGCCATCAAAAATATCGTACATGTTGACCCAGATAACCAGCAATCATCATATCAAATTGCATCAAAATCTGTCAAGTTGTTACCTCATGATGCAGTCGCTCACAGACAGACCAAGTTTCTTAAAAACATAGATTCGGCTTATTCCAAAAATGTCTAATTGCTTAAATTCTTACTAAAGGTATTATTTTATGTCAATATCAGAACATATCAATACGTTGTCTTGCAAACTTTCCTAGAAGACCCAACTAATACCATAACTAATGAAAGTACTTTTGGTTGAGTGTATCGAAAGATAAAATTAACGAGTTTTATGTTTGAGTTAATGAATTTAGCTACATTTTTATACTATACGAATAAATATTTTAGAAACAACTGCGATGCGAATGGGCTCATAAAACCGCAGTACTAATATATGTATGGGGAAGGGTGTAACCTCAAAGGGAAAGAATAAAAAATGGGTTTCAATCCTTAATAAGGGTATATTTATACATTCTAATTTGGTTCAGGCCGTGTAGCGTCTAGGGACTAACGCATGTGCAATACTTGATTAGATCAATTGGTCTTAATACCGTGTCTAGAATGATACAGAGTTTTACAGATTATTATTATTTTACATATTATTATAATTATTTAATAATATGTAAAATAATAATGCATAATAATAATGGTTTCTGAGGAATGAGGATGGAAAACCATCACAAGTTATATGAATTTTTCAAGTGGTAGTGCCATGCTTGTTATCTTCGGGTAGCAGCCGAATGGGCCGGCACGCCCCGTATAGTACCACTCTCCACAAAAGACCGGCGTGAAGTGGCAGCTATGCAGTCGCGTTTCGTCCGGTGAGTGAGAGTCCGGGAGGCCCTCATACCTCCTCCCGTCCTTCTCCCTCCCTTTCCTGAAAGGCCGGCAACGCATCTGCAAGCCCTGTGGTGTTGCAGATGTCCATGGGCGGAGGTGATCACTTACCATCAGGTGAGCCTCCTGCCCGTTTGCCCCCTTTGTCCCATAAAAAAAAAAAGAATGATCAATACAAACATGCACGGGTGTCGAACTGACGATCACTGATATAGTAAACGTTGCCAGTTAAACATGCCATAATTTCCCTGAAGCAATCCATTATATAATTTTTTGTATATATTTAACGTCGTTATATAAAATTCACTCTGAAAATTAATCCTGATCTAGATCTTTTTCAAGGTAGCTTTAGTTTTACTATAAAGTGGTTGATAAAGAGATTTACAGCTTAACCTACTCTACTAGTTAAGAAGTGTAATCAAATTCTTGTATACATTTAACGTACACTGGAAAATGTTTTAAAATAAATTACTAAACTAGTATATTTTAAGAAATGTATTTTTGCTTTGAAAAATTTTTGAAAATAATGTACGTACATAATATTATATATGAAAAAATTTGGAGGTTATTTTGAATTAAATGTAAAGTTAAATCTGCAGTTACTTATTTTAAAAACGTACGAGTATCTAAGGACAAATCCGACTACATACAAGTAGTACTAATTCAATCGTTTTGACGATTCCTTTACATTACAGTTACTTATATGCCCATTTATTTAGTTTTAAGAAGTCGCTAAAGTATCATGCTAAAAAGACTTGACTAGATACTAAATACAAATAATCTTAGTACTTGTAGCGCAGGAATTTTATAGAGAAACAACATAAAATTTCAGCTCCAGATAGCACAATGCCATAAAAACCATAGAACGTACACGTATGAATGAGAACGTAACAAAAACACATTAAACAAAAATCTATCACAGGGCAATTTTTATGGTGAATGAAAGAAAAACTAAGCCAGCAAATGGGACGCGACGCCCACGGATATTTGCAGCGTTACTTGCTATTGTTCCACCGTTGAATGGCCGCTTTTTCTATGGAAAGTCTCCCCAACTACAAAGAGTTGGACGTAACTGTTAACTATACATGAAGTGTATCGATTGTTTTCATTTCAGACAGTCTTTGATTTTTATTTATTTTTTTCTATGTGCATTTTTTTATTTCTAAGTAATATCGATTTTTTTGATTGTAGCTAAAAGCTGTCGGTCCTGCTCTCTTTCCATTCTTTGCGATGGAAAATGAGAATAAAGAGGGAAAAGGGGATGCAGAATATCTTCGTTTTATGTACCCATCTAGTACCCACCAAATATATTGGCCAATTTTAAAGGTAGTTTAAAGGTTTCGATATGATTATAGCAAAAAACTCGCTTCATACGCCATGAAACCCATACAATAATTATAAACATTTGCCCCATAATCAAACCTTCCTTCTTAGATTTAGTAAGAGACAAAACGAAGCAAATTTTCTAGTACTAATTACATTTTACTTAATCCAATACTAAGCTGACCACTGTTCGTTTTCTTTTACTATCATGATTGATCGAGCGTCTTTCGTCTTATAGAAAGCTTAATACCATTGAAGGAATTTTTAATAAATAATTCCAACACGAAAATGTAGCGCTACTTTTGTTTTATGATTAATGATACGCCGTAATTTTGAAAAGTCGTTTCTTCATGAACGGTTACAGTGAGTTACAAAATCAATTATTTCGATATTGTTAACGTTTCGTGATAATTTTATAGTACAATATTGACTTTCCTGATAAATGACTTACGAGTATAATTTACATATAATCATTTAATATACAATACTATAACCTATATTTTTATTCTCTTATATGCACACATTTCAAAATATTATTTACGTTATTAATTTTTTGTAGTTTTCCCTGATCGTTTTTTTAGAAAATGTACAGTAAAATTCTTCTACTGTACATTTTCTAGAAAAACTTCTGTATGAGCTACGAGGCTTGTGTTATATGTGTATCAACTCTCTGGTGTCCGTAACATAAGCCTCGTAGCTTACCACGGAACCAAATGACGCTTGTGTGTAATAATGTACCAACATACTTATTTATTATTTGTACATATATATACCTAACTTGAAGTAATTATATACAATACGCAAACATGACCGGAGTACATAATATATTCGTATTCATCACAGTTCACACAAATTAATATCCCAATCGGGACTCAAACCCGCAACTGCTGGTACAGCAGATAGGGTCTCTACAAACAGAGCCAATCTGTCATAAAAAACATAAAAATAGTAAAAACACACTTGACTACAGAGCTTAAAATATTAAGTAGTAAAATTAAGAAGTAAAGTTAATAAACTTTCATCTTAATGAATATTATTAACTCTCTAAGCTCGAGAATTTTGAACCATTCATTGCAGGTGATTGATACGATTTACTAAAAGTGTGTATGGTTTTAAAATAATATATGAAATAATAATATTATTTGATGTTTATGACGAGTGATTCAAGTTGCTGGCATGTAACTTTATTTGATACTTTTACCTTAGAATTATATTTCTTTAGTGAATGGTGTCATAATATCGTGACAGAAAAGGGCTTATTGGTGACTTCATGCTGTAACTATTCAGCTTAAGCTTACGTAAATCTAGAAATACAATAAAATAGAAGTGTATGTTTTTAATTTCAAATCAACAGCTTTCTGCAACTAAATGCATATGAAAGCATATAATACAGTATTAACATTAAAAATTCAATTTTTAAAATTTTTTGTCAGTTTATCTGTCTTTCTGTCTGTTTGTTCCGGCTAATCTCTGAAACGGCTCAACTGATTTTGAATGAACTTTCACTTTCAGATAACTTATGCTAAAAGGAGTAACTTAGGTTACTTTTATTTTTTTTAATTTAACAAGCGGATCCCGCGGATTCGCTCTCGCCAAATCTAGGGACGAACCCGAGCGAAGCGAGGGCGAGTCGCTAGTAATACATAAATTTTGGATTTTAAGCAAGATTACGACGAATATAACGATTGCCCCGTAGTGTAACAGATGAAGAGAGCGTGTTTGTTATCTTTTCACGCTGTAAAGACCCAACGTAGTTAATTATTGAGGAAAATTTGAATCCCTCGCTCATTTCCAGCAGAGGAGTGGATTATAACCAACATTATTTTTTATCTACGTACCTAATACACGAGATGAGCGCCGGAAAAAATAAATCTATATAAATATAAATAGTCAAAGACAAAACAGTTCAGTAACTTCTTCTCCTGTCAATTTATTTTTTATTTAGTGTTAATTGACGAGGTTTTGCTTATGAATAGAAAATATTAATATGTTTTTGTAAAGGTAATAATAATGATATCAATAATTCATTACGTAATGCATGGGCAACCGTAAGCAAAGTGACGTCATTGTAAACCCAATATGGTCGACTCCCCAAGATGGCTGACCTTTATTATGCAATGATATAGGTAACTTATGAATGGGTATGATGAGAAGAATACGAAAAAAAACAATCATTTAGTAAAATGTTTCAAAAAAAAAAGAAATGTAACTTTTCACACACTTGTTTTTTATATATTACTCCATATTTTGTTATAGGTTGAATTCTAATGTAAAATAGACGATTTACATCTGCTAGGCGTCTCATGACGGTAACGTTTTTTTATTTCGACGACTCGTTTGGCTCAGTTGGTAGTGACCCTACTTTCTGCGCCAGCGGTCGCGGGTTCGAGTCCCGCTGGGGGCACTCATTTGTTGAGCACGAATGTTTGTACTCCAGTCATGGGTGTTTATATTTATAATATGTATGTATTTAAAAATTTATATGTGTAGTATATCAACTATCTGGTATCCGCAACACAAGCACGTTACGTAGCTTACTGCGGAACTAGATGGCGCTGTTGTAATAATGTCCCAACATATTTATTTATTTATTTAGTGATATAGGTATTGACTAGTTTTATTGCTATTATTAATACACAAAAGAATAAGATGTAAATTTTAAATAATTAAAATAAATAAATATGTTTAGACATTATTACAACAGCGCCATCTAGTTTCGTGATGAGCTACGAGGCTTCTAGTACGGATACCAGATAGTTGACATACTAAACATATATAAATTTTAATACATTAATATTATAAATATAAAAACACCCATGACTGACAAACATTCGTGCTCAACAAATGAATGCCAGCGGGACTCGAACCCGCGACCGCTGGCGCAGAAAGTAGGGTCACTACCAACTGAGCCAAGCGTGTCGTAAATTTTAGTATTTACACTGTACACTACTAACTCAAAACATACTTAAAATCACAAATTTTTTAAAGGAATATTACCTACAATATGAAAGTCATCTACAGTAATAAATAACAAAGATATCAACCTACTCCGGATGATTAACATTGTCTCAGAAAGTGGGCTGTACACTTGACGGGTCTATTTCCTATTGTGCTGTTTACGACTGACCCTATTTTTATTTTACTCCCTTGGCCTATATCAAACCAGTTATGAATCGTGTAAATGAAACAAATGTATTATCCGATTATTTCGTAAGGACTGACTGACTTACGAGAATATCGCTTATAAAAACATTTGTTAGAATAAATCTCGATGTAACTTTTCTAACTAAATTTTCTACTTTACGATATAGAAACTATACATCATTCACACAGCATTATGTTTATTGTTTGTAATACCGTAATTCAATATTACTGAAGGTATCAGATTACAGTTAGGTTAAAAATTAGCTTTATTTTTAATTTTTACTTCAACAGCAATTCCACTCATTTCCCTTTTACTCGTTAAAAGAAAAAAAAAGTATTGAAAAATGTTACGTGTACAGATAAGGTACTAAAGTACGCATGGTTTCTAGATGAAGCAAGAATGAGTTACAGTTAGTAACAAAATTCAGTACGAAACATTACATTCCCTACAATAGAAGATGACTCATAACTTTGTCAAAGAAATGTCACAGACACTTGTTTTGTCATAAAGAGTACTAAACTGAAATTACAGAGCCTTATTGAGATGACGTGTGTTAACAGACTTTCAAAAGAGGTTGGACAGATTTGACCCGGTCTTGACACTGTGGCGGACCGCGGTGAAAAATATGTTGGGTCATGATGGGACATTATTACACACAGCGCCATCTACTTCCGTGGTGAGTTACGAGGCTTGTGTTACGGATACCAGATAGTTGATATACTACACATGTAAATTTTAAATACATACATAGTATAAATATAAACACCCATGACTTGAGTACAAGTATTCGTGCTCAAAAAATGGATGCCTCCAGCGGGAATCGAACCCGCGTCCGCTGGCACAGAAAGTAGGGTTTCTACCGACTGAGCCAAACGTGCCGTCAAGTATATTATAGTTAACTTTACCGAGTTATTTAAACTATAAATGCATGTTTAAATATCTGCAGTAATGCCAGTTTTCAAATAAACAAGTAAAAAAAGAGTCTTATTTAGATACCACAGGCACCCTCAGGTTCACGTATCGAGTTCCAGCCCTATAATATCATAAGCGTCCATATATAACACTAAACTGATTTTCACCAATGCAGCGTAAGTAGCCTTCAAGTAAAATGGCTGTAATATATGCATAGACGGACAACGCGAAATTATAAGAATAGTTGGTCTAAAGAACCCTACAACAGGTTTTCCTCACCTGCCTAATATTCTAACCGTTTTTAAGTACTATAAATTATTATAAGCAAAAAAAGCTTAACCCTTTCTGAGGTTTACTTGAATACTTGACATTATAAATGAAACTACGAGTATCTTTCAAGATTTTGTCGAGGATTTATTTTGATTCTTGGTTCTCCACGCGACGTTTTGAATGCTCTACAACAATCATGGTTAGGGGAGAGTCTCTCCCTTGCCCATGATTGGTAAATAATTATATTATTACGGTAATTTCATTTATGATATCTAAAGCTTGCTAATATTATACAAAAGTATCGTATTCACGCAACAAATCCGCTAATCGCCGGCGCAGCAATGTAATACGATGCGATGCGCTAATCGCCTTACAGAAGAGCTCGTATAGTACTCCTCATTCTATTATACCGGTTAAAGTTATTGATATTGTATAAATGATACAATGAACTCGATGTAAGTTAGCTTCATTACCTACTTTAACACTATATTCTAATATACTATAATAATTTGAATCCGGCGTTTCGATTATAGTTTTCGTAGTAAATTACTAGGGCAATGAATGTTTTAAAGAAAAGACCTATCATTAGCCTAAACGTAAAAAGCAACACTTTATATAAATTTTATCTAAATTGTTACAGCAGTTTTTCGGATACACAAAATTTTATATGCATAAGTATACAAAATAATGTTCATATATTATAATATATTTAGGATATCTAACCTACCATTTTACTTAAGTACTTCTACGCCCTAAGGTATTCTAGAGAGATGGCTTAGGTATATACGATAAGGCCGCCTTCTTTGCATCTTCTATTTATTTTATCTCTTCAATTTTGACGACTCGTTTGGCTCAGTGGGTAGCAGCCCTACTTTCTGCGCCAGCGGTTGCGGGTTTGAGTCCCGCTGGGGGCATTCATTTGCTAATCACGAATGTTTCTACTCCAGTCATGGGTGCTTATATTTATAATATGTATGTATTTAAAATTTATATATGTAGTATATCAACTATCTGGTATCCGCAATACAAAAACGTTACGTAGCTTACTGCGGAACTAGATGGCGCTGTTGTAATAATGTCCCAACATATTTATTTATTATTTATTATTTTTATATTTTTCTTAAGTGTATAATAAAGTGTATCTACCTGTTTAATTTGTACACTTTACTTACATTATATTTATTTCTCGTAAATACACATTAGTAGGAAAAGGAAAGCAATAATATTATTGTACGCGATAAGATTCGCGTGACACCTATCGAACATTATCTTTAGTTACGGCGCACATTAGTTGTGACCAACGAAGGCTTTGAACTTCTATAGACCTACTGTAAGATTTCATGTATAGATATGTATAAAATTTAAATATAACTACAATAAACAGATAAAAACTGTAGCCCTGTGTGATGCGGGTTCAAATCCGGGTCTCGCACCTCTGATTTTCAAGTGCGAATCGTTTCTAACATGATTACCACTTATCTTACGGTGAAGGAAAACATCGTGAGGAAACCTGCATGTTTGAGAGAACCTAGCCAGTTTCCTTAGATATGTGAAGTCCGCCAAGCTGCACTAGGTTAGCGTGGTGGACTATGGCCTGATCCCCCTCGTACTGAAGGGAGGCCCGTGCCTAGCAGTGGGACGTTAAAAATGGCTGAATACAAACAGAAAACAAACACATAATATAATATTATGTATATTATGTACTATTACGATAAGAAGTATGTAAGTAAAAATAAGTTGCAAATACCCTAAGTTAGATAATTCAAATGTTATGTTTTCTACTAATTAGCGAAAACTTCATCCAAAGAAACATTAATTCAATAAAGAGTCTAAGTTATAGAAAAATAAAGCTTCCAGTGCGTTATTCAATAACTTAAAATTGTCAGCTTAAGCGTTTAATGATCCAATTTGCAACATTTAGCCGTGGAATATCCCAACAGGCTGTGGCCAGTAATAAAGCGTTATGTGATCAGCGGGAAAGCGGATTACACATAATCAATGTTTAATGTCAATGACAATGGAATGAAACAGGTTGGTTTCATATTGGTATAACGCCCAATTTCCGTTGGCATGCCAGTAAATAAACTACATTACAATGGAGATATATCTTTCAGTTTGTTTCTAGTTTCTGCCAGCAATTTCGCTTGTATGTATGTATATAACACACTATTGCTTATAGTATAATCTATATAAGCATTTTGCACATAATGTTGGAGCCGTTATATACCTATGATATAATTATTGTATTCAGCCTTTTTTAATGTCCCACATCTGGGCACAGGCCTCCTGCAATACGATACTTATAAAAATTACGATTTTGTATTAAACTTGATTTAAAGTGATTATGATCGATCACTGATTTTAAATGGAACGCGCCCACGAGGTGCTTATAATATTTTTTTATAATTTTTGTAGATCATATTTTAATCTGTCAATAAATCTAACGTAATAAGTTACGTACATTTGTTAAAGATTGAACGCAGCGCTAGATAATGGTTATGGAAATTGAAAGGAGAATTCATCAAAAAGTTTCTGCTTGTAACAGAATTTCGGTGCAACTTTTATCCCCCATCTTGAAGGAAATGTACTTTTCTAGAACAAAAATAGCTTATGACATCTTTCTTCGAAATTAAAGATATCTTCATGCCAAATTTTGTTGATAATAGTTTAGTTACAAAGTTAGAACAAAGCCACGACACTATTTATTTCGAAATATTGGTATTTTTTTGTGTGTAGTACAGAATAAAGTAGTTACGTACCACTTACGAGGTCTAGTTAAAATTGATTAATTTAAGTAATATACTAACATTTTCCGCGGCTTTGCTCGCGTTTTAAAGACCGGAAACTAACTTCTTAGATTTTACATACCGTGTGATGTTTCACGGTCGGTTTTTAACGGTGTTTAACGGTAATAATAATTTCCAAAAAATAATCAATGTGCCGATTCAACTAAGCTAGAATTTTATTATATTATGTATGGATTATAATAATTGAAAGTCTTAAGTATATGACTTTCCGATCTTGATTTGTTTTAAATAAGCAAGTAAATAACAAATAAAATATTGTTTATTAATATATTACTACTATGACAACTTTTGCCTTCGAATATTTTTAAATATAAGAATCAAGAAGTGTTAAAACTCTATATAATTTCCAACTTACAGAATTTCTATTTTAGAATGCTAGAAAGTCAACGCTGAATAATTAATGGTTACAAAATAAATTAGGTAACTCTCTACCCGTCGGTCCAGTAGGCCCCGAAATAATAATGAATTCTGGGGTATTATTTGAATGAATGAGATGCGATTTCTATAAATAGTTTTAAAATGAACATTCTTTGGACTCACGAATATCACGTTTTTGTATAATTAGTATAATTCAAAGAGTGAGAGACAGACTACTTATAAATTCAACTAGCTTTTTGCTTATTAGGTCCGGAGGTATGGTATAGGTACTTAACGGTTAAAATTGGAATTAGATAGATTATATAATTTTATATATATATATACACAGATGTGATGAGTTATATGGGTTGTATGATAGTGTGTTTTATTCCGGCGGTAATAAGTAGCCTATGTCAATCTCCACCCTCCAACATTCTCTCAACGAAAAGTAAAACAAACACACTTTCACATTTATTAGGCTATGAAACATATAGTCGTTTCGTGACAGCCCAATCTGCCATACACTAATGTCCCAAGCGATTGTACGGCAGCTTGGGCTGGCTGTCACATCCGTTGGCTGACTATATGTCCAATAGGCTTTGTTTATAATTAACAAGCGACTTGCCTTCGTTTGGCTTGGGCTCGTTTCCAGACGGTGCGGGTGAGGGTCGGCGATTGCATCAAGCGAAGTGAGGCGCTTGAATTTTATTCTCGCGTCCGTAATTTTTTTACGACTCCTAAGATATTCGTTTGAATTATATGGTGTAAAAGAGTAAAATAATGTACATGAAATGTTAAAAGCTTCTAACTTATGTAAAATGGAAAAGGATTAATAGTGTATTTGTGTAAATAGCTTTACAGTTACCGCTTTATAATTGCCCATTTTTTTAACTTTTAAAATGGATAAAGTATGTTATACTTAAGATATAGACATATTCCATGGCGGACTGTAAACTTATATAAGTACACAATTCCACCATACATCATTTCGCAATATCTCAAAGGGTTTAGGCAGTTTTTTCGTTGAAAGCTCGTTGACGGCATATTTTTTCCGACATTTTAGCTAATGTATACTAAAAAAATTAAAATCCTTGACAAATTATATACCAAAACCTTCCTCGAGAACCACTCTATCCATTGGTGAAACCAGCATGAAAATCGGTGTAGTAGTTTTTGAGTTTATCGCGAACAGACAGACAGACGCGGCGGAGGACTTTGTTTTATAATATGTATCCACTAATTAAGAGTACTTAGGCTTTACCAGGAAAGATAACTATATTAAATAACTATAAGTATTAAATAATTTGTATTGTTATAACTTTAAATATTATTTTATTTTCTTATTATAAAAACACCTACATTATAGTGAAACTGCAATCTTGCTCAAATTGCATTTTCAATGGCCTCGTTTTAAGGATTATCTCAAGTGCCGCCGCGCCGGTGGCTACGTAGCGAAATCATTTGTTTTTTCTTCTTACTCCAAACTAGGAATAGCGGCCAGTTTGTAGCTTACCGAGGCACGCTTTCTGAATTTTTACATAAAAATGAATTTAATACAGGCTTAAATGTTGAATTTTTAAGAGAGTCTTATTATGGTCGTATTAGCATTTCAAACGGAGTGTTTTCCGTTAGAAGGTCACTTTATATGTAAATAATGTATAATATTAATAATAACAGCTTTTTTGTTATTTTGCGAATATTATTTTGTAGTATAAAGAGATAAATAGAGAAGTAAGAGAAGTAAATTAATGAACGACTCACGGCGGCTTTATCAAAAATAGAATAAGGCTTGAGCTAGGCGCTACGAGTTTATACCAGGCTTCTGTACATATTATAAAACAAAGTCCTCCGCCGCGTCCGTCTTTCTGTCTGTCTGTTCGCACAAAACTCAAAAACTACTGCACCGATTTTCATGCTGTTTTTACCAATGGAAAGAGTGGTTCTCGAGGAAAGTTTAAGTATATAATTTGTCAAGTTTTTCATTTATTTTGTATACATTGGCTAAAATGTCGCAAAAAAAAAAAAATACGGACGCGAGAATAAAATGTAAGCGCTGATTCAAGCGCCGCTTCGCTTGATGCAATCGCTAACTCTACTCCGCACCGTCTTGCCTACTATTTAGCTAATAGCTGTTACAAGAAGCGAAGAATTTTTCGAAAATTCTGAAGAATTTTACACCATACCAAATCCTATATCTTAATCGTCATTAAAACGCGGGTGAAGCTGAGAGAATTGCTAGTTTCAAATAGGATTTTAACAATAAACCCAACAAAAATAATGAACTGACGCGGTACTTGAACCCAGGATCCTAATTATTTCAAGAAGTAAATTAACTACTTCAACATTCAGGCAATTCATTACACTACAGTAATTTCGTTTACTACACAATTATTCCCTTAAATATAATAAATGAAAAAGTTTGGACGGATGGATGTTTGTTACTCAATTATGTCAAAACGGCTCTGTATGAAATTTGGCAAAGGTATAGAATATAGTCTGAAATAAGACGTAGATTACTTTTATTTGGAAAAACGTACGATTTTTATAAAAATTTGTCAGTGTTCCTTACTAGTAACACTAACCTGAGTGAAGCAAGAATCAGCTAGTCACAAATATCTATATCTATACATATTATAAAACAAAGTCCTCCGCCGCGTCTGTCTGTCTGTCAGTCTGTCTGTTCGCGATAAACTCAAAATCTACTGCACCAATTTTCAGGTAGGTTTCACCAATGAATAGAATGGTTCTCTAGGAAGGTTTTAATATATAATTTGTCAAGTTTTTGTATACATTGGCTAAAATATAATGATATCCGTTGGAGGTGTCGGAAAAAAATAAGCCGTCTGGGAGCTTTCAACGAAAACGCTGCCTAAACCCTTTGACATATAACAAAATGATGTAAGGTGGAATTGTGTATCTTCTATAGGTCTACAAAAAAGTCCACGATGGCATATGCCTATCTCTTAAGGATATCATACTATATCGAAAAAGTTAGGAAATTTAAACTTAACAAAATTAACGCCGTTTGACGTATCATGTTATGACCGTTGCCATGGTGCGTGCAATGGTACTTAATTCATATAATCAAGTCAAATATATACCGGGCGGTACGAAGTGAATATATACAACACGTACCTAGGGACGAACCCGAGCGAAGCGAGGGTAAGCCCCTAGTTTAATTATAAAACACACATAAATTAATAATATGACAAAAAATGCTTAAGTGTAGATACAGGTGCAAAAGCTTACTATAAAAGTTGTGATAAACTAAGTTGGACGTAAAAATGTGCGATTTACTTTCAGTTATTACTTTTTTATAGGAAATCGTTCAGAACTCAAGGAATTGAAAAACTTTGTCACACTTTCTATTTTCACAATAATTTTGTTAGTGATAACATTATACGTCTTAAAGGAGATATCACCTTTTTTCAGTCGATGTCGTATATTCTATTATTTTTTGTAATGAAAAAAAGTATAGTTTATCATAATATAAGAACTATAACAAATTACTTTTTAAATAAAAATTGTACAACGACTGTAAATATTATTAAAAGTAAAAACATAACGTGGTCGTTTCTTATTTGAATCAGTAATCAGATTTGGCTGAAAATTGGTGGGGAGGTAGCTTAGAGCCAGGAGACGGACATAGGCTACTTTTAAAGGCGAAAAAAATGCTGTAAGAGGTTGAAATAGGGGATGACAGTTTGTATGAAAATTACGTCATTTTTAAAGCTAGAAGCTTGAAACTTATTATTTGGCCTTTTGATTAGATATAAATAAGTAAGACATTTAAAGTTTGTAAAAATTGTACGCTAAAAGGGGGTACGAGATAGGGACTAACCCGAGCGAAGCGAGGGTGAGTCGCTAGTATTATATAAAAATACATATGATTTGTGTAGCCCAATATGTTTTGGGTCTAAAAAAAGTCATATCAAATAGATCAGATTAGATTGTTATATTTATAAGGTGAAAGTAAAGATAAGAGCAAGAAAAATAGCTATAAGAAAAAGTAATAATAAATTGCTTGCTCGTGTCAAATACCGTACTGTCTCAAGACAAAAGTCTTCGAATAGTGTGTGCCGTTATGGGGTCGAGTTCTGTTGGGGGTATTCATTTGTGTACTCAGCGCGAATGTTTGTATTTCAATCATTTTCATCATCACCGATTGTTATGATTTTTTTTGTGTATATTTCGTAGGTCTGAGAATAGGTCGTAGGCTATTTTTTATTACCATAGGTGATGAGTATGGCCCTCTCCAGTTTTCTAATTTTTATTTTTAGACCAAATTTTTATTTATTTTTTTATGATTTGGCATAAAAATATACATATAACCCTTAATTTTGAACCCTCTACCACTAATCCCTATTTTTAATAGTGATTACAACGCGGGCGAAGCTGCGGGAATTGTAGTCACTTATAAATGAACCTATCTTTTTGTCGCGGACTCCGAGTTTCTCTTGTGATACTGACTGCTGTAAAGCATTCGAAACGTCGGGAACCAAAAACCAAAACAAATCCGTTTCATTCATAATGCCAATTATTCGAGTAAATTTTAGAAAGCATTATGATTATTACTTACATATTATTATATTCTCCTATCTCAATAACCTAGCAAATTAATATGACAACAATCAAAGTAATAAAAGGATGAAATACGTTTTCGGCTCATGTCGTATTGTTATATATCCATAAAATATTATATAAGATATAATTAAAAGCTTTTTCTTGTCTGTCTGTTGTCACTGATATAATAATTGATAGACAAAATATATAATCTGGGATCCGAAATAACGTAGTCCTACATACCTGCTTAAGGATGAAAATTTTGTATCGAACTAAACTAAAATAAAGTTAATTAAAGTTTTCGTAGGACATTAAAAGTCTGCCAACACGCACTAGGGCCTGATCCCCCTCGTACTGAGGGAGGCCCGTGCCCAGCAGTGAGACGTTAAAAAGGGCTGATGGCATCCTAAAATAATATTATCCATATAGCCATCCCATAATAATAAGTTGAATGAAAGTTTGGATATATATGTGTTACTCAATCATTACCTAAACGGATTCGAATGTTTAGCACAGAGATGGATTATAATCTAAAATAGGATAGAGGTTACTTTATATCCCATAAAAATGTACGATTTCGGGGATAGATTTGTCTATGATTTTCATAGTTATAAATAAATGTATTATCATCATAATTATAATTGTATATCCAAGATTAGTTGCTGACATTAATGGATTTTTTGTAAGTAATTAGTTAATATTTTTAATTGATGCTCTTCACGTAATTTAGTACGTGTCCCTCTAAGTTAAAGTTAAAATATCCTTTAAATTTTTAACAGCTACCAATTTTTTTCTAATTATGTAGATAAAATGTCAATATCAATTTAATATTATGTTTCATGAAAAAATATAATTTACATCTTAAACGCCTATAAATGAAAAGCAAATTTACTTCGAATCTTAGACTACTGTATGTATTAAATAAACATTCATTAATACTCTACATGTTATACATAATATGTGTTGTTCAATATCTTAGAAACGTAGACTGGTCTTAGTTCTTAAACTAAGAACAATTGAGCAGTGTAGCGTATCTTCTATTCTTGAGTAAATGTATATAATATTTCGTAGCTTAAGCACTCACTTAAGACGTTAATTGTCATAACATTTCTATAGAAATTTATAGTAATAAATTAAGTTAAAAGAAACTTTTTGTCAATGTAGTTATTTGCGTTATATATTAATAAATAGATAAAATTAAACATTCACATACCTCAAAATAGTATTTTTTGATACTGCTGCTTTATATTTCGCACGTTTTGTGCGATATTTGAAATAAAACGAGACCGACATACAAACACTCTAAAAACTATAGTTTCTACATCTGCATCGATAATGATGACTAATTTATAAAATAAATATTTACTGTACAGATTCAAATCAGATAGAATTATACTAGATATTCTGTGGCTATTTTATAAAGTATATGAGTAAATTAACTTAATATATAAGGTTTTTCATATATGAAATAACATAATATTTGTAAGATCATGAAATTCACCAACTAATCCTTTTATTCATTCTAAAATGGGTTGGTTTACGCACCCTTCATGCACTAACATAACGGCTTTAAGGCGACTCGCTAAGATAATTTATTCTAACAAACTGTTTCATGAAAATAAATGAATATAGTGGGATATTATCAGAAAGCACCATCAAGTACCATGGTAAGGTACCAGGTAGTTGATACACTACATATAATATAACTTTAAATTCATACATAATATTATAAATATAAAATTAAACACCTATGACTGGAGTACAAAAAACAGCGGAAATCGAACCCACGATCGCTGACATGGTAGCTTGTTGTCACTGTATGAAAGTTATCGAATACACTCTCAATATTTATGTAAGTACTACTGATTGATCCATCACATGACCTT
This sequence comes from Boloria euphrosyne, assembly GCA_951802675.2. NCBI lineage: Eukaryota > Metazoa > Arthropoda > Insecta > Lepidoptera > Nymphalidae > Boloria > Boloria euphrosyne. Next base: position 10,132,721 of record OX637887.1, read on the forward strand.
TTTACTTAAACACTACATTATACTTAAATAAAAAATAAAAAAAACTTATAATTTTTCATGAATTGTGGTAAAGAAAGTACAAATTACACAAATGGCTACAATAACTCTTATCAGATTACATTAATGTAAGTGCAAATGCGTGTAATTTAGTATTAAATCTTTTAAATATGGTTTTTAGTTTCACTTTAGAAGTTTCATTATGTTTTAGTTTATAAAAAACTTTAAAAAATACTCGGGTATAGCAATATCTATATTGTTAAATCGTGAAAAAATAACACACAAAATGTCGTACTCTCGCAAAATATTCGAATTAAAATCGAATAAAAACTTGTTTTTATTCTATTTGTTTAATCGGGTAAATCAAAGCTGTTGACAATATCTAATTTATTATATGATACAATATCGATAACAATTGAATATCGATAATCGTCTGAATCAAATATATTAGTGGCTTAGGATATATGGGAGTCATTAGTTATGGTGTTTGCCGCATTACCTTGTACGATCTTGATGGAGACACATGTCAACAATCTTGTGGGCATTAATGTTATTATTCGAGCTATTCGTTGCAGATTGTTACACTAGGTTGTAACTACTTTTTGTAATGAATTATTAGGAATACGATTAATTTTATAGTTTATGCAGTTTTATTATGATATAATATGTAAATCAGCCCCTTTTAATGTCCCACTGCTGGGCATGCGCCGCCTTTCAGTACGAGGGGGATCATGCGATAGTCCACCACGTTAGACTAGTGCGGGTTGGCGAACTTCACATGTCTTTCGAAAACTTGCTAGGTTCTCTCAGACATGCAGATTTAACGAACTATTGTTTATTAGTCTCTCAGATACAAAAGTTCTTAATACAAGTGTAATCATGTTAGTAAATAATTCGCACATGAAAATATTAGTGGTGCGAGATTTGGATTTGAACCTACATCACTCGATTATACAAGCGAGCGCGTTACTGGAATACTACCACCTTCTTTTAGATACTGATAAATATAAACATACAAATTTGACAACTCGTTTGGTTCAGTTGGTAGTGACCCTACTTTCTGCGCCAGCGGTCGCGGGTTCGAGTCCCGCTGGGGGCATTCATTTGTAGAGCACGAATATTTGTACTCCAGTCATGGGTGTTTATATTTATAATATGTATGTATTTAGAATTTATATGTGTAGTATATCAACTATCTGGTATCCGCAACACATGCACGTTACGTAGCTTACTGTGGAACTAGATGGCGCTGTTGTAATAATGTCCCAACATATTTATTTATTTATTCCATAAATATAAAATAAACAACAATTTACCAAATATGAGTACCAAATTAAATATTAAAAATTCAACATTTATTTCTAAAACAATCAATTCAATTCAATTTCCATTTTCAATTTCATCGATAAAACTCGATCAGATAAGACTGACATCCTATAACTTTGTGATCTTTAACGGTAGGTCATCAATTTATTTCTAGGGATTTTCACGGGATAAAGATTTTATTGTAACCAAGTGATTCTAGGCTTCACGTACGTATTGAGAGAGATAAAAAGATCGATTGTAAGGGTCACGTATCTCTATATTGTTGAAGTAATCATTCCATCTATGTTGCTGATAATTCTAAGTTCTTTTATAGGCTGGCGAATTCGAACGGCTAACTTTGGAATTTTAATATTTACGAGTGTCATTTTTATTTCAATGTTATTTCATAGTAAGACACTCTTTTCAGTGATAGTTTTATTAAGTTTTTATATATAAGGCAAACATATAACATATAACATTATTTTTATATATAAGAAAGTAATAAATAGTGTTTAATCATAAATTAATTATATTTCCATACGAAAATCGTATCTATCTGTAATTTTATATATTCTTTTACTGCATGAAAGAAAATATATTTATAATATGTATGTATTTTAAATTTGATATGTATACTAGCAACTCCCGCGGCTTCACCATTTTGTTATATCTCAAAGAGTTTTCGTTGAAAGCTTCCAGACAGCTTATTTTTTTCCGACATTTTAGCCAATGTATACAAAAAAAAATTAAATACTTGACAAATTATATACTAAAACCTTCCTCAAGAATCACTCTTTCCATTAGTGAAAACATCATGAAAATTGGTGCAGTAGTTTTTGAGATTTGCGCGAACAGACAGACTGACGAACAGACGTACTCTGCTTACCATGGAACTAGGTGGTTTAGATGGTACTATGTGTTAAAGTCCCAACATTTTTTTTAAAGGTAACCAATGTCTTATCAGAAGAAGTTGTAAACAATAAAACTTATAAGAACAACTAAAACTGTCAAATGTTAATTAAAAGTCTGCCACTGCGGTGAAAATACACTCGAGAACTTATTTGTTTTAAAATAGTTCTTTGTAATTAGCAATTTTGTTGCGATTTTGTTATCTTTTTTACTGAAAATTATAATTTACAAAGTGTAGGATGGATATCTTTTTATTTCGGGCTTGTTTGATAATATTATTTTTATTTTACTTTTTTGCAGTTGTTACATTTTATAAATTAAAGCATTAGAAAATATTATGCTTGTTCAGTGTATTTGGAAAAATAATGTTTGGAAATATATACTAATATTACTCGTATAAGGACATAAATTAGTGAGTTTGTTTGTAACGGATGAATTTAGTATCTGCTGAGCCGATTTCGAAATTTTGAATGAAATTTGGTATAAAGATTAAGTATATAGTTTTGATTCCCGAAAACATCCCATAATGGGGTGAAAAGGGTCATAATTATATTATGTATAAGCAGACACGGTTACGCATTGCTGTGGCACACTTATACATATTTTTTTCTTTAGCTTGGGGGCAGAATTTGTAGCTTAAAGTAACCGCTTCGCAGGATCTCTTTTTCAAAACTTTTCAAGATGTGAAATTCATTAATTTTTCATTAAAAAACATAATATAGCTATATTAAAAACTATCCTATCCTATCAGTTAGAATAATAACATGTTTTAAAAAAATCGTTAAAATCGTATTTAAGTACAATCGAAATTTAAAATAAAGATGTTATAGATCAGCTCTTTTCTTTACTTTGACTTTTACAAAATTTCATAACACATCTTCTTATGAAACTCATCCTCGCAAAAAAATATATTAAATTCCCATTAACGTAGGTCGTTTTATAATTGCATAGTTACTAACTTTCTTTTGAACAGTCCCCAAACTAACCAACAGCCTGATAGTTTGGACCGAAAAAGAGAATCCTATCAAATAATACGAGGAATTTATTCACTAAAGTATTCCAATCCTTCTGGAGACAAGTTTGTTACTACACAAAGTTATAATAAATGCAGTAGAACGATGCTTGGACTGCAACATAGAGCAGAATATAATAAATGGCATAAGTCTAAGTAATAAGTACTGTTTGCTTAAACTTTTGATATATGAATTATGCTTCAATTTTATTTCTATTGTTATCTAACAAAATATACGTGTATGTGTATATTATTGCAATTTAATACGCAGGTTTATTGCAGTTCGAAATAGTAAAGCTTGGTTATGGGTTTTGGTACCATCGTTACGTTCTAGATGATCACTTTGGTGCTGATAGGATTAAGCAAAAGTTTAAGGGCCAACCGTCTGAAATTAACCCTCTTTGGGAATGCTTTATATATTTATATGTCATCATTCTAAGGACCCGAGGTGCAATAAAGAGCGCAAGACAGGTAATTCCACTTGTGGAAGTTTGTGATATTTTAAATGCCTTGACGTTTTAACAAAAGGTCACATTACTTGTTATTAGTTCTAGTTAAATATTACTTCAATCGCATTAGGTTATTCCTGTAAACATAGCTGTGATTTTTTGGTTGAAATAAATAAATAAATAAATAAATAAATAAATCTTATTTAAAGTAAGATAAAAATATTAAATACCGTGTATTTACCACTTTCATCGGTACAGTTTTGTATTTAGGCGTCCCTTTAAACTTTTGGAGTTATTAAATTTACCTATTGTAATAGGCATATTCCATATTGTTTAAATTTAATTATTCTAAGACTGATGAAAGTAACTCTACAATACGATTGAAAATTCAAATACATAAGAAAGGTATGACCACTTCCCAACCGCCATATAAATGCTTCATGATTAGTTTTAATGTGAATTTTAAGTGCTGAAGATACCACTTCTAATTTGCTATGTTCTGACACGCGAGTTGTATAAACCGACGTGGGACCGATTTTCATTATCGCAAAAACCGGTTTGGGCACGTTCTGCGCATTTGCCTGAAAATATTCCTAGTGAACTGTATTATCGTCAACAGCCAAGACTCATTTTAGTGTGGATAGATACAAATAGAACAATACTATTTATATATGTTAATTCGGCAAAGATGCAAGCGATTACCTGCTTTAATGCTCTGGAGGTTCCTTTTTGCATAAAACCTAATGTCTACTGCTTAAATATATTATAGTTCTATCATATCCCTTGCAGGGCGTTAGGAGGACAAATGTTAAACATTACCCCTTTTTATATACATACGTATGTTTTTATATGTGGATATCCTGCGGTACCCTTTATTTTTAATTATTTTACATATTCCAGAAAGAGTTTAAAAAGTTACATAATATATTGTGTTTTTAAATTATTTACGACGATATGATGAACCGGCAATCATTTTTTGTGTATTCTTGCTGATCTCCGAAATCTCAACCAATTTTTATAAAATTTCAGCGGTAAACCAAGAATTATGTTTGACTCAGTTGGTAGTGACCCTACTTTCTGCGCCAGCGGTGGCGGGTTTGAGTCTCGTTGGTTTTGACTCTCGATTTGTTAAACACAAATGCTTGTACTCCAGTCATGGGTGTTAATATATATAATATGTATGTATTTAAAATTTATATGTGTAGTGTATCAACTATCTGGTATCCGCAACACAAGCACGTAACGTAGCTTACCACGGAACTAGATGGCACTGTTGTAATACTATCCCAACTTATGTTAATATTTATATAGTGTACATATTTCTGTTAGATAAAAATATTGGTAGATTAAAATATGATTTTAAATTCAAGATAGTCCTGTTTCAGTTGAAGGCTTGACTTTAAGGATAGTAGGATATAATAATATCTATATAACGTATAAAAAACCTATTCTTCCCTTGTGTATTAGGTGATATATTTTCATAAAATAACCCAAAGCTAATTTCAAAATGAATTGAAAAACCATTGTACCGTGTAATGTTTATACGAGATCCACTCAAGTTGCTGAGATAACAATTTCAATCTAAAAGATTAAATTGAAAAAAATATCTAATACATTTTATCGATTCTTAGCATTGTTTTTTCTTTGGTACAGTGTAGTATTACAATGCACGTGGTTTTGTCTGTTATTTTTTTTTTTACTTTTAAGAGACAACTGGCTTTGTTTTTTTAAAAGTACAATACGTTTTTCTTTATTGTAGTAGAGATAATTTTTAAACATCAGTAAAATTAAATTACACGTCTCTACATACGTGTATGTACATCTCTTTGGGAATATCTCGAGATATATTTATTTACCGCAATATTATAAGGATAAGTTTAAAAGTAATTCCAGTAATACATTTCATATTTTATACATAACTATTTACAATTTAGTATAACATCTACCAAAATATTCATTTTACGCTTCAAAAATTTTGTAAAACTGTGTTTTTTCTTTAGCGATTACTTTAAATTGTTAAAATTCTAGAAATCAAAATACAATTCTATTCATTTAAAATGTTACATATTCGTGTAAATTTAAGGAACAAAAATTATCAAGCATTAACCTATTTCATACCGTAGACTATCACAATACACAGTACAAGTCGGCAGTAGTGGGATAAAGCCAACCATTATTCCATTATTTTTAATAATTAATACTTTATATTATATAGCACACGTATAAACTTAATATGTCAAAATCTTTAATATCATCACTAATTTGTTGTGCATGTGACACAACGCGTCCCAAATCGCAGGTAAAGTACGAAACGAATCGTAAAGTGTTAAATTAGTAGGAGGAGGCCGTAAAACCAGGAATCTGTTCCCTATCATAAAATACCCATTGCCTAAATAACTCCTCAGCATATAAATAGACTTGGCATTAGTTTTTACGCGTCTGCTGCGATCCTTAATAAAGCCGCCGGCTTCGTAATGACCCTAATTGAATTACAAAAGTCGAATATTCTAAGTGATCTGTTTTGAATTAAGCTGGTAGCGATGTGTGTTGGAGTTTCTTTTGTTATTGATATCTAAAAGGCATTCAGTTGAAGCTTTTCAAAGTCGCATAATACAAACTTTTTGAAGCTTTGTTTACTTTTTGTTGGCTGCGAACGACTCTAAAAATTTGTATAATAAATAAAATTTAATTAATTTAATTATTTTGTACTTTTTAGTACATTGGAATCAGTTGACATTTCTTTTTTTCTTTCACCTGTGAGAGATAATAATAAATGAAGCTTTAATTTCAATTTTATTTATATAAACTTATTTAAGAAGAATTTTGTAAATTAGATAATAGTACAAATTAGTTGATTTTAAAAAAAGGATTATTTTTAATAAAATAACATTTACGTACAACACTAAAAATATTTTTACTTAAAATTTAAGGGAAGGTAAAATATTTCATAATGAAGGTACGAAAGTGTGGACACGTTGAATCTAGGTTAGGTTAAAAGGTAGCCCTTAGCTATGCAGGTCGGAGATAAAGACGTTCTTTTAAAGAAAAAAATAACGCTTTAAAATTTTATTGGACGTTATACTTTATGAAATTAATCAATTGACACTGTAATAAATTAATTTTTGTTGTATTATACAAAAAAATCTGTTCACAAATAAGAAAAAAAAGTACTGAACTGTTTTTGAGAAGTATGAGATAACACTTTGTTATTTATTAATTCTTACTAATATTATAAATGCGAAAGTAACTATCTGTCCGTTTGTTGCGCTTTTACGCCAAAACTACAAAATCGATTTAAATGAAATTCGGTACTCAGATAGTCTATGGTCCGGGTTCCTTTCTTCGGATATCTTTTTTGCACTAATAAAAAAAATCTCCGACCGATTCTGGCCATGGCCAATCTCATTGAGACCAGCCAACTGCTCGGGAGATATTATTGTACACAAGTGTACGCAAAGACACAGATGCACTCTCTATACCTATCACTCTCATACTTCGGTGAGAGCTAAGGCGCAGGTGAGGACTGGCAGCATTACGTGCTCTCCGAGGCACAGGGGTGACACATTGCCTACTTCCTAACTTTGGGCTGTTACTGAGGCTTATTAAACAGAAAGACTCAATAACAAAATTTGGCTCGACCTGGGACTCGAACCCAGTACCTCCCGATTTGTAACCGTACATGCAAGCAACTACACCACAGAGGCACTAATTATTGCCAAAATATATGGTCTAAAATAGCCAAAATTTTGTTTGAAACATTTCAACTAAAATCCTAATTGAATTAATTACAAGACATGTTTGAAACAATAGTTGTGATTCACAATTAAGACACATCAGGCGATATAACTACAAGGAATCTATACCACGAGTCCCTTATCGCAATTTATTAGACCGAGACGCTATTTTTCGACTCAGTTTACGTGTTTGGGTGACATGCGAAACGCTTTTGTCACGTTAGAAGCTTTACTAAAAGCTTATACGTTCATAAATTTTAGGAAGGTGGAGATTATACGTACTATGTACATATAACATTATTTTATATATAAAATAGTAGAAAGTACAAGGTATGTAGCAGAAGTTTTGTGGTTAAATTTTCAACTCTCATTTGTTCGTAGCAAAACTTTGAACTCTAAATAATAACTGATTTATTTTACTTCAAAATTATTAGAGCCATTCTAGTTATACAAGTGCTAACTAGCTTAGCTAATATCGATGGAAGTGATGGATGCGATTCATTTATCTATCTATCAGGTTCCCATGTGATAGAACGCTATACTTACCTATTTAAAAACGCGAATGATATGACTTTCAATATTTTAATCGCCTAACTACAACCAAAAAGAAAGTACTATAAGTTATAACTAATATAAAATGTTAAAGAAACTATTGTTTGACAAAATAGTTCAAATGTCACCACGATTAGCCAACTTCGACATTACGTGTAGTTCTGAGACTTTCTTAATAGAAAGGCGTTGTAACTAAACTTGGCACGACCCGGAGCGTGAACTCAGAACCTTACAATATAAACAAGTGTAGAATGTTATGTAATAATATTATATGCTATGCCTTATTTTATCTATGACAGTAATTGTTTTTGGTAACACTGCCATAGTGCTCCCTTCTCTGTGTCACTTGCATTCTCTCGGACTCGGTCAATCAATCTGTTTGAATCTCCGGCTTATGTATTAATTATTAAATGTAACAAGTATAATTAGTAAGAAATAAAACACTCCTTCAAAGGCTCTATTTTATATAATCGATCCATCATTTATTCCACGGACCTCAACATCCAACACCAAGTCTAGATATTTATTTTTATTCCATACACTTTTTCCCTAGATTACATTAGAAAGATAACGTGTGAGACTTTTTTTAGTTATTTCAAGTATTTTTCTTTAGATCAAACATTTATTTTAGCGTAGAGTTTTTTACAATAAGGCCTCTGAAGACTAAAAGAAACATAAAAGTACGCTCAGCAAACAGATGGGTGACGGCTAGTATGTCATCAGCCTTTTTTTTTTCGTCCCACTGCTGAGCACGGGCCTCCCTCAATACGAGGGGGATCAGGCCATAGTCCACCGCGCTGGCTCAGTGCGTGTTGGCGGACTTCACATGTCTTACGAAAATTTGCTAGGTTTTCTCAGACATGCAGGTTTCCTCACGATGTTTTCCTTGACCGTAAGACAAGTGGTAATCAGGATAGAAATTATTCGCACATGAAAATATCAGAGGTACGAGACCCAGATTAGAACCCGCGTCACTCGGTCATACAAGCGACGCATTACCGCTGGGCTACCACTGGCTAGTATACGATATTATATTTTATTTATAATACATACTTTGTAATATATATGCTATCTTCATTCCGGATTTTAATTGAACGAATAACCGTTTCAACGTAAAGCGTAGTTTCGCATTTACAATACTGGTGAGATTACCGTTTATGGACCGGAAATTGATATAGGTGTCTTTGTTTTCTGATAAATAGCGTTATTTCCGTGAAATATAATATAATATTGGCACAAACTGTGGCACGAATATGTAATAATTAATCATTATATTAATAATAAGCAGAAGTAGCCCAGTAGTGACGCGCTCGCTTCGTGCCGAGTGACGCGGGTTCAAATCCTGGATCATTCAAAATCAAAAGGATAATACCGTGAGGAAACCTGCAAGTACAAAGAACTTAGCCAGTTTTCGAAAGTCCGCGAACCCACAATCAGCGTGGTGGACTATAGCTTGATTCATAGCACTGAATAAGATCATATAAGAAAATTAAAATTTGTAATCAATAACTACAAATACTATTAATACTACTACTAACAAATATAATAATAAATAATAATAAATACTACTAATAACAATATAAAAGACAAAAATTACTATGTCTGTTATAGACTTTGAAACCATTCAACTGATTTGTCTCAAACCGGTTTTATTAGAAAGGCAATAATGTGAAGATGATCATAAACCAGTCACTAGTAATTTTAGCAACAATCATTAAAATATATTAAGTAATACTAGCGACTCTCCCTCGCTTCGCTCGGGTTCGTCCCTGGGTTTAGCGTCAACGAAGCCACAGGGTCCGTTAATTAAAATAAATAAAATTTCTAAAATATCTCCTCCTTTTTTAAGTCGGTTAAAAAGTAGCCTAAGTTACTCCTTACATCATTAGCTCTCTGCAAGAGAAAGTCCCGTCAAAACCGGTTCAGCCATTTCAGAGATTAACCGGGACAAGCAGACAGACAAAAATTTTAAAAATTGATTTTTTGATGATAATACCGTATATACTTTAATATGCATTTAGTGAAAAGCAGTTAATTTGAAGTTAAAAACAGACACTTCAATTTTATTTATACGCATAGATTTTATTTAAAAAAAATATTAATTGAGCTTGATAAGCAATTATAATATTACTAGAACAGGTACGAATAGTCTTTATAATCTATAGATAAGTTTTTAGAGCTTCCTACGTAACTCGGTCACGTAGAGGACCACTAACTGGACAAGGGCCTCACGTAGCACATTGTCAGCTGTTAGCTTAGGACACGTTTTAGGGTTCGCAAATTCAACATTACCTTTGAATAGTTAGGAATATTTGGAATAGATACAGTTTAAATAAAAAAATTAACAAGTTTTTTAAAACTTAATGGTTAATGTACTATAAGTGTTTGTTGGGACTATTGTATTTTATTAAAAGTGCAGCGGAAAATAAGATCGATGTGGTTTTTTGAAATGTATGATTTGGCTTAGTTTTGGAAAATAGTGGAAATGGCTGTATTATTTTAATTTTTATAAAGAGCTTAATAAATAGATTTTTCTATTTAAAATTTAGATTTTAGTGTACATATCATAAGTGACATACTTGATTTAAATAATATATTAGCACGTAAGCTGTAGAGTACACGCAATAAACAATACGTTTAAAATTACCATGTCATATAAAGCTTTGTGCTTAATTAATTACATGTACTCATGTAATATATGGGCTCACTAACCTAGTAACCGTTTTGAGGTTAGTAATGAGGTTCAGAGTACGTTTTTGATTGGGTTTTGTTTAAATATAAAAATAAATAAAATGATAAAATAAAAAAAAAATAAGAATGATCAAAAAAAAAAACAGAGACCTACATGTTTTCTACTTGTTCCGAGTATTTCTAATTTTATATCTCCGACTGCATAGTACTATTTTCTATTGTCAAGTTGTTTCACCTCTTTAGTTCTTTTTTACGCAGTCGGTTTTTTTATATATTTTTTTCATTATTATTATATATTAGTAATAATTTATAAAAATTACATGGTAGCTCAGTAAAATTATAATTATTGCGAAATAAAAGAAATATTTATTAATTGAATGCGTTAACATAACATTGGCGACATGTTTGGCTCAGTTTGTAGTGATATTGTACCTATCCTATAACCCAGAATCTGTTTCGGCGTTGTCTGGTTTTTTAACATGACACGTTCCGAATAACTGGATATCCAAATTCATTTAACAACCTCTAAAATGTTGAATTTTGAAAGAAAATATTTTATCATATATTATACTGGTTAAATTATAGCAGAATACACGATTAATATCAATTTTCAAGTGAGCTCCACGGGGAAGACATTATTTTTCATTAAAATTTTGCCACCCTTTTTCATCTCCAAGAAGAGATTAAATAAAATTCTAACAGTATGGCTTTATGTCATCTTTCTTATACGAGCGACTCATCCTCACTAGCAAGTCCCTTAGAGACAATCAAGAATAAATATAATCTACTGATCTGAACATTTTCCGGGAAAAATTGATAATAATAAGAAATTAATTTAGAAAAATTTAAATTTCCGAACTGAGCTTAAGCCGTTTAGTAAAAAAAATAATATATTAAAGGCGAATTAAATATTTTTGATTGAATAACTCTTCCCTTTTAAAGTTGGTAAAAAAATTAGCGATAGACCCTGTGACAGTATCTCATAAAACGGGGGTACAATTTATGTGGCTGTTCTTAGTTCTTTGTATTTAGATTGAGGTACAAATGAAATGTATCAGAAATGAGAAATTTTCTCGCAGTAATCTATAATTAAGTTGATTTGGACCAGCTAGAGAGCTAAAGAAATCAAGAGATTATAAGTTTTGTTTATTTGTTTTTCAAATTCATGAATTTCAGTAACTATCCTATACTAAAAAAATTGTTAATCGTTTCTACCATCTTCACTCACATCGTTTAAGTATAATATTAAAATTGTTTGGAATTTTCTTCAGTATTATATTGTCTGAAACCCTCTTAGATATATGCTACGAATAAAAAACCGTTCAATAGCCTTTAGCTTCATTTCGAACGTGACAGAGCGCCGGTTACCTAATCTATATAGGGCTCTTTGATCTTTTCTGCCACGCGGCTCCTTCCATTTCATTGGATATACTAGAGACGGCTTTTGAAGAATATAAAATGTGAAGTGATCGTCTCGCAAAGCACTATTGTGACTGGCTTATATATAGTACAGAAGTAGCTTCGAATTTCATAGAAGAAAATATAAAAATAGGATCAAGTTGAAGAAATTACTAAAATTTCAAATGAATAAGTTATGAAACTTTGATCATTTCGTGACATCACACAATTTAACTTATTTGAATAAAGATTAACACTTCTTTTGAATCTAGTTTCATGATAAGCACTAGGCTTGTGTTATGGATTACTAGATAGTCGATACACTACAATATAATATTATATAACTTAAATTACACACGTACATAAATAAAGTGTTCAAAAAATGAATGTCTCCTGCGGAACTCGAACCCGCGATCACTGGCACAGCATATTGAGTCACAACAAATTAAGCTAAACGTGTCGTAATTAGGTTTTCGCAGTGGAAAAGCTTGAGTGCGACTTAAAAAAATTGAGAGAATAATTTATTTGTATCTATATATTTTTAATTTCATTGTGTTAAATATCATATTAACAACAGCATAACTTCTGCATTCCACCGCGAGTGAGGACATATTTTAAATAGTCTATAATAGATTTTAATAAAACTTATAATTCCTTGGGCACATCAATAGACTTTAATCTGAAATAAAAATACCTTAGATTCTAATATAACAAAGATTACGAAGCAAACCATATCCAAACCCAAAAAGTGTTAATTTACTGGCTATTTTTGCTTCGATATCAGATGGACAAGAAACATTTAAGTAATTATCCACATCATTATACATTCATGAGGATGATAGGCTTCCGATTGAAAATACTCGGGTAGATGGTGCACGATTCTATTTTACATGACTATTGTAGTGGCAACCATCAATCAAACGTAATGCGAAACGCCCACAAAGCGTTACGTGGAATAATAATCGTCTAACCCATGACTCTGTTATTCAACTACACTATATTTCGTTTCTATTTCTAATTCTGTCACTTTTCAAGCTTTAAGCAGTTAGCTTGTTTCAAATAAGCATCAGACTTACATTTGAGGTCGCAAGTTCGATAGAAACATGAATTGAATAACAGCTGCTTTTTAATTGTATGTATATATGTATGCAGCCCTTTTTAACGTCTTACTGCTGGGTACGGGTATCCCTTCAATACGAAGGGGATCAGGCCATAGTCCATCATGCTGGGCTAGTGCGCGTTGGCGGACTTCACATGTCTTTCGAAAACTTGCTAGGTTCTCTCAGACATGCAGGTTTTCTCACGATGTTTTCCTTCACCGTAAGACAAGTGATAATCAGGTTAGAAATGATTTGAACATAAAATATCAGAGGTACGAGACCCGGATTCGAACCCGCATTACTCGGTTATCTAAGCAAGTGCGTTATTACTGGGCTACTCATAAATACTTCTAGGTAGACCGACGACTCAAACGATCAAAGCCACTGGATGCGGATGATAGAAGACCGGTTGTCATGGAAGTCTTTCAGAAAGACCAAAGTCCAGCAGTGAGCATTTGAACGTCGACGAGTATTTCTATATTTATTTGCTATTAAAGGATATCCATATATATAGTTTTTTAGATTCTTTAAATTTAATTGTGAGTATTTTCCTCAAAATAATCGTGATTAAAACAAATTCGATTCTACATTTATGTCGGCTAATGGACAGTTTAAAAGATGCCAAAGCAAATAATTATCATGTAGTGTATACTTTCGTGCCGATAAGTATGTCAGCTAATATAGGCCAGTCTTTTTTAAATTACAGCCAGACATTTATATTTTATTTATAAATAGTTACTTATCTTTCGCTGTAGTGCCTTTTATATATATGACAATAATATACAGGCAACAATATCGTTTGGCTATTTTTTTTTAAATTAAAAGTACCCTTTTTGACCATTTTAGTGTAAAGAATAAATGAAAAAGAAACACACAGTTTATCGATATGGTTTTATTACGTCATATTGTCTGTATTCACATGACGGATGTTCATTTTTGCGAAGCAGTTAAGCCAGTGGTGGACCGATGGTAACGCATTCGCTTGAGAAACCAAGTAACGTAGGTTCAAATCCCGGGTCATCGCATCTTTGATGTTTCTAACATATCTCTTGCCTTATGATAAAGAAAATCATATTTAGGAACCCTGCATCTCTGAAAGAACCTATCAAGCTTTGTCGAAGAAAGATGTCCAGCTATGCCCAGCAGTGCGACGTTACTAGGACGTTTTAATTACGACTTTAAAATTTTTCATAAATCAACCTTTCTAATAATGGAAAAGCTAGTAGTTATTGCGACAAAAACTTATTGTAGAGATATTATTTTTATACTCAGCTTAAAATAAAGAGAACATTTAACAAAGTCTAAAAATTACTGAATTCGTATAACAGTTATTAAAAATGAAATATAACTTTCCAAAACTTTTAATGATCCGTTATTTCAGCCTTAATACTTTCTGGTAGGTTTTCAGCTTTATCATTACAAATCATAATATAATTTTAATATATATGAAATTCTCAGAATCTAGTAGTTCTTTGTTAAAGGCTTACTTTTATTTCATTGCTATTTATTATTAAAAAAGCAATATAATAATAATATTAATAATAATGTCCTCCCGGCCGATTACGGCCACGGCGGCCAATCTCATTGAGACTAGCCAACGGCGCGGGACATATTATAGTGCACTAGTGTGTGCGCAGACACAAGTGCACTCTCTGTTCCTTATCACTCTCATATTCCGGTGGGATGACTGCTCGACACGACCAGTGAGAGTTAAGGCGCAGGACCGACGGCTTTACATGCTCTCCGAGGCACGGGGGTGAAACACCGCCAACTTCCCAACTCCGGGCTGTTACTGAGCCTTCGAAACAGACAGACTCAATAACTAAACTTGGCCCGACCCGGAACTCGAACCCAGGACCTCCCGATGTGCGACCGTACATGCTAGCCACTACACCACCGAGGCAGTAAGATAATATATAGAATAATAAATATATAAAAAGCAATATAACAGACATGTAACTTGTTAGGAAAAATCTTAGATACTAGTAACTGTGGGTTGGACTACAGAAAGTGTCAAGATAACGAAGTATCGAAAAGACTGGACCGATTGTGATGGGATTTCTACCGGCGGACAGCTGATGTTATATTATAGAGTAATATAGGCTATTTTTATTTTAGAATAAGACTTAAAGTCCCTCTCAATGACAATAAACCATTCAGAAAATACATTTTCTTTTAAATAAAAAAGCTTTTGTCCTTTTGTAATGTATAGGTACTACATTTAAACTAATACGTCAATATCATTCTACGTAAAATGTTTATCTTAGGCACATATAATAAAATTATAAAGAAAAGCTTATTGAAGTAGTCTTTATTGTCGATACAAAGACCAAATCTATAGTTTTTAGAATTTTTGTCTGTCTGTCTCTTCTTCTTCTTCTTCCTGTCCTTATCCCACGCTACGTGGGGTCGGCACAACATGTCTTCCACTCTCCTCTGTCATTCTTTGACACTCTTATACATGTTGTAATTGGTTTGGCAAGAAATTTTACAACCGGCCGCCTGCCTGACGTTAACCCTCTTTGGGAATGCTATTTTCGGTGGAATTAGTATATAACAGCCACAGGGTTCCATACTAGCCACATTCAACAGGGTTGTGTTAAAAGTTAACCTTATACAAAATATCAAAAGGTGGGTAATCGCGTCCTATTTATTTTAGCAATACACTATAACCCACACTGCGACATTTATACCTTAGTCGACTCGTACAACATCCATGGTGAGATATGGAGCGATTACATTTTTATACCGGAACCGCGCGGTATTAAAAATCAAAGATACTTCAGATTCAAAGATAATTAATTAGAATACGTGCTGCGTCACACGAAACTTAGCATCCTTACAAACCACCGGCATAGGCATAGTACCTACATCACACAGTATAATAATATTATGTGTGAAATCTAAAAATTTGGTTTTTGGGCTTTAGAACGGCGGGAAACGCTAATATATAACATAATAATTGTTAACCTAATGCAAACATGAATATCTAAAGGCCTTAATTCTGGAACAGCTGATGTTTTTGCTCGGAGACATCCATTAGCACTATGAAAATTTCATCCCTCAATCTTATTAATATTAGCAATTCAAATTTAGTCGCCATTTTTTATGTTTCTTTTGAATTTAAAATTGCCATCCGCTTGGTCCTGATTATGAAATACGAAAAAGAAAAATGGACGATATCGTTTTTTTACGAACAATCAATTACAATTTGTTGAATAATGCTTATGTAAATGTTACGCGATGGTATAGAAAATACATTCACAACGTAATATTATTTTGAGCGAATCATATTAACATTTTTCTTTTGATGTCTTTCAGCGGTCCTAAAATAAAAGTAAAATATATATATCACAAACTAAGTTACTCCTATAACAATACCTATCTGTCAGTGTACGTTCATACGTTCTGTTCTAGAGATAAATGGCGATAAACAGACAGAAAGTCAGACAAAAACACATAAACAAAAAATTTAAGTTAAAAAATGTGTTTTTGTTAGTGTTGTAATTACATATTATGTATTTAGTAATACCTGTGTTACGTTAATGTTTCAAATAAACTCCACAATTTTATATCAAAATATATTTTAATTTTTGTTAATTATCATTTTAATAACTTTATTATTTTTTATTTAGTATTAAATGGTAGCAAAACCTAATTTTGAGTTAACACGACATCTGCACTCTAGAGGGAGACAAACAGTACAGCCTTGGCCGTTCATCTAATGAAGTATGAATATTGCCATCCCGTTTCTGAACTGCTCTCTTGTCGCACTTTGTATATAAATCCACTAGATTCTCAATTATGTTGCGTAGATTCAGCCAATTTTCCCCCTAAGAGTCATCCACAACAGACTTGGACCGCAATACTAATAAACAAAACTGGTACAAGCACCTCATTTATTTATCGTTCCCGGCTCACAGTCGAAATTTAGTCTAAAGATTTTGGAGTAACAGCCGTTAAGTTCCTTTGGTATTTTATAATCTATGCATCTATACATATAACAAAATTCTAACTTAGTTGAGTCTGTACATTGAATATTTTTTGGTAAATCTTATTAAAAGATTCATTATTATCGATATTGAGGCTAAACCTGTCTGTCTGTACGTCTGTGAATGCTCCACGAGAAAACCACTAAACAGATTTTGATAAAGTTTGATATAATAACATATAGGATACTTGTTACTGCGTGAAAATATATCATAAAATGGTAAATGGTTAATCGTTGAATAGTAAGTATAGTGATTAACTTTAAAATATTTCTTATTTGTTCAACAATTTTGGTTAAATATAACCGCATTTAACAACTTTTTTATTGGTTTTACAACATGTGTATGGCTCGTACAATCATTTACACGTTTTGTGATTCATGAAAGTAGAATCATATTGCATTTTATTCAAATCCCACTTAAAATTGCATAACAAATTAAAATAATAAGAAACTACGGATAAAGCTGTTGTAAATACTATCCGAAAACCTAAATACTTACCGCTATCTTAAAAAAAGCTCCAAGTAAGCTTTGAATCATTTTAAGTTTTTAAATTATATTTTTAAAAGTTGTCGAAACTGTTGTAAAAGAAATGTTGAAGTCAGATCGAAACCGATTTCCAGTGGACACTTCTTGTTCATTGTTCGAGCTATCGCACGGATACTACGATAAAAGCTTCCGCTAATAAAACAGGAGTGGAATGAAGTTGAATTTGTTTTATTTTTAACCGACTTTTAAATTAATAAATGATATGGTATATAATTTTAATTGCTTTTTAAGTATGAAATTTTCGCTTGTGGTACTTTAGTTACAAATATATTATAAGCCTAAAGAGCTATTTAATATTTTGTATAAAGCAGACTTAAGCGATTGTATTCTTCGGACCTAATTGTCTGATTTGAAAACTAATTTATTATTTAGTGTTCTATCAATTGCTTCAAGAATAGTCTATCTTCAAGAATAGACTATTCTTGAAGCAATAGCCGCGGCTTCGCCTGCGCCTGAGGTATGAAAATTTAGGAATATAAGAATGTGTTTATGCCAAATCATAAAAAAGTGAAAAATAAAAATTTGGTCTAAAAATAAATAATAAAATATATGGAGAGGGCCACCCTTTCACGTAGTGGGAAAAAAATGACTTTTTTTTATGGGACAAAGGGGGCAAGCAAGGAAGCTCACCTGATGGGAAGTGATCACCTCCGCCCATGGACATCTGCAACACCACAGGACTTGCAGATGCGTAGCCGGCCTTTCAGGAAAGGGAGGGAGGGAGGAGGGAGAAGGACGGGAGTAGGGATGGGTAGTGGGCCTCCCGGACTCTCACTTACCGGACGAAACGCGACAGCATAGCTGCCACTTCACGCCGGTCTTCTGTGAGAGAGTGGTACTATACGGGGCGTGCCGGCCCATTCGGCTGCTACCCGAAGGTAACAAGCATGGCACTACCACTTGAAAAATTATTCTCTGAACCTACCAAATATACACAAAATTTTTTCATAAAAATCGGTTAAGTCGTTTCGGAGGAGTTCAAGTTCAAGGAGTTGACACAAGACTTTTATATATTAAGAAGAGAAAGAAGATACACGCAGTCGGAACTAAAAACAAAGCGTGCCTGTTGAAAAAGTTTCCTTTAAGAATAATTCAAATTATAAGTATATCAAAATAATATAACATAAGCATACTTCTGTTTGAGCGTGTTACTTTAATGACGTATTATAAGTAATAACAACATAACATAATGCTCTAATAAATATGCATGAGAATGTTGGGAACAATATTATCAATCATTAGGAACAAACAAGGATGTTTATTTTAGTAATGTCGATTTTTAAATATATTCTTAATTTTAGATTATTCCATTATAAAAGTATCAAAAATTTATAAGCTATGACCACTCTATGACTTTTTTTAGTCCACAATAATGAATCAATATACCAAGCAAGTTAAAATATGTAGTAAATTGGTTCCGTAATAAAATAGGTACATTTTTATATCATTAATCGGACTCCTTTAGTATAGAAAGTTTGTATGTGTGCTTGTTTGTTAAATTGTCAAACTAAAACTGTTAAACGTATTTTGATAACATTTTGTCTATAGATATAATATCAGAAAAAATATAGGCCAGTGCCAACACGAAAAAAAAACACAAAAAGCGATGCCACTTAGCTTAGTAGCTTCTTATATTATAAATACTCGTAGAAAGCTTTATTCCGAGGCTATTTTATCGTGTATGTAGTGATGTAGTGGCAGTGGTACCCTAGTCGTGACTTGAAAAATAGAGTCCCGGGACCAGAGTTCAATCCAGAACTCGCTCGTCTAACATTTTCATGCGTGTTGTGTTTCATGTTCATGTTTCAATTTCCAACATGTTTACAACTAGTCTTACGGTAACAAAAACATAGGAAGGAAACATGCACATCTCTTGGTTTGTTTTTATACTAATTCAAGTCTATATATTACTAAAAGTATAAATATAAGAATATATAATATATATTATTTACTTTACTTGAGTTCGTACTAAATTATATCCAAAACCACATCACATACAAGTAAACTGAATTATGTATTTGTAAAGTATTGTGAGCATTAAAAATAATTGTTTACTCAAATATGATGACGCGTGATTTCATTATGTCACTCGTATTATAGGAATAAAGCCGCATCAAACATTCATAGAAGCATTTTTGATTTACCAAACACTTAACATTTATTATTTACTATGTTATAAGGCAAAGGTTCAACGACAAGTTCAGCTTAGTTTGTAGTGATTCAACTTCTTGTGCTAGGTTCGCGGGTTCGAGTCCTGCTGAGGGTATTTGTGTGAGGGAATATTTGTACTCCTTTCATGGGGACTATCTGATATTCATAACACAAGCTTACTATAGAACTAGATTGTGCTGTGTGATAATGTCCCAAAATATTTATATTTGTATTAAATTACCTTCTACCCAGTACATATTAGTAATTACAAAACTAATATCTTTCCTTGAATAAACTACGTGTTTTAACAATATCATTGTGATTTTTGTAATTTTTGTGTGGTTTAGCCTACTTGTATTCGAACCTTGGGTAGAAAGTCTGACCGAAAAGTCATTGGACACTTATAAAAATTATTAATACTCAGAAAAATATGCGGAACTCTAAAGCGATAGGAGTAATAGTTATTTATGAATCATTCAAATATATTCTGTCAAACAAAGCTTGTTGTTTATTTGTGATAATTGACAAATAGAATAATACGCGTAAGTTTAATTCGTTGTTAAGTATGTTTATAAAAGCAGTAGTTTAAAATGGAGGACAACATATTTTTATGTAAGTATTATATTTTTCTATTAAAACGCAATAAAATATGTATTTATATGTAATTGTATTTAAATATAATGAAAATACTCGTTAAAATATATCATTTACCCATCGAGTGTAATTGGTGAAGAGTTAAATTTTACTATAGAACGTTACAATCCCTTCATGTTCATTTATTGTAAACAAGGGTATTTACAAAAAAGGATTACTATCCATAGAAGTACTATACTTTCCCAAGATCTAGCCTATCTCTGTACCAAATTTTATTAGAATTGGTTCAGTGGTTTTGTCGTTAAAGCGTAATAGACAGAATGAGTTACTTTCGAATTTGTTTATCAGTAGGGAATTAGGGATGGGGATTATTTTTCTTATGTATTTCTTGTGTAGTGTGCATTAAATTGCCTCTCTATTTCTTTATCTACATATCCACTCTATGCATCTATTTGAATATCATGTAGTTCGTAAGAACCTGAAAACGCATAGTCATAAAATTCTGTAAAAAGGCTCGAGTGACACATTCAAACCTAGCGATAGGAAATCAGTCTAAATAATAAACGAAAGAATATTGAATAAAATACAATCTTATATATTTCAATAGATAAACCTCTATTTAAATATAATATTTTGAATATTGTTTTGACTTATAAGCTCTTACATTTATTTCAGTGTTGGCGGTCTTAGCATCAACGATTGTGAGTGTTACTTCAACTAATCAGTGTAATATTATTTATGAAACCAATGAAAGATCACCATGTGAATATTCAGTGATTTGTGAAATTTACGGCGGCAGCGCATTCAATCCTACTTGCAGCCATGAGCCCAACGTCACGTTTGTCATAAAAGATTCAACGACTGAAAACCTTAGTGCTTCCTTTTTCGGATCAACAAATTTTGATTCACGTGTTCGGACAATCAGAGCGTACAACAATAGCTGGTCAACGATAGCTGAAGGCAGTTTCAGATATTATACCAAAGTTAAAATTGTGGATCTGTCAAACAACAATATAAGAACTTTAAACAGCTTGGCTTTTAAAAATTTACTGCTTCTTGAGAAGATAAATTTGTCCAAGAATCATATCCAAGACCTCAACTCAGGATCGTTTTTGTCATCTGATATCAGAGAATCAGAAGTTAAAGAGTTGGATCTATCACACAATGATATTGACAATTTGCCACCTGACCTTTTCAATCTATTGAGTAAATTGGAAATATTATATTTGCAAAACAATAAAATTTCGTTATTTCCACAAGAAATTTTTAAGAATTTAAAAAACTTAACAAGTCTCTATTTGCAATATAATATTTTGACCAATCTCAATGGTAGTTTGATTCATTTGAATTCTTTAAAATATTTAGACTTGTCATACAATAAATTGACAGAAATATCAGGCTTTGAACTAAATCGTGTCACTTCTTTAATATATGTAAATATTTCCAATAATTTCATAGTAAGTTTAGAATCAAATTGCTTTAATCAAGCTTTTAATTTAGAAGTAGTAGATCTAAAAAATAATAAAATAAATTCAATAATAGAAAACGTTATGTTTATAAATAATGTCAAATTACGTTATCTAGACTTTCAAAATAATTGTATAACTAAAATACAAGCTGACGCCTTCAAACACAATGTTCTTGAATATTTTAGTTTGGAAAAAAATAACATAACCGGGGAAATCGAAAAAACTACATTTACAGGATTGCAAAATATAAAAAGTATGTCACTAAACAATCAATCCATAACAATAATAATGAATGGTACCTTTTCTGATATGACTGCTTTAAAATTATTAAATCTGAGCAATAACTTTGTAACAACTATTGAAAATGCTAGTTTTGGTATTTTAAGCAACTTAAATATTCTGGATATATCACACAACAAAATTAATAATTTAAATTTTCTAAAAGATTCTTTAACAAATTTGACAGAGCTTTATTTAAATGATAATTTACTAACTATAATTTATACAAATGCATTTAATAGTCAAACACAGTTAAAAAAGCTAGACATATCTACAAATAGAATTAAAATGATCGAGCAAAATTCATTACCGTTACAAAATCTACAAATTATTAATATAACTAAAAATAGTTTAACAGGAGTCATAAGGTCTAATACATTTAGTCCTGCGCAATATTTAAGGTACTTAGATTTAAGTAACTTAAACATAAGCAAAGTAGAAGAAATGGCTTTTGTAAAACTGCCAGTTTTAGCAAAATTGAATCTGTCAAGCAATATCATAGATGAAATAGCACCAAATAATTTTGTAGATTCGAATAATATGTATTCTTTAGATATTTCACATAATAGGTTAACACATTTTGAAATAAACAGTACATTACAAAACTTAAAAGCTCTTTATGTAAATAATAATGATATGGATAATCTTCCAAAGCTTAACATGTCTAGTGTCATTTATTTAGATTTATCTTTCAACAAGATTGAAAATATAACTGGTGAAATATTTGAACACATGCGCAGCCTTAAAGCATTACATCTCTCTCATAATAAGCTAAAATCATTTAATAACAAGTTTATAAACATGCTTTCAGATTTAACAGATTTAAGTTTATCTGACAACGAAATTTCTAATATTAATTTGAGTTTTTTTAGAGCGTTAATAAATTTAGATATTAGTAAAAATAAAATAAACGTGATTGATAGTTCATTTTTACAAGGTCTGGATTTTTTGCAATACCTCGATATCAGTTGTAATAATATAACAAAACTATTACCAGGAACATTTCAAGGTATAAAAATTTTGAAATTTCTGAATATGTCTTCAAACAGTTTGTCTAATTTAAGATATGGTAGTCTTAAAGGTTTACATAGAACAGAAGTGCTTGATATATCGAAAAATATCATTCGTGAACTAGACGTTGATATTTTTCATGAATGTTCAGAACTAAAAAAGGTTATATTAGATTTTAATAAAATAAAAGTACTCGATATTGAGAGATTGTTAAATGTGGCACCAAAACTAAGTTCCATAAGTATAGGTGGAAATCCTGTGTCGTGTAAGGAAATAGTTCGGAATATTGGTAAAATTAATCTTACATTAGCTTTTCATGCAGTAGAAATAACTTCTATAGATAAAATCTACCACGAAGACAATGTATACGGAATAAAATGCGGTGACAATAATAATTCTACAAATAGGGATACTGAAGATGAACAAGCATTAATTAAAACATCTGCAGAACATTCTACTTTATCTATCGTAATTATTATATTCCTTGTTATAATAATATTAACATTTTTAGTACTGAGCATAGCATATTTCTATTTCAGACACAATTTCTCTAGTCATTTTACTGAGTCAAGGTTACATATGCCTCGGTCTTTCGAACTCAGTGGGTCAGAATTTCAACACGACCTAATTAGTTGTAATTAATTTTATACGTGAAATAAATATTTTATTTAAAATTTGTTTTTATTTCATATACTACTATCTTTTTTTAAATTCTAAAACTTTTCTGGAGGCATCAGCTTTAAAGTTCAATTGTTACATACTCTTGTAACTTACAAAAATATTTCTACCTTAAATGGATATGAAAGACGTGGTTCGTACATAAAAACTCAATATTAAAAATGTATGTCTACCTGTTTGTTACGGCTATTTGCCGAAACGGCTAGACCGACTTTTATAGTACTTTTACTGACAGATTTTTAAGAAGTTAGGCTTTGTTTTATTTTAGAAAAAGAATTATAATTTCTAAAATATTGAATCGTGCCTAAATAAGTACAAATTATTATTTATATCTCGGGAGAATTCCGCAGTCTAATATGGAAATGTAAGCCATATTTTATAGATAAGATATCGTTATTTGATGTCAATTGTTTGACGCTTTATTTAACATAGCAATGTTAAAGTTATTCTGTTCTACGAGTATTTAATATACAAAGCTTTTTGTGGTGATACCTACTGGTATATTAAGTGTTGGTTTTATAATACGTACGCAACGTTCGAACAAAAGGATACAGTCATTTATAGGTTAATGATTCGACCTAATTAATTTATTCTTGCTTTGGGAGCAGTTAGCTGGCATTATTTGAACTTTTAAAATGAAAAACATGTTTATGTTTAATATAGGCACACGCCCGATATACTTACTCGTAATAGTACCTACAGTACCGCTCTGTAGCATACTATTAAAATCATGTAATATCATTTTAATGCTGTGTTTTGAGTTATACTCATTTTTTTAAATTCTTTCAATTTTTCAGTTTTATAGCTATATTTAATATTTTCGATATTCCCTTTGGGGGCACTGCGTATCCCCGCGTGCCCAAAAAAGCCCTGCCTATACATATTTTCCCTCTGTAAAAGGTATCCTATATGTTGCACCGAATCACCATTATCACATCAAATTTCATCAAAATCTGTCTAGTGGATTTCTCGTGATGCAGTCACAGAGAAACTGCCAAAATTCTTAAAAACTATAAATTATTGTATCTTTTACACAACATTTTCAAAAATAAACTCAAATTTTTATTTGAAAACTTTCTCAACTCAAAATTTTATTATATGTATTGATATCTTGTATTTATTCCAATTATACTATTATTCTAATTTGTGTACCTACTAAGTTTTATCAAAGTCCGTCCAGCTTTTTCGGCGTGAAATTATAACAGACATACAGTCATACAAACTTATAATTCTAGAGACTAGTGATTAGCAAAAAATAAAAGCAATTCTCACTTAGTTTTGCCAGTAAATTTTAATATGTCAACATTACTGGGCAAATTTTTGTGAGGTTACGTATGTGCTCCATAAAATATGTCACGCACAAAGAAATTGGTTTATGGTTGGGTTTGACTTGTTTTAGCGTTCCACATAAGTTTCTTTATATTTATTCATATGAAAGATGGAAAGCAATAAGTTATTTTGATGATATATTTTCTAGACTTTTGATATTGACCTTCGTTTGTTTGCATAAAAAGTAGAATAAGCAAGAATATTATTGAGCCTATCAAAATTGTGTCAATATTAGGCTTGATGTAGTTAGGGCTTCGTGTTTAAATAAGTAATTTAGCGATTTATCGTCCGTGACAAATATTTGTACAATTGTAATTTACTTAAGCATTTCGAAAGGGTGGAATTATATTTATGTATTGTATTTCTCTTCGATAGTATAAAGGCACAAATGTACGGCAGCACGACTAGAGGTCCTGAAGAAAGTTGGCGGTGTTTCGAATCCGTGCCTCGGAGAGCACGTAAAACCATTGGTACTGCGCCTTAACTCTCACTGGGTGTGACGAGCAGTCGTGCCACCGGAGTATCAGAGTGACAGAAATAGAACTTGTGCACTATAATATGACTTGCGCAGACGGCTAATCTCAACAAGATAGCCGCTGTAGCCAAAATCGGTTGAGAGGACCTTATTGTTATTCAGCCCTTTTTATCGTCCCATAGCTGGGCACGGACCTTCCTCCAACACGAGGGGGATCAGGCCATAATCCACTACAATAGCCTAGTGAGAGTTGAGGGTTGACTTAATGCTGGCAAACTTTTACAGGTTTGAGTATTTTTGGATTTGCACTTTCATAAAACACTGCAATTTGTTTTCAAAGCATATTAAAAAATAAATATAAAGTTAAATTTTAATTTACAGAAAAACTTTCTTTACAATTGATGAATCAACCTTCTATAAATACATTGCTTGTACATAAAGTAATCCAATAACAATAATGTGATTCAAAATATGATGTCAAATTAATTCGTACTTGTTGAGTAATACGAGCAAATGATCAGCATATATCAAGCAATAAAATGTAGTTACAGCAATAAACTTTATTTTAAACACAATCAGGCGTACCGACTATAAAGTATTATTGGCTCATATGCTTCATGCACACATCGTTGGAAGCTTATAAACTTTCACCACACGTGTGGTTCAGTTTGTAGCGACCAGTGTTGTGCCAGTGGTCGCGGGTTCGAGTCCCGTAGACATTCGTTTGTTGAGCATGAATGTTTGTACTCTAGTCATGAGTATTTATATTTAATATTATATATGTGTATGTATTTAAAGTTATATATGTGTATTATATAATATGTGTATCAACTTTCTGGTATCTGTAACACAAACCTCGTAGCTTACCACGGAACTAGATAGTGATGTGCGAAATAGTGTCCCAACATTACAAAAAATTGTATTATTCATGAAATCATCATAAAACTATATATTATACTGTTTATTGCACAAATAGTAATATAACAACAACAAATAGAACAACAAAAATACAGAAAAGGTGTGAACAAAGGTGGTCTTATATATATATATATATATATATATATATATATATATATATATATATATATATATATATATATATATATATATATATATATATATATATATATATATATATATATATATATATATATATATATATATATATATGAGATCTCTAGTATATGAATTATACAATAAAAGAGTTAATAATAATATATTTCGTAGAGTTTTTTTTATTTTTTTTAATAACAGTTATACGAGTACGTATTTGTTTTAATTGTTTAACTTCATTTTTATTTGTAAGCCGTAAAAGTGTTAAGTTTCAAGACACCTTCTTTTTCATTTTAAAGTTATTACTTATTGAGGCTACTACTATCATTTTTATTTGCCATTTATAAATGTTATGATGTGCTTAGTAAGTACTTTGTCAGTGGTCAAATATAGTACATAAATAAATAAACGAATGACCAATATATTTCTTTAATTTTCCACAAAAAAAAAAAACAATATAAATACAGAGTTTTCGGTTTTCCATTGCGTTTATGTTAATTGCATAGTCTAAAGAATTATTGTTTAATGCTACGATATTGGTATACGTTTGAACTTAGATTATATGAATTTATTTATAATGATTCATAAACTATTTTCAGTAGGTACTTATATCGGCATTTAGCTAGACCATGAAAAATTTACTAGTAAATCCATCCTTGATTTGTATACATTTCTTTTTTCTTACTAAGTATCTACTATCTTACCCACCTAAATAATAATATGAATGTAGTTTGAAGCATATTACAAGTACTTTTCAGTTAATACATTTATATATGAAAAAAAAAATCAAAAAAAGGATAGGTATATATATGTTCTAGAAAACATATTTAATGTTTTTCAAAGAAACCTAAAAACCCTTCAAGAAATACCATTAAGTTTGCATAATGCAAAATATCATCAATCATCCGTAAAACACGACACCGCTGTTATTCCCTTGGCGAAACATGCCTAAATTATGATGCCTGAGTTTAACATATAAACGTAGAAGAAATGTCAAGGAGCACCCAAATAATATGCTATAATATTTTTATAAAATACTTTCTTAGAATTACGAGAACATTTGAAATTCGCATTCGCATTTACTCGCAAAATGCTTTACAGTAATCTTGAAAATTAGGGACTGAGAGAATCCGAATTAAAGATAGTTTCATTTAAAAATTATATTGTCATATATTTATTCGTCCTGATGACCTTCGCATCTTTATTTAATATCTATCTTATTATCTATAGGGTCTATATGTACACAAAAAATTATTAAAATTTGTAAAAAGGAAGTTCAATATCGCGTAGAAATTTAAAGGTGACAGACAGTCATTTTTATATTTATAATATTACTTAGTCCCTTATTATATTTTTTCATGAAGTAGATGAGACTGACCACAGAGCGTTTGACACGGATTGAATACAGATTAGTTATCCAGATGCTAGCCACATAACTAAGGCTGGCTAAATTTTATTTTGGGTAATGGCAATTAAGAAAGACTTGTTTAAGATCAGCAAGACGTGACCTAGATAGTGTGGATTTCTAATGTTCTATCTATGTTCAAAACTAGTTGTGAATATTTTCTTTATTTTTAATGTTAGATACCTTACAATCATCATCAATAAATAGGTTTAAAATATTTTTAAATTTGTTTATCATGACGCAAAGAGTTTAACGCGTACAGTCTTTGGAGAACCAAAAAAAAACTGCGGAGACTTGAAAAAAATGACCTATTAAATAGAAAATTATAAAATAATGCAATTAATGTTCAATGTTGGTAAAATTCTACATCAATCTTCTCTTTTCCAACACATTAATTTCTGTAATTCTGTACTAAAAGGTAAAAAGCACGTTCCATTTCATTATCAATACATCGTTTGTTCAGGCGGGAGATAAACGAGTGAATGTTTAATTTGCGTAAAACGGAATGCTCCCGATCTGCGACAAACAAACGTCAGTAAACAAATACATTTCGGTTCAAATTATTTTATTGAACGTTCCATTGACGGTATATTTAATTTTTGACGAGACGTTAAATATTAATGGTGGATAAAATATGCGTAGTCTATTTTAGTATTGAAAAGGTTACAGTTCAAAAACTGGTAACGATTATTGATTTAGGAATGAATGAAAATATAAGTCGTGAGTGAATGAGTGGAGAATAAATATGAATGAATATAAAATGAGGTTTACTGACCAAGTCAGATGTAAACATCCATGGAGGTTAGAGAACCATCTCTGAAATCTGATTGACATAAGGAGTTATAGTGATTAGCTCACTATTACTCTGAGAGCTCACTATTTTCTCGCTGTCAAATATAAAAATAACATAATATTATAATTTTTTAGCACTTAAAATATTTTAATACATCAAAACTAATAATATTAATAATATTTTGCGTTCGAAGATAACATTACCTATTCTTATAATCTAGGTTGTACCAAAAGAAAAAATAGTTACTACATCTAAAAGATAATAGTCCCCCTGACATATAATTTTTGCTAAAAATATCAAGTCAAAACTCTAATACTGGTTATAATTTTGAGGCAGACTATAAATTGCCTCTACGTTGCGTGTCGTAAATACGAGTCGTCGTCAAAAAAAGACAAGTAAGTATTGATCAAACCGTGAAACCGTGTTTGCTACTAATGTTAGGTTTACGTAAGTGGATAATATAAATTTGAATTTTGTTTTTCGGAAATATCTACTTAGTTTTGGCTGATATAAAATAATTTTCGATACAAAATTGAGTTTTTCCATGAAAATGTTACTTAAATGTGAATTATATAAATTACCTATAGAAGTATTTAATGAAATTTACTTAATGAAATAGATTTTTACAAGCTATTATTAAAATCTAGTATTTAAATTTAATGTCAGTAAGAAGTCTGTGAGAAAACTTCCACCGGCTCGGAAGGCAGTTCTGCAATTACCTATCTATAGGTATAAACAAACTGTTTCAATTATATTTCCAATATTAGTATTTGCAGAGGCAAAAAAGGAATGTCACATTTTTTTATTATCATTGCAATCTATAATACATGGCAAAATCTAAATGTTCCCATACTTTTAAAATTTTTTATGTGACATTCTTTGTTTTACCCCTGTACCATTCATTTGGGCTCGACAGTAGTACGAGAGACTTCAGTAATAGCCAGCGTCATTCTTTAGAAACACATATAATATTAATAAGATTTAGTTTTACAACGCATTTTCAAACACTTATCTTAACAATTTTATTTCTTTACTAGAGTTTACAATTTCAGAACACATCCAACCATTTTAACTCCTCGCCGATCAATCCCTATATATCGTCGTTTCATTTTTTTATATTAATGTGAATATTCTTTTTTCTTTTAACAATTTTCATAATTTTGACTGCGAAACCTCACAGTAGTTTCTAGGTAAAAAGGTACCTACTGAGCAGTTTTGTCTTTGCCCAGTTACATACAGGTTTACCTATAAACTTTTCTATTATAATTTAACATAATATATTATGAGGTACATTAAAAGTATAGTGTTCTAAGTAATAATAAGATGTTACTAAAAAAAAATAGAAATCGGTAGAAAAATTTCAGGTTTTAAAACTGTTGCTTTTATAAAATTGATATTTGGAATTTAGGTGCTCGCGAAATTGGCTGGCGGAATTTCAAATATTCCTTATACGAAGTCTATCTAGAGGAATCCGGATGTTGACCGTCAAATCTCAGCGCTTTAAACCCCAATACACTAAGGCGACGTCCTGCGTGAGCGATCTAGACGCGAACGCGAAGCGGCGCGGCACGGCGCGAAAACAACAAACATTCGAAACCTATTGAAGTGGCCTATGTGACCAAACGCACGTGGGGTGCGGTGCGGAGCGGCGCGAATTGACGCGAACGCGATCAGTTGGCTTGATATTTTCGCGCGAAGTGGACGCGTCGGCCATATTTTTTTCAAGCAAAAATTGTTGTTGAATTAATGTCGGAAGTAGAACTTCTTATTAATGCTATCCAAGAACGTCCTACATTCTGGGACAAAAGGAATAAAAGTTATACACTTCTTCAATATCTCATATTTAAGACTAGCTGTGCCCGCGACTTCGATCGCGTGGACTACAGGATAAAATCAAACTATGATAAAAATTAAGATTTGTTTTTTTCTACGTATTTTTCCAGGATAAAAAGTATCCCATTTTATGCCCAGGATAATAAAGTATAATTATACCAAGTTTCATCGAAATCGAACCGTTAGTTTTCACGTGATGCCTGAACATACACACAGACAGACAGACATACAGACAGACAGACAAAAAATTTTTTAATCGCATATTTGGGTTTGGTATCGATCCAGTAACACCCCCTGCTATTTATTTTCTCAATATTTTCAATGTACAGAATTGACCCTTCTACAGATTTATTATATGTATAGATATGAATTTTTCAACAACATTAGCTTCCGTCCGCCCATGACAAATGTTTAATGTTAACTGAACTGAACGGTGGCGGAGGGCGCGGAGGGGACGGTTCGCGCGCACGTAGGACAGAGTAGCCGCATCGCTCCGCACCACATTAAATTCGCATCGGATCGTTTCGCAATCGCGTTCGCGTTGAGTCGTCCACGTAGGACACTGTGTAAGTGTGGAGTGAATTTAAAATTTTCTGTTAAGGTCCACTAGTAAGTTTTTTCATTTTTCTATTTTAAAAAGGCTTAGGAGAAAAAAAAATATTACTAGAAAAATTGTTACAATCATTATCTATACGTATGTATTAAAAATTAAAAATATCCTTTAAAATATATACAATCAAGGATTTTCATTCTTATACTTGCTAAGTTCTGTAAAAAAGAGGCAGATAAGAACGTTAAGAATATACATGTCTTTAAGACTATACATTAGATCAAATAAAAAAATCTTGTTTTTATAAAACCTCAATATTTCGTATATTGTCAATGTCAATCGCTGCTATCGAGTTCAGTACATTTTGAATTTGAAGTGATAAATACTTTATATATCTACCAACTGAATCTATCTGTGACCACAGTTTATAATTTTTTTAATATACCATGTAGTTTCTTTATTTATAGATTATATTGGTTTAACGATACAATAATTGAATATTTAGTATACTCACCACATTATCATATCCTGGAATGACAAGTTTTAAGATAGATATAATGTAATTGCAAAATTTTGAAAAAAGTAAAATTTTCCCATTTGCATAACAATAATGACATAAAGTTTAATTCTCCCTTTTCTTCTCACGATCAGTATCTAACAAATTAAAAGAAAAACTAAATGTGTAAACCTCTCATAAAAATGTTACTTTGTAAGGCAATTTTCACCTCGCTGAGATTTTGTTCCACTTAAATAAGACATCAGAGTAAAGCTCAGCGTTATCAAGTGTTCCCACTATCAAAATGTCCATTATCATTTGAAACAGCGACGCTCAACGCTTTACTGAATATCGATTAGCTCGGGACAACTTTGAAAGCTACTAGTAATAGGGAATAGACTTTTAAAACTGAATACATTAAAGTTCTCGACGTGAAAGTATTAAAATCAGCTTAATTTTAAAATTTTGCCCTTAATACCTCTTTTTAGGGTTTCGTATCCTAAGGGTAAAACGGGACCATATTAGTAAGACTCCGCTGTTCGTGTGTCTCTATCCATCTGTCACGAGGCTGTATCTGATAAACCGTGATTATTAGACAGTTGAAATTTTCACAAATGATGTATTTCTGTTGCCACTATAACGACAAGTACTAAAAATATAATAAAATAAATATTTAAGGGGACTCCCATACGACAGACATGATTTTTTTTCGTTTCTATAGATGGTACGGAACCCTTCGAGCGCGATTCCGACTTGGTCTTTATTTAGATAACTAGTGGAATTTTTTGATTTTTCCCGATCATGGTTAGCGAAAATAAAATTATCATACAATATTTTTAGTTTGTGGTATTTGTAACGTGAAATTGAAAAAAAACAACGTGGGACTTTTTTTTTCTTATCACGAATACTTTCATTAAACCATAGGTTATTTTTTAGAGAAGTATCAAACCATTTTTACTGTTGTTTACTTTTCGTAATTATTTTTATTTAATAACTAAATATTTTTAAAAATATTTAGTCATTAAATAGGGAATGAGTTTTCATTTTACTGTTGCATGGTAAAAGTTAATTTAGAAATTCTAATTGTCTAAGTCGCAAAAATCACACTATAACTATAAAAAATTACATACTATTTTCAATACTTTCTTAGAATTTCGCAAACATTATAAAAAGGGGCTTCTTTTATTTTTTAAAAACATTGTGAATTTTTCTGAGTAGGTGCGGTCTGTAACAACATTTAAAACCTTAGCTCTCCCTTAACCGTGATTGCTGTAAAGAATCCGTGTAATGTAAAGAGTATAAACACATCGGGAACAAAAATCGAAATGAAAACCCGGATAGATAGCTTTATTAAAAAACGTTGTTGTATTTTTAGCTTTATTTAAGATGTAAGTTTGATGTGTACGTCCTTAGCCCTTTTTTAACGTCCCACTGCTTAGCATGGGCCTCCCTTCAATACGAGAGGGATCAGGCCATAGTCCACCATGCTGGCCTAGTACGTGTTGGCGGACTTCACATGTCTTTAGGAAACTTGCTAGGTTTTCTCAGACATGAAGGTTTCCTCACGATGTTTTCCTTCACCGTAAGACAAGTGGTAATCATGATAGAAAATGATTCGCACATGAAAATATCAGAGGTGCGAGACCCGAATTTGAATCCGCATCACTCGGTTATACAATCGAGTGCGGGACCACTGGACTACTTTTATTAAGTAAGTTTGATACTTATCTCTAAAAGGGCTTTGCAGATTTGAATGAAATTTAGTACACGCATAAATAATTAGGACCTTAATAGCACATACGTTATTGTTAGCAATAAAATTAACCAAAATATGATGTTGCCTGCACATTATTGTAAATACAGAGACCACCTAGGGACGCACCTGAGCAAAGCGAGGGTAAACATTTTACATACTCGTATCTGTTGAATAAACCTTGAGTATATCAACTGTTACGAGTCATATCTACACTTTGTATACATAACATATTATAAAATAATATACTTTACATTCCAAGCCTCGCATATTTGATATTTCCATGTGAAAATCATTTCTAATATGATAATACCACTCGTCTTACGGCGAAGGAAAACATCGTGAGGAAACCTACATGTCTGAGAGAACCTAGCAAGTTCATCAAAGACATGTAAAGTCCGCCAACCAGCACTTGGGGAGCGTGGTGGACTATGGATTGTATCCCCATGTACTGAAGGGAAGCCCCTGCCAAGCAGTGGGACTTTGAAAAACTTTATCACGTTGTGTTTACCTTAAAATAGTACTTCAATTACTAACCTGTATTTCCACTGGTACGAGTATGTATATTATAAAATATATTGTATCTAATTGTAAACTGCTAGTAGACTTATTAAGGTCTTATATAAAATATTCATTTAAATAAATAAAATGGCTTGATACTAATGCCTTACAAAATTACTTTTGTTACATAGTTTTCTTTGAAATATCAACGAAAACGTTTCGTCATAAATCAATCTGTAAGCCAAATTGGTAAAAGTTCCTAGAAACTTGATACCTTTGTTGAAAATTAACAATCTCAAAACACACCGATGGTAAAAGTAATAAAGATAACAAGGCAAATGATGAACATTTTCTTTGGCTTAGGACCAAAATCTAAGGAAGGAAATAATCAATGAATATTTGAAATGCAATTTGTATGATAAATAGAATTCTAACTTATATTGAAAAAATTGATGCTATAAAATTGTTGCTTCGAGTTTTGGGTCTGAGGGAAACATTAATATAAATATTGTTATATGATATAAGCATTTTTATATATTGTAAAGTAATGTCTGTTTTTTTTATTGGAATATTATTAAAATTTAGCAGGTTTGAAAAATTAGAATTTTTATATTTAATTATTGTAAATTTTTCGTTTGGCACAAATAATTTAGGCATTGAATTTTAGCTTAATTAAGGCAGATTTAATTCTACTGTGTTACTAATAACATAAGATAAGTATAACTTGGTGCCAAAAAATGTGATCGAGGTGACAACCTCGGGATACATTATCACAGCTATTTTCAACTATAGCATTTTTAACCTAGAAATCGAAATTACGATCTCCCATATAAATAAAAAAGCTTGTTAAGAGTCTAGCTACATTGCCTGTACATTACAAGATAACAGTTCACTGGTATAATAAGATTAATGATTCCATTCAATTAAACAACGATCGAACTTTTAATGTAATCATTCGTGCTGAGAAATATATAGAGCTTATATGATATTACAAATATATGAAAATTTTAGAAATAAAATTAATTTATGTTATACATTTCATGTGGAAATACAAAAAAAAAATACAAACACTGCCAAATATTACACACATTTTCTGAAAAGAAGGAAAATGATTGATCATATGATAACTGATACTATATCATGAATTTTTATCAATGTCTAAATTGTATATGCCTACAATTTAGTGAAGAAATGACGTGTAATCCGCCAACTCACATTTAAGCACTATTATTAATATGGCCTTAATCCTCCTCTTATTAAATATTAAAAAGAGCTGAATATTTGCTCAGAGGTAGTCCTATAGGGTTTAAAATAGATACCGTAGAAAAATGTAGAGGTCACAGAACTGTTTGCTTAACAGAAAAAAAAACCTTTTCAACTATTACTCTTTTTTTTGTGCAATCCATTTTCAAATGATTTTAAAGATTTTTTAACTACTAAGTATATTACATTTAAGGAATCGGGAAGCATTTCAATCTATTTCACATTTTAATCCACAACTCTACAGTTCTTTGCTCGGTCCCGTTACGTCTCACCGCAAACCACTGAGCCGTAGCTAATGAAACCAACCCTTACCTTCGGCAACTTTGCCCACCCAACTTAGATTTTGTTTCCACGTAAAATTCCAATAATGGCCTCAAGTCCGGAATAATTCCCGAGATTTCAACGTTCACCATTTCAGATAACAAACTTTAACAAAATTAATTTGCAAGGTTTCAATTATCGGGGAGGGGAATCTTAGTTGTTTTTGGTAATTGAATTTTGATGCGGTGTCAGATGCAGACGTATTTGCTTACAAGATCTGACATTTTCGTAATTCGGATATCATATTTAATACCTTGCTTCGTTGAAAACGCGTCCCAACTGTTTAACGTCGTTGTGATTCATCGACTTTTAGATGTCCAACTTGGATAAAATGCAATTTTCAGTATAAAATGTCAGGTTAGGGTATAATATGAAAGACTGGCGACTCACCCTTGCTTCGCTCGGGTTCGTCCCTAAGTACCCACTTACAGTACTTTTTTTGCTTTGAAAAATAGCTTGTGTCCTTTCTCAGGCTCTAGATTAGCTGTGTACTATCAGTTCAGCAGTTTTGGCTTTAAAGTGACAGATAAACAGACAGACAGAGTTACCTTCGCATTTATAATATTAGTAAGGATTTTTTGTTTTCCAAGTTTAACGTATTATCTTAGTTATATTATGTAGAACAGTTTCATGAATTTTAGTAAAACAAATCTAAGAAATGAGGTCTATATTTTTTACTTTAATGATAGTTACGCTAGCGTCCACAGTTTGCCTTCAAAATACTACAGAAACTTGTTCCGACTTCCTTTGGCAGCGTGCCCGCGCTATGTATAGCTACGATCGTGTTAGAAATTTTATTTATATACTTTATGTACATACTTGCGGTTAACTTTATACAGTGTCTGTAACTTATTAGAACCTTTAATTTTATTCTAATTTGGCTTAAATACAGGTGCTGTTATTCTATTGTTTTTGCACTTTTTTCTGCGTTATTAGTATAATATTTATTTAAAACTAGCAACTCATCCTCGCTTCGCTTGGGTTTGTCTTTAGGTACCTCCTTTAGTATAAAATTTTTAGAAACTTAGAATGTCTTACTTATTTATATCTAATCAAAAGCCTAAAAAATAAGTAAAAATGACGTCATTTCCATACAAACTTTTGTCCACTATTTTAACCCGTTACAGCCCTTTTTTCGCCTTGAAAAGTAGCTTCTATCTTTTCTCAGGCTCTAGACTATCTGTGTACCAAATTTCATTTAAATCAGTAGTTTAGGGTTGAATGCGCGATAGATAGACCGACAGAGCTACTTTCGCATTGATAATATTATAATACCATTTAAAGTAAGAATTACTTTGGGTTGTTATCGCTTATATTTCGATCCTGGTATTTCAACAATCAACTTTCTACCGCTCTCTTTCTCGCTTTCATAATACGATACTACTGCAATTGGACACGACCTCAGTGTGTTTCAATGTTTACTTGCTCGTATTACATGTTAAATACTTATGTCCTAACTTCAAAGGCAAGCAATTAGAGAAGCCGTTAAGTATTTACTCACTGATATTAATTCAACTAACGACATACACTTGACGCCTTAAATTATACCCCATATTATGTTTACATACAAATGATGGTACACAATAATATTACGATACATTTGGCTCAGTTGGTAGTGACCCTATTTTATACGCCAGCGGTCGCGGGTTCGAGGAACGCTGGAGGCATTCATTTGTTGAGCACGAATGTTTGTTCTCCAGTCATGGGTGTTAATATTTATAATATGTATAAATTTTAAAATTTATATGTGTAGTATATCAACTATCTGGTATTCGTAACACAAGCCTCGTAGCTTATCACAGAACTAGATGGCGCTGTTGTAAAAATGTCCCAACATATTTATTTATTTATGTTTAACAAACTGGTTCAGAACAATTAAAGTTTCATTGTAATCGAAAGAATAATTATTTATCGTTGAATCTCAATACCGATTATTTTAGATATGCTATAAAATATTTTATCTTTCTAAAAGTTATTAACACTGGGCCAGATCTTTTCATAGATCGGGTTTCGTTACATATTTTATTTAAGTTTTAATACCATGTATTTCGTTTCTACTGTATTGTAAGATTTATAAGTTAATAAAAAAACTTGTAACAATATTTTTGTTGGTTAGTTCATACTAGAAAACTTACATTTATCAACTAATTCTAGATTGTATCCAAAAGTATAAAAAGTGACTGCATTCGGTGAAGTGTGGAAAGCCTTTTGAGAAAAACAAGCGAGAAACCGAACAATTGCTCTTATAAATCATATTTTATTTACAAATTAAATTCAAATATTTGGAAGTAATTCACTAACAAAGTATTGCGACGGCATTCCCATATTTTGTTCCACTTGCAGTTAGTACTTTGAAGGTCTCAAGCTCATGCCAAAACCAATCTGAGATAAAAACTTATAAATTAGAAGTTTGTTTGAGCGGAAATTAAAGAACATATTGTTTTACTCGAGTTTTCTAGAAAAAGTATATAGCTTTGTAGCTTAAGCTTATATTATTGAAGTATATGTATGTGAATGTGTGAAATATTTTATTATTGTGCCAACATGGAAATCAAATTTAGCTTGTAAACAAAAAAATACGATAATAATTGACTTTTTTTATAACAGACTCGGAATTTTTCACAATTACGCATTTTTCAAATCGTATAGTCGATAACAAGTTAGATTATAACAGTTATTAAAATTCCCAAACGATTCAAATTACTTTCAATAGTTCATTTAACAAATTAAATTCTTAATTCGTCGAGCCTCTAATTAATACTCGTAAAAGAATCATTTTTATCAGATTGCTTTATTCAATTAACTTTTTCGTTATCAATCAAAAACTTGCCTTTTTATATAACCGTATATTTTATTTGAGCTTTCCGCCATGATTTATTAATTTACAAGATTACTAGCGACTCACCCACGCTTCACTCAGGTTCGTCCCTAGGTACCCCTTTTAGGATAATAATTTTACATACTTTAGTGCCTTTTTATTTATATCTAATCAAAAGCAAAAAAGAAATAAGTTTCAAGCTTCTAGCTTTACAATAACGTAATTTCTATACAAACTTTTATCCCCTTTTTCAAACCCTTAACCGCTCTTTTTTTAGCCTTGAAAAGTAGTCTATGTCCTTTCTTAGGCTCTAGAATCTCTGTGTACCAAATTTAATTTAAATCGGTTCAGTAGTTTTGGCGTGAAAATGCGACAGACAGACAGACACACAAAGTAACTTTCGCATTTATAATATTAGTAATGATATCTGTTACTCTTATAGACCAGTAGGAAGTTTGCTATCTATTAGTATCTTCACAGGCTATGAGAGTTGTAGTGGTCTAGTAGCTTAATGTAGGTTCCAAATTGTGAAGTCCTGGGTTCGAGCGTCGGGTCTAGCCAAAATAAATACCTACAGGTTTTGTGTCTGCAAATATTTTGCATATATGCCATGATAGTGTGCATGTGCAGTTGTAATTCCTACTCCTGCTCCTCCTTAATAAAATATCTACAATAATATAGAGAAAAAATAGAGAGTGCACTTGGACAGAGCTGACTGTGGACTATTATCACATTTTCTATTATATACTATGAAGGTCATTCTTCGTAACAAAAATTTGGCTGGCAAGATAGTAAGCAGTAACTGTGGCTTATACTCGTATACTATACAGGCTTGAAGTACTATACTTGTGTAAACATAATTACTAGGCGGAGAAAGGTAACGAACAGTTTTAGATCAATTTCATATAATTTCTTAAAGTAGATTGATTAGAACATTACGTATAGGCACTTTTATAGGAGCTTTTGCTCTATATTATCTATATTACTATATTTCAATATAGGCATATTTTCGATGCTAACAAAAACATAACGGTTGACAAAATTACTGAATGCATAACAATAGTTTTTAAACTTGCATTTTTAAAGCTTAAAATAAAAGCATTTGCCTCTGAAACTGTTATAGACGATTAAACACAGCGAAATAAAATTGCGTACTTCAAATAAAAATGCCCATTACGATGCGGAAACTTACTATCAATATGGTAAAAATCAAGTGAATGAACAATGAAATAACGATTTGTGTAAATCTGTACTTTAATTTGAAGTAATTTATATATGGTCCGTTGAAAAATAATGGCTTTTCGAAAGAGTAAAAATTTTTATTGGACAGTATGTATTTTTAATGTGTTGACAACTTGCTAAAATGTTTTCGAACAGTTTACATAATCTGTTGTTCTGTTTGTTATTCGATAAATAATTAATAGGTGTTTAAGGTTACTAATACGTATTGACGACTCGTTTGGCTCAGTGGGTAGCGACCCTACATTCTGCGCCAGCGGTCGCGGGTTCGAGTCCCGCTGGGGGCATTCATTTGCTAATCACGAATGTTTGTACTCCAGTCATGGGTGTTTATATTTATAATACGTATGTATTTAAAATTTATATATAATATGTAGTATATCAACTATCTGGTATCCGCAACACAAGCACGTTAAGTAGCTTACTGCGGAACTAGATGGCGCTGTTGTAATAATTTCCCAGCATATTTATTTATTATTTTTAATAAATAATTCATTTTATTTAATACTAGCTTTTATCCGCGACTTCGCTCGCATTGAAGCCATTAAATAAGTATCAGAGAGCATTACAATAGAAATGAATCAATATGATAACTATATTTTATTGTGTGACTGGATCATCCATTTTAAAAAATTACTACATACAATGAAGTTTCAAAAACTTAATTGGAATGCTAGATGGCTTTGAATTAGAAGATTTTGAGATTTTTTGACAAACAATTTGTTCCTTTCGTAAAAATTTTTTTTTTAAATAAAATGTATCCTATGTTACTTCTAATACCTCCAAGAATATGTGTACAAAGTTTCATGATGTTAAGTAGTTTTCGCGTGAAAGCGTAACAAACAAACTTACATTCACATTTATATTAGTAGGGATTAATGTAATAATGTTTTAATAAAATAAGTAATTGTATTAAAGTAAGAATATAATGTTGGTTCTTATAATATATGAGTTTAATTTATTTCTATACTATTTATAAAGCAGAAGAGTTTGTTTGTTTGTTTGTTTGGTTGAACGCCCTAATCTCAGGAACTACTGGTTCGATTTGAAAAAATCTTTTTGTGTTCGACAGTTCGTCTATCGAGGAAGGCTATAGGCTATATTACATCCCGCTACGATCAATAGGAGTGGAGCAGCAATGAAAAATGTTACAAAAACGGGAGAAAAATATTCCTTTTGAGAGTTTCCGTTGCGTGCGCTGCGTAAACGGTTAAAGTTATGCAAAAATCATGTATAACGGAAATGTTCCCCTTTAAAAGTTCTAAATAAAGTCCGCAATAGCATATGTCTATCTTTTAAGGTTGACTCGCTATAACCTTTTTTATGGTACTCAAATTTATTTTAAGATAATGCATTATCTGCGAAAGTGTTTAATAAACATGATATTAATTCTTATCCAAATAAATAAGTTATTAATCACAGGTATTTAATTTTGAACTAAATTGCTTTTGGTATCATTTGAATTCAATGAATATCTTACGAGATATCATAGTTTTAATATAACTTCGCAACAAAATAATGCAATTGCCGCGTTGCGGGCGCACGGGTGAAAGAATTTGATTTCCAGCCTTTCCAGAACGCGAGTGAAGCCGCGGGAAAGGCTAGTACTTAATAAGAATAAATACTTGTTTGAATAAAGTTATTTCGTGTCATACTCGTATATTTCATCTAAACAGATGCGTAACCTAGCAACTGGCTTCTCTCAATGCAGCCAATCTCGTATTAGTCAATTTGGAGGCGAGAAGGTCCTGAGTACGATGCCCGTGTCAGATTAAGTTTAGTTATTTACTCTTACACTAGTGTAGGGCCTTTTTTTATTGATAACACTAAAGCTTATCAGTAGCTACTATCAAAGGAGAAAAAAGTACTCTATTATATTGCATTTATACACTTTACTAATACGTTTTAAATATACGAGTACTACATAAATATTTTCAAGTACTAGTGCTTAATATTGAATTTACGTCGATTTCCATCTAGATCTAAGTATTTTAACTTTAACGCTCTAATCTTTACCACTCGCCGTAAGGTATCCGTCAAACTTCCGATGTTTAATTAAAGTTGGTAACGCTTTTTAAATTCCCGGAGATAAGCCAAGATTCCCGTTCCGTAGGGAATGTTAGATGAAAAGTTTGAAATAAATCTGACTTAATCATGAATATTATATGCATATCGTCTTTGTAAATCAAACTCGATTTCCTTGGTGTCTATTTGGGTATTTAATTTATGACAAGCGACTTGTACTCGCTTTCT
Organism: Boloria euphrosyne; assembly: GCA_951802675.2. Taxonomy (NCBI): domain Eukaryota; kingdom Metazoa; phylum Arthropoda; class Insecta; order Lepidoptera; family Nymphalidae; genus Boloria; species Boloria euphrosyne. The sequence goes on from OX637887.1 coordinate 10,174,670, forward strand.
TAAATGGCTGTTGTAGGTAGGTATTTAACGTCAGCAGATGCGTCCGACTTGAATTCGATTGTTGTCGGTTTTGTGACATGGATCAAAGGATTTTCATAACATAGACTGATCGACCTACAGACGTGAGGACGGCTCGAGGCGATCCATCTGCGGATGTATTGTCAGTAGCCGCAGCCGCATCTGTAGATGTGTAGAGGAGGCATTAGGTCAGTCTTGCAACTCTTGCATCTCCCAAGCAATGTAGACTGACCAACTGTATTTCTCAGAACTGAGAACTTAGGAAGTTTTCGAAAAAACTGATTATTTTAAAATTTATGACGGTAGACCGTATATCAGCTTAAGTAAAATTTGCCATTCTAATATTTGCTAATGTGGTGGAATATGGTTCAGACAATCCTTGCATTAAAGGATCCTCGCAGTTGCCCAGTAGTAGGAGGTTTAAAAAGGAATGAATATAAAGTTATCATTACCAGTAATGTTATTCTGTATGATCTTATACGTACAGTTGAACTCTTCGTAATACTTTATACAACGGCAAACATTTTTGTAGTTATAGTGTTTGAAATATTAAAATTAAAAAAAAAAGAACTTTAGAACTAAATATTCAGGTTCAGGTTCAGGCATAATTTTTTCGGCTGTCACAACTTTTCACGAAGTTTGGCTTTACAGTATGCGTTTACGAGAACTGTCTCGTACATCAAGTGGGTTTTTTGTAACTTAAACAGAAATTCTTACTATGAATGAGCGATTAAAGTCGTAATTAATGAAAATATAATATGTATAGCTCGTTTCAGCATTTTTTTAATGAAGAGCGACTTTTTTATGCCATATAATGGCTCGGCTGAATTGCCAGACTCTACTAAACCCCTCACCATCCTGTGATGATTTATATTTCATAATAAAGGACCTCACGTAGTAAGGAAAAGTGTCAGCATTCAGCATTGACACTTGGACTCCAACCACCGCAGAGAGCGGACGTGTGCGACATTATGAAGTAGTACTAAGTTTCATTTCATAATACCTATATACAGTGGTTGACAGTATATACATATTTTATACAGTTATAAGTGTTGTGATAAATAAGTGACGGAAACGTCACTCATCCCATCTATAAAAATTAATTAAAAGTCTTTCTAACCCATACTAGTACTAACAAACTATAACAACATGTTTACTATGTAAGTAAGCTACACAATAATATTATACGCAAAATGCAGTTATTTGAAATATTTAATTAAACATGGAAGCATTAAAATGTTACTGTCACACTATATTACCAAGCTGTCTTGCCATTAATTAGGCTAAGTCCACGTTTAAGCTGAGACACGTTGATAAGTACTAGATTGGGTTGTTTTAGTGGTTATAACGACTACATTTATTGCTTCGGACACTGAAATATATCCAAGCAGACCGCAATACTCGAGGGGTGACTCGCTCTAAGCTGAGACTTGGCGAAAATCGTAGCGAAACATTAGGTTGTTACCTCTTGGGAACAGTAAAAAATATATATAAAATTGTATGTTTCCACAATCGGTTCCTAGAAGTTATTTTTAAAATAATTTACAGTAGAAATGAAACTTTTTACTCTTTAGAATTATTTCTTAAGTGTTTTCATAGAAAAATAGAACGTGCTACTGGGAATACGATTTTCTAGGTAAACTTCAATATAAGTAGATGTAGTGCTTACTTATACATTTTTTTTAAATGTATCATATAAACTTTGGTTGTTTGCTATTATATTATTAAATATTAAATTATACTGTTATTTCGTAATTAAAGGGTTTTGAATAAAATATGGAGGCTAATGTTGGTTTTAATCCTTTCGACAATCCTTCTCTTATATATTTATATACGTATATGAAATCGAGAAAGAGAAAGTTGAAGATGAAGTTTATGTACCACGAGTAAATGTGCCTTCCTTACAAAAACTTTTGCAAAGTACAGACTTTAAAGAAATTGTTATTAAATATTTTCAATCTATATAATAATACTTTTGAGATGTTGTGAGAAATAGATAAAAGGCCCTTTCATTTAACTTACAAAAATATTCAATGAAATGTACCAATACTTATGATTTTATAATTTATCACCGGATCTATATTAACAACTTCCTCGCTGGTGTAAAACCAATGAATAAGAAATTCAAATTTTGCGATCTCATTTTAATCATGAATATTAATAAAGTTATAGGTTTTTTTCAATACTTTGTCACTTTGTCAACTCGGAAAAAATTAAAGTCACCATTCATTAACTTTTACAGGTAAAGACGGTTCGGAATTTAATTTGCCATTACTTGCTTCAGTTTCCTATCCCATCGTTTCATGAGAATTATCATCATCATCATCATCAGCCCTTTTTTAACGTCCCACTGCTGGGCACGGGCCTCCCTCAGTACGAGGATAATGAGAATAAGATGAGGATATTCACTAGGTAAAACTTACGTATTAGTTTAAATAGTGTAATCATTATCACTGAAAAGGTAGGTCAGGACTGAGGACAACATTTTTTGCATCAACTTTACGGTCATACTTATGCATGATGATGTATTTTCTTATGAAGTCTAAATCCAAAAATAATTAAAGACAATGTAACATTGACCTCTTACCTACTATGTTGCAGGTAGTGAATCAAATAACAGCAAATATTTAAGATTAGTTTAATTTAAAATTACAATGAATGATTAAACACATATTTTTTAAGAGAACTATTCTCTCGAGTATAATAGTAGCAACGATAACCTAGACACATATTATTAGATTCGATCGAGTCTCGATCGATTGAAAGATCGAATTTAAAACTAGTTCATAAGCAATTGTTCTATATTTATAAATTTAAAAAAAAATATTCAGGAAAACATTAAACAAATAGCAAATAGATAATGCATTTAGATAATTTTTACCCGAGTTTAACAAGTGCTTGAAATTTCTCCCAAAACAACTCGAAATCTTGTTAGAAACAGAACCAGTCATCACGCATACGTTACTAAGTAGTAGAAGTTAAAATAATTTACGATACTTTCCCTCAATAGCTGATACTTTTCCCGATATTTCTTAAACTTATTTGGTACGGTGAGAAGAACGCTATTAAGGATTCCATCAGCGTCGGTACCAGGAAAGTCCCTGGCAGGCGTTGGCAGAATTGAATTCAGATGACTCAATGGACTCGGCTAAGTAGACGAATGTACTTTAAAAGTTTGTGCTAAAAATTTTCAACTTTTCAACTAAATAGGAAAAAATACGATACCTTTTAAACTTTTATAAAGTTCAAAAGGTATTATAAAATTGGTTGATGACTATTAATTTTATTTTTATTAACTAATTCAGGTTTTATGAAATTGTTATGATAAAGTGAATCAAAAGTGATGTTTTTCTAAATTTTATAAACAACCTACATCAATAAAGTAGCAAAATCAGTCATGTCGTCTTCAAGCAAACGGTGACTATACTTAAAAAAACTAAACGAAAATCAGTTCATCCGTTTAGGAGCTACGATACCATTGACAGATACACAGATACACAGACAGACACGTTAAACTTATAACACCCCTCTACCTCCACCTCTCCTAACGGGGTTAAAATACATATAGAGGTAGTGACCCTACTTTCTGCGCCAGCGATCGCGGGTTCGAGTCCCGCTGGGGGCATTCATTTACTAATCACGAATGCTTGTACTTGATTTGATAGTCAAACGATATAGCATACGCCAAAAGATGTTCGTATCCGTGTATGCCTAAAGTAAAGTATGTGTCGAAGTTGAAAGTATGTGTTCATACAAAAACCCAATTGAATGTAAGGAAATAGTTCCGAAATAGTAATCAAGTCGAATCAAAGCAGTTTTATTGGTGCAAGTTAAAAATATCTTTTGATATAAGAAGAAACTCTGACAAACCTAATACAATTTATTCTTGGACGAAATTCTTATAAGTTAGCAGAAGTTTGAAGACCAGTGTCCTTTGATCACTGTCACAAGATTTCTTCTTGTGTTTTTCCTTGTATTTTTTGTTATATATCATTTGCTGTTATATTAAGTTTTTTGGGTCCGAGTCGTTTTAGGGAAGTTTTGTTTATGTATGCTTTGTATATTAGTGGGATAAGCTTAAGAGGTCTTTTTGACGATGTCAGAATATCGAATTACTTGGGCTGAAATCATTGTACAGTCTACTGTCATAAGAAAAGTAATGAAAATAATTATTTGACCAACTTTAACTAAGTGGAATACAATAACCTATGTAAAAATTTACACTTTTCATTTCTTTTTTTTCGGTTTTTACAGCTACATTATATTACGATATTCAGATAAATAAATACCAAAATATCTGGTATGACTCGCGAATTTACACGTAATTATTTTCAAAATACTTGAAAGGTTTTATTTTAAACAGCGCGGTACATAGAATAAGCCTTAAAAGAAACGAAAAGATAACATAATAAAATTATTTTTTTTTCATATAATTTAGTCAATATAAAATCTAACAACGCCTAATAAGGAATCAAACTTACAATTAATATGATAAGAAAATACACCTGAAAAATAAAAGTAAAAATAATAGTCCTAGATCTTTGCACCTAAAACACTATTTAATAGTCTCTACATAGTTTACGAAGTCATACTTACCGTTTTTAGGCCGGGCGCTAAATGTTGATATAATAATTGATTAACTTTTGGTACATGAATATAGTGCCTATTAAAAAAAAACTGATTTTTGCTATTATCTGTCTAGACTTGTTTAGCAATGCAAAAAGACAGTTGGAAATTAGTTCGATTCGATTACAAGCATCTCCATTTCGTCAGATAAATTTCATAACACTATATAAATCGAACTAAGTGATAAGACACGAATATTTACGATCTTTTTTTTTTAAGTTATAAATTTTTTCTTGTTCGAAACAAATTATGATGACATTATTAGTATTCTAGTCAACAAGTAGTTAGCGAAACTTCATTTTTTTCAAAAATCATCTGGATCAATGTGAATCAATGGGATCTCAATCATAATGCTGAAAAAGTTGATCAAGAAGGCACTTGTTGAATAGACTATAGATTAAAAATTTATAACCTTTTGAAGTCCATAGTTTGTTGCTACAGAAATAAGTAGTCATCTTTAAAAAGTTTCTACGTTTACCTGAAACAAACAAAAAATAATAACATTTAGTATTTAGTTATTAATAAATTACACATATAAAATTGCTGTTTTGTCCTATTTTAATGGAGTAGCGATGTCCTATCCATGTATAAAAATTAGTTTACAGTGTATTGGTAAAATAATATTTCATAGTGTGGATGTGATCGAAGGCACTAAGTTGAGAATAATACTTTCTTAGATTTACGTGAATATAATTAACCTTGAACTACCGACATATAAAATATTGAGTAAATATACGTGTTGTATACATGAAAAAATGGGTTATATTGTAAGTTTTGGATCTTCAAATGCAACAAAAAAATATTATAATAATCAATTTTATTAAATTTTGAAATTATGCGACTTTTAGCCTTTGGCTTGGTGATTTAACTGAAATATCGTACTTGACGCAATAAAAATCATAAAAAAATATATGACTTCTTAGGAATCATGAAATATTCTATTTCTTAAACTTAAGGGTTTTAACAATTAAAAAAATAAAAAATTATAACTAGTATTCCTAAAATAAAAAAAATGTCCACCAACAAAATTACTCACAATCAGGGCAAATTTGCTTAGAGCATGGTAAAAAACATCGTTCTTTCAAGGGTAATGTAGGAGTACATATAGACGTATTAAAAACATAACTATTAAATTGGTGAAATGTAGGAGTACATATAGACGTATTAAAAACTTATAACTATTAAAGTAACATTGATATATGGATTTTCTATTTAGTTTAGGTGGACAAGATGCATATATTCTTTTTGTTTTTCCTCACTAGCTTGACCTTGAGCTGAATCTGGCATATCAGAACCAAGTATTCTTGCTAAACTCAGGTGAATTAACGAGGCAAGGCCAAGGCGTAGCTTTGAGCTAGTTGTTTTATAAACACACCACAACCAGTTTCCTAATTAAATGTACATCGTATAAGATATGCACATTGACTGAACTTATGTCTAAAATTTTACAAAAAAGTGTCAAGGCTACGATCAGCTCCCTAGTCGACGTCTGCTAGTGTATATCAAACACTTCTTGTCTATTTCTTCTACTCCACTTTGGTAGAATTATAGAATTTTACTATTTCCGACTTCCTGACATAATATCAATACCTTCACTATGATGGATCGAGGAAGCTAATATGAGAGCTTTGCCTTTCCTAAGCACATGGGAAGGCTTTACAATGTTGAACCTTCTTCAACTTAGTTTTAAAGTAAGCTGTACAATGTTGAATCTTCTAGACGAGTTATAGTTAGTTTGGAATAGTGTAGTTAATCTGTAGGTAAACTACATTTACCCCTCGATGTCCCAGATACATCCATTCTTCTAATTAGTAGATAGATTTATGGAATTAAGCACTTTATTTTGATCGCTGCTCAAATACAAAACTCTCGTTAGTACCGACGTTGGGCCTGAGAGGCCGCGTCGTAATTTTAAATCGACATAACTAACTGGAATTGTATTTGTCGGCAATACTACCACATTCAATAGCGTCGATATAACTAAACTGACGAGCACCACTTTCTCCTGCTCGGGGAAGTGGTTAATCTAGGAATTTGTCAATCCGCTGCGGCCTCACAGGCCCCAAGTCGGTACCGAAAGGTTAATTTTAAATAAAACTTTTTTTCTTACACAGTATTACAATAAATTGGGTATTACAATTTTTGGGTAAAATCAAAATAGATATACGAAAAAAATCCGTGGACTTTAATTATTTTAACTGAAACTCCATACGACTTTCAATTTAAATAATTAGTAACCATTAATTCATATAATGGATTTTAAATTAGTTTTCCGTGTAAAAAATAAATAATTGTATACCAAGTGCTTGTAAAAACTATCAACTTCAGCGAAGGCTTAATTCAATTTCCTCGTAACACAAATGTTTTTACAATTATTTTGCTACTAAATCGATATGTTTCAATAGACTTTTCGATAAAAACGAATTTCTTTCCTATTTTATGAAATTGCTTATATAACATCGATTGTTACTTTAGTAAAAGACCTTAGAACACATAATTTGACAGGCGTGAATAAAAATATGGTGAACAACAGCCTCTATACGACCCTACTAACCTATTTCACGTGAAAACACACGTGAGTACGTCGCTATAGAAGCTCTATTTTAACAAAGAAAGCAACGAAAGCTCAACACTTCAGTATATTTTGTTTGCATTTGTATAGAATATTGTTAAGGAGTTGATAGTATTATTGGAAATGAAATTTTTGTAGAGCTTTTATTCACTGTTGATGTCTCGAGTAAATTATACTTGTACTTCGCATTCGCACTTTCAACTAATTGAAGTTTACTAATCTTAAGCTTTGTAAGATTTATGCAAATATTTTAACGTTGTTTTATTTAATTTTTAATTAAACTTAATTATCTTAGTTATGTGTCTGACATTCGATTTTTAATTAAACTTAATTATCTTAGTTATGTGTCTGACATTCGATTTTAATTTTTTCTATTTTGTTTGTATGTCTTGTGGAACTTTCATTACTCGTAAATCAATTTTTATAATTCATTGTAAAATGAAGAAAGTTAAAACAGTTTTTTTGGGATTTTTGAAAGGAGAAGATTTTTTAATGAAGACCGATTTTGATGGGACTTTCACTAACAGATAACTGATGCTGACGCAGCCAAACGAAGCGAGGGTATGTCGCTAGTGTAGATTATTTTTAATAAAAATTAATATAGACTACACTATTTTGTAATAAAAAATTTATTTTAAGATTTCTTTGAATTGTACTTTATTCCGGGGCATATGCAATGAAATTAGTTTCAAAAGAATATTTTTATGCCTTTCATAAAGTATTTCAAGTAGTTATTCAGTAAAAAAAATCAATCTAATTTGTATGTTCGAGCTTTTAACTTTAACTTATGATATAAATAAGCTAAGTGCGCTAAACTTATTCACATGAATATAATAAATGACATTTAGTAAAGAGCTTAACAGATCGAAAAGTTAATCCGTAGAGACTAAACTCGTGTAGCATATTTTTCATGTAAATCGCCCGGGCCTTTGAGTCAACTGTCAAACCTGCCAGTCAATTTGATTGATTATATACTTATCTAAGGAATTTGGGGCTATAGTATTTATTATATACCTCAAAATACATCGAGATGAATGTAGGGTCATAATTTAACCAACTTAAAAGAATGAGAATTCGAAATTCTATGTGTTTGGTAACTTTTTATACGTCATCCAGTTCCGTGGTAAGCTACGAGGCTTGTGTTACGGATTCATTCGCAAACATTCGCTCAATAAATCAATACCCCCAGCGAGACTTGAACCCGCGACCACTGGCGCAGAAAGAAGGGTCACTACAAACTGAGCAAAACTTTCTCAAGAATTGACAGCACTGAAGCTTTTTAAATTATTTAGATGATTTAAAATTACTAAAAACTCAAACTTAATATGGTAGATTTAAAATAGAATTTTTATTTCGACCTCTCTTCACTTCACCTTCTGCTACCTTACTGTATATTTAGGAATCCAAAACCGAAAGTTACGCAGGTTTGACAGTTAACACAAAGGCAGGACGATTTACGTAAAAATACATTATAATATTTTTCTGTACCGACCAACCTCCTTCATGTTCTCCATTCGCAATATTGGCGAAGTAATCTGTGGTCAAGTGTAACTTTGAAGCCATTAACAAGATAATGGAATTGAATTGAATTACACTTTTAAACTATGTAAATTGATTGTCAAATACATACCAGAAACTGTTTTTGGGTTATCCTTTTACGAAAACAAAGTTTCGGGAAAGTAATACACAAATATAATGTTTCAAACATTCAAACTCGTGATCGGTGAACCTTTGACAGCCAGACTGATAAAAATGTGACAAGAATACCAAATCTATTTTTCTTTTATAACCTGTTTTGTACTAAATTAATTAATTAACATTAAAGCGTATTAGTTATAATTTAGAAACAGCGGTGTTTGTTTGAATAAATATATTTCATGATAAGGTACAAGGCTAGTATCGTTATTTTATGACTAGAGTACAAACTTTTGTGCTCATCATCCAAATAAATGTCCCACAGCAAGAATCGAACTCGCGTACGGTAGAACAGCAGGATTACTACAAAGTAGCCAAAGCGAATTGATCAAAAAGTAATTATAAATCTTATAAATATATTTATAAATGTATATTTTATTCTGTCTTAATTGAAATTTATCAAATAATAAAAGCTGTAGATCTTTTCAGTAAGAGCTTTTATGTAACTCGAGAGTTGAATTTACAAATATACTTCATATAAAATTCTTGAGGTGTATTCGCGGACTCAGCTGTCGAGCTTCAAAGTTTTTACAGAATAAGCTCGGCTTGCTAGTAAAGCTTAGGTACTGCACTACTTTCACTTAAAATAGGAATGAGGTTAGGTTTTAAACCGTAGTTATATATTATGTAGTTGTTCTAAATCAATTGTTAATACGAAACCGAAAAGTTGATGTGACTTAAAACTTTGCGAAATTCTAGGCTTCACATGTTTTTCAAAAACTTGTTAAGTTACAGACATACAGGTTTCCTCACAAAGTTTACCTTTTCCTTTACCAGAGGACAATCAAAGGTGCAAGACCCGGGATCCTAACCCACTTCACTCGGTTTCCAATCAGGCGCGTTACCATTGGGCTATCACTGCCTTTTCCCACTCCTTCTTTCTGTATTTCTAATTGTAAATTTATATGATCACTTGTATGTTAGAGTACTATAAAATTAATAAAATATTTTATACGCAATACTTTCAAAACTCCTAACAATTAACAATTTTATATTATAATAAACAAGCTTGACACAAAGCTTTTAGTTCTCAGTTTTATTATTTTACTTTCTCGCCCTTGAAAGGTCATACTTTGATATTGTAGACGACCTTATTTGTACATAAGTGATTTTTATATTCCGGCCCTTTTACGTGGATTTCACCAGAGTCTATATCGGTTCACCGTCACGGATTATTAAGCAATGTCAATATGAATAAAACTGAAAAGCCCCGTTTTTAAGGGTATAGGAAGACAAATATCTTATATATATAAAAATGAATTGCTGTTCGTTAGTCTCGCTAAAACTCGAGAACGGCTGGACCGATTTGGCTAATTTTGGTCTTGAATTATTTGTGGAAGTCCAGAGAAGGTTTAAAAGGTGAATTAATATGAAAAAAAAAGTTTAGGTCTTTTATTTATCGATTGAGGCAGTACGAAGTATGCCGGGTCAGCTAGTTTAGTATAAATTTCAACTTTTTATTAGGAACAGGTATTTCGTTAATTTTCAGTAACCTTTTATTGGTTTTCCTAGTAAGAAACAAAAGTTTAGACTCAAGACAAATATATTATTGTGTATTATAATATGGTATTTTTGAAAGGAAATGAGTTGTACTTTAAGCTGGTTTAATCTATACTAATAGAATAAAGCTGCAGAGTTTGTCAGGCTAATGTAAACCAGTCCAACTTGAAAAATATTATTTTGCATTCCATAACACAATTATTTAAAATAAAATGTCTAATATAACGATTCGATTTTAAGTATCTAAGAAGTTATACATGATATCCTAAACTCAAGTGGAGCCGTGAGTAAAACCAAGTAACTATTTAGTGTATATAGAAAGAAATTTAAGAACTTGGACTATCTTCATAACGTTCAAATACGTCATTGCCATATTACATTTTTTTCAAGTTCCTTAAAAACTCACTGTTTCTATTACAGGAATTGATTGAAGTCGTATAAAGCGAAGTATTCGTCTAAGCTATTAAATGTGATTCTGCGTACGACATAAGTAATTTGCTTTAGTTTATTCCTTCAGTGGACATGGCAATTTAGGTCGACGCTTAACCGTGACCCTTTTGTTGCGAGGGCCAGCTATAAAAAGTCATGTAAATAAATGAAATCATGCCTGGTTTCCACGTTATTTGTATCCTTATGTATGAATAGATTGCGTTTTTAAATATTTAGCGACTGTGTTTCACTGGGAGTTTTTTCGTATTCAAAATGGTTATTCTCTTTTAATTATATGTAAACTTTAAATGTAAAACCTTATTTAAATACAAAATTTGACTATCTTATCCTCCATAATTTAATATATGATTTTATAAAATGTAGGGTTATTATTTTTAAATTTTGCTAAACGTTTATTTCAAAGTAAATCTTAGACTGAGCTTCTTTTGATTTTTTATTTTGAGACAAATTTTATTTTTCACTTTTTTATGGTTTAGCATCAAAAAATTCTTATAACCTTAAATATTAATCCTTCGGGCGCGGGCGGAGCCACGGGCATTGGTAGTATTATATATAATATTGCGTACAATATTTATTTATTTCATCATCATCAGCCTTTTTTAACGTCCCACTGCGGGCACGGGCCTCCCTCAGTACGAGGGGGATCAGGCCATTGTCCACCGCGCTGGCCCAGTGCGTGTTGGCGGACTTCACATATCTTACGAAAACTTGCTAGGTTTTCTCAGACATACAGGTTTCATCACGATGTTTTCCTTCACCGTAAGACAAGTGGTAATCATGATATAAATGATTCGCACATGAAAATATCAGAGGTGCGAGACCCGGATTTGAAACCGCATCACTCGGTTATACAAGCATCGCGTTACCGCTGGGCTACCACTGCGTCTTTTATTTATTTACCTAAATAATATTCTATTATAAAGTATGGGTCTTTATGTAAACCAATTACATCACAACACTGATTTAATCCTTATATACTAATATATAGGCATTAAAGTAGAAATAGTAAATAACCTGTACTTTTCTATTCAAAAAATTGTACAAGGCATAACCTATTTAGAAGATCCGATTATCAGCTCCATAATTGATTAGTTGCGCACAACTCCGATCGGCGCCTTTGATGTTCGTGAAAGGTGAGCAAAAGATTTCTTATCTGACGTACCTCCAAATTGGGTTCTTGAATATAATAATTCTTAACGGCCCTTTACATCTTATGGGCTGGTAAGAAAAATGAAAATGATATTTTGAATGTAGGTCATAGTATCTTTAGAATTTATATTTAATCTAGTTTTGTATATAAAGGTCTAGAGGACCTAGATTTGAGTCCTAAATAGAGGCAAGAATAGTGATCCCTAATAGGTAGAAAACTTTAGTAGCTAGGATTTACAAAACTTGAAATGTTACACCCAAACTCTGAAAAGCCCATTAGACAATTCTTCTTCATCTAATTTCTTCTTTTTCATTCTTCTTTTTCATTTCACTGAACTTTGAGACTGAGTTTTATATATCATCAACCAGAATTTGTACCCGCTGCACTCAATTTCCCTAGCAAATAGATTACCACTAGGCTATCACTGCCTAAGAAATATATAACTCTTGGAGTACTCGTATAAACGAAGAATGTATAAAACAAAACGTTAAAATCTGTAATTTATTTTAATCTTCGTTATAAATAAGGTTAAAATGCGGAAGGCATTTTCAAGGAAGTAACGAGTAAAGAGCTTCGTGAATCCGAATAAATACCGTGTACCGGAATCCCGTTGGTCCCGCTTTTCTATCTCAGAATAATGTAAAACTTGAAATAATACAATACTGAGATAGTGGAAACAAAGAAATAGTGATTTAAAGAGTTAATTGCTTAAAAAGATTTACTTCTTCACATTGTTTAATTTTTGTAGTAAGATTCTTGTGTTTTCTTTAAAATTAATGTGCTTAGTTCGTTTCAATTTTAGTAATGGCTTTAGTTTGGGGATTAACTTGATGTATGTTTAATTTAAATCTAAACTACTAATTACCATAGTAAAATATCTATTAAGAGTTAAATACTACAAAAATTCTTTTCCAAAAATACATTTTGGTCCATGGAGTAATGTTTTCTATGATGGTGCAAGACAATGGATGTAGAGTCTAGAATATATAGCTACAAATCACAAGGCGTTATAGCCCGAGAAGACCCACCAGACATACTTTCTAATTAACCAAATCAATGGGATAAGGTAGTTTATGCACTGTCTTTGACTGTACGCATACCCGCTAATTTCTGCCGACGGCTAATTAATAGGTACTCAGTGCTAAAGCTTAGCGAAAATGGTGTTCACTTTTCTTAAAGCTTCAGTACTGATTTTTACGTATGATTTAGAGAATATCGTTAAAAATTTATAATCAATACTGCCTACATAAGCTACCTAATCCCATTGATTTGGTGATTGAGAAAATAAGAAAAGTCAGGCGGGTCTGGGATCTCGGGCGATTTGGTTTGAATCAGTCACTTAACATCCAGTACTAGCCTGGTGTTCGTCAGTCTTGATTATTATTACAAATCATTGCTATATAGCATCACTACGAAAAAAGTTAGTTTTAATGAAAAGAATGGTAATTATATGAAGTACTCATGAAGAGGAGGCTATATAATTAATTTTAAGAGAAAAATTATAATCTGTTCTTATCTATGCATACAATATACAATACGTCTACCCAAAAATTTATAAAAAACAAGCTTTTTTAACGCCGGATAAAAAGTATTCGTAGTCGAAATATAATAAAATTATATATTTTTCATATACTAAAATATTTCAAAATGATTTTACTAGTCAGGGAATTTTAATTAAGAAATAATATTGTTAATGTCTTTGTTAGGTGATATTTTAACAAAATAACGTAGTATCAGATAACAACTAATACTATTGTTTTTTTATTTAATTACACTTTAAAACTTTGTGTGACAGAACCTTAATGTTATTTGAAAGTGATAACGTCAAGTTCAATCTTTTAGGTTATTGCAGTGTGAGGTGTATGTTGAAATAAAAATATATCAGATCTAATCAGTTTATACAAAAATACTAGCAATTCCCACGGCTCCGTCCGCGCCCGAGGGATGAAAATTAAGGGTTATAAGTACTTTTTGATGCCATAAAATTAAAAAAATAATAAATGAAAATTTGGTCTTAAAATAAACAATAAAAAGTCTGGAGAGGGCCTTTTTCCTTGTCACCTAGAGGAATAAAAAATAGCCTACAACCTATTCTCAGACCTACCAAATATACACAAAAAAAATCATAAAAATCGGTCAAGCTGTTTCAGAGGAGATGATAACAAACACTATGATACTAGATTTTTATATATTAGATTAGATATTATCATAACTCCAGATAAATTACGCGTATATAACTATAAATAAATACGTATCATAAATATAAGCACCCATGCGTAGAGTACAAACATTCGCGATTCACAAATGAATGCTCTCCCAGCGGGACTCAAACTTGTATCCGCTGGCATGTCAAATAGGGTCACAAACTGAAGCAAACGTGTCTTCAAATTGAATTAGATAATCAGTTTTATCGATACTTTCAAAATTATCAAGGCAACATCTTAAGGGAAAAATATTTTTCAATATTTTAGCGATCCTGCGACGCCTCATTATGACGGAAGAGGATTTTTGGGTGTTAGTAGGCAGTACTAGCTTCTTATAGGCGGTGAGCCCAACAGAGACCTGTGTGTACACAGTCAGTATGCGTAAATCATTTCACAATAGTAAAATAAAAGAGCGTCACATTATCAAACAGTAATTCAATGTTATTGAAATATTCAAATCCTCTAAGAAAGTAAATTTGTTAAAGCGGCTCATAGATTCATCATCATCATCAGCCCTTTTTAACGTCCCACTGCTGGGTACGGGCCTACCTCAGTACGAGGGGGATCAGGCCATAGTCCACCGCGCTGGCCTAGTGCGTGTTGGCGGACTTCACATGTCTTACGAAAACTTGCTAGGTTTTCTCAGACATGCAGGTTTCCTCATGTTTTCCTTCACCGTAAGACCAGTGGTAATCAGGATAGAAATGATTCGCACATGAAAATATCAGAGGTGCGAGACCCGGATTTGAACCCGCATCACTCGGTTATACAGCGACGCGTTACCGCTGGGCTACCACTGCCTTACCTTTGCCTTGCCTTGCTCATAGATTATGGGCTATTATTTATACCACCAAATTCCATTTTACTCTTAACTATTATAAAGTAAGGAGAGACCTTTCCCACGTCAAAGCTGCAGTCAAAAAATTTCCACGAGTACGATTTTTTCTCGTGTATCGCTAACATTTACTACGTCAACACCAGTATGCATACAAAATGAATATGCATAGTTTACATTCTTTTTGTGTACAATACAAAAATATTCCCGTTGAAACATCGAACGTTTTTACTAAATTTTGATACTTTAATTGTATTCATGTAATTTTTTAATCATAGTAATATGTATTATGTATCTATTACGTATCGTAAGTATTATTAAAATCTTCTAAAAATACTCTTTTCAACAAATTCACTTGTAATAAATCTATTAATTGTATAAAGGTGACGACACGCTTGACTCAGTTTGTAGTCATCCTGCTTTCTGCGCCAGCAGTCGCGGGTTCGAGTCCCGCTGGGGCATTCATTTGTTGACTACAATGTTAGTACTCCAGTCATCGATGTTTATATTTATAATATGTATCTATTTAAAAGTTATATATGTGTAGTATATCAACTATCTGGTATCCGTAACACAAACCTCGTAGCTTACCACGGAGTTAGATGGCGCTGTTGTAATAATGTCCGAACATATTTATTTAAAGGTACGTATGAGTACCTACATAAAACGCGATCCTATTTTGAATACTCATTATTTACGCTTTTCATGTTAAGAATCAAACTTTAATTTCATATTACTCAATTGACATTTTATTTATTTATTTATTAATAATAACTTTAAATGTTACTTAATAGAAATTATATTTATCACTTTGCTTCATCGTTCTCAACTTTACGTTTAAAACTATTATTCAAATAGAACCCTCTGAATAATTTATATATTTAAGTCTGTGGCTAATACAATATTTTAAAGCAAAACACGTCAACATTTCGAGATTTCTTGCCAAAAAAATACAGACGAATTGAGAACCTCCACCTTTTTGGAAGTCGGTTAAAAATAGTAGTCCTTTCAATAATTTTAATCATTGCGTATACATGAAATAGATAGAAGTCTTGCACTACAATACCTTGCAAATTAGACGTAGTTGTACGACCTTATTACGAATTTGAAATTCAAATTACTTTACAATATGTCAAGTTCAAGCTTCGGTTAGCTTTATTTAGGAAACTTATAATTATGCAAGACAGAAATACTGGAATTCGGATACTGTTCCTTTCGTATTTCAGGAAGCAGGTGTCACTGGTTATTACGAAATACTAGTATATCGTCCAAGCTTTGTTCGGATTTATACAAACATTCATATGATCTTCAGAAGATTTTCCACGGGCATATCTTCGTGTTCTTTCAAAATTATGTATTTCATTTAGCCTTTTGAGATATCTCAAACCTTCACTTTGACTACTTAAAATTATGTTTGTTTTAAAGCAACCGAAACGCTACAAACAAAAAATTAAAATAGAACCACTCGATAGTTTTTTGCATGATTTTATATTTCGTTGATAATTAGTTTTTTTTACCCATTGTTATACACTAACTTAAGTAGTTTCGAGACAAACCAACATTTGTTTTTATATTAATTATCTACCTAGCTAGTTTACTTTTATTGCAATTATTATCTAAGATAGAGCTCACCTCATTTAGATTCAAAGTGATATTTCTAATAAAGATCGTATTGAAATTTTCAAATGAAATATCTTTGTAATCGTTCCGCTCTATTTCTGGATTTTATATACAGTTAGCGACTCACCCTCGCTTTGCTCGGGTTCGTCCCTAGGTACCCCCTTTAGTAAAAGATTTTTACAAACTTTTTTTTATTATTATTATTAAATCCTTCCGTTTGCCTTCCGGAACTTTCAAAATAAGCCGAATTAGTCGCGCTACTATCGAGTTTTGCGCTTACCGATTTTTTTTAGTATTAAAACGTTCCGTGGACCTTAAGGAATATACAAAAAAATAAATTAGCCGAATTGGACCAGCCATTTTTGAGTTATGTGCTTACTAACATTCATTTTTATTTATATATAGACTAGAGACTCACCCTGGCTCCGATCGGTTTCGTCCCTAGATACTGTATAGGATTATATAGGATTAGTCTCGATTTCTCAGAAACGAGATACTTTCCCATAGTAAAAAGTATCTTATATGTTGATATGGATTACCAGCTATCATCCTATCAAATTTCATCAACATCTGTCAAGTATTTTTTTCGTGATGCGATCACAGATAGGCAGACTGTCTGTCACAGACAGACGGGAGTTCTATAAACTGTAGATTTTGCCTCTGTATCGATAATAATCAATGATATTATATGCAAGATACGTTACGTTCATACTTCACGCACAACATAATTGTTCCGCGACACACACATACACATTTAATAAGTACAACAGGAAATACGCAAAGTGTAAGAGTGACAGAGACAGTTATTCAACCCGCGTGCTCGCAATGACAGGTGATAGCTCGACTGACTGGATACAAATGGAACCAATCCACGGCACGCGTTTGGTGCGTTTGTGGCGTATCCTGTATATGATATCATTGATAATAATGAGTATTTCAAAAAGAATATCCAAAAAATATTCAATGTACAGACTCGAATAAGTTAAAATAATTTTAATGTACATACATATATATATACATATGTTGGGACATTGTTACATCAGCACCATCTAGTTCCGTGGTAAGCGTAGTAGGCTTGTGTTATGGATAAGTACCAGATAGTTGATATACTACACATTTATAAAATTTAAATACATACGTATTATACATATTATAAACATGCTCAACAAATGAATGCCCCCAGCGTGACTTAAACCCGCGACCGCTGACGGAGAAAGTAGGGTCACTACCATCTGAGCCAAACATGTCCTGACATGTAAGTATTTAGAAGAAATAATTATAACTAACTATTTATTGCATCATGTTTCACAATAAATACAATATTTGACAAAACTAAATACAAGTACAAGGTAAGTATACAAGAATTTTCGATATAATATTATTACACTCATATCGGTGTATACAAGTGTCTTAGCGCAAACATTTGCACTGCTCTATATTTAACTGACAGTTTTTGATGACACGTTTTAGGTATTTAAAATTGTTCTGATGACATCAGCTCGTTGACATTACTGTGATATTAATAATGGTGTCGAAGATCATTCTTCAGAAAAATAAACCAATAATAATTAATAGTACTTACATATTTCGTAATCCAGACTATGTAAGTACTTACTTTAATTTTTTTCAATGCGAAGGAAAGTAAGTTTTAGGCCACCACGCTGGCCGAGTTGATGGGAAATGCATTAACGCATACCATAAGTGGTTATGTGCGACACATCGGTCAGAAAAGCCAGTACTACCCACTAAAACTCAATAGACCTTCCCCGTCTTAATGGGGCATCGCAAAATCACTTGCGCATTTAATCAAGACGCCCCGACGGCAGGTCTACTGAAGCAGACCACACAGCCGCGGATTTGCTTCACAGTACACTCTGCTATCAGAGAAGTACCAGGAGCAAGCCGCATGACACACCAACCACCGAAGGGTTGGGTTTGGCATGAGCGGTGGCTGACTTCATATGTCTTGATGGTTCTCTCAGGTTCTCTTTCACTGTTTGACGACACGTTTGGCTCAGGTGGTAGTGACCCTACTTTCTGCGCCAGTGGTCGCGGGTTCGAGTCCCGCTGGGGGCATTCATTTCTTGAGCACGAATGTTTGTACTCCAGTCATGGGTGTTAATATTCATAATATGTATGTATTTAAAATTTATATGTGTAGTAGATCAACTATCTGGTATCCGCAACACAAGCTTAGCTTACCACGGAACTAGATTAATTATTATCCCAACATTTACTGTTAGGTGAGTTAGAATAAATTCACCATGGCAAATGAAAATATTAGAGGTGTCAGACCCGGGATATAAACCCGCTTTACTCGGAATCCCAAGCGATCACTTCATCCACTGATACTGGGTTTCATTTCGTAATATATTTGCCTTACTATAACATGTTTATAATACCACACGTAATATGACTACGTATTATTTTATAAGCCTATGTAATATCTTACTGTAAACATAGATAAGATAATTATTCTCATGCTTATATCAGTGTTTGATGTTTTATCTCAAAAAAAAAAAAGTTTTGTTACTGCGTAATACTTTGAGTGTACCATTGATTTATATAATTTAAAGCAAATATTTGAGTTCACAATCTTATACATTTTCAAATTATTTAGAGAGCCAAATAATCTCATATTAAACATTAAAGTAAGCTCTATCGCCATTGCTTTAATTTAAGATGTAAAATTATACTGTTGTATAATAGTATATGCGATAAGTTTCCAAGTTTCGTTGGCATTAGCATGAATCAACCCGGAATGTTAAATAATATCGAAGAAATAGCAGTACCCGTATTGTTACGTTTTATTTAGTACCAAATCAATCAATTCTAGGAGAATGTTAGAGAAGTTTCAGTTTTTGTAACAAAGAATTAAGTACCCAACGGATGAACTTTTTTCCTTATAAAAGCAATCCTTACTTTCTTATTAATATTATAAATGCGAAAGTAACTCTGTCTGTCGCGTTTTCAAGCTAAAACTACAGAACCGATTTGAATGAAATTTGGTACTCAATAGTCTAGAACTCTACTATTCAAGGCGAAAAAAGATCTGCAAGGGATTGAAATAGGGGATCTTTCATCCCCTATTTCTTGTATGGAATTATTTATTGTATGGAAATTACGTCATTTTTAAAGCTAGAGGCTTGAAACTTCTTTTAAGGCATTTGATTAAATATAAATAAAAAAAAACATTCAAAGTTTTTATAAATTTTATCCTAGAGGGTGTACCTTCGACGAAACCGAGTCGCTAGTTACTTATAAAAATGCGTTTTCGAGGTTAAAAACTGAAAGTGAGCTACAAATATAAAAGTTTAATGAGTTAAGATAGTAAGATATTAGATTATGCAAAACTTCTCCTTAAAAATTTAAAGCGATTTAAAAGGAAAAATAAGTCAATTAATAGAAAGCTTATTAAGCCTAAAGATGAGATCATTTTCGTTCTCATAAAATTTGGATATCAACTATAAAGTTTTTATTAACTAACTAGCGTGTCCCGCGGCTCCGTCCATGTTTTAAAGACCGGAAACTAAAATCTTTGATTTTACGTACCGTGTTATGTTTTACAGATGGTTCTTAATGGTTACTTGAGATTTCTTTTTTTTTTATAGGACAAAGGGGGCAAACGGGCAGGAGGCTCACCTGATGGTAAGTGATCACCGCCGCCCATGGACAACACCATAGGGCTTGCAGATGCGTTGCCGGCCTTTCAGGAAAGGGAGGGAGGGAGGAGGGAGAAGGATGTAAGGAGGGATGGGGAGTGGGCTTGCCGGACTATCACTTACCGGACGAAACGCGACAGCATAGCTGCCACTTCATGCCGGTCTTCTGTGAGAGAGTGGTACTATACGGGGCGTGCCGGCCCATTCGGCTGCTACCCGAAGGTAACAAGCATGGCACTTAAAAAAATTCTCAGAAATGAGATATTTTCCAGCAGTAAAAAGTATTCTATATCCTGACCCAAATAACCAGCTATCATCGTACCAAATTTCATCAAAATCTGTCCAGTGGTTTTCTCGTGATGCGGTCACAGACAGACAGACAAAAATTCTAAAAACTATAGATTCGACCTCTGTATTGATAATAATGACCATTTCTAAAAGAAATTCCAAAAAATATTTAATGTACAAATTCGACTAAGTTAGAATTTTATTCTATGTAAAGATTAAAGTAACTTAAGAACATAATAGGTTCAAGAACAAATCCTTGTTGGCCACCGATTCTAAACCTGTATTAAGAAGATTTCACTGCATGTTGCAAGATTTTGAATTTAGAGAAAACTTTAATAAGAGCTATAGAAGTAATCTTTCTTAAATCTAACCTAATAAATAACTCGAATATCTATTAATGAACATTCAAAAAGTATAATATTTAAAAAAGTACATTAGGGACTAAAAAGGCCATATTTTCTCATACACCTTATGAGTCAACATTTATTGCAAATCGAACCCGCGACCCTTGACTTAGTCGATAGATATCACCTATTCAAAAAATGTGCATATTTAAACAAATAACGTCTTACATTTTGTACTACGCAATATACAGACAACACATTCTATATATTTTATATCTTATTTCCCTTTTTTTCGCTAGAACGATTTTAAGTTGCGATATCAATCTCAGTCCTTAGGGTTTAATGAAACGTATATATCTTTAGAAGGGGTATTACGTTATAGGGACGTATAACTATTCACACCAACGATGTACATACATATTATTATTTACTTATTTTATACTATTAGTAATTCCCGCGGCTCCGCCCGCGACCTACTTATGAAAAGATGGTAGAAGGTTGTATTTTTATTTGTTTTTAAAAAATAAAAATTTGATTTAAAATTAAAAAAAAAATCTGGAAAGGGCCACCTTTGTCAACTAGGGGAATAAAAATAGCCTACGACCTCTTCGCAGACAAACCAAATATACTCAAAAAATGTCATAAAAATTGGTCAAGCCGTTTCGGAGGAGTTCGATAACAAACACTGTGACACGAGATTTTTATACATTAGATATAACATGTTCTTAAGGTCAGAGTACAAATAAAAATTAAGTTTTGGCAAAGAAATTATTGTTGATTCTTTTCAAAGGGTTGGTTTTCTAATTGAATCTTAGATTTTTCCCTTAGGGTTTTTTACGTTTTCAATTTAAAAATTGGTTAAGATTATTCTATTATAAGAATATAATTATTGTAAATAAAGTAATGTATACAAATCTTTAGGAACAGAATTAATAACACTATATAATAAATAAATATCATAATTGATAAACGGTTCTGTAGCTTTCCTTTTTTCGTTTGTCTGTTTTTTGTTATATTGTTCATTTAATATTATCAGAAATTTTGTAAGCAGTCGTTTCTGTATGGATTGTTAAATTTTATTCATATGTTCTTTCTTAAAGTCTCAATTATAGTCAAATTTCGATTACTCAGCTATATAAAAGACGCTTCTGAACTTTTCAGCAAATTTTATTATACTATTGTTGAAACGGACGCTTCAATACAAGGGAAATCAGCCATATCCTGCTACGCTCGCCAAGTGGTCCTCACGTTTCTTTGGAAAACAATAAACTATCTATTTGACGAAAAACATCTTAAAAGTAATTTTCACTCTCAAACTGGTTTTTTTTCATTTTGCATTTGAATTAACTCACTAAATCTACTGAACATTGACTATCTCAAATTAACTCTTTTTTATGAAATGTCTTCGTCCTTATTTTATTAATATTTTTATTATATTATATTTTGCGAGTGTAGAAGGCACAGAAAGTATTAACAGGATTAATACATTGGTGTAAACCAGGAAATGTACTGTAGTTTTTGAGTTTACCGCGAACAGACAGACAGACGCGGCGGAGAACTTGTTTAATAATATGTAGTGATACCAATGGCGGATCCAGGGGGGGGGTCATGGGGGTCATGACCCCCACCTGGGCTGGGTCCAGGACCTAGGTGGATCACTAATTAATATTGTTTAAAATATTTTTTTCATGTTTTTTGTCACAATATAAATTTTATGTAAGTTGTAAACCTTCAATATTTAATTAACTTAATATTATAGTTTTTTGAAAAGTTACATTTAGGGTTGCATTTTTCAGAGGCAGCAAAGAAAATGATAAGCTATGTGGATAAAAAAATATATAATTAAAAACTAAGCCTAATAATATTTCGTTTTTATCGTATTCTTGCAGTTTGAAGAACCCGTTCAAATTCGGGGCGCTGTAAAACCCAGATAAATGAATTAAATTAAAAAAATATAGTGAAAATTATTCGTTATATAAAAAACCCTCTATAAGATTGCTCCGATGTCATTTTATTGTAAAAAGACCAGAAAAAAAGTTCAAAGAAAGAAAATTTGTTCAAAAATTTTCAGCTATTTTTTTATAACTTTTTTATTTTCCATTTTAAGATATAAAGTAATAGAATCAAAGTTGTAGACAAATTTATTTTATTTAATACAAATGTTGCTTTATATTTTTTTTGTAGGGTTGCTAGTTTACGAGATATAGCGCGAAAACTCTTTGCACTCTTTTTTTCAAAATGGCAGCCGTGAGACAAGGTCGGTGACCCCACAAACTTGAACTTAAGCTTATACTTATCCCCCTGCACATTAAAAAAATATAAAATTGCTGCCACTGAAAAACGCACGCTAAGGCCTTAAAAATGTAATATTTCAATGGATTATTATGATGGTAAACGCATTATTTGGGAACGAACGCATCGAATTTTACCGCGCTATCGCCATCTTTCATTTGATGTCACATTTCGTGTGACACTGATACTTGCGCGCGCTTTGTTTCAACTAACGTCCAGCTCATGGAGGTTAGAGACCAGGAAAACCATCGCTTCATACTAAAGCATTACCCGCCTGTCTCTGAAAATGTGTAGAATTTATAACGTGCTGTCGTCGGTAAGTAGTATCTGTGAAGTTAGCTATTTATGAGTACTGTCACTATTGTGACAACGTGAAGCTAGGCATTGAGACAACATAGCGATCGCAGCGCCTCCTTGGTTTGACAATATTTCTGAGACACTACATTCTAGGGCCTTGGTTCTCCTGGTCTCTAATCTCCATGGTCCAGCTAGATCTAACTTCAATCGAAACAACAAAACTTACGTCAAAGTTCAATCAACTGTTATTCATGATAAACGTATTTGCAAAAAAATAACGGGTGCGTAAAGAAATATACGTTCTAAGGTCGACTTGAGTTAATTTAAATGAATATTTTTTGACGTAGTCTGTATACTTGTATACAATCGTGTAAATTAATACGCGTGAATTGAATTCTGGCAATATTTTATAAATCGGTGAATTCTTGAAAACCGATGTACACGGCCAAACAATAAGAAGTGGTCGGCAATAAAGAGAAGAGGTTTTTTACTTTTTTTAATTTAAAGTGACAAATGTAAAAACCCAATAACGAGTGTACCTCCTCTTGCTAAATCACAGCTTGTATCCTTCTGGGCATGCTTTCCACTATGTTTTTAATAACATTTTGAGGAATACGTACTCACACTTCTGCAATGACTCTTTTTAGCTCCCTGATGTTTTGTGGAGCAGGTTGCACTGATCTTACTCGTCTCTTTAGAACATCCCAGACATGCTCAATTGGATTGAGGTCAGGATGTCGAGCTGGCCAATCTAAACGACGGATGCCAACTTCTTGAATGTACGCTTCCACGTCGCCAGAACGGCGCGGGCGAGCATTGTCATCAATTAAAATGGAATCTTCCCCAAGTGCAGTCACTGCGGGTTGTGCAATGTGCATATGGAATCAGGATTCCATTATGTACCGGTGTGCATTTATTGTTCCATTTCTATGAAAACTAACTCCGTACGCTCTGTCAAACTCATTGCAGCCCAAAACATAACGGAGCCTCCACCATGAGGAGTGATTTCTTCGAAACACACTTTCGCATTGCATTCCCATGATCTTCGCAGCACTCACCGGCGTCGGTCTTTTCTACACTAAGAGATTCTAGTTTCATCAGTAAGCAATACTTTATTCCAGTCCTCCAGAGTCCATAAAACACAGTTTCGAACAAACTGAAGTCGAGCAACACAGTGCTCACGAAGTATTTTAGGGTCCCGAGCCGGGCGGTAATTCCTAATGGTACTTACGTACTAACGCCACCGCAGCTATAAATATGGCGGCGATTTTAAGTGCCACCACTCTACATCTAAAATTTAATTTTTAGCGGTATTTTTTAGGTTTGTTTTTGAATAAAGTGTTTAAGTTTTATTTAATAGTGTTTTATTTTATGATAGTTTTCAACTATGGCACTCGGGCCGCTGCCGCGGCACGCTCGCTATGCTCGCTCGGCTCGTGCGATTATGTGGTCATATATCTAACCTAATTTGCAGAAAATATCCAAAAAATTTAAAATTTTAGTAATCAGCAAAAAAATTCGTTTCAGCATTCGTAATTGTAAAGCAATTTTACAATAATCCACGATAATCAATATTTTTCTTGTGTTAATTTCTAAAATTAAATTTAGAACGCGAAGAATCATGCCAGGATGCTTCAAATAACATGCCAATACATCGTCAATCAAATTAATAAAACCTCTTTCTGGTTCTTCTTCATTTATGTAGAGAAAAAAATCTAAAGTATCCATATTTTTTTTGCAAAAGAGTTTATATTATAAAAATTAAATTATAACTTTTTGTGACTTGACCAAGACTATGTGACCCCCCCCTGGTACCAAAGCTGGATCCGCCCTTGAGTGATACATGATGGATGGATGGATTATATTATAGATATGATTTTTATTGTTTCTACTAAAATACCTCAAACTATTTTCTTGGTCATTTTACTAAACTTTCCATTCTCGAGAACAATGAGGATTTGTAGAACATGTTCCTGGCCTAACCCGCTGCAATTTATGACGCAGACCGTTCTTACCGAAGCAGCCATTAATCCAGGTCGCAGGAACATTTGTCTTTACATTAATTCGCAAGATTTACTTAAAATATTTGCATGTTTTCAAAAAGGGTGCTATAAAGATATTAAGTTTTACTTAAAGTACCTATTTACTTAATATTTTCTTAGGTTTACGTGAATACTCGACATTATTCTTAAATGAAACCTTTTTGGATATTGTCGCGGATTTATTTTGATTTTTAGCTCCCGACGTTTCGAATGCTTTACAGCAATCATGGTTATGGAAGAAACTGAGGTTTTTGACGTCTCAGAGGTTTAAATACTTGTTACTTGTACTTTGGTGCCATTTTGAAAATTTTTGTAAATTATGGACAGACGCTGTCTCTAAAACTTAACCGTAAAAATTTCATCAAAAACATTTTAGTACTTTTTGCGTGAAATAGGAACTACCATTCATCCATCAATTCTTAAAGGCTTACGCGACATAAAAAAATATTTATGTTGGGTGAACTGAACTACTCATATAAAATCCAATAAAAATACATTTACTATAATTCCTATAGGTCTTATAAGCTTTTGCTTCTTAATTCACATAAAATATAAATACACGATTTAATTTTTTTTAGTAAATCCATTTGTTCGGTGAAATAAGCCAACAGCGACAAATCTTAGAAGGAGAGGTAAAAAACCTGAAAACTCTCTATAAAATTTTATTTTTGCACATTTAATCAAGTATCAAACGTATCATAATAATTGTGGTTCAGTTAAGATCAAAAGAGGGAGACCATAAACATTTTAATTTTTACAAATATTTCGCTTCCTATGTATCCATCTTTTACTTTAAATAGTAAAATTTTGAATCGAATCTATACATACAGGCCAAAACTATTGTAGGGGACGCGACCTACTACTAATGCTTGATAAATTAAATATAGTTAAAGATCGTTGTAAAAGTTTATTGATTTAATTATATGCTATAATGATGGTTGATGCTAATTAATGATAATGAATGCAGCCGGTTTGATTGCTGTCCGAACGTGCACTGCCGTTTTAGGTGCGTTTCGATGTATTTATAACACACCTACTAAGCATTATTGCTTAGGTGTTCGGTAACAACCTTTGGCCCGAACATGCTCCCAGGGGAGGCAAGAAATGATAGTGATACAAACAATGATTATGAGATGAATTGATGCTACAAGGTGAAGACAATATTTGCTTAAATTAACAATAAAAAAACTTAAACTAAATGATTTACAAATTCTAACTTATTGTTGTTAAGTTAAGTTTGGGAGATTTTTTGTCTGTCTGTCCATCTGCCTGTTACCGCACGACGAAAGAACCACTAGTTAGATTAGAACAACAAGTGGTAGTGCCATGCTTGTTAGCTTCGGGTAGCAGCCGAATGGGCCGGCACGCCCCGTATAGTACCACTCTCTCACAGAAGACCGGCGTAAAGTGGCAGCTATGCTGTCGCGTTTCGTCCGGTAAGTGAGAGTCCGGGAGGCCCACTCCCCATCCCTACTCCCGTCCTTCTCCCTCCTCCCTTCCTCCCTTTCCTGAAAGGCCGGCAACGCATCTGCAAGCCCTGTGGTGTTGCAGATGTCCATGGACGGAGGTGATCACTTACCATCAGGTGAGCCTCCTGCCCGTTTGCCCCCTTTGTCCCATAAAAAAAAAAATAAAAAAAAAAATTTAATGAAAATTGTTGATTGGTTATTCGGGTCAACTTTTAGGATACTTTTTGTCGAAATATCTCATTTATGTAATATCTGTACTAACCGTTAAAAGAATAGGGACAAACCCAAGAGGAGTAAGTGTCAGTAAGAGTAAGGGCCAGTGGCTAGTTTTCTACAATTTTTGTTTAAAAACATTTTATGAACTGTTTTTGAGATAGAATGTGTATTATTATATGTCTAATATCTATAGCGTAATATAATTCAACTGCGAAACACAATAGTTCACGATGTTAAAATAATATTACCTACCTAATTAAAAATTATAATGAAGTATACAAAAAATATCCAATTACTTATTTCTTGCATTAAAAGTACCCAATTAAGTTAAATACTTGTATTTCAAATATATTTAAACACACACCAGTAATACCAGCGAGATAGAACCGTGGTAATGAATAATACAAGAATGATAGAGAATGCTAATTTCATAGTTAACTATGCAATGATATAATCTAAAATAATTAGTATCCACTATCCACTGTTAAAATTTAGCTTTAATTAACGATTTCATTTATAACTTGGTTAGAGCAATGTAAATTGTATTGAACTGTAATTCAGGTAGTATTATGTATTCTAACAGAAATTCAATATCGAACAAGCGAAATGCTTGCATTAAATGTATGTATGTACGTAAAATTACTTTTCAACCGACTTCCAAAAGAAGGAGGTTATCAATTCGTCTGTATGTTTGTTTTTTTTATGTTTGTTAGCTCAGAACTTTGAACTGGGTGAACCGATTTTTAATTAGGTAAAGACAATAATAACGGTATCTACCACGTTAAAATGCAAAAAATAATTTGTTTTAATTTTTGTGTATTTTTTGCTTGGAACGTTTGAAGCTTTGTTGTGTCGAGGAAGTCTAATTTCAAGTTTAAGCGTTCAATTACTGCTTTATTTGAGTAAAAACTTTGTTTTTACTTAAATTAATAAGAAAACATAATATTTTGAAAAAAAAATAGTTTAGACAGATAAATTAAATAGTTTTATCTACAAACTATACTAATATTATAAAGAGAAAAGATTTGATTGTTTGTTTGCATTGAATAGGTTCCGAAACTGAACAAATTTGTAAAATTCTTTCACTATTGAGAAGTTACACTATCCCAAGGTGACATATGCTATATTATATTTTCAAAATAATTAGGGATCCTTTACCCGCAGCTTCGCTCATGCTAAATCTAGGGACGAACCCGAGCGAAGCTAGGGTGAGTCGCTTGTCATAATATAAATAGGCAGTAACAGCCCAGTGGTAACGCGTTCGTTTGGATAAAGCGGGTTCTAATCGCACCTCTAATATTTTCATGTGTAAATTATTGAAGTGAAACTTCTTTAGAATCATGGCGATTTGAAACTCGATGAAACGAAAATGCGTCACGATAAAGAAAGAAATACATAAAAGTATAGGATTAAGTCGGAGAGAATGAGATAGAATACATTCCCATGTTGCCATGGTAACCGTTGTTTATTTTTTGACATTTCTTTTTATATATATTCATCTCATTCTTTTGCCGATATACTGAAGTGTGTGTCTGTGTGAATCGCACACACACCTTTTTTTTAACATGATTACTGTTTGTCTTACGGTAAAGGATAACTCATCAAGTTTTCGAAAGTAATTTGAAGCCTGCCAATCAGCACTTGGCCATCGTGGTGTACTATGGCCTGAGCCCCTTCGTATTGAAAGGAGGCCCGCGCCCAGCAGTGGGAAAAGGCCTTTATAAAAAAGCCTGAATACAATAAAATTCATATAAATGTGATAGGTACAGAGACGTCATCGATGCTTCAATCCCAATTTAACTTGATTGAATTTTTTATTCACTCTCCATGTTATGAGAACACTCCTCTGAACAGATTTCGATAAAATCTGTAAATATAAGCATGCAGTCCTTTGTCCTCTATTCTACTTGAGTGAAGCCGTGAGATATTTAGATAGTTTTAAAAATGTACAACAACACAGGTTAATGCTCCTGAAAAAGATTAAAATAAATTTTTTTCAGTTACACTTCCGTACCTCTACATTTGACCTAAACTTTATTTTTTTAATTCAGTTAAAAATTGATTACAATCAGACTTTTTTAATGAAATGTATACAAGTTGTGTTTATGACTTAACTAGCAAATTAATAGCTACGACATCGAAGTCGTCTGTAACGCGATGCCTACTAAAGTTAATTGCTTTTCCATCACTTAGTATAATTACTATACTGTGCTCTGGAATAATATATCTGAGTGGCACTTAGAGTGTACACATACAATTTTAATGTCCCTCAACTTGTAATTATTAGTGAATAAATAGAATATATTCTAAGTTAAATGATATTTAGCGTGGTTTTTTTTCAGCGTTAATAATTATTATGCTTGTACAACCTCCTGTTGATGACGTCAAATCTTATATAATTTGTTTACAACGCTGACTGTGTTTTGTAATCCAAGTGAAACGGGTTCAAATCTTGGGTTATGCTCCACTGATATTTTTACGAATGAATCATTTCTTACCTCGTAATTACTACTTGTCTTAGGTCCGATTTCACTAATGGTGTCGTTATCGAAGAATAGCTATGCCAGGTATAAAATTATTCGCTGCATTTATTCTCAGAATAACTTATAGTACGTTTCACCACTTTGTAAGGACAAAAAGTTACTCCTAGTATTACTATTCTTAGATAAGTGAATGCAGACAAATTAAATAGGCTTGTCATGGTCTCAGTACAGTATAGCATAACAGGACATTTCTAATTTAGTCGTCACTTTGAACTTGTGTCAATGTGTCAGTGCTATTTTTCAAACAAATTATCTGTATAGTCACGCTGCCTGGTGTTTAAATTTCATTTAGTTTGCTTTGTGTTGTGTTTACTGTTTAAAAAAAATATCTTAAAGGAAACGAAGTGCTAACTTATATGCTTATTTATATTTATTTATTTATGTAATGGTCGCTCAGTAATAATGTACTCTAAGCGCTCAGGTGACATAATTTTGCCACCATTTTGATTTAATCTGAGGATAAGGCCGGTTATTCCTTCAAAATTGGTGGTATAAGAGTTACTCTCGTATAACTTTGTTATGCTTAGGATAAGTAGTTGGTGAAATGAAAGTATGGTTATCTGAGAGTAAATAACAGCTTTATCCTAGGAATAAAATTTATTCTACTTTGGTGAAATCGGACCTTAATGTGAAGGAATACATCGAGAAGAAACTTGCGTGTCTGAGAGAACCTAACAAGTTGACCAACTATAGACTATGGCCTGATCGCTCTCGTATTACGATAAGTCTGTGCTCAGCTGTTGGACGTTAAAAATGGCTGAATACGCATTAGATGACGTAGGTTCTGTCCTATCCCATATAAAAACACAAAAGTCGTAAATTTAAACTCAATCGGTCTATAGATTTAAAGGAATTTTAGTAAAACAAATAAAAAAATTATAACCTTCTTTTTTAAATACTTGAATTTTATAAAATCCCGAGCATCCTGAAGAGACCTAATTAACTGTTAAGTGTTTCACGTTTTTCTGTGAAAACAATACAAGTACCTGTAACTTTCTTACAATAAAATATTTAGTAAAAATCTAAAACTTGGTCACAGTTTAAAAAACAGCCAATTCTGATTTCAAGCCACATTAGACGCCAAAATAGAATGATTATTAAGTATACATGTTCAAATAGAGCTTAATTTGCCGCCCCAATACAGCAATGTGTTCGTTATCCAGCGGGGTGACTAATTCCACCACGCGCTTGGAAATTGCTTTAATCTAACCAGAGCGTACTGAAACCACTTAATCAGAATATAAAATATCGTAAACAAAGTTTTTTATACGTATATTTCCTTAATAACTTAATCTTCTTTCTTCTAATCTTCTTCTTCTTATTATAAAATTCTCGTGTCACAGTTAACAAACAGTTATCGAATTCCTCCGAAACGACTTGACCGATTTTTATGATTTTTTTAATGTATATTTGGTAGGTCAGGAATAGGATATTTTTTATTCCCTTAGGTGATAAGGCCCTCTCCAGAATTTTTATATTTTATTTATAGGCAAATTTTTTTTTTTTTGATGATTTGGCATAAAAAATATTTATAACCCTAAATTTTCATTCTTCTACCGCCAATCTCTATTTTTAATAGTAGTTAGAACGCAGGAATTGCTAAAATCAAAAAGATATTATTGTTGGGTTCCAAACTATCCTGTGTCCTTACCAGGGTTTATAACAGAGTGACGAGTACACAGACAGACAGAGTCACTTTTGCATTTACGAGTATAATATAAAGACAATATTAGAAAGAATGTAAAGGCAGGGTCACCTTTTGAGATATTTTAACTAATAGTACGTCATTGGTTAAAGGACTTATTTGTCCAAACGACCCATTAACCGAAAAAGTTTTGATTACAGAATAATTGACTTTAAACATTGAGTCCTGTATAACATCATTGACTTTAAATGTTTTTATATATCCCACGCTGCGATTTTCTGTTAACATCTATTTGCTAAGGCTGATAAACTTAGAAACTCCTAAAGGGTTGATTATGATCACTTAAATTGAAGGGTAGAATTCACAATGTAAAATTGGCTTCACTGTCACATCTGACTCTTTTAATATTTGAATAAAGATAAAATGTTAGTACGCAACTTAAACAAAATATTTCACAAAAATATGATAGTGTGTAGACGGAATATGACGTACAAAACAAATAATCGAGTAAATTAGATTTAGGCTATCAAATTGTAAACTTAGCGGTAAAGAGACAGTCAGAAAGTGTCTATTCTATACTAGCCTTACCCGGGATGCCACCTGTATAACCTATTTTTTTTATTCTTGGGAAATGCATTGACGCATACCACCTGTAGGAAACAGATGGTTACGTGGAACTCACTGGCAAGCCAGTACTACCCTAATAATCGTGCTAATACCCAAGCACCCATCACGTCTTAATGGGGCGTTGCAGGATCGCTTGCGCATTCTACTACGACGCCCCGACGATCCAGCAGGTCTGCTGAAGCAGACAATACATCCGACAGGGTTGCTCCACAGTCCACTCTGCTGGCTAGAGAAATACCAGGAGCAACCCGCTCGACACATCGCCCATCGAAGTGGGCCCTCCCTGCACGGCCCACAGAAGTGGGCCCTCCGTGTGCGTTTCTTGACTTCCTGCATGACCTATTTAGGTTAACCGTTACGATCCCAAAAATTCGTTTGATACCGTACCTAATTCGTTGTTCTGAAGCTAAGAGCGTTCTTACAAAAAACAAACAAACACACACATCATATTTTTATAAGTACCCATAGATAAATACCGTAGTCCGCAAAACCGGAGGCAGTAACTTGTCATAAATGTGAACCAAATCTTTCATGTTGGAACCGACTTTTCTAATGATTCATATGAATTATTACAAAATGCAAATTAATAACCGCTATCACTGTTCCCTGCTCGAATAAAATTAACATAAACCTATGACTTTAATGCCGTATCTTATGGGCCATTCCCTTTTATGATGCTTCAAAAGATTAATTGCTAAATTTGTATTTTGTGGGTAAAATATGCTATGGATTACTTTGTGGGGAACCACTGTTTTGTACATGACTGGAATAGCTTTATAAGCTCGATAACTAAAGTAAATAATAAAAAAAGGCGTTTATGATATATAAATAATATTAATATTTGAATAATAATAATAAGTTACGTTTAGGGGCAGCCAGGGGATGCAGAGAAATCCAAATTAACTTAAAATTAATGTATAACTAAAAATTATAACTAAACTACATGGCTAGTTGAACATATGTCGATTTAAGAACAAGTAAGTGATGAATTGAACAAGTAATATTATTTTATACTGCAATTTAATATATAAGACGTTATAATATTGGAATAGATGGAAAATAGTTGTTTGCTGCGCTTGCACCTGATGTTGGCCTCGTCTTGTCGTCGCCGCGCGAGGTTTGTAGGGCACGGCTGATGTGGCGGTTTGAGTTTCGTAACAAATATGTAAATAATAATATGTACATAATAATAATGTACATAATAATAATAATGTACATAATAATGTAATAAAAATAATAATATTATGTGAATAATACATTGGTCTAATAAAAACAATAACATGGCATAATAAGCAGCCACCAAACTAAATTGCGCAGACATTCTCTGCTTTTTGAAACATGATTAAAAGTAAGACGGAGTGAGAACAACTAATCATCTTTCAATGGAACAGTTAATCTTTAAAACTACTTATAATACTGAAATATAAGTAATCCTTATACAGGCGTATATGAATAATTATTTCGTGTATCTCAGGAACTGTGCTAATAGTTTGGAACAAATCTGGTATTTTAGTATGATTTTGCTTTTAGTTTATAATATGTTGTTCTCTAGAAAAAAATACAATAATTTTTTAATATTACAGCATTATTTACTAAAATATTCTTATTAAATTAATCATTTAACACAAACAACTGTCAATTAAGCACTTCAATTACAATGAAATTACACTTTGTTTAAGTGTTGCTACTTGGCAACAGATTGACCTATAAAGGTAGTTCTGGTGAGAAGAAGGGAGTTCTGCTGGACTGCTGCTATCATTTTATAGAAGTTAAAAATATGTCAAACCAAGAACCTACTCGTATATAAGTAAAAAAAATTGCGTTTGTTATAATGAACATATTCATACATAATTTTCAAATATCGTCTGAAAAAATTATTATAAAAAATTAAGATCGTGTCGAGCAGTCGTCCCACCAGAGTATGAGAGTGATAGGAACAGAGAGTGCACTTGTGTTTGCGCGTACACTTGTGCACTATAATAACTCCCGCGCAGATGGCTAATCTCAATGAGATTGGCCGCCGTGGCCGGAATCGGTCAGGAGGACATCACATTACCCCCAGGGCCCCGTATCATTGATACGGCTGATACAGCGGTAGCTGCGTAGCTACCGCTGTATCCCCTGAGGTTAATGTTACTTTAATACTACTTGTAAAATTGATTAGGCAATCGTAAGTAATTTATTTTAGTGCTTCACATACATAAACGTTAGGTGTTTAAAATCTCGCTATGTCCGTTGGTCTTGTCACTTTTTATAAGTAGTATTCAGTTGGTTGATTTTTTAAGGAAATTCATTACTTTTTTGCAAAAAGTGAGCCTTATTGATATTACTGATATTAAGCCTGTTAGACCTCTCCTAAAGATTTCCATGACATAAGGTCCTGTGCAATTTGCATTATAATGATGTTCTCCGTGGTCTCAGCCGTAACCACTACATCATGTGAAGATTAATTCTTTGAAAGTTTGAAATTTATCAATTAAGTTGCCGGTACTCCGACTACTGCAAAATCATATCTCTCTTTTCCATTATGAGCTCTAGAGTAGGATCAGAGATCTTTTTGGGTGTGTATGTACAACTAATTGAACAGCTTCCACAATTCCACAGTCGACATCGCTGTCTAGATTCTAGGCAATTAAATCGGGTTTTAAGTCAGCGGGAAACTCTCGGGGTTTTTGATTAAGTTAAAGTTAGACTTCATCAATGGAGACTGTTCAAGCCTCACACTAATATTCACTGTGCCTCTTAGAAAAAAGTGATCGCTTCCGGTTCTTAGGACATTGACGATATGCACATAGAGAGAGCTTTTTTTCATAAAGCATTAATTCTACCTTTCACGTTACTAAACTCATCAGTTAAAAATGTGTGATGCTTGTAATTGATACATGATAACTGATTAACATAATATGTAAATTATATAGTTATTAGGTTATTATTAAGTGTTTATTATGTATGTATGGGAATATAGAAGATGAACATAGAATCCTAATTGTACTACTCTAATTTTCTGTAGGCATTGTTTTCTATAATCAGATACTTTAATTACTAATATAACCGTAATCTACTTTTAATTTACTTAACTAACATCAACAATGTATTTTATTTTTTGCCGTAGAACATAACCCCTCCTATGTTCCGAGGTGGGCGTAAATAGCTGCGACACAGTTTATACTAATGCAGCTAATTACGAACTAACTGTTATTAATATGTATGTTACTATGTTCAATAAAATCTTTAAAAAAATCTTTAATTCAGTCAGTGTCTGAATATGATTGCGGTTACCTTAAGAAATAGAAAAAAAAGGTAATTTAGGAGGAAAGCCATATAAAAAAATACTTTTTTTATTTCGTTAATAAAACATTATATTATGTAAAACAAACATAAAACTTGTTGTAATTAAGATACACAAATGACAATTTAATGCAAGAAAGTCACAGTAGACCTATATTGAATAGTAGCTAACCGAATTTTTTATCGCTTCTATTTATACTCGAAGTTTAACAGTTCTATTGTATTTAGTTAAGTAATTGCATCGCTAAAGCAAACACATTATAAACTGAAATTTTTATTTCAAATCTACTAATTACTCTGCTGTATCACTGGTGTATAAATAAATCGGACTCTATTACAATATGTAAATACAAGAGACTTGACCTCGCTTCGTTCAGGTGAAACCTAAGTTAACAAACTCTGTTTATATCTCTGTTACTCGAACATGGCCATATTACGCTAGTGGCAACACGCTCACTTGGGGGTTCAAATCCGAGTCTCGCATCTCTAATATTTTTACGTGCGAATAGTTCAAGCATGATTATAACTTCCCATACGATCAAGGAAAGATCAAACATTGTGAGGAAACTAACTTAGCAAGTTTCCATTTTCGTATTGGTCTAGCTTGATCCGTATTGAAGGGAACCCTACGTGTCCAGGAGTCAGTGCGTGTATTAAATTTTGTCGTGTTATTGTGAGATATTCGGCACAATAAAAGTTTTACTGTTATCTTATGTTTACAATAGAGGATCCAGTTTACCTTGATTAAACAAGATAATTAATAAGCGTACGCGCAGCGCTAAATATATTTAGTCAGCATTAACATCAGTAGCTACCACTCACTTCAGAATTTAAAAAAAGTGGCTGTGTAATAATTGAATTACTTTTCTTACGTGTATATTGACAATCTCTTTTTTATGTTATTTACGAATTACGAGTATAAGTGAGTGTGGTGTGAGACATTGAAGAAGACAGGTGTGCACTGTGTTTTTTCTTTTTTATATATTGTATCTAAAAATTAAATATTTCTCAACGCAAGTATCCATACGATTTATTTTGAAAGAGAAGTGTTAATGATGTTAGAAATAATTCGCGCATTAAATCAATATTAGAGGTGAGCGTCCCGAGATTTGAACCAGCTTCACTCAGTTTTTCAAGCAAGCACATTGCTACTGGGCTACCATGCGTTTCTCAGTTTAAATTTTGTGTGTGCATTTTTTTGCTTTTCTGGTGTTTTAGTGTTATCTGTTACCTGAATTACTGTCAGGCCTATTGACTAAGTATTTTGTGTGTTAAATGTAATTTTTGTTTGTAATTGTAAGTAACAGTGATATTTTTATTTATTTCATTATAATATTATAAAAATGAATATTATATTCCATAATGTATAGATTATGGAATTGGATTTAAGTAAAGAAAACCAGATACCAACCTTTGCTCTCTTTCATTATCTTTTTATTATTAAATAACGTTTTTATTAATAATATGTAATTTTTCTGTTATTTAAAAATTCAATGAAATATTGATAGTTTCAAAATTGATAGAGTTACTGCGTTACGCGATATTTTCACACAAATGTTTTTTTTATATAAACGTATAATTCATATAAAAAAATAATTTAACCGAGGGATAGATTTTTGAACTTGCTTAAATAGACACAAAATTAGAGGTAAATAAGTAAAAAACAAAACTATGTAAATTAAGCACTTTGCTTTTTGAGAAGTCGGTTAAAACGTAACGAATATCACTATGTACCTAACTCGTAATATTAATATACTGATAATAACGTTTAGTTTTAACACAAAGTAAAAATATATCGTCAGTGATAACGTCTTTAGTCATGTAGAACTCGAGTTATCTTAGGTAAAATTTGTAATAGAGGTATACTAATTTACAATTTATAATAGAGTTATGTTAATTTATTAACATATTTATTTATACTAATGAATATGAATGAATAACGTACATACGAGAATTATCAGTATCCTTTTTTACATGCTAGAGCAAAGGTTCATTGTACAGGTAATAATGCGTGTTTATTATTTAAATTATCTTAGTAGTACAATAACTTATAACTTAGAAAGGTAGCATCATTAAAGATTACAATTTCATTTACTTTATTAAAATAAAGTATTAAATCATTAAAGTAAATTAAGAACAGAACGGGTTCAAGAACAAATCCTTGTGGGCCACCGATTTTAAACCGGTTTAAGAAAATTTCACTGCAAATACAGTGTCGTAACAATCAGAACCATCTGATTAATTTAATAATGTGCTAATTAATTTAATACATAATATATGTGTAGGCGATTAGGTTTAATTGTAAGTATTTGATAGACTATCAAACGTTATGGATACTCTCTCATGTTGGGACTGTACATCATGTTTTTCTCCACTTGAAGATTTTTTTTATTATTCAAAAACAATACCTTAATTCTTGCTCAGTTCACAATTATTCAACCTCATATATACATAATTTACCAGAAATATTTTAAATTAATTTTTTACTTCAAATACTTCATCATACAAAAAATAATGATATTTTAACTCCACATCTATTTACGAGTCCACTCCATTATTGTATGTATCTTATATAAATTATTTTAGAATAATATTTAATTTAGATATGTGAACCTAAGTAGATAAGTAACTTACAGCCAGTCTTAAAGGATTACACACAACGAATTTTATCAAATTTAGCTTATATAAGAAATTTCCTCCTCTTTAACGTGCTTTTTTCAAAATTGCCTAAATATTAATATTTTTGAGTTATTAACAAAAAACGAAATATCATTTTTTTTCATCTTGTTTAGTTAATAACAATCGCAATTTTTTATGTGCTAATATACCCTTAAAAATTATTTTTCTAGACGTCATTCCGAATCGAATGAGCTATCGCACATATTTTTAGGAGCTTTATTTCTATTTAACACGTTTTAAAACTTGTTGACTAGACTATTAGTCATTAAGCTGTGAACTCGATTTTTTAAAATTGTTTTGTAATGTTTGAACAATACAACTAAATTAAGATAAACGTTTGAAAATGAAACCGTTGACTGCTTCTAGAGTCTAAGTGATACAATTTATTGATTCAACAGTCTGACCTACTTCGAAGACTTGTTTATGTCATACTTTACTTAGATTAGTATTTAGAGTATCTGAATTCAGTTACGGACTAGTTAAAACCTACACTTTAAAGTTCCATTTAAAGCAAGGTAGTGTCTATTGAGGCGGTCCCGAGTTTGATTCACGCTTGAAACAAATACTCTCTCATTTATTATTCACTAGCGACTCACCCTCGCTTCGCTCGGGTTCATCCCTAGGTACGCCTCTTAGTATAACATTTTTACACACTTTAAATATTTTATTTATATCTAATCAAAAGCATAAAAAATAAGTGTCAAGCTTCTATATTTAAAAATAACGTAATTTCCGTACCTTTCATCCCCTATTTCAAATTCTTATATCCCCTATTTCATTTCATTCCTTGAAAAGTATCCTATGTATTTTCTCATGCTCTAGACTAACTGTGTACGAAATTTTATTTAAATCGGCTCAGTAGTTTTGACGTGAAAGCGCGACAGGCAGACAGAGTTACTTTCGCATTATAACATTAATAAAGATTGACCTTACGTTACGTAATGTTTCTCAATCAACATTATGAAGTAATTATATTATACTTACTTTTGAAACTGGTTAAAATTAAGATATATGAATGTTTTTGTTTAAAGTACGAAAAGAAATTAAATTTCACGTGTGATTATAAGATTCATTTAAAGTACAGCGGCAACTTTACCATATAAAAATATCTACTTTGGAATTAATCATCTACATTATCTATAAATAAGGCCTAAATAATTAACTGAGTGCATTGA
The DNA here is from genome assembly GCA_951802675.2 of Boloria euphrosyne. Taxonomy (NCBI): domain Eukaryota; kingdom Metazoa; phylum Arthropoda; class Insecta; order Lepidoptera; family Nymphalidae; genus Boloria; species Boloria euphrosyne. Next base: position 10,213,907 of record OX637887.1, read on the forward strand.
AAAACCCAAAATAAGTAGAAAAAAAAACAAATCAATTCATTTTTTAGCTTAACAATAAAAAATTGGTTACTCCCATATTTTTTATATACAAATAAATACTATTTATATTATATTTTCTTCTTTTCAATAATGATTGACGACTCGTTTGGCTCAGTTGGTAGTGACCCCACTTTCTGCGCCAGCGGTCGCGGGTTCGAGTCCCGCTGGGGGTATTCATTTGCTAAACACGAATGTTTGTACTCCAGTCATGGGTGTTTATATTTATAATATGTATGTATTTAAAAATTATAAGTGTAGTATATCAACTATCTGGTATCCGCAACACAAGCACGTTAAGTAGCTTACTGCGGAACTAGATGGCGCTGTTGTAATAATGTCCCAACATATTGTTGTAAAATTTCTAAATATAATAACTTACGTATAAGACATGTACATACTCGTATATGTACAATATTATATACTAGACTGTGGTAGTTAATGCTTCACTCAAGCATTATAATCATATCAGCGTCCTCAATTTATTACTATTTTACGATGCAACGATGAGAGCAAGAAATAAAGCTCTGAAGCTATCATATAGTGACACCCTTAATTGCTTTTTTATTATTATTTATTATTATTACAACCATAAAAACAGTTTCTGATAAAAGTAAAATTCTACGTTATGGTTCTAAAGATGCCATCCCTTAAGAATTTACAGATGGACGGACAAATATTATGTCATATACATAGAAAGTTAGCGTTATTTATGAAAAATTCAAAACGTAACATGATTACCACTTGTCTTACGGTAAAGGAAAACATCGTTGAGGGAACCTGCATGTCTGAGAGTACCTAGCAAGATTTCATAAGACATGTGAAGTCCGCCAATCCGCACTAAGCCAGCGTGGTAGACTATGACCTGATCCCCTCGTATTAAAGGGAGGCCCGTGTCCAGCAGTGGGAAAAAAGGTCCTTATACATACAATACGATACAGTTAAAGTATGCATCCTCATTATTCATTAACCGTCATCATATTCGAGATGCGAACCCGCTTCAATTCGTTTCCCAAGCAATCGTGCTACCACTGGGTCACCAGTGTCAGCGACACACAGATTTTCGCTACATTAAATTATATTGCAATTAATCAATTATAGAGCAATATAATATAATAATATAGACTTTAATAAATGGATTGTATGTACATATATTTGAAATAGTGATATTATATTCGATAAAGAAAATGGCGCATAATTGCTTTATTCTGCAAAGGGTTTCGGCACATTTTATTTGTAAATTTGGATTTTTATCATATTTTATAGTAATAGCAAGCCCGGCCCGCTTCGCTGGGCGTAAGTTAAAATAAATTAAACCGTTTTTATAATTTTATAGTTTTCTAATAAAATAAAAGTAAACTAAGTTACTTGCTACAAGATTAGCTATCTACAAGTGAAAGTCCTGCCAAAATCGGTCCAGCCGTTTCAGAGATTAGCCGAAACAAACAGACAGGCAGACAGACAAACATTTAAAAACATGATTTATTGATGTATTAAGTACCGTATATACTTTCATATTCATTTAGTGAAAAGCTGTTAATTTAAAATTAAAAACAGACACTACAATTAATAATTAATGAACTTTTCTTCAAACGTTTTTCCCCAATTTTAAACCTATTTCCAAGAAGCACTACAATATTTAGTAGACGAACCAAATAGTTTTAAATATGTTCTAATTGAAATGCATAAGATTTTTGATTAATAACCGTTTAAAATAATTTGTATTTGCACTACAGGTAAACTTGTATTTTGCACTAAATTGTTCGAAATTCTGTTTATTTAATAACTAAATTTGCCATTCAGAATGTAAATAAACATACATTTACGTTTAGATATGCAGTAGTATATTGTAAGCTTTAATTATTTTGCTTTTGCCACAAACTTGCAATTTAAATTGCGTATGTTATAAACTTGTCAAAGTTTTTATATCCATATTATATTATATAATAACAATAACCAGTTAAAGTTAACTTTACATAACTATTACATAACTAAAATACGTGAATTTCCTTTTTAAGTCCTACACCGACCTTATACTATGTTACCTCATACTTATCTTTATTTGGATTTAATATCATTATTATTCCGTACTAGCGACTCACCCTTGCTTCACTCGGGTTCGTCCTTAGGTTTAACGTTATCGAGGCCACGGTTTCCACTAGTTAAAAAAAATAAAACTTTTAAAATACAACCTCCTTCTCTTTTGAAATCGGTTAAAAAGTAGCCTAAGTTACTCTTTACATCATTAGCTATCTGCCAGTGAAAGTCCCGTCAAAATCGGTACAGCCATTTCAGATATTAACCGGAATAAACTTACAGACAAACATTTTAAAAAATTGATTTTTTTTTTGTTTTTAGTATCGTTTATACTTTCATATTATACATTTAGTAAAAAGTTATTAATTTCAAAATAAAAACAGTAGAAATAATGACTTAGACTATTATTCAATGAAGCAATCGTAAAGATATCGTTTGAACCATTGATAAATGTTCATCAAAGTGTTCACAGACTGGATAAATCCAGTAGCCCTTTTTACATTCTATTGTTTCCTCAGATCTATTATCTGTAGGATTGATTTCGAATTTTTAATTATAACGTCTGAATTCTGGTTCTAAGGTATGAATTTTAGCTATTTACGTACAGAATATTTATGTTTCATCACTAAATTGCAGAAAAAAACCAATTTCATAAACACTTATATAATTTTTAAAAATTAATAGTGTATTTTTTTGATATAAAAAACTATAGATAGATTTTTTTTGCTTTTAATTAACCTATCAACGGGCGCGCGGTCAATATAGATTTATAACAACTGAAAATCTATTGTGTCTCGTTTGTTCGCGTTGACGGGTTAAAGAGGAATCACTCTCCGTCAACTTACTTATTATTTTACGTTATTCATATACTCTTAATATTATTGACTTAGATCTTAAATATAAAGCTACTGTATTTTCATATTTTATCTTTTGTAAACTAACAGAAGATAACTATATGAGAGAAAACTAACTTTAATCAGTATTTACACATGAATAAAAGTGTCAGTTTTTAATTTCAAATTAACAGCTTTTCACTAAGTGCATAATATAAAAGTATATACGGTAGTTGCATCAAAAAATCAATCAAATGTTTGTTTCGGCTAAAACGGCTGGACTGATTTTGACGAGACTTTCATACGCGGATACCTAATGTTATAAGGAGTAGATTAAGATGACTTTTATTTTATTAGAAAAATAAAAAAACCGTTTAATTTATTTTAACTTACGCCCAGCGAAGCAGGCCAGGTTTGCTTGTTCATAACTAAAAACTTACTTAGACAACCTTGCTTCGTTTCAATTTGTTCACAGGTGCCTTACAGTATCATGTGTAATTCCAGCTCATAGTCAAATCCAGTTAGTCCAATTTATCCAAATTCGTCCGCTTACTCCAGCGTTTTACTTTTGATATTGATTAATCGTGGAAGGAGCGAAGTAAATTATATTTGGCATTATCTTTTTTTTTAAAGTAAAATAGATAACTGAAAAAAAGGAATAACAAAACACATTCGAACAGAGCCTTTTACTGACGACTACTTACATAAACTGTCACACCTATAAATATTATAGTATGTACATGATATGTATAAATATATTATATAAGTATAGTAGCAAAATGTCACTTGTATTACGGGTACATTACATATATTTATTACATTTTCACAACAAAACCACTGATCCGATCTGAATGAAATTGTAACAGAGATATATTGTGTACTGAAAACGGATACAGCCTACTTTCACGAAAAAGAAAAGGATTTTCACGGGTCGTGAGTCGAAATATGACGGAAATTATGTTATTATATAAAAACTGCATGGTCCTTGACAGATTTATTTTTAGGGCTACCACAAAGCTTTTAAACATTTTTTGTTCTGTAGATAGATGGTGACAAAATCTTCTTGTTACACTAGCAATACTCGCGGCTCCGTCTGCTTTCTAAATACTATTAAAAATAGGGCTTGGTGGTAGAAAGATGAAAACTTAAGGTCATAAGTATTTTTTGGATGCCAAATTATAAAAAAATAAAAATTTGGCCCAAAAATAAAAAACTAAAAATCTGGAGTGGGCCATCCTTATCACTTAGGGGAATTAAAAAAAGCCTATACTCCTATACTCAGACCTAGCTAATATACAGAAAAAAAAAACAAAAATCGGTGAAGCCGTTTCGGAAGAGTTCGATAACAAACACGCGATACGAGATTTTTATATATTAGAGAGATATAGTCGTACATAGGTAGGATGAGTTATTTTGGGATATACAACCCATAATAACTAATTGATGTGTTTTTCCCTTAGAAATTACATAATCTCCTACAATAATAAGTCAATGTCATTCTGAAGCTCTTCGACTACCTCCAGACAAAAACCAGGACAATCTGTCACTTTAAATAAACAAACTTTTGCATTTATATTATTATAAATACAACAATGTTTTGATATACGTCTTGACCTACATCAGTAGCCCATACGTTTCTCTAGATATTATCATCATAGTTCACCAAAAGCTGACCATACATTTTAACGTATACAAAAAAAACTTACATAATTAATAATACAAAATCGATCATTGTTCCAGATAAAGCTATATAAATAAGTAATCGCTGTCAGAAATGGAGGAAGTTAACCGTGCGCTAAAGGAATGTGGCTTCGGTCTCTTCCATTTACAACTCCTCTGCACTTCCTTCGTAGCACTAAACGCTTGTATAATCGTCACAAACAGCACTTCGTACATATTACCAGTAGCCGAATGTGATCTCAATATGAATCTTGTACAGAAAGGAGTGTTAAATGGCGTACCGTATTTTGGTAAGTTTATTCTATTCTACATGATGTATAACTGTGACAGCCAAAAGAGCTTCGTTCTGAATTTTTTTTTTTAAACTAGTCGTTTATCTTTGCTTCGCTCTCCCTTGAGCTTGAATGGTTTAAGAGTTTTGGGTCAGAAACCATCGTAGATGTATACAGAGTGGTTATTCCCACTAGAATTCCATCACGATCCCAGGAGGACTACTGTGAAGATCGCTACAATAAGACCTACCCTCAACCCTTAGGTAATTATTTGTATCAAATATAGATGTTCATCTGAATCTATTCTCGATGTATTTTAATATATTTACCATGTTAAGAAAATACTCTAAAGCTAAGTTTAAAAAAATCGTACACCATTGTTTTAGTTCAAATAAGTTTGTTTGTTCCAGGAATGATAATGTTATCTATTGTGGGTGGATTTCTATCAGACACGTTTGGACGCAAGTTTTTCTTAGTATTCGGTTTTGGAGGTGTATTTATTTTTACAGTATTAAGTGGATGCAGTCAAACCTACTCCGTATTGGTTACGGCAAAATTTTTCGAAGGACTATTGTAAGTATAAGTTATATTACAGATCGAGTAACTATAACAATGTAATAACTATAAATAAATATTTTTTCTACAAAAATAGATGCTCTTAAACTATAAGTAAAAGAAGATATTTTCCTACAACCCAGGCTGCTACAACACAATGATCTATTTTGTTGGCAATCTATCCAAAGTTTTGGCTAAAAACATTTTCATTGTGTCAGATTCAAACGTTTACAATCCCTATTTTAAGATGTACCAGAATTGGTATGAATGTATTTTCATCATCTTAATAACTTCAATAATATTAGATACATAAACTATCTACCACTATGCTAATCCTTACTAGTAATATAATATTATAAATGCGAATGAAACTTTGTCTGTCTGTCGCATTTTTACACAAAAACTACTGAACCGATTTAAATTAAATTTGGTACACAGATAGCGTAGAGCCTGAAAAGGGACATAGGCTACTTTACAAGGCGAAAAAAGGGCTGTAACGGGATAAAATAAGGGATGAAAGTTTGTATGAAAATTACGTCATTTCTAACTACAGGTAGAAACTTATTTTTTGGCTTTAGATTAGATATAAATAAGTAAGACATTCAAAGTTTTTAAAAATTTTATACTAAAGGAAGTTTGTTCCTAGATGGATATATTTTTACGGTTGCTGTATTTATTTTTCAAAATTTAGAAACTTTCCTCTAGAATCATTCTGTTAATTGATGTAAACCGCATCAAATCTGTTTAATAGTTTAAATGATGTAAGGGACATTATTTTATACTCTGTACAGATTATTTGCATTATATTTAAGAAAATTATTTACTTGTTGCAAGTAAACAAGACTTTATTTAGAAAATCTAAAAATGAAGTTAGTACAAAGAACACAAATGACCCTTTGTTTCTATAAATTTATATTTATAGGAGTATAATAAATTATCGAAGTTATCAAACTTTTCAACAAGTAGAAGCTTTCAACGACATTAATTTAAACGTTACTTATTATAAATAGCGTTTTCTTCATCAGAATCTGTTTGAGATATTAAAGTGTTTAACTATTAAGTATTAAATTTTTACAAACTTTGGATGTCTATTTTATTTATATCTAATCAAAAGCCAAAAAAATAAGTTTCAAGCTTCTAGCTTTAAAAATGACGTAATTTCGATACAAATATAAATCCTCTTTTAACCTCTTACAGCCCTTTTTTCGCTTTGAAAAGTAGACTATGTCCTTTCTCAGGCTCTAGACTATCTGTGTACCAAATTTCATTTAAATCAATTCAGTAGTTTTGGCGTGAAAGTGCGACAGACAGAGTTACATTCGCATAATTTATAATATTGAGTAAGGATTATTGGTAATTAATTCTTCTTTAATTATTAGTATACACAACATATTAAAGAATATTATAATATTGCCTACCAATTGTATTGTTGTTTAATTATTTATCAAACTCGCGACTTTATTTGTATTAACTTAATTTTATTTGTTTCAAATGAAATTAATTTTATTGATGTGATTTTTCGAATAAACTCCAGTTACAACTAATTAATAATTTTTAAATGTCTACAACCTTAGTTTATCTTGCAGCTAAGTTTGCTGAAATTCATTGTAAATGATGGGAATTATACTTTAAAATAAATACCTGATAAAATAAAGACAACATCGGCATTCTACATATTATACATAGTATTATCAAAGTATTATACCTACGTGCAGGGCGTTTTTGTGGGGGCACGCGAGGGCACGCCGTGCCCCTAAAGCCTAAAGAGAATATCGAAAATATCAAAAAATAACTATAAAAACTGAAAAAGTTAAAGAATTTGAAAAACTACTACTTTCTTACTACTTTCGAGAATTAGCATGCCCTCAAAAAAAAGTTACAAAAAAGGCCTGCATACATGTATTACGTTCAATTTCAGATTTTCAACTGCCTTCACGCCAGTTATAACTTTAACTTCCGAGTTCTGCCACAGTGGAATACGAGACCGAATAATGCTCTTTCAATCGTCTTTCGCCTCAGTTTCTCAAATAGTGGTAGCGCTAATGTCCTGGGCGATATTGCCGCAGGAATGGAAACAGTCACTTTTCAACGGCTATATAGGTAAGTTAATGTAATATTAATAATCTATGGGTATAATAAAATTCGCAGTTGAATCTGTACATTGAATTTTTCATGGAACATTATTATTTTTATCGACACAGAGGTTGTCTATGGCTTTTAGAACTATTGTCTGTGTCTGTGACCGTATCTATACGACGATCCTTTTCACTTCGGAAAAAATATCTCATCTACAAGAGTTATTAGTAGTTAATGTAATAATAGTTTTAGCTTTCGTCCGTATAATAAGCAAGGCTGGGATCAAAGGTAGCCTATATTCGTCCACAAGATGTAGTCTACATCCTTGCAAAATGTAACCGAAATGTGTTGAGCAATTTAAACTTAAAAGGTAACAGACAGAGCTACTTTCATTTTATAATATTAGTATGAATGTAACACACTGCCAGCAAAGGAGTATAGATTAGTAACTCATTATGTTTAATTACAAAGTTTTGTAGTACCTACGTATTTCCTTAAATAGCCATATTAAAATGTTTTTGCAACCGAAACTTATTTTACATTATCCTATATACATATCCTATATACATTTTTTACATTATCCTATACATCATCAATGTTTAACGTCTTTGCCAAAAAGGCGTTCTAAATGGCGGCTCCAAAGATTTACAAACTAATCGGGCCAGGTGCCAAGCTAAGTAGTTTAGGAATCCATGTTAAATTTTCAGGTCTCATTATCAACCATATCACCCATATCTCCAATAGATCATACCAAAGCCCAAAAATCATACGACTGATGTATTAAAATTATAATAATTATTAAAATGATATTAATTATAAATACATACATAATTTTATTGGAAGATCTTTGATATATCTAAAACTGTCTCTCCCAAGACCATGATTGCTGTAAAGAAATTTGGCGTTAACCAATTTTTATAATTATTTGTTAAATTTCTAAGACAAAAAGTAGTTTTATATTTATACTAGCAAACCCGGCCCGCTTCGCTGGACGTAAGTTAAAATAAATTAAACAATTTTTATAATTTTGTAATAAAATTAAAGTATCCTAAACTACTCCTTATAATATTAACTATCTGGCAGTGAAATACTTGTCAAAATCGGCCGTTTCAAAGATTAGTTGGAACAATATGACAGACAGAAACAAAATTTAAATATTAACTTTTTGATGTACCTAAGTACCGTATAAGTATACTTTCATATATGCATTTAGTGAAAAACTTTTAATTTGAAATTAAAAACAGTCACTTCAATGTTATTTATATGAACTGATAAAAAATATTTTGAAAGACTCATTGCTTTTAACGGGATTAAACGATGAAATTAATTAAATTATTGCTTAAATAAATAATTTCTATCAAAATACATTTTTAGTTCTCAACACTTGGAACTACTACCTCTTCATAATGTCGACGTGGTCGCTCCTAGCAAGTTTCATGTACTTATTCCTGCCAGAGAGCCCTAAGTATTGCGTCACTCAGAAAAGATACGATGAAGCTCGAGAAATACTCATATCTGTGTATAAGAAAAATACCAGAAAACCAGCAGAAACTTTTTCAGTAAGTAATTTTTTTTTATGGGACAAAGGGGGCAAACGGGCAAGAGGCTCACCTGATGGTAAGTGATCACCTCCGCCCATGAACATCGGCAACACCACAGGGCTTGCAGATGGGTTGCCGGCCTTTCAGGAAAGGGAGGGAGGGAGGAGGGAGAAGGACGGGAGTAGGGATGGGGAGTGGGCCTCCCGGGCTCTCACTCACCGGACAAAACGCGACAGCATAGCTGCCACTTCACGCCGGTCTTCTGAGAGAGAGTGATACAATACGGGGCGTGCCGTCCCATTCGGCTGCTACCCGAAGGTAACAAGCATGGCACTACCACTTAAATTTATTTTATTAAAGTTATATCCAAACTACGGTATACGATATCCATTTTTAATCATTCGTATATTATCTGTTATAAATAGCCATAAAAAGTATATGAGAGTTATGAAAAAAGAACACGAAATATTTTAACGATACCAGAAAATGCTTCAAATACTCCGTATTATAAAAATCTATTTTTACAAAATTGTACCAAGATTATAAAAATTATTCATATAGTAAGGTACAAGTATCCATTAGCCGAATTAATCAATAGATTTTTTATGGGTTCAAAATAAAGCTATCCTAAAAAATTTTTAAACTGGAAATAATTTTATCTTATCGATTTTTTCCGTAAAAGAAAAAAGTTTATTCGCAATGGAATGAAGAGATTAAAGTTTTCGACGTCTTAAAATATATCATATGGTATTAAGACTACCCACAAAATTTTAAACAATTGAAAAAAATGACAGTATCTTACAACTTAACATTTTTTAATGTTTTATAATAAAATATTTAATTTAGTTTATATTGCTAAAACAGAAAAATATATTAAAATAACTTGCAAACATAATAGTAAATCATCTCATCCATATTTTAAATGAAACTACCTTTTCGGATTTTGTCGGGGATTTATTTTGATTTTTAGTTCCCGACGTTTCGAATGCTTTACAGCAATCATGGTCACGGGAGAGACTCAGTCTCTCAAAATCAAAATAAATCCGCGACAAAATCCGAAAAGATAGTTTCATTTATAATGTCGAATATTCGCGTAAATCTAAGAAAGTATCATCCATATTTTATTATATGGTAACCCAGCCAATTCGAATTAATTTATTTCAGTCACATAACAATTATGTAATCAAAGGTGGTATTGGAAGCAAGCCAATGCACTAGTGTTAGAAATCGTAAGGAAAACTCAGAGCCAAATATTTTACTTTGCTTAAATGGGCACTTTGTAATATACTGTGCATTCGCAATGTATGTACCTACTACGTAATATATGTTCCCAATTTGAAATGAAGAATGTTAGTACTGTATCGAAAACCGTTAAATTAAAGAATTGTATATAGTACTAACTGTGCCCGCGACTTCGTTCGCGTGGATGTCGGAACTTAACAATGTATTTTTTAGTGCGAAGCGCTGTTGGAGGATACCGATACAAATCATTTTTTTTATTTATGCTAGTGCTTCTTTATAACTGTGGAACCTGTGCTGTGGAACCATCGATTCAAATCCTTATCAATCAAAATAACTTTTCCATCTTCTTGTACGGGGTATGTGCCATCGCCTATTTGTAACAATAAATTGGAAAACTCCTGTGCATTTTCGAAGCCTCCTAACTGTGCACGCATATTTACACTTAGGTGTGCAGATGAGTGAGACCAAATTCACATAACCCTAATTTTACTTCTGGAATTTCTCTACTTCTTCACTTTAAACTCAAATATCTTTTGATAGACTGAACCGATTGCAATGAAACAAAAACTAAATGTTCAAAATAAATAAATAATAAATAATAATAAATACTTCAAGTCACGTTCAATCGTTGTGTATAAAAGTTATCTACATTGCTTTCGTACATTTTAAGTGATGCCCGGATAAATAAACAGACAAACCGACAAACCGACAAACAGACAAACAGACAAAAATTCTAAAAATGCTGGAAATGGGTTCTATTGTTTGTCCTTTAACACCCTGGCTATTTTTTTGTAATTTTTTTTTTTTTGATGTACAAAAACGACTTTTCTACAGTTTTATTATATGTATAGATTTAACACATAAAACACCATTAAAATATTTAAAGTATTTAAAACATAAAACACTATCTGAGGTGTTCAGAGAATAAATAGAAAAAATATGTATAAAAATATATAAAAAGTATAATACCTTGTTCTCGCGGGTCCAGACATTTTGTTTATATATAATTGCTTTAAAAATGGCGTGGCTTTTTTAATTAATAAGCTAGAATATGTTCATTTGTATAAATAAATATGTTGGGACATTATTACAACAGCGCCGTCTAGTTCCATAGTAAGCTACGAAGCTTGTATTACGGATACCAGATAGCTGATATACTTCACGTATACATTTTAAACAGGTACATACATATCATAAATATAAACACCCATGACTGGAGTACAAACATTTGTGGTTAACAAATGTAAAACTACCCCAAGCGGGACTCGAACCCGCGACCGCTGGCACAGCAAGTAGGCTCACTACAAGCTGAGCCAAACGTGTCGTCGTATATATTTTACATTCAAAACGTTTGAGTTTCAGAGATAAGGGCGTTAAAACAAACAAATAATTTATCCAGCTTTATATATACTAAAGTATGTAGCTTTTCTATGTTGACCGATAAAATGTCGATGATAATATATACCATTTGGTGAGCATATAAAGCCAGCTCTTACACCTGATCTCTCCTCGATTGTGTAGCTCCGTCTAACATGAGAACAAGGTAATTCTTGTACACTATACATACACTATAATATAATCTATTACTTCGTTCGTAGCTCGAAATGCTGCCTTGAATATAGTTTATCAAGTGAAGTATACTGTATATAGAGTACTATTAATAAAATATGATTAGAGCTTAGAGATGTGGACATTGAACAAAAGTAGGGTTTAATTTATGTCATAATAGAATGATAAAAATTCTTAATAAAAATTAATTTACAGGCAATAACGTTATGGAACAATTTTTTTCTATACTAATATTATAAAGAGGAAAGATTTGTATTTTTGTATGTAACGAATAAACTCAAAAAATACTAAACCGATTTTAATGAAATTTGATACATATTGTATTGTCTAGAGCCTGAGAAAGGACATAGGCTATTTTTTAAGGCGAAAAAAGGGCTGTAAAGGGTTGAAATAGAAGATGAAAGTTTGTATGGAAATTACGACATTTTTAGAGTTAGAGGCTTGAAACTTATTTTTTAGGCTTTTGATTATATATAATTTAGTAATACATTCAAAGATTGTAAAAATTTTATGCTGAAGTACCTAGAGACAAACCCGAGTGAAGCGAGGGTGAATCGCTAGTTATTTTATAAAAATAGTCCATTTTTAATTTTAAAGGCATCAGCATTAATTATTTAGGCATGTTAAAAATATAATCTCAGCCCCATATTAGGAATTGAGACGTTTTCTGTGTAAAAGCCTTATTAAATATTCATTTTTGTATGTTCCATCGCTGTCAACCTTGAGGCAGTTCTTCGAAATAGTCTTGAGATTTGATACAAAATATTTCCTCGGAAATTTGTATTATATAGCTGGTACAATATGAATGTGTTAAGAAACCCTCGTTTTGTAAGCTCCATGAATAAGCTACAGATAACTCCTGTTACAATATTCTCAAAATTAATCTGTGATCTATTTTTTATCTATACATTTAATGAAACTCTAAGTTGAATTTGTGCATTAAATATTTTTTTTAAATAGGCAGAATTTATAATTTTTAGCATTGCTTTCTGTCTGTCTGTCTGTTTGTCATGAGAAAATCACTGGAAGGATTTTAAGAATTTTTTGTATGATGATGATAACTGATTAAGACCAAAGCTTTAGAAAATAATACGTTATTAGATGTAATAATAGAGTCCAATAATAGAGTACACGAAGGCTGTAAATATGAAAATTTGGGACCATATAACTTCGCACCTTAGTTCGTTTATGTTATCCTGAAGGCTTAGAGTAATCTCTACATTATATTCAGGGTTGATCTAAGAAAAAGGGTGAATGGCGCGTAGAAACATAAAAAAGATATTTTAGACGTTATTCCGTTCAAAGGCAGTTTAAAGAAAGTAACAAATATTTCATTCCATTATAGTAGGGGAGCCCACGATGCTAAATGGGGATTTACTCGAGCGTCGTAGAGACCTATTGGGATGCAAAGCTTAGATGATAAGAAGAAAAAAATGTTAAATAATATATACCTTTACATCGGTGGGAGAAGCGGCTATAGATTTTTAAATATGTAAAAAAAAACTGTGGCATGGACATCCTCGAGCACGTCAGATATTGATAGCATCAATGCCCTACGTATTTTTAATAATGTACGTATGTTAATCTGATCGTTTGCATGATGCGGGTGGTTGTATTTAAGGGTTGAAAATGAAAAAAAAAAATTTTTATCGAGCGCATCAGATTTTCTAAGGGAGTGTTAAGTGCACCAAAAAAAAGCTCTCATTCACTAATCTGACGACTTTGATGGGACGCAAACTCGCGGCCATTTTCATAATGTGCAAAAAAAAATCGCCATTTTGAAATACTCAAGCGCGTCAGATTAAGATATATATGGTTCATCTTTATGTTCTAAACGTACTGTCTCATAATCTGACGATTATCTAGAGGGATTCGCCTGATCTGACAAAAAAAATTAGAAAAACGGTTCACCTTAAAGGCCATCCCTGAAACTTCCCGCTAATTCCATGCCTGGGCGTTTAAAATTGTACTTATGACATTTTTGAGCTCAAAATATAATTTATGTGATATTTTGAGCTCGTTGAGTTCAAAGAAATAATATTTCTATGCATTTGAGCTCTCCCAGCTCGAAAGTCTGATAGAAGTTTCATAGAACACTATTTTTGGAATTTTCAAACCGCAATAACTTTTGAATGGATCAAGCAATTTTCACGCGGTTGGCGGCATTCGACGCAGCCACAAACTTTTTTGGGTTTTTTTTGTTCACGATATCTCTCGAACGAATCAACTGATTTTGACCAGCTTGGTGGCGATCGACGTGGTTTTTCAAGCTCAAAGGCGGATTAGTTTTTGAAGTTAATCAATAAAGCCGGTTAAAAGTTATTCCAAAAAAACCACTTCAAAAAAAAATTTTCTTATTTCTCAAAATCTATCGGTCCGAATCGGTTCAAATTCACAGGAAATCTAATTTTGATGGAAATCTTTAGAACGCCGTTTAGTAGATTCCGATCGGTTTAGTCGCTCAAAAGTTATAAGCGAGTCACACACACACACACACACACACACACACACACACACACACACACACACACACACACACACACACACACACATACACACACACACACACACACACACACACACACATACATACAGACATAGTGACAACATCACGGGGGTAGTCAGGGAAGCTTCCTATGACCTTAAAACGTCAAGATCTGATGAAAACTAGATTTTCGCAAAACGGGGTAAAACCAATAACTTCCCGAATTGTTTTTGTTATTTCGGCTTGCGGAAATCGTCAGATTATATATTTTTCATTATTCTTGAATAATTTTCTTCAAAATAAAAAAAAATTTAGCTACGCTCGAGAATGTCGAGATGACGTTTTTTTTTTACAACTTTGTTGCCCTCCCCTTTTTTTACGTCACTCTCAAATTGTCAGATTAGTGGAATATACACTTTTTAGGATATAATTAACTCACCCTATCTTAATCTGACGCGCTCGAGAATTTCTGATGGTCATTTTTTTTTTACTAATCTGATCCTGTATCCTTCACGGGCGGCCTTATATATGGGCCTCATGTTTTGTGGAGGTACTTAACCAGGTACAAGGTATCCCCCTGTATATTAATCTGCCGCGCTTTAGTAAATCCCGAAATCCCCGCTTGGGCTCCCCTACCATTATTAAATCATGTTTTTGTATTACGGCTGTAAACATTTGATATGTAAAATATTCACATAATTTTGTTTGTAATTGTTGAGTTCTAAGAATATCTATATAATTGCATATAGCCATATATAAGATAATTTGTTGTTTCTGGGTGCTCAACTTGGTCGGGAAACAGTAACAGCAAAGAATATAAAGACATATTGGGACATTAATACACAGCGCCATTATTACATATTATAAAACAAAATCTTTGCCACCGCGTCTGCCTGTCTGTTAGATAAACTCAAAAACTACTGCATCGATTTTCATGCCGTTTTTATCAATGGATAGAGTAGTTCTCGAAGAAGGTTTTGGTATATAATTTGTCAAGTTTTTGCATTTATTAGCGGAACACGCGGTCTCGCTAGCGCTAAACGCTTGGGACGAGCCCGAGCGGAGCGAGAGCGATTCGCTAGTCTAGTATAGCACACAGATAGGTTATACACTACAACAAACTATCATATACCATGACCCATAAATTTAAATATAAATATACGGAAAAGATAATATGTCAATAGGATACGAGTATTAGTTAGTCCGTCTTTAGCACGGCTTTTATTCGCTTTAACTCGCCTTTGTTGACAAATTGTTTTTGTTGACATTGTATTTCAGGAATTTACATAACAATTGTATTCACATTTTAAGGAATTTAATTTAAAAAGTAATCATATTATACTGAATAAAAGATTACTTGATACAGAAAATGTTCTGCGTATTAAATTTGATAAAATGCGTATATTTTATTTCTTGTTGTTCTTAATATATTAAATTCTCTTGTTACGATGTTGGTCCGGGAAGAACTCTGAAATTTATCCGATCTTAAGGTATTCCTTAAAAGTATGTTATGTTTCAACTAAAAAAAACTAGAATAGTTTTTATCCCGATTATTATTTCTTTTTCATCAATCAACCATGAAATTAGTGAATCTGAGAAACTACTTCCCTGATGATGAGCAGAGGATTTGAATTGAATAAAAAAATTATTGCTACTTGCATTAGCGTCCCACTTCACAGCTTCCATTATGGATCAGGCCATTAGTTCACCACTGGCCAAGTGCTGTTTTTAGGTTAGGTTCTTTCAGACTTGCAGATATAGTCAAGGTATTTTCGTCAAGCATTAAACAAGTGCATATCAGAAGTGAGAGACCCTGGATTTGAACCCTCTTCTGCCGTTTTCTCAAGCAAGTGTTCTTACCATTGAGCTTTCACTACTATTGCCTGCACATTGTAAGTTACGATACGAAAATAATACAGTTAATTTAATTATCCAATCAACAACTAATTAAACTTAGTTATGTATAGCTTAAACTTATATTCGTGTACATAAGCCAGTCTTTGTGCTAGTCAGCTGAACTCTATAGAGCTTAGTCACGCTCATGAGACCGCGCAATAGATTGTATTCCTAGTCGATTGACTCTACGTTCGAAAATGTAAAGTGCTAAAAAGAAACTAACATTTTAATCGTTTATTTTTAAAGAATTACTTGCAATTCCCGCGGCTCCGCCCGCGTTCTTATCCCCATTAAATAAAGGGATTGTTGAAAGAAGGTTGAAAATTTATGGCTATAAGTATTTTTTGATGCCATAATATCATACATAATTAAAAATTGAAAAAATGTGTAAAATAAAAAGTCTGGAGAGGGTCACCCTTATCACGTAGGGAAATAAAAAAATAAACCATCTAATCTCAGACCTAACAAATATACACAAAAAAATCATAAAATCGGTCAATCTGTTTCGAAGGAGTTTGATAACAAACACTGTGACACGATATTTTTATATATGACCCTATTATGTATGTACTATAATTTATTATGTAGTATTTTTATAGATATAGAACTTTACATAAAAGGAAATTACGTTCCGTTATAAAAATCATTGTTTTTAAAACCTTTGGTTTGGTTTGGCTGGTTTGGGTATGTTGCTATTTATTACATGCAATATGAATAAATGTAGGTATATTCTTACTTAAACTCAGAATATACCATGAACTTTAATCTACAATAAGGCACGAAATACCTTTCCTCTCTACATTTCCTAAAATAATAATTAGGCAAGAAAATTCATTTATATTTAAATTCATGATCGGGACACGTACATCTATTAAACAGTTACGACAGATGACACCCCTTAAAAGCATCAAAGATAATTTTGTTTACTTTTAATTTAATTTTGTTAGCGACCCTTCGAGTAATTTTTGTTTGCGTGAAACGAAGTAATCAGAGGGTCTGTCACACTGTCGTATTACTATGAATCAACATTATATTAGGTTTTAATCACACCTTATCTATTATAAACATACTTCGGCTATCAGATTCGATGGTTTGAAGCCATTTACTTTATAATTATGGATATTACCGGGCTTATCAAAGTATTTTAAGTAATAATACAGTTTACTTTTTTGATTACTGTCATTTGTTTTATTTGTAAGTTGTGTAATTCTTTGCTTTTACTCTGTTATAGATATTATCAATCGATATATTAAAACTTTTTATTGATTTTTAACGTTTCTTCGCTAAATATAAAAAAAACAAGGGCAAAAGAAAAATATCTTCCGAAACGTAATTTTAATATAACGTGTAAAATCTAAGAAATGTAACTCTTTTGAGACGACCTCAAGGAAAACGACTCGCGATGTAAAAAGTAATCATTACATGGATGTCACTTATTTTTTACAGCTATTTATTCCACATTGCGAAATGTCATGCGAATAAATCTTTTTCCTCCAAAACTCGTTCATATTTCTAGAAATTTCGCCGATTGGTTGTAACGAACTCGCTATATACATAATATATATTATGTACAATGTACATACATACATAAATTGTTAATATTCTTAAGAGCTTTTATTTTACTTATTTTGGTACTATAT
Organism: Boloria euphrosyne; assembly: GCA_951802675.2. NCBI lineage: Eukaryota > Metazoa > Arthropoda > Insecta > Lepidoptera > Nymphalidae > Boloria > Boloria euphrosyne. The sequence goes on from OX637887.1 coordinate 10,231,769, forward strand.
TATTTCTGGTTCAGAAAATCTTAAGTTAACTTAGAATTTCTATTTTCAGTAAATTTGATGATATGTTTTAAATCTATTCGTAAATGAGAGATGAAACAACTACTACTTATAAACTAATAGATTAGTTAGTAGGTAAAACGTACTTGTACTTACCTTTAAAAAAATATAAAATATTTTTTATAATATATTTTATATTTTTTTAAATCCAAACACACCTTTTTGTTTGCTATTATTCCTAAACCGCTACTCAACTTTGTTGAATTTTGGTATAATGGTAGGCTTTTAGCACAAAAGTTAAACTTAAAGGAGCTAAAATAGGGCTTAAAAATTTTTGGTTAACCCATCGTTTCTCATTTTCAAGTAATATAAGCTTCAAAAGTGATATAGATCTTGCTCTGTTTATCTAGGGCTTAGCGAGTCCTCACAATGTTTTATACGTAAATAATATAAAATATTTTGAATTAGAGACACTCCTTTGCTCCCAGGTATACTTTAAAAGTGGCAGTGGTAGCCCAGCGGTAACGCGTTGCTTGTATAACCGAGTGATGCGATTTCCGGATTCAAATCCGGGTCTCGCACCTCTGATATTTTCATGTGCGAATCATTTCTATCAAGATTAAAACTTGTCTTACGGTGAAGAAAAATATCGTGAGGAAACCTGCATGTCTGAGAAAACCTAGCAAGTTTTCGTAAGACATGTGAAGTCCGCCAACACGCACTAGGCCAGCGCGGTGGACTATGGCCCGATCCCCCTCTTACTGAGGGAGGCCCTTATCCAGCAGTGGGACGTTAAAAAGGGATGATGATGATACTTTAAAAATGGGTAAAGATTTCTCAGAAATTATTTTACTGTAGTAAAAATTATCCTATATGTTGACTCGCATAAGCAACTATCATCATACGAAATTTCATCAAAGTCTGTCAAGAGGTTTTATCGTGATGTGGTCTCAGACAGACGGACAGACAAATGTTTGCCTCTGTATCAATAATAAAGACTATTTCAATTAGATTTTTCCAAAAAAATACTAAAAACGAAAATTCGGCCTCGTTAGAATTTTATTATATATACAGATTTCTAAACTTCTAGTAAAGAAAGTACTCCAATAATAATATTTATTAAATCAATATGTTTAATATTCGACAGAATTTTCGTTATTTACGACACTATTTAACCGCATGCAAAACAATAACGCAAGTAAGGTGGGAACATAAATCTGAGCTTTTCTTTCCAACAGAAATACCAAGAACATTTTGGCCATATAAATTGTGTGAATATGGCTGCCATTGGAACGCGATATTTATGGGTTTGACGTCATATTAGATACCATCTTCCAATATATGAAATTTAGTGTCTCATTGTTTATCTTTCCTAATTCAGTAGAGGTCGAAAACTTTGAATTATTTTTACAATCTATGCATATAATAAAATTCTAACTTAGTTACATCTGTACATTGATTATTTTTTGCAAATTCTAATTAAAATAGTCATTATTAACGATAAAGAGGCTGAATCTATCGTTGTTAGTATTTTTGTCTGTCTGTCTGTCTTTGACCGCACGAGAAAGCCACTGGACGGATTTTGATAAAATTTGGTATAGTGATAGTATGTTCTCCGGATCAATATATAGGATACCTTTTTACTGCAGAAAAATATCTTATACTGATATATCTGTACTAACTCTCAAAATGTATCTAGGGACGAGCCCGAGCGGAGAGAATGCGGGTCTCTAGTTGTTTATATTTCGTTACAAAATATTATAATATTTTCCTTGAATTCACACTTTTGTTTTGTAATAAGATTGAAGATAAATTTATAGTATGTAGAAGCAACAAAAATATATTTTTATATTTTTACATGTTAATAATTATTAACTAGATTACATCCCTGCCTCGCTTGCATATTACGATGATAAAATATTCTTACTATAACAGTCATCCATGTCGTCTAGAATTCAAAACCTATTAAAATTAGTTAGCCCGTATTAAACAAATAAAGAAAGAATTTTTGAGCTTTAGTATCAAACAAACGTGCGTGTGTACTATAATGCTATAATGAAGTTTATACAGCGTGTTATTTTTAAAATAATTTTATTTAACGTCTAGCTTTATTTAATGTTATGTAGAATTTTCTTGGCTTAAGCTTGCTAACATTGAATTGAGTACCTCTGATTTATAAAATCGGCCCAAAAATCATATATTATAACTAAATCTCACACAATAATATCTAAAATACATTATTAATTAAAATTTTGTGGGTACTTATAATATTTATACAAATCCGGGTCTCGCACCTCTGATATTCCCATAGCAAGTTTTCGAAAGACATGTGAAGTCCTCCAATTGGACGGTGGACTATGACCTGATTCCCCTCGTACTGAGGGAGGCCCTTGCCCAGCAGTGGGACGTTAAAAAGGGTTGAAGACAAATTATAAAGCACTATATTATATAACTCTTACTCTATTATATTGCACGTAGAGTATTAAACAATTGTTGTTAGTAAACTTTCGCCAAGTTCATGTGAAATTTGAAGTTTTCCTTACAAATATTCTTGAAAGGATGGAACTTCGTAATTAAGCTCAACAAGGTACATCCATACATTTATTTTGAAACAGTATTTAGTACAAGTTTTAATTTAAATATTCCTACTTTTTACTACAAATTACTATCTATTTTCTGCAGTATTCTCTAGAATACTATTTTATATTTGAATTCTTGTTCTTATAATATAACGTTTTGGTATTTATAATGTTTGTAGTGTAGACTTATGATATTTGGTATTTTGCTTATTTTAGTATTATAATAAATTTTGGATTACTGTTATGTAGTAACTAGCATGTATAACGTTGGAGGTCCTGGATTCGAGACCCGAAGCTAGCCTACTAACTTCAGTTATTGTGCTTTTCTATTAAAAATCCCAATTATTGATCATTTTATAGGTGGTACGGCTTGCAATTAGCCAGTTCTTCGTAGATCTAGCCAAGGCTTAGGCTTCTTCTTATCGAAGTGTAGTCTCACGACGTTTAGTAAACATTGTAATAATTCATAAATATTAATTTGTAATGCTAAATTAATTTTTTGTTAGCTATATTAGATACCCGTAGATATTACAGATATAAATTTTATAATTTTTCTTTGTTACAGTATGTGAATTTGTGGAAGGACAAATCCAAAATGGCGATCGATGAAACCCCTGAATACAAGTCTGGAACCTTTAGCAACATGCTGACCGTCGGTCTTCACAACGTCAAGCCCATGTTCCACAAACCTCTTGGATTGTACGCTTTGTTGTTCTGTACGACGAATTTCTTTATAATGATTATGTGAGTATTATACTGCCTCAATGATGTATTAGAAGTAGGCTAGCATGTACAGCGAAAAGCGAAATTTCTGGGTTCGATTCGATTTAAACTTAGTTGAGTCATTCTGTTTTATTGGCCTAAGTAATTGCCTGGAGTAGGGTAGACAGAAATAGAGAGTGCACTTGTATCACCGCGAACACTTGTGCACTATAACATCTCTTGCGCAGATAGCAAGTGCCTATGACATTAGCCTCCAATCTCCATGGTCGAAATCGGTCGAAAGGTCGAAGGAAAGGTCATTTAAAATAAAAGTAAAAACATTAAAATTTCTAAAACAATTACAAATACAAAACAAAATATGTTATACCTACTTACATAATTCTATAATATAAAAATGAATCGCAAAGTGTGTTGGTAAGCGCATAACTCAACAACGCCTGGACCAATTTGGCCAATTCTTTTTTTGTTATGTTTGTTATTGTTAGGAGAAGGTTCTTATGAAAGAAAAAAATAAGAAAGTTGTGCGGAAGATTAGAAAATTAAAAAAAAAACTTTATAAAATTAACGGCGTTTGACGTATCAGTTATGACCGTTGCCATGGTGCGTGTAATGGTAATTCATATTATAATCAAGTCAAATATATACCGGGCGGTACGAAATAAATATATACAACACGTACCTAGGGACGAACCCGAGCGAAGCGAGGGTGAGTCGCTAGTATAATATAAAGCTATGGGAATAGGTGAACGAACTTCATAATTAGTTTAAAAGTTATTACTGTAATCTTAGGGTAGAAATTGTTTTGTAATTTATACGAAATCATGATTGAGGTATTAAAATGCTGTTTATTATTATTTATTAATTACTAGTTTAAATTATTATTATTGTTTACAATAACCGAACTTTTATTTGGAAGTCGGTCAAAGTTGGTAATTCCAAGGTCATTAGGGCCTCATATTTTGTGAAAGACTCTCATAGTCAGAGATCTCTTGTTCTGAACTTTAGCAGGGGCTTAAAAATAATTATAGTTGAAACGCTTACCTCTAAATTATTCTAAGCTTTTCTTATTTAAGTCGAGTCGAGTTATACTGCCAAGTATAAGCATTTGCCTAAATGAAATATAAATAAATTCCTTCGCAAAACGTAATTGAAATCTTAATCGAAATTATCTATTCATTCATCTTCACGCTGTATTCCTTACGAATAAAATAGGAGAGATAGAAGCAAATAATCTCTTTCCATCTTAATAACGATCTGCGTCGCCAATTTGACTGGCATTGCCTTATGAGGTGAAGGTCATGGGTTCAAACCGTAAAATAAATTTGTTTATTAGCCTCGTTTCTAGATACTTAAGTTATTTTATCTTAAGCTGGTATTAATTATGTAAAAAACAAAGGAAGACGCGAAGATGACCAAGTTATCCGCCTAACATATATCTGATGTTCAGGTTATTTTCGTACGATTATCGAGGCTATTGAGGTTAGCTATTTTGGTCTCTCACCAAAATAACACTAGTGTGTTATTCATTCAGTTATATCATCTATAAGACGTTTCATACATAATAATTAATGGAATTTTATCAAGTCTTTTGATCAACACGCAAAATGAAAGAATGATCATCTCATTTTGATAGTGTATTGTGAATATTGTATTTTTTTATTGCTGTGGAGACACCACATTTTAGAATTGCTTTTTAAATAAATATACAACGGCTCTACAACCTTAGTCAAAAAGTAATATCTCTTCAAATCGTACATTTTCATTCATTTCGAACTGAAACACACCTCGCAATATTAAGTTTAGTTCATTAGAACCAACCCAGCTGTGTAACAGTATATCCTCGTTTTCAGGTACAACGTAATTAGGCTGTGGTTCCCTCAACTGTCGACGATCGTGGAACATTATAGTAGTGAAGATAATAATCACAGCTTATGTGGGATGTTGGACGCATATACGTATGACTTGAAAATAAGGGGGTTAAATGAGACGGCAAACGAAACTTGTGTACCGGTAAATATTGTTTATAACGTGAAAGCTCTGTTTTGAAGTATTTTTCTTGAAAGCTTGTAATATCGGATTAATGTTCTATATTATGTTAATTTGTTTGCATGTTTGTATGTTTATCGCCTTCGTTAGTATCGGAGCGAAGCAGAAGTCGCTACTATGACGAAAATGTTATAATTTTATTATATTAAATAGTAAGAAAAGTCAGAGGAGTCCAATTGTTATTATAGAAAAAAAAATATTTTTTATTAATTAAAAATCACTACACCGATTTAGATGAAATTAAGTATGAAGAAAGTTTAGAACTTGGGAGGATTTTTTATTCCGGAAATCTTCCGTAAAGGAGGTAAAAAGGGAATAAAATTTTGTATGGGGATTTGATATTTTCTCAATTAGGAATACTAATGTTACGTATATACGCTATAGTTCTATAGTTTCTATTGCATACCTAATAACGATTAACGAACGACAAACTCGAGTGAAGCGAAAGTATGTCGATAATTTTATTATAATTTCAGTGCTTCAGTCTTTTTTATTACCTTTTTGAAGGAGTGATAAATTTATATTATCATCTTAATGTAACTTACAATATTTTACAGAACGTTAGCGGTACTGAGACATACATCAACAGTATCGTGTTAGGTTCCACATGCGTTATCCCATACATCATTGGAGGCGTTTTGGTGAATAAAGTAGGAAAGAAAAATTTGTACATAGCTTGTGGAGCGATTTGTACATGTGCGACACTTGGCTTACAATGGGCGACGTCTAAAGCGGCCATGGTGGCTCTCTTCTCTTCAAACGTAGCGTTAGCCCAAATTATGATGAGTCTCAACCAATTTATAACAGTTGATTTCTTTCCTACGACAATGAGGTAGGTTTTACATTATTGTATATTTTTGAAATTTTTCGCTTTGATATTATTTAGATTTTTGGTTTGGTTTTAAACGCTTTACAGCAATCATGGTCATGGGAGAAACTACGAGTATAATTTTGTTTCACAAGTTTGAAATAATTTTACAAAATTAGCACTAAACTTCCTTACAATATTTGTTTATTTTAATTTTAAATTTGTTGTTTCACTTAAATTATTTTGTAAAACTAAAACTTGCTTACAGACGCAAAAAGGTCTAATTCGGTCTTATGTTTTTAGTGTCGGAAAATAACGGATTGGAGTATTTTTGCATATCTCTTCTGATATATAAAACTCTTGTGTCATAGTGTTTGTTATCGAACTCCTCCGAAACGGCTTTACCAATTTTTATGATTTTTTGTGTATCTTTGGTAGGTCTAAGAATAGGTCGTAGACCACATAATTTATTATAAGTGATAAGAGTGGCCCTCTCCAGATTTTTTATTTTTATTTATAGGCCAAATTTCTATTATTTATTTTTTTAGATTTGGCATCAAAAAAATTTATAACCATAAATTCTCATCCTTCTACCACCAATCCCTTATTTTTTAATATTGATTAGAACGCGGGCGGAGCCGTGGGAATTGCTAGTATAATTTATTTAATATTTATATGCCAGAAAGTACTGGCTATTTATCTCAAATGTTTTCATTGGATATAATAGTGGAAAATTATTTCAATTTAAAAGTTGAATGCTATTAATACTTAATATTTTAAGGAATATATATTGTTAGCCTTCAAAAAGGAAAAAGAATGCGTATAATGCGTATGGTTCACAATATATTTCTCAAATAGTGAATTAATTCCTATATTTTTACCTTTCAGTTGCATAAAAATATATGAAAAAATAGATATTAGAAAACATCTCAATAATAAAATTTACTAGAACACTGTCAAAATAGTTAAAAATACGAATATAATATTTTCCTTGAACAAGAAGCGTACATAGCGATAAAAATAAAATACGTGTCAGATTGATCTAGGCAATATAGTGAGACGGTGTACAATTGTTTTTGCGAATAACTTTAAATATTTTTTGGCATTTATTAGATGCTCTCATAAACTTCGATTTAACGTATATTTTAAGTATTCATGGACTTTAAACTTAACTAGAATTGAAACTCTACATGACAATTCAATAATTTGATACTGTCGAGAGGATCTGTTGTTGAAGCCATGCGGCGGAAAATGGGACTCTTTAAAGCTACTAATAAAGCCTTTGAGTTTTGGTTCATTTGATTCGGATTGACGAATTTGGAGGATTGCGTATGTGACATAGTATTGTAAACGTACTATATGTTCATAAGTATAGTACATTATACATAAGCAGAGTATATTCTAATGTATAAAAATCTCTATTTTTTTATTCTCTCAGATGATAAGGATGGCCTTCTCCAGATATTTTATTTTACGTTTTTAGGTCAAATTTTTATTTTGCAATGTTTTATGATTTGCATCAAAAATTCAAATAACGCTAAATCTTCATCAATCGGGCGCGGGCAGAGCCGCGGGAATTGCCAGTAATATCTTCTTCTTCTTCTTCGCACGGCTGGTTTCCGCACTTAGGCAGTTGCCAGTAATATATAAAAGAATCTAAAAAAATATTGGTCTCAAGATACTTATGTGTCATAATAATATATATTTCTGTAAATAATATATTATGTATTGTACATAAAATTCAATTCATAAGACAATTGCTTACGAGGTTTTTGCTCTAAAATTCAAAAATTAAATCTACTGAATACATTAAACGATAAACAGTTAAAATAATATCTTAATTAATCGTTACCTTGAAAATTGTACAGAGACCTAGAAAAAATAGAGTAGAGTATCATTCATTCTCTGACCTGACGACAAGTTTCGCTCAGTTTGTAGTGATCCTACTTGCCATGACAGCGGTCGCGGGTTTAATAAAATTCTTACAGAGTTGAATCTTTACATTAGTTTTTTTAAAGGTTATTGAAGCACCGTAAGACAAGTGACAATCACGATAGAAATGATTCGCACATGAAAATATCAGAGGTGCGAGACCCGGATTTTGAATCAATAAATAGAAAACTTTCTATAAATAGAAAATATCGCACTTCTGAGAAATGTAAACTAACTGTAACAACGTATTTTTAATTGAGTATTTTTTTTATTTACTTTTCACTTAAAAGCAATGATAGAAACGTAAATATTAAATGTATATTAAATATATATGTCAAATGTCATGGCAGTGCCACCCACGTGTATCGAATGTTCCAACAGTAGTTAAGGCCTTCATAGAAATAATTAAATACTCATTAATGCAATACAAACTAACATTTAGATATTTCAAAATAATAATTACGGGTTTTAATTGTTTTTTACCTCCAACGCAGAATGACTTTCAGAAGGTAATAAGGAGGATAGCTAAGAAGTTTGTGTCTGGATGTGGTATCGTTATATCCAAACGGTTATTTTAAACTTAATATTTTTTTAAGAAGGTGAGCAAGAGTTCTTGTTCTTCGTTTTCAATCAAGGAAATCCGTTCTGCAGTTTGATCTGCTCCTTCCTGGACAGTACAAGACTATAAGCAACTTCACAGATCTAATCCATTTGAAACTTGGTATCTTGTTAATTCAATGACATACGATATGATAACGTAGGCCTGATGTTGTAGCGTCAATTAGGATCCGCAAAATACTAAACTCTTTCGTAAATACTGAAAAAATATGGTGTTTAAGCTAATTTTTTCAATGAATATCGCAAAATGATTGCGTTGGAGACTTTTTTCTTTTTAATTTATTAATTTTGTATTAATTAGTTTTTCTATAAAAATTACTTCCGGGATAATATCGTATTGATTCCAACAAGTAGCTATTAAAGAGCTTTTGCGTTATCAGTTAAAAAGTTTCACAAATGTAAATACGTTTACCTCATATCATTAACAAATTAGTTTGTCGAATTTCTACCACTGAGCGAATTATCACGACATATTATAACACATAAAGTTGGCGATAAACTCAAAAACTACTGCACCAATTTGCATGTTGTTTTCACCAATGGATAGAGTGGTTCTCGAGAATGATTTTAGTACATAATTTGTCAAGTTTTTGTATACATTCACTAGCGGAACCCGCGGCTTCGCTCACGCTAAAATTAATCTAGTCCCTAGTTACATATAAACGTAAGCTAAATGCAGATGTCCTTCACTGTTCTACGATCTATCTATATTTTATAACTTCATTAACTGGTTTAATTAAACTATAATGGCCATAATAGATTCTGCTTGTCAGAAATTCTATTCATATTCAAGTTTATAGTATAGTAGCTTAACCCCAGTGCAATCTGCCAGAGGCAGATATGTACTGTACTCTGCTACTCCATTAATGTTCTTGACGCAAACAAATTATGAAGCGAATGTCTTGGTTTACCTCAACATGTGGTTACTTAACAGATATACTTCAGTATATAATATAATAATAATAAAATTAAGTCACACATAAGAAGCTTAGTTTTGGAGGAAAATATTTGGAAAATCAAAAGTTTCATGTAAATAAAAATGAATCATATTTCCGGTTTTTAATTCTTAGCGGCATTATAACTCTAACTTAGAAAAATGAGAGCAATATTACATTATAAATACTCAATAGTAATAGTGCAATACAATAATAAAAGGTGATAAAATCATAAATGTCATGAAATTCTTATTTTTAGTGTATATTTTCTTTTCTATGATGACTATAATGACTAACCTAACCTAACCTTAAGTTATTGATAATTTGGTGAAAGGATATTTGAACAGAATTTACCTATCTTGGACAGCGAAATCTTCGTAATAGGGTCCCGTTTTACCCTTTAGGTAAGGAACCCTAAAAATATTAAGAAGACGAGAAGAAGGCACAGAACTGTTATAACTTTGCCTATTTACACGAAGATACCAAACCAAAAGTTTGAAAAAAAATCCCATGCGAAGTCCTAAGTATACCTTATATATTATCCTATTTCTTTCTCAAGTAAAGCAGGAGAAACCAAAAAGAACTAACACGTTTTGTTATTACATATAATAGAGGTATAGAATAAATTACAAACAACCCAGTTACATAATATCACGTAAAGAAAGCCCACACCTAATATTGTACTATGAATATTCATTATAACAAATTTCATACGTTCCAAGCTACTTATAAGATATTAATTTCTTCGTTATTTATGGTTGCAGGCGAACAGATTATTATCGTTTTGATTAATTGTATAGTAAAATTAGTGTTAATAAACACGTTAAACATGGTATAGTGCAGCGATATATCAATATTGTTCTTACATTATACTTTGCTTTGATATAAGGCGTAGGGAAATGAAGTAATATCAAAGCTTATGAAACATATAGTCGGCCAACGCACTTGACAAGCTGCCATACAGTAATGGCCCAAGCAAGTGTATTGCAGCTTGGGCTGGCCACGTGATATTAACATAGGCTTTGTTAATATCATGTGGTGGTAGATATTACATGTATTTTTAATACTGTCATTTTCTATAGTGATTTGTGTGATTTTGACCCACCATTTTCAAAAAAGGGTTATAATATTATGTTTAACATGTCTTAAATAATTACAATGAGAAAAAAAGATAGAAAAAAAACTTGACTCATAAAAACGCACAAATATGTGCACTAATTAACTAACTTAACATATCTTGGAGGTACGTCATACGTGGGACGTAGATTTAGAAGACAGTCTTAGTCAGAGAAAAGAGACCAATGAAAACTATTTTTACCTTGATATAATATTAGCTTAGACTTTATAGGTTGACGATACATTTTGCTCAGTCTGTAGTCTGGTTGCTGCGCCAGCGGTCGCGGGTTCGAGTCCCGCTAAGGGCTTTGTGTGCACTGAGTACAAATGAACACAAAATATGTTTGTACTCTGGTCATGGGTTGCTTATGTTTATTATATGTTTGAAATTAAAGTTATGCATGTGTTGTCTTTCAAGTATGTGGTATCCATAACACAAGCCATGGATCTAGATGGTGCAGTATCATGTTTTTTAATGTCATAACGTATTTTTAGGTCTCTAGCTGTATCTCTGACGATGACATTTGGTCGCATCGGCACTTTAGTGGGTAACGTTTTGTTCCCTATATTATTGGATATGGGTTGCTCTGTGCCTTTCTTCACTTTGGCAACGACTATGGCTGGTAAGTTATTAAAAAAAAGAAATTAAAAATTTCTGTTAGAATAAGTGAAATATATTTTTTGATTTGTTTTATAAAATCTATACAGGTTTTGAGTACCTGTAAGTATAAAGCCGAAAGTAAAAGTAAAAATAAAGATACCGTCAATGTTAACATAACAATAATTTTATTTTGTTTCAGGTGTTACCTTATTAAGTTTTGTGATACCATCGAAAAAAACGTGACAAAAAATAGACTACTACTAAAAAAATAGACTAGTGACTGAATAAAAAATATTCTTAATAAGGATGCTTTTTATTTTTATTTAAACACTCTCACTTGACTCGAGTTGATCCCTGTGTACGTTTTGATGCTTAATGTAAAACAGTCATAAATGTGTACTTCCCTTTTTCAATTCAAACCCCTTTAGGTATATTAAGCGATAAAAAAATCTTTTCCAGGGTCTCAAACTATATCAAAGCCTTTCATCTAAATCTGTTCACCGGATTGTACATGAAAAGGTAACAGACAGACCGTCTCCTTTTTTAATTATCACAAGATTCAAATAGTATACTTTTAGAAAAATATGAAATTTATTTTAGAACTCAATAGTAAAATTGCCTTGATATTGAAAATTGACATTAGAAAGTTCCGCTAACATTAGGGTACAGTTACACATGCTCATAAAATGTCATGCTTATTAGCATGCTTAAAACAAGCATGCTCTTCAAACTGACATATTATAAATGTAATTGACTGACACATTATAAATTAAAAACGCTGACGCAATAAATTGAACACACATGCTATTTAAGCACGGGCTGGTTCTTTGGTATTCGACATTTTAACAAGTTCTCTGCCAGTGTGCAAGTGAAAAATGGAAAACCAAGTGAATTTTCCAGTAGACTTTGACAGTAGCATGCCCAAAAATCGCACGACCGTCGAAATTTGAGCATGCTCGAAATTAGCATGCTCATTATTAGCAATGTTTCGACACACATGCTACTAAGTAGCAATTGCTCAATAGTGGCATGCTTTCGTGCTAGTTATGAGCATGTGTAACTGTACCCTTAGTCTATTTCGTCGATTATCCTGACACTTTTGACAATTGCTTTCAAAGTAGTAAAATAAAACAAAGTGTTAAAGAATCAAGTTTAGTATAAGCCTTTACTTGTACAAGTAATTTCATTAGGAGAAACTTATATTACTTAAACCGAAAGGCACTTTGAAACAATAAACTTCAAAACTATATTCTTAAAGAAATTGGATCTAGTGATCCTTGTGTAGTACTAGCTTTTCAAATTTTAAGCCCATATTTATATAAAAATAAGGTTCAAATTTGAACTGTCTGGTTTATTTTGCCTGGTGTAGTTGAACTCAAACGTACTTAGTTATTTATCAAAGCCTTATCTAGTTAAATGTAAGACTTTGAGTCTACACTTAAACTAACTTGACATTTATCTTATTTTTAGTTATCTTTAAGAATCGATTCTCTTTTAAACTCTTATAAAATATCTTACGTCACAGAGAAATTATACTGTTTGTGAGACAATTTTGTTTTTAGTACTTATTTTTATAAATAATGCTCAAAAAATGTACTGACTGACATGATCTTTTTTGTCACTTAGTGGAATAGTAATAAAATCTGATTTAATAGTTTTTTATTTACCCATGAAATAAGCAGAAAGCACTATGGCTACAACTAGTTTTATATTATTTGTACTACTGCTAGGTACGAGGGGGATCAGGTAATAATCCACCATTATGGTGAAGTTCAAATTGGCAGACTTTATGCGAGACACTGCAAAAGAACCCGCTTTATTCGATTCGATTTCTTAAACAAACATATTACCCCTAGGCTACCACTGCCCGGTATATAAAAAATATGCTGTGTAAATATACTGTAATTAAAATATACTGTATGTAATGAATATAATCTTAATCAGTTATGAATCACTTAAAATCACGATAAAGCTACCATATGCACGAACTTCGTGAAATTTTAATAAAGCAAACATCCATCGTGATAAATATTTGATGACACGCTTGGTTCAGTTTGTAGGGACCCTACTTGCTATGTCAGCGGTCGCGGGTTCGAGTCCCGTTGAGGGCATTCATTTATTCAGCACGAATGTTTGTACTCCAGTCATGGGTGTTTATATTTTGTTATATATTATGCATAGTGTATCTACTATCTGGTAATTATTACACAAGCCTCGTAGCTTGCCATGGAACTAGATGGCGCTGTGTGCAATATGTCCCAACTATATATATATAAATAACACATAATATAATATTTTTACATCGAATACTTATTAGTTTGAGTGTCGCTTAAATCTATAAGCTACGACTTATGAACTGATTCTCTTACCAAATCTACCTTCAAAATTGCAAGTAATAATATATATTATGTGAAAATATTGTATGGCTCTCACTGGGCTATTCATAGTCGGTAGAACCATATATTGGCATACGCATTTATTGCGCTATGAGACCCCCTTATAGAGCAAATTGGGTACAAATCAAAAGGGTAGATATGTCTCAGGGTTGAATCTTCAAGCATCAGAATTTATAGGCTAAAATGTGTATATATAGAAGGAAACTGTAAATGACTGATGGTCACACAAAAAGTTATTATGATATGTATGCTATAGACGGCTTTTTTAAAATTTAACCCTTAAAGGGGTGGCCCAACTACTCGTACATATATAGGACAAAGATTTTTCAAAACAAACCCCTTCCTGGGGTGAACATTAATAGTCTAAATCAAAGTAGGCGCGAACGAAGTCGCGGGAAAAAGCTAGCAAAATAGGTATAATATAAATAAATTTAAACTTAAAAATTAAACACAGTAATATAAATAACTTAGTTCACGTTTAATCTAAAGATTAAGACATTAGTTTAATAATATAACCCTGAGATGAACGACAAGGGGAGTTTGTCTAAGGAGATAAGCAGATAATACTGGTAATTCAATAATATTCATAGTCATTTACGAGTATCGTAATCGAATTTAAAACAAAAGAGATAATAATTTAGATAGAAGTGAATAGTTTCAATTAAAGCAATTGTTCAAATTATTTGAAAACATTACGGTTTATGCTATGCGCAAAACTCGAGACAAAAAGAATGGCTCGATCTATTCGGCAATTTTTTGTATGTTTCTTTGAACATGCAAGGTTTTAATAATAATTGAATTGAAATTGAAAGAACTTTAAGTTTTTTTAATATAATATATAATTTTATCTATTTTTTAAATACAAGGGCTTAAGAGCAGATTTTGCTTCTAAAAATATTGTTTCAGTATTCTGGTTAAAAGAATAGTTTCTTTTTCCTTAAGTTGACAAACATGGAACAAGGCTTAATCAAACGGTCATTAGGTAAGAAGGAAAAGCTTTTTATGTTAATTGGACTGGCATTTGGACGTCTAGTTAGTAGCTAGAAAGCTGTCCTATTGAATACTGTCCAAATTGCTCTTTCAGAGGCGTCTTGTTATGTTATATTCGAAATAATTTCGTCTAATGACATTATTACTTTCACATTTTGCCTATTTTCATCTGATTGAAAAATAACTGAATAAACAATGTAAATAAATGTAAATGAATATATTCACTGGGAATATACAAACTGAGCCTAACGAGTCGTCAAAATTGAAAAATGATTCCGGCTTTTTTTTATTCCGCCTATTAATGTATTTTTATTTTGTTTATTTGTGAAAGAAAAGATTTTTCATTAACTTAAATTGCGTACAGAAATGCAATTTTCACTAAAGCTCTAAGCATCTAAACGCTTAAACGTGTTCCAATAGATTGACAAGTCGAGCTTTTATACATTGTACAATTTATCCACAAAGATATTTCATCATGAACTGAGATAATTACGTCGTTGAATAACGTAAGATGTCTCAAAGGGAAAATTGTTAAGAAACTTATTAAGGCCATTCTTGGGGAGTCTTACGCAAATCTGTCAATTTACCGAACAAAAACGCGTATTTAGAAAATAAACTACGCCTGAAATTAGAGTCCAAGATGAAAGATCTTTCGCTCCATAGAATTACTTGGTTTGCAGGGTCCTTCAGTTTTGGTAAAATTGTATAATATAATATGAAAATACGCAAGCAGGAAACATGTAGGGACCCGGAAAACTACTTATTAGATAGAATTTAGGATGATGGTATGCAAGATAAACTCGACCAAATATCATCAAAATAAAGAACGGCCTTTGCTTATTTAATATTCTCTTTTTTCGTAGCACTATAACGTTATAAGTAATGTTTGTATAGAACAAGCTAACTCGGGCAGTGTTGTTATATTCCAGTATATTTGCTTGTGATGTTTGAGCTTAGAAATAAAAGACTGTTTATAAAGCACTTTCAGGTTTTGATTTTTTTTCCATATATCACCTAAAAACCATTATCGACTATTACAATATAAACATAAAAAAAAAAAAATTTAGTCTAACTGCGCTCAAGTGTTGTGTTTACCAAGTAATAGAATTTCACATTCACTTTTAGACGAACATAATATTATGCAAATTAAATTTTCGACTCCATTTTTATTGTACTTTTAATTGAAGACATCAAAAACAATACGAATTTTATGGATTTACGAAAACTAAAATTGCTCTAGAGAATAAATAGCTGTTGAATCTATTGTATTTTAGAGAATCGTCTAACACTTTCGTATTTCTTACACACTGCTTTTGCGTTGAACATCAAGAAATAGTATTACAATGCGAAATTCGATCTCGTCCCTTCATGCCGGCGTAAATATTTGCATTCAGATTCTATTGTTATGACCTTTGTGACATACCAAGTGGCTTTTAGCCTCTATTCACTACATATTGGATGAATATATTATATCTTGGCATTGCGTATACTATTTGATTTCTTTTGTATTTTGATTATTTTCATTTTTAACGTCCCACTGCTGGGTACAGGCCTCCCTCAGTACGAAGGGGATCAGGCTATAGTCCACCGCGCTGGCCTAGTGCGTGTTGGCGGACTTCACATGTCTTTCGAAAAATTGCTAGGTCTAGGTTGTTTGCTTAGGTCCTCACGATGTGTGAAAACCTGCATGTCTGATAAAAACCTAGCAAAATACGTGTTAAAACTTAAAAGTAAATTTTAAAATAAAAATTGCATTTGAAACAAGTTTAAACTCAAGTTCGACTAAATATAGCAAGTCTTTTTTAGAAATAAAATGTTTATTCACCGAATTAAAAACCCACAGCACGCATAAGACCTACTGAAGACATCTTGTCAGTCAAAAACTCCTTGTCATAATAATACAGTCTGGAGTGCCCTCGTGTCTGCGCATACACTCGTGCACTATTATATCTCCTGCACAGTTGGCTAGTCTCAATGAGATTGGCCACCATGACCGGAATCTGTCGGAGAACATTATAGTCTTAAAAAAATTAACCTGAAATAAAAAATGAAATTGTTGAAAGTATTCTTATTTAATTTTGTTCTAAAGTTAAATAAAACCACTTTTTTGGAAGAGTATTAGAGGTGCATCTTGCAAATAAGGCATCGTTAGATTATTTTCAAAGCACAACTCGCACTATTAATCAAAGTTAGTAAAATCTAGATTCCATTTACTTAGTAGTTTCGCTGCGAAACTATCACTCATCGAGATCAATTTCATGAGCTGCCAAAGATTTGGCAAATGTTAGTAAGTTGTCTTTGAAGAAACGTTATAATATCTCATTTCATCGGGTTTAATTAACTAAAGTAATTATTTTGTTTAATCCACTATATGTTTACAAAACAATTTTCGACTAATATTTAACAAATCATTTTGTTTGTTGGTACATTGATGGTGTTACTGGCATATGCCGTAGTACGTTCGGAGGTGCTAGGTTCGAGTTCTGTTGGGTTTTAGTGGGTAATATTGGCTTTGTCAGTGAGTCCACTTAACTACCTGTATATTTTTAAGTACCTAAATATCTAAGCCTTGCATCAATTATATTATTGATTATCTACCTATGTTAAAATTAATGAGTAATGTTCTAAGCATCGCAAAATATTTTTGGTAAAATATAATCATGAAATATTCTTTCCCTGGCACTGTTTCTTGTCTTCACCTGAATTTTTCCTTGCAACCAGTGAACCATGTCTTATTGAATTGAACGAGATGTAGGTACGTGTATATTTCAATTTATATAAAATTGAAATCTAAAGTTACCAATGGCTCTATTGGTACCGTTGATAAAAACCACTGAAAAGATTAAATATATAAAAAAGGTACGTATTTTTTTTTAATTGTAATATTGTATGACAATGAAAGAAGAAGAATAATGAAGCAAATGTCGGGTTTCACATTTCCGAGATTTTCAAGTGTGATTGATTACCAAAGAACCTGATGAGGAAACCTTCATGTTTGAAAGAACCAATGAAGGTTTTAAAATCATATGATATCTGCCAACCTGCACGTAGCCTTATTCGATTGGGAGGACACCTATTGGGAGTCTTGTGCCCAGCAGTGGGAAGTTAAGAACGGTTGAATAAATGCTTAAAAGACCTAACTAGTACTTCTTGAGTAAATTCTTCGGCTAAAGCTGAAACAGTGTTATGTATATATAAATAAGACCTGTAATAGAAATTAAAACATTCACCGCTTGCTACGTAACCACACATTCTACTCACGTTTTACACCAAGTAGAGTATTTGAATAACTCTAAATCACAAATTGACTTACATACTTCATGCTTTTCTTATGTTTAGAACTCGCTGACTTGGAAATGCTTATAGTAACTTTCATGTAAGGTAAATATGTCGAATTAGTGAGTTAACATTAATTTGAAATTTTAAATAGGGCTTTGTATTTATTATTGTTTTACTGCTTTACAGATATTTTATTTCGAATGCTCAAAAGTAAACAAGGTTACGAGAGATTCTCAATTGTTTAATGTTTCAAAAGTAATTGTTCAGGTAGTAATTTGAAACTCCTTTTAAACGTAAATCATCAACGTAACTCATTGAAAATGTAGAACAAGGAATCAAAAACAGAGAGGAAATCCGAAAATACTTATTTAAAGTGCCCTTTCTATCCACGAGGAACCTGCAATGCCTGATTTGTAAGTAACTAGCGATCCCCCTCGCTTTGATAGGGTTCGTCCCAAGAATTAGCGCGAGTGAAGCCGCGGATTTCAATAGTTATAATATTCTCTCTATCTATAAAAAACGCATCAAAATCTGTTGCGTAGTTTTAAAGATCTAAGCATACATAGGGACAGATAGACAGCGGAAAGCGATTTTGTTTTATACTATTTAGTGAAGCTAAGCATATCGCCCACTGTGCTACGGCCACCATTCCAGTGTAATAATGCTTTATTGGTTGATTGGGTAAAAACTCGGCTTACAAGTAAAGTTTGTTTTAGTTCTAAAACGGAGCAATATATTTCCATCGGGGAAACAATTTGTAAAATTGCTTATACCAAAGTTCAGGTAAATGCTGCCATGTTGAATAATCAATAATGATATCAGCATATATATACGTACCTTAATACATAATATTATGTTTATTTAACGCGAGGACCGTAATGCAATTTTAAGCGAGAGCTGTCGGTACTTTCTAATGTAATTAGACAAAAATTTTCTGACTTAATAAATAATAACGATTACGATTTTTGGGTTCCACAACTTAATGAAAGCCTTGTAATTACATACTTTTTTCTAGGAGACTAATAGTACTATGTATAAAAACGCTAGGTATCTCAGTTTAACTAAAAGATTTCCTTTCTCCTGATATTGTAACAGTTGTCAATTTTCGCTTCTACCTACGAGTATACAATATATAATAAAATTCTAACTTAGTCAAATCTGTACATTGAACATTTTTTTGAAAATCTTCTTGAAATAGTGATAATTATCAACACAGAGGCCGAATCTGTAGTTTTTAGAATTTTTGTCTGTCTGTCTGTGACCGCATCACGAGAAAACCACTGGACAGATTTTGATGAAATTTGGTATGATGATTTTGATTATGATGATTTTGATGCTGGTTATCCGGGTTAGAATATAGGATACTTTTTACGGTTATAACGGCAAAATATATCATTTCTGAGAAATCTCAACTAACCGTTACAAATCGGCTATAAAACATCACACGGTTTGTGAAATCTAAGAATTTGGTTTCCGGTCTTTAGAACACGGGTGGGGCCGTGGGTAATGCTATTTTTTTATATAAATATTCTTGTACATCGTAAGATTTTTTAAATTATTCTCTTCCTAAACGAATTGACGAATTTTGATAATCTTTTCTCCTACTTACATGGTCAACTTAATGGTTTATACTAAAACATTTTTTTTAAATTTTAATTAGGCTATAGCTGGAAAACCTATTCCACTGCACCAACTAGTATTTATGTATGAACAGCACCGATATGTCAACAAAGCAGTAATTTTAACTATTCATGAGCACTCAGAATCTTCAAGATTGTGATTTAACGAGAGGAAATTGCTAAAGTCTACATATCAAAGGCGACAACGTCTTCTTTATTTATATCAAAGTTGTCCCATAGGGCAGTTCCAGTGTAAATATTCACTACTAGCAACCGGTCATGGCTTTTTATTTTTTTATTCCTTTAATGTTTTAGTGCCCATAATAATTTTGCCTTGGCTTTTCAACCATTCAGGAATTACATTACTTCACGTATTATGTGCATTTTGCTAGGGTAAATACCAAATTGTGTAAGTCTGTTCTGTTTTAGCTTAGCTGGTCTAGGTCAAAGACTGTTTAGCCAAAGCCTATGAAACATAATGTAGTCGGCCAACGGACGTGACAGCCAGCCCAAGCTGCCATACACTCGTTTGGGACATACACTCGTTTTGGGACATACACACATTAGTGTATGGCAGCTTGGGCTGCCCCTCCCTTTGGCCGACTGTATGTTTCATAAACTTTGGTTCAGCTAAGGTATTGCATTTATCGCCTCTAAGAACATTTTTCTACCAAGTTTTTTTTTTTGAAAAGTTGGTGATGTTACGGCCCCGAATTAGACAATACATACGTCATGCATCTTACTTTTAGCCGGTTACGTCGTACCCTATCGAATAATAAAGGAAGAGAACGCATTATGCTTGCACACATAATGTGCCCTAGAATATCTTCTGCACACAATATGACCACTGTGAAAATGGATCTGCAATATATTACGACATTAACCCAATATATTTAAATTAAGTAATTTCATTACCATTAGCTAGCTGATTTAGGTAGTGTTAGTTGAAAGTACCTGAAACAAAACAAAAAAATAAGTATATAACTCTCAAGTTATTCGATATTGACTTCGTTAAAATACTAATTAGTAGCAATAATTACTTAAAATGATGATTAAATATTGAATTTTTGTACCAAGATCAAGATAGATTTGTAACATTTTTATTTTCCTTGCTTTTAATGTACTTATAAATGTGTAACCGCCCCGAGTTTTAAAATCCGCTTAAGGACGAGACACCCTACACTTGCGGTATTAAAAGCTTTTCCTGGTATAATGGCATGTTTATACAATTTTTTTGTATATTAAATATTTAACACACTGCGATAAGATGACACCAGCACTCAGCAGTGGATAGTTAAAAATTAGTATATTTAAAAAGAAATTGAAGTGTCTGTTTGGAATTTCAAATTAACAGCTTTTCACTAGATGCTTATGAAAGTATATACGGCACTTAATACATCAACAAATTTTTTTTTAAATGTTTGTCTGTCTGCCTGTCTGTTTGTTTCGGCTAATCTCTGAAACGGCTGGACCGATTATAATGGGATTTCACTCGCATATTATAGCTAATGTTATAGCAAGTTTACTTTTATTTTATTATAAAATTATAGAAACCGTTTAATTTATTTTAACTTACGCCCAGCGAAGCGGGCTGGGTTCGCTAGTTAAAAAATACGTAGAATAGATTAAATTAAGACAAAACACATAAAAAAATTATGTACTAATATTTAATGAAGATAGTATTTGCTTGTGTTTATATTAAAAGGAAGGAGAGAATAGGGTCACTCGTCTATGTTTATTTGTATATCGTGACATACGTTCATAATATCATATGGGACAAAGCCAGGACATCATTATGAACGCCAAAGAAAACAAAATGTATATTTTTATAACAACTTGTTAATAACAATTTAACTCAGAAAGTTTATATTTGCCAGCAGTAAAAAGTATCTATATTTATAGTTATACCAAATTTCATCAAAATTTGTCCAGTTGTGGTTGTCCACTTAAAAAAATAGTCTCTAATGTTTTTTTTATTGGGACATTATTACAACAGCGCCATCTGGTTCCGCAGTAAGCTACGTTACGTGCTTGTGTTGCGGATACCAGATAGTTGATATACTACACATGTAAATTTTAAATACATACATATTATAAATATAAACACCCATGACTGGAGTACAAACATTCGTGATTAGCAAATGAATGCCCCCAGCGGGACTCGAACCCGCGACCGCTGGCGCAGAAAGTAGGGTCACTACCAACTGAGCCAAACAAGTCGTCAATGAATTTATATAAGATATTTCAGTTTGAATTTTAAGTATAAATTTTAATACAATTTTAATTTACAATGAAAACGCATTTTCGTTTTATCCGAGCATTTAACATAACAACGTGGAGATAAATGTATTCTTTCAAGAGGAATTGTATGAATAGCTAAGCGTCGTCAGGGACGGGATTTATATGGAGTGACGTATAATAAACAAGATTGAAATCAAGTGACGTGGATGAGGAAAGTGAGACTTAAGTATTCGAAACACATTCGACTATTTCTGGGGGTGTTAGTTGCTATATATGTAAACATTTATATTTAAAATGTTATTTCTAACTTATTTTGTGTATTCCTATAACTACAAAAATGGAAATTTAAAATTAATTTTTGATTTATTATACCTTTACAAATCGTTTTTTTTTTTCTTGGAAAATTAAAAGTAAGAAATTAAAAAAAAATGTCAATGTGTTAATAAGGTCATTACACAATTTATATAATATAAAGGCTTGTAAAATATGAATCCAATTTCAAATTATTGCATGTTTATTAAAAATACGAGTAATCAACTGCCTTATTTGCTACATTGTTTTCTACAACTACGAAATTGTGAGCATTGGTACATTTAGTGTGTCAACCCCTCAGAGAGTGCGTTAAACGAGCGGTCTTGCTCCTGGTATTTCTACCTACACTTCTTGTTTTAGTAGTCTCAGCTGTCATAGCCAAAATTCATGATTCAAGTCAGCTTATTCTCCTCTGCGGTTAACGATCTCCAAAGTTAAACCAATGTCATCAAAATACACAAATACAAACAAATTAATAACCTTATAATTTATCTTAAAAGTCGGTTAAAGATAATAAAGTAATAATCATTATAGTTATTTTCAAAGTCGGTTAAAAATATAACGAACTATCCTTATTGAATATACTTTTAATACTGCAACAATAACTTATATTATAACGCCTATTCCAAGTCGGCTATTGTTATACGAACATTATCGTTGCGTAAACATTAAGCTCTCTCATTGTCGGCCCTAGTTTCTTTGTACTGTACACTAATATGAAAAATCATCCATCAAAACTAAGTCATCGCAAAACACAATGGTAATTTGTGAATTAATGAAGTCTTTTATACTTCGTCTTCATTTTAGGAATTTTCCTTATGGAAATTGAATTGTTTTAAATTAAGCTTCTATTTCATCTGAATGTTTTTTTAACATTCAGTATAATTAATCAAAAGTTTTGATCTCATCGTAATTTTTTTGTTCGTTTGATAAATACTTTATCTATATAACGTTTGTTTTAAAAGGGAACTTTATTTAAATAATAATTCGTTGAACTTATTTTGACATGTTAGTACTTGATGGAAAAAATTGGTTGTTGGGACCTGGATATAGGAGCCAAAGGTCACTCAGTTAGTCACTCACTTGACGTGTATTGATGAATTTTAGCAGGGATATAGTTTATAGTTCGTAGATGTCCGCTAAGAACGGATATTGCGACAGGGCCGGATTATGGAGGTCTAAGGTATCTCGCAAGTTGGAATGAAAGTTCTTTATTTTTATATGTGTGTAGGTACATGTTATTAATGACATAACATCACATCATTTACTTCAAAAAGGTTCGTTACTTTACAATTTTTATAAAAAAATGATTGATTTTCATAATAATTTATTATTATAATTTATCTAAGCCTTAACAAAGTCGCTATCTCTTAATGGTGCCCTTATATATTACTTCATATGAAGACGAGACTATATTTACATACTACAAACAAAGTTGCAAGCCCCAGATCATATTGCATTTTAAATGTAAAATAATCATGGCTTTTAAAATAACGGAAAATAATAATAATTACTTCTTAATATTCTTATTATATAATACTAATATAGTCGAGTTGAAATGAAAAGTTTAGTCAAAAACGTAGGCCTTTGTTCTTTTAAAATAAGGTCGTAGCCTAAAAACTATTCTGGTGACGTATTATTCTTTTATAAATCTAATTCAAATTGTATTCAGTTATTTTTAACGTCCAATACTGGGCAAGGGCTTCCCTTCAGTACGAAGTGGATTAGGCCATAGTCCACCACGCTGGTTTAGTGCGGCCTGGCAATAAGACCGAGTGGAGCGTGGTTGAGTCACTTGTAATAATAATAATAATGTTCACCGACCGATTGCGGCCATGGCGGATAATCTCATTGAGACTAGCCAGCTACGCAGGAGATATTATAGTGCACAAGTGTACGCGCAGACACAAGTGCACTCTCTGTTCCTATCACTCTCATACTCCGGTGGGACGACTACTAGACACGACCAGTGAGAGCTAAGGCGCAGGACCAACGGCTTAACGTGCTCTCCGAGGCACGGGGGTGACACACCACCAACTTCCCGACTCCGGGCTATTACTGAGACATACTAAACAGAAAGACTCAACAATTAGACTTGGCCCGACCCGGGACTCGAACCCAGGACCTCTCGATGTATGACCGTACATGCTAGCCACTACACCACCGAGGCAGTTCACTTGTAATAATACAGTGTAAGAATTAATTGTTATATTCACGTTATAGATATTGGTAAACTTTGAAATACAAAAGAAACGTTTTTAATAAAAAAAAAATAAGCAGAACTTTAAATATGGCCTAAAATACTCATCGTATTGTTAAGAATCTCGAGATTCTTTTGTTTGACATTGCAACTTTGATATAACTCTTAGTTGACTGTGAATTAAAGCTTCAAGAAAGCCAAAGAGAACTACGGCGAAGTTTCAAAACTTGACCAAGGTAAAATAAATAGTCAGGTTAAATGAATTTCATAGCATTTCAGCACTCACACACAAAATCTGTTGACGCTTTGCTTTGCAGTAAATTTTTTGTTCTTATAAGCTTATTGAGGGCTTCTTCAAGAGGGCTTAAAGAAAATTGAACTCGAAAATGAATTGATTTTTAAATCATCAAATATGTGATGTTACGTTTACTGTACTGTACTGAAATACGGAATCTGTAGAAAAATCTCTGTTGACTACTGAAAGCTGTTGCTATACTCCTATGTCCAACTCCATTATACAAATTGGTACTATTTTAGTCCTTTTTAAGCTGCCGATATTTTTATAAAATAATTTAAATTTGATTTAGTGTATTAAAGTATATATTATAAATATACTCAAATTATACGTTTAATTATAATTAAAAACCTTCATTTAAAAAACAACATTACCACGATGAGTCTAACGATAAGCGATTTAGTATTAAGTATTATGAGGTAACATAGAATCCGATTTTAAATAAATATTTTTACAGACAGGTCAAACATGAAACTCTCATTTGGGCTCAACCACAGTCGGGTAAATAAATAAATATGTTGGGACATTATTACAACAACGCCATCTAGTTCCATGGTAAGCTACGTTACGTGCTTGTATTATGGATACCAGATAGTTGATATACTACACATATAAATTTTAAATACATAAATATTATAAATATTAACACCCATGACTGGAGTACAAACATTTCTGCTCAACAAATGAATGCCCTCAGCGGGACTTGAACCCGCGACCGCTGGTGCAGAAAGTAGGGTCACTACCGACTGAACCAAACGCGCCGTCAAATAAGTATAAAACACATCGATTGTTATAAACTTTGAACAAAGCACTCCTTAATTAGAAAATATGTTCCAAACAAGACCAGGTACATGGACATTGAAATATTCAACGTTCTCAATCAAAAGGTATGCATAACGATGACTTCAAATTGAATTCATTTCGAAACGGAACCGCCGCCATATTGCGGACGCCATTTTAATTGCTCCGTGTACCCGCGAAACATCATATCGAGGTATAGCAATTGTTAACTTCGCACATTCAATTCTGAACCGTATTCAAATTAATTAAAACTCAAATTTGTTCACAGAATAAACTGTCCTTCACATATCACTCTCGCGAGAATTACCGATTTGTTAGTTACAAACGAATATTTGCTTACGGCTTGTGGACCCTTTTTGTTTTTAATTTTGTATCACTCTTTCTCTCTGGATTTTTGGAAGTTGTTTTCAGCAGGTTGGATTAAACAGGGTAAAACAAAAAGATACGTGGTCTTAATACACAAAATATATTTTTTTAGATACTTTTCTATAGTAAAAAATATTATAAATGACCCGAGTAACCAGTTATTTTCTCGTGATGATGTCACAGACAGTTATACAAAAAGTACTCAATATATTATAACTAGTTTTTTTAACCCTTAAGTTTTGACTTTAATAGAGAAAACGTACTATTTTATTAATTTTCAATTATGTACTTAGACAAAATAAGTCTGCTTTAGAAGCGAGGACGAAAGCCTTAAACGCGTTTCAACCTTTTATTTATCATAAATTATGAAAAAATAATTGTTTTGAGAACAAAAGGTTTCAAAGTTCAATGATTCCATTATGAAACTCATTATAAGTATGTACTCGTATATTGAAATTTAATAAATATGTATTTGTAAGAAATAATTAGATAAAAAATCTTTTGTACGTTTTGCTATATACTTTCCTGCGGCATACCTCGCGTATGTCTTATAAAATGCCTTTAAAACGGTCACTATAGATCTCTTAAAACGAGATATTTTTACGCGGTAAAAAGTATTTTATACATTAACGGGTTATCCAGCTATCATCATACTAAATTTTATTAAAATCAGACAAACAGACCGACAAACAGCCCTTTTTCGCGGACTTATAATAAAAAAAAGCTTTTTCTAGGAGTTGTTGGTTCCCGCACAATTTACACTCGAAACATTTTTTTTTAGTTGATTTTATTAAATTACTTCAAAATATATTAAAATCCTAATGTCCCGGCAAATTTCACTAGAACTGTGCGCATGACACGATCGATGTGGACGTGGAGCCCACTGACTTCTTTACACCAGCTTTCTCAACAACTTAGCATTTTTGGTCAGAAATACTCAATAACTTAACTAGACCTGGGAATCGAACCCTGTAAAAACAAAGCGTCCGTATCCGCAAGCATTGATACAATACTATAAAACTAGCGAAATAAATACATATGTGAATATTACGGTGAAGGAAAACATCGTGAGGAAACCTGCATGTCTGAGAAAACCTAGCAAGTTTTCAAAAGATATGTGAAGTCCGCCAACACGCACTAGGCCAGCGCGGTGGCCTTTGGCCTGATCCCCTCATACTGAGGGAGGCCCGTGCCCAGCAGTGGGACGTTAAAAGGATTGAAGGCAAACAATTATATTCGTCATAATACTACTTTTAATTAATAATGAACCTATAATAAAAATCAGAAAACGAAATATTTATCGAGCTTTAAACAGCTCAGTTTAATTACTCGTAAAACAAATACTTGAATTAACAGCAGCATGCAAATAAAGAACTATTTAATTTCGTTCTCGTAATATGAAGTAACGAGGGAAGTATTGGACATTCAATACTTATAATTGTTTTAATTAATACCTGATTGTGAAACGAAAATAATTCATAATGTGTATATAATAATTTATCTGATATTCCATGGGCAATTGGTTAAAGTTCAAGATTCGATTCTCGGTTGAGATTTATATTGGCACTTCTATATTCCAGTTTATTATGAAATTAAAATGTTTTATACTATGATATGGTAAAACAAAATGATTTTGTTGGGACATTAACACTCAGCATCATCTAGTTTCATATTAAGCTAAGAAGGTCAAGTTAAGATTCCATCGCGGCCACGGGTTCGAGTCTCTCTGGGGGCATTCATTTGTTCAGCATAAATGTTTGTACTCCAGCCATGGGTATTTATATTTAAAATATGTATGTATCTAAAAGTTATTTAAGTGTAGTATATCAACTATCTCGTATCCGTAACACAAGCCTGTGTGTAATAATGTCCTACCCTATTTATATTTATTTTGTTTCTTTTTCTGAATCTTTACGTTCTATGGTCGATAGAAGGTATTAAAATGTAAATTGTGAAGTAATAAAAACGATAAACATAGTAATAACTATGATGGCTATCGCTTGTTTATTCCGCTAGAAAAAATCTTTCTAAAAATATTACCTAACGCAGACTTGAACAATTCTCATAAAAGCCTCTCCTTCTCCTTAGGAAAAATAAACACAACGACTCAAAGTTGAACGACCTATATCTATTCTCTAAGAGTAATTAGAGAAGTCGATCTCTGTTTTCAAGACACACATCAATGTTTTTCTTTTGAAAGTAATTATTTTACTGTACCAAGTTACTCGGGAAACAATTAAAGGCATGTTTTCACAGTACGACCTAAAATGGAGAGGATAATATGTTAAGTTAAATTTTTCTACGTTACGTTAAAGCTTTTGCAGTATTTAAAACGCGCATTTAATTTTTAAATGGAATGAAATTAAAAGCGATTATGTGTTAGCTATTTAAAAATCAATTGTTTTTAATCTCACCAAGCTTAAAAAACGGATGGATCGATTTGAATAATCCTTTTTTGTTTTATTGCGTATGTGAGTGATGGCTTAAGTATAATATAAATAAATAAACATCTAAAAACTAATGATTAAATATTTTTATTGGCGATCGATTCTCGCTCCATACAAGAAATTATGCTATACTCGTAGTACGTTTATAGTATAATTTCTCAAGGATGGGATACTTTACAAAAAATCTACAAACTGTAGATACGACCTCTGTCTCGATGATTAATGATTATTTTAATAAAATAAAAAAAAATATGTATAGATTTGACTCAGTTATAATAATATTATTATTATCATGTATAATATAATTGACATATTTGGCTCAGTCGGTAGAGACCCTACTTTCTGCGCCAGCGGTCGCGGGTACGAGTCCCGCTGGGGGCAATCATTTGTTAAGCACGAATGCTTGTACTCCTGTCATGGGTGTTAATATTTATAATATGTATCTATTTAAAATTTATATCTGGTATGGAGGCAGTGGTAGCCCAGCGGTAACGCGTCGCTTGTATAACCGAGTGATGCGGGTTCAAATACGGGTCTCGCACCTCTGATATTTCACGTACGAATCATTTCTATCATGATTACCACTTGTCTTACGGTGAAGGAAAACATCGTGAGGAAACCTGCATGTCTGAGAAAACCTAGCAAGTTTTCGTAAGACATGTGAAGTCCGCCAACACGCACTAGGCCAGCGCGGTGGACTATGGCCTGATCCCCCTCGTACTGAGTGAAGCCCGTGCCCAGCAGTGGGACGTTAAAAAGGACTGATGATGTTGATGATGATGATCTGGTATCCGTAACACAAGCTTAGCGTACCACGGAACTAAATACCAAACCAATGTAAATAAAGTTAACGAGTTATGAACGTCTATAATATACATAATATCTTTGTTGACGCGCTCTATACCGAACTTGAAAATCTCGTATGATCTTGAGTCCGCCGCTAAGGTTTTCAGAGGTCAAAGGTCACAAAAATTGTTTTTTATAAAAGTATTGTTTGAAGTCACATAAAACAAAAATTGTATAGAATAAAATTTCATTTGGCTTAATTATTATACCGTTCTTCAAATAAAGCAAAACTACTGTGAAGCACTAAGTAGCCGTAACTAAAAAACAGGTAATTTTTAACATTTATTATTAACATTAATTATTATTATCATCACATTGTACGTGATTAATTTTATGTAATTATAAATTCTGTTAATTAATAATATTATTAACTAGCGACTCATCCTCACTTCGATCGGGTCGGTTCGTTTTATTGTTTTCAATTGGAACCCTAATTCTTTTTCTAAAATAAAAATAGCTTATGTTACACATTATAATCAGCTACATGCTAGTGAAAGTCTCGTCAAAATAGGTCCAGCCGTTTTATTACTATTTTAACAGAGAGACAGGCAGAAATACATACAGATAGTTTAAAAAATTGCGCCTCGGTGGTGTTGTGGCTTGCATGTACGGCCACAAATCGAGAGGTCCTGAGTTCGAGTCCTGGGTCGGGCTAAAATTTAGTTATTGAGTCTTTCTTATTGAGTTTAGTAAGCGTCAATAACAGCCCGGAGTTGGGAAGATGGCGGTGTGTCACTCCCGTGCCTCGGAGAGCACGTAAAGCCGTCGGTCCTGCGCCTTAACTCTCACTGGTCGTCGTCGTCCCACCGGAATAAGAGAGTGACAGAAATAGATAGTGCACTATAATATCTCCTGCGTAGTTCGCTAATCTCCTCGCTATTAGCCACCATGGCCGGAATCGGTCGGAGAACATTATTATTATTATTAAAACATTGTGTTTTCTTCAAAGAAATTTTGTTATTTTGACATTATGAACTGAAATAGTTTAATTTACTTGTACTCGTATAGATGGTAAAATTAAATCGGTTAACACTTATAATAATTTTTTATACTTAAAAATCCTCATCTTATAATAGAAGTTCGTACCTAACACAGCTTATAAGATAAAGTGAGTCTGAAAATGAATATTACTAGGCTAACGTAAATTCTTATAAATATTCCAGATGTTCTCAGAGTAATCGTTTCAAAGGTAAGCGAATCTAAATTTCAATTCTATAAGTCTGGGACGATAAAAGGCCTCGTGTTTCGTAAAATCTCATTTGTATTCATTGTCTTTGAACTTAAATAAAAAATATACAACTTTGAAGTATTGAAATTTTAAATAACAATAAGAATAATTTTAAAGCTCAATCCATTTTGAGTATGTATTGTTCTATTTTCGAATACTCAACTTTAATGTTTATTTTGCTCAAATGAATCATTATTATGAAGGGTAATTCTAGAATTTCATCCAAGCCCTTATGATCCCTGCATTACGGGATAGTCGAGAGAGATAGACAGATAGATCCCGAAATGGTTAAAACAGATGAATTATCGCGGTACAATCATAGATATAATAGAAATAATTATATAATTAGTATTACGGAAAATTAAATTTACATTTGCATTTAACCCTTTTTAACGTCCCACTAATGGGTACAGATTCGACATGAGGGGGATCAGGCTATAGTCCACTACGTTGGCCAAGTGGTAAGCGGACTTCACGTCATGTTTTTCAAAAACTTGCGAAGTTCACTCAGGCATGCATGTTTTTTTAACATAATAAGTGGTAGTCATGTTGGAAATGATTCGCACATAAAAATATCAGAGGTGCCAAACCCCGATTCGAACCCGCATCACTCAATTATCCAAGCGAGCGCCACACAGTAGTTTTTCACAATTATAATTTACACCTAACGTGCATCAAAACCGTGAGTAAGTTCTTAATTAAACAACTTTATATAATTTTCTGTATTTTGGTCTTTATAAAGCTTTTTCAGCGGAAAGCTCTTGTTTATGAGAGTCCTCCCATTTTCATAACATAAATTTAGTTTAACGTTAATGTTATTTAAAATAAGCTGAATTTATTATGTTATGATTTTAATTATGTGTTAAATTAAATTCTCTAAGTAATGATGCGGCTTAAAATTTGGGTTTTGATCAAGATATTAGCAATTTTAATATATCTTAAAATTTTATATATAACTAACTATTCCCGCGGATCCGTCCGCGCCCGTGGAATGAAAATTTAGGGTTATAAGAATTTTAAAGTGTAAAATAAAAATTTGGTCTAAAAATAAATATCTTGAGAGGGCTACTCTTATCACCTAAGGGAATAAAAAATAACTTGCGACCTATTCTGAGACCTACTTAACATACATAAAAAATTTCATAAAAATCGGTCAAGCCCTTTCGGAAGAGTTCGATAACAAACACTGTGACACGATATTTTTATATATTAGATATGGAAATATAGTATAATACATTAAACGAGTCTGAATAAAAAAAATATGTACTTACATTGTGTTTTAACATATAAAATCTGTTACGTTCAAAGTGAAGTAAAATATTTACCGATTAACAACATTCACTTTGTTGACAGTAGGTATAAATAAGTTTGTTTTTCATAATATATTGTATGGGAGAGAAAGTTAATTTTGCAGCCAAATCGAAAATGTTATATATTTCAAAAACAATGTATGTATAGACCGATTTTCCGTAGAAAATAAGTTAGATGCAAAAAAAAGAGATCTGTTTTAATAACATTAGCAGAATGTTATTCTGAGAAAAAAAAATCTGTAGAAATACTCATTCGAATGTATACTTTTGAAAATTTTCGTCTGTCTGTAACCGCATTACAAGGAAACCATTAGACAAATTTTGATGAAATTTGATATCTAGTTACGAATCCGAGCGGAGCAAGGGCAAATCATTAGTTTCAAGATAAAATGTCAAAATATTATGTAAAACTCATAAACATTACCTCTCACTAATAAATCAAATGAAGACTAGCAAACGGAAATCGTCGACAGTTGGAGATGTAAAATAAAATTCTCATAGCTTGAGGTATATAACGTAATGAAATATTACAGGAAAGTTCGCATTTTTCATAATTCGCCGCCCATGGCCGGACCCCATAATTTACTTTTGTTTCAATTGTAACAAGTTTAAGAACAAAAAGATTTATTCGACAGCCGCCCAAAAGTTTATTGTGAAAAAAATCTTGCCAAAAAATTTGATGGAAATATTTCACGATTTACGTCATACTCATTAATTTATGACGCATGATCGAACTGTATTTTCATTAAAACAACTTTGCTTCATGAACGCTCTTAATTAAAATGAGGATGATAATAAAAAATAGGGTATTGATTATCTATACTTATAACAAATATTATTTTTATTAAAATCTAGGAAAATCTCTAATATGATAATGGACAAAGGCAAAAGAGTGTCGTAAATTCTCCACTGACGCGTGTGTAAAATAATATTATGGCTACTTTCGAGATATTCGTACTATTTTCAAAGTTTTTATCGGTCTGTCTATTTGTTTTGGCTAATATCTGAAACGCCTATAGCGATTTCGACGTGAATTTCACTCGTAGATAGCAAATATTACGAGTATAAGTAACTAAGGAGTAACTTAGGCTACTTTTGTTTCATTAGAAAATTATAAAAGCCGTTTAATTTATTTTAACTCACATCAGCGAAGCAGACCGGGTTTGCTAATAGTACATAAAAATCGTTACTACACAAGTCACTTGATACTGAATATAATTACTAATTTCGACGAACATTAGAATAAGAGTGTACATAAACCTCAGTAAGACGAATGTAAACGACAGCTAAAAGGATTACTCACATTAAAAAGCCTGTTTTTGAAGTATTGAATGAAGCCCTCCTGAAAGGATCCCTTAATTTAAAACAACGATTTATGTTTCCATTATAATAATTTAATATCTACTACATTAAACCGCTAATTTCGGTATTTAGTATGAAAGGAACCTTAGATACTTTATATTTTTTACGTTATGATTTTTCGAACTCGAAATACTTAATACTTGACTAACTATATACTATAACCTTTCTCGAGAACCACTCTATACATTGGTGAAAACAGCATGAAAATCAGTGCAGTAGTTTTTGAGTTTATCGCGAACAGACAGACAGACGCGGCGGAGGACTTTGTTTTATAATATGTAATGATGTTTATTTGGTCATATTAGCTAACTATTGAGTATTGACTTTCGATCGGCAAAATCTTTTTTTTTTATTATTATCAAAAAAGATGATTTTCTATAATATTTTTGTTCAATTGCCTTGTTGTGTGTATCTATAATAATAAATATAAATCTAAAAGCAGTTTGCACTTTGCAAATATATTGCGTTACTTAAAAATTAAATGTGTACCTAAATAAGTAGATTACATTCCTTATTTATAAAGTCGGTTAAATTATTTCAATTTCATAGTATGACTATCATTATTATTTCGTTTATCGCATAACCTATATCATAGCGTGATTCACGTGCATCATACTGTATGATTTATTGTCGGTACAGTTGTAAGCACACCTGCCTCGGTTATTTCTTTCGAAGCTCAGTAAATGCAAAAGTTTGATTAGTTTATGTAATGGCGTGTACTTACTTGTGGTGAAAACAGAGATTACCACCCAACACGCTTCTTATAAAAAGGAAGTAATGAAGAAAAAGGACCGAAGAAGTTGTAAGCTCTCTCTCTGTAGCTTGCATGTTTCTTTGCCCGTTGCTGTTAGACTTGCACATGAAAATGTTAGAGGATTGAAGCGTGGTGGACTATAGTTGAACCCCCTTGCATTGAAAGGATGCCCAGCAGTGGGACGATAAAAAATGGCTATATGCATCCTTCATACAACACACTACACTATAGTCCATCCCATAAGTTTACTCCGTAGTTCCAATAATTATTAATCGTAAATATCTATATTAATTGACTCATCAAAAAGGTATACTCGTACTTATTTTAAAATAAGAACGTGATTTTATTATCGATAGGCTCAGTAACTTAGTATCTCAGTAGACGACGAAATAAACTTTATATTCTTAAACAAATCACAAAGTTCGTAACGACTTCTAGAGTTTAAAGATAAAACCAAACAAACAAGAAATGTTATGGTATAAGTTTACGAAACAAGATAAGTAATTTTCTTTAATATCAAAATTAAGGTAATTTTATAAATGCTTCATTGGTTTTTTATGTAAAAAACTTATATATTTTTGTGTCCTGCATGCCTTGTGAAAACATTATGTAAGAGGGAATCAAACCTGTGATTTTTTTATTAGGAACTAGGTGTTCACCCTCGCGTCGCTCGGGTTCGTCCCTAGGTACGTGTTGTATATATTTACTTCGCACCGCCCGGTATATATTTGACTTGATTATATGAATTACATTTCACGCACCATGGCAACGGTCTTAACATGATACGTCAAACGCCGTTAATTTTATAAAGTTTTTTTAATTTCCTAACTTTTTTCGATATAGTATGTTATCCTTAAGAGATATATATATGTCATCGCGGACTTTTTTGTAGACCTATATAAGATACATAATTCCACCATACATCATTTTGTTATATCTCAAAGGGTTTAGGCAGCGTTTTCGTTGAAAGCTCCCAGACGGCTTATTTTTTTCCGACACCTCCAACATATATCATTCTATTTTATCCATTGTATACATAACCTTGACAAATTATATACTAAAACCTTCCTGGAGAACCATTCTATCCATTGGTGAAACCTGCAACTCTCTCGCAACTCGCAAACTCAAGCCGAGCGAGACTGAGTCGCTAGTATTAAATAAAAATAGTAAATTCTTAATCATTTTTATTCCTTATAATAAAGCACAGAACTCTCTTATTAAAGGTACTTCATTCTAAGGTCATTTATACACACGCGGGAGATAAATCAAACCCTTCGTTACAGCTGAAGGGACCGCCGTGTCACTAAGAATAATGTTTCATTTCAGTAAAATAAGCTTTATTAATTTACCCTTTTCTTAATTAATAGCCAATGTCTTGTAGAGTTTATACTGTAGAGCCTTATAGTGTATAGCCCAATGATATTTTAACTATAGATATGTTATGAGAGCGCAATCGTGAAAACTCGAAAACGTCCTAATTAGGACGTATTGCCTTTAGTCTGTGTCACCGCATGGCGACGAGTGGTACGCTACGCAGTATACTTCGATTTATTAATATATTTCAAATTATTTGCCTAATATTCTGATATGTCATCGGTCGCTAGACTAATGTTTGTTTACATTGACGCGCAATTGACAACACTAGCTGTCTCTTTTTTTCTTATTGATTTTATCGACTATCCCCTTTCTATCATTTTGACTTGTAGTGAAATGAAAAGTGTGTATGTGTGCAGCGCGGAACACTTTTTTCGGTTGCTTAGTGAGCGTATAACATATCTGTAGTTAAAATATCATTGGTATAGCCTGTTTGAATAATAAATTGAAAAATATGATTTACGAGTATATTGTAATATTTGTTTCGTAAAAGTTATGTAATTTTTGTTTGTTTGTTTCTAGATATCTGAATACAATATCTAATTATTACTAAGTTTAACTTATGTAGTAGTAGCTCAGTGGTAATTTGATCGATTGGATAACCGAGTGAAGCCCCTCTTCACCTTTCTACCACCGCACTGCAAGACATCGGGAGGGCTTCTATACCTATATGGTCGATATACCATCTTTAAGTCTTCATTTCTAATTCGCACAGCCAAGGTCTGGAATTCTCTTCCGAGTTCTGTGTTTCTTAACACTTACAACTTAAACTTAGGTGTATTTAAAGCTAGGGTGAAAAGGCATTTCCTAGGCGCGCGTCATCACCTTTCACCAGGTGTGATAGTGGTCAAGCGTGCGCCTAAAATGTATAAAAAAAATCTGGTTCAAATCCGGGGTTTTGCATCTCTGACATTTTCATCTACTAGACTCCTATTGTATATTATCGCAATATTGTAAAAAATATTTTTTTTTTCAAAACAATAATGTATATTCAGTTTATTTAGCTCCTAAATCACATTTTAATCTGAAATTGTCATTATTTAAAAAAGAACTAATAAAAAAATAAGTTGTAGAATTTAATAATGGAGATTTTTAGCATTTACAAATTTGATCTCAGTATGAGACGTGACTGGATGTTAACGAATTAATTTAACTCTGTACATTCCTAAACAAAAACCTTATATATATATATACCTTTTTTTCGCCTTGAAAAATAGTCTATGTCCTTTCTCAGGCTTTAGACTATCTGTGTACCAAATTTCATTTAAATCGGTTCAGTAATTGTGGTGTCAAAGCGCGACTGACAGGCAGAGTTTCGTTCGCATTTATAATATTAGTAAGGATAAATAAAACGAAAAAAGATTATTTTAAAACCCTTATAAGGTAAATATTGGATTTTTTACTATTTTCAAAGAAAACAAAACGTTCAAGACATCTCTAAGAGCTTTTACCTTCTAAAAATTGGAAGTCGTTAAGCTTAATATACCTACATGAGCGGATCTCCAAATTTCTAAAGTCAAATAAGCTTTTAAGGTACCATAAAACATTTTATTTTATATGGCATTCCATATTTATGTGGAAAGCTTAGCTTGTAAAACATAAAAGGGTTAGGTGAGGTCGTTGTATAATTAATTTGACGTTATGAAAATGTCTTCACCCCATCCTTTATACTCCTGCATTATTAAATGCAAGGGCTCTGCTATAAAATTTTACATACATTATATTATTAAAATCGTGCAACGTATACACGTTTGGCTCTGTTGCTACTTTCTGCGCCAGCGGTCACGGGTTCGAGTCCCGCTGTGGGCATTCATTTGTTGGGCAAGAATGTTTGTACTCCAGTCATGGGTTATATTTATAATATGTATGTATTTAAAATTATACATGTATAGAATATCAACTATCTGGTATCCGTAACACAAGCCTAGAAGCTTACCATGCGCTGTTTTAATAACAACCCAACATATTTCATTATTTATTATTTATCATTAAATTTCATCGATTTAGTCAGTTTAGTTTGTGAGTTTATTATTAATAATCGCAAATATTCAATTTTAATATAGTTAATATTATTAAATAAAAGTTTAAATTACTTTGATGTCCTAATCAATTCTCTGTAAATAAAAAAATTAAAATTATAAAACAAAATTTATGGTTGACTTGTTTTGGATCATAGAGATTGACTAACCATGAAGGTACTCTATCTATTTTGACCAACTTTAAAAGGTTGTTTTTTTTTTTAATATTTTACACGATTACTTTGAAAATAATTTTGTTTCGACTTTCAAAATACTTTTCTTTAATTTCTCTTAAACACTAATTAGGCAAATAAGTGAAAGTACCTCTCTTATCATCAAAAAGAGGAAGCGTAAAACTTTACTACCAGCTTCTACCAACAAATTCATACGTCGCAGTCACATAATGGCATACTTCAATCTTATTAACTGCCTCGGTGGTCCATGTACGGTCGCACACCGGGAGGTGCTGCGTTCGAGTCCCGGGTAGGGCCAAGTTTAGTTACTGAGTTTTTCTGTTTCATAAGCCTCTGTTTACCTCCGTGCCTCGCTGTCTGCCTGCCTGTCAGTCCTGCGCCTTAACTCTCACTGGTCGTGTTGAGCATTCGTCCTACCGGAATATGAGAGTGATAAGGAACAGAGAATGCACTTGTGTTTGCGCGTACACTTGCGCACTATAACGTCTCCAGCGCCGTTGGCTAGTCTCAATTAGATTGGCCATTGGACGTGGCTGTAATCGGTCGGGAGGACATTATCCTTCCATCTCTTTTACTCGGTTACCAAAGTAAAGAGGCATTATAAAGTAAGCAATCCCAAAATAAAGTCACTATATTAAAATTAACACATAAATCCGAGTTCATAAACTTAAATGAAGTTGTAAAGCTTAAATAGTATATATTTTATATGACAACTTATACCTGTGAAGCTTAGGCAGTAAAACATAAAAGGGGTTAGGTTAGGTCGTGTTGGATAATTAATTTGACGTTATGAAAATGTCCACTTTGCCCCCACCTCCCTTGCGACTTATTATTGGTACATTATTAAAGGCTCTTATTCGAATTGTTTTTGTTGCATGCAGTTAATGTATCATTAGTTTTAATTATCACACATTATTTTAAAAGTTTTATATTATTAGAAGGTATTTGATAGATAATATTAAAAAACTAACGGCTCACCCTTGCTTCATTCGTGTTCGTCCCTAAGTAGGACGAAATCCATACATATAATAACATTCTGCCTTAGTTAAATCTGTACATTGATTATTTTTTGGAAATTCTAATTGAAATAGCCAAATCTATCATTTGTAGAATTTTTGTCTAACTATTTGTCCGTCTGTGGCCGCATTACGAGAAAACCACTGGACGGATTTTGATGAAATTTGGTGTGGTGATAGTTGGTTTTCCGAATTAATATATACTAGAGATGAAACAGATATCCAGCAACTATCCAACGATCCGGTATCCGGCCTATCCGGCCCTGTTGTCACTATCCGGGCGGATACCGGATAGTAAGTCAGTATCCGGCCCGGGCCGGATACTGGATGGTAAAATTAAAAAAAAATTACACAAGGCAAATCATACCACAATAGATTATGGACACTGTTTATATTTATAATCGCACGCCTCATTAAGATGGGTGAGGTCTGTTGGGTTCTGGTGGGTAGTACTGGCTTTTCTGGCCAGTGAGTCCCACATTACAACTTATAGTATGCGTTAATGCATTTTTCAACATTAAAAAAAAGAGTGTTAAAGACGGCGATAATCTGTTACTGTCGGAAGATTTGTCGAAAAAGTTTTTAAATACGCTATCATTCACTATGCTAATTATAAAATCAAACTGATCGCATCACGTATTGCGATATAAAGGACCGGATATCCGGCGGCCGAATATCCAGTATCCGGTATCCAGCCAAACCACTATCCGTTTCATCTCTACTTTTTACTGCAGAAAAATATCTCATTTCTAAGATATCTATACTAACCTTCAAAACGTATCTAGTAGAAAGATAATTGTACCCAAACTTGTATTACTTTGCATCGCCCGATATATTATATTTGCCGATTTAATTGTCATTACGCGCACCATGGCAGCTGTCAAAACATAATACTTGATTTTTGTAATTTTTCGCGCAACTTTCTTATTTTTTCCTTTCATTAAAATCTTCTTTATACCTTATTAATAAAAAAACAATAAAAAAAGAATTAGCAAAATCAGTTTACCTGTTCAGGGCGTGATGCCGTGGCCAAGGGAAATAGGGATCCATTTTTATTATTAAAGAATTTATATAAAAACTTACTAAACTTAATAGAGTCCCTCTATGTGTATGAAGGTAGAACGATACTTTTCTGATAGCAGAGTGGGCCTTGGGACCAAACCTTTAGTAACGGAAACGTAAGACATATTACAGCGTCCTATAAATACGGAGAAGGAGAAATTGGGCTTGGATTTTCTAGCCAGTGAATCCCACAATCACCTGTAAAATGTCATCTGATATACATAAATACATTTTCACAATAATAAGTGTTTAAAAGAAGCATTATTTCGTTCGTTCAAAATTAATAATACGCAGTGAACATCTCAAAAGCTTTCAGAACAAGTACTTTTCCGATTTAATTTACAAATATTGTCCTACCAGTAATAAAAACTTGTTAAGTTACTGGTAGAAAAATATAAGTGGCGAGAGACTTTAATTTATAGAAAACTATCATTAGTTATTTATTTCGACGCTCTGATAAGTAAATAACGATATACTCCGAGTACTCATTATCATATAAGTACAACAAAGCAACAGATCACGTTTTCATACAAAGACTGAAAT
Organism: Boloria euphrosyne; assembly: GCA_951802675.2. Lineage (NCBI taxonomy): Eukaryota > Metazoa > Arthropoda > Insecta > Lepidoptera > Nymphalidae > Boloria > Boloria euphrosyne. The sequence goes on from OX637887.1 coordinate 10,271,777, forward strand.
GTAGAGTATAGAATTTAGACATAAATTAAATAGTATATAGGCGACTTATCTAGACGTTATAAAGTCCCTTTTTTTGGAGCAGATAAAAAAAAATATTTTGGTTGTCAAAATACATATTATGTATGTATATTACATTCACAGATGCAAAAGGAAATTTAACACTTTTGAATCTTAATCTTGTACATAAGTGCAATATCTTTCTTTCATTCAAATTTTATAATAAGAGCCATAATTAAATTAACAATTACTCAAGTAGATATTAATTATATAATCGTAATAATACTTTAAAATTAATTACATTTAGAGAAGGCAGTAAAATTGTCGGCTCTCGTTACGAAATTTTCATCTTAATTCTGGTTATGGTTATAGGCGAAGTGGAAAACTGTTTTCATATTAACTTATTATTTTAATGAATATAGGTACTTATATACAATTCATGTATACATATAATTAAATTCAAACTTCGTTCAATCTGTACATTCAATATTTCTCTGTGACCACATCACGAGGCAACCGCTGGACAGATTATGATGCAATTTGATATGATGTTAGCCGGTTACTTTGGTCAATATATATGATCATTTTTACTGCAGGAAAATATCTCATTTCCAGGATATCTATACTAACAGTTAAAATATATAAAAATATCTAATCTAAATCTATAATATAAGAATTCGGTTTCCGGCATGTAGAATGCGAGTGGAGACGCGGAAAATGCTAGTCCTTACTAATATTATAAATGCGAAAGTAACTCTGTCTGTCTATCTGTCACGCTTTCATGCCAAAACTACTGAATCGATTTAAATAAAATTTTATACACAGATAGTCTAGGAGCCTGAGAAAGAATATAGGCCACTTTTTAAGGTGAAATAGGGGTTGAAATTAAGGATGAAAGTTGGGATGAAAAATACGTCATTTTTAAAGCTAGAAGCTTGAAACTTATTTTTATGGCTTTTGATTAGATATAAAAACTTAAATAAGACATTCAAAACTTGTAAAAATGTTATACTAAATAGCTAAGGAGGATGTGAGTCACTAGTTATAATATAAAAAGATATTTCTTAGATTTAAACGCGAATTTTTGAATTTTTATTTAATTTTATTGGGGCATACACTTTTGTCGTATGTATGTAATCAATGAATGCTAAAAGTTACAACCGTGATGTGTATCACTAAGGCGATTATTAGACACACTATCTTTTCAGATTCCTCGAAAGATGTACCTTTTGGTTTTAAACGGTCCAAATGCTTTACAGCAATTATTATGGTCACTATGAACTTGACGTTTCAAAGGTCATAATATAGATTTTTCGTCTTTCGTAAACAATTAGACTCATCGATGTATATCAATAAGCTCTACTTTAAAATTTTTTTAGTAGTCGTATTTTTATTAAGTCTATAATTAAATATTTCAATTTTTGAATGAAAAAATGAATACAAGATATTATTTTTAAATCACGCTGTATTTTGCAAATACATACTGATTGATAGTGAAGTGTCCATGTAACAAATGCCTAGCCTTCATTCAATCGGATATTGGCAGCGATATTTTTCAGGCAAAATATACAAGCTTTTAAAATTGACCTGTCTGTTAAATATCGCATATTTCAACGTCAACAATCGACTGGGATACGTAGAATAAATCGATTAGGGAAGGGCTTAATGAATTCATATTACGATTTATCTTATGGTTGTAAAAAGGGCTTTAACCAGGCTTTGACATGACAATGTTTTCAAAGTCGTTATGTTTAAAAAAATTTTACATGTGCCGATTATTATTACCTGGTGGTAATTCAACTTAAAATTGGATTGATCGATTTTGATGATATTTTTAAATATTTATACATCTTGATGTCATATCGGATCCGATACGTATTGCATAAAATTAAACGAGAAAGACGTATTTTTTTTTGTGAATATGAAAAATATAAAAGTTTAGTTTTCTCAAAAGGCTTAATCAAGTTGACATTTTACCATGTAATAAAAAGTAACGCCTTTGATACCTATGCAAATGACATTAAAGCTATTAAAGAGAACACGAAAGTTTCCAACTAACTCAGATATTGCAAATGCAACTAAACTAAAATGTATTTAAGCTTACTAAGCGATAATTATCGTACCGTAACTGTGAAATCGATTACTCGTATGTAATTTTCGACATTCATCCTTTGTTATATGCAACTTTGGCCGTCATTAAAATACATAATATCATTCACTAGGCTAATGATAAGGACATATTGCCTGAAAATTTCGTTAAAATCGCTCTAGCCATTTTCATCTACATATACCTCGATTTTATGTAGGTTTATGGATAATATTTAATAATTCAGTTTTGACGTTCTAGTGTTGCGCAAGGTATATATACGAGCTTATAGTCCATAATATTCGCCCCATGCGTATCGGCTTATTTCACATGGTAATCGTGTTAAAATGTTTCGCAAGATATATTCTCAAAGATGTGAGACCCGGGATTTGAACCCCGATTTACTTAGTTTATGGCTAGAGCTTTCTATACTCACGCAAGAGCTGCTAAGGTTTTTAGTAAACATGCTGGTAGTTTTTCATAATAAAGTTTAAAACATAAAACAGAATTTGTGAAACTAAATTTGAAAGTTATGATTGAATTTTTGAAATAACTTCACAACTTTAGTTTCATTTTAAAAATAATGGTTTGAAAATCCAAGCAAAACCAGGACATATCGATAGAACACAGTACGTTGACGCACTAATTACTATGAACCGTGTTCATGCATTATTTAAACTAAAATTACTGTTGTCTTGATAGACGGTATAGCACAAGTACTAAGGTATTAATATTCATCATTACTTACAATAGTATAATTTACATATTGGACTGGCACTAAGTGGAGATTTTAAATTAGACATGTTAACTACTGTAACTATAGCTGTTAAGTGTACATATAGATGATAACGACTCGTTTGGGTCAGTTTGTAGTGACCCTACTTGCTGTGCGAGCGGTCGCGGGTTCGAGTCCCGCTGGGGGCATTCATTTGTTGAGGACGAATGTTTGTACTCCAGTCGTGGGTCTTTATATTTATAATATGTATTTTATATTATATATTCAAAGTTATATATGTGTAGCGTATCAAGTATCTGGTGTCCGTAACACAAGCCTCGTAGCTTACTACGGAACTAGATGGCGCTGTTTGTATAAATAATGTCCCGACATATTTATTTTGATTGAAACTAAGCTATGTTTTCAATTTAGAGTATTGCCTGTACAAAAATAACTATCCCATTGCAAAGTATATTTTTAAACTCTTATGAATCTCGAGAGCTGAAGCGCTCGCTTGAGAAAACGAGTGAAGCGGCCTTAAATCCGGGTCTCGTATCGTTTGGCGTATTGCTGATGTTTTCAAGTGCGAATCATTTCCAATATAATTAGCACTTGTCTTACGGTGAAAAAAACATTGTGAAATGGATGTTTGAGAGAACCTAACAAGTATTAAAAGTAAAGTAACTGTGCAGTCTGCCAAATCGTACTAGGCCAGCGTGGTAGACTATAGCCTGATCCTCTAATAACGGGAGGCCCGTCCCAGCAGTGGGATGTTACAGATCATGAATATAATTATGCTATTAAAACCTTTAAGTTACTCATTTATTAATCTACACGAAAATATTTCATTGAAACCAAAAAATGAATATTAAACCGTAACACAACCATGTAACGTAAGCTACGTACCACGGAACTAGATGGCGCTGTTGTAATAATCTTCCAACATATTTATTAATTTATATTTAAATATTTTGTTACGCGTATTCTTTACAGAAGTTACTATAATTTTCAGTATTCTATAAATATTTCTTTTGAATATTTTTATAGTTTACTTCCACATGTCACGTCCTTCGATTTGTTTTGTAAGACTGACGTCGAATCAAGATAGTAAATAAAGTTGTTACGTTACGTTGCGTGACCGAAATTCCTTAGTGAAAGCTTTAAAGATACATATTATAATCATGGCGTTGGTGTTTAGTCATAAATAAAAGATAACTTTGTTTTAAAAAAATTAATATTTTATAGTATACTAGCAATCCCTGCGGCTCCACCCGCGTTCTAATCTGGTAGAAAGATGAATAAAAATTAAAAAATCTGGAGAGGGCCACCAGTATCACCTAGGGAATTAAAAGTACCCTACGGCCTATACTCAAACCTACTAAATATACACAAAAATGTCTTAAAAATCAGTCAAGCCGTTTAGGAGGAGTTTGATAAAAAACACTGTGACACGAGATTTTTATATATTAAATGTTTATAAAAAAATTATAGTCCAAGAGCTTGGCGGACGCAGTCAGTCATAATAATTCAGACTGTGTACCAATTATATTTACGAGTATCATCATTCCTTAATAAGGTATTGCCAGTAGGACGTGCTCTAGCACTTTTATTTACAGCCGTACCTACAATCTTCTAACTAAATGTCCTCATTAAAAATGCAGACTTCAACGTCCCACTGTGCTTTATCTAACGTATATAAATTTATATAGCAACTTTCAACCTAATAATGCCACTTAGCACATTTCGTAAAAGACGACAAGTTTTTTCTTAATTGGTACCAAATTTGGATCTACAACTCAATTATTTTGTGATTAACGCCATTTCCAATAAACATTCTGTTAGTCACTTCTGTGGAGCATGAACAAGTTAATAATTGAGTTTACAACTACTACTTGCTGTACAGCACTTTCTAAAACTAACGAGATTACTTTATCAGAATTATGTATTATGTAGTGAGAATATTAATTGAAATTTATACTTATTTTGTATTGTACTAAAATTAGATGTTTAAATACGTATATAATATTAAATAGTATTTAAACTCAGTTTTGAGGAAATTTATGTTTTATGCCGACTCTTTATTATATCTTCAGTTTAACTGCCTCGTTGGTGTAGTGGCTAGCATGTACGGTCGCACACCGGGAGGTCCTGGGTTCGAGTCCCGGGTCGGGCCAAGTTTAGTTATTAAGTCATTCTGTTTCGTAAGCCTCAGTAACAGCCCGGAGTTGGGAAGTTGGCGGTGTTTCATCCCCGTGCCTCGGAGAGCACGTAAAGCTGTCGGTCCTGCGCCTTAACTCTCACTGGTTGTGTCGAGCAGTCATCCCACCGGAATATGAGAGTGATAAGGAATAGAGAGTGCACTTGTGTTTGCGCATATACTCGTGCACTATAATATGTCCCGCGCAGATGGCTAGTCTCAAAGAGATTGGCCGCCGTGGCCGGAATCGGTCAGGAGGACATCATATCTTCGGTATTTTCAGACCTTTTTTGTCATTTTTATTTATAATTATGTGAACCACCATACAATTTTTAAAAATTCTAACCAATAAGAGTAAAATAGATTAAAGTTTGACCCGAAATTTACTCCCAAGACTTACGGATTTGCAGCAGTACTAGCCACTAGACCACTGGGGTATTAGAAATAGACTGTTATGTAGCAAACTAAACAAAATATGGCTGTACTGACCGCAAGTGAACAAAACTAAATTCGAATAGTGTAAAAATTGTCGTAACGTGTTCAGATTAAAAATTAGGTCGGTTTACTTTTTGAAGCTTCCTCTATTTTTAGGTTAGGTTATGATGCGACCTAGTTAAAGATTTACTACTGGAAAAGGAATGGAGGAATACAACAAAAAGTTTTTTTTATATAATAAAATAATATTTACGTAGTCGGTAGTATGCCTTGTGAAGTGAACAAAATTTAGACTTAAAACGTAGTATTATAAAAGTTTAGTTTATTATTTTGGCACAGTATTGTTTTCTCTAGACCAGCGAGACTTTCTGCCAGTTTTGTGACAAGTGCAATTTAGTTGGATACTAAAAATCGTTGTGAATAAAAAAAACTGTTGATAACCAATACCTCGAGACATCGATCTCATTACAAAAAAATAAAGAAATAAATAGGTAATTCATATTATCTACAAATTAGACGTACTCGTACGTAGATCTATCTATTAAGCACATTATGCAAGTCTTATCTCTACGGAATTTTAGATTATTATCAATAAAAAAAATACAACTTTTTTGAATATCAAATTCGGTATAGGTCTATGCTATAGGTCTGTGCTATAGGTACTCGTAACCAACTGGCAAAAATGTCTGTAATATAAATATTTATATAGCACATTGTATTATAAATGGCAAATATTTGCCCGCAGCTAGCATGTACGGCAGCGAATGCAGAGGTTATTGGTTCGAGTCTCGGATAGAAACATCGCTTTATCCCAAAACGTTATATACGAAAAGAAAAGGCCTTACCTCTGAAAAAATTTCAGTTGCAGTACATTACGGCCTGCTTGAGCGAAGCTATTACACTTAAACCAAAGCCTATGAAACATAGTCGGCCAACGGATGTCACAGCCCAAGCTGCGATACACTAATGTCCCAAGCGAGTGTATGGCAGCTTGGGCTGGCTGTCACGTCCGTTGGCCGACTATATGTTTCATAGACTTTTTTAAATTATGAAGGCCAAGCCATGCGCATCACTAGTTTTATTTATATTTTCCATAAGTACCTACTTACTGAAATTTCATAAGTCTTCAAACAATTCTGAGAATTGTATAAAAAAAGGCAAAGTGTTTTAGAGAGTGTTTAACTATAAATTATTTCCGACTATCAACTGCTAAAACCTCTCAATTCTTGCACTTCAATTCGTATTACTTTAGTTTTCAAACTTCGGCCCTTGATATCGCCTTCCCAAGTGTGCCTTTGGAATTTTACCAAGTTTTTAAACCCAGTGTTTCTTAGCTTTTCTCTGAAGTTTCTTCTGAATTACAAAAATATATTTCATTCATACGAGTATTTAAAAAAATGCATAGTTTAGTTTTACTACAATTACTTAATGTAGTAAAGTATAAATCTAGCTTCATGGTAAGTTACGATTCAAGATGGATACCAGTTACACTACACATTGATGGGTAGAAACATTTGTGCTCATCACACAGATTAATGCCTAAGAAATTCTCTCCGCCGCACTCATAGTCACTTAATGAACCATTCAGTCATTCTGACTTAATGGTTCATTATGTGACTATGAGTGTGGGTGGCGGTCTAACCCCCAACTGCTGTATGCATATAAAGGCCTTTTTTGTTTTGTTGGGCTGCAAAAAAATAGAGAAATCCAAAAAAAAGCGATGGAAAATCGACAAGTTTCAGATTGACTCAGGAGGGTAAGTTTTTAGTATTGTATGATGTATACTTGTCTATTAAATGTAACACTATGAACATCTAAAAATCTCTAATATATATTATGTTTAGTGAGTGAAGAAAATTATTAGTACTGTTTTATAATAAAACATTGTTTTTACTCATCATAATATTGCTATTCGAAGCCTTTGGCCGTTGATATCGCCTTACCGAGTCACTATTGTCATTGGAATGCTTCCAAGCTCATTTATTTTTACTTTGAATTTCTTCGGTGTCTTATTGCAGCTTAATTTCTAGCTGTCGCACAATTATCTTAGCATTTATTAGGGCTGTTCTGAGACATTTTAATAATTAAAAGAAGATTTTAATCAGAGTTTGTATTAAATTTAGTTTTTTTGTTATTTTAAACCTTAAATAGGCATTATGAACGAAATACGAATTAAATTTAATTCAGTTCCAGTATTTGGTTATAAAACAGATTTAGAAAGAAAGTAAACTCGATCGTGAGAAATAATAATATAGATACAAAATAATAATAATGTTCTCCGACCGATTTCGGCCATGGCGGCCAATCTCATTGAGACTTGCCATTTGCCAATTACGCGGAAGATATTATAGTGCACAAGTGCACGCGCAGGCAGAAGTACACTCTCTGTTCCTATTACTCTCATACTCCGGTGGGACGAATACTCGACACGACCAGTGAGAACTAAGGCGCAGGAACGACGGTTTTTCGTGCTCTCCGAGGCACGGGGGTGAACCACCGCCAACATCCCAACACCGGGCTATTACTGAGGCTTACGAAACAGAAAGACTCGATAACTAAACTTGGCCCGACCGGGGACTCTAACCCAGGATTTCCGGTGTGTGACCATACATGCTAGCCACTACACCACCGAGGCAATGATACATAGATAGATCATTGACGAGTAGACGAAAACGACGACGATGTTAAAATGTCAAAACCGTAAGTAAATATTTCTTAATATAACTATATTAGTTATAGTTATCTCTGCGTACTCCGAAAGAGACGAAGTATTTTTAAAGTTTCTGCAAGTATAAAAAAATATACACCAGGATCCCTTTTGAAGTCGGCTTCAATCCATAAGCTCCCAATGTAAATATGCGAAAGCTGTAAAAGCTTTATATAGTCAACCATTCAACGTTATTGTGATGTGTCATAACTTCTTTATTTTAATATATTCAACATTCATAAACTTTGTAAAACGATGTCGAATTTAAACGAAAAACATAAGGCATTTTTCTATTCTATAAAACTTTAAAGAAACTGAAAAGACATTGAGAAATTTCACAGAATATTGTTCAAGACAAGGCAAAGGTGTAAAATTTGAAATGCGCAGCGTAGAATTTGAACTATGAGTTTGTACAGGGTTAGAATGCATCTACGCTTTGTAGCTGCCATCACGTCCCATCTTTGATGTTGTGCTTCCTTATATGGGCTATTTGAATAACTAACTAAAAGATAATACTAAACTTTAATAATTAAAATATATACAAGTATTTTTTATTAGGATTCAGGTCAAGATGACATTTTAGAATATGTAGTTGAATAATAATGATTTTTACAATTTTCAGCATTAACTTATTAAAAATTAATAAATATAATAATAAAATCAATAGACTTAAAAAAATTGATTAAGTATATTTTGTTATTCATTATTACTAGAAGTTATGAATATTTTTTTTCAAAAATATTTTTTTTTTCAAAAAGTATTGTTTTTTCTTTGTTTAACAATTTAAAGCAAATATTTAAGTATAACAACCATTATTATAAAAACATTCTCTCTATAATCAATACTGTTAAAATATTACTGAAAATTACCGCACTATTAATAAATATTCACACAATATCGTGATGTTAAGAGTAAATGAAAATATTAGCGACTCACATTTGCTCTGCTCGAGTTCGTACTAGACCAGGACTAAATAAAATTGATTCTTCATGAATCATTATATTTACTGAGAAAAACCGCAGTAAAACCGTAGCTTAAAACAACATATCGTACACACGAAGAGACTTTGCTTTATATTATGTAGAGATTAAAAAAAATCTATAACAAGTAATTAGCAAAGTGTTGGCAGCAGACATATTTACCTTTAGATAAAACCACGATAATGTATAATACTTAGAAAATACAACAATATTTTGTCAATATTACACACTACAGCATCCTATTTAATCTTGTTGAAATGTGACCTTTAATTTACATACTCGCTTATACGTGATACAGTTTACTATATACTCGTACTAGCTTGTACGAACGAGTAACTAGATGTTACTCATGCGGGCAAAGACTGCCAAACTGTAATGTTTTGCTTAATTTAATCCAAAATAGATTTTGTAGAGCAAGTTATAATTTAATGCATACAGTAGAACTTTGGCAGGATAGTTTAAGGCAGTTGGAAGATATGGTCGAGTATCGAATGATGAGATACTGGCTTTCCAAGAAAATATAATTTTATGCCTTATATATATAATGTTAGCTTGTGTTCAAGGCTTTATTTGTTTTTTTTAGATTTAGATTTTAATGAAACGAGAGACTATTGTCTAAATATCGTGTAGCTACTAGGAAAAAATCTCATTGACATTAGCAATATAAATTATATAGTGCGCAATTGTACGCGCAGACGCAGGTCACTCTCTATTCCTGTCACTCTCATACTACAGTGGGACGACTTCTCGACACGACCAGTGAGAGTTAGTCGCAGGAGCAGGCACGGAGGTGCCACACCGCCAACTCTCTGAGTTGGCGGTGTGGCACCTGTGGCACACTCTATCTTTGGGCTGTTAATAAGGCTTACTAAACAGAAATAATCAATGACTAAACTTTGCCTAACCCTGGACTCGAACCCAGGACCTCCTGATGTACACCTGAGCATACTAAATCTACACGAGGCAGTTAAGACGTATATTACGTACGTACCGGATTCCTAGAACTTATTGAAAAATCATTTATGAAGTTAATTTATAATACTAATATTTATAATAAAACTCATAACTTGATAATTTGAACAGTTAAAGTAAACTCAAGTTACAGCATGAAATAACAAGGTTTCTATAAAATTAAAGGGTATATGGAGGGTAAAATCAATCGTCACGTTCGCAAGAGGCGTACCGGCCGCGTGTTATTGGATTCTCACTAGTACTACATGTATTTATGATACCTCACTACCGCTTAGAAAATAATTTATTACAGTTCAGTGGAGTATAATTTAAGATAAATCTCATTTTATTAAAGTTACGGTTGATTTGTTCTGAAATATATTAATATTTTGTATTAACAAAAGCAATTTTAATCAATGAAATTGATATCTAATTTTGATATATAATATTTGTTAGAATATAATATTTGTTTAACAAATACATTACTATCGTGACTCTATTACATTTTCATATTGAGATCATGTTTTCTTCAATTATAGCTAAAATATGTAGAGCTCTACAAAATTATATTTATATTAAATATTGAATTAATAAAAAAAGCATTTATTTGCTCACGGGAAATTGGGAAACCTTAGCTGACGGATTTTAGTTTCTTATAGGCATAGAAAGAGAGGCCTTATATGGGCTGGCGGACTTCACATATCTTTTGAAAACTTGCTAGGTTCTCTCAGACATGTAGATTTTTTCACGATGTTTTTCCTGTTAGAAATTATTCGCACATTAAAATATGTGATGACCTGGATTTGAACCCGCTTCACTCGGTTAACCAAGCGAGCGCGTTGCCACTGAGCTACCACTGCCTATTGGTGAATCCTGAACGGGACCGTACTTAATGTAAGCACTTTTGAATCCTCAATTATAAGAGCGTGAATATGGTCAGTCCGATAGGAAGCACCACTACCATCTTGGAAAGCAGTTCTGCTGATTTATATGAGTGTGATAGGTAACAGATGATAGGTTAATTCTGTTGTTTGTCAGTTAAATTACTAATTAGCCAATATACATAACCCTTTAACCACGCTTTCCTTAGAGACAAAATTCACTTCCATTAGGATTTCTCTCTGCGATTATTGATAGCGTATATCAGTAGCATGATGTAATGAAATATACATTATCCCATAGGAACAAATTGACAGGAACAAATGAGTGAAATTAGCTACAATATATTCCAATACATCAAGTAGTCCCAATGGGAACACGTTGTTAAACTATGAGCTGTAAATGTTATTGAAAATGTCCTCAATAAAGATATATTATACTATATCCAGGCACGTACTCGTACAAAGCGAGTGCTTTATCTTATAGGTACATATTGTAAAATTTTAATACCTTTAGTAATAAAATATAAGAGTACTATTATAGGTAATAATTTAAATTAACGCAAATATTTAAAATTAAAAAAAATATCTATTCGGATTTTTTCGCGGATTTATTTTGATTTTCGGATTCCGACGTTTCGAATGCTTCACAGAAATCATGGTCAAAGAAGATACTGAGGTTTTAGGGGTCTCAAGGGCATTATACAACTTTACAGACATTCTACCCACAAAGTTTGCAAAATAATATAACGTACCCTACGTTACCACAAAAGTTTAAGCTGCGGGATTGACTTTTCTTTGCATGTTTTTACGCAGCACCACCTTTCCATAAGATCAGAACTAAAATTTTGTATCTTTACCGTCTCATTGCTGGGAAAAATCCTACCTCAATTGTGGGATCAGGACATAGTCTACCACGCTGGCTAAGTGTTTAAGAATTGGCGTACTACGCAATACGTCTTTCGTAAACTTCCTAGGTTACCTCAGACATGCACTTTTCCTAACAATGTCTTCCTACACCATAAGACAAGTAGTAATATACGCATAAACAATTTATAGGTAAGAAAATATACATATTATTAGAATAGCAACACTACATAATACTTTTGAATAACTAATATTAAAATAAAAATTATAATAATTATAATAATACTAGCTAAAAATAAGTTAATAATATTGCCATAATTATAAATTATTTTTAAATTATTTAAATTTAAATATAAATGTTTAGAATTAAAATTTTATAAGGTACTCTGATGCCATTTTCAAAATTTTTGTAAATTGTGGGTAGGCACTGTCTGTAACAAGTATATAAACCTATGAGACGTCAAATACCTTAGTCTCTCCCGTGACCATGATTGCTGTAAAGCATTCGAAACGTCGGGAACTAAAAATCAAAATAAATCCGCGACAAAATCCGAAAAGGTAGTTTCATTTATAATGTCGAATATTCGCGTAAATCTAAGAAAGTATTAGACAAGTAGTAATTATGTTGATTTATATTTCATAATAAAGGTAGTTGCACAAACCGACCTCAGGAGTCAGGAAAAGTGTCAGCGTTGACACTTGGACTCCAACCACCGCAGAGAGCGGACGTGTGCGACATTGTGAAGTAGTACCGAGTTTCATTTCATAACCTATATACAGTGGTTTATAGTATATACATATACATATCTTATACAGTTATTAGTGTTGTGATAAACATATATAATAATGTTCTCCGACCGATTGCGGCCACGGGGGCCAATCTCGTTGAGACTAGCCAACTACGCAGGAGATACTATAGTGCACGAATGTACGCGCAGACACAAGTGCACTCACTGTTCCTATCACTCTCATACTCCGGTGGAACGACTACTCGATACGAGTAGTGAGAGCTAAGGCGCAGGACCGACGGCTTTAACGGCTTTACGTGCTCTCCGAGGCACGGGGGTAACACACCACCAACTTCCCAACTCCGGGCTATTACTGAGACCTTACTAAACAGAAAGATTCAATAATTAAAATTGGCCCGACCCGGGACTCGAACTTAGGACCTCTTGATGTATGACTGTACATGCTAGCCACTACACCACCGAGGCAGGTATAATGGTATCGGAACCATAACTTAGTTATTATCACGTAATTAAATGTAAGATATAAATCTATATCCGCACGTACACAGGTGAGTGGGCCAAGAGAAAGGAATTAGGATTTTATTGGATCCTTCACTATACATAATATGCCTTTTTATTTTCTTTGAACCGTTGAGGGAAAGCTAGCGTATGTTCTTAGAAATAAAATTGGTTGAAGAATTTTAGTATACTATTTTTGATTTTTGCAAGCTTCGATATACTTTTATTTTATTTTATTTATTTATTTATGTACCACACAAAAAAGAAAGAACATACATAAAAAAAAAGAAAGCGGAGACATTGTGTACAAGGGATAACTTATCTCTTTAAGAGATTTCTTCCAGAAACCCTTTAGCAAGGAAAGGAAATAATAGAGAACATTAAGTGCGGTGTAGATACAAACTATAAACATAAATACATATATACATACATACATGAATACATACATATAAACATACATATATACATGCATACATAGATACATGGATACATACATATATACATACACATACTTTAAGAAATAAACATATAACAAGGAAACTATGTGGATTGATTTTTATGTGTGTGTACTAGTTAGTATAAAGGCATGTATTATGATATTGATATTTGTATTCAGCGCTTTTTAGGTACCCCCTTTAGCATACAATTTTTACAAACTTTGAATGTCTTAATTATTAATTATTAATAAAAACTAAAAAATAAATTTCAAGCTCCTAGCTTTAAAAATGACGTTATTTCCATACAAACATTCATCCCCTATTTAAACCTTTTACAGCCATTTTTTCGTCTTGAAAAGTAGCTTATGTCCTTTGTCAGGTTTTAGACTACATGTGTACTAAATTTCATTAAAATCGATTCAGTAGTTTTTGAGTTTATTCGTTACATACAAAAATACAAATCTTTCCTTTTTAAAATATTAAGCATAGAAATAGATTTAAGATAGGCACAAAACTGCAGACACACAGTAGTAAATAATAAACTTATACTACTTACCAGTGATGATCTGTGTAAAATAAAATATGTATTATATACCATAATATATACCAACCTAGGCTAATATATAGGTAGGTATACTGTAATGTTACATTACACAAAAGTTTGAGAGCGATGGTGATTGATTCACACTTTTACACGTATGATAATGTATGTGATACACATTGATATATTTGAGAGAAATTTGCAACAGTATAGGAATCCTGTGGTCAAGGGCCCTTCATGGGTCGCTTGCTCCCTGTGAACGGACAGGGGACTATAAGTTTTAAAATTCTAGTACAGTAAATAAAAATAATTAAATAAATATTATAATTATATTTTTTATTATAAACTTATTTTCTATTAATTTTCCAAACAATTTTTCAGTTATAAATAACTATCGCTGTGCAAAGCAACCGCAACCGCGAGCTGTGAGGAGCGTTGAATAAAATTTAATAATCACGAAAATGCTTCAGCGAAAATTTTGATCTAAAGATCTTTTAAAAGTTACTTTGTTGTTAAATTTTATATATTACAACATTAACACTGCTATTTATATTTAAATTTAGTATTACTTTAATATCTATTACCTATTTTCGCGACAAAATGAAGCTTAGTTTTCAATGCATCAAAAATAATAAAACGTTTTTAAGAAACAGCTTGACAGAATTATTTTTGCACTATTAGTAGATGTTGTTATATTTCTGTTTACTATTCAAATCTAGGTTCATATAATATAATATCTCAAGAAATCAAACCTTATTTGATTTTTGATGATGATTTTTAAAGAGTTTATAAATAAATAAATAAATATATTGGGACATTATTACAACAGCACCATCTAGTTCCGTGGCAAGCAACGAGGCTTGTGTTATGCATACATATTATAAATATAAACATCCATGACTGGAGTACAAACATTCGTGATCAACAAATGAATGCCCCCCGCGGGACTCGAACCCACGGCCGCTAGAGCAAAAAGTAAGGTCTACTATCAACTGAGCCAAACGTGTCATTGTTTAATAAATGTACTGTATAATAGCACATATCTCAGCATCCCTCTATTCTAGATTTTAGTAAACAAATTAAGACTCGTATCACGTGTCCCTGAATAAAGCAAAGATCATAATTACGAGTATTAGTAAAATTCAGCTTTTTTCAACGTCCCACTGCTGGGCACAGGCCTCCCTTCAATACGAGGGGATCAGGCCATAGTCTACCGCGCTGGCCAAGTATGGGTTGATGGACTTCACATATCTTTCGAAAACTCACTAGGATCTCCCAGACATGCAGGTTTCTTAACGATGTTTTCCTTCACCGTAAAACAAGTGAAAAAGATTCGCACATGAAAATATTAGAGGATTATAAAAATATTAGAGGAGACCCGGATTTGAACTCGCATCACTCGGCTATCCAAGTAAACGCGTTACCACTGGGCTACCACTGTCTCATTAGTAGTTATATATTATATAAAAAATACGCCGACAAAAACCCCTGACAGCAACTAGTAATAAATAGTATTTTATAGCCAATGAAATAATATTTTATGGTATGGCAAAACTGCCAACATTATAATACGGCCGTTCTTCTTTTAAAATACCATATCACCATATTTTTCAGTCGCGTCCAAATATAACTACTTTTTTAAATTTAAAAGTTGCACTAAATTTAAATATTTTAGGAACACTTTTAAGTATTTTATTATAATCCCTTAAGCATATGCTTCATAAAAACGCTGGGCGTAAGTAAAAATCAACTGTTTTTATAGTTTTCTAATAAAAAAAGTTACCTAAGTTACTCCTTTATTAGAATTTAAAAACAGGCACATAATACTTTCTTAGGTTTACGCGAATATTCGACATTATAAAATATGAAACTACCTTTTTGGATTTTGTCGCGGATTTATTTTGATTTTTAGTTCCCGACGTTTCAAATGCTTTACAGCAATAATGGTCACTGGAGAGTCTCTCCCGTGACCATGATTTCTGTAAAGCTTAGTTCCCGTGACCATGATTTCGTTCATTTATAAAAACAGATACTTCAATTTTATTTATATGTACTGATAGTCCTTGTAGCATACAACATTTAATTAAAAAAATATTTTTAACAAAAAGAACAAAAACCGACTTCCAAACTAAATAAATCTAAACTAAAAAGTAGAAAATAATACTTTTAAGGACTTTGTTAATTTTGGAGTCGGTGCCTCATCATCAAAAATAATCATCAAAATCGGTTCACCCAGTTCAAAGTTATGAGCTAACAAACATAAAAAAAAATACAGACGAATTGATAACCTCCTCCTTTTGGAAGTCGGTTGAAAAAAGCTTTTAGCTTAGTTTGGCGATAATTGAGTGATTCGTATAACATAACTTAAAAAGTAGATATCCCATAAAATATAAAATTGAGTACATTTATCAAGGTAATAGTAATTTAAACCGATCACTTTATAATTTTCGTAGCATGCCAAGTAGAAACGTGGTAATAAAACACAAAGTATTCTAAGCTGTACCTTACTTAACCATAAAATGAATAAATTAGTGCCTAAATAAAACTTCGAGCTGTTATAAAACAAATAACTGTAACAACTTAGCATCAATCACAGAAGAAATATAAATACTAAATTCAAAAATACGCAAATGTTTATAATATGTATTTTAAGGGGTTGTGAGTAAAGGTTAAAAAATTCTATATAAGCTATATGGCTTATACTCATCTACATATTTACAAACAAAAAAATGTAGGCTTTTAAAAAAAAGTTCAATATGTACGTTTTTTTTGTCCAATTTCGACCTGTTTACCTATTTGTTTAAACTAGTTACTAAGTACTAGATAAGAGTGATTAGATAGAACATTACACAGTGGTAGCGCAGTGGTAACCGGATGAAGCGGGTTATAATACGGGGTCTCCCACATCCATCATCCATTTTCAGGTGCGATTCATTTGATTACCTACCACTTATATTTACAGTGAAGCAAAACATCGTGAGTAATACTAATGTTTGAGAGAACCTAGCAAGTTTTCGAAGTACATGTGAAATCCGCCAACTCGCACTTGGCCAGCGCGGTGAACTATGGCCTAATCACCCTCGTATAAAACGATGTGCCCAGCAGTGGGACGTTAAAAAGGACTGAGTACAAGTAAAGGGAACATTGTCTTTTATAAAGGTATACTTTGAATCATGAGGTAAATTAAATATAACCTTATTATATATCAAAACGGTGTAGATCAGTACAATTTAGTTACCTTTATAAAAAAATATATTGATCAAAGCAAGCTTGCCATGTTTAATATTTGCGGTTACCTTTTATATAACTATTCGCACTTTAATATAAAACCACTAACTGATAACCACAAAAACGGTATATTCATACAAAATGCCAATGAACCAGTATATGATTTTCATATAACACTAGCAATGAAATATTTAAAATAATATCATAAATATTGACTTTAATCCGATTAAAAGTTAAAACAGACCCACTGTTTGGCAAAAGTTAACTGTTAAATATAATTAATCATAATACATTGTAATAAGCAGGTTTTTGTAAGTTTGTCTGTAAATTACATAGGTTGTTGTAAGCGACGTCTAGAGCAAAAGGAACCGGGCGCGCAAACTATACATATTTGCTTGTAGTATAGACTATAAAGTAGATTTTATAATTGTTATAGCAGCTCTTTAGGAGACTAAGAAAATAGTGATGTTAATAATTATTATATAAAATATCAGTGAGTGGATTCTCAATTTCTTTTAAATAAACCAAAAGCCGAGAAAACAATTTACAAGATTTGTCAACTTGGTATTATAATTAAATAATTCTATTTTAACTAACAGTTAAATTAATACGCATCGTAACCGGCTTATCCATTCAGAACCAAGTATGACACACAAAATTAAATTAATATTATAACGATCGCTTTGATTATACGAGTATAAGTATATAATATAAGCAAAGAACCATCGCTATCATTGTGGGCAGTGAACTTTGTTTATGCATACAATAAACCATTTGAGACAACATATTATTTTTATTGACACAAGTCCCGTCGATATATTTTCTTTCATGAAAGATAATAAGCGAAAATGTGAAATTCTTGGTAGAGAATCCATTTTCAATCTCCAAGTTAGAGACTCTACAAAACAATTCTTTCAACGCATATCGCTCTATATCCCTAGAGATGTAATATCAATTTCTTAGAAAATATAACATAGAGTATACTAATTTTAATATCTAAACTTAATACCGTAGTCACGTTCAATCTTGACTGCTCATAATATATGAAAAAATAACTTATTCTTAGTAAAAATATTAGAAAAAATGTCGACGTTCTTGTACAGAATGATCTTATTAAATATTATAAATATTTAAGATTACACATTACAATACGATTCAATATGAAAAATTAAGAAAATTTATTTAGCTCCAAGTTCACAAGACCTGGGTTTGAGTTACGGTTGGTTATTGTAAGCTAATTTTTGTAATATTTGGAACCCTTGAGTAGTTAAGAGAGGACTTTAAAATCTAAGTGACATTGTGGATAAACAAAAATAAAGTCAATAATTATGAGTGGTGAACACATTAATCTCAATTCAAGGTAGTTTTAGCATTAAATACGATACTAATTTTATATTCCACCGTTTTAACGTCCCAGTGATGGGCACAAAACTAATGTAAGAGGGTCAAAGGTGAACAAAATATGTGGGTTAGCGGTAGAGTATGTCTT
This sequence comes from Boloria euphrosyne, assembly GCA_951802675.2. NCBI lineage: Eukaryota > Metazoa > Arthropoda > Insecta > Lepidoptera > Nymphalidae > Boloria > Boloria euphrosyne. The sequence continues at coordinate 10,290,532 of OX637887.1, forward strand.
TCAAAAAGCTTTTCTCTCAGACATATTAGTTTCCTCACGATTTTATATTCACCGTTAGACGAATAACAACCAACGAATAACCACCACCATAAAAATATATTAGGACATTATTACACACAGCGCCATCTAGTTCCGTGGTAAGCTAAGCTTGTGTTACGGATACCAGATAGTTGATATACTACACATACAAAATTTAAATACATACATATAAATATAAACACCCATGACTGGAGTACAAACAATCATGCTCAACAAATGAATGCCCCCAGCGGGACTCGAACCCGCGACCATTGGCGCAGCACCTCTACCGACTGAGCCAAACGTGTTGTCATATAAGAGTATCTGTAGAGTCAAACCCGAGATTTGATCCTCTATTTGGTTAGCCAAGCAAGCGCGTAACCACTGAGCTACCACTGCTACTAATGATACAAAATTTATTTATGACGAATTCGCAATTTCGAAAAGAACTCGGAAAGTTGAAATCTATGAACTCTTTTACTTTTACTGCTTATAAGAAAATTTCAACTCCGATAAAACGGTGAGAATCGATTTTCGTCCCCCACATTTATATGACAGAGGACATTAACCAACGTGCATTAAATGGTGACAAAGTGCATCAATAATTTCTTATTCCTCTTAGTTAAGTTTCTATATAAAAATAATCTGTATAGTATTTTCGATACTAAGTAATTTATTATCTATTTAACATTCCAAGTTAAATCTTTACTTTATAGAAAATCTCTCTATATCTCTATATTTTTAGAAAATGTAATTTAAATAGTCATAATTATCGATACAGCCAAATCTACAGGTTTTAGAACGTTCGTATCTCTGTCTGTGACGGCATCACATGAATCCTACCTAACAATGAAATTTGGTATAATGATAGCCGGATATCCGGAACACTTTTACTTTTTACTTACTTTTATACCTTTACTGCGGAAAAATATCTCATCTCTGAGAATCATACTAACAGTTAACACGCACCTAAGAAACGAACTCGATCAGAGCAAGGGTGATTCACTAGTTTTTCATATAAAACAGAAATGTCATAACCTCTCAGTTTGACGACACGTTGGCTCAGTTTGACGACACGTTTGCTCAGTTTCTAGTGACTCTACTTTCTGTGCCAGAAGTCCCGAGTACGAGTCCCGCTGGGAGCATTCATTTGTTAAACACGAATGTTTTTACTCCAGTCATTGGTGTTTATATTTATAATATGTATGTATTTAAAGCTATATATATTGTGTAGTGTATCAACTATCTGGTAACCGTAACACAAGCCTCATTGCTTATCACGAAACTAGATGACACTGTGTAATAATGTCCCAACATAATTATTTATTTATTTTTATTATTATTTTATTATTTTTTTTAAATGAAAAGACAGACAAACGATTTCATAAATGTTTCGTTTTTTATTCTTCTAACGGTAATATAACTCGAAAAGTAAAAAGGAGGCTGACGTTACAGAAGTAATATATTAGAAGTCTTCAACTCGACATCCAAGGGCATTATGTCACGTAAAATCTTTATGAATAAGCAAAGATGTAAGCATAAAAAGATTCTTCGACTATCTCCTTGTATAATAAATTAGATCAGAAGTGTAGAGCAAGTTGAGATCAAGGTGTCAGTTGGGGTTGGGTATAGAGTAAATATTAAATTATTATCTTTGACCGTTGCTTCATTCGTGTTCAGTCTGTTTACATTATATTATTTTTTGTGCCTAGCTTATATTAAGTAAAATACATAGGTAACATTTTCCACAAATAATATCTCTAATATATAAAAATCTCGTGCCACAGAGTTTGTTATCGGACTCCTCCGAAACGAATTTTATGAATTTTTTTGTGTATACTTGGTAGGTCTGAGAATAGGTCATAGGTTATTTTTTATTCCCCTAGATGATAAGAGTGGCCCTCTCCAAATTTTTATTTTTTATTTTTAGACAAAATTTTATTATTTTTTTATGATTTGATATCAAATAACACTAATAAGTTATTACACAAAATTTTCATCTTTATACCAACGCGGGCGAAGCCGCGGGAATTGCAAGATTACATATAAAAATGTAACCGAAGCAAATCTATAAATATATTTTATTTTAAATCTTATTGTAATATTATCGATACAGAGACCGTATCAATAATTTTAATTTTTTTTATCTGTCTGTCTAGATAGACTCCCAGATGGAAACGTAACACGAGGAAACCGTTGGATAGATTTTTTATGAAATCTGGCTTGAAATTAATCATAGCTGATTGTACAAAAAAATTGGTAATTCAAAAATGAAAGTAAATTCGCTAATAATCCTACTGAAATTTGGCCACAGGTGCTTATGTTGAAAGGTTGTAAAAAAAATAATAAACATTTTTCATTTGTATACGTATTACTTGCGTACTGAGAATCCATAAGTTATACGCAAGGGACCCGAATATTCATAAAAACGTCTAGTTATGGATGTACAGTAGTCTAAACCTATACTATTCTAATTATAATATTATTGAATTATATGAGATCGTTTCGATCGTATTCGTTTGTGATTGACTCAAAAATTTGATTCGTGGGCTATTTTTTGTATTTCATATATTTTTTTTATAATCTAAGCAGATTTTCATGTTTAATCCTATTTACTAGTAATAAGTATTATTTTGACCAATCATGAGAATGTTTGAAAGTAAGGTAAATGGTAATTCAGGTATGCATATTTTGCGACGGCCTATATATCATTCTCATTAAACTTTTAAGCTGACCTTGAATGTACGAGTATTATAGAAAAAGCTTCTACCCTCGACATTTCTAACGCGACTTATTATTATTAAAGCACTAACGTTTATCCCCGTTTCCGCTTGCAAATAGGCAAATAGCAAATATTCCAGAACAGTACCTTCTACTTTTTTGTTTGTAAACCAATTTTTTTATTTTGTAGCTGTATTTATCAATAAAAAATATGATGATCGAATTTCAAAGAATTGGACGAAAACTAGCGTATGTTTATGGTTCACAGTTTAGAAGCAACAAACATTGAGTGTGTTCCATTCACAAATATACACATTTTACTTATGTTATATACTTTTTTTATTATATCGTATTAGAATGGTGAATGATTAATCGTTTCATCCTAAAATAACATCGCTTTTAGGCAATGAATATTATATGCCATAAATAAAAATCCAAAACGTTATTCCATCCTCAAGTATCATTTATACTGATAAATCAAATTGAAGTGCCTTTTGTATCATCAATATAGCAGCTTTTTTATTAACGATATGTAATTAGATACAGTACTTATAACAAAAACACAAAATTCTAACGTTTGTCTGTCTGTTTTTGATGGTATCACGAATAAATAACTGGAGAAATTTTGATAAAATTTGGTATACCAAATTTATATCTCATCATCATCATCATCAGCCCTTTTTAACGTCCCACTGCTGGGCACGGGCCTCCCTCAGTACGAGGGGGATCAGGCCATAGTCCCCCGCGCTGGCCCAGTGCGTGTTGGCGGACTTCACATGTCTTACGATAACTTGCTAGGTTTTCTCAGACATGCAGGTTTCCTCACGATGTTTTCCTTCACCGTAAGACAAGAGGTAGTCATGATATAAATGATTCGCACATGAAAATATCAGAGGTGCGAGACCCGGATTTGAACCCGCATCACTTTTTACTGTAGTATAATATTACATATTTGAGAAATTTACAGGTACTAACCGTTACAACGTACCTACGAAGGAGCCAAAGCAGAGCGAGAGTAAATTGCTAGTTCATACAAAAAATATTTTTTCTTTTAAATCATTGTTTAAAAAGTTTCAATTTCAAATTTTTTAATATTTTAAAATTACAATAGCAAATGCCTTGACTAGCGCAATCAATATGTAGTTACGATTTTCACTCTATCACGCTACTGATCTAAACAATAAAAAGGTAATAATGAAAGACTTCCGTTTACGTTACGAACGTGATGTCAAATATTACGGAGGTTGTTTAAACTTACTTAATGGGAAGCAATATTATAGGCAATGAAATGTTCTCTAAAGTAAGTACCATATTAAGTAGAATGTTAAATTTTCATAATTTATACAAAAAATAGGGACATTTTATTTAATAACATATTTCGTAAGGAAAAATCACAATAATTATTTCTATCTCTTTAAACATATCTAAAAACTCACTTAAGCACGGTTAATAAATAAATATGTCGGCACATTATTACATACCGCGTCATCTAGTTCCGAGGTAAGCTACAAGGCTTGTGTTATAGATACCAGATAATTGATAACTACACATATATAACTTTAAATACATTTACATATCACAAATATAAACATGACAGGAGGAGAAATATTTGTGCTTAACCAATGAATGCCACCAGCGGGACTCGAACTGCGACCACTGGCGCAGATAGTAGGGTCACTACTCCGAAGCCACTTATAATGTTAGTACTTTCAAAGCAAGAGTGAATAGGCATTTTCTGGGCTAGCGCGCTCCAATCTAGACCTCATCAGTGCTTTCGTTGATTGTCGTCAAGCGTAAGCCTATCTAATAATATAAAAAAAATGTTCCTAGTATATGCTAAAAAGGTCATCCTAAATATTTATCCTGAAAACAACGTTACCTAAGCAATATTATATCGCCCTTTTAAAATTGTTAACCCAAGGGTTGGCAAACAAAATTACTTTTTCCTGTCCAACGTAGCTGTAATTTCAGTTTACTTTGACGTCTAAAGCAGCACCTTTCTAACTTAAATTGGGCCAAAGTGTATATATAATTTATTATAAAGTAGGTACGTGAGTTGTCTAGACTGCAGATTATTTTGAAATAATAATGCTTAGTTATACATATATACGCGAAAACTCTATTCACATTTTTTGTTACAGGCTTTATTTAAAACTGATTTGTGAAAAGTTTTAATATATCGTGAAATCAAAATTTTGGAGTATTTTTTTTAAATGTTTCATCGTTTTATTATCAAGAGGTTAACTTTGTATGTAGAGGCTAATCTTCAAAAATACTTAATCGATTTTTTTTAAATTAAAGACTATAAGGTACACTGTAATCTAAGCGAGTTATACATTATTATAAGAATTTAAATCAAGTGTCAGTCTGTAAGTCTGGGACTTGGGAGTAAGCTACCACCGACTCGGAATGCTGTTCTGCCGAGAAGAGCCGGCGAGAAACTCAGCAGTTGCTCTTTTAAAAAAAAAATTTTATTACAATATTTAACCTTATCATTTAAAAGGAATAATGATTATAAGTCATCAGACTTTAAATTTTTAACTGTAGAAAGAAATTAATTAGGAAATCATCGAAGTATTGAATTATCAAGTTTCTATACTCAAATAAATAAAACGTCTCGGGTACCAATATCTAACCAGATACAATTTCTTAAATTTACACGTTTATTTATAGGGGTTTTATTTTGATTCATGTTTAGTTTTACTTTATAACACGAAAAAGCTGTAAAAACTTTATTAAACGTATTACTTTATTTAAAGGGATAAGTGAGTAAGAGAGGCAAAGCCACGGTCAAATGGTAGTAAGTAAGTATTTTAATTAAAAGTTATTTATCAAATACGACAATTATCATCAGTAGTAGTACTAGCAAGAGATAGATTTTTAAATTAAGTTTCATATCTCAATGAATAAAAATATAGTGTAACTTTGATCGGACCTGAATATTCATACTTTGTGCGAAATGTGACTTAAAAGATAGGATAGTTTTTATCCTGGTTAATGTTTTTTGGATAGAAAAATAACGATTTTCACATCTCGAGAAAGATTTCGGAGATAGAATCTGAGAAATGGCTACTTGAAGCTACAAATTTTACCCCCAAGTTAAGTGAAAAAATACTAAAGCTTTTCAAAGCAACGCGTAGCTGGGTTTTCTAGTAGTATATAAAATACATAAAATGTCATTTAAAACGCTATTTTACAAGCGAGGTAAATAAAATTCGTTAATACCCATAATTATTATACTTTATATTCGAAGTAACAATCAAATTGATCGTCACTTCTTCGTTAAAGCAAATTTATTCGTGTAACATTTAAAGGTACGTCAGGCAAGCTTTCTTTTTCCTATTTTTATTTACTGTTTTATGAACCGAGAAGCACAATAATTTACTCGTGGCAGTCTTTGTGACAATGTATTATGATTCATTTCTTTAAGACATTCTTATTATACTTTCTTAGTTTTACGAGACTTTCTTATCATTCTATAAGAAATCAAAAAGCTATAGAAAATATTGTTTTATCCAAACTTTGAAATTTATTGCGCTTAAAAAGTTGAAAAATATAGAACATTAGGAAAAAATTGAGATGGTTTATCGATTATCGATATCGATCGATATCGATATCGAAGGATGTATAGTGAAAAAATGAATAAAACATCTAATATTTTAAATTTAATTACAAAGAGGACGACAATTGTTGAAAACAAAGCTTATTATTAATGAATTCTATAGACCAATGATAGTATTCTAATTATATAGATTTTTTTCGTTATATTTAATTATATACCTGTAGAAATATAAGTAACGCTTATTTATAATTTATAACCCAACTTATATACTAAACTTTTTAATTAGAAGACGTAGAGATGCGCATATTTTTAACACCAAAGTCTCATTTAAATTAAGAGACGTATAAATTAGAACAGATGAAAAATTAAAACCATAAGTAATAAACGTTGAAATATAAACATTACCATTATTTTCCACCATCAAACAGGTAACGGGTGAATATCCTCAACACTGCCACTGCACATATTAGTACTTCACATATAAAAGTATTACACTTATTTCAAAACCACATCAAAATAAACACAGACACGATATTACTGCAGCGTAGACCCCACGCGGCTACTGCTACGTAACTGCCGCTACGGTGCTACGAAGTCAGCCGAGTGTTGCCGAGCATTCACGAACTTCACGGGGGGTCGAGCCGAATTTTGCACAGTGTTTCATATTTTATAACAGTTGGGACGCGAAACGCCAAAGTCGGGTTTGTATAGATGGAACTGGCACTAGCGTATTTTATTTGGAAGATATTTTTTAAGTTGCTCCGAGAATCTATTGTCTTCGCCCCTAACTGTGATTTTAAAGTTGAGGTTCTACTAATAGCGTCTATAAAATTGTTTTGGCATTTCGTATCATGATGCTAGATTATTCCGTTCTTAAAGACTATAATTAAAGGCTTAGTGGTATTTAAGTAATTTGGTTTAATAGTGGAATACATATAATTTGTGAGTGTCAGCTACTTAATTAAGTAATTTGAATTTTAATTTAATATAAACGGTTAATTATCACCCTTGCTGAGGCCATAGGTTCAACCATAAAACTTAATATTATATTACAACACAATCACTATAAATTATTTACTTACTAATTCTTTCCTGCGGCTTTCCATGCATGATAAGTAGAGCTGAGATCAAGCGTAACTTATCACAGGCTAAAATCGATGTTCATGCTATTAATTTAAATATGTTTACGCAGAAAAGACAAAAGGCAGATTTACTTAGTTTAAATTTATTCTATGTAAAACACCCTTACTTGATAAAGCAAAACACAAGTAATGTACGTAACTCACATTCATGAAATATTTCTATGCAAAAATTACGCACATCTGTTGCTACGGGAAATAAAATCATAATAAAAATCCCTCTGATATATTATCATATAGCTACCTTCTTATCCTCGATTCGGTCGAGTTGATCTCTAGAAGCCTTCTGTATATATAATAATATAAGCAAGAAACGCGACTTTTTAGCATTTTTTTTTCTAATGATTGAGTTTCTCCAATTGATGTTATAATTTTTTAGTAAATTTTAATAAAATCCGTCCAGTTATTTCAACGTTGATAAAAGTCAAACAAACACAAGCTCACATACTAATTTATAAAAGGAACATTATGTAAAGATAATAAAATATGTAAATAAAAATAATGTCAGAATATTATGACGCAATATTGTGTGTTACGGATACCAGATAGTTGATACACTATGCATATATATAAATTAAAATACATACATCTATATCTATACTAATATTATAAAGAGGAAAGATTTGTATTTTTGTATGTAACGAATAAACTCAAAAACGACTGGATCGATTTTAATGAAATTTGGTACACAAGTAGTTTAGAGCCTGAGAAAGGACATAGGCTACTTTTAAGGCGAAGAAAGGGCTGTAAAGGGTTGAAATAGGGGATAAAAGTTTGTATAGAAATTACGTCATTTATAAAGCTAGAAGCTTGATACTTATTTTTTAGGCTTTCCATTATATAATATAAATAAGTACTACATTCAAACTTTGTAAAAATTTTATGCTAAAGGGGGTACCTAGATGCAAACCAGAGCGAAGCGAGGGTGAGTCGCTAGTACATTATAAATATAAATACATTACAAAATACCCATGACTGGCGTACAAACATTCGTGCTCAACAAACAAATGCCACCAGCGGGACTCGAATCTGCACCCGCTTGCGCAGGATGTAAGGTTACTGAGCCAAACGTGTCGTAATATTGACCAAAGTTTATATTAAACTTTGCCAAAATATATTTTACGAAATATCTCTCATGGGATCACATATGTATATGAGTCTGGGAAGTAACGTGGCAATTGAAACGGTCATTTAGTGCCATTCATTTTGCATTTCATGTTGCTAATAAGTTATAGAAACGTGATGTTATTCGGAATAATACTAGTAGTGGTAACGACGTCCTTGACCTTCACTAACAAGTGAAGTATTTTGATTTATACTGGAAAAGGTGAATTTTGTTTATTTTCCACTAGCAACTCACCCTCGCTTCGCTCGGGATCGTCCCTGGGTTTAGCGAGAGCGAAGCCGCAAGTTCCGCTAGTAAATGTACACAAAACATTGACGAATTATATACTAAAACCTTCCTCGAGAACCACTCTATCCATTAGTGAAAACGGCATGAAAATGAGAGCAGTAGTATTTAACTTTATCGCGAACAGACAGACAGACGTGACGGAGGGCTTATAATATGTAGTGATTATTTTAATACTACTATTATTATTATCTTATTCTATATATAATATAATATATTTTTTTAAATACTTTGTTTTGATTCCAAATACATTAAAAAATATACTACAAAAATACAACCTAATTGAGAACCTAATATTTGAAGTAAGTTGAAAATCAATGCGTTTAAAGCTGGCTGGAACAATTGTTTTCAGTTATATCTGTGTATGTACATAATTTTGTCTGTAAAATTATTATTTACTATAGCTATAACTAACACTTTAAATCAACTGTTACAGTTTAAAGTAGCTTTATATAAAATATTGGGTTGTTTTGTCAAGCCCTAGTCAGGTAGTAGGAGTCTTAAGTAAGTGAGAGACGGTTCTGCTTTTATTGGCTGATTTGAAGTTTAATACAACATCAGTAATAAATGTATAAAAACAGTATGAAAGTGTAAACAGTAAACAGTATAACATAGGCCATTTATTACTTCTGGTTTTTTTTTATGGGACAAAGGGGGCAAACGGGCAAGAGGCTCACCTGATGGGAAGTGATTACCTCCGCCCATGGACATCTGCAACACTGTAGGGCTTGCAGATGCGTTGCCGGCCTTTCAGGAAAGTGAGGGAGGGAGGAGGGAGAAGGTCGGGAGGAGGGAGAAGGTCGGGAGGAGGGAGAAGGTCGGGAGGAGGGAGAAGGTCTGGAGGAGGGAGAAGGTCGGGAGGAGGGATGGGGAGTGGGCTTCCTGGACTCTCACTTACCGGACGAAACCGGCCGGTGCCGGCCCATTCGGCTGCTACCCGAAAGTAACAAGCATGGCACTACCACTATGAGAATTATGAGAAGAGAGAAAATTCTGGTAGCCTATGTAGTCCCTCTGTGGAATAAATTTCATAAAAATCCGCTTTTTCGGAATAATGCAGTAATAACACTTATACTCACACAAATGTACGTATACATACATATAAACTTTCTTTATAATATTACAGCATGATGTAAATTCTAGCTTGTCTAAAAATTTTCCTACTATAAAGAACTTTTTGTGTAAAAATTGCTATAAAACTTATTCATCTCTTGTTTTCTTTTCATTAGCCACATTGTATTTTATATGGAAAGTTTGCTTAAGATCTTTGTAATTAAATATTAATTTAGTAAAATAAATAATTCTCATTAAAGATGAAACGTAAGTAATAAGCTATGTATATTATGTATGGTTTTTACGGATTCATAGAAAACTAGCCTAGTTTCATTTTATAGGATACTGTAGATTTCTGAAAGATTAAATATTTTCCAGCAACAAAAAAGGATACTATATGTTGTCATAGATAACCGGCTATCATTATAGCAAATTTACCAAAATCTGAACAGTGGTTTTCTCGTAACGCATTCCCAGACGAACAAATTCAACTAAACTAGCTTCGTATCTGTTTGATAATAATGCCTTTTAAAAATTAGAAAAAATGCCGAATATAATAAGAAAAAGTTAGAATTTTATTGAGTAAGTAATATATAATATAAATTTTCTCTAAGCTCTACTATACTGTATCTACTAATCAATTAAGGTATTAGATCATTTTTTGTGTAAGACAAACAAAAAATGACAACATTCGACTTAATTAACTATATTTATCTAATTCTTTTCATATTGGATGACATCGAGACGTAGTTCGATTCTACGAATGATTCGAGAAAGTTTACCACAATGATTATACATATATAAAAAATCTGGATAAACGAAAGTTTTGAAGCAAATTTATTATTAATATATTCCCTTTGTGTATCAGACGTGGAAATAAAAAGAATATTTTAGTATAGAATGTTTGAAAACTTATTTCGTTATACAATTTGAATAATAAAATGAGAATAAAAGCGAAGCGTTCACTAACAATTCTCAATCTGAGCCAAAATATTTGACCCAGCAACTTTCAAGATTTTTCTCAAATCATTCTTTTGTATTTTAGAAAAAAAAATGTTTTAGACATATGAAAATATTTTTACAATGTTATTCAGTGAAGACAATAATAATATTACAACAGCGCCATCTAGTTCCGTGGTAAGCTAAGAGGCTTGTGTTACGGATACCAGATAGTTGATATACTACACATATACAATTTAAATACACACATATTATAAATATTAACACCCAATACTAGAGTACAAACATTTTTGCTCAACAGATGAATGCACAGCGGGACTCGAACCGGCGACCGCTGGCGCAGAAAGTAGGGTCACTACTAACTGATCCAAACGTGTCGTCAATTTTTTCTCTTTTGTCGTCACTTTCACAAATTAATTTTTATTAATTAATTTCGCAAATTATTTCCAACATTATATCTATTTGAGGGAGGGTGACAAAAGGCATTGTGAGAAAACCTGCGTATCTGTGAGAACTTAGAAAGTTTTGACAGACATTTAAAGTCCGCACATCCGTACTTGACCAGCGTGGTCTATGGACTGATCGCCGTCGCATTGATGGGCTAGAACCCAATCGTACATAAAAAAACGCTATTGAAATGAATAAGCTAGAGCTTATATCATTTAACCGGTTATAACGAAAAGAAGTTTCAAACACACATCCGTATATTTTCATTTATAATCTTAATGTGATAAAATTCCCAGAGCAACAGTTACCATACCTTTTAGTACAGAAAAAGTTTTCAATCCCTGACGAAAACAACTGATTCTGTCCTTCATAGAAAATTATATTAGCCATATTACATCTATTTATTAAATAATTTTTCTTAAATTATAAATGAAACTACCTTTTCGGATTTTGTCGCGGATTTATTTTGATTTTTAGTTCCCGACGTTTCGAATGCTTTACAGCAATCATGGTCACGGGAGAGACCATGATTGCTGTAAAGCCGTGACCATGATTGCTGTAAAGCATTCGAAACGTCGGGAATTAAAAATCTAAATAAATCCGCGAAAAAATCCGAAAAGGTCGTTTCATTTATAATGTCGAATATTCGCATAAATCTAAGAAAGTATTAATTTTTTCTTAAAGTTATAATAAAAAGTGATCTCCTCTTTGTGTCTCGCTTTAATTTAAAGTATCACACGGAATATCCTCTTCGAAACTGTTACATCAAAATCGATTGAATACATATTAGTTTTAGGTACCCGTACTCTGTGGCCTTGTGTAAAGCGAGATGACTCGCTTTGGTTAAGTGTTTACAAACTACAGCCAAAATCAGGTTTAACTATGAATTTTAATCCACTTAAATAAGTTTCGATCTTCACGGATTATTAAAAATGATTAAATAAAAGCTTTTGTATTTGAAAGTATGAAGTAAGCTTCCCAACTTGGTTCTGATATATTGTACTTATATGAAGGTAGAATATGAGTTAGACGCTTAAGCTTAATTTTATCCCTGTCATTGAAATTGAATATGATTTTTACTTAAAAATCCACTTCGCTTAGTTTTCCAAATGATTACGCTACCAATGGACTAATTTGATATCATTTATTATTAAATTTTATTACGCTATATAATATAATAATTATACTAGTATTAGATGTATGGCTAGACAGTCTAATATATCGTCCGATTTTTCATAATATGATAGATCCCAACATATATAAACTTTTTACTTAAAAACTATCACGCCTATAGATTTGTGCTAACATAGTTAGTAATTTAACTTCATATTTACGTATGTTATCTGTCAAAAATATATAATTTTGTAACTATTAAGAAAATGAACATTAAGAATTATGTTCACTGGATAGAATGTTATAGTACTACTAACGCCATCTGTTAAAAAGCCAAAGAGTGAACATCGCTGTAACATTATTACCCGTTAGAAAAACTACGCGAGCCCTCACTAAGCTCAGGTTTTTGGTAGTTATATCTATATATTATAGAAGCGACTTACAGAGGGCAAGTTATATAAAAATAGTAATTGTGAACTTACCTTATGAGATAGACACATGTTATTATGGATTTTCAGATCTTCTTGAAGCCTTTTTAAAGGCTTTAATTTTTTCTACTACATACATTGTTTTGATGTATCTTTGGTTTAGCTTCAGCCACGTATTAGTACGAAAAGAGTTATTTTACGAAATCATTAGAAATATTTAATATTCTCGACTTTTCTTTACCATTATATAATGTGCAAACAATTATCGAGACAAAAAGTCTCTTTCAAATAAGTTTTGAATTCAAGCGTATAATAGAAAGCTATTTCAAGCGTCAATCTATTGTTTTGTTTTTTACGTCTTCAATGAGGAATATTCTGATATCAATAGAAATTATGAAAAATTATAATGGAGTCACGTCACAGTCGTAAATTGGTTGTATGTAAATATATGGGTTTGTTCCTTATTCTTTATTTTATTATGCCTTTAACTTAACTCTACATCTAATATATAAAAATCTCGTGTCACAGTGATTGTTATCAAACTCCTCCGAAATGGCTTGACCGAGTTTTATTAATTTTTTTCTGTATATATGTAGGTCTATGAATAGTTTGTAGGCTATTTTTTAGTCCCCTAGGTGATAAGGGTGTCACTCTCCAGGTTTTTATTTTTTTATGATTTGGCATCAAAAAATATTTATAGCCCTACATTTTCGTCCTTCTCCACCAATCCCTGTTTTTTAATAGTAATTAGAACGCGGGCGGAGTCGCGAGAATTGCTAGTATAGTATAATTATGAGTACATTGAATATTTTTTCGAAAATCTTATTAAAATAGTCATTTTATTCGATACAGAGGTCGAATCTTGAGAATTTATTTTATTACTAGACGAGTTTTTAGATTCTTTGGCTATCTATCTATCTATCGATCGAGCTGTCACTACATCGCGAGTAACCATTAGACATAATTTGATGAAATTTGGTATGATGTGTCAGCAATATCTTTAGCCCGGAAGTTAAACAGTGTCATGACAACTTAGCTGTCATCCCCCACTTTGATTACTCTCCATAAATACGAAGTTTGTCGCTAAGAACGGGCTATTCCTGTGCGAGTTACGTTGTAGTGCTTTAGCTAAGTGACAGTGCGTGAAGTATAAAAGTGAAGTGAAGTGAATCAGTGAATTGTTATATAATTAATTAATGTTATTTGTTATTAATGGTATAAAGTGATTATATTTGTGGTGTAAAGAAATAAGAAAGGTGGAATAATTTAGTGTGTAACAGTTTGAGTGTTCATATATACACCCGTCGTTTACAGATGATTCTTGGTTATTCGAGTCAACACATAGGATACTTTTTACTGCGGAAAAACTCTCATCTATAAGAATTTTACACAAATCCTTAAAACATACACCCTTAAAAGGTATGAGCCCGAGCAGAGTGTCGTCATCGTCGCTACTATCATAATAAGAGCTTAAACACGCTTAGACATAGTTGCTTAAATCATAAACAATAAACATTTACATTAACCTAAAGCCAACCCGTGACCTCTTATATAGTAAACAGGACCGGGCAGCACAAAGGCTACGCTCTATTGGACCATTTCAATAATGAAGTACGAAATCATTCATCACCATCCCTCATTTCACGAACAAAAACGTATTCGAACGAAAATTAAAAGGAAATTATATTTTGTATGGTCGTAAAACTGAATGAATCAAATGTTTCCGTCGTACGGTACGTCATTGTCAGGCCCGTTTACATTTTTACAGGGTAATAAAAATTCGAGTTCAATTAGCTTAAATGAATTGGGTGATGTAAAGGAATTGCAATTGCTTACATAAAGTTGAGCTTTGATGTCAAAACATTAAATTATTATGTCTAAATATCCTTACCAATGATATTATAAGTAAAAAGGTGTAGATACGTTACCTAAACGACATTCTACCTTCAAAAACGGCACACTAACGCACACATGAATAACTAAAAATATTGCAATAACACTGAACACACTACATTACGATTAGTTGTCACAATAGGATGGCATGATTCAAGTATCGCCAGTGAAAAAGAGACAAATATAATTCGCGGCAGTGCGTCGTCAACGCGTGACTATGTTCAGGTGGGCCAATTAGCCTAGTTTTAGTGTGCCGCTTTTTGAGCGCGTATGACTTATCTACACCTTTTTTCCTAGTATATCAATGATCCTTACTAATATTATAAATGTAGAAGTTACTCTGTCTGTCTGCTGTCTGTCTGTCGCACTTTCACGCCAAAACTACTAAACCGATTTAAATGAAATTTGTTACACAGATATTCTAGAGCCTGAGAAAGGACATAGTCTACTTTTCAAGGTGAAAAAAAGGTTGTAAGGGATTTAATTACAGGATGAAAGTTTGTAAGGAAATTACGTTATTTTTAAAGCAAGAAGCTTGAAACTTATGTTTTAGGCTTTTGATTAGATATAAATAAAAAAAAATCGAAGTATTAAAGTTTGTACATATTTTATCCTAAAGGGGGTACCGAGGTGAGCTAGGTTAGGTTATTTATATATAAAAAAAAGTTATGGTTTTTAAGTATGTGGGAAAATTATTGTAGATAGGAAATCTACGGTACAAATATCTTATTACGTCCAGATATGTCCAGCAATCTAATATAGAGGGAAGAAATAATGAACGATAATGAACAAAATGAAATCGTTTTCTTACTCACTCAATTTTTATGTTTGTTATACGAGTGAAATACTGTAATGTCATAATAATTAAAAAAAATATATAATAAAAGCAACTTATCTTTCACTTTAAAAGTATACATATTCAACACTAGTATAATATACTATAATATACAATAAAAGTACGAAAATTTCATAAAATACTGAAAATATTTTTATGGAAACGTAGAGGTTTAATTTCTAACAGGCAAAGTTATGGGCAACGGGTAGTATTTCATAAAATACAAACTTTTACCTAGCTTGTATGCGCATGAACTATGAGAAAGTTTAATTATTTTATTTCTTGTAAAGAAAAAGGGTTAAAATAACAAGAAATCTTGTGTTCTAACAAAATTGGTTAAGCGCGAATGTGTTTCTGAAAAAAAATTATGTAATATTATGGAAAACTGACTGATGAAAGTATTCGTTTATTCCATACGTCTTAATCTATAGTAACCAAACAAAAGTAGAATATTTTTTATTGAGATCACAAGTTATGGCATTATTTTAAACATATATTTTTTTCTCTCTGTCTGACTTATACATCTGTACTGATAAATAAAATCAACCCGTCTGTTTGTAACGTAAAATAATAGCATTTTGCTAAATGTAAATGAAATTATATGCGATACTTACTCGATAAACTTCATTTTTAAAAATGTTTGTTTTTCGATCTATATGTCTATCTATCTATTTGTCTATTCCGACTAATCTCCAGTTGGACTGATTTTAATGGGACTTTTACTAGCAGATACTTGATATTATAAGGAGTAAGTAACTTTGGCTTTTATTTTAGAAAAAGATGTACGGTTCCGCTGAAAAATAAAACATAACTACGAGTATAAATGAATTCCGAAAACCGACAGCGAGTCATTAGTTTTATTAATAAAGTGATAAAATATGGAACATGACTACACTAAATGACAGCATCAAATATTATTCAACAATCTACGCGCTGAAATCACTTATAGTCGGGCCTTGTAAACTACGAACGGTACAATGTTTGTTTGAAACAACTTTCGAAAAATATTGCGGCACAATTTTTACAATCGAAAAGGCATATGTTTGAGATATTTTTTATCAAAAATATACTCTATCAGTTCTACATAAGGTGTAAAGTCGTTCTGTTTGAGCAAGTACAGTTGTTTTTGTGACGTGAGAAGTTTGTTTAGTCTCAACAATATTGAATGTAGGCCATCAAGGCGTACATAAAAATCTATAGTTATTTCCATATTGAAATATTTCTTATTGGCTATATTGGCTTCGGCTTTCATATCTTCTTTCTCTATATTTTAAGTGCATTTTATTTGGATTAAAATTTAATAAGGTTTAGTTAGAATTTAATAAATAATAAATATAATAAATATGTTGGGACATTATTACAACAGCGCCATCTAGTTCCGCAGTAAGCTACGTAACGTGCTTGTGTTGCGGATACCAGATAGTTGATATACTACACATATAATTTTTAAATATATACATATTATAAATATAAACACCCATGACTGGAGTACAAACATTCGTGATTAGCAAATGAATGCCACCAGCGGGACTCAACCTGCGACCGCTGGCGCAGAAAGTAGGGTCACTACAAACGAGTCGTCGCTAATACTTTATTTAAAAAGTTAAATGATTGGAAAAGCTTTTTTCGTTTATAAGTTTCACTGTTATTTCAAAAGCAGAGTTATGTGTGTAAATGGCTTTATTATATTAAAAAGAAAATATATAAACACTAGCAATTGCCGCGTTTTAATCAGTATTAAAAAATAGGGATTAGTTGTCGAAGGATGAAAATTTAGGGTTATAAGTATTTTTGATACCAAATCATAAAAAGTAAAAATTTGGTCTAAAAATAAAAAACAAAAAATATGGAGACGGTTAACCATATCACATTATTTTCAGATCTACAAAATACACACAAAAAATCATTAAAATCGGTCGAGCCGTTTCGAAAGAGTTCGATAACAAACACTGTGACACGAGATTTTAATATATTAGAAGAAGAAGAAGATTATAATTTATTCTATCTATACAACTTCATAGAAAAACTATATTAATGACCACTTTTATAATTAAGAAATAGTTACTAAGTACTTAATGGAAACAAGTTAATAGGAAAATTATATTTTCTCTTCATCTTGAACTTTTTATTGCATTATGCTTTCTTTGAATGTATAACAAGAAGTTCACTCTATAAATTTCTTTAGACTAAGTACGTCTAATGATGTCGAGAACATCACGTGGCAGAAATAACCCCAAAAAATATTTTTTTTTTTCATTTGCAAGTTAAACTTTGCTTGAAAGTATTTTCGCAAAAAATCCTAATTGAAAGAAGTAGTTTAATTTTTATGAATTTTCATACAAATTAATTTATGTTTAAAAATAATTTCGCAAAAATCCTTAATTGAAAGAAGTACTGAAAATCATATTTCAACGCAGATAAAAACAAGAGCCGTAACTAATGGCAACGCTGTTTTTTTCATTTAACGGTCATTAGAGTAACATTAATAACAGCCAATTCGTTAAAGTAAAAATTGTATAATATTTTATAAAGAGATAAAAGTGCTTAAATTTTTTATAGTATTATTTTCAAGTAATAGAAGTCAATCTTCACTTCTTTAATATTATGACAAAAGCATAAAAGTAGGCAGTAGTAGGCCAGTGGTAACGTGCTCACTTGATAACCGAGTGATGCGGGTTCGAATTCGGGTCTCGCACCTCTGATATTTTCGTGTGCATTTCTAACATGATTATTGTCTTACGGTGAAAGAAAACATCGTGAGGAAACCTGCGTGATTGAGAGAACCTAGCGAGTTTTCAAAAGATATGTGGAAGTCCGCCAACCCACACTAAGCCAAGTGGTGGATTATGGCCTGATCTACCTCGTGTTGAAGGGAGGCCAGTACCCAGCAGTGTGACGTTAAAATTGCTGAAAATAATACAACAGTGAATACCAAAATAGCCAAAGCGTGTTTCTTACACTTTTTTGGAGCTATCTAAGTTAACGATAGAAAGCAAAAACTTAATAAAAATTCAGCTCACGAACTATACCATAGTCTTTCAATACATATAATGTGAGCTAAGCAAGTTTTCAACGCCAACGCCTTGTATCAGCAGTTACAAATAACTGTCAACACCAATAAAAATTTAAAGAACCGCCTAATTGCTGAAACTGAGTGCTAGCTGAGAATATTTACAGCACAATTTGGCAACAAAGAGAATATTACTATAGAATGGCTTACGAGCAGTGAAGCTCGTGTGGTTATGCAGCAACTTGATTTAATGTGCGTCTAGATGTGGGTGCAGGAAACTGGTACACAGAAATACAAATTACACAAGACTAATTACCTCTTATATTTTATTCTATCAAATACAGACTCAAATGTTTGTACGTTTTTTCATATGAAAAGTTACTTAGGTTAGGTTAGTAGCAAAGGTATATTGGAAAATTTGGTTTAACTGTCGTTATACAACTTGAGATGAAGAAGATGAAGGAGCAAAAGCGAAGTGGAATAGAATAGTGTAGGGAATTATTTTTCATTATCACTACTCTTAACGTAATTCTTGTAGTTTCTTCTTGCAATTGTTATTTACAAAAAATCGGTACAATATCTCGTATAAACTTCTTAATATTACAGCTATCCGTCCCGTATCTGTCTTCGTCTTGGCAAACGAGATCCTCGCCATGTTGATGACTCTTCCAATCCTTGCTTTCTGATCCTTGCCACTCTTAATTTCTGGCTTTTAATGCAGAATGATCATAGAAAATAGTAACAACTTAATGTACTGGTTGCCTTTATGTAATGATTTTGTTTGACATGAAGTGAGGCTATTGTAATTAATAATGTGGTAACATTGTATGATATATTATAAATATTTATTAATAGTTCTACTGTGAGTAGAAATTTTGACAAACATTAAAATTTTGAGATTGAAGCCTTTGGGATTCACTACTATAATATAAGATTTTTTCAATATTTTAGTGAAAACTAGTGTCACGATTTCAAAAGAGGATATATCCTGTAGATGAACGCTTGGGTAAGTAGCCCTGTCGTGGGCACAAAATGGACAATAAATTTTGTCATAGATCCCTTTTAACCCTCAGCAAAGTTATTCGATTAGTTAAATTATTATTATTCGTTATGTTCTAATCCAGAATTATTTTAATAATTCATACTAATATTTTTGATTATTGAGAAAGCTTATAGGTCATATATGATCATGCTACTCGAGGGAACGGAATATAAAGGTTAAAACGTACCCGACTAGACAAGTAACGTACTTAAATAGCATACAATAGTAGGCGAAGGTCATGACTAAAATTAGCAACTATTATTAGATTAAGATAAAGTCAGTAACACTCAGTATATGTTGCTCAATCAAGCTAATCGGAGAAGAGACAAATTAGGGGTAACGCGGAAATATTTTTAAATATTTCGGTAGGAAAAAAATCGTTTTGTATGTAAGAACACTTAGATTTAAGAATATATTTTGAGTTTATGTCAAAATCAATCGACGGATAAGGACCTTGGACCTTCATTTTGCACGAACATACAATTACATTTTCACTTGTCCCGTAGTCGATAATGACCAAATTTCATTAAATTTTATATTATTTTCTTTATTCAGAATATTTTGTCAAAGCGACATAAGTTGGCCTGTAAGTTATAGGCAAGTAAGTTATCGAATAAATACGTAATTTACTATTATTTTTTTATTACTTAATAATTTTACGTTAAAGATTACGAAAAACTCAAAAATACGAGAAAAGCAGTGGACACACTTTGATGAAATTTAGTATGATGAAAGCTGGTTATATCGGATACTTTTTACCGTGGAAAGATATCTATTATAAGAAATCTATAGGTCCGTTCAAATGTTATTAGGGACGAACCCGGGCGTAGCGTGGTGAATTGCTTTTTTTGGTGAATTTAGGTGGTAGTTTTTTGGTGAATTGTTGAATATAGATTTTTTTTTGTGAAATTGAAAACAAAAAGTAATTATCTCTATGGTATATATTCAGCCCATAGCTTGGACTCTTTGGCACGCATTGAATCAAACGTAATATCCGTACACTGTTGAAAAAACTTCGCGGCCGCCATCAGCCTTTTCAGGTCATTGCGTTTGTACGAAATGGCCGGCTCTTTTATTACGAGCGAGCTTTACTTAACATAGTTTTATGAAAACATTGTTTTTTGAGAGATATTTTGATAATTTTACGATGCTTATAATAACATTTTTGGACCTTGATTAAATGTTTTAAATTCATATAAAAACAGGTGGTTAATTCTGAATGTCAATACTTTAATTAGCAAAACGGCTGACTCTTATAAGTTATTCAATAATAATATTTTATTATTAGTTTGGAACATAAATAGATATTATAATAAACATATTTTTAATATTTATCAAAATTTAAATATGATAAAGATAATATACTTAAATAAATTACAGGTTGGTTAAAAATTAAGAAATCCCAAAAATAATCTGCTCAAAATTTTAACATTAGTGATTTACTATAACAAAAGCTTAAAAAGAAAATATCTCAGATCTGAAAAAGCGATGGAAGAAAATAATTTTCCCGCAAAAGCAATACTACTGGGTTTTTACATAATATCATTTCATTAAAAGATTTTTTTTATATAAAGTCTTTATACAATTCAAACTCAATAGAATTTATTTTGATAAAACTTCTATTACTCATCTATATAAAAGTCACGTCGTTTTACAAAACTATGTATTATAATCTGATTTCAAATTAATAAAGGTACGACAAATAAGGCTCCCGATCAAATTGGATACGTTTAATATTTAATGGTACTGTAAAATTTTTACAAACTCTGAATGTTTTACTTATATCTGATCAAAAGCCTAAAAAATAAATTTCAAGTTTCTAGCTTTAAAAATGGCGTAATTTTAAAACAATCTTTCATCCCCATTTCAACCCCTTACAGTACTTTTTTCGCCTTGAAGCGTAGCCTATGTCATTTCTCAGGCTCTAGACTATCTGTGTACTACATTTCATTTAAATCAGTTCAGTAGTTTTAGCGAGAAAGCATGATAGACAGTCAGAGTTACTTTCGCATTTATAATGATAGTAAGGATTCAATAAGATTTCTTTAATTAAGAGTTAATTTACAGAATAACATATGAAATAAAATTGAGGTGGAGAAGATATTTTATTTTGGTAATATCACATGTAATATCTTAATATTTTAAGGCAGTCAATTAAGCTATTGTTACAAACGAAAATTTTGTGTGTTTGTATGTAAGCAAAAATATCAGATTTGCGTTTCCCGGGATATGAACCCATTTCCCTTGGTTCCCAAACTAAGGAATAATATTAAGATTTTTCATAACACAAAGGTGAGTGACATATGTTATCAAATTATATTTAAACAATTTTTATTTACATTATATCTTCATTATTATTATATTCATTATTTATTTAGTTATTCAAACAAAAGAGATTAGAAGCTTATTATTTCAGGGATATTAATTATTATTATGTTGTTTTAATAAAATGTATAATTTAATAGATATCAAAGAAAGCATCATCATATTATAAATTATTATAGCTATTATTATAGTTACTTTGATATACATATATAAAAATCTCGTGTCACAGTGTTTGTTATCGAAATCCTCAGAAACGGCTTTACCGATTTTAATGAATTTTGTGAGGCCCTCTCCAGATTTTTTTTAGAACAAGTTAGACTTTGTACGATTTCTACCACTAATCCTTTTTTTAATTGTAATTAGAACGCGGGCGGATTATTCTAAAGTTTCATTAAATACCGTTTAGTAATATTTGTAACAAACGATAACAAACATACATCCATACAAATTTTCGCGTTTATGGTAGAATTGTAGTTAAATATTTAATTATTCTTATAACTATTAAGTCGAATATAATAAAGTACAAGCAAGTGAAGGGGCATTTTGTACGTACTTAACCTGGTTACGAAAATGATTTGCAGTATAAATACGAAGAAATTTTTCACTCGTTTAAATAAAGCGCTCTGAAATTGTAATTTAACTCTGATGGTTATAATTTAATCAATTGTTTAGATAGGGTCATTCTTATTATGCAAAGCATCTAGAGTCTAGACTTATTAAATAGATAATATTATGATATAAAGTACCTAGGTGTAGTGGCTAGCATCTACATTCGTACACCGGGAAGTCCTGGGTTCGAGTCCCGGGTCGGGCCAAGTTTGGTTATTGAGTCTTTCTGTTAAGCCGCATATACTCGTGCACTATAATATGTCCCGCGCAAATCGCTAGTCTCAATGAGATTGGCCGCCATGGCCGGAATTGGTCAGGTATGACATCATGATATAAACAAGAAGCTAACATATAAATTATATAGAATAATAATTAAGATGTATTACATTTTTGGTTTGTATTATAATTTTTTTAACAGAGAAATCTAATAACTGTATTTGATCCGCTCCAGGACCTATGATGATGATGATGATAGCATCCTATGGCCCCTAGGTGGGGCAAAGGGCGTCTATATTACTCCGCCATCGCATTCGGTTTTGGGCTATGCGCTTTGCCTCTGACCATGTGAGTCCGAGTCTTCAAGTCCGTGAACCTAGGACCTATGGATGTGCAAATGTACATATTAATACTAGAGTCTAGACCAACGAGGCAGAAAAGTGGCCAAGTAGCATAATGTATGTAACACCGTTATTAAGAAAACTTAGTCCTCTATCTAGAAGAGATGGCTTCCAGCGATAAACTCGGCTGCTGTGCATCTTTTCTTTTTGTTTTGTGTGTTACTGTTTCTTTTTTTATTGCAGTAATGAACGTATATTTTATTACGTAACTCGATGGGTCTATTTTCTCTGATGATGAAGCTGCTGATGTGTTATAAGTTGGACGTGTCTGTGTGTGTGTGTGTGTGTGTGTGTGTGAGTATGTGTGTATATATCCGTCTGTGGCATCGTGTGAATAATTCGGGAGTGTTCTTAGCTATGTTTGATGAAAATCGGTCCAAGATGGCCGCCGCAACAGAATGGCATATTTACATATTTTTTTACAACTCCCTCAATAAAGGTATCAAATGAATGAGTTGACTAGTAGAATATTACTTTTATTATTTTATGTCGGTTTTTTTATGTTCATAATTTTGATATAAAATTGTTATGACATTATTGGAAATAATCAGTATCTAAAGATCGCATCACATAACATAGTAACTTTAAGCAGATATTTTACATTTCTGTATAAATATATTTTTAAAAGCAAGTTCTAGCGAGTACATTATATAATAACATATATATGGAAATAATAAGTATAACATTTTGATTGCATTAAAAGCGAAGTAAACAGACAAGTTGACGACGGAACATGTTTTTAATTGCTATGAGTCTTGATATGCTTACATATTTTTTTATTTTAAGCTTTTCAGTTTTGTCCTTTACATTTGGGCATTTAATATTTTTTTAACTATTTGAATTCCCAAATTTCTTTTAAACGTACTAAGAGGTTGCATATATTTATGATCGCCTTTTCAAAATCTACGTACTGTATATAATTTTAAAATCATTTGCAAACCCGAGCAAAGTAAGGGTGAGTTTATAAACAAAATGCCAGTAATGTATAGGAACATAGATTTTTACTTCAAGAGTACAATCCTAGTTTTTTCAATTTATATGTAAAGCAACTGTTAGTTCACTACTTGAGTACTTTGAAAACTCCGTCGCAGTGAAATTTTCAAGTAGAAAACTAGAATGGTATCATTTCTATTTACTTTAAAATGAAGTTGTATCGAGATTTTTCCTGATGCTAGCTTAATGTGTTAATAGTGCAATAGCTATGACGGGAAAAGAAATAAAAGCTCTTACAGATTCTTTCAACGAAAGCGTGATTTCTCGCTTTCGTTTGTCTCTAATGCATTTTTGTATTGTACACCGGTTACATTAAAAAGTAACGATTTGTGTTTATTTGAAAAGTAAAACCGAATATAAAGAAGGAATGAAATGTATTAATAAAATTAATTTTTGGAGACGAAGAAAAGTAAGTAGAGCTAATTTTTTTTGGATACTTTAAGATTTCGTAGATAGATGAAACAGAGAACATAAGAGAGCTGTTGTTAAAATATTATACGTATATAAAATTTTGTAGTGTGTTTCTTATTATACTGAATTTTTGAAATATGCTGACAGAAATTCAGCCACTTCTTTCATTTCTTCAACCTACAATTCATATAAGTATACCTGCATATATGTATACATACTCGTACAAGTGATTATGGATAGTAAAAGGCCAGAATAGCTTACTTCACTTTTATATTAAAGAGGTTGGACAGGGCTTGCACGAAGAGATTCTGCCGTTAAAATGCTCGACACTCCAAGTACATCTATTCCCTTTATATTAGGCTAAATTGCCTTCAAGTTTTCCTAACAATAGAATATAATTAAGTATAATTTTAAAGTTCTCAAAGCTAACGCATGGTACTGTCTTCTATTAAGAGAAAGAAAACAATATTAATATTCAGGCAAAGCTACGAAGAAAATCTAGAATACTACGAATACTGTAAACCGATCTTTTTTTTATGTGACGAAGGGGGCAAACGGGCAGGAGGCTCACCTGATGGGAAGTGATCACCTCCGCCCATGGACATCTGCAAGACTGCAGTTCTTGCAGTTTTGCAGATGCGTTGCCAGCCTTTTAGGAAAGGGAGGGAGGGGGGAGGGAGGAGGAAGAAGGACGGGAGGAGGGATGGGGAGTGGGCCTCCCGGACTCTTACTTACCGGACGAAACGCGACAGCATAGCTGCCACTTCACGCCGGTCTTCTGTGAGAGAGTGGTACAATACGGGGCGAGCCGGCCCATTCGGCTGCTACCCGAAGGTAACAAGCATGGCACTACTACTTTAAAAGATTCACAGTTATATATTTACTTTCTAGATCTACAGCCCTTTAGTTATACTCAAGTGATAAGAGTCAACGTGTAACGTGTAAGACTAACGAGTCTATTTTAAAACGATAAATAATTCATGCATTTAATCTTCACAATTTAAAAAAAAAGTTTAAATAACCACACAAGCTGTAAACTCAGTTAAAAAATAACTTTAAAATATTTCTGATTCTAAACCAGTTATGAAATGTCAACTATGAGTATAACATTTTTAACTTGTTATTATAACACGTTTGTCAAAGGGTTGTTCCGGAACATTTTATTTAGTGACAATAAAATATTTTTAACTGATCGTTTTGTCTGTTTGGTTGGTAGTATTTTGAATGCACCTTTTTATTTAGGAATAAAAGTGGAAAAAGCCGTTTTTTTTATTATTTATGTAAACCCCCACCCCCCTCCCCCCCTTTTTATGGTCATATGCAGGGCATAATATCCTATAAAAAATATATTCGGATTCTGGTTTTTAAACCTACTTCACTTTGGTGTTCTACCTCCACCATATAATATCTTGTAGATATTATATTCGTATACTTACACAAAATAAACTATAATTGACGTTGTTTACATTGGTTGTTCTTTTGTACTGCTCTATGATGAGGTAGCATCATAATACTATTTCGATTCTAAATAAAAGAAAGTATTATTTCGCTGCATCTGCATTGTTTTGTAGATACTAAAATGGCGATGAAATTGTAATCAAAATAGTAATCAAGTGATATTCTATATTTAAAATGCATATATATTTTTGACAGTCATTCTATATATTGCGCCCGAACATGCTGACGAAAATAGAGATTTGAATTAGACTAATTCTACTTGCAAACGATTGTAGAACGTTATTTAGTTATTCTTATTAACTATAATCTCAATATTACATAACTTTATTTCTATTGGGTTAATATATTAAATTTTAACTTGTATTACTTAAAAACTTTATATAAATTACAGATCTAAAGCACTCAGGATCACAAAGAAGGATGAATCGTTAGTTTTTTATAGAGCCTATAAGTATATCGATATGCGTACTTTAGAAATACACTGTAAATGAACATTCGCGGTTCCTCACATAAAAATAAAAGGCCGTAGCTAATCCCACCCTCCTGAGTGTTTTCAATTTAGCAGTCATCAGAGCTG
This sequence comes from Boloria euphrosyne, assembly GCA_951802675.2. Lineage (NCBI taxonomy): Eukaryota > Metazoa > Arthropoda > Insecta > Lepidoptera > Nymphalidae > Boloria > Boloria euphrosyne. The sequence continues at coordinate 10,317,154 of OX637887.1, forward strand.
CGTTAGTGACGACTGATTGGTTACGGTATAGGAGTTTACGCTTTGAAGGAAAATTACTTTCCTCACCAAGTTGCATGATAGGTTTACAAAGAATATATACTCAAGTACTTTATTACTTGAGAATAAATGTTAACAGTCCGTTTTGTAGTAGAAATCACTAGTGATTTACCCTCGTCTTGCTCGTGTGCGTCCCTAGGTGCATTTATTTATTTATTATTCAAGGCTTGCACTTTGCATGACAACTTTATTACGAGACGTCGACTTTTGTCTCCTTTCTGTATTAAATGTTTATCATCATTCAGAAGACACTCTTAATATGCTAGTGAAAGTACTTTTTTAGGTTTATTTTATGCGTATAAATGATATTATGAATGATGCGAAACTCCGTGTCTCGCCCATGACCATGATTGCTGAAGAATTCGAAACGTCGGGTACTAAAAATCAAAAAGATCCGAAAAGGTAGTTAAAGGTAACGCTAGTGAAAGCTGTATCGAAATCGGTTTCGTCGACTAGAAAATTTTCTTCTATTTAAAGATTTACTTACTCGAGAATTCATACCAAAATTGTTTTAGTGATCAAAACGCTGGGCCAGTTTATTATGAGAAATGGGTGGATTGATGCATGTATGTAGATCTGTTATTTCTTAGCGCGAAAACTACTAAGCAAATTTGAATGAAAATTCACAGTAATATAGTTTATATATCAAAGTAACACGTAGAAATTACAAGGATAATATATTGTAATACATCATTAAAACACGTGGGCGGAGCCGCGGGTCAACCCAAGTATACAGTCTAGTAATTGTGAAAAACGAAACATGTAATGTGCAAACAATGATGACGATCAAAAAAGTAAGAGATAGATCGTAAATCTTAACGCTGTATCCTCTCTCATTATCTCGGATTTAGCATGAGGTGAAATGACTGTATTATTTTCATTATGAATACAATATTTTTTTGTGACCAGTATTTACGGTACTAACATCAAAAAATTTATTTTTAAAATTTTTATCTGTCTGTCTGTTTGTTCCGGTTAATCTCTAAAACGGCTGTACCGATTTTAACGAGAATTTCACTTGCTAGCTTATGTTATAAAGAGTAACTTAGGCTTCTCTTAATTTATTAGAAAAATATAAAAAACCGTTTAATTTATTTTAACTTACGCCTATCGAAGAGGGGTCGGGTTTGCTAGTTACAAATATAGCGACATATTCCTACTTCGCTCGAGTATATCTCTAAGGATTAATTTTAGTACTACCGGGTTCGTCCCTAGGTACGTGTTGTATATATATTTACTTCACACCGCCCGGTATATATTTGATTTGATTATATGAATTACATTGCACGCACCATGGCAACGGCCATAACATGATACGTCAAACGCCGATAATTTTATAAAGATTTTTTTAAATTTCCTATTTTTCCGCACAACTTTCTTAATTTTTTTCTTTCATATAAACCTTCTCCTGGCAATAACGAAAATAACAAAAAAAAAAGAATTAGCGAAATCGGTCCAGCCGTTCACGCGTGATGTCGTGACCAAGGCAAATAGGGATTCATTTTTATATATATAATATAGATATGGGTCAAAGTTTGACCAGTGGTACACCGTGATTCAGCCGTGATTGGTTAAACACGCTGCACGAAATGAGCATAAAGCCAAAAGTGTCACCTGCCAACTACAGTTTGCGGTATGAATTAACTTTAAAACAACATTACAGACTAGTTAACGGTTATTGTGTAAATTTTAATCATTTTATGTTTATTTGGGTTTTCTACGAACTTTGAGCTTTGAACAAGCTATTTTCGCAAATTTTAATTAAAAGTTTCAGCTAATTTTGAATATAGGAAACTGTTAGAATTTACAAGTAACACTTTTTTTATGTGAGTAAATCTATAAACGAGTACGTACAAATAAGCAAGGGCCAAACAGTTCCTGTAATTGTTTATTTTTTATTTTTATTTTTTTACGAAGCTACGGGCGAGCTTTCTTTTTATCATTTTTTTTAAATTTCAATTATGTTTAGTCTAGTATTTCGACCACGGAGTGATTTAAAATTATACTCGTCATCGTGTAGTGACCCTACTTTCTGCGCCAGCGGTCGCGGGCTCGAGTCCCGCTGGGGGCATTCATTTGTTGAGCACGAATGTTTGTACTTCAGTCATGGGTGTTAATATGTATAATATGTTTATATTTAAATTTATATGTGTAGTATATCAACTATCTGGTATCCGTAACACGAGCCTCGTAGCTTACCACGGAACTAGATGGCGCTGTTGTAACAATGTCCCAACATATTTATTTATTTAATATCTATAAAGAAGTCAAATTCATTAAAAACATTTAGACACATAAAATTGTTTTATTTGTACGAGTTAATTTACACAAAAGATAAAACATTTCTAAAAAGCACAAAAAATCATATATCGCGACTTGCGAGTTAAACCGAGTCATTACAAATTTATATGCCCGGCTGAAATACGAGGGCCTATTACGAAGCTGTTCACACTTGTAAAATATTTCGCGTCCTGGTGGACCAAAATTAATGTGATTAGGTTATGAAAGTACACGCAATATGACCTATATTTATATATCCCTTTATACCCACACTTTTCTTAGAAGTTATCGGTGAGTACTGAGTCATCTTCGGCCCTTATTAACGTCCCGCTGGGCACGGGCCTCCCTCAGTACGAGGGGGATCAGGCCATAGTCCACCGCGCTGGCCTACTGTGTTGGCGGACTTCACATGTCTTTCGAAAACTAGCTAGGTTTTTCTCAGACATGCAGGTTTCCTCACGATGTTTCCTTCACCGTAAGACAAGTGGTAATCATGATAGAAAATGATTCGCACATAAAAGTATCAGGGGTGCGAGACCCAGATTTGAACCCGCATCACTCGGTTATCCAAGCGTGCGCATTACCGTTGGGCTACAACTACCTTAAGAGTACTGAGTACAAGTATAGAAACACGAAATAGACTTAGAAATCTTACTTTGTAAAGATAGTTTTTGTTTTCCTAAAGTGATTTTCCACTAAACGACTACGAAAATAGAAACGTATTATAAATTACTTTTATGCTTTTTATATTATACTACAAGTACTTTAACAATACGTATATATTTCATAGAAATTCAATTAAATGTTAACCCTGACAACCAGCTATCATCATACCAAATGTTATCAAAATCTGTCCAGTGGTATTCTCGTTATGCGATCACATGCAGAAAGACAAAAAACCAAGAAACTGTAGATTCGGCCTCTGTATCGTTAAAAATCACTATTCTAAGTAGATTTTCAAAAAAAAAATGATGTATAGATTCGCTTAAGTTAGAATTGTATTATACGTAATGATTATTATTAGGTGAATTATTAATGCATAATGTTTCACTAAAACACTTTTGTAATCAATCTACTGTAATCATTTTAAAATTGATTTAAGGTATACTCTAAAATATCATGAAAAGCTGTTTACAATTTAATTAATTCTAAATTTAATATCAAAGCTCCATTAGAAGTTAAGATACAAAAGTCAATTTCCACATACCTGTGGATCACGGAAAATACCACTTCTCATAATTAATAAAAACTTTGTTTTCCTTCCCTGATGGAACGAGAATAATTTTGAAAAACACAAATTAACCGCAATATTTAATTGAATTTGTAACAAAATACTTTATATTTATAGAGTGTAAAAGCTCACCTGATTACGCATGGGTAACTAATGACGCGCCGTCGCTTCGTTCCTAGTTAAAGTTTAATGGTAAGTATGAAATAGATTGTATTTAGGCCATTTTAACGTCCCGCTGCTGGCCAATACAATGTAGGTTTCTAAAATTATAAATATTTCCAAACCGATCTTAAAAAAGAACATCTAGTAAATACACATGCGTATTCGTCATATACTCGCACATACCTAATATGACGAATATATTCTGTAACTTATACTTTGCCCTCGACCCATCTGATACATTTCAAAATAAACTAAGTAAATATATGACTCAGTTATTTTGTTTATATTAATTCATTTAATTTTATAATATCGTTGACACGTTTGGTTCAGTTGAGCGTGATTCGGGTCACTACCAACTGAGCCAAACGAGTCGTCTATATATATATATATATATATATATATATATATATATATATATATATATATATATATATATATATATATATATTATATTTCGCTACGTTCATATTTTCTGCTATTAGTATAGTAAATAGAAGCAATATTGAAATATTGCTTTCCAAAAATACACTAGGATATGTAATAGAAGAAACAATTAGTAAATTTGTAGAGGAGCTCTGGCTCTATGTAGTTTTCGGTTGAACCAAACGAAAGCGCGATTCAATCTACTACTAACGCCATCTGTGTTACCTACCAGTGTACCTACAAAACGATGTGTCGTGATGTCGCTTTGCTCGGCTTCATCCCTTGTTACATTTTAAATGATAAGTATAAAGAACGGGTTGGCGGATTGCACATATCTTTTCAAAATTTGCTATGTTTTCTCATACATGCAGGTTTTCTCACTAGGTTTTCCTTTTTAATCGTGTTAAAAATTCGCACACAATCTTTGTTAAATAGCTAGGCAGGTAGAGAGGTGATCAGTAGTGAGAATTTTGTATTCTAAATGTTGTATGACATTTTATTGGGTAATATTCTTCTCCAATAAGTTAACAAGCCTTTATGAGCATGAGCGGACTAACATAAAATTATACTTCAAACAGTTTTAGATTTACGTTTTAAATAACAATTCAATTTAAAAAAACAGCTGTTATCTTAACACGTCATTTTATTCAGATTGTTCTTGTATTGTTAGTGTAGCGATATTAATTAAAATATCAATTTTTGAGTTTCTGGCATTTCTCTGGAAAACTGCATTTTTAGGCAATGGCAATTATATTATTTACTACATTGGCTGATTGTTTTCTTTTTTCTCTAAGTTGACTTTGTAAAAATTTGTTTAGAGTCGACAATATAGGACCAGATTGGGTCTCGAACCCACGAATTCTATATTTTCGCAACTACCCTCAACAGCTCCATCAAAACTTCCTAAATCTTGGAAAATGCATAGAAATATTCAGCTAAATTAAGCGAAATCCAAGTAAGTCCAGACATCAAATAAGATTACATTTTTTGATATCAGATAATAACGTACATTTCATTTGTTAGTTGTCACAGTCATTTTTAGAAGGGCCATCTATCACGAGCTGTCGCTTGGTGATGGAGCGAAATAATATACTAAAAGCAATATAACTTGTATTAGATCTAGAATGGTATCTGAAACTTTCTTTGAGCTATTATTGTTCTATTTATATTGAAAATCTAATGGAACCAAAATATTATTCATAGAAAAAGTTATAGAAATCTCGTCGAGTTAAATTGTACAAATATTATGTTTAATGTATACTAATTAATATCAAAGCCAACGTTTAGTCGGTCAACGGACGTGACAGCCCGAGCTGCCATACACTCGCTTGGGACATTAGTGTATGGCAGCTAGGGCTGTCACATTCGTTGGCCGACTATATGTTTCATAGGATTTGTTAATATTATAAAGCTTCGTTCGACTACTGCTAACTTTGTTCGAACTACTGGTTCGAATTCAAAAATTATTTAATGTTGGATAGGCTATCTATCAAGGAAGGCTACAATAATATATAAAATCTAAGTATTTGACTTCCGGTCTTTAGAACGCGGGTAGAGGCTTTATATACCTTAACACCGCTGCTAAAATGATTTTGATGAAATTAAATACACAGGTAGACCAAGAAGTAACACATGGACTATCGTGAGTAAATTATATATACAAAATATAAAAAAATAATAATATTAATATAAAAAAATAAATAATAATATTAAAAATGACCAAAACAATAAAAATGTTGTCTGTACATTATTTTAGTTCAAGAGCGCCTTGGGACGTACTCAAGCGAAACAGTCAGTCGCCAGTAACAAATAACCAAGATTAATCTATCAAGGAATAAAAATGTCACAGTATTATCTTATATATCTTTTCAAATAGACTTTACCCACAAACAAGACGTTGCAAGGAACAGCGACGTCAAAACTGATTATCGTTTAAGGAGTGTAAGCCTGAGCTTATTATAACTTTTCAAAGATAACCGCAGTGCGAGTAGGTAATATATTATGGTTAAAGTAGAAATTCAATAAAATTGCGGCTTTCTATGGTACGCTGTCAATTTTAATCGTAAATCTTTTAAAGACTTTTTAAAAAGTACAATGATTTTGATGATGTTCGTCATGCACAAAGATTTTTGTCATTTCAATAGAATTTTCAAAAGTTCAATCCTCAGATAACTTCAGAAAGTCATCTTATCTATTAGTAGTGAGTCACCCTCGCTTTCCTCGGGTTCGTCCTTAAATTTAGCGCAAGCTAAGCCGCGGGCTCCGCTTGTAAATTTATACAAAATAATGACAAAAAAACCTTCCTCGAGAACCACTCTATCCATTGGTGAAAACAACATGGAAATCGGCGCAGTAGTTTTGAGTTAATCGCGAGACAGACGGTCAGACAGACGCGGCGGAGGACTTTTTTTTATAATATGTAGTGATGGTATCCGTAAATCCGCTTTTAAACAGAGTTGTTTATGTTTTATTGTTAAAAAATTAAACAGAACTGTTATCAACAGTTTATTAAAAAAAACTGTGTTTGATTTAAGAATGGAGCATTATTTGGTTTAAAAATCTTATAATATATAAACATAACAGAATAGACCGGAACCGGAAGGAGAGGAGAGGAGAGGAGGAGAGATGAGGGGAGGACAGAGGAGGGGAGGACAGAGGAGGCTTTGTCAATGGAATTATTTTTAACTATGAGAATAACTTTGACAACGTTTTCATCAAAACCAGAAAATGTGTTTTGTAATTAGGGAACATAATATTGAACGTATGTACAAATGATATTTTCGTGTCAAACACAATATTACCCTCATTTTCGTCATAACTACAGTTACGTAAAAATATATATTTAGTGTTTTAAACATCTTTTTCACAACACCCCATACTATTTTATTTTATAAATAGATTTCAAAATACGTAAAACAGTGACCGCGTAATGTGTTCCGCGTCCAAGCCGACAAGTGTGAACAGCGCAATTTGGTTCAAGCCGAATGTAATTAAGTTGGATTTATGAACATATTAGAAGCAGTTATACTATCCAGTATTGTACGATCATGCCCTCAATAGCCCCTTGCTAATACACTATATAGAAAATAGTTGCTATATATGTGTGAGAGATATCACTACTCATTAATCATTTGTATTTCTCTTGACGACTCGTTTGGCTCAGTTGGTAGTGACCCTACTTTCTGCGCCAGCGGTCGCGGGTTCGAGTCCCGTTGGGGGCATTCATTTGCTAATCACGAATGTTTGTACTCCAGTCATGGGTGTTTATATTTATAATACGTATGTATTTAAAATGTATATGTGTAGTATATCAACTATCTGGTATCCGCAACACAAGCACGTTACGTAGCTTACTGCGGAACTAGATGGCGCTGTTGTAATAATGTCCCAACATATTTATTTATTTATTTATTTATTTATGTAAACTTACAACTTTATACGGCATTTTTTGTTTGCTTTGGTCACAAGCTTAAAATAAGTAATTTATAAGTTTAAAAATAAATTCTTTTTCCTAAGCATGGACGCGATTTTGTTAAGTAGTTAAGCTTATATGATAAAAACTAAACATACTGATGTATTGCTAAATAAACCAGTTGTTATTACCATGAAAAAAATAACAATTACAATCTGAAAATGACTGAAAATATAAAAGATACAAAGTAATTGTAGCGTTCAATGCCATTCGACACGTTTACTTGCCTCATTTCGCAGTTACAATGGTTTTAACGAGGCTCGATCACAGGTGGTGAAAGAAATTTATTATATTCTCTCCCCTGATCTTTTATTGTTAGGACTCCAAATTACAATACTTTAGGGATGTACATGTTTCTTAATGTGACACTCGTGTTTTCGTATTAATTCTTCATTTTACATACTTACATCATAGATATATAACACCTAGATGGAGTGTAGGTCCAAGCGAATTGTAACCACTTTTTTTGGCTAGATTTCGAGATATGGCTAGATACGTTTCCCGTCGTGTCAATGTCAATTGTCAAGTTACACGACTACATACGTACAACTTCGGTTGCAATTACGTGACACTTACGCACACATTCATACTAATGCTACTTCAATATTGAGCGGAATTATGTATGAAACTATCAGTCTAGGTATTATTAGTCTAAGACTTACATAATATCTCACATGTTATATACTAGACTAGCAGACCCGACAGTCGTTGTCCTGTAACAACAACAACAACAAAAAATACATTTTACAGTGGACAGAACATCTCATCAAAATCGATCCAGCCATTTAGGAGGAGTTCAATTACGTACTCAAGCACAGTAGATTTTTATATAAAAAGATATGCGACTCTACGTTTGGCTTAATTCGCGGTCGTGGGTTCCAATCTCGCTGGGTGTAAAATTTTTGTGATGAGCGCGAATGTTTATACCCTAGACATAATATGTACTAATAATATTTATGAATTTAAAGTCATTTATAATATATATGTAGTGTATCAACTTTCTGATATCCATAACACAAGCTTCGTAGCTTATCATGAAACTAGATAGTGTATTATTGTTCTTAGTCCTTTCACCTATATTCATTTACCATACGTGTAATTAAAACGTTAAACTATGAATTTAATAGAACTGCATTAAAAATTGTCTAACCACTTTGAAGTATTGAGCAAACCAAAAGGTATACAATATTATTTAAATATAAAACGAGACTTAAACAAAAACATTGAGTAATATTTAAGTTTTTCGATCAAAAAACTTTTAAAAACAGCTAGTTATGGAAATAGATAACAGTGAAAGTTTGTTCTTTTCATAGGTTGTAAATCGCTTATTTTATTTCGTGAACGTAGATGAAACGCGTTGTTCAATAACAATAAAAAGTCGGTGATAAACTTTGGGAAGTGAGCTATTGTGGGTGGGTTTAAGAGGAGGAAATTTATGACCTGAAGACCTTATCTTATCTACTATCAAATGAAGTTTGCTCTAGTCATATAAATGTTGGGGTTTGTCAGTGATTATAGCTTATGTTATGTTTTACACTCTATTTTTAGTATATTTTTAATTATTTTTTGAGAAAGGATATAGGTTACTTTTCAAAGCGAAAACATGGCTGAAAGGGGATGAAAGTTAGCTAAAAAAGACGCCATTTTTAAATCTGGATACTCGAAATTTCTTTTTAGGCTTTGATTATAGATATAAATAAATAAGACATTCAAAGTTGTAAAAATTTTATTCTAAAGAGGTGTACCTAGGATCGAACTCGAGCGAAGCGAGGATAAGTCGCTTCAATACAAATAAATAAAATTAAAGCGTTTGTTCATAATTTCAAAATAACAACCTTTTACTAAACGTATACAAAAGTATATACGGTGCTTAAAAGAAAAACAAAATTTATAATTTTACGATGGACTGATTTTAGTGGAAGTTTCACTAGCAAATAGCCGACATAATACGAACAACTTAGCCTTTTATTTAGTAAATTAGGGTTTCGCACGAAACATTAAAATTTAATGAGACGATCCCGAGCGAAGCGAGAATGAGTCACTAGTAATGTAATGAAAATTGCCTGAGACACAATGTATTGTGAACTAGAGCGTACAATTGACAACGCAAAACAAAGCAATTCTTTCTTTTTTTTAATATTTGTATACATTTTTACCCTTAGAAACAGTACGAATGTTCTATTATTCTTTACAATAAATTACGCATGTACGGAAACCTGCATAATTCTAAGTTCACGATATGTACCTGACCTAATTTGATTTCTTTTGATATTTACTTTTGGGCTTTAATAAACAGACCCACCAATGTGCGTTCTTCATGACATGGTGGGGGGCTCATTAGCGATTGGCGATGCAGCCAGGTGCGAAGCCTAGGTACATCTTTTCTGACTGTGGAGCGACCCGATGGCCGTTGTGGTCTGCTTCAACAGACCTGTCGTTGAGGCGTTGTGGATGAATGCGTAAGCGATCCTTAAACGGTTGTGTTGGGTTTGAGTATGTAGTAGGGACGGGTTTTTCTAGATGGTGAGCCAGGTGAAAAAATGCTTTAACAATCAGCTTTAACAATTTCTATAAATTTATATGTAACTCGGAAAATATGTCTAAAAATTCATCAATTCTTTTCTTACATATATAATAACAGACATCCCAACTTAAACCTACTTTCTCTTTATGTTTTCGAATGATTATTACATTTTCTTAAAATAAAATATTCTAATCACAAGCGTACCTCTACTGTACTATACATTTTAGGTCGTTCATAAATCACAAATAGCCCAAATAACTAGAGCTTTGAGAATTTGTTGATTACGCAATATCGAACCAAGGTAACTCCATGAATAGTCAATTTCCATTCCCTGCACACTTCATATAATCTGAATTTATTAGACGCTAGATCCTAGCCTTCGGCTTTACATGCTTATATTGAACACTAGTTTTTGGACGTGGCTCCGTTCGCTTAATTTGCTTATTTCTTTCTAAAATATTCGCCATCGTTTATATCCTCGTAAATGAGGGTTCCATTTACGAGGATATAAATAAAAGTGTTAACATTCGTGTTTTTTTATTAATTTTGTTATAAGTAATACAACTACAAAATTTATTTTACAGCTCAAATATTCCATGAAATAAAACAAAAATTTTTATCTGCTTATTGTATCTAGATAAAATTGTAGTTTCAGTTATGATTATAACACCACGGCTCCGCGGTGGTGGGTTTAAAATAGGGGTTGGTGGTAGAGGGATGAAAATTTAGGGTTATAAGTATCTTTTCATGCCAAATCATAAATAAATAAAAAAATGGTCTAAAAATAAAAATAATACACCTGGAGAGTGCCACCCTTTTCTCCTAGGGGAACAAAAATAGCCTACGACCTACACCTAAAATTTCGTAAATATCGGTCGAGCCGTTTCAGAGGAGTTCGATAACAAACACTATGACACGAGTTTTTTATATATTAGAAGAAAGATAATGAATTAATTATATTTAATGTTATTATTAATAAGATCAGTAACATGTGAAATATGACTTTAGCTCTATACATCATATTACACAGGTATTGTGTTATTCACATAGTAGTGTATCTAATGCTTACTTCAGAATTACGCAATTACATTTCTGCACATTTTCTCAAAAGAATAATAATATAAACAAACAAAAACCGTTCAATACTAAATAATATTAGTTGAGAGACAACAACCTGCAATACGACATGTCATTGTGGAATCTACTTTGCATTCTGAAACTAGAATCCGTACGATACCTGCATTCACCCTAAGAAAGTGTCAAATCTTTTGGCTTGAACGTATCACTAGAAGACTTATGAAATAAATAAATATTGTAATTAAGTGTAATTTTACTTAACAAATATTAAAAATAAATAATATAGTGTTATTAACCGACTTCTACGGTAAGTTATGTCAGTTCGTAAGTTTGCAAGTTTGAAAGTTCGAGCTTTCTAGTTTCTAAATTGGAATTGTACATTATAATTTACATACTAATTACTAATTTTGAATACTTTATTACTGATATGTTTTTAACTATAAAAATATATTAGAGCAATGTTAGCTTTAGTGCGAGACAAAGAATACTGGTTTGTAATTTTATTTTCGGTACCTGACAAAAACATCTGTTGTATATAAAAGAAGAAATACTGGCTGTAAAATTCGAGACTGATAATAATGCTAATATTACTTTATCACTTTCAGACATTTTTTTAACTATCTCAGATAGAGTTAGACACTTATATTTTATATATAATACTGCTTATTAAAATTCTTGATTAATCATAACCCATTTTATTGTCATAAATATAAAAGTTACTACAAGTATGTTTGATACGATTGAAGCTTAACCCCTGAGCAGATTTCGATATAATTTATATCTATCGTCCATAATGGGGACAAAAGGTAGTTTTAATGAGATTCAAATTTGGTATACTTACTAGTCTTAACTTAAAATTACTTAAAATAATATTATTTCATATTAAATAATAATTTAATTGCACTTTTGTACAACGATTTCATTTGAAAGAACATTGAAGTACTGTTGTCGCAGCTATCACATATCAAACACAAAAATATAGACTTCAATCGTACCTCTTAAAATTACAAGTCGGTTAAAAATAAAAATTTAATAGAATAGTAAAATTCACATTCGCAACAGTAAAGGGCTGCCTGATTTGAAATTACATCAGGTGTTGCTTTAGTTCCAGATCACGATTCATCTTTACGTCGCGCGTCGCTCTTATGTAAATTACACTTTCCTTGTTTCTCCCTATATTTGACTCTTTTCTAAGTCATTTGTTCACAGTTACCTTTTGCGGTGAAGTTATGTGACGTAAATGGTATGAGAAAGGTCTGAATACTAAATATTTATTTCTAATTTGACATTCAATGAAGAATTTCATTATCTTTTGATTTAGCACGTTTGGCTTAGTTTGTACAAAGTCTGCCTGCTATACCATAGGTTGCGGGTTCGAATCCCGCTGGGAGCATTCATTCGTGTATTTGTGCTCCAGTCATGGGTGCTTATATATTTTAAAATATGTGTGTTTATAAAGTTTAAGTGTAGTGAATCAACCATCTAGTATCCATAACACAAGTCTGGTAGCTTGCCATTGAACTAGATAGTGCTGTGTATTATGTCCTATGATATAAAACATTGACATATCCGAAGTACCTTTAACTTTGACCCTACAATCCATATCTATTTATAATTGTATGACATCAATTTAATACAAAAAAAAAGTGGATAAAATAATGTAAAGATAATACAATCCTTCTTCTTCTTATGGTGCAGAGCTATTTGCAATTTGGACAACGCCGCACGGAAGAGCGATCTAGTACTTTTCCCGTACCATTCAATCCTTACTAATTTTATAAATGCGAAAGTAACTCTGTGTGTCTGTCTGTCGCGCTTTCACGCCAAAACAACTGAACATAGAACATAGGCTACTTTGCAAGGCGAAGAAAGGCTGTAAGGGGTTGAAATAGGGGATGAAATTTTGTATGAAAATTACGTTATTTTTAAAGCTAGAAGCTTGATACTTATTTTTTGGCTTTTGATTAGATATAAATAAAAAAGACATTCAAAGTTTGTTAAAAATTTTTCCTAAAGGTATTCCACCCACCCCGCCTGTCTGTTATATAAGCTCCCATTATTTGCAAGATCACTAGGCTTCAATAATATACAGTATCCCAATACCGAGCTTGACTGCTTTACGGCGTTTGCGACAATTTTCACAGTAAGTACCCACTCGTATTTCGTATTGACTGTTCAAGTATTGCAAACCATGTGACATGTTGCTGATATTGAAACCGTTATCAATCTTTACATAATATAATAAAATTCTTAGTTGAATCTGTTCGTTAAATATTTTTTTGGAAAAAATTATTGAAACAGTCACTATTAACACAAAGGCCGTATCTATAGTTTTATTTGTACTTTTGTCTGTCTGTCTGAGGTTATTTTTACATCACGAAAATCACTGCACAGATTTTGATGAAATTTGGTATGATGATAGCTGGTTAAGATACTTGATGATATTTTTACTATGGAAAAATATGTCTAACAAATGTAATAATGAAAAAAAATCGCGAGCGGAGTTAGGGTGAGTCGCTAGTTATTGTTAAATATTTACTTTTAAAAATAACGATGTCGGTAATAATGTTATATTGCAAATAAATTTTTAATAATAGAAGGTTAATGAAGTACAATAGGATGGCAGACTCTATTCATAACCTTAATATCTAAAGATATATTCAATAAAAAAATGATATAAATATCTATCGAGTAGTTTGTAAAGAAAGTGCGCATATGCTTCTTTTTATATTAATTTAACTAGCAATATAACCTCGTTTCGCTCAATTTCGCTCCTAGGTACGTTTTAATTCTTTTTTTGAGTAGAACTTTAATCCTTTTTCTAAAATAAAAGAAGCCATAGTTAATAACTATGGAAAAATATGTCTAACAAATGTAATAATGAAAAAAAATCGCGAGCGGAGTTAGGGTGAGTCGCTAGTTATTGTTAAATATTTACTTTTAAAAATAACGATGTCGGTAATAATGTTATATTGCAAATAAATTTTTAATAATAGAAGGTTAATGAAGTACAATAGGATGGCAGACTCTATTCATAACCTTAATATCTAAAGATATATTCAATAAAAAAATGATATAAATATCTATCGAGTAGTTTGTAAAGAAAGTGCGCATATGCTTCTTTTTATATTAATTTAACTAGCAATATAACCTCGTTTCGCTCAATTTCGCTCCTAGGTACGTTTTAATTCTTTTTTTGAGTAGAACTTTAATCCTTTTTCTAAAATAAAAGAAGCCATAGTTAATCCTTGTAATATCAGCTATCTATTAATAAAAGTCCTGTCAAAATCTGTCCAGCCGTAACCGAGATTAGCCATATTGAATAGCATAAGCATGTGAAGACTAATGCAGATCTGTGAAAACTGGATAAAAAAATATATTAATACCATTAGGCTGACTTGATTTTTAAACATAAACAAGAAGAATGGCAGTATATTCAACGTATCGTATTTGTAATAAACAGTTATAAAAAAGTATATTCAGGTAATTCTTATAAGTATAATAATTATTATCGTAGAAGTTCAACAGAGTTTAAAAGCTAAACTCAAGTTAAATATCGATATAAACAAAAAGCACCTGCTTGTCGTCTCTACTCTCTATACACGAACTGCCTACTAACCAGATATATGCGCTTTATTCACATGATTAGGTACGTCTCACAAATGCAGCTATGCTATAAAGAAATTAAGGCTTGAAGTATTTTACGAGTATGTTTCTAAAACTATAATTTTACCCCCAATACTTTAAATACGAAAAAACTAACTTTTGTCAAGTTTGGCTCAGATTGTAGTGCTACTACTTACTATGCCAGTGGTCACGGGTTCAAGTCCCGCTGGGTGCTTTCATTTGAGTGATAAGCGCGAATGTCCATACTTTGATATGCATTACACGAGGCATGCTAGCTTACAATGGAAATAGTTAATACTGTATGTTCTAACATAGAAAAATATTAAACTACTTACAAAGTATAGGACTTATTTCGGTCGAGTAAGCTCGAAAAATATGGGGTACCATTACATAAATTTCCAAGAAACCGAAATATTATAATGGAATTGATGTTGAATGAAAGTAGATGAATGAAATTAAAGTGGAACTAAATTTCGAACTAGATGTGGGGTAGTCAAGTTCTTAACGATCCTTTGAACCAAACAAAAGCCCAAATAACCTTTAAATAAAGCCTTATTTTTAGGAAAAGACTCATATAGTTTGTGTGAGACAGACATTATAGCTATAAGCTATTTTTATTCGAATATTAGGATATTTCTGATTTTGAAGTTGTGGAAAGAACCTTTTTTATACAGATAGTGTGTTAAAATAATAAACCATACCCTTTTATTTTCTTTTGCTATTTATTATGTGGTGAGAAATTTGTACTTATACTTATATTATGAAGCTGAAGATTTTGTTTGTTTTGTTAATCGCACTAATTTCAGGAACAACTTCGTTCTCTTAGAAAATTCTCTAGGCTATTGGCTATATAACATCACAATATGGTATAAAATTAACTGCCTCGGTGGTGTAGTGGCTAGCATGTACGGTCACACACCGAGAGGTCCTGGGTTCGAGTCCCGGGTCGGGCCAAGTTTAGTTATTGAATCTTTCTGTTTCGTTAGCCTCAGTAACAGCCCGGAGTTGGGAAGTTGGTGGTGGTTCACCCCCGTGCCTCGGAGAGCACGTAAAGCCGTCGGTCCTGCGCCTTATCTCTCACTGGTCGTGTCGAGTAGTCGTCCCACCGGAGTATGAGAGTGATAGGAATAGAGAGTGCACTTGTGTCTGCGCGTACACTTGTGCACTATAATATCTCCTGCGTACTTGGCCAGTCTCAATGAGATTGGCCGCCATGGCCGGAATCGGTCGGAGAACATTATTATGGTATAAAATATGAAAAATAAAAAAAAATGGTTTCCTGTCTTTAGAACGTGGATGGAGTCGTGAAAAATGCTAGTACTAACATAATACATTATTAGTAAATATACTTCATTTTACAGTATAGATGTCAGTGGATAAGAACCTTATTACCTATCGCACACCTGATTGGTACACACAACGTGAACGGTGTTTTAAACGACGTGGATTCTTGACGCTACCTTGGAAATTTTAAAACTTTATCCCGTAAACGCTTGCGAAAAT
Organism: Boloria euphrosyne; assembly: GCA_951802675.2. Classification (NCBI taxonomy): domain Eukaryota; kingdom Metazoa; phylum Arthropoda; class Insecta; order Lepidoptera; family Nymphalidae; genus Boloria; species Boloria euphrosyne. The sequence continues at coordinate 10,333,510 of OX637887.1, forward strand.
ATTTTAAAAACGTTACTGCATTTCAAATATTCTATAGAATAGTAGTAAAATAACTTTCTTTATTTTTAAAGTGTACGCCCTTATACCATAGTATGTGAAACATCTATAGACCTAAATTGGAGTTTCGCTTTTTAGTAACGAAAACACTCATTTCAATTTTAGCAACTTATTTTACAAATGGAAGCTTTTATTTATGACCTGTTTTAGTGGAATTATAATTTATTTGAAGATATGCCTAACAATAATTCCTTCAGAAGTGACCTTATTTTACCTTCTCTTAGCTTAGGTCAGGTAAAGGTAGAATATTAATCATAATATCCAAGGTAAATAAATCCAAATCTTTTAACCTCGTATCCATTTACCCTTTCAATATAAAATTAGACAGCAAACAGTGTTCCTAATTAGCGAAAAGTCTTACAAGTAGTTTACTATAAATAAAAGTCTCGTTGAAATAAAGAAGTGGCATACTCGTATATATCATCACTATTCACTACATATTATAAAACAAAGTCTTCTGCCGCGTCTGTCTGTCTGTTCGCGATAAACTCAAAAACTACTGCACCGATTTTCATGCTGTTTTCACCAATGGATAGAGTAGTTCTCGAGGAAGGTTTTAGTATATAACAACCCGCGACTTCCCTCGCGCTAATAGTGTGTAATAAGATTATAGCTCAGTGAAATACGTACATTGAATACAAAAAACCACCGCACAGATTCCTTCACCATAAGACAAGTGGTAATCATGCTAAAAATGATTCGCACATGAAAATATCAGAGTTACGAGACCCGGATTTGAACCCACTTCACTCGAGTAAACAAGCGAGCGCGTTACCACTAGGCTACCACTGCCTTGAAACATAAATTTAAATTAGTTAAATCTATACTAATAGTTAAAACGAATCTTAATATATCTAGAGACAAATACGAGCGTTGTGAGGGCGCGTCACTAGTTTAAAATGTTCCTCATTAAAACAAAAAATAATTATAACACACCTACGAGCTTTACGTTTCTAGCTATCTATTAAAATATTAAAAATTCAAGACTGAAAAATGTTGCAAGTTCGAAGATAAAAAAATATGTTTCTAGCTTAGTTATGAGTTGACTTTCTATTTTCGACCGTAAATTTTAAATATTAAGACACATAACGTTGGTTCTAAAAACCCATTTGTCGCGAACAACATTACGTTCTCGCTACACGTATAAAATACCCCATTTTTATTTTCCACAGAATACGCTTTCCAAGAGTTTGCTTACACCGGAATCACACACGGAGACTAGCTTGATTCATAAAAATATATATGAAAACCTCAGAAACATAGTCTAAAATCTGAATATCTTAAAACCCAAATGTAAAAAATATATAAATATGTTGGGACATTATTACACACATTGCCATCTAGTTGCGTGGTAATCTACGAGACTTGTGTTACGAATACCAGATACTTAATATACTACACATATATAACTTTAAATACTTATATATCACGAACATGACCCAACAAATGAATGACCCCAGCAGGACTCGAACCCACGACCGCTGGTACAGCAAGCTCACTACAAACTGAGCCAAACGTAACGTCAAATATATATTTACTTATATTAATTTTGAAGTATAAAGGAAAATTTATGGAAATTTTGCTCCACCAGTATAGTTAGATTTATATGTGACGCACCTTTTAGTATCTCGTTTTAAAGTGGATGAATTATACGTAGGTGTGCGCCGTAAAAGGATTTTCAGAACAGCTAAGATCTATGCTGAAAACGTGGAGTGTTTTCCAGACTAGGTCTTAGAAGCGGTTGAGGTTGGATAACATTGTTGCGAAGATTTATAATTTGGTCTTACTTTTAGTGAAATGTACAGTGTAATAGGTTATTTTCATAACGCAAGTAAGGGTAATTTATTATGGCTTTGTTCCCACGAAACGTTTAAAGAGTGATATAAAGTTTAGGGTTACATGTAAGTAATAAGATTTCTAAGATGTATTGTAGTATAAATGGGACTTCGCTACAACAAAATTCTAAGTCAAATCTGTACATTAATTTTTTTGTACATTATCATCGATATAGAAGCCAAATCTATTATTTTTAGAATTTTTGTCTGTCTGTCTGTGACCGCACCACTGGACGGGTTCGCATGAAATTTGATAAGATGTTAGCTGGTTACCCGGTCAATATATAGGATACTTTTTACTGCGGGAAAATAACTCATCTCTGAGAAAAATACAAAAAGAAGGTTAGAAATAAAACCACGCTTGCATTTACGTCTTTAGAACGCGGGCGGAGCCGAGGGTATTGCTAGTATAAAAATATGGCTTGACTCTAAATGACTGAAATAACTTTCTTTGGGTTCATTTTAAAGGTTCGACTCCTGAATGGTGTAAATTTTACATAAAAAAATCACACTATATGCAATTTCAGTCACTCTTATACCTTTAATTTTCATTAAATAAAACTCCTGTTCCTATTTTAGCATGACCACGAGTTTTCCCTAATAAGGTACGAGTATGCGAAAACATGAACTAGACATTATCAGAGAATTTTGGTAAAAACAGCAACTTTGTAATAATAACTATGTATATAAAAAAATAAAAGTATACAAAGTAGATATAAATTGTGTTCTTGCCAACAAAAACAATAGTGTTAATATAAAAGAAAGTTTCGATACAAAACAACAAACAAGGAAGACGATGACCGCTGGATGCTTGTAAAAGATTTATTAGTTGCAAAACCAGACTTCATAATGATAGAAATGGCCTACAACATTATATTAAATCGAAGCTGCTAACTAAAAATAAGCTTTACAGTGAATCAATTCCATAACATACAAAATATAAATAAATCGTAATACTGATAAATATTGGTAAAGTATTACTAAAATTATCTGAACGAATTACCTAATACAAGAAATTCTGAGCAAATGTACAAAACAAAAGGTAGATCACTAGATATGCGTAACCTCGAAATATTTTTCGATTCGACGACACGTTAGGATCAAGTGGTGGTGACCGTACTTTCTACGCCAGTGGTCGCGAGTTCGAGTCCCGCTTGGGGCATTCATTTGTTGAGCACGAATGCTTGTACTCCAGTCATGGGTGTTTATATTTATAATATGTATGTATTAAAAATTTATATAATGTGTAATATATCAACTATCTGGTATCCGTAACAGAAGCCTCGTAGCTTACCACAGAGCTAGATGGTGCTGTTGTAATTATGACCCAGCATAAAAAATAATAATAATATATTAAATAATATTTATTATCATTTGGCCCATACGTCAGCTTACGGCAAGTTAACAGCTGGTAAATTGATGAAACGTGGACATGAGATTGCGAGGGAGAAAAAATATATTTTTCTCCCCACCTCTAACTAGAATTCACTGGTCGAGCTTAATGCTAAATTCTAGAATAATTTCGGGAAACCAGCTCAAAGGCATTCTTGCGAAACCAGCCTCTCATCTCTCGGTAGTCTTATGCAACCCCGAGGTACTATTTCGCTTTGTGGGGGCATACCTAGAAGACTGGTATCCAGGCTCCGTTTCAGAACTCCATTTCCGGGTTTTTGGAAAAATTGCTATGGGCTACTCTGGAGTAGATTCTGATTGATGCATGCATAAAACACCAAAAGTCGGTGAAAAATATATAAAAATGTGTGTATGCCACTCAATTTTAGATACATTTCATTTTTTAAAATTGACTGACATATCTTCAAAAACCAATATGAAAAAAAATGATTTAAAACATCATATATAATATCATTACAACAATAATAATTAAAAATAAGAATATTTAGCAATACCTTTAAAATTACGATAGCATTTTCAATTTAACTTTACTTGTATTATACACAACACAAAAATGATACATCTGATTCAGAATCGTAATTGGACGAAGGTTTTTACTGTACATAAAGATGTAAATATAACGAAAGTTTTTGTAAAAGACATAAACTGCTCTTAAAAAGCCTCTCTTCCTAACGACCCCCTCATTACGAGAAGACTCTCCGGAACACTAATGGGCTAACACTCTTACTTTACGATACTTTAGAAACAAAGTCATTAAAAAACTTCATTTAAAGAAATATTTCAAATTATCTATATACATATATTAATTTTCGTCTGTTTGTATGCTCCCGCTAATCTCAGAAACGGCTGGACAGGTTTTCACAAAGTTTTGACACAAGCATTATTGTTTGTATGTAAATTATGTTTAAAGTCCAACCTAGTTTTTGGATGCTTTCATTCTATAACACAAGATAGTATTAATAAATAGTCTCCAGTCTTTATTAATATCACACCTCTAAGCACGGACATTCTTTCAATGATAATGAAATATGACCATAACCCACCACGCCAGCCAAAAGCTGTCAGGGCTATTGTTGGTCATTTAAATGGTCTTAAGCATAAGAATAAGGCAGCGGTAGCCCAGAGGTAAAGTGCTCGCTTCGATAACCAAGTGATGCGGGTTCAAATCCTGATACTTTAATGTGCAAATCATTTCTATCATGATTATCACTTGTCTTACACCTTCACCGAAGGAAAACATCGTGATGAAACCTGCACGTCTGAGAATACCTAGTCAAGTTTTCGAAAGACATGTGAAGTCCGCCAACACGCATTAGGCCAGCGTGGTGGTCTATGGCCTGATTCCCCTCGTTCTGAGGGAGGCCCGTACCCAGCAGTGGGACGGTAAAAGGGCTGAAGACTGATATTCTCATGTGTGTATCATATACAATTAAAAAATAAAAGTGTAGGTACCTATACAAAGTATGAACTATGAACTTCAGTTAATGTTAAGTTACTAAACATTAATTTGTGATTTTTACATATCGAAATAGCTTTGCGCTGCTTTGCATCGGCCGGCAACGACTTCGAAAATGTCTGATTAGGTCTCTAAAGTAAGTAAAATGTCCGGTTTTTTATTTAAACTTTTTAGCGTCTTTCAAACTTTTACTTTCTACTTAACAAGACGAACTTAAAAAAAATATATTTTATGTGTATTTGACGCGATTTAATATTGTAAACAGATTGTGAAAAATTGTAAACAAATCCTGATTTTCCTTTTTTTTAATATAGGTACTTGTAGATCATATCTCCTTATCTAAATTTCCATTTGTAAAGATGGAAAACTGAAGTTCAAATATATTCGCTTCCTTCGCTTCGGTCCGGTTCGTCCCTGGATTTAGCCACGGGTTCCGCTAGTAAATGTATACAAAAACTTGACAAACTATATACTAAAACCTTCCTCGAAAATCACTCTATTTTTTGGTGAAAACAACATGAAAATCGGTAGAGTAGTTTTTGAGTTTATTGCGTGCAGACAGACAAACAGAGGAGGACTTTATTTTATAATAATATTACGAGTATGTCGTGATCACCTCCCGGTATGCAGTGTCAAGTAAAGCGCTGTTTTCAGAAAATAATTATAATTATAACTCAATATCTGATCCACGTGATTTAATTTAATTCTATGGGACCACTCAATATGCTTCAATGAAGAGTCATCCCAATTTTGGTCATTATATTTCACGCTTTAATTATTTTCATTATCATAATCCAGTAAGCTAATACGATTGGCAAATATTTTAAATGCAGTTTGAATAAATCTAAATCTAATATCGATATGTATTTACTATACTGAGTATTTTTTTTTAATAATATTTCTTTATTTCCACAAAGTAGTACGTACAATTTGCTTAATGCTTAGTACAACAATTTTTTACATAGGTACGAGTATATCTGAGACAAAGCAATTGCCGCTGAACTAGGAGACCTGTGTATCAACACCACATCTCCACGGTTAATCTTTTTTACTTCTTAACAGCTCTGTAAAATAGAATAAAATACAGTTAAAGGTGCATACATAGTATTGGTAAGTCTTTTGAAAAAGAACCTCATAAAAATTGAAAATTCTATACATTAAAACTTTTTTACATAAAATAAATATTTAAATCGAATACCTGGTTGGCATATAATAAGCAATTATAACCATTTCTAATTATATATTGACAAACTCTCTTTTCTAGAAATGTTTTTAATAATGGCGTGTACACAAAAGCTAATTAACGCACAATACAAGTCATGTAAATTATAAGTCATTTGCCTCGTTTTCCCCTAAACTTTGGAGCTCTGTCCAAAACAATATTTTATTCATGTGCTCTCATTATTTCTAACATTTCGTTTATTATAGTAACTTATGTTAGCACACGACTTTGAACGTATCACAATGATTTAATAGCCTTTTGTATTTTATCACATCGAAATCGGCTTAACCATTTTCATCTACTCTACAGAAAATTCTTTTCTGGTATAAAAAGATGACTCCCACTTTAAATTGGCATTAAAATGATAGAATTATTCCAGAATGATTAATATATTCTAAGAGAAAGATACAAACAGACAGAATGATAGCCTTTTTAATAGTTCATTGGGTTTAATATGGAGAAAATATATATGCACTCTATAGGACTTAAAAAAAGTATTTATACATAATAAACATAATATGGATATTATTATATTTATTATATAAACTAAGATTATGGTTTAAATAACGTATGCCATTTATAATAAAATTGTTCAAATAAAATAATACTAATTACAGTAACTAAAAACATAATTGTCACAATATAACTTAGCAAATTTAAACGGCTTAGCGACTTAATTCATACTATCATAAATTTCACTGTAAATGTAGAAATTTTGTCGAAAACAAACAAATGCTTGATCGTTAAGGGGTGCTAAAGCAGGATTTATTCGACCATCGGCTGACGCGAGCCTGACCACATGATGTATAGCACGCGCTCACTGGCGACTTGTAGGACAGTTGACCGCATTTTGTTTCTTTATTTAGCATACATTGTTTTGTTTTTGCTTATGTATTTTTGTTTTTAATTTACTTTTTTTTAAATTTTTTTTTTTACTGTACGATTAGTATTTTTTAATAATTAGGTTTAGAATTGTGTTAACAGACGCAATACATTCTGCCAGATGGTATAGTACTTAGCTCGAGCCCTAATTCACCTCACTGTCTCTTGTTTGTCTCTCGTGTCTCGTCTATGTCGTCGCAAGCGTAGCGATTTTTGACATCAACTTAAAATGGTACAGCTGCAGGCTTATAATATTTTAATCACTGAGAAAACCTTAAATAATCAGTTAGTTAAATAGGTCAAGAGACTTGGAGACTCACTAAGAGCCATAGTTTTTTTGCATGGCCGATAAAATCTTACCATATTAAAACGTAACTAGTGTTTAAAAGATGTAATTGCACAAGTAAATAGATTAGAAGACAATCTTTTTTACACCAATTTTGGGTGTCTTTTTTTTTCAAGATTTTGTTAACTAGAAAACAACAACAAATCTAGTGAAATAATATTTTTTTGGAAAAGAATATTAGCGCATTTATGCTAAAGGCAAATCGAATTGTAATTGGTAGTTCCAAATTGAATGGTATTATGGAATGAATTTAGGTAGTTAAAATTACGTAATTTATCGACTGTACCATGACATAAATAGCGGACACAGCTAATGATACCGTTTGATTACATATATAGAGTATAGATAGACTAAAATACCAAAATTTGATATAATTTATGCATTTTAGTCATAATAAACATCAAAAAACTAAAGAAATAGAAGAAGATCCTAAAGATACAGAAGAAATAACGAGGAATGTATAATACTTAATATACTTACATACATAATAATATATGTACGTACTTATATTATCGCTTTTAAAGGGAGACATGCATTTTTGCCATCTGCAAACATGGCATCACCTGCCAGAAGAGACAGTACTATGCTCTAAAACCCAAGAAGAATAAAGAACTGGACTTCCGAACGACTGGTCTGCCGAGACCACGACTTACGCAGGTTACTTCTATGGATTGCAACCAAGGAGTTGCTTCATCCAACCCAGTCGGTCCTTTCCAACCGCTTACCACTTTTTAAAGCCACTAGTCCATGGAACGTCCTAGAATATGCATATGTAAATGCGATCTTTACTCTTGACACGACACATTATGTCGATTTTGTTGACCATCAGTGATTTTGGAGACACGTTCCACTGTAGTACTAATTATCTGCTGCTTTACAAACACTTAGTAATCTTTAAGTATACCTTGCAGAGTAACCAAAAATGTAACACTGTAGTGATGTAAGCATTTCGTGCGTTCTTAACTTATTTCTAACATGAAAATATAACATGTTAGGGTTCGGGGATCGGAAATTAAAGCAGTTTACTTGCACTATAAATGTTTTATTACTCTTACGTACACTTGCGTATGCACAGATTAGCTTAATTGAATAATTGTGAGAAAAAGCTAGCTTTTAGTGGAAAATGTTTAAAATTCTATCACAGTAGAAAAGTAACTAACTTTATCAAATGAAAGTATAATTATTTGTATGACAAATAACAATTTTTTTTTTTGCTTAAGCTAAAATCAAACCTGAGACCTGTAGTTAGTGTGACTGTGATAAAGAATGATAGTCAGATAAAGTTTTTCAAAAAGAATAGTTTTCTTCCATGAAAATAAACATACTGAATTGCTTTTTCAGTTTGATAGAGCTTCGAATGGATATGTTGAATACACATTTTTGACACTATTGGCGATCTCACTATTCGTAGTCAATTTAAATCTGTAAAGGCAATTTTATTAGTCAAATATCACAAATATTTAACAAAATGATAACTATTGACAAAGTATTATTATTATTTTTATTTTTAGTTTAGGTTAAAATTACAAAAAAACATTAACTGAAGAAAATGTCTCTAATTTTTTCAAAATAAAAATAATATTTATTAAAAATATAGTGTTTATAGTAAAGGCAGTGGTAGCCCAGCGGTGACGCGTCGCTCGTATAACCGAGTGATGCGTGTTTAAATCCGGGTCTCGCACCTCTGATATTTTCATGTGCGAATCATTTATATCATGATTACCACTTGTCTTACGGTGAAGGAAAACATCGTGAGGAAACCTGTATGTCTGAGAAAACCTAGCAAGTTTTCGTAAGACATGTGAAGTCTGCCAACACGCACTAGGCCAGCGTGGTGATATGGCCTGATCCCCCTCGTACTGAGGGAGGCCCGTGCCCAGCAGTGGGACGTTAAAAAGGGCTGATGATGATAGTGTTTTTAAGTAATAATAGTAATAAAAATAATTGTATATAATATGGTTGTTTTGAACGCTGTACTAAACTATCTTACTCGTAGTTAAGTAGGAATAAACATTTCGATTGGTGTACACTAGGCCCGGGAATAGAACTCATAACCTTCACTAAAATGATAATACAGGACAATAGTAATAGCGGTTATATTGATTTAACTGTTTGAAACAGATATCCAAATATTATATGAGATATCATAACTAATAATAAATTGAATTCATTAATTTACTATCACGAATTTTCAGTTACGAATGCTAATGATATACAATGAGTATTAAAATTATTATTCAATAATAAATCATCTCTAAGTTAATTATAAAATACCTGTTACTGTAACTGTGCGTTAGCATCGAATGTAATATCTAACTGCATTATTTAGCCTTTAAACACTACATTGTAGCAAATATACTAATGATTTACCACACATTTACTTTTAGATTTTTTCTATAATATCTAGAATAAACGAATTTCAATATATATTTAATAAAACACTAGTGAATGAGAATTTCCGGCTTTACAGAAAAATACTTAAGTAAACTTGTCTTTGCCCGGACTCGAACCCATAGCCTTCTCGCCGTTTCTCGGCTTTTTTCTCCTATAATAAGCATGTATTATGAAGCAGAAAAAAATAAGCATATATTATAATCTTCCTCTAGTATCGCACCGCATTGATGAAAAATAACTAAATACGTTGCGTCAAAAGATTAGAGTACAGACTACGGGAAGCGACTTTGTTTTATCCTATGTGGAGAAAAAACAGAAATATCCTAAAATAAGTCATATATTATGATTAAACACGTGCATTTTTATTCGACAATACACCCATTACTGAGACATGGAAAATCGATCGCAACATTAAATCTGATCATTAGTCATGGATGCTTTTACGGGATTATCCTCATCGATTTACCTACTCAGCGATTTGTGTAGGGCGACCAAAACACATGAAACGCCGGATAGAGTAGTGGCTTGACGTGTAACCGCATTTCACATTCAGGGAAATAGATTATGTGGCATCTTGTCTTATGTGAATTAATCCCACGTTTTTGACTTAAGGAAGTGGCATAGTTTGTGTTACTATTTTTATTGTTTTTTCTATTTCATATACATTATAAGCCAAAAAAATACCTTCATTTAATATATTCAATTCACGTAAATCTAAGAGAATATTTCGCGAAGTACTATTTGAAAGTGAACTATACTATTTGTTATTTTTCTATTTAAATTTAAAAATTCCTACCATTAAATTTGTTCGTGTATTGAATTCTTAATATATCACTGATAGTAAGTAGCGGTTATGATTTTTAGTTCAATATCATTGCAAAAGCTAGCACGTTGTTTTATTTAAAACTAGTGATTCACCCTCGCTTCGCTTGGATTCGTCCCTAGATTTAGCATGAGCGAAGCTGCGGATCTGCTAGTAAATGTATACAAAAACTTGAAAAATTTTATACTAGAACCTTCCTCGAAAATCACTCTATCTTTTGGTGAAAACAACATAAAAATCGGTACAGTCCAATCTATCCGTTGATCAAAACAGCAACAACGGTGCAGTACTTTTTGAGTTTTTCGCGACAGACTTTGTTTTATAATATGAAGTTATTATAATTCCTTCTTTAAAAGCAATCATAACATAAGTACGAAAATGACAAATCCCGTTCCATGCAAGGCACATATAGAAATTTCAGTCGGAATCTTTATTAATTTAAACGACTCGTATCTAATGTTTACACTAAACTAAAATAGACAAGTCAATTTAAACACATGAGCTCTTCATTGCGCTTAGAACTTATATCGAAACTGCTGTAACTTTAGCTTCACATTAAGTTTGTGTTTTTGTACTACAGAATTTCCCTACAACGTTGACAAACAGTAGGAGTAAACAACTATCCGGTCTTGTCCCGCAAACTATGTGTAAATGATGTGCTTTAGAAAACAATGTCTTTTACTTTAGGGATAGGAAATCTAAGTTACAATACTCTACATACTATACTATGGTCGCTAGCGTTGTCGTTATGAACTCGTTACAATTTTCAGGTGTTGTACTTCTTTTATACCAACTTTCATATTCCTATGATTATATAAATTTTATATAAATTTGACGACTCGTTTGGCTCAGTTGGTAGTGACCCTACTTTCTGCGCCAGCAGTCGCGGGTTCGAGTCTCGCTGGGGGCATTCATTTGTTGAGCACGAATGTTTGTACTCCTGTCATGGGTGTCTATATTTATAATATGTATGTATTTAAAATGTATATGTGTAGTATATCAACTATCTGATGTCCGTAACACAAGCTTAGCTTACCACAGAACTAGATGGCGCTGTTGTAATAATGTCCCAAAAATATTTATTTATTATTTATTATATATTATAAATTAAACTACAGTGTCTATACTCTCTACTTGAGTAAAATATAATATTACATATTGGTAAAAATATAATGGTTAATTGGTAAAAACATATTGGCAAAAAAATTATATGTTAATGTAGGATATTATGATTACTATGAGTATGTCTCTACTCTTTTTACTCCATTATTATGTTATATCCTAATCAACTATCAAACACACTTATTGATAAAACTTAGATATTTATAATAATTCTATACTCATGTATAATCTTCTAATATATAAAAATCTCGTGTCACTGCGTTTGTTATCGAACGGAACGAAACGGCTTGACTGATTTTTATGAAATTTTTTGTATATATTCGGTAGATCTGAGGATAGGTCATAAGCTATTTTTTATTCCCCTTTGAGATAAGGGTGGCCCTCTCCAGATTTTTTTTATTTTTTTTTTATTTTTAGACCAAATTTTTATTTTTTATCTTTTTATGATTTGGTATCAAAAAATTCTTACAACCCTAAACTTTTTATCCTTCTCCGATCCCTATTTTTAATAGGGATTAGAAATCGTGCGGAGCTGAAAATATTGTGGCAAAATTGAAAAATATTGCTACAAAAATATATAGTCAACAATCTCTCCATTTTTTTATTATACTTACTCTGGTTAGATTACCTTCGTTTATGATTTAACCAGGGAGTATCGAACGCGTTAATGATGGTTAAAACAAACTATACGACAGCTGCTATAGTTTTTAAGGTAACTCAATAGGGGATTTCACTCGAGTTTTATATTTGTACGTTGAGCAGTCACTGAGTCGTGATATTTGAAGCATCATAAAATATGCGACGCGTGTGCCAAGGGAAAATATTGTGTGAATATTAAAAAGCTGAACCT